>OX451735.1:139249106-140510773 GCA_948472305.1 Vicia faba
CTTTAAACCATTGGCTAAGAGTTACTGATTCCTGGCGTTGTATGTTGTTGTAGCATTGTTGATCTTGAACACAGTGGAAAGTGTTAGAAATATTTTGAACATTGATTTTCTGTATTGTAAGTGCATGTGTAGACGTAGACGTAGGTACTCGCATGTGCGTAGAGGACGTAGATATTGGCATATGTGTAGACTCTTATGTTGTAAGCGCAAGCGTAGACACGGACCTGCGTATAGAGTTTGCATTGTTGACACAGAAGTAGATGTGTGCATGGACGCGCTCAAATGTAGTCCTCATGTTGCAAGTGTAGACATAGGCGTTGTAGACTTTGTGTACGGACGCGCAGATGTAGGAGTAGGCATAGCCATGTATATGGACGTAGACATGGATTTTCTTTCAATATTGTCCTAACCAAAATGTTTTTTCCAATGTTTTGTCGAATGATTTTATTTTTTTAATTCCCCAAAATGATTTCAAGACAATATTCACAAGTAATAATCTTAGTATTTTATAGACAAATTTTAGAAAATAAAAACACAATTTGAAATATGTAAAGAAAACAAATGTTTTATTGATATCCCTGAGTTGGCGAGAATACAAGATGCAATTCCTAGAAAGAGGTAATTACAGAAAATTTTAAAACTGTAAATGGAAATGAAAATTGATAATCGTTAATGCTGTTCCCAAAATATCCTTTTAATGATCCTATCTCCCTTGCTTCTGAGTTGTACGATTCCAATCTATCATCCCCTTCATGGTTCGTAGTCGTAGCTCTTAGATCACATCATTTTTGTTCTTTATTTCTTTGTATGAAATCCCTAACTTTTGCCTGGATTTCCCTTTCGGGTTTTCAATCCACCGAGATGATTTTCTTGTTATATGCCATTAATTTTTGCATGGATCGCCCTTTAGGGTTTTCGATCCACCGGGACGCTCCTTTTTGCCTAATTCTCCCTTTGGGGTGTTTGAGCTTAGCGAGCTTTTTATACATACTATATTTTGACTGCGTCTAAATTTTTCGGATGCGGTAGTTCTTCCCCATCCATTGTTGTGAGGATGAGACCACTTCCGGAGAATGTTGTTTTGACTACATATGGACCTTCGTAGCTGGTTGTCCATTTACCACATGAATTGAGGCGAGGTAGAAGAATATTCTTGAGCACTAGATCCCCTTCCTTGAATATTCGAGGGCGGACTTTCTTGTCGAAGGCTCTCTTCATTCTCTTTTGATGTAGCTAACTATGACACAAAGTTGTCAATCGTTTTTCTTCAATAAGGTTGAGTTGGTTAAGTCGTGTCTGCACCCACTCTGCTTCTTCAAGCTTTGTTTCCCTTAGGACCCGAAGTGATGGTATCTCAACTTCCACTGGGAGCACCTCTTCCATGCCATATACTAGTGAGAAAGGAGTCGCGCGTGCCGATGTGTGTACAGAGGTGCGATAGCCATGCAGGGCGAAGGGAAGCATTTCGTGCCAATATTTGTATGTCTTCACCATCTTCTGGATGATCTTCTTGATATTTTTGTTGGCTGCTTCGACGGCCCCGTTCATCTTTGGTATGTATGGTGAGGAATTATGATGCTCGATTTTGAAGTCATCGCACAATTCCTTCATCATCTTGTTGTTTAAATTAGACCCGTTATCTGTAATTATCCGGCTTGGGACACCGTACCTGCATATGATGTTCTGTTTAATGAAGCGTGTAACCACTTGACTTGTTAGGTTGGCATAAGACGCTGCTTCTACCCATTTGGTAATGTAGTCAATGGCTACCAATATAAAGCGGTGTCTGTTGGATGCTTTCGGCTCGATCATGCTAATCATATCAATTCCCCATATTGAAAATGGCCAAGGGGAGCTCATGAAGTTCAGAGGAGTCGGTGGTACATTTATCTTGTCAGCGTAGATTTGACATTTATGAAACGTCTTCGTGAAGTGATAACAATCAGCTTCCATTGTTAACCAGTAATACCCTGCTCATAGAATATTTCTAGCCATGGCGTACCCATTTGTATGGGTTCCGAAAGTGCCCTCGTGGATTTCTCTCATGAGCGTATCTGCTTCTTTCCTTTCCATACATATGAGTAGTACCATGTCGTAGTTTCTATTGTATACCACTCCATTACTCAGAAAGAATTTTGAAGTTATCATTCGCAAGGTTCGCTTGTCAATGATAGAGGCATTTTTTGGATATTCCTGCCTTTCCAGACACTTCTTGATGTCGTAAAACCAAGGCTTATTGTCAGGTCCTTCCTCAATAGCAAGGAAGTGTGCGGGCTCTTTGAAATGTTTGATCGTAATACGTGGTTCGTGATTCGGCCAAGTCACTTTGAACATAGTTGATATGGTTTCCAGGGCGTCTGCCATTTTATTTTCTTCTCGTGGTATATGACTGAAAGTGAGCTCTATAAATTTTGTGGCTAACTTTAAAACATGATCCCAAAATGGAATCAATTTAGGGTGTTTAGTATCCCATTCTCTATTAACCTGGTATATGACTAATGCAGAATACGCAAAAACTTCGAGGTGCTTTATTCTCAAATCGATGGCAGCTTCCAGTCCTAGTATACAGGCTTCGTATTCAGCAATGTTGTTGGTGCAGTAAAAACACAACCTTGTAGTGTAGGGTTTGTGATAATTCTTTGGAGATGTCAATATTGTCCCTACACTGTGATCTAGTGCATTTGAAGCCTCGTCGAACATGAATGTCCAACGTGCCCCTAGCTCGGGCCCTTCATCAGGTCCTGGTATTTCGTAGTCAGCTATAAATATGACATCCTCGTCAGGAGATTCGGACTTCATGGGCTGATATTCTGAAAGCGGTTGGTGAGCCAGATGATCAGCTAGTATACTACCTTTGATGGCATTCTGTGTGACATATTGGATGCCGTATTCTAATAGTAACATCTGCCATCGTGCGATTCTTCCGGTAAGAGATGGCTTTTCAAACACGTACTTTAGAGGATCCATTCTTGCTATTAACCATGTAGTGTGGGTCAACATATATTGTCTCAACCTCTTGGTATCCCAAGCCAACAAGCAACAAGTTTTCTCAAGGAGTAAGTACCTGGTTTCGCAGTCAGTGAATTTCTTGTTGAGGTAATAGATCGCATGCTCCTTTCTACCTGTTTCATCTTGTTGTCCCGAAATAAAACCCATTGACCCTTCCAGAACTGTCAATTACATGATGAGTGGTCTTCCGGGGACTCGTAGCATTAAGACTGGTGGCTCTTGCAGATACTGTTTTATCGTATCGAAGGCAGTTTGACAATCATTATTCCATACTATTGTCTGATCTTTTCGTAATAACTTGAATATCGGCTCACATGTAGCGGTTAGATGTGAAATGAACCTTGAGATGTAAGACAATTTCCCTAAGAAACCACATACTTATTTTTCTGTCCTTGGTTCGGGCATCTCTTGTATAGCTTTTACTTTGTCGGGTTCCACCTCGATACCCCGTTGGCTTACGTTGAAACCTAACAATTTGCTTGATCTGATGCCAAATGTGCATTTATTCGGATTTAACCTCAGTCTGAACTTACGCAGCCGCTCAAATAACTTTTCAGATGTTTGATTTGTTTCTCCTCCGTATGGGATTTGGCAATCATATCATCTACGTATACTTCAACCTACTTGTGGATCATATCATGGAATAACATGAACATTACCCTCTGATAGGTTACCCTTGTGTTCTTGAGACCGAATGGCATTACTTTGTAGCAGAAAGTTCCCCAAGGTGTCATGAATGTAGTCTTTTCCATGTCTTTGGGCGCCATTTTGATCTGATTATAGCCCGAGAAACCGTCCATAAATGAGAATACTGAGGCTTGAGTTGTGTAATCCACTAGGACATCTATATGAGGTAACGGGAAATCGTCCTTGGGGCTTGCCCTATTTAGGTCTCGATAATCTACACACATGCACATTTTTTCATCCTTCTTGGGTGCTGGTATAATGTTAGCTATCCAAGGTGGATAATCTAGCACTGCTATGAACCATGCGTCAAACTGTTTGAGAACCTCTTCTCTGATTTTGCTGGACATATCTGGCCGAGTTCTTGAGTTTTTGTCTGACTGGAGAACACCCTTCTTTGAGAGGTAGTTTGTGCACCACGATGTCTGTATCCAACCCTGGCATGTCCCTGTAGGACCAAGAGAATATATCCACATACTCATGTAATAACTATATTAGCTTGTCTTTAACGCTCTGCTCCAACATTGCCCCTAGCTTGATTTCTTTCAGATCTTCCTCTGTGCCTAGGTTAATAGTCTCAATAGCCTCTTGATATGGTTGTATGTTGTCAGCCTTTCGCTATATTTCCCTTGCCATTTCCTTGGAGAGTTCAAGATCTTCGTCATCTTCCTCTTAGACTTGGTTTATAGGAGCATCAAAATCGTATCGGGTCGTAGCAGTAACGTTATCGGTAATTTTGGGCATGGATATGCACATTTATCATATTTTGGTGCATATTTTAGTGCTTGGAATTTGAAAATGCGTATGCATAGAAAATATTGCCATTTTTAAATTTAATGGATAAATGCAAAAGAAAGACAAGGATCTTAATTGAAAACAAAATATAATTTTTATTAATTGTAAATATTGTCTGAAACAAGAATAGGGAAAACCCTTACAAGCAACCCCTATGCATCGGGTTTGACATAGGTTCTTTCAAAACAAGGAATATTACTTAGAAAAGAAAAGTATCTCAAGAATTTCCACAGCGGTCCATCCTTTGAGTTTTTCTCATGGGGTGCCCTCTCTGATGAAATCAGTTGCTCTTTTGGTATTGATTTTTCTTGATATCATCGCCACATGTCCGCCATGTTGTGTTCCTTTGCTGACAAAATTCTCTTGGATCAGAGGGAAACATGATTTGCCTTTTGGAGTAGCTTTCGACGATTCATAGCCAAAACCAAAGAATTTCTGCTTCTCAAGAATTTCTGGGAGCTTTCCCCAGCGTTTCGAGGCATCGCATCCCATAGTTGTTTGCAAATCTCTCCATGATGTTACTTTAGTATTGTTACCCTTCTCGACTGGTAATGTTACCATTGAAGCAATTTCCAAGGCTTAGAATGGGGTAGTTATACAATCTTCGTCGACACTGATATATCTGTATGATTCAATGTGGCTTACGAAAATGTCTTCCTCACTATCAATTATGATTAACTTCCCTTCCACTAGAAACTTCAATTTCTTATGCAGGGTCGAGGTTATTGCCCCTGCCGCATGGATCCAATGTCTCCCCAATAAGCAAGTGTACGCCAGTTCGATATCCATGACCTGGAAAGTGATATTGAAGATATGAGGCCCAATCTAAACTGGAAGGTCCACCTCTCCTAACACCGAGCTTCGAGAACCGTCAAATGCCTTTACTATCGTAGAACTTGGTTTCATTACCACATCGTCTATTGTTAACTTTATGAGACTTGACTTTGGAAACACATTAAGAGTGGAACCGGTGTTATTAAGAACCCTGGACAAATGGGTATTACCTATTTTCATGGTAATATGGATGGCCTTGTTATGAGCTCGGCCCTGTGGCGGTAATTCACTATTACTGATACCCAGGTAGGATCTGGACGTTAGATTTGCTACGACATTGTCAAAATGATTTACTGAAATTTCTTTTGTGCCATGAGTTGAACTTAACACCTTCATTAAAGAATCCTGGTGTGCTTCAGAGTTGATGAGTAGCGACAGTATGGAGATTTTTGCTGGAGTTTGGAGGAGCTGATCCACCACTCTGTAGTCACTCTTTTTGATTATTTTCAAAAACTCTTTTGCCTCTTGATCGATAAAGTCCTTGCTCGGAGATTCCATTTCTTAATTTGTATCAACCCCTGCTTTTCCCTTGTCCTTCATTGGAATCACATCCTTCTTTTTTGATAGTTCGGCTCCAAAAATTTGACCACTTCAGGTCATACCTCTAGTCCCTGCTATATTTGAAATTGCAGGTCCCTGACTTGGGGATGTCCCACTTTCTTGCTTCACTTTGTTGATGTACACGGGTGAGTCATAACTCCATGTTACTTCCTTGTTATTTTCATAAGGGATAGGTGACGATCCCTTAATTACCATCGTGGAATTTGGAGTGGTGGGTATTAAGAGAGTCTGCTTAGGTGCTCTTCCTATAATCTTTGTTGATTCTCCCTACGGGATGACTAGAGTTTTCTTGGTAAGACTTGGGCCCTGGCAAGGGATTACCAATGTCTTTTTTCTTCCAATCGTGGCTACATATTTTTCCTCAAGGTACAGTCTGAATTAGACTATCCCCTTATCCATTAGCTTTCCCAGAGTTGTTTCAAAAGCTTCATTATGATCTAATAAGAATCCACATTCGAACATATATTCTTTCAACAAGTTGATAGGGGTTTTTGCCTTTATGGTTGCCCCAAAGTCAGTGACCACCTCAATTGCATTTATTTTTGGCCCATCGTGTGGAGGAATAGGGTTTGATTTGATGTTAGGCTTCTCAAAGGTGATGTCTTGAGATTCTAACAAATCCTGAACCTTATGCTTGAATGCCCAAAATTTTTCTATGGTGTGACACGGAGAGTTAGCATGGTACTCACACCGGGTGTCGGCATTGTATCTTTGCGGGAGTGGCCCGACTGGAGGAGCTAAAGGCTTGATTTCCACCAAGGATGCCTTAACCAAGTGTTGTAATAACTGGCTGTGTGGCTTGGGTAGTGGATTAAAATTTCTTGGTGGCCTTTTTAATTTGTCTTGCCTTTGTCCTTGTGGGATCACCAATGGTTGTGATATCCTCAGTTGTGAGGCCACAACATTGACTTCTCCCTCTTTTCTTCATGGGAAATTTGAAGCTAGTTTTTTTGAATTGTAAGGGGCATTTGACGACCCCCCTGATATCTTTCCACTTTTTAACCCAGTTTTGATCCTTTCGCCAATAGTCATTAGGCCTGAGAATCCCAACGAGACACTTCCCACCATTTTCTCATGATAAATACCTTGTAATGTTCCCATGAACATGTCTATGAGTTCTTTTTCCAGGAGTGGTGGTTGTACATGGGATTCCATCTCCCTCCATCTTAGAGCATATTCTTTGAAGGATTCTTCCTTCTTTTAGGACGGATTTTGGAGTTGCATGCGGGTAGGGGACATGTCCAAGTTATATTTGTAATGCTTCAAGAAAGAATTAGCAAGATCTGCCCAGGTTTGGATATGTGTTCGTTCCAACTGCATGTACCAGTCCAAAGATGCCCCACTCAGACTATCTTGGAAACAGTGGATCATTAGCTTCTGATCATGGGCATGGGCATGCATCTTCCTGCAATACATACGAAGATCATTCCTTGGACAAGTGAGCCCTTTGTACTTTCCAAAGTCGGGTACTTTGAATTTTGGCGGTATCACCACATCAGGAACTAGACCCATTTCCAGAGCATCTACTTTGAAAGCATCAAAACCCTCAACAACTTTTAACCTTTCCTCCAGGGCTTTATACTGATTCATTGCCAGTGGATTATCTGCAGAATGTGTACCAGTCGTCTTTAAGGGAGACTGGTGAGCATCCTCTGGGTCATGATCTCCGTATTGCAAGTCTAGGTAGTTGTCATCATTGTTGGTTGGAATTTGTAGGGTATGTGATGCCCCTACTTTGGGTGGTGGTGGGCTTAAGTCCTTTCTTTAAAAACATTGATCCAACAGATCTCTCTTTCCAAACAAAAACTCTTAATCATAAACAATTTACCCAAATCTAAGATAAAACATAAATGTAAAATGGGCTAACTAATAACTTTGAATGGGCTTGTGATCTATAACCACACACCTTCTTTTTGAAATTTAACCACACGAAATGGGCCAAATTCTAATGGGCTTAAAATTTGATGTCGCACCCCCTTTTTATCAATTTAACCTAAACAAGCTTATGCGAATTAAACTTAATAATTATTATTCTTTTGAAATAAATTCAGTTGTACCCCAAAGTTTTCCCTCTCATTTTACTCAACACATGCCCATTGAGATCCTCAATTTGCTCAAGGTTGCCAAAGAGTGGACCAGACAAACTCTCTCCTAAGGCAATGTGTCTCAAATTAGGGTTTCCATTTTCATCAGGGTGTGGGAGCTCCAAAGGACCCAAATGCTTTCCATGGTCCTAATATGTTCTCAAGATCACCCATGTCAAGTTTTATTCCTTGCACAAGAGGTTTGCTCAGTCAACTGCTTAGATGCCTAAAAATCAATTGTACTAAGTCAAAAGTCAATTGTGGCCCACACACAGTCAATCCTCAAGATTTTTGGTCAACGTCAACATTTTGAAGTGACTTTCATCATTTGATAAAGGGTTGATCATGATACCTCAAGTAATGCTCCTAATTCATCAAAACTCAAAAGTTGCTAAATTAGGGTTTCTTAGGAAAAGTCAACCAAACTTTGACCAATCATAACTTCTTCATACTTTATCATCAATTTTCCATCCGAGACTCATTTTGAATAGGATTCAATTTCCTACAATTCATATTCATCCCTCAAGTTCAAAATATGCCCTCATCAAAAGATATGAATTTCCACATTATAGGTCCGTTTGAAAAGTCAACAAAAACATTGTTTAGGTCAAAGCTGCTTACATGAACATGGAAGACCCATTTGAGATGAGACTAAAATGATTGTTTAGAGGACATCCTAAGCTTTCTAAAAAGTCCAAGAACACCTCTCTAGGGCTAAAATTAGAGGAGATAGGCCTTGTCAAAGTTGACCATTTTTGCAAAATTGCCCAAAGTCAAATATGCTCAAAAATGCATTTTTTTACCAAATGGGCCCAACTTTTTAAGCTTGCATTATGCTTCCAACATGATCCACGACCCAAACACTCTACCACATATTATTGACTTTATTTATTTAATTTATTTTTACTTTTATCATTTAAAAGTCAAATTAAATCAAATAAATGATATAAAATATGGAAGATTTGTTTTTGATCTGATTTTGAATGGAATTATAATGCAAATATGCTTTCAAACAAAATCAAACCGTGCCAAGGAAGATTAGGATGAAAAATGGTATGGTTTGGTTTGATATGGAAAGATATCATACAAGATTAAAACCAAATCAAATCTTCTTAAAGTTCAAAGATAAAGGGCATTTTTATTGACCTAATGTGTTCCACTACATATAGAGAAGATATCCAATGCATAAAAACAAGGATTGAGGTCGTGCGAGCTGAAAACAAAAACTGAAAAAACTCATAAAAAGTGGTGATCTATTTTCCAACCTAGAGGCCAATTCAAGCCATTTGAATGATCAAATCACATACCAGGGAGATTTCTGAAGCTGTCCCACTCATTCCCAGGCCTCAAAGCATCAATAGTCACGCTCGCTAATAGTCACAGTTTGCATCTTTTTTTAAAAAAACTTTTTCATTGATTCTAGCGTTATCAACATGTTATAAGTATATATTCATGCTTGTTATCATGTTTGCAATGTGTTGGGATGCTTTGATTTGGTTTTAAGCGCAGGAATCAAAAGATACCATTCCTAGGGTTTCAAGCTCCATTTTAGGGTCTTTTAGTACATGCGAAATTAGGGCTGGATAAGGGTACCATGATGTTCAGGGCTTCAACCCAGTCGATTCATGGGGTCCATGGGAATTTATATTGCTTATATTTGATTTTTGAATGATACAGGTTTGTAGCTACGGATATCGTCCATAGGTAAAAGGTCGTTATCTAAAACGACGGCTCCAGGAAGAAGATAATAACGTGGCTGATAACCATTGGACCATTTGAATCTGGCGCGCATTTTTTTATTTTGTCCATATCAACCATTTTGTTTTATATATTACTATTTGTTTTCATTACATTAACAACTAAACAAAGTAGCCCAGTGGTGAAGCGTGTGCTTGAAAGTGGGGAGGACCTGGGTTCGATCCCATGTCCAAGCGTTTTATTGTTTTCACAATATTTGATTGCAGATCCTGTACACGAGGCTTCTAGACGTCCACCATGCACCACATCGTCTAGCCACAAGATTCATAATCCATCTAGATCCAACGCCCAATGTTCAAGGCATACCATGGATCATCAGAAAGGGCTCAACACTGAACCTCACGCGTTAGATGGGCTTGGCTACATGGGCCTGGAGGCAATTCCTCATGGCACCCTCCTACAATTGCTTAAACAGGCCCAAATCTCTTTCTTTTTCTATTTTATTTCATTTTTAAAATTATTTTACTAATGATTTTCTTTTTTACGGAATAACACATAAAATCATTTTTTTCATTTAATAAAAATCACAAAAAAAAAACATAAAATCATTTTCTCATAATAAATATTTTATTTCTTTAAGTAATTAATTAGTTTAATTATTTATGGCAACATAAATGTTTTTATATATAATTTAAATTAATTAGAAATTAGGGTTTTAATTCAATCTTTCCTCAAAATAACTCAAATATTTTTTCAATCAAATTTTAGGATTTCTTAATTAATTCTCGCATTTAAATTTTCCGCGCGCATTTCTTTACTTTCCTTTAATTATTATTTGTAACTGTTTCGAGGTTGTAATAGTTAATTAGGGTTTCAAACTTCCACATTTTTATTTTACAGTAAAAAATAATTATGTATCTGCAAAAGCCATGTAATAGCTAGGACTTTAAACTTTCTCGCACTTTAAATTCCTGCACATTTTAACTGTCTAGATGCATGGCTAATAGGATTGTATGGAAACAATACTTGAAAATTAAAATGGTAGAAAACCCTAAATGTGCAAAGACAAATTAACTGAAAGATTTCACACCCACATGCTCACTCCTAGGGTTTACTCCACTCCGGTTGCCTTCGGTTAAACGGTCATGAAGTATATGGTTTGTTAGTGGTCGTCCTCTAGCCCCGAAAGATCTAAAAATGACCCATTCGGATGTTGCCTCGGAAAAGATCTTTAAGGTTTTAGGATGATTACTAACACCTCCTAATATTGCTTTTGTGACCGTATTTGTCCCTTCAAACATCCCTTAAAACTCCAACGACGGTGCTACCCATTTCTCAATAATGGGATAGCATTGTCTAAAGGAAAACAAACAGTCTTTTCGAGTAGGTAGATTAGTTCTTAAGTACTTGCTCAAACAAACAAGGTTTTTTACACTGAACACTTTTTCAAACAAAGTTTTCAAAAAACAACTTCGTAACACTCTTGAGGACATAAACAAGGGTTAAAACGAAGGAAAATAAAACTTTTCAAAACAGGCACACACACAAGCAATTTCAAAAATGAAAAAGTACCTAAGAGCACATGGAAAACCATGGATAGAAAGGGTGCTAACACCTTCCCTTTCTATAATCTACCCCCCGTACTCAAAAATATTCTCGAAAAAGGTTTTTTCTGTTCTTTTTCCTTTTCCTGATTGGATAAAATAAAAGTAGGTGGAGACTCTTGCTTACAGCACATTTGGAAATACAAAATGAAAACCAGTATTAACAGTCGGTTTTGCCACCATATCATAAAACTGGCGACTCTGTTGGGGAATAAAATAAAGTGGGGTTTACCTTAGGATCTAGGTCATTTCAAAATTGCTTTCTTGTTTGTTTGCTTTATTCTTAAAGGGTTTTGCTTGGGTTACTATAGATCCTACACCCGGATCTGGGGGGCACTTTTTAGGTAAACAACAATAGATCGTGGAGACTATACGGCATAGACCGATATGGTTTAAGCAATGTTTGTGTTGGTGTGGAACTTTGGTTGGTACCAGTATCCTTCGTGGGGAAACGAGGAGAATACGGGGCCGCCCCGTGGTGTCGTGAAGCACTAACAGACCTTAGAACCTTAGTTGAACAAACTTGGCCATTAGAAAGTAGTGAGATAGCCGGCCTCGGTATAGAGCCGAGGATTGGTTGATACTCAATGCTACACTCATTGAGATCAGAATTTCGGGATATTTCGGCCACAAGAAAAGATTGCTTGAGCTGAAACAATGCCCGATAAAGGATGGTCAGTGATATTGAGAATCTTTAGAACCCGATTACTTTTTAAGACAGGTTTGAAACCAACTAAACATCAAGAGGGTATGACCTTTAACCTCATGTAAGCCTTAAACCTAAGAACTTGGTGTGATTTGTCTGTGTTTGCTATACCTGTGGTTTATCATAACACCATGCATCATAACATAGCATCCATTCTTACTGCACTAACCATTTCAAGGACCAAGGGAATTTATCTTTGTTCTGTTTTTCAGATCACGGATTATGTTCGTAGATACACTATCCGAATCAGCTTTGTGAAGATACATTCCCAACTCAAAGAGCTAGTATCAAGGGTTTCTGAAACTTCTGCATTCACCAAGAGACATGGTCGACTACTCAACCTAGTTACTTAAAATTTTGATGAAAAGATGTTGAGTGTACTCTTTCAGTTCTTTGATCCCAAACACCTCTGCTTCACATTTCCAGACTATCAGTTGGTGCCTACCATGGAAGAGTTCTCTCAGTTGTTGGATATACCCATCCTTGAACAGTTTCCTTTCACAGGTCTCGAAGAAGTTCCTAAGCCAAAAGTCATAGCCTCAGATTTGCATCTGAAACGGGCCGACATGGTATCCAATTGGGAAACAAGAAGCGGAGTCAAGGGTTTTTTTGGCCAAGTTCCTAATAGACAAGGCCCAGCTATTTTGGGATGATATGGATTTTCAATATTTTGAGGAAGTCTTGTCTCTTCTAATCTATGGGTTAGTACTATTCCCTAATCCAGACTCATTCATAGATGTGAATTCTATCAAGATCTTCCTC
Organism: Vicia faba; assembly: GCA_948472305.1. Classification (NCBI taxonomy): domain Eukaryota; kingdom Viridiplantae; phylum Streptophyta; class Magnoliopsida; order Fabales; family Fabaceae; genus Vicia; species Vicia faba. Next base: position 139,261,844 of record OX451735.1, read on the forward strand.
TCTCGCAACCCTGTGCCTACCTTGCTCAGAGATATTTTGCACACTCTCCATACTCGTACCATGAAGAGAAGAGGGGTTCTTATGTGTTGCATGCAATTTCTGTCGAGGTGGTTTATTTATCACCTCCCTAAGTCCAAACTGAAGAATGGAGAAGGTTTGGGTTGGTCGAAAAGGATAATGTCACTCGCCCACATGGATATTTTCTGGTGTTCCCGAGATATGGAAAACATTACTATTATTGACCGCTCGGGGAGTACCCTAATGTCCCGTTACTTGGCATTAGAGGGGGTATGACCTATAATCCTTGTTTAGCTCTACAACAATTTGGTTACGCTCGAAGGGATGGTCCCCATGAGTTACTTATCGAGGGCATTGTATTCAACTAGCTTGGGGCATGGTAAACAGATCTGGCGCTAATGCTTTAGGGCAAAAGGTTTCCATTCCTATGGAACCCTATCTCCAATGGGTACGAGATCGCACCCAAAAACTTATAATGCCCTATACGGCCGTTCTACCAGTGCTTATGGAACCCACTACTAAAGGGGGTATTCCTTACACGATTCTTTATCCTGATATGCCCACTGATCTTGGAGAATTACAGAGGTCTTGGATTCAGTTGAAGAAATAGCGGGATACTTACATGGATCAGTTCTATGCCCAGGAGAGGAAGGTTTTAGAGCTCACAAAGAAGCTCCAGGAAGAAAGAAGACTTAATGTCTATCTCGGCACAAAGAAGAAGCATCCATGGGAATTTTGATTTTTTCTAATTTTTAGATTTGTTTTTAATTGTAACGCCTAAAAGGCATTTGAACTTTGAATTCTGCTAATAAAATCTTTGTTTCATTTTGGTTCGCAAAGTTAAATTTCCAAAAGTATTTGAAAACATTGCATACATATCATACACATCATTTCATAACAGGATTCATAACAGGTTTCTCATCAACTCCACTGTTTATTTCAGCAATGGCTCTTGAACAAACCGTGAAAGATCTTCAGACTCAGAATATGCAGTTCCAGCAAATGATTGTGGCTCTGGCCAAACGACAAGAAGAGCTGAAGGCTCTAATTTTTAGGAAGAGCAAGAAGACCAAGAGGACAGACGGTGTGGCACATATAAGCAGAAGGTTCCGAGGGCCGCCAAGATGGCTCGTTGATTTAGCTTCTTCATCTAAAGAGGGAGAGAATAAAGAGGGTGAAGCCAGAGAAGAGGACCCTAGTCCTAAAGAGTCTGATAATGAAACTGATTATAATGAGGAGCAGTACCTTCCGGCTGATGAAATGTATAAGCAGTTAGAAGAGCGTCTGAGTTCTATGGAAATTCAAAAAGTTCTTGGGCTGGATTTTGAAGAGCTGGGTTTAGTCTCTGGGGTTGTCATCCCTTCGAAGTTCAAGGCACCGGTATTTTCTAAGTATGACGGGGTCTCTTGACCCAAAATGAATCTTCGTTCCTATGTGAGGAAGATACAACCTCATAGTGCCGATAAGACTTGTGGGTTCACTTTTTCCAAGACAGTCTGTCTGGAACGCAACTGGATTGGTTCTATCAGCTGGAAAGAGCCAATGTTCATAACTGGGAATACCTTGCTGCTGCATTTTATAAGAAATATCAGTATAATGCAGACCTTGCTCCCATCCGTAGACAACTCCAAAATATGTCTATGGGTTCGAGCGAGGGATTTAAAGACTATGCCCGGAAATTAAGGGATCTAGCTGGCAAGGTACAACCTCCTCTGAATGATCGGGAAGTGGTAGCCATGTTCATGGGCACTTTGACAAGCCCATTCTTTAATCTGCTAATTGGGAGTTCTTCATTCGGTTTCATAGATATGGTCCTGACTGGAGAAAGGTTTGAAAGTGGTATCAAGAGTGGGAAGATCCCGATGGCTGCATCTTCTAATGCTGATAAGAAGCTATTTGCGGGTAAGAGGGAAGCCAATGTTGTGTATGGCCAAAAGGGTCGTAACAAGACAAATTACCACCAATCTATGAGGGAAGTATTGGTCTCTAATCCCACGCTCGTGCAATGGCATCAATAGGGGAATCAGCGTAAGGAGGTCGCACCTAAAAGGAAATTCACCAAGATCAACATGTCACTAGCGCAAGCATTACAACACATGTTGAAGGCAGGGATGATTACATTAAAGGGTCCTCTACAGAATCCCAACATTCCGCTCCTAGTTACCACCCCAACGAAAGGTGTGCATACCATTCTGATAGTCCTGGACATGATAAGAATGGCTGCTGGGCCCTGAAGAACAAAATTCAGGATATGATTGACGCCAAGGAGATTGAATTTGACCCTTCAGACACTCATAAAGTGATCACTGCTCCTAGGGCAAATCATTGAGAGTGTCCAGTACATTTGTGATTTTTCAATTGTAATTTCTTTTGCTTGTTCGAACAATTACTGTAATGTCAAACTTTGGTTTTCCCATTAATGTATTGCATATGTTTGTCTTGAAGTAATTCATTATATTTAAACTGTGTTTTTACTTATTTTTTGTGATATTCAACTCCCGGTTACAAGCTACAAGCCTTTATAGGAAGGATGACGAAAAATACCATGTTCCATACAATATGCTTTTGGACATACCTGGCTGACGATGTACAGGCATTTTTTCAAATCCTAAACACTGGAGATATAAGGAAGATAATCCCTAGTTAACCCCTTTGAGCCAAAGAAGCAGGAGTTTTTCTTTTACACAAATTAAAACCCTTAATCAAAACCCGGGGCAGGGTAGTTTTCTCAGTTAATTCGAATGTGCATCCAGTCATAAGCTATACCTTCATACACGGAAAATAGTGTAGAAGATGCTCTCCAATAAATGGTGATGGCTCCACACAATCATCAAGACAGGCAGTCATTACCCCTCAAAATAAAATCCCGTTAAGTCAAAACCTGTGAAGGAGACTTAAGAAAAAATTGTTGCATCCCGTTGGCTGTAATCCCAAAAGACACAGTTCAAGCAAAAGTAGGGATAACGAAGAAACAAAAGAGGAAGAGGTTACTATAAGTCCTCGACAGAAAGAAGATTACAAAAATGACTGCTGCTTCAAAACAAAGGTTCAATTTCCTAACCATCACTATAATATCATAGAAAAGACTCAACGGGATCTAAATGCACGATTAGTTGAGTGTAGGACTGAAGAACATCACGAAAAACAGATTGGGAACAAATAAAATTTGAGCCTTTATCCTTTGTTTCTTGAACTATGAACCAGGCCACGTTATAACCCTTAAAAGTCCTAGCTGAAGCATGGGTTAGTTCGAAAGCATACTGTTACAAAAGGTATCCTGACTCCTATAAGGTCCGTTACAAATCCTGAGTTGATATCACATCTTTGCAAAATTCTATTTTACTAAAAACTGCATTTTCAAAACCTTAAGACAGACATAAGCTTTGCATTCTTTAAATACCATTGTTTACATGTAACTATTTGTTTGACAGCAGAGAAGTTCTCATGATAGAAGTACGATGAATGGAAACTCTCCAAAGTTACTACAAATGGAGGACACTTTGAATAAATAGGTCTTCCATAAGCGAGGGGGAAGGACATGGTGTCTAACACAGCTGGGGAAGTCTCTCCAAAGGTGCCAAATAACCAGGGGTATATCTCCATCCGAATCACTTGGGGATTTGGGCATGCATTCAAGCAACGAATCATGTGCCATCAAGAAAACGTTTTTGACAACACAACACTATAGACAATGACAACTCTCTACATCATGAAAGCATGGACATAGTCAAAAAATACTACGCATGAAAAAGACCCGCTATGTTGACACACCTAGGCAAAAATAAGGGAATCCCGGCGAACCAAAAGGGTTCAGGAAAAATTTAGGGATACAAATGAAAAAATTTGTACACCCGGCAAGTCGAAAACCCGAAAGGACGGCTTGGGCAAAAAAGGGTATCCCGGTGGACTGAAAACCCGAAAGGAAGGTCCAGGAAAAAGTTAGGGATTTAAAACGTACGACTATGTCCCGTCACTTATCTATCAGTGGAAGACTTATACCTTGATCAATATTCATCAAAAGCACCAGAATCGAGAAACGGTTCAGATATGATCCAGATACGGATGTCATTCTACTACTTATTCAAGATTTTCATACATCTAGAAACAGTTCAGATACGATCCATATACGAATGTCATTCTACTACTTATTCAAGATTCTCATACATCGAGAAACGGTTCATATACGATCCAGATACGGATGACATTCTGCTACTTATTCAAGATTCTCATACATCGAGAAAAGGTTCAGATATGATCCAGATATGGATGACATTCTGCTACTTATTCGATATTTTCATACATCGAGAAACAGTTCAGATAAGATCCAGATACGAATGTCATTCTGCAACTTATTCAAGATTTTCAAACATCAAGAAACAGTTCATATACGATCCAGATACGGATGACATTCTGCTACTTATTCATGATTTTCATACATCGAGAAATGGTTCAGATACGATCCAGATAAGGATGTCATTCTTTTACTTATTCAAGATTCTCATACATTGAGAAACGGTTCAGATACAATCCAGATACGGATGACATTTTTCTACTTATTCAAGATTTTCCTACATCGAGAAACGGTTCAGATACGATCCAGATACGGATGTCATTATGCTATTTATTCAAGATTTTCATACATTAAGAAACCGTTCAGATACGATCCAGATACGGATGAAATTCTGCTACTTATTCAAGATTTTCATACATCTATAAATGGTTCAAATATGATCCAGATAGTCATTCTGCTACTTATTCAAGATTCTCATACATCGAGAAACAGTTCAGATAAGATCCAGATACGGATGACATTCTGCTACTTATTCAAGATTCTCATACAGCAAGAAACGGTTCAGATACGATCCAGATACGGATGACATTCTGCTACTTATTCAAGATTTTCATACATCGAGAAATGGTTCAGATAAGATCCAGATATAGATGTCATTCTGCTACTTATTCAAGAATTTCATAAATCGAGAAACGGTTCAGATACGATCCAGATACGGATGTCATTCTGCTACTTATTCAAGATTTTCATACATCTAGAAACAATTCAGATACGATCCAGATACGGATGTCATTCTGCTAATTATTCAAGTTTCTCATACATTGAGAAACGGTTCAGATACAATTCAGATACATATGTCATTTTGCTACTTATTCAAGATTTTCATACATTGAGAAATGGTTCAGATACGATCCAGATACTGATGTCATTCTGCTACTTATTCAAGATTTTTATACATCGAGAAATGGTTCAGATACGATCCAAATACAGATGTCATTCTGCTACTTATTCAAGATTTTCATACATCGAGAAACAGTTCAGATACGATCCAGATACGGATGTTATTCTGCTACTTATTCAAGATTGTCATACATCGAGATACGATTAAGATACGATCCAGATACGGATGTCATTCTTCTACTTATTCATTATTTTCATACATCTAGAAATGGTTCAGCTACGATCCAAAGACGGATGTCATCCTGACACTTATTCCAGACTTTCATATAGAAATGGTTCAGGTACGATCCAAAGACGGATGTCATCCTGACACTTATTCCAGACTTTCATCTAGAAATGGTTCAGGTACGATCCAAAGACGGATGTCATCGTGACACTTATTCCATACTTTCATCTAGAAACAGTTCAGGTACGATCCAGAGACGAAATCCATCTTGACACTTATTCCAGAATTTCATCTAGAAACGGTTCAGGTGCGATCCAGATACAGATGTTATCTTGATACTTATTCAATACATCTCCAACTACTACTCCAACAAAAAAAATTCAATGAAGCCGCCAAGCTTCTCGGGATTCCCCAAGAAGGAATTCCTTCCCCAACAGGATCCTTCAGAGAACTAATACCTGCATTCTCCAGCTGAGTTTTATAATCATGAACAGCTTACAAAGCTTTCTCCCGGGTAGAGTTTATTTCTCTCACAGCAAAATCTCCAACATTGCTTATCATCTCCAGCAACAGAAGGTTATCCCCAGCTGAGTTTATTTCTCCAAATCAGCAGATCTTCCAACAGAGTATTTCTCTTCCCCATAGAGTCATTCCCCCACAGATTTATTCTCAGACAGAGTCTCCTCCAGCAGAATGTTCTCAAGCAGGATGGATGTAAATCCCCAACTAATCATCTTCGTTCACTATCCCCAACGGAAACGAAGAACTCAACTCCTTATACTCTCCAGCAGCAGTCAGGATTTATTTTCCCCAGCGAGAGAATATCACAATAGCATTGCATATCCATACATCATGGCATGTGCATACATATTATACAACACAATCTCATTTATTTTGAGAACATTTTTACTCAATACATTTCATACGACTGACTTTTTACGTTTCAGGGAAGGATGCAATAAAGTTCTCACGAGTTCTCTCTGGTTCAGTCAAACCAACACCAAGGTTTCTATTCCAGTTGAAGATATTCCAACATTTTTTCTGGTTCAGTCAAACCGATACTAAGGTTTCTACTCTAGTTGGAGATGTTTTAAGACTTTCGTCTTGGTCAGCCGAATCGCCGCTAAGATTCCCTTGATTTCTATGTCAACCAAAGTTAATCCTAGACCTCCCCCGGGATCAGTCAAATCGATGCTAAGATTTCTCTCCCAGTTGAAGTTGTCACAAGTTTTCCCGGGATCATTCAAACCGATACCAAGATTTCTATTCCAGCTCAAGTTGAAACCTGGATGCGATCGGATAAACACTTAATTCCTTTTGAAGCCTGGAACACGACCAGATAAGAATTGAGAAATTGTAAAGCCTATAGCACGACCAGATAGACAGTTTAATCTCATCTCCCCAGTAAGTCACTGTTAAACCTGGAGCACGACCAGATAATAGTTAATCTTATTATCCTTAGCAAATCACTGTAAAGCCTGGAGCACGACCAGATAGTAGTTCACTTTCACCTCCTCGACTAAGAGAAGATTCCCTAGTAGAGTAACGGACAACTGAAGCTCCCAAAATTCTATTTCTCCCAAGACGGAGACCGATATTCCTCATCAGATCCCTCCTCAACGACAAGAACAGGAATCCTCATCAAAGGAATATATCACAAAATCAACATTATTCTGGATGGCGTCTTTAAGCCCATTTTGACGCTTCGCCGTCACCTCTGCCGGATGGCATCTTTAAGCCCATCTCCGACAATCTTCTGTCATCTTCTCCAAATGGAATCTGTAAGCCCATTCCCGATACTACGTACATCGTCAAGTATCATTTCAGATGAGCGCAAATTTCTGGGCACTCTAGTGTTAAATCATCTTCCACCTTCAGATCATGAAAGGAAGACATCCAATCTACATCCTCAGGTTTAAGAAGATTGAACAGGGGAAGCTATTGTACCCCGAAATTTTCCCTCTCATTTTACTCAACACATGCCCATTGAGTTCCTTAATTTTCACAAGGTTTCCCAAGAGTTGACCAGACAAACTCTCTCCTAAGGCAATGTGTCTCAAATTAGGGTTTCCATTTTAATCATGGCGTGGGGGCTCCAAAGGTCCCAAATGATTTCCATGGTCCTAATATGTTCTCAATATCATCCATGTCAAGTTTTATGCCTTACACAAGAGGTTTTCTCAGTCAACTACTCAAATGCCTAAAAATCAACTGTACTAGGTCAAAAGTCAACTATAGCCCACACACAGTCAAACCTCAAGATTTTTGGTCAACATAAAGATTTTGAAGTTAATTTCATAATTTGATCAAGGGTTGATCATGATACCTCAAGGAATGCTCCTAATTCATCAAAACTCAAAAGTTGCTAAATTAGGGTTTCTTAGGAAAAGTCAACCAAACTTTGACCAAGCATAACTTCTTCATAATTTATTAGCAATTTTCCATCCAAGGCTCATTTTTAATAGGATGCAATTCCCTACAATTCATCTTCATCCCTCAAGTTCAAAATATGCCCTCATCAAAAGATATGAATTTCCACATTATGCGTCCTTTTGAAAAGTAAACAAAAACACTGTTTAGGTCAAAGCTTCTTACATGAACATGGAAGACCAATTTGAGATTAGACCAAAAGGGTTGTTTAGAGGACATCCTAAGCCTTCTAAAAAGTCAATTAACACCTCTCTAGGGATAAAATTTGAGGATATAGGCCTTGTCAAAGTTGACCATTTTTGCAAAATTGCCCAAAGTCAAATATGCTCAAAAATGCATTTTTTACCAAATGGGCCCAACTTTTTAAGCTTGCATTATTCTTCCAACATAATCCACGACCCAAACACTCTACCACATATTATTGACTTTATTTATTTAATTTATTTTGATTTTTATCATTTAAAAGTCAAATTAAATCAAATAAATGATATAAATTATGGAAGATTTGTTTTTGATCTGATTTTGAATGGAGTTATAATGAAAATATGCTGTCAAACCAAACCAAATCCTGCCAAGGAAGATTGGGATGAAAAATGGTATGATTTGGATTGATATGGAAAGATATCATAAAAGATGAAAACCAAATCAAATCTTCATAAAGTTCAAAGATACAAGGCACTTTTATTGACCTAATGCGTTCCACTACATATAGAGAAGATATTCAATGCACAAAAATAAGGATTAAGGTCGTGCAAGCTGGAAACAAAAACTGAAAAAACTCATAAAAAGTGGTGATATGTTTTCCAACCTAGAGGCCAATTCAAGCCGTTTGAAGGATAAAATCACATACTAGGGAGATTTATGAAGTTGTCCCACTCATTCCTAGGCCTCAAAGCATCAAGAGTCACTCTCGCTAACAGTCACAGTTTGCATCTTTTTTTTTAAAATCGTTTTCATTGATTCTGGCATTATCAACATGTTCTAAGTATATACTCATGCTTGCTATCATGTTTTCAATGTGTTGGGATGCTTTGATTTGGTTTTAAGCGAAGGAATCAAAAGATGTCATTCCTAGGGTTTCAAGCTCTGTTTTAGAGTCTTTTAGTACAGGCGAAATTAGGGCTGGATAAGGGTACCATGATATTCAGGGCTTCGAGCCCAGTCGATTCATGGTCTCCATGGGAGTTTATATTGCTTATATTTGATTTTTGAATGATACAGGTTTGTAGCTATGGATGTCGTCCTGAAGTAAAAGGTCGTTATCTAAAACGAAGGTTCCAGGAAGAAGATAATAACGTGGATGATAACCATTGGACCATTTGAATATGGCATGCATTTTTTTTATTTTGTCCAGATCAACCATTTTGTTTTATATATTACTATTTGTTTTCATTACACTAACAACTAAACAAAGTACCTCAGTGGTGAAGCGTGTGCTTGAAAGTGGAGAGGACCTGGGTTCGATCCCAGGTCCAAGCGTTTTATTTTTTCACAATATTTGATTGCAGATCCTATACACAAGGCTTCGAGACGTCCACCATGCACCATATCGTCCAGCCACAGGATTCATAATCCATCCAGATCCAATGCCCAATGTTCAAGGCATACCATGGATCATTAGAAAGGGCGCAACACTGAACCTCATGTGTTAGATGGGTTTGGCTACATGGGCCTGGAGGAAATTCCTCATGGCACCCCCCTCCAATTTCTTAAACATGCCCAAATCTCTTTCTTTTTCTATTTTATTTCATTTTTAAAATTATTTTACTAATGATTTTCTTTTTTACGAAATAGCACAACAAATATTTTTTTTCATTTAATAAAAATCACAAAAAAAAAACATAAAATCATTTTCTCATAATAAATATTTTATTTCTTTAAGTAACTAATTAGTTTAATTATTTAGGGCAAATTAAATGTTTTTCTATATAATTTAAATTAATTAGAAATTAGGGTTTTAATTCAATCTTTCCTCAAAATAACTCAAATATTTTTTCAATCGGATTTTAGGATTTCTTAATTAATTCTCGCTTTTAAATTTTCCGCGCGCATTTCTTTAATTTCCTTTTATTATTATTTGTAACTGTTTCGAGGTTGTAATAGTTAATTAGGGTTTTAAACTTCAGCATTTTTATTTTACAGTAAAAAATAATTATGTATCTACGAAAGCCATGTAATAGCTAGGACTTTAAACTTTCTCGCACTTTAAATTCCTGCAAATTTTAACTGTCTAGATGCATGGCTAATAGGATTGTATGGAAAGAATACTTGAAAATTAAAACCTAGAAAACCCTAAATGTGCAAAGACAAATTAACTGAATGATTTCACTCGTACATGCTCACTCTTATGGTTTACTCAACTCCGGTTGCCTTTGGTTAAACGGTCATGAAGTATAGGGTTTGTTAGTGGTCATTCTCTAGCCCAGAAAGATCTAAAAATGACCCATTCAGATGTTGCCTCGGAAAAGATCTTTAAGGTTTTAGGATGATTACTAACACCTCCTAACATTGCTTTTGTGACTGTATTTGTCCCTTCAAACGTCCCTTAAAACTCCAACGAAAGTGCTACCCATTTCTCAATAATGGGATAACATTGTCTAAAGGAAAATGAACAGTCTTTTTCGAGTAGGTAGATTAGTTCTTAAGTACTTTCTCAAACAAACAAAATTTTTTACACCGAACACTTTTTCAATCAAAGTTTTCAAAAAACAACTTTGTAACACTCTTGAGGATAGAAACAAGGGTTAAAACGAAGTAAAACAAAACTTTTCAAAACAAGAACACACACAAGCAATTTCAAAAATGAGCAAGTACCTAAGAGCCCATGGAAAACCATGGATAGAAAAGGTTCTAACACCTTCCCTTTCTATAATCTACCCCTCGTACTCAGAAATATTCTCGAAAAAGGTTTTTTCTGTTCTTTTTCCTTTTTCCTGATTGGATAAAATAAAAGTCGGTGGCGACTCTTGCTTACCGCACATTTGCGAATACAAAACGCAAACCAGTATTAACAGTCGGTTCTGCCACCGTATCACAACTTCCATTTTCGAATCGCATGGGCCATTGGCCAACATGCTTTGTGAATGGGTTTATGACTCTTTCTGTTTTAAAAAGCTCCATTAAAATACACCCCCTAGTCTTGAAGAAAGACAGGCCATCAGATACTCTTGTACCATCTTTAATTAAATATTTCTTCTGTTTTAATCTTGAAAAATAAAATCATCGAGGTAGGACAAATTTGGGGTACGACAGTTGCCCCTATTCAATTATCTTCCAATCAAATAACGTGAGAAAACGGGAGTCTTGTGCATTCTTATTGGGAGTTTATTGAATACTTGGAATACCCCAAAATTTGTCCAACAAACATAAGATTATACTGATATAGCATACCCTTACGAGTCTCAAGGAAGTAGGGAAAGCTGATGATGTATCACTTACCAGAGTTTGATAACGACGCGGGTGGTTTTAAGATGAAGAGCGCAATCATGTATGTCTTGGTTTTGCTTTAGTTTGTTCATCCATTTGGGGGGACGAACAACACTTGATGGTGCATGGCTGCTTGAAGACTGATGCCATGGGTTATGCTCACAGATCGTTGCGTGAAGTTTGAGGCGATAGGCTAGATTTTTGTTTTCTTTCGAGCATTTATGCTTGAAGTCTGAGGTGATGATCTGTGTTTTGGAATAAAGAAACAAATTGTTGCATGAAGTCTTAGGCAATGAGCTTAAATTTTGGTTTTCGAGCATCGTTGCATGAAGTCTGAGACGGTGATTTGTGTCGCGGAATAAGGGAACATACTGCTTCATGAAGACTTAGGCAATGGGTTAGGTTCGTAAATCGCTACGTGAAGTCTGAGGAGATAAGCTAGGTTTTGATTTTTGAGCATCGCTGCATGAAGTCTGAGGCGATGATCTGTGTCACGGAATAAGGGAACACACTGCTGCATGAAGACTTAGGGAATGGGCTGAACGTGTCACGGCATGAAGACTTAGGTGATGGGTTGAATCGTAGGAGAAGTGTTTTGTTGGTTGACCCTTAGATTGCTAAATTAAGGGTGAGACTGTTTATTTGTTGTATGATACATGTGTATGATATCTGATATTGAGATGGGACCCTGAGAATATGTGTATTGAATGTCTGTGTATGTATGATGTTTGACATTGATATGGAACCCTGAATATATGTGTATTGTATGCAAAAATGTATGTATGCTTTGGATATGCGAAATATATGTATGAAATATGTGTAAAATACGTGTATGCCTTGAAATGTTATGAAGACTATTTCTGGAATTCTCTCCTTTAAACCATTGGCTTAGAATTACCAATCCCTTGGTGTTGTATGTTGTGTCGTCGTAGCTTTGTTGAATTTGAACACAGCGAACAATGTTAGCAAAATTTTGAACATTGATTTTCTGTATTTTAAGTGCAGGTGTAGACGTAGACGTATGTATTGGCATATGGGTATATTTTTATGTTATAAGTGCGGGTGTAGGCGTGGACTCATGTGCAGACTTAGACTCCGTATTGCAAGCGTAGACGTAGGCCTAGACATGTGAATAGGCTCTTGTGTTGCAAGTGTATGCACAGACGCAGACATGTATATGGACGTAGACTTTGTGTATGGAAGTGTAGACGTAGGTAGATATTTATATATTTTTGTATTGTGAGTGCAAGCATAGGCGTAGGCATAGGTATTGGCATATGCATAGATTTTTATGTTGTAAGCGCAGGCGTAGACATGGACATGTGTATAGAATTTTTATTGTAGACGCAGGAGTAGACATGTGCATGAAAGTAGACGTGTATTTTCTTTTTATGTTTTTCTAACCCAAAATTCTTTTTCGATGTTTTGTCAAATGCTTTAATTTTGTTAATTCCCCGAAATGATTTCAAGACAATATTCATAAGAAATAATCGTAGTATTTTGTAAACAAGTCTGAGAAAAGAAAAAAACACAACTTGAAATATGAAAGATGAAAAGTAAATGCGTTATTAATATGCCTCTGAATAGGCGAATGTACAGGATGTAATTCCATGAAAGAGGTAATTACAGAAATTCTTAAAATTGTAAATGGAAATAAAAAATGATAATTGTTGTTGTTGTTCTCCAATATCCCTTTAATGGTGTTATCTTCTTTTCTTCTGAGTCGTATGATTTAGGTCTATCTCCCCCTTCGTGGTTCGTATTCGTAGTTCTTAGATCGCAGTCTTTTTGTTCTTTATTTCTTTGTATGAAATCCCTAACTTTTGCCTGGATTTCCCTTTCGGGTTTTTAGTCCACCGAAATATTTTTTTGTTTATATGCCCCAAATTTTTTCCTGGATCGCCCTTTATGGTTTTCGATCCACCATCACGCTCCTTTTTTCCTAAGTCTCCCGTTTAGGGTTCGAGCTTAGCGAGATTTTTATACATAGTATTTTTTGGCTACGTCTGAGTTTGCCGGACGCGGTAGTTCTTCCCCATCCATTGTTGTGAGGATGTGACTACCACAGGAGAATGTTGTTTTCACTATGTATGGACCTTCGTAGTTGGGTATCCATTAACCATGTGAGTCGAGGCAAGGTATCCGAATCTTCTTGAGTAGTAGACCATGTTGTGGTTCATCTTGTGCAATACATCCTTACTGTGAAAGAATTCTGAGGCTACTTTCCGTGGAGTTCATTTGTCAATGGTAGAGGCATCTTCTAAATATTATTGTTTTTCAAGATATTCCTTGATGTCGGAAAACCAAGGATTGTCATTCGGTCTTTCTTTGATAGCAAGACAGTGTGCAGGGTCTTGATTATAATACATGGTTCATGGTTTGACCAAGTTACTTTGAACATAGCTGAGAGAGTTTCCAGGGCGTCTTCCATTTGATTTTCTTTTCGTGGGATGTGGCTAAAAATGATCTTTGTGAATTCCATAGTCAGTTTTAAAACATGATCCCGATATGGAATTAGTTTTGGATATTTAGTATCCCATTCGCCATTGACCTGGCATATGGCTTGTGAGAATTCTTTGGAGAAGTCAAAACTTCCCCTATATCGTGCCCCAGTGAAGCCTCGCCGAATGTGAATGTCCAACTTTCCCCTAGCTCGGGTTCTTCGTCAGGTCCTAGTATTTCGTAGTCGCTTATTTTTGCCTAACTGGCAAACAACCTTCTTTGAAGAGGTGATCTATCCACCATCATGTTTGTATCTAACCTTGGCCTGTTTCTGTAGGAACAAGCAAATATGTGCAATAATTTGATCAACTTCTTTGTGTCTTCACTCTAACATTGCCCCTTAGCTTGGTTTCTTTCAGATATTCCCTTGTGCTCAGATTAATGGTCTTAATAGCCTCTTGATATAATTGTATTTTTTCAGCCTTTCGTTTTCTTTCCCTCGCCATTTCCTCGGAGAGTTCAAGATCTTTATCATCTTCCTCTTCAGCTTGGTTGATAGGAGCATCAAAATTATATTTGGTCGCAGCAGTAGCAATATCGTTGGTTTTGGGCATGGATTTGCACCTTTATCATGTTTTGGTGCAAATTTTAGTATATGAATATTTGAAAATGCATATGCAGAGAAAGTATTGCCATTTTAAATTTACGGAATAAATGCAAGAGAAAGACAAGGATCTTAATTGAAAACCAAATATAATTTTTATTAATTGAAAATATTGTCTGAAACAAAACGGGGGAACCCTTAAATGAAACCCCTATGCCCCGGGCTTGACATAGGTTCTATCAAAAACAAGAAAAAATACTTAGGAAAGAAAAAGATCTTAGGAATCTTTACGACAATACATCTTTTGAGTTCTTCTCCTGGGGTGCATTCTCGAATGAAGTCAATTGCCTTATCGGTGTTGACTTTGTTGGATATCATCGCCACATGTCTGCCATGCTCTACTCCCTTGTTAACAAAGGTCTCTTGGATTGGAGGAAAATGTGCTTCTCCCTCCAGAGGAGCTTTATATTTTTCTTCTGGGTATTGTCTGAACTAGACTAGCCCCTGGCCTATTAGCTTTAGCCGAGTTTTCTTGAAGGCTTCGTTATGTTCCAACAGGAATCCACATTCGAACAAATACTCCTTCAATAACCATATTGGAGTTTTTGCTTGTCTGGTTGCCCCACAGTCATTGGCTACTTCTATTACATTTATTTTCGGCCCGTCGTGCGGAGGCATAAGATTTGATTTGATGTTAGGTTTCTCAAAAGTGATGTCTTGAGATTCTAACAAGTCTTGGACCTTATGCTTGAATGGCCAACATTTCTCTAAGGTATGTCCAGGAGAATTAGAATGATAATCACATATGGCGTTGGTGTTATACTTTCGCGGGAGCAGCCCAGCTGGGGGAGCTAGAGGCTTGAGTTCCACTAAGGATGCCTTGACCAGCTGTTATAATAACTGACTAGGTGGCATCGGAAGTTGATTAAAATTTCTTTGCGGCCTTCTGCCTTGTTGCTGCCTGTAACGCGGTGGGAGAACTGACTTGGGTGTTTTGCGTTTTATCGCAAATGTTGCGGTTAGCAAGAGTCGCCACAGAACTTTCTTTTATCCAAAAGGAAAGGTTGAAAAGAACAGGAAAGACCTTTGAGATGTTTTCTTGAGTTCGGGGGGTAGATTATGGAAAGGGAAGGTATTATCACCCTTTTCATCAGTAGTTATCTACGGGATCTTAGTTGCTTGCTAGATAACTTGCTTTTGTTTGGAAATGTGCTTTGTGTGGTTTTTGAAATTATTTTGAAAATGTCTTTGTAATGGTTCTCGTTTCTATAATAACGCGTTCAAAGTGCTTATCTTTTGAAAATGTTTCAAATTTGTAATATGTTTTGAAAGTGTTGGTGTTTGTTTTAAAAATAGCAAGGATGTTTTGGTTTGAAAAAGAGCAAGAAACTAGGAACATTCTACCTACTCAAAAGTCTTTCATGTTTATTTTCTCTTTCCTTTGACATTGTTATCTTACCATTGATTTAGTAAGAAATCCTCTCTTTGGATGTAAAAGGGACGAGCAAGGTTCATCGTATAGTCATGAATATAAATGTTGTAAGATATCTTAGCATTTTCTTTAGGGACTAATATCATTTTTGAAAGGTAACTTTGATAGTGTCATCGAGGGACTATGATCTTCTATTTTTGATTGCTTTTGCTAAGATACCTCACATGCATAATATGGCCATTTTTGTAAGGCAACAAAGTGGAGTAAACCCTAGAGGTGCAAAGTGTGCAAGTGTATTATATTTCATGCTTATTTTATATTTGAATTAGGGTTTTCTAAGCATTGATTTTATCTTTCCATACAAACCCAATTTACTAGCATTTGTATATAAAACATTAAATTGCGGAAAATAAAAATACTAAGCTATTATATCATTAGGGGAGGGGGTATACAAATTTACAAATGGGGAAATTGCAAGAAAATTAAATGTAAATAATTATTACAACCATATTGAGTAATATACAAGAATTGAATAAATAACAATGTACAAATGCAAATGAAAAAAAAAATGATTTTTGTTTGTTTTTTTATGAAAGGGGTTTAATCTTGACCTAATTAAAAAATGATTAAGGAAAATTAAACAAAATTAACTTAAACTAATTAAGAAAAGAAACTAACTAAATTTTTTTTAGAGTTTTATTTATGAAAAGGTTTTAAATTAATAAAAATAATATGGATATTAATTAATTAAAAGAAACCTAAGTTCTAAATTAATTTTAATTACAAGAAAATAATATAATGGTTAATCCTAAACCTAAATAGTAATTATTAAGAAATAAATTAATTTATTAAGAAAATGTTTTTGTTCTTTTAGTTTTATAAAACAATATAAACTAAATAAATGTAAAAATAATAAATAAATTTTTTTTTTGGGTTTTTATTAATAACAGTAAAATATAATATTAATAATAATACTAATAATAATATTAATAATAATAAAGGAAAAGGAAATAAAATAAAATAAGAAAAAGAAAATAATAATGAAAATATGGGTCAGGGGGGTGCTGAAGCAAAGCCAGGGTTATAAGCCAGCAAAATAAACAGAAGGCCCAATGTTGGGCCCACGCGCTGTAAAGAAAACAAAAAATGTAAAAAGTGTGAAAAATAATAAAAGGCAGCACGCTAGGTGTTGAACCCACACCCTCTTGGTTACCACCGTGTTTCCTTACCACTGGGGTGGCTATGCATCCGGTGTTATAAACAAAACCATAATTATATATTTGAAACGGGTTCCTGAAGATGACTTTATCTTCTTCCTCGCGCCATAACCAGTCATGAATTCAAATCCTGTAACTTCTTCATCTCTTAACCATTTGCAAAAGTATGAACATGAAACTTGCTCCAAATTTCATCACGAGTTCAATCATATAAATAAATAAAGCTATAAATCAAAGATGAGCATGAATTTTGAATGGTACCAAATTTGACCTAATTTTTTCAAAAAATCCAACTCTAAAATTCTCACTACTCAGGCAACATAAATGAATTCTAAGGACATGGTTAGTTTCAGGGCTATGATGTCTACATTTTATCTTAACAAATGGAAACCAAATGATGCCTATATGAAGAGTTCAAAAGTAAGAATACTCACCTTGCAAGAGGTTATCGTGTTTTGAGTTTGAGCAACTTTCAATGGGTCCTAGTGATTGGGTTAGCTTCCTCAAGTTCCCAGGAAGCTAATGTGATGCTTGGATTGAGTTGAAAGTGGTTGAGGAGTTTTGGAGAAGTCCACTTGCAGACCCTTATTTTTGAAAATGGAACTTGATGATGGAGGTGTTACAGTTAGGCAAAAGGACTTTGGATGGTTTGTATTTGATGTTTAGAAGCTTTAGGAACCAAAAGGCTTGGAAACGCACGAGGGAGATGTGAGTTTCGTGTTTTTGGTCAGATTATGCAACAATGGAGTTTTGTAATACAGTTATGAGTTTTTGTGTGTTTTGGAGCTTTTGTATTCGTGTGTTTTGTTGCAAACAACTTTTGAATAAGTAAGGAAAAGGCTCTGAGGCTTGAGAGCGTCAGAATCATACAAGTACAAGTTATGGCTATGTTACTTGATTTTGAAGAAAAGTGAAAATATGGTTTCAAGGAAAATTACAAGCATGGGCTAAGTTGTTTAGAGGCTTTAGACAAGTTTCTTTTGGATTATAGATTGTGTATGATCAGAAGAAAACAAGTGCAAAGCTTAAGAACTGATTTTGTGCATAAAAGCTACTTTTCCAAAATGGCAATGTGCACTTTCTTCCCAAAATGGCTTTAAGCATGGGCAATCCATTGAATGCTTGAGTTGAAGCCTTTAAGAGTTGTGAAAGAATTTAATCATGGAGTTCCAAAAAATGTTTAGGCCAGCAAAGCAAAGTTTGTGCAGCCTAGGATGGATTTGCATTCCTGTTCATCATGAATATGACCTATAATTCAAGAATGAAATGCCAACTTCATGACTTCGATTCTCCTTGCTCAAACATGATCTAAAGGACTTCTTGGACATTTTAGAAAGCTTGTAATGTTCTCTACAAACCCTCTTTGAATCACGTTTGAAAATTCCACTTGGAACTATGTGAAAAATTTCCATGAAGTTAGATCAAAATCCTACCTAAACTAGGGCAAAATTTCACTAAGTTTCCAAGTTTCATGAACATGTATTGACAAAATCATAACTTGAAATACATGCATTTATATGAGAAGTTATGTAAAGCAGTGTTTTAGATCTCAGTTATGTAAAGCAGTGTTTTAGATCTCATTTAGACACTTGAAATACATGACATGTTTTTATGAATTATGATCTTTGACACTTGATTTTGACCAAAAAGTTAAAGTTTGACTTTTCAGTGTACAATTGACTTT
Source organism: Vicia faba (assembly GCA_948472305.1). NCBI lineage: Eukaryota > Viridiplantae > Streptophyta > Magnoliopsida > Fabales > Fabaceae > Vicia > Vicia faba. Next base: position 139,280,514 of record OX451735.1, read on the forward strand.
TGATCAGTTGACTCAAAATCAACTATCAATCAATTGATCTTGAGGGATGTTTTGATTCATGCCATTAGGTTAAAATGATTCAATTTAATCCTTGAGATCATGTCTCAAACCAATTAACCACCTGCTAGGTCAAAAACCAGAAATTGCCATTTCCCAATCAAAACCCTAATTTTGACCATTTTGCCCTTTTTATGATCTGATCAAGTTTCTTGAGGAATTATGGTCCAAACTTGATCAAATAACATATATGAGTTCAAAATGTTGATTTGGATAAAAAATTATGAAGTTTTACTGTAAATTGGCCATAGTTGACGTTTTCCCCAATACAACTAATTTTTAGGTCAACTGATCAATTGACTGAGCAAAAATGTGATCCAAGACTTGAAACTTGACATGAGCAATCTTGAGGGTCCATAGTGATCCATGAAATTCATATGAGGCATTAAAAGTTCAATTATCCTTGTGCAATCTCAAACCCTAATTTCAGTCATCAATGCTTAAGGAGGTGTCTTGAGCTGATTAACCCTTGTGCAGTCTTGGACCAAAGGAGATCTTGGGAGAAAATACTTGATAAATGAGAGGGAAAATTTTGGGGTACAACAGCTGCCCCTATTTAATCTTCTTAAACCTGAAGAGTTAGATTGGTGGATCCGCCATTCGTGACTTGAAGGTGGAAGATGATTGAACAGTAGAGTGCCTAGAAATTTGCACTCGAAGATGAATTGGGAATAGGCTTATAGATGCCATTTGGAGGAATGAGGGAGATTTTCCAGGGATGGGCTTCTATATGCCATCCAAAGGTGACTGTTAACAGAAAATGTACTAAGTCTGAACTTAATTTCAACTGGAAAAGAATCAGAATAAATCTTTGGAGCGATTTATCTGAAACTAGCAGAAGTCTTGTATGTGGTTTGACTAGGAAGAATCAGAATAAATCTTGGAGCGATTTATCTGAACCAGAAATGTTAATTTGGAAAGTATCAGGATAAATCGTTGAGAGGTTTAAACTAAACCAAAATATGTTTTGAATATTCTTTAATTGGAGAGAATCAGAATAAATCTTTGAGTTATTTATCCGAACCAGAGAAAGTGCCTACTAGGAAAGAATCAGAATAAATCATTGAGAGATTTACCTGAAACAGCTGGGATTTGGAGAAGAATCATAATAAATCTTTGATAGATTTATCTGAACCAAATAAACACCTACTAAGAAAGAAATAAAAATAAATCTTTAAGAGATTTATCTGAACGAGCAGGGGTCTGGAGAAGAATCAAAACAAATCATTGAGAGATTTATCTGAACCAGAGAAGATGTCTATAGGAAAGAATCAGAATAAACCGTTGAGAGATTTAAGCTGAACCGACAGGGGTCTGAAGGCAATATCTGTTATGTAGATGGCTGACCAGTCCTTTCTTGGGAATTGATCTGAATTTGACTTGCTGAAAATTTGACGATAATTTTTTGTTGATTGATCTTTCCTGAAAAGATGAAAGGTTAGTTGTGTGCAATATCATGATGTATGAAATGCATGGTGCAATGATGTTCTCAAAATAAATGAGATTGTGTCGTATGTATCTGTGTTGTCAATGCTTATGACGTATGGATATAATGTATGGACACATTAATTGTTATGCCACAGTGTTGCTGGAGTCAGGGAAAATAAATCCTTGAGCACTGCTGAGAATGAGGAGTGTAAGTCTTCATATTTTGAAGTTGAAGTGTTGATGAGTTTCAATTTGTTAGAGAAATAAACTTTGTTGTGGAAGGGAAACGTTGTGCATTGCTTGTGGACCTTGTGAAATCCTGCTAGGGAATCCTGAGAAACTGGGCGACTTTCACCGAGGAACCTTTAGAGCGGTAATTGGAAGTTTTGTTCCGTCGGGAATGTGAGAGTACTTGATACCATTAGGATGCGTACCTGGAGATGCATTAGCGATCTTGTAGTGGGATGTCTAGGTTCCCGCTTTTGTTGGAAAAGTACCTGCGGGGGACTTTATGGAATGGTATAAAGATATTATCCTATTTCTTAAAGCCATTAGTGATTGTCTTTCTATTTGATGTTCCTCTTTTTTGCTCATTTGTAAACAGTAGTCATGTTCAAATGCATATGTTCAAAAATAATCATTGGACATTTTCACAAACAAAACACAGATATAAGAGAAAAACAAATAGTTTTGCACTTTCAAAGGGATATCCTTTTATTAACTTGAATAAGTATTTTCGTACAACGAGACGAACATTCTAGTAAGAGAATGTCGTTGTAGAATACAAAAACTGATACAAAGAAAAGATATCTATGTTAAATAATCTCGTGGGGTTCCCATTATGCTATAGCCTTCATGTCTCTGAGCGTCTCATCCACTTGCTGCTTTGTCCGAAGTTGATTGGATTGATTAGAACTGTTTGAGTTTGTCACTCGATACTAAAGGTTGTTTGTATGGTGATCCAATGGGACATAGTCATACTCTTTAATTACCTAAGTTTTTCCTGGACCGCCCTTTCGAGTTTTCAGTCCACTGGGATACCCTTTTTTACCCAAGCCGTCTTTTCGGGTTTTCAGCTTGCCGGGTGTACAAATTGTTTTGTATTTTATCCCTAATTTTTTCTTTGCGTTTCGCCGGGATGCCCTAATTTTTGCCTAGGCCATTCGACCTAGAGGGTCTTTATTCATGCGTATTATATTTTGACTATGTCCGTGTTCATAGGGTGAGGAAGGTCGTAGCCATCCATAGTGGTTAAGATCATTGCTCCACCAGAGAATATGCTTTTGATCACAAATGGTTTCTCGTATGTAGGAGTCCATTTTCCCCTGGGATCACCTTGTGGCAATATGATACGCTTGATTACCAAATCACCAACCTGATATACCTGACGTCTGACCTTCTTGTTAAAAGCTTTGATCATACGTTTCTGGCACATCTGGCCATGACAGACAGCCGTAAGCCTCTTCTCAACAATCAAATTCAACTGGTCAAGTCGAGTTTGAATCCATTCATCTTCATTCAGCCCTGCATACTTTATGATTCTCAGAGAAGATATTTGGACATTAATTGGTAGAACAGCTTCCATGCCGTATACCAAGGAGAAGGGAGTTTCCCCTGTCGATGTGCGCGCCGTGGTACGGTAACCGTGGAGAGTGAATGGTAACATCTCATGCCAGTCCTTGTAGGTCACTGTCATTTTTGTATGATATTCTTGATGTTCTTATTTGCGGCTTCGACAACACCATTAATATTTGGCCAGTAAGGAGAAGAATTATGGTGTTGGATCTTGAATTGCGCGCATAGTATGGTGATCATAGTATTGTTGAGATTCATACCATTGTCTGTGATGATTCTCTCCGGGATACCATACCGATAAATGAGACTCTATTTAATGAATCGGGCAACAACATTCTTTGTAACGGAAGCGAAAGAAGCTGCCTCAACCCACTTCGTGAAATAGTCAATGGCCACTAAGATGAAGCGATGTCCATTAGAAGTTGTAGGTTTGACTTCTCCAATTATATCGATGCCCCACATCGCGAATGGCCATGGAGCAGTCAGGACGTTTAGAGGAACTAGAAGCACATGTACTTTGTCAGCATAGATCTGACATTTATGACATGTTCGTGAATGTTAATGTCAATCTGCTTCATGGTTGACCAGTCGTACCCCGCCCTTAAGATGTTTTTAGCCATCGTATGTGTAGCGATAAAAAATGTAGCGGGGTAAATCGGAGATCGAGCTATTAATTAACTCAACTCACAAAAGCAAGAGTCGCCACCGTGCTTTATTATTTCCAAGGGAAAAGGGAAAAGAGCGAAATAAAACCCTAAAATATGCAATGTAAAATAATACTTAAAAGTAATGAAAATACAATGCATTTTGAAAAGAGATCTAGAGTTCGGGGGTTGGTTATTCAATGGGAAGGTATTAGCACCCAATGCATCTATAGTATCCTATAGGAACCTTTTGAAATATCCGTTTATTAAAATTGTTTGTTTGATTAAAATGGTTTGTTTGGCTAAAATGGGTGTGGACGAGACTTTGAAGATACGACGACCTAATGTCGTAGTTTTGACTTAAAAGGTGTCAGTTTAAAAATGGAGCCTTTTAAGAAAATTATCATAGGTTTAGCAAAATAGTATACAAACAAAAGATGAATGAGGGTATTCGCACGATTGGATAAGATGTGTTTGATAACGTGAAGTCAACAAAGTTAAATCATTTCCCTTGGATTTAAGAGGGACGAAAGATTTAAACGATCGAGAATAAAGTTAAATAGAGCGACAATTGAATAATAACAGAATACAATAAGAGATTAATTTACAAGCATGCATTTTAAATGATTAAATAAATAAACAAAAGTACATAAAGACTAAATTACAATAGCATGTATTTTTTAACAATTAAACAAATAACAAAAATTGATAACGTCCTAGCCTGGACCTGAACTCGTGTCCCCCCTGAATTGTTGTAAACTTCCTTGCCAATTGAGCTAGATTAGTATTCTATTATTACCATGCTTTAATAAATAAATAAGGTGATGATGGTAATAGGATTGGGCCAAAAGGCCCAATGGAGCCTACCCGGTTGGGCAGAGGCAAGGATGCGTTTTTGAAAACCCTAGAGAAATAACAGTGTTGCGGCTGCTTGTATTGGTAAGTGAGATTACAGATTAATTAATACTGTTATTTCCAATAAAAAAATTAAAAGAAAAAACTAAAAAAACACTCTTCTCTCTCTCTCTCTCACGGATTAACACCATCATCTTCTACCAATTAAATCCAACCATTCGTTTCTCGCTCAAACGACACATCACCCCCATCATCGATTCCTTTCCGCCGTCTCCGTTCTCCTTTTCTCCGCTCTTTTTTGTTGGCTAGACTCTAATTTTTGTAAAAAAAACATTCTTTTTTATGTTGGTTGACAACATTAACCAATCAATAATGGAATCACTCAGAAAAAACGAGCATCGAGCTAACACCTTTATACACAAGTAACACATGGACACAGAGTTTCGCATCAACAACAACAATTATTTGAGAAGAAGAGAAAAGTTAAAGAGGTACTGATTTGACTGTGTTGGATATGAAGTAACTTTTTGGCAAACTCTCTTTCTTTTGTTGAATTTGAGTTTGGAGGAAGTTTGAGTAGTTTTGATAGCACTTTATTACTAATTCTATTTGCTTCGTCTTACTGAGATATTATTGTTACATTTGTTATTTTTTCACAAGTTTTTTCTATATTTTGTTGGTAGGGAAGAAAGTGTGATGAGGTTTTAGTATAACTTATGTTGAATAAAAGTGTGGTAGGGGTTAATGGGGTGAGCAGGGAGTTATGCAGGGCTTGAGATGAGTGTATTTTTTCATAAGTTTTTGTAGCAAAGAAGCCATTGAAGAACCGAAAACGGATTTTTCATTTTGATGTATTGTTCTTCAATTTGATTAGTCTCACAGTAAGAGATTCAGAACATTGATGGATGAAGATGTCTCTCTCTGATTTAAAGAGAGAATTAGGGTTAATGGGGTTCCAGTTTCAGAGCTGCAGTGGCGGTTACAACTTAGTGTTTGGGCCGCATGTTTGTTCCTTGCTGCCCAACTATCACAATAACTAGGTTTGGAGATTTCAGGAGCAGCTTCTTTAGGACTAGCAACCACGTGGTTAGGATCAACCAATGTCGCATAAGATGGCAGAAGCGGCTGAAAGTGTGAATAACAACGTGGCTTCAAACAATGACAATGGGGTAAGTATCTTATCTTCTAATGCATTTTACTTAGTGTAGTGGAAACTAGTTAGCTCATCTTGCTGCTTTTGTGATTGATTAATATGACAAGAAGTTCTACGGAAATGGAAGGTTGTTATGAGGGATGTTGTTGAAGAGGGATGTAGAACGACGTTTATGAGAAGGGTAATTAGGACATAAATTCTAGGACTGATCTTGTGAGTATTGCTGGTAATTGTAGGGCTCAGAATAAGAACTGTCTAATCTAGCAGGTGGAGGATGGTGTTGTTGCTGCTGAACAAAATAATTATGTTGTTGTTGCTGCCTAATAATTTGGGAATGTTGCTGAATCCTAGACTGTGCTGACTGTTGAACATTGCTAAACTGCTAATTTTGTGGAAGATTGTATAAAGATGATGGCATTATCAAAGGCTTCCCAGCAGATGATGTTTGCATAACATATTGTTGAGAAATAATCTGATTTGGTTGCGGAAGGAGAATCAGACGGAGTTGTATGGTGGATCGATGGATTGTACGAGTTATGGAGGCTGCTACCGGCGGATGAAATTGGAAGATAAAGGTGGTGAATTTTGTCCAAAATTCGTACTCAAAGGGAAGAAAAAAAGTTATATTTTATCTTTGAATTTTATGTTATTATTGTTATTATGATTTCTAAACATTTCTCAATATTCACATATTGCAGCAACTCAAAATACAGCCAAAAAGGTATGATGAAGCAAGCATAGGCATGGCATAAAAGAAATGATGCAAAGAGATGATTCAAAATGATGTTGCTATGCAAACGAGGAAACAAATAATAATATGTGTATGAGAAAATTATGCAAAAACAATAGGGAGAAGAAATACCTATCGGAGTCTCTCCGATGGAGCTTCAAAAACTGTAAGTTCTCCTTCCCTCTCTTGTTTATGATCCAACTCCTTTGACTCTGATTGTTTTCTATTAAAGCTTGAACAAACTTCTCCTTCAATTTTTGTGTTATTCCCTCTGAATTTTTCTCACTGTATGTATTTTCTGATTTTTTTTTCTTCCTCTTGATGTTCCTCTTCCGATTTTTAAGTGTGATTCTTGGAAAAAAAACTCTCTCCTTTTTCTATTGATAGAGGCCCTTATTTATAGTGAAATGTGTGGGGTTTTAGGGGGGGGGGAATAGTAGAGATTTGAATTATTTTAGGCTCTGTTTTGATGTTTTATGAGATAGCTTTTTGAAGTGTGCATTTTAGTGCAATGATTGGAGTTTTATAGACTGGTTTTTGTAGCAGCAAAGGTGTAGACTTTTGTCTTATGGGCTGCATTTTGGACTGTTTTGCAGGGCAGATTAGGACAGCAACTTGGCATGGTTTTTGTTGAAACAAGGTTGGACAAAATGGACAGCATTATACTCAAGAATTAAACTGTTATTGGATGAAAACAGTGTTGGAAAAAATGGGCCGCATTGGGACTGTTTTGTCGCAAGAATAATCTTGATTTTCATGTAAAAAATTTGAATTTCTTTTGTAACCTTGTAACAATAAATCCAAGTAAATTGTAACATGAATGGATATATATTCTTCAATACATTCTCAATTCCCTTGTAATTGTAAATAACTTTGAGTTTTCATTTGAAATTGAATCTTGATATGTCTTGATAAAATTTCAAGGTCTTCCATTTGAATTGGGAAAGAATTAAATAATACTTGAATAAATTGTTGAATGATGAATAAATGATAATGAAAGCCTTAGACTTTAATCTTTAATTTTGTAATAGAGATCCAAATAAATCACATGAATTCATTTTGTAATCAAGTAGCAACCCTCGTGTAATTAATCTTGTGATGAACGATTATTTGAATCGAATTTCTTTTTCTAATATCTCCTTAGTAAATGATTCATGTGTGTTCAAATAACCATAATGTAAATCCACCAAAAAATAATCACACAAAATAATCTTGAATAAATATTTCATGCGATAAATGATTATTCTTGAATGAGATCGCTTGGTAGCTCCTCTTTAATTATCGCTTGAATTCAAAATAAAGAAAATTCCAAATATTCCGAATAAATTCTTCTAGAACGGTTTTGAATTTAATCATCCCATTTTGATGAAATTCACCCCGCGTCATGAGAAAAACTTGCAGATGACTTTTGGTCGAAGTGATCGGAAATGACTGGCATAGATTTTTTTTGTATTTTAAAGCAATGTGAAACACACATGAACCAATGGAAGTAGAACTTCGACTGTTGTTTCTGAAAAATTTCAGAGACGCTCGAGACCATCTGTTGGACAAAGTGTTGAAATAAACACACGATTCTCTGAAATTCTTTGATGAACCAGCCTTTGAGAATCAACGATCGACCGCATTTCTGTCTCGAGACTCGAAACCCTAATTGAGGTGTGACGTTCGATGCTCTTATTGTAGACCTCTTTCCTGCACATGAAATTAAAAAAACAAAACATACACTTCGTGCTTGATTAGTGGTTACTCATTCATAAGATAAAATGCTCACAACACTCGATAATCTCTACACAGTCAAAGCTCGAAGGCGAAATGTTTGAAACCTACCATATTCTGTGACCTTGATGTATATATAAAACAATGCAAATGAAGCAGGGATCTTAGGTCAAAAATTGGGGTATGACAGCTGCCCCTATTTAAGTTTCTTCTATCCGTAGATACGAATATTGAAATCTTCGTCTCGATGAGATTGAAGGTACTTAAATACATAATACGCAATTTTTGTCCTAAGATACCGCCATTATGTTTATGATATGAATGTAGTATTTGAAATTTATGGAGAATGATATTGTATGAGGTAAAATAATGCTGGAGAAACCAAGCACAAATAACCCACAGGAAGAGAGATTATACACTACTGGGGAAATAAGCCATCGACTTCGAATGGTAGACTCTTAACGGGAAATAAATTTGAGAGAAAACAACTTCTAACCCTAAGAAAGAAGACTCCTTACATAGGCCACGAAAAAAAAGATGATTATTGACCCAAGATGATGGTGAGTTCACAACTCAAGGTCAAAGATAGATAAAAGATGTATCAACTTTTGCTGATAGTGAACTACCGACTTCTGAAGGTAGAGATTTCATAACAAACTTCTCTATGAGATTTTTCCAGAGAGATACCATTTGATGCTGAAATAACATATGGTTGTAGATACACAAGTTGCTCAAATAAAGAGGCCGCCACTTGCTGTCTTCAAAGGATATCAATAAACGCACAAGCTGCTCAAATAAAGAGGCCGCCACTTGCTGTCTTAAAAGGATATTAATAAACACACAAGTTGCTCAAATAAAGAGGCCGCCACTTGCTTTCTTCAAAGGATGTCTATAACATACAAGCTGCTCATGAAGAGGCCGCCACTTGCTATTTTCCAAGAAAACTATAACGCCCAAGTTGCTCAAATAAAGAGACCGCCGCTTGTCGTTTTCCAAAGATGTAAATAACGTATAAGTTGCTCATGAAGAGACAGCCGCTTGTCATTTCTCAAATATGTAAATAACGTACAAGTTGCTTAAACAAAGAGACTGCCGCTTGTCATTTTCCAAAGATGTAAATAACGTACATGTTGCTCAAATAAAGAGACCACCACTTGTCGTTTTCCAAGGATGTCAATAACACACAAGTTGCTCATGGAGAGACCCCCGCTTGTTGTTTTTCAAAGGTGTCAATAATGCAAAAGTTTCTCATGAAGAGACTGCGTCTTGTCGTTTTCCAAAGATGTCAATAATGCACAAGTTGCTCATGAAGAGACCGCCGCTTGTCGTTTCCCAAAGATGTAAATAATGTATAAGTTTCTCAAACAAAGAGACCGCCACTTGTCATTTTCCAAAGATGTCAATAACGCACAAGTTGCTCATGAAGAGGCCGCCGCTTGTGGTTTTCCAAAGATGTAAATAACGTACAAGTTGCTCATGAAGAGACCACCGCTTGTCGTTTCCCAAAGATGTTCCAGAAGAATGTTGTGATAACACTTCCAGGGAATAAAATTATTCTTCAAAGGGAACCATGAATAGATCCTTCCAGAGGAGATCAAATACTTAAATGCACAAAATAAATGTGCCATTCATCTAGGTTGCCCAGCCTGGAGAAAACCACGAGGTAGCCTATGTAAGAGACAAAACTCAATCCAGGAATAAACCAGAGAGAAGACACTCAAACAAGACTCCACCCAATGAGGAAATAACTCAATTGGGGACTCATCTTATCCAGAGATGGACAAGGAAGGCTAAATAAAAAATTCATCCACGAGGATTAGCTCAGTTGGGGAATTAGAAAGGAGGCATATTTTCTGCCTAAGTTAACATTCTATTTGGAAAGAGCGGATATGCTGTTTGAATAAACATAAACAAGGTATATGAACCCGATTATCATCGACCAACGCGAATGTGCATGCATGATACAAGTGTAAATGAGTAAATGAATGTCATGTGTATGCTGACAAAATAGATAGAGGAAATAAATTGAAGATGATAAGATATCACAAAATAATTAGATACTCGACCAATCTCAAAGAGACGGAAAATAACTGGAACTGGAACAAAAGGCAACGTCAGAGCGTATCATACTACAAGGCTCAAGTCTTTTTAGGGAGAAAGGTTTTCAAATCCAATCTTCTAATCATCAATAAACTACTGACATGACAACATAGTGTATTACACTTCGGAAATTTGCTCAATTAGAGATAACCGAAACAAGGCTTAACCAGGATTACTGGGGAGTCACCAAATTTAGTACTCTACTAGAAACACAAGATTACACAACCAACACCTCATGACGATTTTGAAAGAAAACATGTTTATCATGCAAGGATGAATTACTGGTATTGTTTTGCATTTCATGGCTTAACCATCCTCGGAGCAACTGTTAATATTCCTTCCAGTATTCATGAAACATTTCAAAATAGGAATACTTTAATTAACTTTGTTAAAAATATTTCCATAAAATCTAAAAATTTTGCCCGATAAAAACAAAATGGATAAATGCTCAAAATTCATTAATAAAATGGTAGTTCGCTAACAATGCGACTCCAACGGTTTACAAAAGTTTTAGAAATAGTACATGAAAGAAAAAGGTTACACAAAAACAATGATCATTATTCTACCTAACAACTTCGAATTCCAAGATGTGCTCAAATGCCATGACTGGTTCGACCAAAAGCCTGCCTAAGTCGCCCCTTCGGGTTTTCAACTTAGTGAACTGTCAACTCAAACTTAGGCGAAATACTTCTTGACTGCATCAACATTCACGAAGCGCGGGAGTTCTTCACCATCCATATTTGTGAGAATCATGGCGCCTCTAGAGAAAACCTTCTTAACAATATACGGTCCTTCATAATTCGGAGCCCATTTGCCCCTAGAATCGGGTTGGAAAGATAATATCTTCTTGAGCACGAGGTCACCTTCTCTGAATTCACGTGGTCGAACCTTCTTATCAAATTCCTTCTTCTTTCTTTGCTGATATAGTTGACCGTGACACAACGCTGTCATTCTCTTTTCTTCAATCAAATTCAACTGATCATATCTACTTTGACACCATTCAGCCTCAGAAAGTTTAGCTTCCATCAAAACTCTCATAGACGGGATCTCAACCTCCACAAGGAGTACTGCTTCCATGCCATATACTAGGGAAAATGGGGTTGCGCATGTTGAAGTTTGAACCGAAGTACGGTACCCATGTAGAGCAAACGTAAGCATTTCATACCAATCTTTATAAGTTACCACCATCTTCTGGATAATCATTTTGATTTTCTTATTATCAGCTTCAACAGCCTCATTCATCTTTGGTCTATAGGGAGAAGAATTATGATGTTCGATCTTAAACTCTTCACAAAGCTCTCTCATCATTTTGTTATTTAAATTCGAACCATTATTAGTGATGATCTTGCTCGGGATGCCGTATCGACAAATGATCTGATTCTTGATAAATCTGACTACCACCTGTCTGGTTACATTAGCATATGATGCTGCTTCCACCCATTTAGTAAAGTAGTCGATTCCCACCAAGATGAAACGATGACCATTTGAAGCTTTGGGTTCAATAATTCCAATCATATCAATGCCCCACATAGAGAAAGGCCAAGGTGAAGAGATAACATTGAGGAGGGTCGGTGGCACATGTATCTTGTCCGCATAAATTTGGCATTTATGACATTTCTTCACATACTTGCAGAAATCAGATTCCATCGTCATACAATAGTAACCAGCCCTCAACATATTTTTAGCCATTGCATGTCCATTGGCATGAGTGCCAAAGGATCCTTCATGTACTTCTTGCATCAACATGTCTTCTTCATGTCTGTCTACGCATCTGAGCAAGACCATGTCATAATTCCTCTTGTATAATACTTCTTCATTAAGGAAGAAACTACTTTCCAATATCCTCAACATGTTCCTATCTTTATTGGATGCCCCAGGCGGGTACTCTTGAGTTTGAAGAACACGTTTAATGTCATAGAACCACAGTTTGTCGTCAGTGACTTCCTCTGCTGAGAACACATGAGCAGGTCTGTTGAGGCGTATAACTCTAATTGAAGGCACGTCGTTCCAATCATTCACTTGGAACATAGAAGACAAAGTAGCTAAAGCATCAGCCATTTGGTTTTCATCTATAGGGATATGATGTAATTCCACTTCGTTGAAGAAAGTTAACAATCTTCTAGCATAATCTTTGTAAGGGATCAAACCAGGATGACGAGTCTCCCATTATCCTTTGACTTGATTAATTACCAATACCGAGTCTCTGGATATATCAAGAACCTTGACCCTTAGATCCACTGCTTCTTCGAGACCCATAATGCATGCTTCATATTCAGCCATGTTGTTCATACAATCAAACTTCAACCTCGTTGTGAACGGGATATGTGCACCTCGAGGGGTGACGATGATTGCCCCAAATCCATTTCCATAAGCATTTACAGCTCCGTCAAATATCAAACCCCAACGAGATTCGAGATCATGTCCTTCTCCAGGTAATGGCTCCTCACAATCTTTAGCTTTCAAATACATAACATCTTCATCTGGGAAGTCAAACTTGATGGATTGATAATCATCAATTGGTTGGTGAGCCAAACGATCGGCTAAAATACTCCCTTTGATTGCTTTCTGAGTGTGATACTCAATGTCATATTTAGATAACAACATCTTCCAACGGGCTACTCTTCTAGATAAGGCGGTCTTCTCGAAGATATACTTGATCGAATCCATTTTGGAGATCAACCAAGTGGTATGGTTAATCATATATTAGCGCAGACGGCGAGCATCCCAAGCTAAAACACAACAGTTTTTCTCAAGCATTGAGTATCAAGACTCACAGTCTGTGAATTTCTTACTCAAATAATATATGGCATGTTCCTTTCTTCCAGTCCCATCTTGTTGAACAAGCACACATTCCATGGAATCTTCCAATATGGTCAGGTACATAATCAAAGGTCTTCCTTCCACTGGAGGAATCAATATGGGAGGCTCAAGTAAATATTCTTTGATGCTATCAAAAGCACTCTGACAATCTTCTGTCCACACACATCCTTGGTTCTTTCGGAGAAGCTTGAAAATAGGTCCACATGTAGCAGTCATATGAGATATAAATCTAAAAATATAGTTCAGCCTTCCAAGGAATCCTCTTACTTGTTTTTCTGTCTTGGGTGCGGGCATCTCCCGAATAGCTTTGACTTTATCAGTATCTACCTTAATACCTTGCTGGCTGACAATGAAACCCAGAAGTTTTCCGGAACAAACACCAAAAGTGCACTTGTTAGGACTCAGACGGAGTTTATACTTTCTCAGACGTTGGAATAATTTCAATAAATGCTCGGAATGATCTTCTTAAGTTTGTGATTTAGAAATCATGTCATCTACATAAACTTCTATCTCTTTATGAATCATATCATGAAACAAAGCAGTCATGGCTCTTTGGTACGTTGCACCAGCATTCTTCAAACCAAACGGCATTACTCGATAACAAAATGTTCCCCAAGGTGTAATGAAGGTTGTCTTCTCCATATCTTCACGTGCCATCTTGATTTGATTGTAACCAGAGAAACCATCCATGAAAGAAAAGACTTTGAACTTTGCGGTGTTGTCGACCAATACGTCAATATGTTGTAATGGAAAATCATCCTTTGGGCTAGCTCTATTCAGATCTCTGTAGTCCACACACATTCAAACCTTTCCATCCTTCTTAGCAACAGGCACTATATTGGCTAACCATTGAGGATAGACTGATGTAACGAGGAAACCGACATTAATTTGTTTTTGAACTTCTTCTTTGATCTTGTCATCCATATCGGGACGAGTTCTTCTGAACTTCTTCTTAATCGGCATACATTCAGGTGTCAACGGCAAACGATGTTGCACAATATTGTCATCCAAACCTGGCATGTCTTGGTAGGACCAAGCAAATACATCTACATACTCTCTGAGAAGCTCCAACATTCTTTCTTTGACCTCTGGGATAAGCAACGCTCCAACCTTGACTTCCTTTTTGTCTTTATGATTACCCAAATTGATCATCTCCACGGGCTCTTCAAGCAGCTAAATATTCTTTTCATCGTGCTCAAGTAAACGGGAAATCTCATCAGGAATCTCTTCACTATCCTCTTCCTCGGCTATGACCACAGGTAATTCAAAGTTGGGAGGGGGCATAGGGTCATTATTTTCAATGGTTAAGTCATGGATTAATCTGCACATATGATTATGCTTTATTTTAGAAATCGATTAATGTGAATGTTGTACAGATATAAAAAATATTATTATATTTTCCCATTATTACTATTTAATTTTCGTTACCATTTTCCAGAAAAAGTGAAAAATAAAAACAGTATGGGACAAAATAACATTTTTATTCATGATTGGTAATACTTGAAACAAAAGAGCCCATACATCTTCTCTTTTTACTTGGGCAGAGCAAAAGGATTTATTTTCAACATAGCCCAACATAAATACTCTTTCGCCTTGGGCAAAGCGAAAGGTTTTTTCAAAATAAAACAAAGCATTACTCAGAAATGTGCATCACAACAGGAATATCAACAGCAGTCCAGTTCTGGAAAACCACTCCATGCGCTACAAAGTAGGGTAAATCCTCTTTAAAATCGTCTTCTATTATAGCATCAACTTCGGGTGGAGTCGGATGGATAAAACTTGCGCTTCAGAAAATTTCTTGTATCGGACGGGTAACTGCATCTTGCTTAACTCTTGCAAACACGGGAAGAAAGCCAAGACCTTCTCCAAACTTTTTCTTAGGCAAAGTCAACACCTGGCCCCAACCTTCAGCCGAACCACTCTCAACCACTCATCGCGCATCTTCAAAAGAAGAAATAGATGTCCCTTTCTTCTTCACTTCATTACTAGCAACAGATAGAGATTAGAATTGGGTTCCAACATCCTCATCGGCATCAATAAAAGAGAAAGATGACAAGTGGCTTACCATCATAGCTTGTTCTCCACCAATTATTACCAGCTTTCCATTCCTTACAAACTTTAATCTTTGATGGAGCATCGAAGTGACTGCCCCTGTATCATGGATCCATGGGCGACCCAATAGGCAACTGTAGGCAGCACGGATATCCATTACTTGAAAAGTGATCCTAAAGGTATGAGGACCAATTGTTATAGGAAGATCCACTTATCCGATGACAGTTTTCCTAGAACCATCAAACGCTTTGACAATTACACCACTAGGTCTCATAGGAGCACCTTGATGTGAAAGTAGAGATAATGTAGTTTTGGGAAGTACATTTAATGATGAACCTGTATCTACCAACACACTTGATAAAGTATCATTTCCATAACTTATTGAGATATACAAAGCCATATTATGGTTCCTTCCCTCCTCTGGAATCTCTTCATCACTGAAACCAAGATTGTTACATGAAGTAATATTTCCCACAATTCCATCAAATTGGTCAACCGTCACATCATGATCTACGAATGTCTGGTCCAAGACCTTCATCAAAGCTTGCCTATGGGCACCAGAATCTCTTAGTAAAGCAAGCACTGAAATTTTGGAAGGAGTTTGCAAAAGTTGGTCCACATTCTTTGACTCACTTCTCTTAATGAGTTTCAAAATCTCATCATCATCAGGATGTAGGCTAGGTTCATTGGATCGGCCTACCTCAAATCTTGGTTCAACGTTCCTCATAGGAATTTCTACCGGTATAGGCCTTCTAACTTGACCTTCAGGCCTTTTTGATGGTACCGCTGCAAAGATGCGTCCGCTCCTTGTGACTCTACTCACATCAGGAATATTAACAAAAGATGGCATTGGCGGTATGGGAACTTCTACCCCATTGTCAATCATTGTGGCATTATATTTGCATGATATGGCTTGGTCTGAGTTGTAAGGCACGGGACCAGGTGGAAAAATAATCAAAGGAGTAGCAGGTGAAGTCTGACTATCATAAACCATCTCTACTGGCTCAGGCATGTTGAACTATGGCACTATAACATTCACTTCATCATCTGGATCTCTGTCATATGTAATGGTGATAAAACTTTGATCCAACAACTTCTAAATATCTTCTTTCACAATAGGGTAATCATATTTTATTGAACAAAATTCACAAACGTCATAATCATGTCGATGTTTAAAGAAGGCAAGTCTACTTAAGCTTTGATGTATCCTGATCAACGAGTCCCTTATATGCTCAACTTGGTAAACTCAAAACTTTCCAAGACATCCTTCCACCATATTCACCGACGCTGCCCCATGTCGAGGCAAAAGATTATCTCGAACATTCGGGTTAACATCTTTGAAAGACAAAATACCGTTCTTGATTAACCTCTGGACATCTGCCTTCAAAGCAAAGCAATTTTCAATATTATGCCCCTGCGAACCCTGGTGACATGCACATAATTGATCCGCCTTGTACCAAGGAGAAGTATTATTCGGTGCAATAGGAGGAGGCTTCGTCATTATGAGATTTTTCGAATCAGAGCGGGGAACAACTCAGCGTAAGTAATTCGGATGGCATCAAATTATGGTTTCCTCGGCGAACAATTCTGATTGTTGAATTGATGAGCCTGTTGTCGAGGATGTAGTTGAAATTGTCGTTGCTGAATTGGAAGGGCTTGATAAGTTGGGGTCACCATTTTTGGGCGGACAACAGGAGTAACTTCCGCAACATGTGAATACCCTCTCCTCGGCCTCCCAGGAAAAATTACACTGATATCTTGGTATTTCCTCTTGGGGAAGACACTTCCAAACTTCATGACACCACTAGATGTAGCTCCTTCCTTGACCAAACTTCCTTCACGAATTCCTTCTCCAAGCCGCATGCCCATATTAACCATCTCAGTGAAGTCGCTAGGCGCGCTCGCAATCATTCTCTCATAGTAGAAAGAACCTAAAGTTTTCAGGAAAATCTTCGTCATTTCTTTATCTTCAAGGGGAGGATAGATTTGAGCGGAAATCTCGCGCCACCTCTGGGCATATTCTTTAAAATCCTCTCTATCTTTCTGGGACATAGCCCAGAGTTGATCTCGGTCCGGGGCCATGTCAACATTGTACTTGTATTGACGAACAAAAGATTCACTAAGGTCATTGAAGTTACGGATTCAGGTGCTATCCAAACCCATGTACCATTTCAGAGTGGCACCAGTCAAACTCTCTTGGAAGTAGTGAATTAATAAATTATTTTTATCAGAATAGGTGGATATCTTTCTCACATACATGGTCAAGTGACTTTGCGGACACGAGTCACCTTTGTATCTTTCAAATTCCGACACTTTGAACTTAGCTGGATTTTCATGTTTGGGACTAAACACAAGTAATGAGCATTTTTTCCAAACAAGTCTTTCCCTTTAAGCGCTCTAATTTCCCTCTGCATTTCTTGGAATTGGTCTTGGAACTCCTCCATCCCATCGAAGAGGCCCAAACTTTCAGCAGGTTCAGCATGATAAATGGGTTCATTTGTGTATGGAATAGTGTGAACCACAGGAGCGACAGTAGTCATCACAGGCTGAGGGAAAGATACCATAGGTTGGATTACAGGTTGCACAGTAGTTTTCTCAGGTTGAGGAAAAGACACAACAATTTGAATCATGGGTTGTACAACAGGCCGGTACCCTTCTGGCATGAAGTTGTAAGGCATACCCCACGGAAAACCTTTCGGCATTTGATGTTGGAGCGGAGAGTTGACTTGAGTTAAAGATGTTGGAGCGGTGACGACCTCAGAAACCACAATAGTTGGAGTTTGAATTTCAGCGTCTGAAGTCGATGGCTGATCCTGAGCAGCCATCAAGCTTTCCACCAACGCAGTCAACTTTTCCATTCTAATACGAAGAGTAGTAACCTCTTCGCGAACGTTGTGATTTTCCTGCTCCAGATCCTCCATCCTCTTTTGACTATTGGCTCGGGTATTATACCGGTGAGACAGCTTGACAATCTATTGAAGTGGAAAAAGAAACAAGAATAAGACTCTAGAAAACATGTGAAATTAAATGTTGGATGATGCATGATATGCGATGCAAATGATCATTTATTTTTATTGTTTTTCAAGGAGCTTTAGAACTTTGATAACTTTGTACACATCAATAGTAAAGGAATTTGGAACAACAAAAACTCATTTCATTAATCAAAGAGGTAAATTACAACTTTGGGACAACAAAACCCATTAATAAAAGCAGTAAATTACAACTTTGGAACATGAAGCCCTTTTACAGAGTTTTACAAAATGACATAAGTAATAATAATAATAATAATAAAATTAAGAACTAAAGGTCACTCAGAATCATCATCGGATGAAGGACCAAATGCCAATTGTAACTAGAGCTTCCTAATTTTCCCTTCATAGAAGTCTTCCATCTCTTTCTTCTCAGCTACCAGTTGATCAATGATTTCCTTCCGTGGATTAGGAATAGGAGCAACGCCTACCAAATCTTCCTTCTTTCTCTTCCTTTCATTAGCATATTTCTTGAGTAATGCATCCTTTTTACGAAGATTCTCATCATGATCAATAAACCAACCGTCTTGAATAAATAGTATATCCTTCTTCTCCTTCAACTTCCGAGACAGGACCCTATTTTCGTATTCAGACATACTATACTTTTCCTTCCAAGTATCTCTTTTAGACTTCATTCTTGGCAGATTTTCTTGGTACTCTCTCATGTTCTCGATAGGGATATCAATAGATGATGATGTAGCAGCAGGGAATAAAGGTTTCTCAGGATTATAAGGCATCTTGAGAGCACAAGCCCTAGCACAAACCCATTGAAGTTAAGGCTCCAAAGAAAAGGCACCTTTATGCCCTAACATGTCTCTCCCCTTTCTACGGATGTGACGCCAAGCCCTTTCAATCTCCTTCTTAGCTGCTTGGTGATATTTTCCTTCTTGTAGAAATAAACCACTCACATGAATGTTGTTCGGATTGTCCCTCATCGGGTATCCAAACTGGCGGCGCGCAAGAACAGGATTATAGTTAATTCCTCCCTTCGTACCAAGAAGAGGCACGTTGGGAAAAACACCACAACTATCAATGATCTTCACCTCGTAGTAAGCTCGATTATACCAATCTATGTCGGATTGAGTAAGAGCCATAATTTTTGGCGCCCATCGTGGCTCCTTCTCGAGATCCCAGAAAACATCAGACCTAGGTAGGTGAGGAACATACCACTGATATAGCAATGGTGCACAACAGATAATCATCCCTCCTTGATAGGAGTTTAGAAGATGGATGGAATAGAAGGTATCTCCTAGAAACGTAGGGACCGGATTTCCATTCAAGAAGATTCTAATGGCATTGATATCCACAAACTTATCGATGTTAGGGAACAAGAACAATCCATAATAAGTAAAGCAAAGACATCTTCAAAGGCAACAATATCTTTTATCTCAGTGAAGTGATGAGCTTTCTTCAACAAAAATTGCGCAGATAAGCCTCGGATTCCCCCCTTAGTAGTCATGTTCTCTTCTATCTCCGACTTCCTCAAGTGGGTGATTGTTGCTATCTCGTGAGATTTAGGTTCCTCTTCTAAACCAGAGAAAGAAACACAGTCGGTGATTGGCAAACCAAGTATATAGGTGTACTCTTCTAAAGTGGGCATTAACTGGTAATCAGGAAAGGTGAAACATCGACACAATGGATTATAGAATTGGACCAACGTACTAAGGATGCCTTCCTTCATCTTGCGCTTCATGAGAGGGATAATGGATCCACATTTATTTTGAAACTCCGTAGGGTTCTCAATCTTAGGAATCAAACTCTTCAACTCTTCAATCTCAGGCTCCTTCAAACTATAACTCTGAGTGTTTCTTTTTCCAAAATCCATAGTAACAGTACCTGAGATGTCTGAAAAAATCATTCTTAAGTTCCTTGAAAAACATGTTTTACAAAAAAATGCTTATGGATGTATGGATAAATGATAATGCAACAATTACACATAAGTTCACAAACATGGGGTTTAAAGGTTCAACGCTTCGAGCATGGAGTCAAAGGTAAAGCCCACCCCTAGGGTATGTACTAAAGGTTTAATCACACCTGCAAGACAAGGTTATAAGAGTTCCTAGAGTCTACATTCCTCCTTTGTATATTACCAACGTCTTGATTACTCAATAATTAGAAATATTCTCAAGAGAAACTCATCCGAGTGTAGCATCGCATGATAACTACTTCCGGATTACTCCGTTATAGTCTCCGCGCTTCACCTAAAACGCCAAGATGGGTTAGGGTTCTACGGTTCTCAGCTTCTCTGGCTCCTAGGTCAAAAGCAATAATGTCTTCTGATTACTCGGTAAATAAATACTACGTTCAAAGGGGCTTTCCACTGAGTGGGGCATTTCATGCCTCCTTCTTCGGGATTACTCCCTCAAAGTTAACATGACTATATCGCCCGTCCTATTCTTAAGTGTAACTTAGTCCGGGTATTGGACTTGTCATTTGTAAATATCATTAACACCCAAATAACCACAATATAAACATATAATCAAACAATCAAATAATGATAAAACAGATAAGACAAACTAGGCTTAACCCACTTAGGGATGGACCAGTAAGAGGTTAATCTTTCCCGAGCAAAGTCGCCAATTCTGTGGCGATAAAAAATGTAGCAGGGTAAATCGGAGATCGAGCTATTAATTAACTCGACTCACAAAAGCAAGATTCTCCATTGCGCTTTATTATTTACAAGGGAAAAGGGAAAAGAGAGAATTAAAACCCTAAAATATGCAATGTAAAATAATACTTAAAAGTAATGAAAATACAATACATTTTGAAAAGAGATCTAGAGTTTGGGGGTTGGTTATGCAATGGGAAGGTATTAGCACCCAATGCATCTATAGTATCCTATAGGAACCTTTTTAAATATCCGTTTATTAAAATTGTTTGTTTGATTAAAATGGTTTGTTTGGCTAAAATGGGTGTGGACGAGATTTTGAAGATATGATGACCTAATGTCGAAGTTTTGACTTAAAAGGTGTGAGCTTAAAAATGAAGTCTTCTGGGAAAATTATCTTAGGTTTAACAAAATAGTAAACAAACAAAAGATGAATGAGGGTATTCGCACGATTGGATGAGATGTGTTTGATAACGTGAAGTCAACAAAGTTAAAACATTTCCCTTGGATTTGAGAGGGACGAAATATTTAAACGATCGAGAATAAAGTTAAATAGAGCGACAATTTAATAATAACAGAATTAAATAAGAGATTAATTTATAAGCATGCATTTTAAATGATTAAATAAATAAACAAAGGTACATAAAGACTAAATTACAATAGCATGTATTTTTTAACAATTAAACAAATAACAAAAATTAAATAAAAACCAAATTATGAAACATGTATTTTTGAATAATTAAATAAACAACAAAAATTAAATAAAGGCATGTTTTTTGAATAATTAAATAAACAACAAGAATTAAATAAAAGCATGTTTTGAATAATTATCAATAACAACAAACAATTAAATAATAACATGTAATGAAATAATTAAATAAACAACATGTTTTTTTACTAAATTTTATAATAATTATAAACATGTAATAACAAGATAGAATATGGAGGGGATAATGCTAAAAGAATTGGAAAAAAACGTCCTAGCCTGGACCTGAACTCGTGTTCCCCCTGAATTGTTGTAAACTGCCTTGCTAATTGAGCTAGATTACTATTCTATTATTACCATGCTTTAATAAATAAATAAGGTGATGATGGTAATGGGATTGGGCCAAAAGGCCCAATGGGGCCGACCCAGTTGGGCAGAGGCAAGGATGCGTTTTTGAAAACCCTAGAGAAATAACAGTGTTGCGGTTGCTTGTATTGGGAAGTGAGATTACAGATTAATTAATATTGTTATTTCCAATAAAAAAATTAAAAGAAAAAACTAAAAAAACACTCTGCTTTCTCTCTCTCTCTCTCTCACGGATTAACACCATCATCTTCTGCCAATTTAATCCAACCATTCGTTTCTCGCTCAAACGACACATCACCCCCATCATCGATTCCTTTCTGTCGTCTCCGTTCTCCTTTTCTCCGCTCTTTTTTGTTGGCTAGCCTCTAATTTCTGTAAAAAAAAAACTTTCTTTTTTATTTTGGTTCACAACATTAACCAATCAATAATGGAATCACTCAGAGAAAAAACCAGCATCGAGCTAACACCTTTATACATAAGTAACACATGGACACAGAGTTTCGCATCAACAACAACAATTATTTGAGAAGAAGAGAAAAGTTAAAGAGGTACTGATTTGACCGTGTTGGATATGAAGTAACTTTTTGGAAAACTCTCTTTCTTTTGCTGAATTTGAGTTTGGAGGAAGTTTGAGTAGTTTTGATAGCACCTTATTACTAATTCTATTTGCTTCGTCTTACTGAGATATTATTGTTACATTTGTTTTTTTTTCACAGGTTTTTTCTATATGTTGTTGGTAGGGAAGAAAGTGTGATGAGGTTTTAGTATAGCTTATGTTGAATAAAAGTGCGGTAGGGGTTAACGGGGTGAGAAGGGAGTTATGCAGGGCTTAAGATGAGTGTATTTTTTCATAAGTTTTTGTAGCAAAGAAGCCATTGAAGAACCGAAAACGGATTTTTCATTTTGATGTATTATTCTTCAATTTGATTAGTCTCAGAGTACGTGATTCAGAACATTGATGGATGAAGATGTCTCTCTCTGATTTAAAGAGAGAATTAGGGTTAAGGGGTTTCCAGTTTCAGAGCTGCAGTGGCGGTTACAACTTAGTGTTTGGGCCGGATGTTTGTTCCTTGCTGCCCAACTATCATAATAACTAGGTTTGGATATTTTTGGAGCAGATTCTTTAGGACTAGCAGCCACATGGTTAGGATCAACCAATGTCGCGTAAGATGGCAGAAGCGGCTGGAAGTGTTAATAACAACGTGGCTTCAAATAATAACAATGGGGTAAGTATCTTATCTTCTAATGCATTTTACTTAGTGTAGTGAAAACTAGTTAGCTCGTCTTGCTTCTTTTGTGATTAATTAATATGACAGGAAGTTCTACAGAAATGGAAGGTTGTTATGAGGTATGTTGTTGAAGATGGATGTAGAACGATGTTCATGAGAAGGGTAATTAGGACCTAAATTCTGGGACTAATCTGGTGAGTATTACTGGTAATTGTAGGGCTCAGAATAAGAACTGTCTGATCTAGCAGGTGGAGGATGGTTTTGTTGCTGCTGAGAAAAAGAATTTTGTTGTTGTTGTTGCCTAAGAATTTGGGAATGTTGCTGAATCTTAGACTGTGCTAACTGTTGAACATTGCTAAACTGCTGATTTTGTGGAAGACTGGATAAAGACTATGGCATCATCGAAGGCTGCACAGCAGATGATGTTCGGATAACAGATTGTTGAGAAATAATCTGATTTGGTTGCAGAAGGAGAATCAGATGGAGTTTTATGATGGATCGATGGATTGTAAGGTGGGAAGTTATGGAGGCTGCTACCGGCGGATGAAATTGGAAGATAAAGGTGGTGAATTATGTCCAAAATTCATACTCAGAGGGAAGAAAAAAAGTTATATTTTATCTTTTAACTTTATGTTATTATTGTTATTATTATTTCTAAACATTTCTCAATATTCACATATTGCAGCAACTCAAAATACAGCCAAAAAGGTATGATGAAGCAAGCATACGCATGGCATAAAAGAAATGATGCAAAGAGATGATTCAAAAAGATGGTGCTATGCAAATGAGGAAACAAATATTGATATGTGTATGAGAAAAATTATGCAAAAACAATAGGGAGAAGAAATACCTATCGGAGTCTCTCCGATGGAGCTTCAAAAACTGTAAGTTCTCCTTCCCTCTCTTGTTTATGCTCCAACTCCTTTGACTCTGATTGTTTGCTATTAAAGCCTGAACAAACTTCTCCTTCAATTTTTTGTGTTGTTCCCTCTGAATTTTTTTCTCTATATGTATTTTCTGATTTTTTTTCTTCCACTTGATGTTCCTCTTCTGATTTTTTAGTGTGATTCTTGGAAAAAAACTCTCTCCTATTTCTGTTGATAGAGGCCCTTATTTATAGTGAAATATGTGGGGTTTTAGCGGGGGGAAATATTAGATATTTGAACTATTTTAGGCTCTGTTTTGATGTTTTATGAGACAGCTTTTTGAAGTGTGCATTTTAGTGCAATGTTTGGAGTTTTGTAGACTGGTTTTTATAGCAGCAAAGGTGCAAATATTTGTCTTATGGGCTGCATTTTGGACTATTTTGCATAGCAGATTAGAACAGCAACTTGGCATGGTTTTTGTTGAAACAAGGTTGGAGAAAATGGACAGCATTATACTCAAGAATTGGACTGTTATTGGATTAAAACAGTGTTGGAAAAAATGGGCAGCATTGAGACTGTTTTGTAGCAAGAATAATAGCTTGATTTTCATGTACAAAATTTGTATTTCTTTTGTAACCTTGTAACAATAAAACCAAGTAAATTGTAACATGAAATGATATGTATTCTTCAATATATTCTCAATTCTATTGTAATTGTAAATAACTTTGAATCTTCATTTGAAATTGAATCTTGATATGTCTTGATAAAAATTCAAGGTCTTCCATTTGAATTGGGAAAGAATTGAATATTACTTGAATAAATTGTTGAATGATGAATAAATGATAATGCAAGCCTTAGATTTTAATCTTGCATTTTGTAATAGAGATCCAAATAAATCACATGAATTGATTTTGTAATCTAGTAGCAACCCTCATGTAATTAATCTTGTGATGAACGATTATTTGAATCGAATTTCTTTTTCTAATATCTCCTTAGTAAATGCTTCATGTGTGTTCAAATAACCATAATGTAAATCCACCAAAAAATAATCATACAAAATAATCTTGTATAAATATTTCATGCGATAAATGATTATTCTTGAATGAGATCTCTTGGTAGCTCCTCTTTAATTATCACTTGAATTCAAAATAAAGAAAATTCCAAACATTCCAAATAAATTCTTCTAGAACGGTTTTGAATTTAATCATCCCATTTTGACGAAATTCACCCCGCGTCATGAGAAAAACTTGCAGATGACTTTTGGTCGAAGTGATCGGAAATGATTGGCATAGCTTGTTTTTTGTATTTTAAAGCAATGTGAAACACACATGAACCAATGGCAGTAGAACTTCGACTGTTCTTTCTGAAAAATTTCAGAGACGCTCGAGACCATTTGTTGGACAGAGTATGGAAATAAACACACGATTCTCTTAAATTCTTTGATGAACCAGCCTTTGAGAATCAACGATCGGCCGCATTTCTGTCCCGAGACTTGAAACCCTAATTGAGGTGTGACATCTGATGCTCTTCTTTCAGACCTATTTCCTGCACATGAAATCAAAAAACAAAACATACACTTCGTGCTTGATTAGTGGTTAGTCATTCATAAGATAAAATGCTCACAACACTCGATAATCTCTACACAGTCAAAGCTCGAAGGAGAAACGTTCGAAACCTACCATATTCTGTGACTTTGATCTATATATAAAACAATGCAAATGAAGCAGGGATCTTAGGTCAAAAATTGGGGTATGACAGTATTCCTACTAGAATGGGTCCCAAAAGTGCCTTCATATAGATCAACCACGATCTTGTTTGCCTCAACCTTGTCTACGCAACGAAGCAAAGTGGAGTCGTGGTTGCGCTTGTAGAGAACGCCATTACTAAGGAAGAACTTTGCAGAGAATCTTCTCAAGAACTTCTTATCATTGACTGAAGCTCTCTTCGGTTACTCTCGGGCCTCGAGATACCTCTTGACTTCATAGAACCAAGGTTTGTGCATTACTTCTTCAGTATCTATCTCGTTACAGTAAGCTGGTTCATCCATCCACTCAATGGTGATCTGGGGAGCCTCGTTACCCCACTTGATTTTAAACATGGATGACATAGTGGCTAGCACGTCCGCTAGTTGATTTTCCTCTCGTGGAAAATGCTCAAAGGTAATTTCCCCAAAATGTGGGATTAATGTCAACACATGTTCTTTGTAGGGGATGAGATTAGGGTGCTTCGTGTCCCATTCTCCTTTGATATGACTGATGACTAAGGCTGAATCTCTAAATACACTTAAGGACTTGATTCCCAAATCTATGGTAGCTTTGAGACCAAAAATACACGCTTCATATTATGCCATATTATTGGTACAGTTGAAACAAAGTCTTGCAGTGAATGGGGTATGACATCCTTCAGGGGATATGATTACAGCGCCTATGCCATTGCCGAGTGCGTTGGAAGCTCCGTCAAAAACCAAGGTCCATCGGGATCCTTGTTCAGGTTTGTCATATGGTCTGAATTCTTAACAATTGTTTATCATCATGATGTCTTCATTTGAGAACTCGAATTTCATGAATTGATAGTCATCCACAGCCTGATGAGAAAGGTGATCAGCTAGCACACTTCCCTTTATTGCTTTTTGGGTAGTGTATTGAATGTCGTACTCAGTCAGGATCATCTGCCATCTTGCTATTCTCCCAAAGAGGGTAGGCTTTTTGAATATGTATTTAATTAGATCCATCTTGGATATCAATAAGGTAGTATGGGTCAACATATATTGTCTTAGCCGACGAGCAGCCCATGCCAGAGCGCAACAAGTTTTCTCGAGCAGTGAATATCTGGTTTCGCAGTTGGTAAACTTTTTGCTCAGGTAGTATATATCATGCTCTTTTCGGCCAGACTCATCATGCTGCCCCAGCACACACCCCATTGAATTTTCCAAGACAGTTAGATACATGATCAAAGGTCTTCCCTCTACTAGCGGCATCAAAATAGGAGGCTCTTGTAGGTACTCTTTGATCTTGTCGAAGGAAGCTTGGCATTCATCATTCCATCTGACTACTTGATCTTTCTTCAGTAATTTGAAGATTGGTTCACAAGTAGCGGTTAGGTGACAAATTAATATGGCGATGTAGTTTAGTCGTCCTTAAAATCCTCTGACTTCATTCTCGGTGCGAGGAGCAGGAATTTATTTTATTGCTATCACCTTGGCAGGTTCCACTTTGATACCTTTACCACTGATGATGAAGCCTAGGAGTTTACCGGACCTCACCCCAAATGTGCATTTATTCGGGTTCAACCTTAGCTTTTATTTCTTTAGCCTTTCAAACAGTTTCTGTAAATGGTCAAGATGTTCCTCTTCAGTTTGAGATCTGGCTATCATGTCGTCCACATAGACCTCTATTTTGTGATGGATCATGTCGTGAAATAGAGCTACCATGGTGCGCTGATAAGTTGCCCTAGCGTTTTTCAACCCGAATGGCATAACCTTGTAACAGAAAGTGCCCCACTATGTGACGAAAGTCGTTTTCTCCATGTCCTCGGGTGCCATTTTGATTTGATTCTAGCCTGAGAAACCATCCATAAATGAGAACACATTATGATGTGCGGTATTGTCAACCAGAATATCAATATGAGGAAGTTGGAAATCATCCTTAGGGCTTGCCCAATTCAAATCCCTGTAATCCACACACATGCGTATTTTACTGTCCTTTTTTGGCACTAGAACAACATTGGCGACCCACTGTGGATAAGAGGTGACGGCTAAGAATCCGGTGTTGAATTGTTTCATCACTTTAGTCTTGATCTTCTCTGACATGTCTTGCCGCATGCGACAGACTTTCTGTTTTGCCGGAGGGTAGTCTTCTTTTGTCGGTAGGCGATGGACCACGATATCAGCATCAAATCCTGGCATGTCTTTGTATGACCAAGCAAAGACCTCAACATAGTCATGTAGTAACTGAGTTAAACGCTTCTTGACACTGGGTTCCAGATTGGCACCTACCCTGACTTCTTTCTTGTCCTCTTCCGTACCTAAGTTAACTGTTTCAACCTGTTCTTCGTGGGGTTGTATGGTCCTTTCATCCTGTTGTAGTAACCTGGCTAGTTCCCCTGGCACATCATACGCTTCCTCGCCTTCGTCTTCGGCTTGGTAGATTGGATTTTCAAAGTCACAATAGGCCATAGAAGAATCGTTACCCATGGTATCCTGAGTGGATATGGATCTGCATTTTGATATGTGAGTGTGTGTAAGAGCATAGCTATCATTGAAAAAATAAATATGTAGAAAAAGAAAAACAAAGAGCGTAAAGATTTCATGCAAAAACGTCCATGATTCATTGATGACATATGAAAATGTAGTAACAACCCTTACAAATGGACCGTCGTGCCTCGGGTAAGAGACAAGGTTTTAAAAGTCTCAATTGTTTAATTGTTACAAGTCCGACAAAAATTTAAAGTCAATTATTGTTGGATAAAAGTAATTGGGACAAAATATTTGGCTTCCCAGTTGTTGAGTTCTCCGCTGATAGTTGGGAAAATCCATTCTTCCAGGTCACAACCGTCATCATTATCCTCCACTTCGTGGACTCCATGGTTGCTGATCCACAAAGGTGATCCCCCGGCACGAGCACGACGAACAGCTTTTTGGGCTCCTGAAGTAAAACCCAAACCAAATTTGTCACACTTGTAGGGGATATCTGGGATTTGGCCCCAAATAAGACACCCACCTTCTTCGACTACTGCCTTGGCATATTTCAGAGAATCCATCTTTAGCAGAGATCTGGTAATATTAGGGACTTGGGAAATAGTCTTAGTTTCTGCCACCATTTGTGGGACTTCCTCGAAATGCTAACACGGAGTTTCGATGAATTCATCATCCATTTCCACATATCGGAAGGTGTTCAGGTAACTAACGATATATTCCTCCTCTCCATGGACAGTAATGATTTTTCCCTTGGTTGGGTATTTCAACATCTTATGTAATGTAGAAGTGACGGAACCAGCGTCATGAATCAAGGATCATCCTAATAAACAGGGATAGGAAGGGAGGATATCCATTACATAGGAACTTGAATCAAACGTCTGAGTTCCAACTTTTATGGGGATGTCCACCTCCCCATGCACCATTCTCTTTGAACCGTCGAAGGCCCTTAGCACTATATTGCTGGGTTTTAAGGTCAAACCTTCATAGTTTAGTCTATCCAGAGCCTTCTAAGGCAGCATATTCAAAGATGAACCAGTATCTACCAAGACATGGGCAAAAGTAGTACCCTGCATTCGACAGAGACATGCAACGCCTCGTTGTGTTTCCTCCATCTAGGTGTCAAGTCAGCATCAGAAAAGCCCAAACCGTTATTAATGGTCAAAATGGCCACACAGTCTTTGAATTAGTCAGTAGAGGTTTCTTGTGGCACATGGGAAGCTTTAAGAAATTTCACCAAGGCCTTCGCATGAGCCTCGGAGCACAACAGTAAAGCTAGCATAGAGATCTTTGAAGGGGTCTGCCCTAGCTGTTCGACTACATTATAGTCGCTTCTCTTTATAATTTTCATAATTTCTTCCATCTCCTTTTTGGAGGCCTTTGGGATAGATACTGATTGCGCCTTCATCTGGACAGGTTCAACCAAAATGCCTTTGCCCCGAGTCTCGGTCGACTCGGCGATTGGGGTGTCAGTTGGGGTAACCATAGGAACTGTAGTAGTAGTGTCAACAAGAACAAAAGCAGGGATGATCACAAGAGAGGTAACAGCTTTTGGAAGAGCAATCTCTGGGGAGAAGACCCTTCCACTTCTGGTTATTTTGCTGGTTCCCACAATGTTGCTGATGTCGGGGTCAGCCTTCTCAAAAACCGATTCTTCATCAGCCAACCAATCCTGCTTGACACCGTGATAGTAGACGTCACCCCCATAGTTCCAGGGGACAGTTTTATCTGAAGAGTAAGGGATTGGCTCTGGCATAGTAATTACCAATAGAGTCCCCTTTGGAACAAGTGTAATCCTAATGGGTCTTTTGGTGGAGAACCTGGAAGGATTGGCGGAAATGGTTACTATTGAAACATCCTTGTAAGAAATGGTTGGAACGGGAGTCTTTTCAAACAAAACCTCTTTGTCATCCATCAGGCGCTAGACACCTTCTTTCAATAAATGACAACCAGTTGGTATGGATAAACAGAGGTGGAAGCCTTCACCACAACCTAGAAATAAACTGACCTTCAACAGGTTCCTCTTGACAGTCAAGAGAGGAGTAACAAGCTCATCAACAACAGTAACAAACACATCATCTTCAACAGCGTTAACATCACGGTCGTGCTTGGGAATAGGAGCGGTGATAACATTTGAAATCTCAGGAGTATCAAATTCAATTTATTTTTCCTCGAGAAGGTCTTGCACCATGTTTTTCAAAACCCAGCAGTCATTTGTATCATGACCTGGACTTTTTGAATGGTAAGCACAACGGGTGTTTGGGGTTTAACGGAGAGAGGTAGTGTTAGGATTCTTCGGAGCTTCCCACACGGTTACTAGATTAGATCTCAACAAATGTGGCAAGACTTGAGACAACGTCATATTTATCCGGGTAAATTGTCTTACCAGTATTTTTGTTCTAGTTGGTTGTTCCTTTGTTAAGTAGGTGCAGGCTTAGGGATCATGACGGCCCCTACCGTTGGACGGCATTCAGTTTTGTCCTGATTCCTTTGATGGTATGTAGCACCAACCTATTTCTTCCCAATGAATGGTTTTCTCACGGCATTGGAGGATGCGTCCTTTTGGATCTTCCCACTCTTAATCCCAGCTTCCACTCCCTCCCAGGTAAAGATTAATTCAGTAAAGCTGGTTGAGGAGCTTCCAATTAGATGATTAAAGAAAGGACTGGACATGGTACCCAGAAACATGTCCACTAGTTCCCTATCAGACAGGAGAGCCTAGACTCTTCCTGCTAAGTCCCTCCACTTTTGAGCGTAGTCTTTGAAACCCTCGCTCGAACCCATAGCCAGACTCTAGAGTTGAGTACGGGTGGGAGCAAGGTCTGTATTGTACTGATACTGCTTATAAAAAGTAGTGGCCATGTCTTCCCAATTATGGATATTGGCCCTTTCCAGTTGATAGAACCAATCTAGCTGAGTCCCAAATAGACTATCCTAAAAGAAGTGGACCCACAAATCTCTGTCAGTAGTGTGAGGCTATATCTTCGTCACATAAGATCGGAGGTGCATCTTGGGACACGAAACTCTGTCGTACTTAGAAAACACGGGTGCCTTGAACTTTGGTGGAATAACAATCCCAAACACTAAACCTAGCTCTTCAAAGTCCAGCCCGGGCACTTTATGAATCTCCATTGCACTTAGACGCTCTTCCAGATGTTTGTACTTCTCATCAGCTGGAGGATATTGCTCTTCAGAGTAAACATCCTCTTCTTCCTCTTCAGATTCTGCATGGTCAGTCATTTCCTTGTTTTTCCCCTCTTGATTATCCTTTTCACCTGATGATGTTGCAAAGTCTAGGGTCCGTCTGGCTTGCCCTGGGAAACTTCTTCCCAGATTCAAAATACTGGTTGATTTCTTCTCTTTCTTCTTCTTTTCTTTGATCAGTAAAGTTTTGAAATCCTCTTGTCCTTTGGCCAGAGTCAAGAACATTTGTTGAAACTGAGCGTTCTGCGCCTGAAAATCTTTAATTGTATGTTCCATGTCCATCTCACTTAAATAAACAGTAGAAATATGAGGAGACCTGTTGTAAGAAACCTACTTGTGTTATGATGAATCAAGATTCATATGCAATTATTTCAAGGAAATTAGAGATTTAAATTGGCTTTAGACAAAAAGGAACACACATCATATTAATAAAATCAAAGTTTGAGTACATTATGCCTCTTTGGGCTTACAATGAAAGAAATAAAATACAAAATTCTAAGACAAAAAAGTTGAACGCATCCTCTTTAATGCGATGTAGGCATTCAGACTCCGCTCTTCATGAAGTTGTCTGGTGAGTTCCAGAACCTTCTTCTTGCAGGCGTAGAATTGGGCTTCGAAAGTGTCTCGCTCATCCTTAAGTTGTATTCAATCCCTTTGCAAGTCTTCGAGAGAGGTGGGCATGTTAGGATGAAGGATAGTGTATGGGACATCTCCTTCCACAACAAGCTCTATGATAATTGGGATAATGGAGGGGTAAGGCATCATAAGATATTGAGAATGGGCTCGTAGCCATTTGAGATAAGGCTCAAGAGGGATGGAATTCTTGTGCCCCAGTGTCTTGCTATCCACCTTGTTTACCATACTCCAAGCTTGCATAAACCTCTGACCGTAGCCTTGATTGTCGCTTTCATAGTCGAACACCAAACCTTGGATGAGCATCTCATGAAGACCATCTCTCCGGGAATACCCAGCCTGTTGTAAAGCTAAGTAATGGTTGTAAGTGATACCTCCCCTAATTCCAAGTAGAGGGAAGTTATGGAATTCCCCACAACGGTCAATGATAGAAGTATCATCCGAGGATCTTGAACACCAATGAATAGCAGACTGGGTGAGGGACATCATCCTTTGAGACCATGTCAATCTTTGCTCGTTCTTCAATGTCTATCGAGGTAGGTGTGAAATGAACCACTTGGCGAGTAGGGGAATACAACACAAAAGGGTACCTCTTTTCTTCATGGTGCGGGTATGGATTCAATGTAAGATGTCTCCCAACAAGGTAGGTATAGGATTACGTGAGAGAAAGATTTTGATGGCATTTACATCTATGAATTGATCTTAGTTTGGGAAAAGAACCAAACCATAGATGAGAAGGGCCCGGACGTATTCAAAGGCTTGAAAATCCTTATCTTCCCAGAATGAACGATCTTTCTTTAATAGAAATTTGGCTAGGGACTCTTTGACTCCGCTTCTAGTCTCCCAATTTGCTATGATGTTGGCTCTCTTTAGATGCAGAGCTTTGGCCATGACCTCAGGTTTTGGGATCCCTTCTAAAATGGTGAATGGTATTTGATCAAGCACGGGCACTCCTAGTAGTAGAGAGAACTCTTCTAGTGTAGGTACCAACTGATAGTCAGGAAAGGTGAAGCAATGATGTATGTGATCAAAGAATTGGAAGACCACACACATCATTTCTTCTTGGAAAATGAAGGTAGCCAAACTGAGGAGTCGACCATATTTCTTGGTAAAAGGAGAATCTCCGGGCACCCTTGATGCTAACTCTTGGAGCTGAGGGTGTGCTTTCACGAGGCTGATTCGGATGGTGTTTCTTCGGACGGAGCTCATCGCCTACAAAAAAAAACAAAGATAAATTCCTAAATCCTTGAAATGGTTAGTGAGATTGCGTATGATGTTATGATGTTCATGATGTTATGTAAAATTAAGCATATACGCACAAGGAAAAAACAATTCCTTAGGCTTAGGCTTGCATGGAGTTTGTAGGTAAGTACCCTCTTGGACTTTAGTTGGCTCAAACCTGTCCTAGTTAATAGTAACCGTGTTCTAAGGGATCTCAATATCACTTACCTTTCTTTTAAGCATTGTCCCAGCATAATCAATCTTTTCTTGCGGCAGGGATATCCAAAAAGTCTAGTCTAAATTGGTGTAGTATCGAGTAACAACCAATTTTCAGTTTTCCATTGAACCCGGTTATCTCACTACGTCCTAATTAGCCAAGTTTATTCCATTAAGATTTTAAAGTAAGTTAGTGCTTCATGACACCACTCAGCGGCCCCGTATTCTCATCGATTCAACACAAGGGATACCGGTACTCATAAATGTGTCACACTAACGTAGCTATTATTTCAACCATATCGTTCTACGCCGTACAGTTTCCACAATCTATTGCTACTTACCTAACAAGGTGTCCCAGATCCGAATGGAGGATCAAAGAAAGCCTAAACAAGGAACCATAATGTAAAGCATGCAAGTCAAACAAAGAAAGCAAATAAATGTGATCTAGCCCTAAGGTAACCCCACTTTTAAAAAATTCCCCAGCAGAGTCGCCAGTTCTGTAACACGGTGGGAGAACTAACTTAGGTGTTTTGTGTTTTATCGCAAATGTTGCGGTAAGCAAGAGTCGCCACCAACTTTTCTTTTATCAAAAAGGAAAGGTTGAAAAGAACAGGAAAGACCTTTGAGATGTTTTCTTGAGTTTGGGGGGTATATTATGAAAAGGGAAGGTATTAGAACCCTTTTCATCTGTAGTTATCTACGGGGCCTTAGTTGCTTGCTAGATCGCTTGCTTTTGTTTGGAAATGTGCTTTGTGTGGTTTTTGAAAGTATTTTGAAAATGTCTTTGTAATGGTTCTCGTTTTTATAAGAACGCGTACAAAGTGCTTATCTTTTGAAAATGTTTCAAATTTGTAAGATGTTTTGAAAGTGTTGGTATTTGTTTTAAAAATAGCAAGGATGTTTTGGTTTTAAAATGAGAAAGCAACTAGGAACATTCTACCTACTCAAAAGTCTTTCATGTTTATTTCCTCTTTCCTTTGACATTGTTATCTTACCATTCATTTAGTAAGAAACCCTATCTTTGGATGTAAAAGGAACGGGCAAGGGTCATCGTATAGTCATGAATAGCAATGTTGTAATATATCTTAGTATTTTCTTTAGGGACTAAGATCATTTTTGAAAGGCAACTTTGATAGCGTCATCGAGGGACTATGATCTTGTATTTTTTTATTGCTTTTGCTAAGATACCTCACATGCATAATATGGCTATTTTTATAAGGCAACAAAGTGGAGTAAACCCGAGAGGTGAAAGGTGTGCAAGTGTATTGTATTTCATGCTTATTTTGTCTTTGATTTAGGGTTTTCTAAGCATTGATTTTATCTTTCCATAGAAACCCTAATATACTAGCATTTGTATATAAAGCATTAAATTGCGGAAAATAAAAATACTAAGTTATTACATCATTAGGGGACGGCGTATACAAATTTACAAATGGGGAAATTGAAAGAAAATTTAATCTAAATAGTTATTACAACCATATTGAATAATATACAAGAATTGAATAAATAACAATGTACAAAAGCAAATGAAAAAGAAATGATTTTTATTTGTTTTTTTTTATGAAAGGGGTTTAATCTTGACCTAATTAAAAAATGATTAAGGAAAATTAAACAAAATTAACTTAAACTAATTAAGAAAAGAAAATAACTAAAAAAGATTTTTGTATGGTTTTATTTATGAAAAGGTTTTAAATTAATAAAAATAATATGGATATTAATTAATTAAAAGAAACCTATGTTCTAAATTAATTTTAATTACGTGAAAATAATATAATGGTTAAACCTAAACTTAAATATTAATTATTAAGAAAGAAATTAATTTATTAAGAAAAATGTTTTTGTTCTTTTATTTTTATAAAACAAAATAAACTAAATAAATGTAAAAATAATAAATAAAATATTTTTTTAGATTTTTATTAATAACAATAAAAAAAATATTAATAGTAATACTAATAATAATATTAATAATAATAAAGGAAAAAGAAATAAAGTAAAATAAGAAAAAGAAAATAATAATGAAAATATGGGCCAGGGGGGTGCTGAAGCAAAGCCAGGTGTATAAGCCAGCAAAATAAAGAGAAGGCCCAATGCTGGGCCCAGGAGTTGTAAAGAAAACACAAAAATCTTAAAAAAAAGTGTGAAAAATAACAAAAGGCAGCGCGCTGGGTGTTGAACCCACGCCCTCTTGGTTACCAGCGCGCTGCCTTATTACTGGGGTGGCTATACATCCGGTGTTATAAACAAAACCATAAATATATATTTGAAACACGTTCCTGAAGATGACTTCATCTTCTTCCTCGCGCCATAACCAGTTATGAATTCAAATCCTTGAACTTCTTTATCTCTCAACCATTTGCAAAAGTGTAAACATGAAACTTGCTCCAAATTTCATCACGAGTTCAGTCATATAAATAACTAATGCTATAAATCAAAGATGAGCATGTATTTTGAATGGTACCAAATCTGACCTAATTTTTTCAGAAAATTCAACTCTAAAATTCTCACTACTCAGGCAACATAAATGAATTCTAAGGACATGGTTAGTTTCAGGGCTATGATGTCTACATTTTATCTTCACAAATGGAAACCAAATTATGCCTATATGAAGATTTCAAAAGTCAGAATACTCACCTTGCAAGAGGGTATCGTGTTTTGAGTTTGAGCAGCTTTCAACAAGTCCTAGTGATGGGGTTAACTTCCTCAAGTTCCCAGAAAGCTAATGTGATGCTTGGCTTGAGCTGAAAGTGGCTGAGGAGTTCTAGAGAAGTCCACTTGTAGACCCTTGTTTTTGAAAATGGAACTTGATGATGGAGGTGTTACAGTTAGGCAAAAGGACTTTGGATGGTTTGTATTTGATGTTTAGAAGCTTTAGGAACCAAAAGGCTTGGAAACGCACGAGGGAGATATGAGTTTCAAGTTTTTGGTCAGATTGTGCAAGAATGGAGTTTTGTAATACATTTCTGAGTTTTTGTGTGTTTTGGAGCTTGTGTGTTGGTGTGTTTTGATGCAAACAACTTGTGCATAAGTAAGGAAAAGGTTTTGAGGCTTAAGAGAGTCAGAATCATACAAGTACAAGTTATGGCTATGTTACTTGATTTTGAAGAAAAGTGAAAACATGGTTTCAAGGTAAAGTACAAGCATGAGATGAGTTATTTAGAGGCTTTAGCGAAGTTACTTTTGGGTTATAGATTGTGTATGATCAGAAGAAAACAAGTGCAAAGCTAAAGAACTAATTTTGTGCATAAAAGTTACTTTTCCAAAATGGCAATGTGCACTTTCTTTCCAAAATGGCATTAAGCATGGGAAATGCATTGAATGCTTGAGTTGAAGCCTCTAACAGCATTGAAAACATTTAATTATGGAGTCCCAAACAAGTTTGAGTCCTGCAAAGCAAAGATTGTGAAGTCTAGCATGGATTTGCAATCTTGTTCATCATGAAATTGACCTATAATTCAAGAATGAAATGCCAACTTCATGCCTTCGATTCTCCTTGCTCAAACATGATCTCAAGGAGTTCTTGGACATTTTAGAAATCTTGTAATGTACTCTACAACCCATCTTTGAATCACTTTTGAAAATTCCCCTTGGAACTATGTGAAAAATTTCCATGAAGTTAGGTCAAAATCCTGCCTAAACTAGGGCAAAATTTCACTAAGTTTCCATGTTTCATGAACATGTATTCACAAAACCATAACTTGAAATCCATGCATTTCTATGAGAAGTTTTTTAAATCAATGTTTTAGATCTCATTGAGATCTAAAACTTTCATGTTTAAATTTTCCTTTGAATCATCTTGCATCATGGTGAAAAATTGGCTCAAAGTTGTGAAAAAATATGAAGTTTTCAACACTTAGAAAAAATTTTAAGTTCAAAAATTTTGACTTTTCAAAATGAAATCTTGACTTTTTGATCTCTTGATGAACAAGTTTCATATTTTGACATGTTTTGATGAATTGTGATCTTTGACACTTGATTTTGACCAAAAAGTTAAAGTTTGACTTTTGATCAGTTGACTCAAAATCAACTATCAATCAATTTATCTTAAGGGGTGTTTTGAGTCATGACATTAGGTAAAAATTATGCAACTAAATCCTTGAGATCATGCCTCAAACCAATTAACCATCTGCTAGGTCAAAAACCAGAAATTTCCCTTTCCCAGTCAAAACCCTAATTTTGACCATTTTGCCATTTTGAAGATCTGATCAAATTTCTTGACGAATTGTGGTCCAAACTTGATCAAATGACATATATGAGTTCACAATGTTGATATGGATAAAAAATTATTAAGTTTGACTGTAAATTGGCCACATATGAGTTTTTCCCCAATATAGCTGATTTTTAGGTCAACTGATCAATTGACTGAGCAAAAATGTGATTCAAACTTGAAACTTGACATGAGAAATATTGAGGGCCCATAATGATCCATGAAAGTCATATGAGGAATTAAAAGTTCAATTATCCTTGTGCATTCTTAAACCCTAAATTTAGTCATCAATGCTTAAGGAGGTGTCTTGAGTTGATTAACCCTTGTGCAATCTTGGACCAAAGGAGATCTTGTGAGAAAATACTTGATAAATGAGAGGGAAAATTTTGGGGTACAAGACTGCCCTTGTGGGATCACTAATGGTTGTTGTACCCTGGGTAGTGACGCTATAACATTAATTTCTCCCTCTTTTCCTTTTGGAAAGTTTGAAGTAGGCCTTCTTTAATTATAGGGGGTACTTGATGGTCCCCCGGGTATTTTCCCACTTTTTATTCCAGTCTCAATTCTTTCTCCGATGGTCATAAGATCTGAGAATCCCGAAGAGATACTTCCAACCATATTCTCATAATACAACCCTTGCAAAGTTCCCATGAACATGTCTACTAATTCCTTTTCTAACAGTGGTGGTTGCACGCAGGATGCCATCTCCCTCCATCTCTGAGCATACTCTTTGAAGAACTCTTCTTTATTCTGTGACAGATTCTGGAGTTGCATGCGTGTAGGTGTCATGTCCATGTTATATTTGTAATGCTTTAGGAAAGCATTAGCTTGATCTGGCCAGGTTCGAATATGTGTTCGCTCCAATTGCATATACCAGTCCGAAGACGCCCTACTCAGGCTATCTTGAAAATAGTGAATCATTATCTTCTCATCATGGGCATGGGCATGCATCTTCCTGCAATACATGCACAAATGATTTCTTGGACATGTGAGCCCCTTGTATTTTTCAAAGTCAGGTAATTTAAACTTGGGTGGAATCACCACGTTAGGAACTAGACCCATTTCGAGAGCGTCTACTTAGAAACCATCAAAACCTTCCATGTCTTTTAATCTTCCCTCCAGAGCTTTATAATGATTTATTACCAGTGGATTATCAACAGCATGAGTACTAATCGTCTTTAAGGGTGCTTGGTTGGCATCCTCTGGGTCATGGTCTCCGTATTGCATGTCCAAGTAGTTGTCAGCACTATTGGTTGGAATCTGTAAGGTATGTGATGCCCCTGATTTTGGTGGAGGTGGGACAAACCCTTCAGTTTCCACTTCTTGCTGGGCCATGACAGACTTTTGGAGTCCTGCTTTTCGCTCTTTCCTTAGTTGGTGACTTCTTGATGCACCAATCGTTTGGGCTACTTCTTCGAAAGCTACCCTGGGAATCTGGTCTTGCATGTCAATAATGTTCTTCAAAGCTAGGAGAACTTGACTCAAATCTCCTTTCATTGAACTTACATCCCCCTTTACTTGGTCGAGGTCCTCTTTGAACGCAGCATGAGTTTCTTTGATTTGCTCCATTGTTTTTTGTTGATAGGCTCTTGTTTGATATAGAGGCCAAGGAGGTGGAGATCTTCTTCTACCAATGGTTTACTGGAGAGTTTTTTTTTATAAAAAAAGATGACTTTTGATATGATATTAAAGTGTTTATGAATGCATGCATGCTAATGAATGTGCATGAATATAAGCAGGTTTAAATGTCTAATTCACTTGGGTATATGCTTCTTCCTTTTTTATTCGGTGATCAGCTTAAAAATAGATACATAAATGAGATGTGGAAACATAATGCCTTTATTGACGGTAACATAATTCAAATATTGAAAAATATTACAATCTTAAACCAAAACTTTATTTGCGTGAAATCAAGCAAAAGGAAATAAGTTTTCTAGGCGCGCTTGTGGAATGGAGCTTGAGAAACCATCTACTAATTGCTCGACAAAGCTTGAGAAAGTCTTCAGTGCATTATTTCCCTTTTATGGCTTTGATTTCAGACATGTTTGGCGCATTGACGTGGACAAGTTGTTTCCTTTGGTATCCATTTTTAAAGACAGTCACCGAGATCTTGATTATATCATTATTTTTTTGTACCCTGTGAATAAGACAAATAATAGGGACAAATCATGAATATATGAAATGTATGACGAATATATGAAATGTATGAATGCACAGATGTATAGACGCAAGGTTGAGTGATAGGGTTTTGTGATAAGTATCCTTAGAAGGTAGGTTCCTTAATTTTGACCTACAGTTGATCTACCCTCCCAGAAGGTGGTTTCCTTAAGGTTATCATGAATATCACCAGAGGGAAAAGGCACAAGGGCCTCCCTTAGGTGGAGCCTCGTTATAGACCGAAACTTTCATCTAAAAGTCGTGAAATGTCTCGTCATGAGATTTTAGGTTAAGGTCGTTACAAAGAGTAATAGGTGTCCTTCCAAAGTCCTACTTGTCAAGAGGATATCTCTCAATAGGTATTCCTTTTTCGGAAGTTCACCGACTCTAGGCGAAGTTGTCACATAAACTCGCAGGGATGATGTACCCCCTAAGTTAATAGATGAACCTTCTTTCTAAGAGTTATTGAAAATAGTTTGAGAAATAAAAAATCCTGCCATGCAATATATATGATGATAAAAAATAGCCAATAATTAAATAAATTCAATGAATAAATGAAATAAATAAATAAAGCTATAAATAAATAAAGCAATAAATAAATAAATAAATAAATAACCCCAAAGTAAAAACCCTAAAACCTAAAGTTGAAGTCCCCAACAGATTCGCTAGCTGTAGCAACTGGTTTTTTAAATCAGATCCGCCACTATTAGTTTTTATTCTAAGGAAGGGAATCTAACAAAAAAAACCTAATTCACATACATATATTCTAGGTTTCGGACTTCTTTATACGAAAGGAATGTGTTAGGCACCTTTCATTTACGTTATTCGTAAGGATATTAGGTTTTAGGTTTAAGTTTAGGTAAAATAGGGTTTAAATTTTATTAGGGGAAAAGGGTTTTAATTTTTAATAGGGGAAAGGGTTTAAATATTTTTATAAGGGAAAAGGGTTTTAATTTTTAATAGGGGAACTCCCTACGATTTTTGATCATATGCCTACGTATTCTCTTATGAGGAATCAGAATCCCAATTTGTAGTTCGTATGGGGTTGGTGTTTTTCAGGGGTCGCAAACTTACTTTAAATCACCTCGCATTTTGGCCGGGAATAGTGATTGCGGAGATTTTGACTAAATGCGCCGTAAGTCAAAATCTGTTTGAAACCCTTTTGCAAAAAACAGTTGATTAGATTAGTTGATTGGGAAAAATAGTTTGTTGTTTGTTGAGTGTTTTTTGATCGTGTTAATTGCAAAGAAATCTTGATTAATGCATGATTAAAATATATTTTAATGCAAATAATATATGAATTCTTGAATAAAATAATTTATAACAATATAAATAATATTTTCATATAATAAATAATAATATATAAAAATTAATAATAATAATAATAATTATTATTATAAAATGATAATAATATAATAATAAGAAAATAGAATTAAAATATAATAATTATAAAAAAATGTAAAAAAACTAAATAATTACCAGGGGGTGCATTTTCTAATAAGCAAGTAAAATAAGGGGGTGCTATAGGATTTTGGGCTAAGCCCAAATACAATTCGGAATAAGGGGGGTGCAATTTTTCTTAGTGCTTAGGACTTAAGTGAAAAGGAGGTGTGGAAAGCGTTGGGCTTAGGCCCAAACCCAGTAAGAAAGGTGTCCATTTGATTACGTGTGGGAGGGAGTATGATGCTTATCGTGGAACTTGTCCTAGCGGCCGTTTGATTGTTATCAAGGATGATGATGGGGGAATATGATAGTTACTGTGAGCCAGCGCATATGGAATTGGGCGGAATATAAATATTGTTTTTTATACATTATTTTTTTTGTGTGTTAAATTTGGAGTACTTTCTTCTTTCTTTTGTTCCAAACCCTTTCCTTCTTCAACCCAAAAACCTTCCCCCTGTAACCTTAACTTACCACGGTGGCATCTCCCAAAATCCAGCCCTCCCCTATTACAAAACCAACCAAACCGAAACCCCTCAAACCAATAAAAAGAAAAATAAAACAAGCTAAGTGATTACCCCCTTTGTGAATTCCAATTTCAAAGTGAGTTTGATTTAACGTCCCTCTGTTTCTTGTGTGCAGGTTCTGGCGGCGGATGGCTAAGCTACGCCGATGATTGGGATATCATTGACGGTTAGGGTTTCATATTTTGAAATCCTAACCGCTTTCCTCCTTCTTTAGTTAATTCGTCGTTGCCTCTGTACACGAGCCTCTTCAATCTATCTTCTTCAAGGTCTCGCAACTCCGTCCTCTTGTACTGTATCTACGATCGTATCCCCTGTCTCAAGCTTTTCCCTTTGTACTTATATACTTTTTGTTTTAGGGTTTTGTAGGTTGTTAGAATTAGATTAGGGAAGATTTCAGGATTATAGATTATTGATTAGGATTTAGAATGTTGATTGATTACCTTTACTGCAAATTTCGGATTTTATTTATATTGGCTCTGGATTTTCTAGATTTTATTTGTAATCTTTTTTGGGATTTGAATCCTGTTGTGTATTTGATATAAGATAAAATTTGATTTGGTAAGTGACTTAGGTTTTTTAGAAGATTTGATTTAATGGATATTTGTTTCGTAATCTCTATTTTATTTCACTCTGAAAAATAGAGATATGACTTTTATCAAATCCAAGCAGTAAATGTTATCCCAAAAAAGGCTTGTGTAATTCACACAGTAGTAGTTTTTTCTTGAATTGGGCTTTGCATTACTCACTCGGATTGGGCCTTCTACTGCAATGCAAAACATTATCTTCCTATTAATTTATTTTCATTGCAACAAATATTTTTAGGATGAATTGGGCTTAACTGTTCTTTGCAATTTGACCCAACATATCTTTTCCCAAAAACTCTTAAAAAATTGTTTGATAACAACAACGTTTTTTGAACTAAAATAGTATATAAATAAAAAACGTCAAATGGGCTTGACTTTAGAAACTCAATGGGCCTGTGTTAATTCTTTTTCTACCCATCATTTTGAACAACCGGTTTGGGCTTAAGTCCTTTCTTTAAAAACATTGATCCAACAGATCTCTCTTTCCAAACAAAAACTCTTAATCATAAACATTTTACCCAAATCTAAGATAAAACAGAAACCTAAAATGGGCTAACTAACAACTTTGAATGGGCTTGTGATATATAACCATACCCCTCCTTTTTGCCATTTAACCACACGAAATGGGCCAAATTCTAACGGGCTTTAAATTTGAAGTCGCACCCTCTTTTTATCAATTTAATCTAAACAAGCTTATGCAAATTAAACTTAATAATTATTATTCTTTTGAAATAACTTCCATTTTTGAATCGCATGGGCCATTGGCCAACATGCTTCACGAATGGGCTTATGAGTCTTTCTGATTTAGAAAGCCCCATTAAAATAC
This sequence comes from Vicia faba, assembly GCA_948472305.1. Classification (NCBI taxonomy): domain Eukaryota; kingdom Viridiplantae; phylum Streptophyta; class Magnoliopsida; order Fabales; family Fabaceae; genus Vicia; species Vicia faba. The sequence continues at coordinate 139,323,652 of OX451735.1, forward strand.
ACCCATAGTCTTGGATAAAGATATGCCATCAGATACTGCTGTACCATCTTTAATTAAATATTTCTTCTCTTTTAATCTCGAAAAATAAAATCATCAAGGTATGAAAAATTTGGGGTACAACAACTAGCACGTGAGTGAGCATGCACCTAGGGAAACCTAAAGGTCATCATCATTACGTCCTAGTCCCTAAACATACCATCATTATGCATTTATGAAACCACGTGGCTCGATGAAACCGTGCCACACTACCTCTCAAATTCCAATCAACCATTCAGCTCCTCGCGTGCCGAACACAAAAATCCATGTTCGAGCTCCTCTGCACACGTACCCTCAAACCCATCCTAGAGTGTCCTCGACTCCTCGACACGCAAGCTGACTCTAGGTCATCACTCCTACACCTAAGAGTAATGACTTGGGGGCTCCTAATCTGGACTGCACCAATGGCCAGAGTTGGCTTAATCTGCTTCTACTTTTCACATGGCACAACAATGTTGGCCCAATAACTCTGGACCTCCTGTTGGGAATACCTGTTCGACCATGCCCTGTGAGCAGCAAGACCAACAATGCCTAAGACACACATTATCCTATATGGGCGGCTACCTCCCAGCTTGCTCAATGCATGCAAAGCAGACAACAAGGAAAACACTCAAAATGCACATGCCCGTAATCTCTTCCTTGCTCGGTGCAAAGGCTAGTTACGGGCATGGCTTCCCATTTTGACTAAGTCCTTGCAGTTACCTATTTTCACATAACCTATTATTTAGGTCCAAAAATAGGAACCAATGGAAAAACGCCAGGGGAATTATATAAACCCTCACACCTGTGAGGGCCACGTATCCAATATTCACACTCTAAACCCTAATCTCTTTCTTGTATATCGTTGCACCCATTCTTACTTGATCTTCAGAGTGCCTTGAAGGTGCACCCCCTCCCTCTTAAAATTTCAAGCCTAGCAGTTGTCATCCTTCGGCCCACTTTTAGGTTATGATCAACTGGTAAGATCAACATGAACTATCCCTCACATAAGATTGATCATTTCGAGTCAAATGAGTCAAAGGTTGTGCTAACTTTGAGAAGCCTTCTATAAACTGCAATAATAACCAACTAGGCTAAGGAAACTTCAAATCTCAATAGTAGACTTTGGAGTCTCCCATTGTAACACATCATCAAATTTCAACAGGTCAACAATAATTCCCCCACTAAAAATCACATGGCCAAGAAAACTCACTTCTTTTAACCAAAATTCGCACTTGGAAAACCTGGTATAAAGTTTCTTTTCTGTAAACACCTCTAATACAACTTTTAGATGCTTCTCAGGCTCTTCATCAGATTTAGAATATATCAAGATATTATCGATAAACACCACCACTAACTGATATATATAAGGACAGAAGATCATATATATATATATATATATATATATCCTAAAAACATCTGGTGCATTCGACACTCCAAACGACATTATTGTATACTCATAACGGTCGTACCTTATTCTGAAGGCGGTCTTTGGAATTTCTTTTGGTTTAACACGAATCTAATGATAACCCAACCTCAAGTCTATCTTGTTGAACATACATATGCCAACCAACTGATCCATCAGATCATTGATTCTTTGTAAAGGATACTTATTCTTGATAGTTACTTTATTCAATTGTCTATAGTCCACGGACAACATTATATTGTTTTCTGTCTTCTTAACAAGCAACACTGGCACACCATCTCTCACAGACTCATCCACTTTCTTAGCAGAAACAAACAACCTTTCACCTTCGTCGAACTTAGATTCACGCTATGGAGGCAAGTCACATTTATCTTCAGAAAAAACATTAGGAAACACATACCATTATCATATCACTAACTGTCACATTACTTTCTACTTTTCAAGAAGTAAACATCAACAATACCTAATAGTTTTCAGGCAAAGATATCCCAACTTGGACCACTTGCTTAAAACCCATTCCTTCAAACAAGCGGTTAGAAAAGCAAGCAAGCACCGATAGTGTTTCACATCCATGTCACGTACTAAGGAACAAACAACATTAGAGAACCTGACTGGACAGATAGTGTTTCACCCTAAACCCCGCACATGAAATATTGCATAATTTAATTACCAATACAACCACATTTGGTGTCATACACATCAAAATAAAATCCTTCTCCGTAACACGGGTTACATAAATTCACATTAAACTTGTTATCACATGCTCACTTCCATTTTAAAGTATCATCACATCAAAGATATAATCAACAATTATGGAAGGTATGCTAAGTAATGACACTGGGTCTTAAACTTCAACTTTAATAAGAAAATAAGAGAGTTATAATCAATCCACTCAACATGCTTAAGAATTCTCAACAAAAAAATTAGTCTTATGACTTCAACAATAACATGTCATAAAATTAAAACAAGCGTTCCCAACCCAATGTTACATAATCAAAGCAAGACGCTACTAACTAACATGTTAAAATAAGAAGCAACTCTATGAGCTGCCTTCCACTTACTTCAACAATGTTATTCCAGAGTATTTGTATGATGCCCATATAAAGGCAAATTTCAAATAAAAGATGGTGAGAATACACTTCAATAATTCATGATGAAAAACAATCAGAAGTAGACTCACTAAAAACAAGCACACACTAATTAATTCAACATCAACTATCAAGTATTCTTATCCATACAACATAACACCAAAAATAATCACTGAATGCAACACAAATTTAGATGTACTTGTGAAGTGACTCAACATGCATGTGGTACTAAATTATGAACACTCAGGTTCATTTCACACCATGATCCCCACAATAGGATTAATTTCGTCTTGGAACCGGAGCACACCAAAATCGCTAACATCACCATAGGTAACACTTCACTAATTACCCATTATAGGAATTAGCTACTCGCACCTGATCCACCACCTTAGATCGAGACTCATTAAGAAGAACTGAAGTTTTGAAAACATGAATGCATGTACTCTCAACATGCAGCAACAACACTTATACATTGGCCCTTCTTCTGACCGTGTATACCACCAACAACATCATCATCATCATTAAAATAACATACATATAATTGAACACGCAACATAATTAAAAACATCATCATAACATCATACACAACATGAATCAATATTACTACAACCAACAACATCAACTTCAGCAACTCAACATATGTGTACTCATAAATATAAAAATCATGTTATTTCATTATATCATTAATATTTCATTACGATAACTCAACGAGTCGCTAATCAATCCCACACACCCTTATAAACATGCTTTCTTTAGACACATGACTATCACTCAATTATTACACCAAGCACTACCATGACGTAGGTCTAAGCTTTATCTTTCTAACTCTTCAAATGGGGCATCATTTGGATCGACTCCCAGGTTTTATGGGTCGACTCCAACTCTTATGGGTCGACTCCAAAATTTTATGGGTCGACTCCCACTATTCAAAATTGAAAAAAAAAACTTTATGTTGGTTTGGTTCGACTCCCACTACTGTTTTTACCATAAAAAATCAGCTTTTAAACTATCCAAACTCTACCTTATGTGCCAACAACTTATTTTGCAAAAATATATTGAATAAATATAAATTCCAACGGTTATAACATCCTAAACTAATCATTTACTCCATGGGTACAGGAATCAGCAACATATTACAACAAATTCATCATGTTCATTATAACACCCCAAAATAATTAGATTATTTATTTAATTAATTAATTGATTATGATGAGTATTTGTGACATATTTGTGGTGTATATGTGATGTCGTGATGGTCATGATGGGGTAGTGAGAATTAAGATAATGTTGAGTATTTTTAGAATAATGTGGATAATTAGAACAATTAGTTGGAATTATTTTAATTAGATAAATAGAATAAGAATAAAAGGTATAAACTATGAGGATAAGGTGGTAATATTTTGATGTAAGTGGGGGTAAGACGGGAAGACCATATAATGGGTCCAAGGGTTAAACAAGGAATAGAGGGAAAAGTGTCTCAATTTGTATGATCTTAAAAATAAGAGAAGAACATTATGGAGAACTAGGACACGAAGAGGAAAAGAGTGGGAGAACCATTTGTAGAGCTTGGGCCAAAAATCAATTGCTAGGAAGTATCTAACGTAAGGGGAGTTTACCAATGTTATTATAATTGATCTAAGGTTTAGAAAATTGTAGGTTTGTCTTGGGATTTTGGATGATGTTGTTAATATGATGATTTAATGAGAATTGATGAAATTGTGGGTTTATTTTGTAATGATTTAATGCATATGATGTATGATAAGATGTGTTATTGTTATAAGATGAAACCAAGTGAATATATGATGAATTGAGACTTGTAATATGAAGAAATCCTGTAAAAATTTGGAGTGGTGCAGTGTAGAGATCGCAAGAGGGAAGTCATGTCCATGCAGGCTCACCGGGCAAGCGTGATGCATTGTTGGGTGAAGGAGTATCTCCCTATTTGTGCTAGGAAAGCAATGGGTGAAGGGTGAAAACAGAGCCTCTGAAATTTGTATGAAGAGTGGTGACTCGCTTAAGCTTCGTCGGGCGAAGCAGATGCGAGGGATGTCTTGCCAAGCGAGTGAAGCGCTTCATTGGTCGAAGTAACCAAGAGAAGAACAACTCCCTAGGATTTTTGTATGAGGAATGAGTTGTCGCCCTAGCCACTCCAGGTGCGCCTCAAGCAATCAACCTGCTTCGTTGAGCAAGCCTTAGGTGAGGGACAGCAGTCTGAAACTTTGAGAGGTCCTAATTTGAGTTTCAGGACTCTATTTTACGCGTCATTCGAATCGCTAGGAAGCTAATATGATGTACTATACCTTGGTAGTATAAAATGATTTATTTAATGTATCCTCCTAATACTTTTCTAGGATTGAACTAGATCCTTAATGATGAAATATGTTGATATTATGATGATATTATGTGATTAACGTAACATGATGTATGTTCGTATGATAGACCGATGTTTGCTATGTTGTTTCCTTGTGTATTATGATATATTTAATGAAGTGTGATGACTTCATGCGTGGTGATGTATTTTGACCAGTTGTGGTCATGTTTATTGTGTTGTTGCACATCATGCATTCATGGCATATTTTAAGACTTTGTTCTAGTATTGTTGTTTGTAGAATTGGTCCAGTGGTAATGATAGGACGATAGTACAGTAATAGCCTTAATCCCAAGAGGGAACCGGTCCTATTGGTGGGGATTTTTGGAGAAATAATGACTGAGTCATCAGTGAAGTTTTGGTACCCCGCATGCATGAGTCTAATGAAGTTGCATTACATACTTTGTGGCATTACATACTCTGTGAATATGCGGATTAAGGATATGCAGTGATGATTATTGACTAATGATATGGTGATGCCATAAATGAATAATGTAGTAAAGGTGTGAGTATAACATGAAGTTGTGATGATGTGTGGTTTCTTGTTGTTGCAACTACTATATTTATTCTTTATAGCTTTTATAATGGTTGTGATTACTCACCCTTTATGCTTTAAAATGTTGCCTCTATACGTGGGTAACTTGCAGGTGATCAGGAATAGTTCATCGAAGCCTAGAGGATAGCTTCAGAGTGTGTTGCTTATTTCTATTGATTTTAGGAGGTATTGCTCTGATATGTAACATCGGGGTTGGGAATGTTTATTTGAGACTTTCATGTTCTTTTACCTATTTTGAGATAAGGAGTTACCTTTCATGGTATTTAATTGTTTGATTTATGATTCATGAAACAAGGAAGAGTGATGAAGACTCTATGAAGTATAATGTTTTGAGACTATTATTCTGCTGGGATAATTTGAATATGTTATTGATAATTTTAAAGAAATAGTGGATCTAAATATTTGAAAACTCGTGTTACGGAGTAGGATGTTTTATATGATGTTCTTGTGAAGATGTGACACCCTTGTTGGTGATTTTATCTGATTTAATTTTCATATGTGAAATGTTTGTGGGTTTAGAAGGGTGTTACATTAGTGGTGTCAGAGCAGATCGATCCATCCGCCAAGGTTATTGAGCCTGTAGTATGTGAAACTGGAATACTGTTAAGATAGTTTCTAACCATTGTGATTGTTATTCACATGAAACAGAGAAATGGTTGGATGATCCTGATGGAGCACGGACTTGGCTCAAAGAGATTGAAAGGATCTTTCGGGTCATGGATTTCTCAAAGACACAGAAGGTGAGGTTTGGAACTCATATGCTGGCAGAAGAAGCTAATGACTGGTGGGTTTGTACTTGTCAGAGACTAACAACAGTGGGTGAAGTTGTTACTTGGGCTGTGTTTAGAAGGGAGTTTTTGAGGAAGTACTTCCCAGAGCATGTGCGTGGGAAGAAAGAGATTGAGTTTCTAGAGCTGAAACAATGGAATTTAACTGTGACTGAGTATGACTTAAGGTTTGTGGAACTGCCAAAGTATTATCCACATTACAATGAAGCGGCTAATGAGTTCTCAAAGTGTATTAAGTTCGAGAATGGTTTACATCCAGAGATCAAGCAGGAAATTGGATATCATTATATATGTATGTTTCTAGATTTGGTGAACAGTTGTAGAATCTATAAGGAAGATAGAAAACCTTATTCGGCACATTACAAGAGCTTGAATGAGAAAAGAGGAAAATAGTACTAGGACCATGGGAAGATTTATGATGCCCCAATTGATAAAGAGAAACATAAGGCTTTCGATGGGAAGAAGACAAGTGAGGGAGGAGATTCTGCTCTCGTCAAGTGCTATAAGTGTGGTGAACAGGGTCACTATTCTAATGGATGTGAGAATAAGGTTCTGAGATGTTACAAGTGGTAAGTCAGCTCATCGCACTTCGGAATGCAAGAACGATGCTCCAACTTGCTTCAAATGTAGAGAGCATGGTCAAAGCAAGACCTAGTTTTAGAAGCCGGAGAAGGATGATGTCGCCCAGACCAACGGTAGAGTGTCCGCTCTGAGTAGATCAAAGGATTCTAAGAAGGATAACTTGATTCGAGGTACTTGTTTTATTTACAATGTTGAGTTAATCGCTATTATTCATATTAGTTCTATTCATTCGTTTATTTCATGTGAAGGTGCTAACATGTTGGGTTTTAAGTTGTTTGAAAGGAATGGTAGTATGGTAATAGATACCCCTACTAGTGGTTCTGTTACTACTATGTATGTTTGTTCGAGATGTCCTTTAACCATTTATGGTAAGATTTTTGTGATGGATTTGGTGTGTCTATCCTTACACCAAATTGATGTTATTATTGGAATGAATTGGTTGGAGTTCAACTACGTTCATATAACTTGTTATAATAAGACTTTGAGGTTCCCTAAGTTTGGCGATAATGGAGAATTGATGTTGTTGTCTACCAAGCAAGTGAACAAACTCCTGGAAGAGGAATCTCTGATGTTTGCATCACTGAAAGTTGATCGTGAGGCTACGAGTGTGGAATTACCTATTATCTGTGAATTTCTAGAAGTGCTTCCAGACGACATCAGTGATTTTCCTCCATAACATGAAGTGGAGTTTTCTATTGAGTTGGTGCCAGGTATAAGTCTGGTATCAATGGCTCATTATAGAATGTTTGCTTCGGAACTAAATGAGTTGAAGAGGAAACTCTAAGAGATGCTTGAGAAGAAGTTTGTTCGACCGAGTGTTTCCCCTTGGGGTGCACCTATGTTGTTAGTTAAGAAGAAAGATGTGTCGTGTCTGGGATTTTCATCGAAGCACGAATGGAGGCGAAAAGACAGAATAGTCGCCATCAATGTTATTCATCCCGAGAAAGGGAAAGGAAACACTGAGTAAACCTAAGGGATGGAAAGGATCATGGTCATCACGAAAAAAGGGTAAGGAAGTCGTTTACGTAAGGGGAAGGTATTAGCACCCCTCACGTCTGTGGTACTCCACAGGATCCACTTAAGTTTGTTCTAATCTAAGGGTGTATAAAAATCTAAGTCTAAATCTTAATTCTAAAAGGGAAAATTCAAAGAGAGAATGCATGTGAAAGAAAACACGGGGAAAATAATGAAATACTTACAAAGTTTCGCTCAGCTGAGCTCTGTGTCCAGATGCCTACGTGTCCCTTTTAAGGAGTCAGAGCGTCGTAGTTCGGCTCAATAGTTTCTGTTTGTTTTGTGTTTTTTATAGATGATGCTAGCGAAGCTTGTATTTTTTTAAAATGTTTTAAAAAAAATTCTGAAGACAAAAAGGTTTGCATTGGCTGGTATTTTTTTGCAGATAATAGCTAATTGATCTTAAGAGATAGATATTAGCAACTTCTCCACTTATCCATGATAGGGATCTTTGAGACTTGAACCACACCAAAAACTAAGAAAGAACGATAAGATTGAGAAGGAACTTTCTTATCGTTTCCCATAATTAATAAAGATGTGATTATTATGATTAATTATTAAGTTTTTTGAGAAGTTTGAAAGAAAAAAGAGTTTTAGTCTTAATGAGATGCAAAAGAAGAAAGAAAAAGTCTAAGGAGACTAGCAAAATAGTCCTAAAGTTATCATGCAATGTTGATCTTATAATTGGGATAGGAGGGAAACATCTACTTAATGTTTTCATGCATGGATAAATATCCTAATGTCTATTTAGTTTAAACTTAGATAAGATTAAAATAAAGATCCTATGGGGAGCATACAAGAGGAGAAGTAAGCAGAGATAGGAGATGAGATGATAAGACACCATGCAAAGACACATTAAGATGGCAAAACATCATGTTTCAAAGAAGTATTAGGGATGACAAAACATTATAAAGATGAAAATACATAAATATATAAGATGATAAAACATCAAACACACACAAAGTTCATGTGACAAAACACATAAGAGATGAAACTCTTACAAACAAAATTGAAGAAGTGGAGAAGGAGAAGGAGAAAGCAGTGATAAGCAATCAAGGGTGTGTGGCACAAAAGAACATCAAAGTAAAGTGTTACTTCTGATCCTAACATGTTATGTACCTTAAACTACCCTAAGCATGGTAACTTGGGTCAAGAAAGTGAATAAATTGTCTAACTAGACAAGTAGTAGTGCAAACATGCATTTAGAAGACACAACTTCACATCATGATAAAACATGCAAGCAATGATGAGACAAGAGAATAGAATCAATATTATATAAAAGTGATATAAAGATATCCCTAAATGTCATGCACAAGTGGTTTGGGTATAAAAACCAAAAGAAGAAGCAATTAGACACATACACTAGCTAGTGAAGACCTAGGAATCAAATGTCTATTTTATCATGGTACAAGTGAGTGAATTGAGGTGGAAGAGATGAAATGGTGTAAAGTAAGAAATGAACTCATATAATACTCATCATAACCACATAAAAAATCTTGAGAAAGATTCACAATCAAATCATACAAGGAAAGTTGGTTTAAAAATCCTAAGTGGACTTATGTCCTCATGTATTGCTAACAAGCAAACATGTGAAAGGAAAGAGGTAATATGAATGATAGAAAGGAATCATTGACATATTATTCACTCAATACATACCAAATAATCAAGATAAAACTCAACTAGTAGTTGAAAACATGATTCAAACACCAATGCACATAAACTAGGTCAAAACAAAGTTGTGAAGTGAAGTGGATGCAAGTGTATGATTAGATGATCATGGCATAATGTATGGAGTAAGTGTGAACTCAAAAGCAACATAAAGATGTAACTCACATAAAATATTTGTAAACAAACTTGTAACATCACTACCAAATCAAACACATAGGTTAGCAAAAGGGAAGATCAAAGTCAAACCCTAAAAACAACTTTAAGAGGGAGAGTGAAGTAAGAATGGGATAGATGAAGAGGTAACAAGGTTATAAGGTGTTATGAAACCTAAGTCACTAGAAAATGATATATAAAAACCATATTCAAGTATCACAATCAAAGAAGGAAAGTTGCACAAATAGCACTCAAAAGAAGTGATCCAAAGAGACAAAAACTAGCAAGTTTAGTTGAAAGAGTAAAATGAATTAAAGAGGTCAGAATTTAAGATTATGACATGTGTGACTTGTGTTATAATTTAACTTAAGATGTGGTTCAAAAGTAACATAAAATAAAGATGAAACTTCATACACAAAGTCAAGTCACATTACTTGATAATCAATATCATAAAAGATGGAAAACATTTGTCTTAAACCAAATAAAATTGATAAAGATCAAATGATATGAAAGAGAATGATAATTACAGGTAACAGGGTAGTGGCGTGATCCCTCCTAAATTATTCATCATGATCTTAAAACCCTAAGCAATGCCATTAATGTAACATGATTAAGTCTCATGACAAACTTGTAAAAGTTGTAGTCTCTAATGCATACAAGTATAGGTGTTCTAAAGAGATTAAACCCAAGGTTATTAGATGTTATGGACAATAGCCAACATCAAAATACCTTAAGGATACATAGCACCAAGCTCATGAGACAATCACTAGAAAGCAATGCTCAAAATACAAGTAAGAAAGAAAATGTAGCTCCTATTATGTCACCATGTTGGTTAGCAATTGAATACTAGCCAAAAGGATCATAGGAGCATAAATATTTGAGATGAGAAGAGAAATTAAGATAAAAGCTTAAACATTGGAAATAAAAGACTCAAGGTCCTCAACAACAATCATCACACATCACACATAAACTAGGTTAAAACAAAGAGTGGATGTGAAGTGGAAACAAGTGTGTGATTAATTGATGTGTGGAGTTTCAGTGAAAAATAAGTCAGCACATAATTTTAACACACTCTAATGATAAATAATTATCCCTAAGGAATCATCACTAGGACACAAACAAAAGCTAGTGCAAAATTAGGTCAAAAAATACCATATCATGCTTTTAAAGGAAAATGAAACTCAAGAAAGGATATAGATGAAGAGGGGACATAATTAGATGATGGTAAGACATGAAAGTCAGTATCAAAAGGCATCTAAGATCAATCATTCAAACATCACAAGCAATGAAATAAAATTGCACACAAAGCACATAAGAGAAATGGCCATGAGAAACAAGCAAACATTGATCACCTAGAAAAGTGAGTTAGAGGCATGAGAAAAATAGGAAAGATAGGTCATGACAATATTAGGTCAGTAGCATATCATACTCAAAATATTTGCCTAAAACTATGCACATAAATAAAAAAATGAAAGCATTTTGTCAAGACAAACTCCTATGGACACCTTTGCATCAAAAATAGGTAAAAAAAATAGGAAAATGACTTGTAAATTCACTTCAATTTAAATATAGCTCCCTAAAGACTTCAAAAAGTAATAAAAAATGTTTAAAGTTCTTGGATGGAAGAAGAAGATTCGTTTTGAAGTGCAAACATTAAGACTAGTTGGAAAATGGCTCAAACTAGAGAGGTTTAACAAAATAATTTTTGAAAAATTTGAGATCAATGTTTAAAATTCAGTAAAAATTGTTTTCATGACCTAAATCCATCCAAAGATATTTAAAAAAAAATAGTTTTGACCTTTACAAGTTGAATAAATTATGGAATTAAATCAAACTTCCAACATAAGCAATTAAAATTACCAAAATTGATCATAAAGATTCACTAATTTTAAAGTCAGATAGAAACCCTCAATAAAAATATGATAAAAATCCAACAATAAACCTAACATCTTAAGGAAGTCAGAAACTATTTTTTATGATTTTTTAGATTGATGAAAATTGGAAAATTATATCAAAAATGATAAAAGGTGATTATAAAACATAATTAAACTCTACGAATTAATTAATCATATAAAAATGATAAAATAATAAAACAGAAATTAGAAACAGAAAGTAGACTAAAAATAAAGTCTAAAATATTTTTTGTGTAATTTTTGAAGAAGTGAAGCTATTAAAATAAAATTGGAGAAAACAATTAAAATGAAATAAAAATTCAAATAAGAAAAAGATCAATTACACCTATTATGTACAAAATGCGCTACGAAAAGCTTTTATTAATGTTCAATTAGAACGCGCCACCTCATCGTCCCTAACCTCTAACCAAACCCTAACACCTTGTTTTAACATGCAAACTTCAAATCATGATATCTTCCTCATTTCTCAATGAAAACGCATGATGCAAACATCAAAATTCAAGATCAAAATGCGTAGAATACAATAGCATCAAGAATGGTTTAAAATGAAGCACGAATCATAGAGAATATAAGGCACGAAAACAACTGCATGAAAGAAAATTCAGAAATACATATATAACATCCAAACTTCAGATCTAGATTTCTCTCTTGATACTTAACCAATTAACAAGATCCAAACATAAAACATGTTCATAAAATAACAAGGATTCATGTGATGCTCATGGATTTTTCAAATGATGCAAGATCAGAGAAACAAAAATGAGAATGAAGTCACTGACACATGAAGTTCATAAAATTTTCAAAGAACACCTATCAAGCTTAAATTCACACACATATATACATCAGACCTATAGTTTGGCCAGCTAACACATTATGAACATGATTCAAAGCACTAATTCATACTGGAATCAAGAATTGGAGTTCAAAAAAACTTACCTAAAGTGGAAAATAAATCCATAAAACCTATGGTTCTAGCTCAATAGAAACCTAATGATCTTCTTTCCTTAGATCCAATGATGAAGAAATGAAGTAGAATTGAGAGCTAGAGCCAAGAATTCAAGCAATTCAAAGAAAACTTGAAGAAGGGAGTGAAAGTTCAGGTCTGATTTATGAGCAATGTGGAATGCGTGAGGAGTTTGTGAGGACTTGAGCTTGTTATATAGAGTGAGGAAGAGAGGGTAAAGTGGACATTTGATGCATACAGTCATTGGAGGGAAGAAATGACAAATTTGTTAATTGAGTGAGAGATGTGTGATGCTTGTGTTTTGTGCTTGTCATGCTGAGTTCATATGTGTAAGTACGAAGTGCATCTAAGAGGGGGGGGGGTGAATAAGACACTTTAAAATTTTTATGGTTTTTAGTGATGATGGATAATATTTTTCTTGTTTATGGTGTGTTTATGAAAGAGTAAAATGCAGAAAAATAAAGAGACACGAGCGATATATCCTGGTTCCCCTCACAGTCCGAGAGTACTCCAGTCCCCTTTCAACATGAAAGAGATTTCCTTATAGTGGCAAACTTAAAACCAGAACTACCAAAACCAATAATAATCCTCTTGGATTTTCACTATGTCAACAATGATAACAATCCTCTCAAGGTGACCTTACTTGTATCCAACAATCCTGGAAAAACAAGATTACAAAACCACTTGAACATATTTTTAACAATCCTGAAAAATAAGAAAGTTTATAACAATATTTAATTGATAGAGTTTGTAGTGCAATAATCACTTTGAGTGATTTTATCAATGACTTGATCTTCTATTCCAATAACAATAATATACAATGACTCAAGACCATAAAATGCTCAAAGTTTTCTATTATACAAGATATGAAAATATGCAGAAAATTTTTTGAATGAAAGTGAAAAAGACTTGAGTTGAATATTTGAAAATTTAGAAAAATATTGATTGGAAGAGATTTTCTCTCTTGATTTTGATTTTGAAATTTCAGTATTTATATGTTCATATCACCCCTTTGAAACAGCATAAGTTTCTGCAAATTAATCATGAACAATTGCCAAGATTCAGTGAAAAGTTTCCATGAAATGGTGTTATGAAAAGGTATGTTCAAAGCTGCTGATTTTCAAAAACGTTCAGCATGCAATCGATTTCAGCCTTGTGTAAATCGATTGCTCGGGTTTTAACAGCTAAAAAATTCAAATATTTTCAGTGAGCAATCGATTGCACATGTGTGTAAATCGATTGCACTTTAAAACAGTAGAAAATTTTTATAGAGAGCAATCGATTGCACAAACATGCAAATCGATTGCACTTAGAAACAATAGCTAACACTTTGAAAACATGAAGCATGCAATCGATTGCACCAACATGCAAATCGATTACACATAAGTGAAAATTGATTCTTTTTTTGCTTAGAAAACATGAGAAAATTTTTGGACAAGATAAAACACTTCTTTTGATCATTGAGAATTTAAGACTTAAGTTCAAAGTAAGTATTGTCATTATACCTTGTGAAATTTGCTAAGATCCTGAGACAAAGTCTTTTATCCAATGATGCTTTTAGCTTGATTAAAATATTTACCTTCTTGAATATAGTTTGTCTTCATCAAAACAAAGTGCATTGAGAATCATTTGAGAAGCTTGATATTACATTCTCCCCCTTTTTGATGATGACAAACAATCTTTCTTGAAGCTTTGTTATTTCCAAAAAGAGATTTCTCCCCCTAAGATGTATAACTCCTCATTTGTATGAGAAGGTTGGAAACCCTTGAAATTGTTCATCTTATTTAAGAGTACCTTAGAAGTTTAAGACAGGAAATAAACAAGCATAAAGTGCCACATCCTTCTCCCCCTTTGACATTATCAAAAAGAAGGGCAAGATGGAATAAAAATGGATAACATTGAAAACTTAACCAAAACATGCATTAATTAAACATAGTCATAGACATACATGTCATAGTAGAATAATAAATACATAGAGAGATCAAAAGAAACAAACAAAACATAGCATAAAGTAATAAGGACATAACATAAAAACAGTAGAAATAACAAAATTGGACAGAATTTTAAGGTTGATTCATGTCACGGTTGTTATAGAAGAAGGATCCTTGATTGGGGAATTATTGTTGTAATGGAGGTTCTATGTATTGTGGTGGAGGTAAAGATGGATTATTATGGTCATATGGAGGTATGTGAGGTAAGAGTAGAGGTAGGAAAATTGAAACGAACAGCGTGCAATCGATTTGCACTATGGTGCAATCGATTTGCACTAAAAACAGAAAGGTAAGAAAATAAAACATACAGTGAGCAATCGATTTTCACAATGGTGCAATCGATTTGCATCAACAAAAAATGACCAAAAACACATTTTTCTTAAATTTTAACAAAACTTAACATATATAGCATTTAAAGGCATCATATAATCATGACTTTTTACATATAACCAAGTTAAGACAAGTATGTTAAAGCATAAAAAGGATATAAAGCACCTTATATGTCGTGTTCATCAATAATGCCAAGTTCTCGTCGAATCTTATAAAATGGTTCTCTTGCCAGAGGTTTAGTGAAGATATCGGCAAGTTGATTATGCGTATCTACCAATGTGACCTCGACATCTCCTTGAAGTATATGATCACGGAGAAAGTGATGTCGTATGTCGATGTGTTTGGTTCTTGAGTGCATGAACAGATTCTTTGTAATGTTTATTGCACTTGTATTGTCGCACCGAAGAGGAATGCATCCTAGATCGAGTCTGTAGTTACGAAGTTATTACTTGAGCCATAATATTTGAGCACAGCTACTACCCGCTGCAATATATTCTGCTTCGGCCGTGCTAAGAGAAACACGTGCTTGTTTCTTGCAAGCCCGTGATACTAATGCATTTCCAAGGATGTGACAAGTACCACTTGTGCTTTTTCTACTAGTCTTACAACCTACATAATCCGCGTCAGAGTAACCAACTAAATTGCAAACACTACCTTTAAGATACCTTAATCCAACATTTGTTGTTCCTTTGAGATACTTCATGATCCATTTTACCGCCATTAGATGTGATTCCTTTGGATTTGCTTGAAAGCGAGCACATAGACAAACACTGAACATTATCTCAGGACGACTTGCTGTCAAATATAATAAGGAGTCAATCATACCTCGATATTTTGTAATGTCAATGGAGACACCTGATTAATCTTGATCAATGTATGTACCAGAACCCATTGGTGTAGTCATAGCTTTACAATAATCCATGTCAAATATTTTCAAAAATTCCTTGCAATACTTGGGTTGGTTGATGAAGATGCCATCCTTTAATTTCTTGATTTGAAGTCCAAGAAAATAATTCATTTTACCCATCATGGACATCTCAAATTTGCCTTGCATCATTGCTGAAAATTCTTCATACATTTCTTTGTTTGACGAGCCGAAGATGATATCGTCAATAATAACCAAAGCATATACATTACCTCTGAAACTTCTTGTTCTTGATAGACCAAATAAGTCCATATGCAACAACTGTAGTTGTCTTGTAGTAGACACCACATTCTTAGATTTTAAAGTTGATTTTGTTTG
The DNA here is from genome assembly GCA_948472305.1 of Vicia faba. NCBI lineage: Eukaryota > Viridiplantae > Streptophyta > Magnoliopsida > Fabales > Fabaceae > Vicia > Vicia faba. The sequence goes on from OX451735.1 coordinate 139,339,751, forward strand.
TTTCCTTTTTTGACAAGCATCACAAAGTCTATCTTTGACAAAATTTCTCTTAGGCAACCCAATGACAAGATCATTCTTGATTAATTTATTCAAGTGTTCCATATGAATATGAGCAATTCTTTTGTGCCAAAGCCATGAATCATCGTTGTTCTCCATGAGACATTTTACCTTCAAAGATGGATCATCAAGGGAAATCATAAATATCTTATTAATTCTTTTACCTTTAAGTATAATCTCATGTGTGATTTCGTCTTCTATAAAGCATTCATCTTTGGTGAACTTGATCTTGAGGCCTTTGTCACATAGTTGGCTAATACTTAGAATATTGGGCTTTAGTCCTTCAACATAAATAACATCTTCAATGGATGTGAAAGGTGGAGCACCAAATTTTCCTTTGCCAAGAATTCTTCCCTTATTATTGTCTTTATAAGTGACAAAACCCTTGGCCTTTAGAACTAGATTTGAAAAGTGGTTTATGTCTCCCGTCATATGCTTTGAACAACCACTATCAAGACACCAAAGATTGCATGTGGTATTCAAGCATACCTACAAAACAAATTGGGTTTTGTTATGTACCCAAGTTGCTTTGGGTCCTTTATAATTAGTACCTTTCTTTACCCACACATAATACCCACTTGCCACACTAAAGTTTCTAACATAGCAAGCATTAGGTGTATGACCTTTAATACCACAATAAAAACAAGTAGGTTCAAATTTACTTCTATATCTAGAAGGGTAAGATTTCTTCTTAGGAAATGTTTTCTTTTTAGGATAATGATGAACTAATTTAGGTTTGTTCACTTTCTCTTTGGATGATTGATCACTAGCCTTAACAAAGATAGTTTTATTAGAGCTTGGTTTTGAAAACTTTGAATATCCAAGTCCACTTTTTTGATTGGAATATCTTTGTTGGCTAAGAACACCTTCTGATCCAATTTGACCTTTTTTATTTCTTTCAATAACTATTTTTAATTGGACAATTTAGAAAGAGGTTGATTCATAATTTTTGCATACAAAATTCTATTTTTGTTCATCACTTAATTTTTGTTTTTCATCTTTGAAATATTTTTCCATAGTTTCACATTTTTCTTCAAAAGATGAAATTTGTTTCTTTTGAGATGAAATAGTTTTATACAAAATTTTGCATTCATTTAATAGTTCATCTATAGCACCTTGTGCATCACTATAAAAAAGAGAAAATTCATTACTAACCTCGTCATCTTCATTATTGGAATCGTGTGAGGCCATCAATGCTAGATTTTCACTTTCATCACTATCGGAATTAGAAGAAGAACTTATTTCATTATCCTCCCATGCAACATAGACATTTTTGTTCTTAAATTCCTTTTTGCCTTTGTAGCCACCTTTCTTGCAGAGTTTTCGACAATCCGGCTTGATATGACCTTGCTTACGGCATTCATAACATGTGACTTCTTGTGTTGATGTGGAAGCTTCCCTTTTCTTAAATTGTTTCTTTCTTTTTGCATGAGAAAGGGATTTGTCATTTCTACCAAAGAACTTACCATGCCTTTTAACAAGAAGCATGAAATTTTCATTTTCTTCCGGATTGTCTTCCTTTTCAACTTCCTTTGAATCATTCTTTAAGGAAATATTCTTGGATTTCTTCTCTTGATTTTCATGCTTTTCAAGTCTTCCGAGTTCCGTTTCTTATTCTTGAAGTTTTCCAAACAACATTGCGGAAGTCATTGAAGAAAGACTTTTCTTTTCCGAAATTGTTGTTACCTTTGGTTGTCATTCCCTATTTAAGGATCTAAGTACTATCAGATTTAGTTCATCATTCGTCAAAGTCTTACCAAGAGCACTTAGATGATTTGTCAAGTGCGTGAATCTCTTTTGCAAGTCAAGGATGGTTTCTCTGGGCTGCATTCGAAATAACTCGTATTCTTGACTCAAAGTATTTAGTCTTCATCTTTTAACTTCAACAGTTCCTTCATGAGTTTGTACCAAGGTATCCAATATTTCTTTCACCATTTTTCATGCCGATGTAGTTGTAGAAATGTTTAAGACTAAGCCATTGGATTGACTAGACTTATACAGATCAAAATAAAAATCGCCACCGCGCTTTATTGTTTCCAATGGAATGGGAAAAGAGCGAATAACCTAAAATAGGGGGGAAAATTCAAGGTAAGGGGGTTGGTTATGCAAAGGGAAGGTATTAGCATCCTAAACATCTAGGGTACTCCACAGAAACCTCTTTGAAAAATCTATATATTTAGACTAAAAAATGTTGTATAAAAAATAGATGGTGGAGGTGAGAAAATAAGTATTTTTTTAATGATTTTTGCACCCACCGCGGTTGCGAACCTTTAGTGCCTACGTACCACGTTTAGTGCAATAGGGGATCAGGGTACATGTAGTTCACCTTTGAAAAAATTTAAACGCAAGTGTGTTGGTTAATTTTATGAGATAAGACATCATCATAATTGTCTGTGTGGAAAACATACTTACTACCCACAATCATGAGAAAGGAGAATTTTCATCATCTCAAAGTGGAGTATATGGCTTTGATTTTAAAATCAACAATGCCTCACTTAACACCCAAGTGGAAAACATCTCACTTCGCTACATATTGTAGAAGTATAGTTGTTTTCATCACTACAAAGATTGACAAGAGTCCAATCTTTTGAGAAAAGTTTTAAAGTAAAAAGCCAAAGTGGAAAAATGGTTTGAAATGAGATTGGTTGACTTTTAGTCTTCTGACAAAAAATGTCAAGGTATTATTAAATTGATTGAAGTTTATTTATGAAAATGTTTTGAAAATGCATGGACCTAAGTCCAAGTTAATTATGAAAGTGGTTCAAGTTTAGAAACAAAGAGTTTTCAAAAGGAGGGAGAAGATTTTTGAAATTAAAGAAGATGGGAGGAGAAGAAGAGACTATCCTAAAGCATGAGGTAAAATCTAGGGATAAGAACCATATAACCAACAAGAAGCCAATACTTGACATTAGGAGTCAAGATAGAATTCCAATTCTTTGGATTGAAACCAAACAAGCAAAGATACTAGACCTCTTGAGAGAACTAAACTTCAAATGTATTAAGTCTTCTCAAAAATTGGGCAGAGTTAACGACTGTATACGGGTAAATTCCAGATTACAAACAAAGTATATAATCACAATAACCTGCACACAAAACAAACAAACAACCCAATGTCTTGAGGTAAACCTCAAGAACTCTAGATAAAATATCAATTAAGGTCACAAGTTCTCCAACATAGGCCAAGGTTTCTATTCTTAAGTCTAAGAAGTCCAATACTCCTTAATGCCAAGGATAATAACCAAATAGTCCAAGTATCATTAAAGTTTTTTATGGTTTATGTTTATTATTAAGTATCTTCAAAAAGAAAAGAAAAGCTCAAGTGAGTAAAATAAAAATGACATAAAAGTAAATTCTCAAGTGAGCAAAGATGAAAAATAGCATGAAATGTAAATGCTAAAGTAAATAGTACATAAAGCATAAAAATAAAAGAATAAAAAAAAAACCAATTGTTAGAAATTAGTGGATAGTTGGATGACCATCTTGAAACTTGCATTTGGAACTCATTAGAGGATTGGTAGAACCAAAGCCTCCACACAACAAGTTGCATTTGCTTTTTGTCAAGTATATCATCCATTTTGGAATCCTCAAAAGTAACATTAGATGATCAACGATGTTTAAGTGATCCGCGTTGACCAAAAGTGATGTAGATCCATTAGAGGATTGTTAGAACCAAAGCCTCCACACAATAAATCTCAAGGTTATTGGATCAAAGAGATAAAATTAACATACTTGGGCTTGCAAACATAGGTTTGGGCCACCAATGATCATTTATTCGAATCGGGACAAAATTTAGTTCTATGTTAAGCAATCGTAAGTGGACTTATATAGAAGTCACACCTATTTTGAGGCCGGTCAATAGCAATATATGCACCATTTGTTTTGGGATATGATATAGATATCATGCTCCAATAACACTTAGTGCAATAAGAAAGGGATAAGATGAAGAGGGGTGGAAAAGAATATATAAACCACATTTGAATTAAAATTTAATCAAACTATTATTAAAATCATTCATCCATTTTTATGGAGTTAGACTCAATGCCATGGATCCAATGATGTTAACAAAGTTCATGATCAAAAATTCAATCCAAGATCAGCCAGAAAATAATCACAAAATAATAATACATTTAATATATATGTTGAAAAGGGTTTAAAAAATAAAAATGAAAATAAAGGAAAAAATATCAACTATATTGAAATTGATTCATAAAAAAGAAATAAGGTCATAGAAAAATCAGAAATATACTCAAATATTTTTGTAAAATTTTTGGTAATTTTTTAAAGTCAGAAACTATTTTTAAAATTAAAAGAAATGAGTAAAATAAACTAAAAATGATAAGAAATAACAAATTCAGAAATAAAAAATAAATGAGGTAACCAATATTTGTCACAATATCATTGGATCACTCCATATGTTTTTAGAATTTAAAAATGCATAAAAGTATTTTTAAACATTTAAAACAAATTCAAATAAAGTAAAAATTTATAAAAAATATCAAAACACAGAATAAAATTGTAAAAAAATAAAAATCAGAAAATCAAAAAACAAAAATATTTTTCATAATTCTTTCAGGTTTTTTGGACTTAAAATGAATTTTCTATGATTTTTTGAAGTTTAAAACAATTTAAATATAAAAATCAGAAAATAAAATAAAGTCAAAAAAATGTGGAACAATGGATGAGAGTCAAAACACGTTAGTAAGCTAAACAAATGGACCAGACGCATTGTGCATGTCATGGTCATTAGTGAATAACACACATGATCATTAATTAAATCAGATATTCAAAAATTCCAAATGGCATTGTTTCATTGGTTGAAGGATGACACGTTGGTCATCTTCAACCTCCAGCCAGTCTCAAATCAAGCTTGCTTAAACTGTAAAATTAGAGCATGATACTGGTGCCATTCGCTTCGTCTCATCAAGACGAAGACAACCAGACCTTCGCAAAAAATTTATATAAATTGTAGCTCAAGCAATTTGGAAGGAATGTTTTGAAAAGTAATTTGAAAATTCATGGCTAAAACGTATTTCCAGTTAAAAGAAAGTGTTGCGACTAGAACCAGGGCAGTGAGAGCTTCACAATGATATCAAAGTTTGATAGAATTGATGGAGAAATCTACCTATTGAAGTTCAATTGTATAGCTCTGTAAATGGACTTTTCAAGGCTCAATTCTTCTTCTATTAGCTTCAGGGAAGATCAAGGAAGGTGAATTGATAGAAAAAATTAATTGAAAAAGGCTTGAACAATGATTTCGAAGTTGCAGAAAAGTGAGTTATGGAGCGAGTTTGGCAGGGTGATTTTTGTTGTTCAAGCTTGAGAAAACAAATGGTATAGCTCATGTATTTATAGGAGAAGCAAATGGGATCAAAAGGAAAGGTGAATGATGCAATTTGGAGGGAATTCGTGTGGGTCTGCCTCATGAAGAAAGTGTGACTTCTCTTTTGTCAAAACTCATCCAAAACGCGTGTTTTAATGAACTAGTCCACTTGGGAAAGTTGGATAATCATGTTTAGACCCAAAAGGCATTCTAATTTGAGGGTTAGAAGTTGTAACATGAAATTCAAATTCTGACTTGCGATGAAACTTCAGCTTTAAGTTACCACTTTTGAAACAATTGCATTCTCAGCTCAAGGGGTCTTAAGGCATGGTTCTTGATGCTTTAGAAAGATGAGATTACAAGCTTTGCAATGGAAAAAGAATAAAATCAAATGGATGTTTGAGCTGAAAGTTGCAATGAGTCAAAGTTGGAAAAAAGAGGTTGACTTTCCATACATAGAAATATTTCAAGTTTTTCTTCAAAAGTGACCTATAATGTTTTGCATCCAAACATGGCTTTCCTATTGGAATTTGCTCTTGACCAAAATATATGGCATGAAATATACCTCTTGAATGACATTTTGAAACTTGAACCATTCAAAATCTCCAAAAATTGAGAGAGTTATGAATTGTTGAAGTTGGAAAAAAATCATGAAATGATCTATAATCTTTTGTATCCTTAGGGCATCCTCCATCCATTTTATCACTTTGCACATAAAATAATGAATAAAGTTCACATCCTCAAGATCATTGTTGAAAAATAGTGGGCTCAAGGTGATAAAAATTGACCAAGTTATGATCATTTGAACTCACACATGGGAAGTTAGGGGTTCATCTGGAAGACTTGTAATCTTTCTTCATCATCAAGTTTCTTCCACATGAAAAATCCTTGAAACTTTTGAATTGATTTGTTAATAACTCTTTGAAGAGAAGGATGTTTTTGGAATCACTAAAAAATACCAAAATATGAGCAAGATATACTTCTTTGAAGTTCAAATCCCTAGCTCCTAGATCAAGAAAATGCTTTGAGGAACTTTGTCAATTTTAAACAACCTTCTTGTACCAACACTTTTTCTTTGTAGATAGAAGTTGTTAAGGATGATAATGAGAACTCATAGTAACCAAAACCACTTCCATATCTTGAGAATTGAGAGAAATATGCACTTGTGACCAATGGGAACAAGGCCTTGTCCAACCATGACAACTTCTTCAATCAACACCTTGTGCTTTTGAATCAATCTTGATAAATTTGAAATATGGTGAACCAAAATAAAATTTGCCATGCCATTTCTTCCAAAACAACTTCAATGGTGAGGTTTGAATTTCTCAAGCTTTTTGACTAGGGCATGGAAATAAACTCATGAACCAATGGATTAACTTCCTAAGCCACATTGCCTTTACCTACATTATTAACAAGTAAGAAAAACCAACAATGCATTTTATTAATTAAAAGGAAAGTCAAAACAAAACATGCATGACCACAAAATAAAAACAAGTCAATGTGCTTGGTGATTCCTCAAAGAGCAAAGCTAAAGATAGGGAGGATAACCAAAAGCCCTAATGTGATCTTGTTGTGATTGAGTCAATATGGTATGATGAAGGGATATTAGGGGCAAAAATTGGGGTACAACAGCTGTCCTTATTTAAGTTTCTTCTATCCGGAGATACGAAGGTTAAAAATCTTTGTTTCGACGTGATCTAAGATACTTAAATATAAACCAAACCCTATGTTTGGCCCTAAGATTCCATGCAATGCTTATGAGTATGAATGCATACAAATAACTTCAAAGGGACGCAAAACACCACTGGGGATGTAGAAAAGGAAATAAGGATCAAAATAGAAACCCGACCAGGAAAATAAATCACTGGTGAACCAAAAAGAATCGACTCTATTGGAGTAACACCCAAAGAAGATATAAGGTAGCATCAACTCAGCTAAAGAGGAGATAGTATAGGATAAAAGTGATTGACAACCAACTGTGAACTACCAAACTCAATAGCCAAAGGTAGAAGATCAAAAAGATAAACCAACTTTTACTGAAGGTGAAACTACCAATGTTCACTGAAGGTAGAAAGAGAAAAGTATAACAACACGAATGTTCACTAACGGTGAGCTACCAACGTTCATTGAAGGTAGAGAGACAAACATCGACGTTCACTGACGATGAACTACCAACTTTCACTGAAGGTAGAGAAAATATAACAATCACCAACATTCACTGATGGTGAACTACCAACTTTCACTGAAGGTAGAGAGAAAAGAAATATCATAGCACTGACATTCACTGACGTTGAACTAACAACATTCACTGAAGGTAGAAAAAAGATAACAATCACCAATGTTCACTGGTGGTGAAATACCAACTTTCACTGAAGGTGGAGAGAAAAGAAATATCATAGCATCGATGTTCACTAACGGTGAACTACCAGCGTTCATTGCAGGTAGTAAAAAGATAACAATCACCAACGTTCACTGATGGTGAACTACCAACTTTCACTGAAGGTAGAGAGAAAAGAAATATCATAGCACTGACGTTCACTGATGGTGAACTACCAACGTTCAGTGAAGGTAGCAAAAAGATAACAATCACCAACGTTCACTGATGGTAAACTACCAACTTTCACTGAAGGTAGATAGAAAAGAAATATCATAGCACCAACGTTCACTGACAGTGAACTACCAACGTTCAATGAAGGTAGCAAAAAGATAACAATCACCAACGATCACTGATGGTGAACTACCAACGTTCACTGATGGTGAACTACCAACATCCACTGAAGGTAGAATAGAAATATCATAGCATTGATGTTCACTTATGGTGAACTACCAATGTTCACTGAAGGTAGCAAAAAGATAACAAGTTTTCCTAAAACCATGGCGTTTCACCTAGAACGGGTCTCAACTTCTTCTTTAACTGAGGCACTCCGCCTAGAAAGGGTAATATATAAGCTGTCTCAAAATAAAGATACTACCACTTAAAAAGATTTCACAATGAATTGTCTCTGCAATATTGAAATACTTTCCATCCACTGGAGTAATTTGACAAAGAACTGCAAACTATCCACTCATAAAGGAGATAGAAAAAAAATAACATCGACTTTTACGGGGAAGTATAAGTTTCTCAAATAAAGAGACCTGCTACTTGCTGTTATAGGAAGGGTTGTGTTGTACCCCAAAATTTTCCCTTTCATTTCTCAAGTAATCTCTCACAAGATCTCCATTGATTCAAGACTGCATAAAGTTTGATCAGCTCAAGACACCTCCTAAAGCACTGATGACTCAAATTAGGGTTTGAGTTTGCACAAGGACAAATGGAATTTTAATTCCCCATATGACTTTCATGGATCATTTTGGGTCTTCAAGATTTCTCATTTCAAGTTTCAAGCCTTAGATCACGTTTTTGCTCAGTCAATTGATCAGTTGACCTAAAATCAGTTGTATTGGGGAAAAACTCAACTATGGTCAATTTACAGTCAAACTTCATAATTTTTTGTCCATATCAATATTATGAACTCATATATGTAATTTGATCAAGTTTGGATCACAATTCTTCAAGAAATTTGATCAGATCATCAAAAGGGCAAATGGTCAAAATTAGGATTTTGACTGAGAAGGTGCAATTTCTGATTTTTGACCTGGGAAATGACTTATTAGTTTAAGACATGACCTCAAGGATTCAAATGCTTAATTTTTAACTAATGGCATGGCTCAAAACATTTCTCAAGATCAATTAATTAATAGTTGAATTTCAGTCAACTGATGAAAATCAACTGTACACTGAAAAGTCAAACTTTGACTCTTTGATAAAAATCAAGTTTCAAAGATTACAATCAAGACATGTCAAAATATGAAACTTGTTCATTAAGAAATAAAAAATTCAAGATTTCATTTTGAAAAGATAAAATTTCCAAGACTTAGAATTTTTCTAAGTGTTGGAAATTCACATTTTTTTCACAACTTTGAGCCAAATTTTCACCATGATGCAAGATGATTCAGAAGAAACTTCCAACATGAAAGTTGTAGATATCAATAAGATCTAAAACATTTTAGACCATAAATTTTCTATAAATGCTTGTATTTCAAGTTATAATTTTGTAAAGACATGCTCATGAAACTTGAAAACTTAGTGAAATTTTGCCCTACTTTAGGCAGGATTTTGACCTAACTTCATGGAAATTTTTCACATAGTTCCAAGATGAATTTTCAAAAATGTCCAACGTAGAGGTTGTAGAGAATGTAACAAGATTTCAGAAATGTCCAAGAACTCATTGAGATCATACTTGAGCTAGGAGAATCGAAGGCAAGAAGTTAGGGTTTCAAACTTGAATTACAAGCCATTTCTTGATGAACACATAATCCAATCTCAATGTTAGGATACATAATCTTGCTTTGTAGGCCTTCTAACTTGTGTATATATCCATCATTAATGTATTACACAAACCTTTGAGCTATAATCCAAGTGTTTTAAGCATTGTCCAATTTAAATTGTCATTTTGGGAAGAAAGTTAACAATGTCATTCTTGAAAAGCAAGCTTTATACACAAATTCAATTCTTGAGCCTCTCACTCGTTCCCTATGATCATACTCCATCTACAAAGTCAGAAGCAAGTTTGTTTAAAGCATAACCACTCTACAATAGCAAGTACAAAGGACATTGAAACTTGATTTCTCAAGAAAATCACATGTTGAGCTTAAACATGTGATTTTGAATTCTGATCAGATACAAGTCTCCAAACTTGTTGCTTATAAATATAGGCCTTATTTGCAAGTCAACACACAAGCTTAAGCACCCTGAAACTCTCTCAAACACTTGCAAGCCAAAAATTGTCCAAAAAACTACATTGATGCACAAATTCTGACTTTAAACTTGCAACTCAAAATTCCCTTGTGTATTTCCCTTCCTAATCAATCACAAAGCTCCTACACATCAAGCATAGTCCATCCCTGACCCTGTTTCATAACTGTAAGTCCATTTCCATCATCCTCCATAACCAAAAACAGAGCACTGCAAGTTGACTTCTGTAGTCCATTCCGGCCATCCATTGCTCAAGTTAATCATTGCATTAGCTTCCTGGGAACTTGAGGAAGCTAACTTGATCATTGCAGCACCTTGAATCTGTTAGAACATAGTTTGATTCTACAACCCTTAATTAGAGTTTTGATGATAACAAACACAAAGAACAAATATGAATTCTAAATTTGTGTTGTTTTGAATGCAGAAGTTCTAACTGAAATAACATCAGAAGTTAAGCTACAGAAGCTTTCAAGTTGAGCTAATCAGAATGTTCTGAAGAATAATGATCAGAATCTGCGCTAAAGTATAACATACTCTGACTCTGAGCAAAAGTCTAGTATACCATTAGATCTTCACATCTCTGAGTCATCAAAGTTCTGAAGTAAAATCAACATGCAAGATCCTAGTTCTGAAGCGTTACTTTTCAATTAAGACAATATCATATGCAACGACTTCATTCAGACAAGAATCTTCTCAGTATGGAAAGTACATTGAGTGTCCATTATCACGCTTAATTTTAGACAAGATTTCCACGCTATATAAACAAGCTTAAAGGACAAAACATTTACGATTTTTCACGTACGACTGCTCATACATCTCAAACGCTGCAAACATTCATATTCTCTTATACGCTCAAATTGTGTAATATATCACAATAGTGATACAGTTTTTGTAACGAAAAACAACAGTATACAGTAAATCCTTTTCTTTTGATTAAGCTAGTTTTCCTTGAGATAAATCGAGTTATGGTTATACTCAAGAAGACTTTGGCAGTTGTTAAAGTAGTATTGTAATAAATTTTGATTAGTGAATTAATTCCTCGTTGGAGAGAGGCGAAATCACCTTGGCGGGTGGACTGGAGTAGTTTGAGATCAAACGAACCAGGATAAAAATATCGTATCTACTGCTTTTGATTTTAAGTTTCAATTTAAACCCACCCACCCTTCTTGTGTTTTTCACTTCTTTCGAATCAAGCTCATTTGCATTTCACGATTTCCAGTTTTTAGGTATCATTTCTGAACTTCTATCTTTTCATTTAGGCATTGTTAGGCTTGCATTTGTGAAGATAAAATGTAGACATCATTGCCCTGATACTCTACATGTCCATAGATTTCATTTATATTTATTGAGCTTAGAGAATTTTAGGTTTGAATCTATGAAAAAAGTTAGGCCAGAATTTGGTACTTTTAGAAATTCTCATTCATATTTGATTTATAGCTTATGATATTTATATGGTTGGATTCGTATGGAAAAATGGAGCAACTTTCAGGTTTGCATCTTTCATTTTTGTTGAGAAATGAGCAAGTTACAGGAACCATGGTTGGAGGTTGAAGATGAAGTCATTTTCCGGACTTGACTTGTGTTATGTATTTATTGTTTTGTGTATGTTACTGGGTGTACAACCACCCCAGTGGCAAAGGTAGCGTGCGTGTATGGTAAGGGTCATGGTTTCAAGTCCCAGCGCTACCTTTTGTTCAAATTTTCAACATTTATCTTTCCTTTTTGTTTCAAACAGCAGCGCCTGGGCCTCCAATCAATAGGCCTCTATTTTTGCTAACTTCTCACCCATGCCTACACTTTGACACACCTGGCCTAACTTTTTATTATTTGATTTTTATTTACTTTCTTTTTCTTATTTTATTTTATTTCAATTTTATTTTACTATTTTTTATTAATATTATTATTATTATTATTATTATTATTATTAATAAAAAAAATCCAAAATATTTTTATTTATTATTTTCAAATTTTATGTTTATTTTCTTTATAAAACAAAAAGAACAAAAACATTTTTCTTAACAAATTTACTATTTTGTTTATCTTTAATTAATTATTTTTCCTTTTTTTTTCTTAATTAGGTTAAAACCCTTTCATAAAAACCAAACAAAAATCATTTCTTTTCTGTTTATCTTGTACATTATATTTTCAATTCTTGTACATTATTCAATATGGTTGTAATAGATAATTAGGTTTAATTTTCTTGCAATCCCCATTCGTAACTTTGTATACCCCCTCCCCTAATGATATAATAGCGTAGTAATTTTAATTTCCGCAATTTATTGCTTTTATATAAATGTTAGTAATTAGGGTTTGTATGGCAAGACTAAAATCAACAATTAGTAAACCCTAATTCAAGATAAACAATGCATGTAAATCAAACACATTTGCACACTTGCACCCTTAGGTTAATTCCACTTGCTGCCTTATAAAAATGGTCATGTTATGCATGTGAGATGTCTTAGTAAAAACAATAAAAATACAAGATCATAGCCCCTCGATGATGCTGCAAATGTTGCCTTTCAAATGATCTTAGTCCCTAAAAGAGAAATGCTAAGATATCTCACAACATTGCTATCATGACTATACGATGATCCACGCCCATCCCTTTACATCCAAAGATAAAGCTTCATACCAAATCAATGGTAAGATAGCAATATCAAAGGAAAGGAAGAAATGAACAAAGAATTTTGAGTAGGTAGATTGTTCCTAGTTGCTTGCTCATATTCAGAACAAACATCCTCGCTTATTTTCAAAACAAACACCAAACACTTTCAAACACTTTCAAAACATTTTCTAAACATGAAATATTTTCAAAAGTTCAACACTTTGTATATGTTCTTACGAATGAGAACTATTACAATGTTTGCCTAAATGAATGTGCCTTTTCAAAATATTTTCAAAAACCACCACAAAGCACATTTTCAAACAAAAGCAAGTGATCTAGAAAGCAACTAAGAGCCCGTAGATAACTATGGATGAATACGGTGCTAACACCTTCCCTTTTCATAATCAACCCCCTGAACTCTAGAAATAATCTCAAAGATCCTTCCTGTTCTTTTCCACCTTTCCATTTGGATAAAAGAATAGTCGGTGGCGACTCTTGGTAACCGCAACAATTGCAATAAAACGCAAAATATCCCAAGTCAGTTCTCCCACCGTATCACAGAACTGGCGACTCTGCGGGAAGTAACTTAAAAGTGGGGTTACCTTAGGGCTAGATCACCTTTACTTGCTTTCATTGTTTGATTTGTTTGCTTTACATTTTGGTTCCTTGTTTGGGCTTGTTCTAATCCTCTACCCATATTTGGGATACCTTATAGGTAAGTAGAAATATGTTTTGGAAACTATGCGGGGTATACCGACATGGTCTAATAAATAGCTACGTTAGTGTGACACATTTGTGGGTACTGGTAGCCCTTGAATAGTCAAGTGGAATACGGGGCCGCTGTGTGGTGTCATGAAGCACTAACTAACTTTAGAACCTTTACTTGACCAACTTGGCCATTAGGAAGTAGTGAGATAGACGGCTTTGGTGCAGTCCAAAGTTTGTTGATACTTGATACTACGCTCATTGAGATCGGACTTCTCGGGATATTTCGGTCGTCATGAAAGAGGCATCGCTGAAACCATGCCCGACAAGAAAGATCAGTGGCATTGAGATCTCTTAGAACCAGGTTACTATTTCTAGGATAGGTTTGAGCCAACTAAAATTTAAGAGGGTACCTACCTATAAGACTCCATACAAGCCTAAATCTAAGGACTTGTTTGTCTTGTTCGTATATGCTTATTTGTACATAACATCATAAACATCATAACATCATACTCATACTCACTAACCATTTCAAGGATTATTGGGATTTATCTTTGTTCTATTTTGTAGGACATGGCTTCTATCTGTAGGAATACTATCCAAGTCAACCTCATAAGGATTCCATCTCAACTCAAATAGTTACCATCAAGGGTCCCTGAAAATTCTTCATTCACCGAAAGACATGGTTGCCTCCTAAACTTGGTTACCTCTAGCACTGATGAAAATATGATGAAGGTGATTTTACAGTTCTTTGATCCTCTACACTATTGATTCACTTTTCCTGATTATCAGCTTGTACCTACTATGGAAGAATTCTCCCAACTCTTGAGGATTCCCATTCTCAATCAACTACCCTTCAACGGTACGGAAGGAGATCCAAAACCTGAAGAGATTTCCCGAGCACTACACTTGTAAAAATATGATGTCACGACTAATTGGGAAACAAGGAGTGGTGTCAAAGGGTTCTTAGCCAAATTCTTGTTTGAGAAAGCTCAAGATTATTGGAACTCTTTGGACTTACAAGCTTTTGAATAAATATTGGCCCTTCTCATCTATGGGGTGGTTTTGTTTCCAAACCCTAACCAACTTATAGATGTAAATGCTGTCAAAATCTTCACGTCTCGCAATCCGGTGCCTACTTTGTTGGGAGATATCCTACATTCTCTCCACACTCGCACTATAAGGAAGAGAGGGGCCCTCATGTGTTGCACTACTCTATTGGTCAGATGGTTTATTTCGCATCTTCCCCGGTCTGCGTTGAAGAACGATCAAGGTTTGAGGTGGTCCAATAGGTTGATGACGCTCAGACATTCGAATATTCATTGGTGTTCTTAATCCTTGGAGAATGTTACTATCATTGACCGTTGTGGAGAATTCCCTAATGCCCCTTTGCTTGGCATTAGGGGATATATCACCTACAACCCTTGTTTAGACTTACGACAGTTTGGTTATGCCCGGAGGGATGGTCCTCATGAGATGCTCATCCAAGGAGTGGTATTCGACTACGAGAGTGACAATTAAGGTTGCCGTTATAGGTTTATACCAGCTTGGAGGATGGTAAGCAAAGTGAACAGTAATATGTTGGGACACAATAATTTCATTCCCCTTGAGACTTACCTTAGGTGGGTACGAGCTCATGCTCAGAAACTTGTGATTCCTTATCCCTCCATCTTACCAGTTATCATGGAACCTGTAGTTGAAGGAGATGTCCCCTACACTGTCCTCCATCCAGACATGCCTACTTCTCTTGAAGACTTGCAAAATGGTTGGTTTTGTTAGAACATAGTTTGATTCTACAACCCTTGGTCATAGTTTTGATGATAAAAAATACAAAGAACAAATATGCACCTTAAAAATTATGTTTTATGTATGCAGAAGTTCTGATCATATCAGCATCAGAAGATAAGCCATAAGTGTTACACGCTGAAGCAATCAAAACATACGCTGGAGATTGATGACCAGAACCTGCCCTTAATGTTGCACCCAAAAATTTACCCTCTAGATTTAGGCTTACGTTTCAGCATGAATATTATATTGCATTGCATTCATACATTGTGATGGGATCAAAGTTCTTCGGTTATCAAGTCTTCCTCAAGCTTTGAAGGTTGATTACATTGGTAAGTTGCTCAAGAAGAATCTTGTCATCTAAACCTCTGGATCTTTCAAGCTCAAAAGTTATTACATGTCTCAAGATGTTTTATCCATCTCTTTGGATCATCAGAGGATTGAATTTTGCGTTTCATTATAAGAAAGAATCACTCATTTGATTCACCAGTCAAATTAGGGTTTTGTGTGATCAAGTTTTTTGATGCATGTACAAGTCTTGATTTGGAAGCTATAATATCTCATTGGTATTTAGAAGGTATTTGTCTAAGAATTTGGCCAGGATGCCCAGAAGATTTGAAGTTTTGAACATGGTTCATCAGTCTCCTAAGATGTTAACCAAATTTAGAGTTTGGTCTAAGTTGAAGCAATTGGGGTCTAGATGATCCAATTCATGAAGCATCATTATCATATCATCATTAGAATCAAATTTGATCAAAGAGACTCTCATGATGCCCAGTGGAATTAGGGTTTTGAAGATTGATCAGCTATCTCCTAGCACATGGCATAAAACTAGGGTTTTGGTTTTAATCAGGATTTCTCTGACTTTTTTACCCAAACTTGTTTCCATGGTTCACCACATGTTTTTAAGCATTTAGGGTTGAAAGATTGAGGTTTAATTTGGAATGGAAATGGTTTAAATGATCAAAAGGGGCAAATTGGTCATTTTGACCAAAGACAGTAAAATCAAGAGTTGACCAAGAGGGTTTTTGGTCAACCATCAACCCAAGCATCCTACTTTCATATTCCATACCCAAATTCATCTTTGAATCATGAGGAATGGTGAATTTGAGTATAACTTGTTCAAGAAGTAACTTAAAATTTGAAAAAATGCTAAGTGCCAAAATGACTTCTTTTGGGCAAGCCATGCGCGTAATTTCATCAAACACTTGGCATGCCATTTTGTGAAATCAATTTATGTTGATTCAAGCTTTAATTGGAAAATTAAAAAGAGCGTTTTGAAGTCTCCCATGAGAGCTTACCTTTGAGCTTTGAATCACTCAGTTTGGCCAAGAATTGAGTGAGTTGTGATGTTTCAAAGTTGGCATCTCAAAACTGGCCTCATGCACACCATGCATACCCATGCACGCGCACGGGCCAGGCAAGCCAATTTGCATTTTTGCCTCAAGGTTGCAACACTATTTCTCCATCAAGTTTGCATAAATTTGTAAGGTTCAAAGCCCTAGTTTTTTCTACATTTTGAGAGCTTTTTAAAGGCCCCTCAAGCATCCAAAACGCACGAGGGAATTTCAAATGGCCTAAGCATAAAGTCAGCTAGCCAGATTTTTGGAAAAGAGATGCCCATGCTGCAGAATTTTGCACAACTTCAATTTTGTTTGTTATCAACGTAGCGAACTCACCAAATGCACATGATTTGCTCACAATACCACTCAACATGACATCACCAAAACGACCTCTAAGTTGGGAATAAGTAGAAACAAAATGCATCACCATTTGCACGCTTTTCCTTTTTTCTGTTTTTGCAAATTCTGCTTCCAACGACGTTGGGCTTTTCAAAGACTCTTCTGCCCTCAGCAATCACTCCATATATAAGCCACATTTCATTCCTTTTCAGAGGGGACCTCCATTTCTCTCAAAAATCAGAAACTGCAATCTCTCTCTCTCAAAAAAATTCTACTTAGAAGATTCTTTATTCTCCATTCTAGAGCTCGATTTATGATCATTTTCACTTCATTAGAGCATTAGAAAATTCTACTTAGAAGATTCTTTATTCTCCATTCTTTCTGATTTTATTTTTGTGATCAAAATATTTTTAAAAATCATAAAACATTTTCCATAGGCCAGTAATAATTTATAGTATTTGTCATTTTTTTTTTGAATTTTTTAAAATGATTTGATTGGTTTAAAAAATTCATAGGTTTAATTAATTGATTATTCAAGGATTATTTTTGTTATAATGGTTCCTTTGATCTAAAAAATTCCATAAAAATGTTTTGAACTCATAAAATAATGTAGAAATTGATTCTGAAATTGGTTTAACATGTTTTCTATTTTTTATTAGAATTTTAATTTGAGAGGTTTATTTTTGAATTTTTGCTTTATAATTTTTATTTTAATACTTCCTTTAATAAAAAAATTCATAAAAAATCATGTAAGCTTGTTTTTAATCATGGAGTCTGAATATAATTTCATTTTTGACCTTTTTGTGATTTTTGGCTAGGGTTTACATTTTTGCCCATAAATAATAGTTTAATTGCTAATTGTTTTCTTTTATTTTTATTTTAATATTTCCTTTAATTCAAAAATTCCACAAAAATCAGGGATGTGTGTTTTTAATTCTAATATTTGAATATAATTTTGGTTGGACATTTTTCTGACTTTTTGATTAAAGTTCTATTTTGAGATGTGATTATTTGTTTAATTGTCTAATTGTTTGAATTTAATTTCATTTTGGACTTTTCTTCAATTCAAAAAATGTGAAAAAATATATTTTCTGATATTTAGGGTTTCTTGGTGATTTGGATGATCTTGGTTTAAATTGTTTGAATTTTGATCTTACTTAATCAATACTTAAGATTAAAAGTCAAAAATTAGGGTTTTGTTGCTTATGGTGCAAGTTTCATTTTCAAAAACATTATGCCTTGGATTTTCAATAGAATTCAAGTCTTGATTAAGGTCCATGAATGTATTGAGGATCTGAAAACTATTTTTCTTGAATTATTTAACTTGTTTTTGACATTTTTCCACAAATTATTTTGAAAACTTGTCTAGTTTGGTAGTTTTGCCAACTAGTATTGAACTTTGGGCCTCATTTGATCTCCTTCTCAATCATTCATGAACATAAGATTAGCTTTATGACTTCTACACACTTCAAAGATGTTAAGATATTTTTGGTTTGAATTATGGATCCTTGTTTCTATATTTGATATAATTTTGAAGTGAAGGTACCCAATTAATGTTGCATATCTTGTTGCAATTTGTTTGTTGGCCAATGAACTTGAGTAAGGCCTATAATTGGGCACCTAATGATCATCTTGATTCTGAATATCCATGATAACTGAAGTCCTTTCTCTTAGTCCTCCTTTGTTTAAAGGTTTGAACCTTCTTGATGCATTATGTAGGTTTCATCTTCTATTGTGTTTGTGAAGTTGTGATTGAATTAATTGCATATGGTTGAAATGTGTTTGCCCCAGACCTCCATGATCTTTGATTGCATTATTTCCAAGCTCCCATGATCCTTGATTGATATTCAATTGTCAATTCAATATAGAGATAGAGAGGAGCAACATCCCTCTGATTCTTTTGGCCAAATTATGCATATGCCTGTGTGCTCTTGTCTATCATGTCTAATGGTTAATAATTGTTATCATGTTGTTCTCACTTCATCATGTTGCATACATACCTTATGTGAGTCATCATTCACCTTATGGAATACTAACTTGGTTGTTGAATGTGCGAGGTACTTTGAGAAAGTTTCCACTTTTGGCTTGAGGCTTTTCTGTTTCACTTTATTTGTGAAACACAACTTATTTATATGGCACTGTTATTGTGCTGGGCATGTTTGATATTCCATGCAGGATATATACATTTGATTGTGGATGTTACACATTTCCCGTGGGATCTGTTCATATCTGACAATCTCATTACTTACATCCTTATGGCGTAATTTCTGACTTGATTTGTTTACTGATCCAACTTGCTTGAAGTTCTCTAGGTTTCTTTTATTCTTGCTCAGTTGCTACGGTTATTTATCTGTTTGGTATTGCATTATCTCCTTTCTTCCATTTTCATTTTGCATAGTTCTCTGGTTGCATGATGGGACCTCTGTTGTTGATATATGTCAGGAGGCCCTCTGGTTTTTTTGTCTAATACATGTGTTATGTTTGCTGTTGATCGATTAGTCACTCAATTTAGAAATTGAGATCATGACTTCGCTCTCATTGCATGTTCCCTATAGGATTTTTATTGCTTTTCTTCTTTAATTGTTGATCGATGAGTCACTCAATTTAGAAATTGAGATCACGACTTCTCTCTCATTGTATGTTCCCTATAGGATGTTTATTGATTTTCTTCTTTAATTGTTGATCGATGAGTCACTCAATTTAGAAATTGAGATCACGACTTCACTCTCATTGCATGTTCCCTATATGATAGTTTTGTTAAGCTTCCTTTAGCATGTTAATTAAGGTATGGTTTTCCTTTATCCTCAACCTTAGGATCAACCACTGTATGTTAACACTAGGGATAATACTAGGTTAGTTTCCCTTAGTTGTTTTTCCTTTCTATGCATTCTGCATCTTAAAACAAAAATTGTTTTCTTGGCAAATCATAAGACATTTCTAATGAACTCAAACCCTTCTTCAAAGTAAAAGATACAAACCAATCTTACTTTGTCTGTGTTATCTTTTAGCCGATGTTTCGCCATTGCACATTTGCTTGAAGCCTATGTTTCGCCATTGCACATGTTTGTTATCCTACTTTGATTCTCGATATCATTGTTAGGTGTGATGTTTTGTCATCCGTTTTATTGATGTTTCGCCATCTTTGCCATGATATCTTGTTATCTTGAAGCCGATGTCTCGCCATTGCACATGTTTTTTATCCTACTTTGATTCTCAATATCATTGTTAGGTGTGATGTTTTGTCATCTGTTTTATTGACGTTTCTCCATCTTTTCCATGATATCTTGTTATATTGAAGCCGATGTTTCGCCATCGCACATGTTTGTTATTCAACTTTGATTCTCAATATCATTGTTAGGTGTGATGTTTTGCCATCCGTTTTATTGATGTTTTATCATCCTTACCATGATTCTGTGCTATCTTTTAGCCGATATTTCTCCATCACACATTTGTTTGAAGTCGATGTATCGCCATCGCACATGTTGTTTATCCTACTTTAACTCCCAATTTCATTGTTAGGTGTGATGTTTTATTATTTGATGTTTTGCCATCTTTGACATGTTACTTTGTTATTATTTGACCGATGTTTTCCATCTCATCTGTTGGTTGTTTCATTCGATGTTTTACCATCTTGACTATTTTGTTGTCTTAACTAAAAAACACAAACCAACCAAAATATGTAAGCCGAACTACGACTGCTCTGATTCCTTAAAAGGGATACGTAGGCATTAGGGTAGGGCCCAACCGAGCATAACTTTTTATTTTCCCTACATTATTTTCCCTTTTCTTTCGCATGCATTCCCTTTTCAGTTGTAAGCCATAAACATAGGATTTGACCACACCCATTAGAATAGACAACAAGAGTGGATACGGTAGAATACTACGGGCGTGTGGGGTGCTAACACCTTCCCCTCGCGTAACAGACTCCCTTACCTGATCTCTCGGTCGAAAGACCGTGATTTCTCCCTTCAAGTTTTCTCGATGATTACCTTTCCCTTTCGGCGGGATAAAAGACATTCGGTGGTGACTTCATTGATGTTTCATTACATCCAGATGACAGGTTCTGGCCGCGTCGTTTCAGCTGGCGACTTCACTAGGGACAAATTGACCTCTTGCTGGTCCATCCCATAGTAGATCCTAGCTCTTGTTTGTTTTCTTTTTTGGTGTTTATTTTACCGCTTTGCATATTTATCTGTTTGCATTGCATCCTATGTGTGCTTTACTTTCTACATACTGGATTTAGCTGGACTATTTAGATTCTGGATTTCTTGGTGGGTGGGTTGTTCCATGAGGTAAAAGGCCTCGTACCCAGGCTATGAGTGAATTCCATAGGAACTAGGAATAGAGTGGCCATGGCAGCTATGAGGCGGATGCTTTGTAGACCTGACCATGAGAGCCATGACTTCGGAGGTAGTTCGGATAGGTGTTATCGTATGATGATACTAACATTCGAGCTCTTGTACTCTGATTTGGCTTTTAACCTTACCTTGACCTAGACTACACCCGTGAGAGGGGCGGGAAAATTTTTCTTACAGGTACTGTTGGTGACTTTGTGTTGCGAAGGTGACTCAGGTTCCCATGATAGTTTTGAAGCTTTGGGGTTTTCTTTTAATCTTGAGTGGTGTTGTTCTGTAATGGTCTCGCCTTGATCCAGTGTGAAACTTTGATCATGTAATGTTGCATCATAGCATATTTATTTCTAAAAAAATGATGTATAAAAAATAACTAGCATGTGCATGTCATCTTCCAGGGATATTCGAGAGTCTTCTTTCCATCAGAAATGGCTAGTCCCCCGTCAGTTGAGTTTGATTCAGTTCGTGTTAAAGAGCCCACCAGGCATACTTTCTCTTATCAAATTCCTACTATTGATGTGTCCGAATTGAAGAGGTTGAGTTCTTACCTGAAGGGTGATGTTCTGAATAATTTCAACAAAAATTATGGCAATTTGTTACTAGCCCTTAACACTCCAGTTGACCCAATAGCTTTGATCACTCTATTCCAGTTCTATGACAAGGAATTACGGTGTTTTACTTTTCAAGATTATTAACTGGTTCCCACACTTGAAGAGTATGCGTACCTACTTAATATCAAGTTGTCCGATGAAGTTCCTTTTGTCCAAGTACCGGAGAAGCTGAAGTTTGAAGTTATTGCTGAAATTTTTCATTTGAGTTGGAAAGAGGTGAAAGACAATTGGAAATCAAGTGAGGATACTACAGTTTTTTATTTGGATTTCTTAGTGAAGAAAGCTGAAGACTGGGAAAAGAAAGGGAATTGGAGTGACTACAGCTCTCTGTTTTCTCTCATGATATACGGGATCATCCACTTCCCTCGCAAGAGAAATTTTATGGATTTGACGGCTATTTGTGTTTTTAGAAATAAGAACCCGGTACCGACACTCTTAGCAGATACTCTTTATACCATTCATTCCAGGCATGGGAAAGGAAGTAATGTAAGTTTATGTCATTCGATGTTGTATCAATGGTTTAAGTTGCATCTACCAGTAAGTGGCCCTTTTGTGGATACCAGACATTCTCTCCGATGGTCATCAAGACTTGTCAACCTTACTTCATTTGATATCCGGTGGAATTATGACATGGGGGAAGTACGAGGTATTATCACTAGCTGCGGAGATTTCCCTAATGTTCCCCTCATAGGAACAAAGGGGTGTATCAACTATAATCTTGTGCTTGCTTATCGTCAATTGGGATATGCAATGGATGGACCACCAAAAGTTGAGGAGGTGTCCGAGTCAGTGTATTTTGTTAAAGGAGGTGATCCCGTGATGTTGAAAAGAGTGACAAGTGCTTGGAAGGGAATTCACAAGAAGGATAGAACTACTTTGGGCAAGAAGGTTCCTATTGCTAGGGTTCCTTACTTGGAATTGATTAGAGCCAGGGTTAAGATTTTACGGTTACCATTTGCAAGATCGCTCCTATATGTGAGAAACCTCCTACTGTTCTGAGTAACACAGTGCCTTCCGAGGTGTTCACCCAGGTTCATGTTGAGAACATTCAACTTCGCGCAAAGGACTGTGAGGCAGGGATGAAACTCTATTGGGTAGATCAAGAAATGGCCGACTTAGCTTGGAAACTTAAAGAAGCTCAAGGGGAAACTTCTAATGCGACCAATTTTGGGAAGAGGTCTCATGCTGAAATGGAAGAAGAATTGAGTAAGACCCAACAAGAATATCGGAAGCTACAGGTATCTGAGAACAGCTATAGGAAGAAGATTCAGAACTTGGAGAAACAACTTAAATACAAATATGCTCAGCTTAGGAAGGAAGTAGCCCAGAAGCGTGTCGCAGAAGATCGGTTCCAAGAAACTAAAGTAGTCGCATCACAACTTTTGAAGGAGAAAGCCAAGCTTGAAGAGTATTTTAAACACCTTGTAGTGTGTCTTGTTCTGGAGATTTAGTTTTGTTATTTACTTTTTGTGTACTTGGTCACCCCTAGGATTGTTGGAAGGGACCATTTGTTTATTTTTATTATTCTGTTTTTGTTAATTTTACTTTGAAACATGTATTTTGTTGTTTATTGATACACTCTTAAATGTCCAAAGTCACTCGGATGTCGTTTCTTTGTTTGTAAACAATTGAAGTATTTGTCTTATTTATCCTTTTTTCCTTTTGATTGTATGTTTTATCTTTGGATGCACGCCGTGATTGATGAATAAAAGGACTCTTGGATACCCGGAAATGACAAACATATCATGCACATCATGCATTTCATAACATTACAAGTCATCGCAAGACAGGTATTCTTATTCTTCTGCTTTTCTTATTCAGAATTCAAGACGACTACTCATCGGTATTCCACCAGAAACAATTTTCCAAGACAGATGGAACAAGTTCAAGCTGAACTCGCTGAAATGAGGACCCAAATGGCTACTCAGATGACTCAGTTCATGGAGGTTATCACCAATGTGAACCGACGACATGAGGAACTGGATGCCATTGTCAACAACCAACGCCGCTTTCCAGTGGATGTTAGAAATCAAGGGCTCTATCAGGACGTTTTTGTAGGATTTGGGGATGTGCAGGATCAGCCTGCTGGAAATTTTCACGGGATGCCTGTAAACCCTTTTGTGCGCAACGTAGTGCAGTTTCCCCCATCTCCGGGACCTCGTCTTGTGGGGAACAGAAGAGTTAATCAAGGCGGTGTAAGGAATTATCGGGAGCAGGATTATGACTTTGACTAGGATGAAGATCAGCTTTCTGTTCGGCGTTCAGAGGCGGAAGTTCAGGTTGAGGATAGGAAGTATCGGTTGTTGGAAGAACGTTTGAAGTCCGTGGAAGGGCAAGGAGTCTTGGGTATGGATGCTAATGATCTCGGGTTGGTGTCTGGGGTGAAAGTTCCTCTGAAGTTCAAACCTCCAACATTTGAAAAGTACAACGGAATGTCATGTCCTGTTACTCATGCCACTACTTATTTCTGAAAGATGTCAGTGCATATAGAGGATCAGGGGCTTTTGATACACTTTTTCCAGGATAGCCTATCTGGGGCATCCTTGGAGTGGTACATGAAGTTGGAGAAAACTCATATTCGTTGCTGGAATGATCTTTCCCGGGATTTTGTCAAACATTATCAGTACAATATGGATATTGTGCCTAATCGCACTCAGTTACAGAATATGTCACAGGGACCAAAAGAATATTTCATGGAATACGCTCAGAAGTTGCGTGAGTTGGCTGAAAGGGTTCAACCTCCACTCATGGAGAGAGAACTCATTGATATGTTTATGAGTACCCTGCAAGGGCCATTCTATGAGAACATGATAGGAAGTACTTCGGCAGGATTTGCAGACCTGGTTATGGCTGGTGAAAGAATTGAGGTGGGTTTGAAATTGGGGAAGATTCAGATTGGAGGTTCTAGTGGCTCATCAGGGGGAAGTAAGAAACTGTTCAACACTTACCCTAGGAAGTGGGAAGGAGACGCAAGCGCGGTTTACTCTCATAGAGGAAGAAGAGAGGATCGTCAGCACCAACAGATCAATGTTGTTTCTATTCTTGTTAATGCTCCTCCGCAGCAGAGACTGAATGCAGTGTCGCAACAACAAAGACAACAAGATGCTCCCCGTCAGTATAATAATCAACAACAGAGATAGTCGAGAAAATTCTATCCCTTTCCGGTATCTCTTACTGAAGCACTCCACCATTTACTCGATTTAAAGTTGATCAGTCTGAGGAATATGCCACCACCACCCGCAAGACTTCCTCCTAACTATGATGTTAACGCAAGATGTGAATTCCATTCAGGCGGAGTTGGCCATTCTACTAACAATTTCTTTGCATTGAAGTGCAAAGTACAAGACTTGTTGGATGCTAAGGCAATTGAGTTTACTCCAATGACTGGTCCGAATGTTACCCAGAACCCAATGCCTAGACATGGAGGTGGTGTTGTTAATATGATTGATGATAATGGCGAAATGTTCAATTTAATCATGAATGTGGAACAAGTAACTACTCTGTTATGGTATGTTAAGAGGTATTTGCTTGACAATTCTATTTTTCCAGGTTGTACTTCAGAATGTGCCAAGTGTAGAGAGCAACCGAAGGGCTGTGATGATTTGAAAGGTGGTATCCAGTTGTTGATAAAGGAAGGTTCCCTGCAGTTTGATAGAAAACCGAGCTACCGCGAGGTTACCGAGGAAGATGTTGATGTGATATCTATTCCTTACACACCTGTGCGCATTCCTACCCCATCTAAGGAACCTCCTTTGATGACTACAGTACCTGGTCCCATGCCGTATACCAGCGAGAAGGCCATCCCATGTCATTACGGTGCTGATGTTTATTACCATGGGGTGAAGCAGGAGGTTAGTACTCGTTTGTCTGAGGAAGAACATGTTGAAGATAATGAAGAGGAAGTTTATAACTTTTCTGGTGTGGGTCGAATGACTAGAAGCGGGAGAGTATTTGGTCCTTCCAATGTGCAAGATACGGCAGATGCTTCTACAAGAGAAAAAGGAAAATAGCAGGCGATGATTGGTAACCCAAGGGTTATGCCAGCCAATGTGACTCAACCAATTCCGATACCAGAAGCTTCTTCAGTTCCTGATGAGGTTGAAGAATTAATGTGAATTATCAGAAAGAGTGATTATGTCATAATTGATCATCTGAGCCATACTCCTTCTAAGATGTCTATCTTGTCCTTGTTGATTTATTCAGAACCTCACATAAATACTTTGATGAAGTTGTTAAAAAATGCCTTTGTGCCACATGAGATAGCAGTCAATCAGTTTGAGAATTTTTGCGCTAACATATCTGCCGGGAATGGTTTGGGATTCACAGATTTTGATCTTCCCCCGGAGGGACCAGACCATAACAAAGCGTTGCATATTTCAATGGAGTGCAGGGGCACTACTTTATCCCGGTTTTTGGTGGATACAAGATCGTCCTTGAATGTATTACCTAAGTCAGCATTGGTGAAGATTGGTTATTCTGGATTAGAGCTGTGCCCTAGTGATTTGATGGTGAAGGCGTTTGATGGGTCTCGAAGGTCAGTGTTTGGGGAAGTGGAACTACCGATCAAGGTTGGTCCTTGCACCTTCACAACTACGTTTTTTGTGATGGACATACAGCCAGCGTATTGTTGTTTGTGGGGCATCTGTGGAATCATAGAGCGAGGGCAGTCACTTCTACTCTTCATTATAAACTTAAGTATCCTACAGAGCGAAAGGTGATAGCTGTGTGCGGAAATGAAGAGTACAACGTAAGTCATTTGACATCATTCCTCTATGTTGAAGTTGAAGGCGAGATACATGAGACTCCATTTTAGGCGTTTGAGACAGTTCATGTCGCCAATCTTCCTCCTCCAGAGCGAAAAAAGAAGCCTATAATTGTTATGTCTTCTCTCAAGGATGCAAGAGTTGTGGTGGAAAATGGTAACCCTGAAGGTTGGGGTCGGGTGCTGGATGTTACTCCAAAATTTAATAGGTTTGGTCTTGGTTTTAGCCCAGGTCAGCAGAGTGCAGCTCCCGGGGCATCTAGTTTATCTACTCCTGTGAAGTTTTCCCGTCCTTGTGCTACTCGAGAAGGACACGTCAATGCAGTTGGTGACGATAGGGATGATGGCTACAATATCGAAGACTGGAGTAGTTGGAGATCAAATGAACCAGAATAAAAATATTGTGTCATTGAACTGTTAATTTCAAGTTTTCAATTCAACCCCCCCCCCCCCCCCCCCCCTTCTTGTGTTTTTCACATCTTCAGGTTTCAGCTAAAGGAAGAACGAGATACCTTCGAAACTCAATTATATGCTAGTGAGAAAAGGGTCTTGGAGCTTACAAAGCAGCTACATGAAGAGCAAAGTGTGAACGCCTACGTTACACCGAAGAAGATGCGTTCGGTCTTTTTATATTAGAGATTTATTTTGTAAGACCAAGAGGCATGTTGTAGTCATTTTGAACTAATTAATGAAATTTGACGTTTGTTCATGCTTTGTCTATACAAATTTAAATTTCATAAATCCTTGAAATCATTTGCATATACATCTTCCATGCATCATAACATAACAGGTTTTCACACAATAGATTTCCTTATCTTTCTGTTGTTTATTTCAGCAAGATGGATCTAGAGAAAACAATGAAGGATCTTTAGGCACAAAACTATCAATTCCAAAAGATTCTACTGGCCCTAACCAAGGGGCAACAAGATATGATGGAATTGCTGGGATCCAAGAAGAAACCCAAGAGAAAAGCTCTGGTCAACATGGGTAGAAGGTTCAAAGAGTCGGCTTGTCAAATCCCGGTAGTGGAAAACTCATCTGAGGAAGATGAGAATCAGATTGGAAAAGCAAGAATTACCCAGGCTGGGTGCATCAATGATCAAGCGTCTGATGATGATTATTTTGACGAGCAGTACCCTCCTGCCGATGTCAAGTACAAGCAGTTAGAAGACAGATTGAAGGCCGTTGAGATTCAAGTCGTCCCCGGTTTAGATTTTGATGATTTGGGTTTAATCTATGGGGTTGTTATTCCCCACAAATTCAAGATACCAATCTTTGCAAAGTACGAGGGGGTTTCCTGTCCAAAACTTCACCTGAAATCTTATGTGTGCAAGATAAAGCCGCACACCGCTGACAAGAAACTCTGGGTTCACTTTTTCAAGAAATCTTGGCCGGAACACAACTAGAGTGGTCGTACCAGTTGGATGATTCCCGTATCAATACATGGGAATATTTAGCCACCGCATTCTAACACCAATACCAATATAATGCTGACTTGGCGTAAATTAGAGTTCAGTTACAAGATATGACAATGGGGAAAAATGAAGGATTCAAAGAATACGCACAAAAGTGGAGAGACCTTGCCAGTAGGCTTCAACCACCTTTGACTTATAGGGAGCACATTGATATGTTTATGGGAACTTTATGTGGTCCATTCTTTAATTTATTGGTTGGCCGTTCTTCTTCTGGTTTCACCGAATTGATCTTAACTGGTGAAAGAGTTGAAAGCGACATCAAAAGCGGGAAGATCCCCATCGCACCTGCCTCAACTTCCAATCCTGTAAAGAAACTATTTATCACGAAGAAAGAAATCAATGTTATGTATGGGGAAAGGGTCCATACCAAGAAGGATGATCGCCAGTCTGTTAATGTTGTCAGAATCTCCAATCTAACTCCTGCTCAAAGACCATCTGTAAATCATCAATGTTTTGAAACTCTGAGAAGACAATTCACCAGGATATGCATGTCACTATCCCAAGCCTTACAACATTTGCTAAAGGCTAATTTGGTGACATTGCGCGATCCTCCTACCAATCCAGATACCTCTTCACAAAAGTATAATCCGAACGCTAAATGTGCTTACAACTCAAGTAGTCCCGGGCATGAGACTGACCAATGTTGGACCCTGAAGAATAAAATTTAGGACTTGATCGATAACAAGACTATTGAATTTGATCCTCCTCCAACTCTGAATGTAATCACCACCCTTATGCCAAATCATGGCAAGGGTGTTAATGTTGTTGAAGATATAATTTGTGTTGCCTTTATCAAAGACTTGACTACTCCATTGGACATCATCAAAAAGAATCTGTTGAAAGCCAGGATTTTCCTTGGATGTGTAAAGGACTGTGTTTGTTGTGCCAAACAACTCATTAGATGCGAAGGGCTGAAGGAAGGCATTCAATGCCTGATGGATAGCCACGAGATCCTATTTGAGTAGACTCCTCTTGCCAAAAGTTTGACTAATAAATGTGAATATCTCTCCATTATAACCATCTCAAACAAGCCTCTTAGGATCTCCTCCAAAGGTCCTATCAGGATTTCAAATGAACCAACTATTGTTGCCCTAATAATTGCCAATCCCGGACCAATTCCCTACTCTTCAAACAAGGCAGTGCCATGGAACTATGGTGCGGAGGTGTTTTACCATGGGATAAAATAAGACGCTTGGATCGAAGAAGACAAAGATGATGATGTTGGTAACATAACTGGCTCAAGTAAGGTAACCCGAACTAGGAGAATCTTTTCACCCAACATCTCACCACCAATTGTTACAAGGGCGCCAGTCTGCATCACTGCTGCTAAGCCAAGTATTGATACAATATGGAAAGAGAATGTTGTTGAACCTGTCGTGACAAAAATATGCGCAAAGGACGTTGCTGATGAAGAACCTTTCGTTCGTGAGATGGACGAGATCTTGAAAATCATTTAAAGGAGCGATTTCAAGATTGTGGAGCAGTTTAGGAAAACCTCTTCCAAGATTTATATGTTATCTTTGCTACTCTGTTCTGATGCCCATGCTCAGGCATTAGTCAAATTCTTGAAAAAGGCTCATGTCCCTCAAGAGACCACAACGGACCAGTTTAAGAATTGTGTGGCGAGCTTGACGGATGATAATGGTTTGGGGTTCTCGGATACAGATCTAACACCACTTGGGAAGAACCATAATAAAGCTCTACACGGTTATGTCGAGTGAAAGGGGACCACCCTAGCACATGTTCTGGTCAACACTGGCTCTTCTTTAAACGTGTTATCCAAGGGGGAGTTAGACCGTCTAGACTATGAAGGATTAGTCTTGAAACCAAGTGATATCATTGTGAGGGCCTTCGATGGATCAAAAAGGACAGTTCATGGAGAGGTAGATCTTCCGATCAAGGTTGGATCACAAATTTTCAACTCCACCTTCTACATTATGGATATTCGTCCTACCCATTCTTATTTGTGGGGTCGCCCTTGGATCCATGGAGTCGGGGCAGTAACCTCAACTCTTCATCAAAAGCTCAAGTATCTGGTTAAAGGAAGGATTGTCATTGTATGTGGTGAGGAAAAGTTTATGGTAAGTCACCTCAACTCTTTCAAATATGTGGAGATGGATGGAGAATTTATTGAGACCCCATGTCAAGCCTTTGAGTTTGTGCCACCAATGGTTGCTGCTACCAAATGTTCCTCTGATGTGTCCAAAGCTGTTAAGGTCATGCCGAAGATGGTTTCACTCAAAGATGCTCGTGCTGCAGTTGAAGAAGGAAGTTGTGATACTTGGGGGCAACTCCTCGAGATCCCATTCAAAGAAAAAAAAATTGGTTTGGGTTTCACCGTCAAGGATCAGAAGGAAGTGAGGTGCGCTTGTGCAGGAAATCCCCCTCTCTGTATTAGAAGCCATGAGGTCAATATTGTGGGTGATTCTGATGATTAAGCTGCATTTGAAGATTGGGTGTATCCTACCACAATGGAGCTTAAGAATTGGCATGCAAAGGACTTCGTGCTCATCTCCTTCATTGAGGAGTAATCACTTGTTTTTTTCTTTCTTATTAATTCAAGAACATTTTGTCTGTAATATTTTAACAATGACTTTTAAGCCATGTGCATGGCCCGGGGCACTTTTGTCCATTTGACAAGGGTTTTATTTATGTTCATGTTATCATATGATCATTCAATACAAACCATTTGACTCTTTTGCATTCAAATCTTTGTGCATATTGTCTTTCTTTTATTTAAATACATTTTTCAAAATAGCCATGTATCTTACATGCATACATACACACACTCTTTCAGGTCCTCATCCACTATGGATCATATTGCCAATGACTCTACTATTGCCGACTATGACCTTGAATGTCCAATTAACCAAGCCGAAGATGAAGGCGAGGAAGATTGTGAAATACCGGGAGAACTATACAGACTTCTATTACAAGAGGAAAAAGCTATCCAGCCACATGAAGAGTAAGTTGAAGTCATCAATCTAGGTACCAGAACAGACAAGAAAGAGGTTAATATCGGCGCTAACCTGGAAAGCAGTGTCAAAAGCAGATTAGTTTAGATGTTGCATGACTATGTGGAAGTGTTTTCTTGGTCGTATGAAGATATGCCAGGGTCGGATACTGACATTGTAGTTCATTGTCTGCCGACCAAAGAAGATTGTCCTCTTATCAAACAAAAATTTGGTCGCATGAGGCCTGACATGTTTGAAAAGATAAAAGCTGAAGTGATGAAACAATTTAATACAGGATTCCTAGTTGTGACGTCTTACCCCCAATGGGTTGCAAATGTTGTTCCAGTGCCAAAGAAAGACAGAAAAGTTCGTATGTGCATAGATTATAGGGATCTGAATAGGGCAAGCCCCAAGGATGACTTCCCTATGACACATATTGATGTCTTAGTCGATAACACTGCTCAGCATAAAGTCTTCTCTTTCATGGACGATTTCTCCGGCTATAATCAAATAAGGATGGCTTCCAAAGACATGGAGAAGACCACTTTCGTTACACAGTGGGGCACCTTTTGCTACAAGGTCATGCCGTTCGGACTAAAGAATGCAGGGGAAACATATCAAAGGGCTATGGTAGCTTTGTTTCATGATATGATCCACCATGAACTAGAGGTATATGTGGATCATATGATTTCCAGGTTGCAAACTGAAGAGGAACATCTCGATCACCTGTACAAGCTATTCAAAAATGTACAAGTTGAGGTTAAACCCTAACAAGTGCACATTTGGAGTACGATCTAGAAAGCTTCTAGGTTTTGTTATCAGTGGTAAAGGCATCAAAGTCGATCCTGCCAAGGTAAAGGCCATCCAAGAAATTCCAGTCCCCTACTCTGAAAAAGAAATAAGAGGATTCTTGGGTCATCTCAATTACATCGCTCGCTTCATATCTCACTTGACTTCTACTTGTGATCCAATCTTTAAACTCTTGAAGAAAGATCAAGTAGTCAGATGGAATGATAAATGCCAAGCTGCCTTCGACAAAATCAAAGAATATCTGCAAGAACCTCCTATTTTCATGCCTCCAGTTGAAGGAAGACCCTTGATTATGTACTTGATAGTAATAGAGAAATCTATGGGGTGTGTTTTGGGCCAACATGACGAGTCTGGCCAAAATGATCTGTTGAGCAGTGTTATCGAGAAACCTGCTCTTTTCGGACGGATAGCTAGGTGGCAAATGATCTTGACTGAGTACGACATTCAATACATAACACAAAAGGCCATCAAAGTAAGTGTATTAGCAGATCATTTGGCCCATTAAGCTGTTGATGATTATCAATCTATGAACTTTGAGAACATCATGCTAGTGACCGATTGTGCAAAACCTGGAACGTATGACAGACTTGAACAAGAATCCCGATGGACTATGGTCTTCGACGGGGCTTTCAACACCTTGGGTAACGGAATTGGTGTTGTGATCATCTCCCCTAAAGGTTTCCACACTCCTTTCGCTGCCAGATTATGCTTCAATTGCACGAACAATATAGCTGAGTATGAAGCATGCATTTTGGGTCTGAAAGCTTCCATTGATTTGAGAATAAGCATTTGAATGTGTTTGTGGATTCTGCTCTAGTGATTAGCCAAGTAAAAGGAGATTGGGACACTAAACACCCTAATCGCATCCCTTACAAAGAGCTTGTGTTATATCTGATTCCTTACTTCAAAGAGATCACCTTTGAACACTTCCCTAGGGAAGAAAATCAGTTGGCTGACGCCTTGGCAACCATGTCTTCAATGTTCAAGGTTAGACGGGACAACGACGCCTCTATGATCACAATTGAAAGATTCAACGAACCTGCGCACTGTTGTGAGCTTGACACTGACACAGAAAACCCATGGTACCATGAGGTGAGGAGATACCTTGAAACACAAGAGTACCCTGAGGAGGCATCCATCAATGCCAGAAAGTTCTAACGAAGATTTTCAGCCAAATTCTTCCTAAGTAACGGAATATTGTACAAGTGCAACTAGGATTCTACTCTACTCCGATGTATGGACAAGAAGGAGGCAGAGGAAATTATGGAATACATGCACGATGGTCTCTTTAGAACTCACTCAAGCGGACATACCATGGCCAAGAAGATCTTAAGATCAGGTTACTATTGGTCAATAATGGAGACTGATTTCCATCAACATTCAAGAACTTTCCATAAACACCAAATTTATGCTGACAAGGTCCATGTGCCTCATATCCCTCTGAACGTCATGACCGCTCTGTGGCCATTTACAATGTGAGGCATTGACATGATTGGAGAAATCAAGCCCACTGCTTCCAATGGACATCGCTTCATTCTGGTCGCTATTGATTATTTCACCAAATGGGTCGAAGCCGCCTCATTTGCCTCAGTCACCAAGAATGTGGTAGCCAGATTCATCAAACATAACATCATCTGCCGCTATGGTATCCCCGAAAGGATCATCATCGACAATGGGACTAACCTCAACAATGCTATGATTACCGAGCTTTGCACTTAGTTCAAAATAAGAATCATAATTCTTTTCATTATACACCTAAAATGAATGGCGCAGTCGAAGCGACCAACAAAAACATTAAGAAGATTGTGCAGAAGATGGAAGTAACCTATAAGGATTGGCATGATATGTTACCATTTGCTCTTCACGGCTACCGCACTTCAGCTAGAACATCAACTGGGGAAACTCCCTTTTCCTTAGTCTACGGCATGGAAGTTGTTTTTCTAGTGGAAGTTCAAATTCCCTCACTAAGGATTATGAATGAGGAAGGCCTAGGAGAAGACGAGTGGATTCAGACAAGATTAGATCAGTTGAACTTGATTGATGAGAAGCAATTGGTTGCTGTTTGTCATGGTCAGACGTAACAAAAATGTATGATCAAGGCTTTCAACAAAAAGATCAAGCCTCGAGTATATCAAGTTGGTGACTTGGTGATAAAGCGCATCATTGTACCATAAGGCGAACCCAGAGGCAAATGCACTCCCACTTACGAAAGTCCATTTGTTGTCAAGAGAGTGTTCTTTGGTGGTGCCATGATGCTGACTACCATGGATGGTGAAGACTTACCACATCCCGTGAACACGGACATAGTTAAAAAATACTATGCATAAGGGACCCCTTAGATTGACACACCTAGGAAAAAATAAGGGCATCCCGGCAAACCAAAAGGTTTGGCCAAAAATTAGGGATATATGCAAAATATTGTACATCCGGCAAGTTGAAAACCCAAAAGTGCGACTTGGGAAAAAATGGGTATCCTGCTGGGCTGAAAACCCGAAAGGGCGGTCCGGGAAAAAATTAAGGATTGAAAGCGTATGACTATGTCCCGTGGAATCACCACAGTCAACTTTATTACCAAGGTCCAAGTTCAAACGGTCCAAGATCAATCCAGTAAATTTCTGTCAACGGCAAAGGGACATTCGAAGACATTGGGGAAATAGTAGACTTGGAATGCAATAAGATCAATTCCACATGGCTATTTGTTTTTTGTTTTCAATCTTTGTTTTCCTTTCGACGATTTCCTCTTACTAGGATCTCCGTCTCTTTGTACAAAAAACGCCTATTCATGGGCAAAATATCAAATACAAATATACTTTGAAGTGCAAACTTTTTGTCTTTGTTTTGAATGCAAAGTTGTCTAATGACTAAAATTGAACGAACATATGCATATGAACATAATTAAAACTATTTGGCACATGTGTCCTGCTAAGAAGCAGCAAGAATCTCTTTAATGTATATGGAATATCCCCACAGAGTTATTTCATTAGCATTATCCCCACAAGACGGTTTACAATAAACCAATCCTCATCAAAGTTACCTACAAGGTCTCTTTGCACAGGTTAATCTCCAACTAGAGTCTCAATCTCTTGGCAGTTTCTCCCCAGCTAATTTGATCCTACAAGTAGAAGCCTTGTGGATCTCTTTCTTAAAGAACTCACCTTATCAGCAGTTCATCAAGTATTCATCAAAAGGGTTTATTTCCCCAACAAGGTTTATTTTCCCAACATACAACAATCAACAGATTCCCCCAACATAGTCTATCTTCCCCAGCTGAGTTTTTCTTCCCCGACTGAGTCTACACTCTCCAACTGAAGTCTGCCTTTCAGATAATTACAAATCAGAGGGTCAAAACCCCTAATCCCCATTAAGTCGTCAACAAAACTTTTACTATCTCCACAAGATGCTATGAAGCCTGGACCCTACCATATATTAGTACTATTTTCAATACTATGAAGCCTGGACCCGACCAGATAATAATCAACTTCTCAAGTCTCTATGAAACTTGGACCTGGCCAGATAATAGTTAACTTCTCAAGACACTATGAAGCCTGGACCCGACCAGATAATAGTTTAACTCCTAGAGATATTGAAGAACCTGGACTCGACCAAACCAGGGTTTAACTTATTTTCCCTAGTAGAATTTGCCTCTACCCCAGTAAGTTACTGTAAAGCCTGGATCTGGCCAGATATCAGTTTTTAACTTCATCTTTTCAAGTATGTTATTGTGAAGCTTGGATCCAACCAGATAGGAATTTTCCTCATAAGTTTGTTATGAAACCTGGAATCCGATCTCTTTAGACAAAGTTATTGCAAAGCCTGGACCAGACCAGATAGAAATTAACTTCATCCACCTCAAAATCTGTGAAGCATGGATCCGACCACGTATCAGTTTTCAATTTCATCTTTTCAAGCAAGTTATTATGAAGCCTGGAGCCCGATCAGATAACAACTAGCTACAATACCCAGCAAGACACTATGAAGCCTAGACCCGGCCAGATATTAGTATAACTTTCCAAAAACTATGAAGCCTGGATCCGACCAGATAGTAGTTACCACTTCAAGAAATCTGTGAAGCCTAGATCCGACCAGATAACAATTCAATTTCAATAAATTTTCTACGAAGCCTGGAATCCGACCAGATAACAATAAATTTATTCATCCCCAGTAAGTTACCATGAAGCCTGGATCCGACCAGATAGCAGTAGACTTCCTCATCCTCAACAAAATGTTGTAAAGCCTAGAACCGACCAGATAACAGCTGACATTCAAGAGATATTCCCCAGCAGAAGCATCCTTTCAACAAAGTTTAAAGATATGTATATTCTTCATCTCCAGCAGCAATCCGGGATTCAGCTTCCCAGAACTCCTCAGCAGTAGTCAGGGATTTATTTTCTAGGACGAATATGCATCCCATATTCATACATCATAGAATATACATACAAAATGCATTTAGCATGATCTCATTCATCTTGTGAATATCATGCATACATCTGCATTTTACTAACCCTTTTTCCCACAGGTGAAACATCAAGTTTTAGTATAAATCGACCAAAGATTTATGCTGATACTTCTTCCAGTATTTACCATCATCCCTACAAATTTCATCTATAATCCCATTCCCAATCCATCTTCGAGTGCAAATTTTTGGGCACTCTAGTGTTCAATCACCTTCCACCTTCAAGTCACGAATGGCGGATCCGCCAATCTAACTCTTCAGGTTTAAGAAGATTGAACAGGGGAAGTTGTTGTACCCCAAAATTTTCCCTCTCATTTCTCCAGTAATCTCTATCAAGATCTCCACTGGTTTAAGACTGCACAAAGTTTGATCAGCTCAAGACACCTCCTAAAGCATTGATGACTCAAATTAGGGTTTGAGTTTGCACAAGGACAAGTGGACTTTTAATGCCTAATATTACTTTCATGGATCATTTTGGACCCTCAATATTTCTCATGTCAAGTTTCAAGCCTTGGATCACATTTTTGCTCAGTCAAATGATCAATTGACCTAAAATCAGTTGTATTAGGGAAAAAGTCAACTATGGTCAATTTACAATCAAACTTCATAATTTTTGGTCCATATCAATATTATGAACTCATATATGTCATTTGATCAAGTTTGGATCACAATTTCTCAAGAAATTTGATCAGATCATCAAAAGGGCAAAATGGTCAAAATTAGGGTTTTGACTAAGAAGGTGCAATTTCTGATTTTTGACCTGGAAAATGACTTATTGGTTTAATACATGACCTCAAGGACTAAAATGCTTCATTTTTACCTGATGTCATGGGTCAAAGCATTTCTCAAGATCAATTGATAGTTGAATTTCAATCAACTGATGAAAAGTCAATTGTACACTGAAAAGTCAAACTTTGACTTTTTGATCAAAATCATGTTTCAAATATTACAATTCATTAAGACATGTCAAAATATGAAACTTGTTCATCAAGAAATTAAAAAGTCAAGATTTCATTTTGAAAAGTCAAAATTTCCAAGACTTAGAATTTTTCTAAGTGTTGGAAATTCACATTTTTTTCACAACCTTGAGCCAAATTTTCACCATGATGCAAGATGATTCAAAAGAAACTTCTAACATGAAATTTCTAGATCTCAATGAGATCTAAAACATTTTATAACATAACTTTTTATATAAATTCTTGGATTCCAAGTTATGATTTTGTAAAGACATGCTCATGAAACTTGAAAACTTAGTGAAATTTTTCCCTAGTTTAGGCAGGATTTTGACCTAACTTCATGGAAATTTTTCACATAGTTCCAAGATGAATTTTAAAAAATGTCCAACATAGAGGTTGTAAAGGATGTGACAAGATTTCCAAAATGTCCAAGAACTCATTGAGATCATACATGAGCAAGGAGAATTGAAGGCAAGAAGTTAGGGTTTCAAACTTGAATTACAAGCCATTTCTTGATGAACACATAATCTAATATCAATGTTAGGCTGCATAATCTTGCTTTTAAGGCCTTCTAACTTGTGTATTTATCCATCATTAATGGATTACACAAACTTTTGAGCTATAATCCAAGTGGTTTAAGCATTGTCCAATTTAAATTTCCATTTTGGGAAAAAGTTAACAATGCCATTCTTGAAAAGCAAGCTTTATACACAAAGTCAATTCTTGAGCCTCTCACTCGTTCCCTATGGTCATACTCCATCTACAAAGTCAGAAGCAAGTTTGTTTAAAGCATAACCACTCTACAATATCAAGTACAAAGGGCATTTAAACTTGATTTCTCAAGAAAATCAAATGTTGAGCTTAAACATATGATTTTGAATTCTGATCAGATACAAGTCTCCAAACTTGTTGCTTATAAATAGACGCCTTATTTGCAAGTTAACATACGAGCTTAAGCACCCTGAAACTCTCTCAAACACTTGCAAGCTAGAAATTGTCCAAAAAACTCCATTGATGCACAGATTCTGACTTTGAACTTGCAATTCACAATTCCCTCGTGCGTTTTCCTTCCTAATCAATCACAAATCTCCTACACATCAAGCATAGTCCATCCATGACCCTGTTTCATAACTGTAACTCCATTTCCATCATCCTCCATAACCAAAAACAGAGCACTGCAGGTTGACTTCTCCAGGCCGTTTCATCCATCCATTTCTCAAGCTAATTATTACATTAGCTTCCTAGGAACTTGGGGAAGCTAACCTGATCATTGCAGCACCTTGAATCAAGCTTAATTGCATTTCACGATTTCCAGTTTTGAGGTATCATTTTTGAACTTCTATCTTTTCATTTAGGAATTGTTAGGCTTGCATTTTTGAAGATAAAATGTAGACATTGTTGCCATAAAACTATACATGTCTATAGATTTCATTTATATTGATTGAGCTTAGAGAATTTTAGGTTTGAATCTCTGAAAAAAGTTAGGTCAGAATTTGTTACTTTTAGAAATTCTCATTCATCTTTGATTTATAGCTTATGATATTTATATGGTTGGATTCGTATGGAAAAATGGAGCAACTTTCATGTTTGCATCTTTCATTTTTGTTGAGAAATGAGCAAGTTACAGGAACCATGGATGGAGGTTGAAGATGAAGTCATTTTCAGGACTTGACTTGTGTTATGTATTTATTGTTTTGTTTATGTTACCGGATGTACAGTCACCCCAATGGCAAAGGTAGCACGCGTGTATGGTAAGGGTCATGGGTTCAAGTCCCAGCGCTACCTTTTGTTCAAATTTTAAA
The DNA here is from genome assembly GCA_948472305.1 of Vicia faba. Lineage (NCBI taxonomy): Eukaryota > Viridiplantae > Streptophyta > Magnoliopsida > Fabales > Fabaceae > Vicia > Vicia faba. The sequence goes on from OX451735.1 coordinate 139,378,875, forward strand.
CATTTTTCTTTCTTTTTTGTTTCAAACAGCAGCGCCTGGGCCTTCAATCAATGGGCCTTCTATTTTTGCAAACTTCTCACCTCTGCCTTCACTTTCACACACCTGGCCCAACTTTTTATTATTTCATTTTTATTTATTTTCTTTTTCTTATTTTATTTTATTTCAATTTTATTTTATTACTTTTTATTAATACTATTATTATTATTATTTTATTAATAAAAAAATCCAAAATATTTTTATTTATTATTTTCAAATTTTATGTTTATTTTCTTTATAAAACAAAAAGAACAAAAACATTTTCTTAACAAATTTAATTTCTTTTTCTTAAAAAATTAATAATTAGATTTAGCTTTAATTATTTTTTCTTTTTATTTAAAATTAATTTAGAACTTAAGTTTTTTTTAATTGATTAATTTTCATGTTATTTTTATTAATTTAAAAACCTTTTTCATAAAAAAACCCTAAAAGATGCTTCAAACTTATTTTCTTTTCTTAATTAATTTAACTTTAATTTTATTTATCTTTAATTAATTATTTTTCCTTTTTTCTTAATTAGGTTAAAACCCTTTCATAAAAACCAAACAAAAATCATTTATTTTCCATTTATCTTCTTGTACATTATATTTTCAATTCTTGTACATTATTCAATATGGTTGTAATAGATAATTAGGTTTAATTTTCTTGCAATCCCCATTTGTAAATTTGTATACCCCTCCCCTAATGATGTGATAACGTAGTAATTTTAATTTCCGCAATTTATCGCTTTTATATAAATGTTAGTAATTAGGGTTTGTATGGCAAGACTAAAATAAACAATTAGAAAACCCTAATTCAAGATAAACAATGCATGTAAATCAAACACATTTGCACACTTGCACCCTTAGGATAATTCCACTTGTTGCCTTATAAAAATGGTCATCTTATGCATGTGGGATGTCTTAGCAAAAAAAAATCGAAATACAAGATGATAGTCCCTCGATGACGCTACAAATGTTGCCTTTCAAATGATCTTAGTCTCTCAAAGAGAAATGCTAAGATATCTCACAACATTGCTATCATGACTATACAATGATCCACGTCCGTCCCTTTACATCTAAATATAAGGCTTCTTACTAAATCAATGGTAAGATAGCAATAACAAAGGAAAGGAAGAAATGAACAAAGACTTTTGAGTAGGTAGATTGTTCCTAATTGCTTGCTTATATTGAAAAAAAACATCCTTGCTTATTTTAAACACAAACACTAAACACTTTCAAATACTTTCAAAATATTTTCCAAACATGAAATATTTTCAAAAGCTCAACACTTTGTATACATTCTTACGAACGAGAACTATTACAAAGTTTGTCTAAACGAAGGCACCTTTTCAGAATACTTTCAAAAACCACCAGAAAGCACATTTTCAAACAAAAGCAAGTGATCTAGCAAGAAACTAAGAGCCCATAGATAACTATGGATGAAAAGGGTGCTAACACCTTCCCTTTTCATAATCTACCCACTACAAGAAAAAAAGAGATTTACGACACATAAATTGCGACAGTTCCCACAAAACCGTCCTTATTCCTGAATTGCGACAGTTGTCACGACGGTTAGGCTCAACCGTCGTAGATTTTCAAGCATTATGAGTAACATAATTGCGACAGTTACCAAAAAACCGCCCTCTTTTCACATCCGCGACAATTAGGTGAACTGTCGTAACTACATTAGCCAATCATAATCGCTACTTTTTTTTATTCTTTTACTTTCCCACTTTTTTTCTTTCATTTCCCCTTCTTTTTCTCTTTTATTAATAATAATAATAATAATAATAATAATAATAATAATAATAATAAAATAAATTACCAAAGACCATCTAATTAATTACTTGAAAAAAATTATTTAAAAATCATCAAAGACCACGACGGTGAAAATACCGTCGCCTACAATTACAAAACATCCACGACAGAGTCCTACCGTCGTCATCCAATAACTTATATTTCGCGCAGTGCCCTTGCGTTTTGTCTTCACTGCCAAACAGAATTCATGCACACAAATGAGTTAGGGTTTTGATTCATCATCAAATAATTTCACTCAGCCACACAAATGGGTTTAGGGTTTTGTATCATCGCCAAATAATTTCTCTCAGCCACACGCGCCGTCAAAGTAACCACCATCAATTTGAATCTTAACAGGTTTGTCTTCTCAAACCCTAAATCCCTTTTCAAGTCCTAAATTTCTTCTGTAAAGTTGTTGTCAAACACAGAAGAGGTGCGTTGTTACTTCTTTTCTTTCTCTTTTGTAGTCTTACGAGTTCAAATTGTGAATAATAGAGTTGTAGTGTGTTCATATGACATTGGATTCTATGGGGGAAGGGTATGGAGTTAAATAAGCATAAAGTAGTAGTGAGCAAGTACTTGTTTATCTGTGCCAGTGTATGTTTAGATTGACGATGCTTTTGACATTAGGACTTGGTTTGTGTTTGGCTTTCATTGTTCTCACGATACCAATGTCAGTTTAGTTCAAAGCTACAAACTTAAGCTTCACTCACCATCGCATCTGAAAGACATTCCGCCGGGTCTCCAAACACAGGGTTAAGTGAGTGTTTGGTTAAATGTTTGAATGCTTAAACTCACATCAAACACTATTCAACTGCAACTTTTAAGAAGCTTCAAGTCTTGCCGTACAGTGTGTTTGGTTCTGCGGTGAAGAAAATTGATTTCAACTAAAAGTGAGTTGAGAATGAAGCGATTAAATTCTTACTTGAGAGCGACCAAGTAGAAGAATCAAAAGCATCATATCCTAGCTTCAAGTAGAAGAACCAATTCTTAAAAGCATAAACAATTTTACTCGAGAGCAAGCAAAATGTCAATTAATTCTACATATCCAAAATCAATTATGGGAGCTCCAAACATGAAACCTAACATACATTACCTTATGAATCATCGTGGTCTTTCACTGTAATTACTTAGAGCATGTTTGGAAGTAGTATGTAATTTAGGTTTTTATTAGTTATGACAAGTGTCAGGTGAAGTTTAAGAAATATGAATTGGAAGTTTTTTGAAAAGTTGAAAGCTCTTTAGTATTGTTATTGTGATATTGCCCATATTCGGACAAGAAAAGGTTAAAAAACCCAGGGCAGTGAATGCTATTAAAATTTCATGAACTGCCTTTGGTGTAACCTTTTTTTACTTCATAGAAGGCACAATATTTGTCCTGAAAATTGAGCATGTTAGTTATTACTTGCTAATGCTACCTTTGTGTATACTTTGTGTATACAATATAAAAACTTATGGAACCATATCTTTGTATATTAATTTTCATATTTACAAAGTCCCATCAACAGATTTATCCAGTGCATTTATTGTATTAGTATAAATACATTTTGTTCTCAGGTCACATCCATTACTATATCAATGACGATAATAACAAAGACGCTATCGCTGCCGGTTACGCCTCTGCTGACGATGCTATTCCAATTAACTCCGGCATGAACTGCAAACGTGAGCATAAACAAGGTTTGATCATTTATATCTGATTGGTTAACTTTTTTCTGTTAGAAATTTAATCCAATAATAGTCGATGTTGATTAAATTGGTTGAAATTAAAACACGATTAATGTTATTGATTTGTGTGTGAATTTTTGAATGGATGGAGGAAGAGCATAAGTTGTTCTTGGTTGGATTGCAGAAAGTAGGGAAAGGGGGTTGGAGAGGAATATAAAGCCTAATGATATGGCTTATGTTGCAGTTGCTACTGCAACTTCTTTAGTAGCCTCTCACTGCCTTGAAATTGTAGAATATATGGGAGCTGAACATGAACAGATTGCAACTGCAGTCGACTTGGCTATTAATGCGAAAACGAATGGAGATATTATGACTCTTACAGCTGGAGCAGCAACATGTATTATATTTTTAAGTCAATCTATGAATCTTGAAGTCTAACGCAAAACAAGAGATATGTATTGAAATACAAAATAGCCTTGCGTGGAGCTGCAACTCTAAACGCGCGTCTAAAGAGGGGGATTGGAGCTATTACGATTCCCCCGATTGAGGATAAGTGTGGCGAAGCCAAAAAAGCAAGCATCTTGACAGCACTGGACTTTGTCTTTCAAGGAGGTGTACTTCTCAAACGTACAAAGAAAATGTACACAAAGGTAGAATTGGTCACATGCTCATTTCCATAACCTGCTGTATCAATTCATATATTTCTTCTTTAGCAGAAAAGTTTGTAAGCTCAATCATACTTGTCTCCATACTTATAACAACAAAATGTACGTCAATTTGTTGTAGTTTATGACGGATTAAATGAATGTTTCTTGTATGGAAACTGCTGGAAACTGCATGCTGGATGCTTGGAACCTTTGGACAACACTCTAGATTTACCTCTTGTCTTCAATGAAAAAGCCCTCATTTTTGTTTTTTTTCTGGCTAGCAACATTCATTAAAACAAGGTAATGAACAATTGATACGTATCATTGTGTTTGTGCATGAAAACTCATCTGTTTCTGGTTTACTATTTGCCTAATTGTTATTAACTATGCTCAGTTGTTAGCTGTATTTCCTTCCTTATGGTATTTTGTTCATTGCTAGCACATGCTTTGATGCAGATGCACAGATTCATGGAAATCTCAGATCTTAATAAGTCAAATATGCAAATCTTGCTGGCGATATTGGCTACTACGGGTGTGATTTTCCCACATTTTTGTTTTCTCTTTCATTATTTCCTTCATGTGTATTTTCATTTGTAGACGAGTGAGGAAAAGCTTCTCTAGTCTACCTGTCGAACAATTTAGTGCATATATGTATTTTTAGAGATTCAATTACAACTGCTACTGCAATGTCATAGGTGGGTTGTATTGGGATCAAAGGGTTTTTTGAACTGTAACTATGGCATTGAACCATTTTGATCAAGCCAATAACAAGTGATTTTCCCGAAGAAGTGGAAATACAATAACGAAACGATTCTTTGTTGTAATACAACATCCCTAGCTTGGCAATTATTTCTTTTCTGTTGCAGGTAAGGATTTAAAAGACTCACGAGTGCTAACTGATGTCGGTGACGTCCCTATTCAAGAAATTCGAGATTGTGGCTTAGATGATAAAAGATTGATGAGTGTCATTGGCGAATCTGTCAAGTTAGTGATGGAAGAGGTAAATTTGTCAATTTATGATTTTGAATTAAAAAAGTACACCTTTATCATCCTCATATATTGTTTCTTAGCATTCACTCCACTATCATGTGAAATGCTATAACATTTTGCAGATAACTTTCTGTTCGAACTTGCTTGATCCTCGTGTTGTTTATATTCTTTTAGGCTCCTCTAAGACCCTTAGTTTTAGGTGGTGATCACTCAATATCATTTCCAGTTATTAGAGCTGTCTCGGAGAAGCTTGGAGGACCAGTTGATGTTCTTCATATTGATGCGCATCCTGACAACTATGATGCATTTGAAGGGAACATTTATTCGCATGCTTCTTCCTTTGCTCGTGTCATGGAGGGTGACTATGTTCGGCGACTCTTGCAGGTAATCTTTTATTGTTGATAAGTATAAAATCAAGGTGGCGCCGTGATTTTGTTGAAACTACAAACTGTAACCTTTTGCCAAAACAATGCTTTTTAATACATTTCAGGTTGGTATTCGATCAATAACAGCTGAAGGACGTGCACAAGCAAAAGTAAAATATCATAAAGAAACCTCAATTGACTCCACTATTTCATATCTTGGATTCAAAATCAAAGATAAGGTGGGGGTTCTTTTAGGTTTTGATTTTATTTAGGATGAACTAGGTTACTTGCTTATGTTTTGTTTGATGAGATACTTTGTATATCACTTGATTAAATATTATATGATAGTTCCCTTTCGTTCGAGTACTGAATTGATGATTGGAATTATCTTTGAGTGATCCATGTTAGTGAGAAGGAGTGTTGGTTTGGCTGTGTGTAGGAAATTCAAGGAAGAAAAAAAGGCCCTAGGCTAGTATGAGCCATAACCCTCTTTACGGACAGGAGATAAGCACCTCAGATTTTTGTACCAGGGAGGATGGCCTGGTGTACTACGGCAGTGCCTACTTTGGGTGTTTTCTTTCCCAAATAACACCCTAATCCTTTTGGTTTTTGTATGTTATGCTTAATAGGTTATATATAAAATTATTAGATTGTAGAGTAAGTGTTTTCATTTACATTGATGTGAAAAATTTAGTTACAAGCTAACACATGTTTGCCTTATATAAAGCAAACTAGGAAAAAATGTTATAGCAGACGAAGGTCTGTCAAAACTGCCTGGTGTCAGTTTTGGTAGTTATAACAAAAATAAAAATTATCCTAACTTATCATTAGCAGGTATGTCTCTCTCTGCCTCCGTGTTTGTATGCTCGTGTATATATGCACGTACGCACGCGTGCGCATAGTAAATTCCAAACATGTATTGATACTAACTTGTGCATTTGTATGTTCTTTTTAAACCTTGGTGATTTCCTTGTGCAGAAACTAGGGGAAGGTGTGAAAGGGGTGTATATCTCGATAGACGTGGATTGTCTTGATCCTGCATTTGCTCCGGGAGTGTCTCATATTGATCCGGGAGGTCTTTCTTTCCGCGATGTTCTTAACATCCTACACAATCTTCAAGGTGATGTTGTTGCTGGAGACGTCGTTGAACTCAACCCACAACGCGATACTGTTGATGGAATGACTGCTATGGTAGCTGCTAAGTTGGTCAGAGAAATGGCTGCAAAGATTGCAAAATGATCAAGAGATTTCGGAGCTAACCTCTTTTTGTTATAGTTCCTGAAAATCGGAAAATCTCACTTGTTATAGGTAACTTGTAGCAAAGTTATAAGGTGGTATAAGCATATTACAATGTGCAATAATTCATAAATCTTTTCTCCCAATAATAAGTACTGGTATCTCACGGAAATCTCACGCTTCAATAGCAAAAGCAATGTCTCCTTGCATTATTTTACAAATGGTTTCCCAACTGAATTAATAATACTGAGTTAGTAAATATTTCAAAACAATTGGATTGCTCATTTCAAAACAATGTTGAAAAGTGATAGAAAATAAAATAAAAATACTATAAATAAAAAAATATTAAAGTAAATAATAATTTAAATATAATAGTAAAATATTATAGTAAAATAATATTATATTTAAAATTATTTTACTAAATAATAATTTAAATAAAAATATTATTTGAAATTTATAAATCAGATTACGACGGTTAAAGTCAAATTCACGACGGTATATAACCGTCGCAAACAACAACAACAAAAAATAAAGTCAAATTCACGACGGTATATAACCGTCGCAAACAACAACAAAAACAAAAAATAAAGTCAAATTCACGACGGTATATAAGCGTCGCAAACAACAACAAAAACAAAAAATAAAGTCAAATTCACGACGGTATATAACCGTCGCAAACAACAACAAAAACAAAAAATAAAGTCAAATTCACGACGGTATATAACCGTCGCTATCTGTTGTGCGTGATAGTTTTTGCAACCGTCGCGAAATAGGCTGGGGACGCACGATTCTGCGACGGTACTTCTACCGTCGTAGATTGTAAATTGCGACGGTTTTAACCGTCGTAATCAGCCAAAATAACCGTCCCAATCTATCATTTTTCTTGTAGTGACCCCCCAAACTCAAGAAATAATCTCAAAGGTCTTTCATGTTCTTTTCCACCTTTCCTTTTGGATAAATGAAAAGTCAGTGGCAACTCTTGCTAACTGCAACAATTGCGATAAAACGCAAAACATCCCAAGTCAGTTCTTCCACCGTATCACAGGTTGTAAAAATAACTTTCTGGGGAAAGCAATATGGCTTTCTAAGGAAAGAAATATGACTTCCTGGGGAAAGAATCATGACTTCTTGGGGAATAAATCATGACTTCCTAGGGAGATACCAATATATTCCTACTGAGGAGATAAAGTCTTCTCGTGCCAAAATAAATTCACATTCTCAAACTATGGCTCAAAGCTTGCAGAAATCCAAAGTAATGATGTTGCTGAGGATCAAAGATTCAAACCAGAAATAAATTGGAGTGAAACAGTCAACCAAAATACATCCTTTGAGAAATAAACTCAAGAGGGAAACCCAAATCATCCAGACAAAGAACTGTACAGGAAGGCTAAACAAAAATCTTCCACGAGGGGTAACTCAGTGGGGAAATTGAAAGAATATACACTTTCTGCTTAAGGTTGATACTCTATTGTAGAGAGAATAACACAACTCTGCAAAATAGGGTAATACGTCAACAAAATATTAATGAATGCGAATGACCAATGATTTTCTAAATTCAACTATGTACGATGTATGTATGAATGTATGAGTGTTATTATGTATATGTTGACAAAACATACATATAACACTGGGGAATAACCAGACAAAAACAGCTCGGGCACAGTCAACACTCGACTAAATCACATCCAAGATGAGCGTTCCATAATAAAATAAGCACTAAACGAGGAAACAAAATCTTATTTCGCGGCTTAACTTCATTGTGAAGGAACATAATTTGGAAGTAAACAAATCATAGCGACAAAACAGTACAGATACAGGGATATAACATCATTCTCCAGGCTTCACCGGGGAATAGCACTCAGGCTTCAACGAGGAAAACAAATGTTTCACGGTTCATACTTCTACTAGGGATTGCAATACTAATCTCAATAAGGCAGATGGAAACCATATCAGAAAAATATCAACTGAGGATTTCGAGTTGAATTCATTGGGGAAATATCATATAGACTTCACTAAGGGAGATAGTGCCTCATCGTCGAGATATCAACTGGAGACCTCGTGCTGACTTCATTAGGGAGGACAACACCACATGATCAAGGGGAAACCAAGATACATTATTCAATGTTGAGCATGAGTTTTTCACCATTGGGGTAACAACTTTGGGAGTTGAGAAGTCAAACATTACTGCAAGAAATCAATCTTATGGGAATTTTAAATCAAACCCAGCACTTGGCGGGTGAAAACCCAAAAAATTGACAATTTCCTTAACACTTAAATAAAATATTTCCCTTGCCTAATTATCAGGCAATCAAACAAAATGCAAGTACTGCTGAAAGGGAGATGCTTCATAAATGAGTCAAATCTCAGCATGCACGGGGAGAAAAGACTTTTATCAAATAGTGAAGCCTTCACTGGGGAATCTTGGATTGAGTCTTCATATCATGCAAACTTATTCCAACAAATAATGCCCTGGGATAGCCTTCCTAGGGAATCAAGAAGTCAACATTATAGAAAGAGGTCAAACTCATAGGGATTTTAAATCAAACCCAGCACTTGGCGGGTGAAAACCAAAAGGTTGACAACTGTCTCAACACTTCTTAGAAAATATACTGCCCAAGTCTAGTTTCCTGGGAAATAAATACCAACAATAATGCCCATACTGCAGAAAGAGAGACATTTTGCAAATAGTTCCATCTCAGCACACCAAGGGAAAAAGACCATTCGTCATATGAGGGAAGACTTCGTTGGGGAATCTAGGATAGAGGCCTCGGACCATGCAAACCCAAAATAAAAAAATGAATCAAGACTTGACTGGGGAAAATGGGATGAGAAACCCAATATTGCACCTTACGCCAATTGTTATCGTCTTCAATATACAGAAATCACACGCATACAAGTGAAAACGACCTGAGAAAACCTTCCCGGGGGAAACAAAACTTCCCAAAATTATTGGAGTTCGTCCATTCCTGGGATCACCACTTTTGTTTTCCTCTTGAATCACAAAATCTAAAGTAAAAGTAATTTGTAAATTCTTTACGAAAAATAATTTTGTTATCAATAATAAATGGAGTCTTTGTAAGCTGAATAAAATAAGAATTACAAAGAATTGGGTAAAAGCTCAAATTTTATTGATAGAATGGTAGTCTGCGAATGGCGAGACTCCACGAATGATTACAAAGTTCAGAAAATGGTAATATATAATGGAAAAGATACATTGAGATACAATGACCATTATTCCCTCTAACAACTTTGAAATTCTGAGCAGCAGCTTCCATCGAAGTATGGTGAGGATCCAAGAAGATTGTTTCTTCAATGATCAAGTCTTTTCTGATGTAGTTACTTTCTAAGAAAGTCCCTAACTTTTTCCTAAGCTGCCCTTGCGGGTTTTCAACTAAGCGGGAAATTTTATTCTGTTTATGTCTCTAATTTTTTCCTAAACCTCCCTTTCGGGTTTTCGGCCTACAGAGACGCTCCTTTTTTCCTAAGCCGCCCTTTGGGGTTTTCAACTTAGTGAGTTGTTCTTTTATTTCTTTAGGCGAAGTATTTCTTGACTGCATCAGCATTCAAAGGACGTGGGAACTCCTCGCCATCCATAGTTTCAAGAATTAATGCACCGCCAGAGAAGGCTTTCTTGACAACATATGGGCCTTTAAAATTGGGAGTACACTTGCCCCTAGAATCAGCGTTAAAATACATGATCTTCCTGAGCACGAGGTCGCCTTCTCTGAATTTACGAGGTTTGACCTTCTTATCAAAAGCTTTCTTCATTCTCTTCTGATATAACTACCCATGACACAATGTCGTCATTCTCTTCTCTTCGATCAAATGCAATTGGTCAAACTTGTTCTGGACCAATTCAGCCTCTGACAACTTGGTTTCCATTATCACACGCAGAGAGGGAATCTCAACCTCGATTGGGAGCACCGCTTCCATTCCATACACAAGGGAGAACTAGGTTACTCCTGTTGAAGTGTGGACAGATGTCCTATATCCATGTGAAGCAAAAGGGAGCATTTCATGCCAATCTTTATAAGTAACAGCCATCTTCTGGATGATCTTCTTGATATTCTTATTAGCAGCTTTAACAGCCCCATTCATCTTTGGCCTGTATGGAGATGAATTGTGATGGACAATATTGAATTCTTCACAAAGTTCTATCATCATCTTGTTGTTCAGATTTGAGCCATTGTCGGTGATGATTCTGCTCGGCCCACCATACCGACATATAAGATTATTCTTAATGAAGCGCACTACCACCTGCTTAGTAACATTAGCATATGAAGCAGCTTCCACCCATTTGGTGAAGTAATCAATTTCTACCAAGATAAAACGATGTCCATTAGAAGCTTTGGGTTCTATCATTCTAATCATGTCTTACATTTATGGCACTTCTTTGCAAATCTGTAACAGTCAGATTCCATTGTCAACCAATAATAACCTTCCCTTAGCATTGTTTTAGCCATCAAATGTCCATTGGCATGAGTGCCAAATGAACCATCATAAATCTCATGCATCAACATGTCTGCTTCGTGTCTATCCATGCATTTGAGCAAGACCATGTCATAATTTCGTTTGTACAACGCATTTTCACTGAGGAAGAAGCTGACAACCAATCTTCTCAATGTCTTTCTATCTTTATTTGATGCACCAATCGGGTACTCCTTAGTCTGAACAAAATGCTTGATATCATAATACTAAGGTTTATCATCTGTTACCTCTTCTATTGTAAACACATGAGCGGTCCTATCCAGTCGTCGGACTATAATTCGAGGTATATCATTCCAAGTATTCACTTGATACATAGAAGCCAGAGTTGCCAGAGCATCCGCCATTTTATTTTCGTCTCTGGGGATATGATGGAGTTCAACTTTATTAAAGAAGGGTAACAATATTATAACATAATCTTTGTAAGGGATCAAGTCGGGGTGACGAGTATCCCACTCTCCTTTAATATGATTTATTACCAAAGCTGAATTTCCATACACATCTAGAATTTTAATTCTGAGATCAATAGCTTCCTCGAGACCCATGATGCAAGACTCATACTCTACCATATTATTAGTACAATTAAATGTCAACCTTTTAGTAAAAGGAATGTGTGATCCATGTCGAGTGACAATCACATCACCAATTTCTTTACCATAAGCATTCACAGCTCCATCAAATATCATGCTCCCGCGAGATTTAGGATTAGGACCTTCATCAGGAAATGGTTCATCACAATCTTTTACTTTCAGAAACATCACGTCCTCATCGGGGAAATCATACATCACAGATTGATAATCATCAACTGGTTGGTGAGCAAGATAATCTGCCAACACGCTGCTTTTACTAGCTTTTTGAGTGCGGTATTCGATGTCATATTCAGATAACAGCATCTGCCAGCGGGCAATTCTCCCAGTAAGAGCATACTTTTCAAAAATTTACTTGATTGGATCCATTTTGGAGATCAACCAAGTAGTGTGATTCAACATATACTACGGAAAACGTCTTGCCACCCAGGCCAGAGCACAACATGTCTTTTCCAGCATGGAATACCATGATTCACAATCAGTAAAGTTTTTACTGATATAATAAATGGCATACTCTTTCTTCCCTGTTTCATCTTGTTGTCCCAGAATACAGCCCGTGGAATTATCTAACACTGTCAGATACATAATCAATGGTCTTCCTTCAACGGGAGGGAGTAAGATAGCAGTTTTAAGCAGATATTCTTTAATACTTTCAAATACTCTTTGGCAGTCATTTGTTCACACACAACCTTGATCTTTCTTTAACAACTTAAAGATCAGTTCACACATTGCAGTCATGTGGGAAATGAATCTGGAAATATAATTCAAATGCCCGAGGAACCCTCTGACTTGCTTTTCAGTTCTTGGCGCTGGAATTTCTTAAATTACTTTGACTTTATCAGGGTAAACTTCAATCCTTCTCTGGCTAACAATGAAACCCAATAATTTACCTGACCGAACACCGAAGGTACATTTATTTGGATTCAAGCGGAGATGATACTTCCTCAAATGCTGAAACAAATTCAACAAATCTTCTACATGCCCTTCTTCAGTCTGTGATTTAGAAATCATATCATCAACATATACCTTAATTTCCTTATGCATCAGATCATGGAATAGGGTTGTCATAGCCATCTGGTACGTTGGACCAACGTTCTTCAACCCGAAGGGCATCACTTTGTAACAGAATGTTCCCCAGGGTGTGATAAACGTTGTTTTTTCCATGTCTTCAGGAGCCATCCTTATTTGATTATACCCGGAAAATCCATCCATGAACGAGAAAAATTTGAATTTTGTTGTGCTATCCACTAACATATCAATGTGTGGCAATGGAAAATCATCTTTTGGACTATCTTGATTTAGATATATCTAATCTATGCACATGCGAACTTTTCCATATTTCTTCGAAACTGGGACAATATTGGTAATCCACTGAGGGTACACTGATGTCATGAGAAAAACAGAATTAATCTGATTCAGAACTTCTTCTTTGATTTTTACTGCCATATTTGGGTGAGTTCTTCGCAACTTCTTTTTGATTGGCGGGCACTCTAGCTTCAGCGGCAAACGGTGCTCTACAATATCTGTATCTAAACCAGGAATATATTGGTAAGACCAAGCAAAAATAATCACATACTCTTTCAACATCTTAATCAACCTACTCTTCACATCAGGATGCAATAATGCTCTAATCTTGACTTCCTTCAGATCTTCTTCTGAACCCAAATTGATTACTTCCAATGGCTTTTTATATGGATGAATGGAATTCTCCTCGTGCTCAAGAAACCATGAGATCTCTTCTGTAATATCATCATAGTCTTCTTCTTCTTCAGTCCTATACACAAGACATTCAAAGTTGGGAGAGGGTGCAGGGTCATTGTATTCAACGGGTTTTTTAATTAATCTGCATATATGATTTATGATTGCTTTTAGAAACTGACACATATTACAAGTGATCATGCAGATTGAATTTCAGTTATTATTTATTTTGAAAGGTTTTTTCTGATTACCATTTTCCAAGAAGAAAAAAAATAAAAACACAATTTGGGAAACAAAGACAACTTTTATTATTGATTTTAAAAATTAAAGCAAACCGATAAGCCCATACAATACTTTCACCTTGGGCAGAGTGAAAGATTTTCAAAAAGATTAACAAAAACAAATTACTTAGAAACATGTATGCAAGAGGGAACATCAATGGTGATCCAGTTATGAACCCTAACTCCATGCGTCACATAATTTGGCATTTCTGGCTCTGCTTCATCTTCCATAATGGCATTAATCCCGGAAACAGTTGGATGAAGATAACCCTCACTACGAAAGATGTCTTGATACTTTCCTACAGCAGACTTCAGCTTCATTCTCTTACCTTTATCATTCTTTACATAGAACCCTAAGCCAGCTCTATTCTTATTTACAAGTGGATCGACAATCTGTCCCCATACTTCACTATGGCCATTACGCCCAATCTGCTAAGCATCCTTAAACGAAGCCATATAATTCTTATTTCCTCTTATATTATCAATGGATAAAGCTTGGAACTGGGTTCCAAAAGCAGCTTCATCCACCTCCACAATTTTGAAAGAGGACATATGAGATATCAATAATGCATGTTCTCCATTTATAATTACCATTTTTCCTTCACACACAAACTTCAACTTCTGGTGTAAAGTCAAAGTGATAGCCCCTGCCTCATGTATCCATGGCCTTCCCAGCAAGCAGCTATAAGCGGGTATAATATCCATGACCTGGAAATTAATCTGAAACAAATGTGGGCCTATATGAATAGGCATGTCCACTTCACCAATAACAGATTTTCTTGATCTATCAAACCCTTTCATAATAATGCCATTTGGGCGCATGGGCGTTCCTTGATATTTCAACTTCATAAGTGTGCTCCTCGGTATAACGTTCAATGCGGATCCATTATCAATCAGCACATTGGATAATGAATCATTCTTGCAGTTCATAGAGATGTGGAGGGCCGGATTGTGATTCCTTCCTTCATCGGGAAGTTCATCGTCGCAGAAACTCAGGTTATTACATGATGTAATGTTCCCTACCACACTGCTGAATTGGTCTACAGGAATATCACTTTCCATGAAAGCTTGGTCCAATACCCTCATCAAAGATTCTCTATGAGCAACAGAGTTCATCAATAAAGCCAAGATATATATTTTTGAAGAGGTCTGCAGTAGCTGATATACAATTTTGTAGTCGCTCATATTGATTATCTTCAAAATATCATCCACCTCTTTTTCTAGCGTAGCTCCACTAGATTCCCCCACTACCTTCTTGGGTTCAACATCTTCAACAATTTTATTTCCAGTACTAACATCTCCACGAACAACTGGTACAAATACACGACTGTTGTGGGTCATTCTGCTAGTCTTAGCAATATTTCCAACATTAGGCATTGGCTGGATGGGAACTTCCACACCATCCTCTAAAATTATAGCATTATATTTGTAGGGTACAACCTTGTCTGACTTGTAGGGGACAAGACCTGGAAAACTAATCACCAATGGAACAATAACTGGCTTGCTATGATATTTAACTTCAAAAGGGGTGGGTGCATCAAAACAAGGCACAATAACATTTACTCCCTCTTCAAAACATTTAGTCATTACAGAGTCATCTCTGGAAAACATATCTTCATCTAAGGAGAAGAACTCATCTGCAGAGGCATACTCATCATCTCAGTCTTCTTCAACCAAACCAACCTCAATCTCATTAACCTCATGGTAATCATCCCTTTGGACTGTAACCTTGAGAGTCCCATTATCCAATAACAACTGAATAACTTTCCTTACAATTAAAGATCCTCGGGAGTCCCGACAGCAAATTCAGCAAAATCCATACTGATGTTCTACCTGACCAACCATGTGGAAGAAAGTAGCATGCAATTGTACAGAATCCTCATTCATATATTCCACATCAAAGATTCTGAACTCTCCAGGACATCCAGAAAGCATGTTTACTTCCTCTTCATACTCTTCCATAGGCCAGATTATGTGGATGAGGCCCTCACCCATTATCTTCTGCAAATCATCCTTTATCTTGACACAACCATGTATATTCGTACTACAAATAGCACAACCAGCATGGTCATGCGTACAATAGCTAAATTCACAGAGGTCTGCATGCATTTTTACCAAATCTCATCTAACCAATTTAATATCGAAAATCCAGAAGTCGCCTGGATAACCAGCCACCATGTTCACAGCATTTGCTCCTCCATGCTTTGGCAAAGGATTATCTTTCACATTAGGGCCAACATCTTTGAAGGATAAGATACAAGTCCTCACCAATTTTTGTACTTCAGTTTTCAAAGGATAGAAGTTCACAACATTGTGCCTTGGTGCTCCCTGATGAAAAGCACATATTTGGTCTGCCTTGTAATACCAAGGCAATGGTGATGGTATAGCAGGAGGTGGTCTGGTCTGAACCAACTTCTTTTGAATTAATGTCGGGAGTAATTCTGCATAGCTCATAGGGATAGGGTCATAACTCTCCCTTCTCTGATTATACCCTTGATTCCCCTGATGGGATGGCCTCTGATAAGTAACGGTGGTTGGAGCTACACAAACAACTGGAGTTACTGAGGAGACTTGTTGATGACGCTGATAATTTCTTCTAGGAGGATTAACCTTTCTTTCTTGCATAACAGCATTTGTATCTCCTTCCTTCTTTTTGGCAAACCCATAGGATGACTTCTTCGTACTTCCAGAACTTTCACTTTTTGTTAAACGGTCCTCTCTTACAGCCTCTTCCAAACGGACACCCATGCCCACCATTTCAGTAAAGTCACTTGGCGCACTCGCTACCATCCTCTCATAGTAGAAAGCACCCAGAGTCTTTAGGAAAATCTTAGTCAACTCCTTTTCTTCCATGGGAGGAATCACTTGGGCGGCTACTTGACGCCATCTTCGTGCATATTCTTTAGATGATTCCCTGTCCTTCTGGACCATGGCCCTGAGTTGATCACGGTCAGGCGCCATGTCCATGTTTTATTTGTATTGCTTGATAAATGCTTCTACCAAGTCATTGAAATTATGGACATTGACGATGTCCAAACTCATATACCACTTCAACACAGCACCGGTCAAACTATCCTGAAAAAAGTGAATCAATAGATGTTGATCATCAGTATGGGTAGACATTCATCTTATATACATCACAAGATGAGCACGAGGACAAGTGTTTCCCTTGTACTTCTCAAATTTCGGGACTTTAAACTTCGCAGGTATCTTGACATTCACTTTTTTGTCCGAACAATTCCTTTCCCCTGAGGGCCTTCATCTCTCTCTGCATCTTGTCAAACTGATCTGGAAAATCATCCATTCAATCATAGAGACTCAAGCCTTCACTTGGTGGAGGAAAATGATGATACATATCATCATTAGCAAATGGGACCATATTCACCAAAGGAGGTGCAACAGGAGTAGCATGCACCACATGAGGTGCAGGAGTAACAGTAGTCTGAACAACTTGAGTAACTTGAGGACCGAGATTTAAACCTTCATGCACAAAGTTCTCTAGCATTCCCCATGGACAACCTTGAGGCATGCGATTCTGAACAACAGCTGGAATGGCAGACACAGGAACAGTCAGAGCTTCAGTAGTAACCTTTTTCTATTGAGGTTGAACACTCGGTGGCTAATTCTGAGCAGCTACCATAGATTCCATCATAGCAGTGAGATTGGCCATGCCAGCCTTCAGAGTAGAAACTTCCTCGCGCAGCTCGCGATTCTCTTGTTCTAAGTTGTCCATCTTCCTTTTGAAATTAGCTCGAGTATTATAGTGGTGAGACAGCTTGCTGAACAAAGTAAAGAAGCTTGGTAAGACACCTAGATATGCATAATAAATGCAAGAAATATGTTCAATATGATGCATGGTATGCAATGCACATGATTTATTTTATTAATATTTCAAGGGACTTAAAGATTTATAGACACATTGCAAATATCAAGGTAATAACACATTTGAAATACTGCAAAATTTTATTATAATAACTTCAAAATGGATTACAAGTTTCACTAATCCCAAGTACAAGTTGAAAATAAAGTCTAAAACCCTAAGAAGTAAAGCTGATGGAGATCACTCTATACGATGGAACTTCCTTGTAAGCCTGGCAATCTGAGCCTTTAACCTCTGGTTTTCTTTCGCATATCTAGTGGCAACCTCCTTCCAATCACCTGAATCATGAAGTGAGCAACTAGCATCTGAATGAGGCTTAGAGGAAAATAAATCCCCTTGCCTCTCCATGGTCTCTACAGCCTGACTCTCAAGAATCTCAATCAAGTCGTCTTTCTCCTTCAAGTCTGCTCTATAGGAAATCTCTAAAGTTTTGCATTTATTCTTCCAAGCATCCTTTTCCTGCTGCATCCTAACCAAAACAAGTTATAGTTCTTCCACATTATCCAATAGGGGAGGAGTGGTCTTCACAAATAAATCAGGCATATGTGCTTCCCGGGAATAAGGAATCTTTAACTGAATAACTCTCGTTTGGACCCACTGAAGATAAGGCTTCAAAGAAACATCCCCCCTAGGTCCCAAGTCTTTCCAACTCTTCCTATGAATGTGACGCTGGGCCTTCGCAATCTGCTCCCTAGCTTCCTTATGGTCTTCTCTCTCCTTCAGGAAGAATCTACTCAAATGAATACTATTTGGTTTATCCCTCATCGAATAACCAAGCTGTCGTCATGCAAGAACAGGGTTGTAGTTAATTCCTCCCTTTGTACCAAGAAGAGGTACATTGGGGAAACTACCACAACTGTCGACAATCTTTACATCATGGTAAGCCCGATGATACCAATCAATATCTGAGTGAGTAAGTTCCATGATCTTAGGAGCCCAAGGGGTTCCTTCCTGACATCCCCAGAAAGCATCAGACTGAGGCATATGAGAAATAAACCGATGGTACAACAGAGGCGTGCAGCAGATAATCATCCCCCCGTGTTAAGAATTCCGAAGATGAATAGAGTAATAAGCATCATCCAACAATATAGGAACTGGGTTTCCAATCATGAAGATCCTTATAGCATTAATGTCAACAAACTTATCCATATTAGGAAATAAAAACAACCCGTAAGCAAGTAGAGCAAAGATGGCCTCAAAAGCGATTGTACTCTTCATCCTAGCAAAGTAACGAGCCTTCTCTAATTAGAACTGAGTTGGTAATCCTTTAATCCCTCCTTTAGTAGTCATATGGGATTCAACCTCAGTCTTCCCGAGATGGATCAAAGCAGCAATCTCGTGTCGTTTTGGCTCACCCTCCAAACCAGTAAAAGGAACACGATCCGTAATAGGTAAATCCAACAGATAAGAATACTCCTCTAGTGTAGGCATCAACTATTAGTCAGGGAAAGTAAAGCAATGATACATTGGATCATAGAACTGGATCAAGGTCGAGAAAATACCCTCCTTCATCCTAAGCTTCATGAGAGGAATGATGGATCCATACTTCTTCCGAAAATCTGCAGAGCACTCAATCTCGAGAATTATACTGATCAACTCATCTATCTTGGGATATTTGAAATTGTATTTTCCAGTCTTTCTTTTTCCATAATTCATGGTTAAAAGGTACCTGAGATATTCACAAATGGTCAACTTTCAATTCCCTTGAAACAAAATTTCTTCAAAAGATGCTTATGAGTGCACGGATGCATGATGCAACAATCACACACAAGATCACAAAAATAGGGTTCATAGGTTCAACATCACGAGCATGAGGTCGAAGGTACTACCCATAAGGTATGATCTAAAAGTTATCACCTGCCGAACAAGGTTCTAGAGGTTCCCAGAGTCTACATCCTTCCTTTGGATATTACCAACTTCCTAATTAACTCGGTAACTAGTAATATTCTCAAGAAAAACTCATCCGAGCGTAGTATCGCGTGACAACTATTTCTGGATTACTCCGTCATAGCTTCCGCACTACACCGAAAATGCCAATATGGGTTAGGTATCCTACGGTCCTCAGCTTCAGCAGGCTCCCAGGTCGAAAGCAGTACGTCTTCCCGATTACTCGGTAAATGACACTACAGTCAAAGGGGCCTCCACTGAGCGGGGGATCTCATGCCTCTTTTTTTGGGATTACTCCCTCTAAGTTAGCATGACTATATCGCATGTACTATCTTAAAGTTTTCCCTAGTCCGGGTATAAGACTTATAAGTAATCACCAAGCACCCTGAAAACCAGAAGAATCCAGACAAACAAATATACAACATATAATATATAACAAACAATAACACATATACAGATATAAGCAAAGATAGGTTTAACCCACTTAGGGATGGACCAACAAGAGGTCACTATTTCCCCAGTGAAGTCTCCATTTTTCTCTGTAGCAGTAGAAATGTTTAAGACTAATCCATTGGATTGACTAGACTTATACAGATCAAAATAAAAATCGCCACCGTGCTTTATTATTTCCAAAGGAATGGGAAAAGAGCGAATAACCCAAAAGAGGGGGAAAGATTCAAGATAAGGGGGTTGGTTATGCAAAGGGAAGGTATTAGTACCCTAAACATCTGCGGTACTCCGCAGGAACCTCTTTGAAAAATCTATATATTTCGGCTATAAAATGTTGTATAAAAAAATAGATGGTGGAGGTGAGAAAAGAAGTATTTTTTATGATTTTTGCACCCGCCAAGGTTGTGAACCTTTAGTGCCTACGTACCACTTTTCGTGCAATAGGGGATCAGGGTATACGTAGTTCACCTTTTGAAAAATTTAAAACACAAGTGTGTTGGTTAATTTTATGAGATAAGACATCATCGTCATTGTCCGTGTGGAAAACATACTTACTACCCACAATCATAAGAAAGGAGAATTTGCATCCTCTCAAAGTGGAGGATATGGTATGGATTTTAAAATCAATAACGCCTCACTCAACACCCAAGTTGAAAACATCTCACTTCGCTACATATTGTAGAAGTATAGATAGTTGTTTGCATCACTACAAGGATTGACAAGAGTCCAATCTTTTGAGAAAAGTTTTAACGTAAAAAGCCAAAGTGGAAAAAAGTTATTATTAAATTGATTGAAGTTTATTTATGAAAATGTTTTGAAAATGCATGGACATAAGTCCAAGTTTATTATAAAAGTGGTTCAAGTTTAGAAACAATAAGAGTTTTCAAAATGAGGGAGAAGATTTTTGAAATTAAAGAAGATGGGAGGAGAAGAAGAGACTATCCTAAAGCATGAGGTAAAATCTAGGGATAAGAACCATCTAACCAACAAGATATAATTCCCATTCTTTGGATTGAAACAAAACAAGAAAATATACTAGACCTCTTGAGAGAACTAAACTTCAAATGTTTTAAGTCTTCTCAAAAATTGGGCAGAGTAACAGCTGTATACGGGTGAATTCCAGATTACAAACAAAGTATGTAATCACAATAACATGCACACAAAATAAACAAACAACCCAATGTCTTGAGGTAAACCTCAAGAACTCCAGACAAAATATCAATTAAAGTCACAAGGTCTCCAACATAGGCCAAGGTTTCTATTCCTAAGTCCAAGAAGTCCAATACTGCATAATGCCAAGGATAGTAACCAAATAGTCCAAGTATAATTAAAGTTTTTTATGGTTTATGTTGATTATTAAGTATCTTCAAAAAGAAAAGAAAAGCTCAAGTGAGCAAAATAAAAATGACATAAAAGTAAATTCTTAAGTGATAAAAGATGAAAAATAGCATGAAATTTAAATGCTAAAGTTAATGGTACATAAAGCATAAAAATAAAATCATAAAGTAAAGTCAATTGTTAGAAATTAGTGGTTAGTTAGATGACCATCTTGAAACTTTCATTTGGAACTCATTAGAGGATTGGTAGAACCAAAGCCTCCATACAACAAGTTGCATTTTCTTTTTGTCAAGTATATAATCCATTTTGGAATCCTCAAAAGTAACATTTAATGATCAACGATGTTTAAGTGATCTGCATTGACCAAAAAGTGATGTAGATCCATTAGAGGATTAGTAGAACCAAAGTCTCCACACAATGAATCTCAAGGTTATTGGATCAAAGAGATCAAATTAACATACTTGGGCTTGCAAACATAGGTTTGGGCCACGAATAATCATTTATTCGAATCGGGACAAAATTTATCGCTATGTTAAGCAATCGTAAGTGGACTTATATATAAGTCGCACCTATTTTGAGGTCGGTCAATAGAAATCTATGCACCATTTGTTTTGAGACATGATATAGAGATCATGCTCCAATAACACTTAGTGCAATAAGAAAGGGATAAGATGAAGAGGGGTGGAAAAGAATATATAAACCACATTTGAATTAAAATTTAATCAAACTATTATTAAAACCATTCATCCATTTTTATGAATTTAGACTCAACACCATGGATTCAATGATGTTAACAAAGTTAATGATAAAAAATTCAACTCAAGATCAGCCAGAAAATAATCACAAAATAATATTACATTTAATATATATGTTGAAAAGGGTTTAAAAATAAAAATGAAAATATAGAAAAAAAAAATCAACTATATTAAAATTGATTCATAAAAAAGAAATAAGGTCATAGCAAAATCAGAAATAAACTCAAATATTTTTGTAAAATTTTTGGTAATTTTTTAAAGTCAAACTATTTTTAAAATTAAAAGAAATGAGTAAAATAAACCAAAAATGATAAGAAATAACAAAGTCAGAAATAAAAAATAAATAAGGTCACCAATATTTGTCACAATATCATTGGATCATTCCGTGTTTTTTTTAGAATTTAAAAATGCATAAAAAAATTTTAAACATTTAAAACAATTCAAATAAAGTGAAAATTTATAAAAAATATCAAAACAGAAAATAAAATTGTAAAAAAATAAAAATCAGAAAGAGAAAAATCAAAAATATTTTTCATAATTTTTTCAGATTTTTTTCGACTCAAAATGAATTTTCTATGATTTTTTGAAGTTTAAAACAATTTAAATATAAAAATAAGAAAATAAAATTAAGTCAAAAAAATGTGGACCAATGGATGAGAGTCAAAACGCGTTAGTAAGCTAATCCAATGGATCAGACGCGTTGTGCATATCATGGTCAATAGTGAATAACACACATGATCATTAATTAAATCAGATATTCAAAAATTCCAAATGGCGTTGTTTCATTGGTTGAAGGATGACAGATTGGTCATCTTCAACCTTCAGCCAGTCTCAAATCGAGCTTGCTCAAACTGTAAAATTAGAGCATGAGACTGGTATCATTCGCTTCGTCTCATCAAGACGAAGACAACCACACCTTCACAAAAAATTTATATAAATTGTAGCTCAAGCAATTTGGAAGGAAAGTTTTGAAAAGGAATTTGAAAATTCATGGCCAAAACGTGTTTCCAGTTAAAAGAAAGTGTTGCGACTAGAACCAGGGCAATGAGAGCTTCACAATGATATCAAAGTTTGGAAGAATTGATGGAGAAATCTACCTATTGAAGTTCAGTTGCAGAGCTCTATAAGTGGACTTGGTCAGATTAATTTAGAAGGTTTCAAGGCTCAATTCTTCTTCTGTTAGCTTCAGGGAAGATCAAGGAAGGTGAATTGATTGAAAAAATGGATTGAATAAGGCTTCAATAATGATTTCGAAGTTGCAGAAAAGTGAGTTATGGAGCGAGTTTGGCAGGATGATTTTGGTTGTTCAAGCTTGAGAAAATGAATGGGATAGATCATGTATTTATAGGAGAAGAAAATGGGATCAAACGGAAGGGTGGATGATGCAATTTGGAGGGAATTCGTGTGGGTTTGCCTCATGAAGAAAGTGTGACTTCTCTTTTGTCAAAACTCATCCAAAATGCACGTTTTAATGCACTAATCCACTTGGGAAAGTTGGTTATTCATGTTTAGATCCAAAACACATGCTAATTTGAGGGTTAGAAGTTGTAACATGAAATTCAAATTCTAACTTGCGATGAAACTTCAATTCCAAGTTACCACTTTTGAAACAATGGCATTCTCAGCTCAAGGGGTCTTAAGGCATGGTTCTTGATGCTTTAGAAAGATGAGATTACAAGCTTTTCAATGGAAAAATAATATAATCAAATGGATGTTTTAGCTGAAAGTTGCAATGAGTCAAAGTTGGGAAAAAGAGGTTGACTTTCCATACTTCGAAATATTTCAAGTTTTTCTTCAAAAGTGACCTATAATGTTTTGCATCCAAACACGGCCTTCCTCTTGGAATTTGCTCTTGACCAAAAAAGATGTCATGAAATAGACTTCTTTAATGACATTTTGAAACTTGAACCATTCAAAATCTCCAAAAATTGTGAGACTTATGAATTCTTGATGTTGGCAAAAAATCATGAAATGACCTATAATCTTTTGTATTCTTAGGGCATCCTCCATCCATTTTCTCACTTTTCACATAAAAGAAGGAATAATTTTCACATACTCAAGATCATTATGGAAAATGAGTGAACTCAAGGTGATAAAATTGACCAAGTTATGATCACTTGAAGTCACACATGGGAAGTTAGGGGTTCATCTAGAGGACTTGTAATCTTTCTTCATCATCAAGTTTCTTCCACATAAAAACTCCTTGAAACTTTTGATGTGATTTTTTAATAACCATTTGAAGAGAAGGGTGTTTTTGGAATCACTTAAAAATACCAAAATATGAGCAAGATATACTTCTTTGAAGTTCAAAACCCTAGCTCCTAGATCAAGAAAATGCTTTGAGGAACTTTGACAATTTTAAACAACCTTTTTGTACCAACACTTTTGCTTTGTAGATAGAAGTTGTTTAGGATGATAATGATAACTCATAGCAACCAAAACAACTTCCATATCTTAAAAATTGAGAGAAATATGGACTTGTGACCAATGGGAACAAGGCCTTGTCCAACCATGACAACTTCTTCAATTAACCCCTTGTAATTTTGAATCAATCTTGATAACTTTGAAATATGGTGAAGCAAAATAAATGATGCCATGCCAATTCTTCCGAAACAACTTCAATGGTGAGGTTTGAATTTCTCAAGCTTTATTGACTAGGGCATGGAAATAAACTCATGAACCCGTGGATCAACTTTCTAAGCCACATTGCCTTTACCTTCATTATTAACAAGTAAGACAAACCAACATTGTATTTTATTAATTAAAAGGAAAGTCAAAACAAAACATGCATGATCACAAAAGAAAAACAAGTCAAGGTGCTTGGTGATTAGTCAAAGAGCAAAGCTAAAGAAAGGGAGGAGAACCAAAAGCCCTAATGTGATCTTGTTGTGATTGAATCATTATGGTATGATGAAGGGATATTAGGGGTAAAAATTGGGGTACAACAGCCGAGACACAGAAGAATTCATCCATGCTAAGTTCACCTTGAATAAGATTGATTGCCTTTTTATCATAAAGGGCCTTTTTCTTATCATCTTCATTCCATGCAGTTTTAGGCTTTGATGAGCCAGCACCGTTGATCACGGTTATAGGAATAAATGGACCATTCTCGACGGCATCCCATAATTCTTCTCCTTGTGTTTCTAGATGTGCCTTCATGCGTATTTTCTAGAAGTCAAAATATTCACCACAAAATAGAGAAGCCTTTTTGTTACTACCACCATCTCTGAATACGGGATTTTGATTTGTGAAAGCCATTCTGGATCTTTTAGGAACAGGTTACCTATAACCTGCTCTGATGATAATTGTAAGTATGAAGTGCGCCTAAGAGGGGTGGTGAATTAGGCACTTTAAAATTTTTCTGGTTTTTAGTGATGATGGATAATACTTTTCTGGTTTATGGTGTGTTTATGAAAGAGTAAAATGCAGAAAAATAAAGAGACACGAGTGATATATCCTGGTTCCCCTCATAGTCTGAGAGTACTCCAGTCCCCTTTCAACATGAAAGAGATTTTATTATAGTGGCAAACTTAAAACAAGAACTACCAAAACCAAGAACAATCCTCTTGGACCAAGAACAATCCTCTTGGATTTTCACTATGTCAGCAATGAGAACAATCCTCTCAAGGTGACCTTACTTGTATCCAACAATCCTAGCAAAACAAGATTACAAAACCACTTGAACTTATTTTCAGCAATCCTGGAAAATAAGAAAGTGTAGAGCAATATTTAATTGATAGAGTTTGTAGTGCAATAATCACTTTGAGTGATTTTATCAATGACTTGATCTTCTCTTCCAATAACAATAATATACAATGACTCAAGACCATAGAATTCTCAAATTTTTCTGTTATATAAGATATGAAAATATGCAGGAAACTTTTTGAATGAAAGTGAAAAAGACTTGAGTTGAATATTTGAAAATTCAGAAAAATATTGATTGGAAGAGATTTCCTCTCTTGATTTTGCTTTTGAAATTTCAGTATTTATATGTTCATAGCACCCCTTTAAAACAGCATAAGTTTCTGTAAATTAATCATGAACAATTGTCAATATTCAATGAAAAGTTTCCATGAAATGGTGTTATGAAAAGGTATGTTCAAAGCTGCTGATTTTCAAAAACGTTCAGCATGCAGTTGATTGCAGCCTTGTGTAAATCGATTGCACGGGTTTTAACAGCTAAAAAATTCAAATATTTTCAGTGAGCAATCGATTGCACATGTGTGTAAATCGATAGCACTTTAAAACAATAGAAAAATTTGAAAGAGAGCAATCGATTGAACAAACATGCAAATCGATTGCACTTAGAAACAGTAGCTAACACTTTGAAAACGTGAAGCATGCAATCAATTGCACCAACATGCAAATCGATTGCACATAAGTGAAAATTGATTTTTTTTTTCTTAGAAAACTTGAGAAAAAGTTTGGATAAGATAAAACACTTCTTTTGATCATTAGGAATTTAAGATTTAAGTTAAAAGTAAGTATTGTCATTATACCTTGTGAAATTTGCTAAGAAATTGAGACAAAGTCTTTTATCCAATGATGCTTTTAGCTTGATCAAAATCTTTGCCTTCATGCCAATATAGTTTGTCTTCATTAAAACAAAGTGCATTGAGAATCATTTGAGAAGCTTGATATTACAATATGGTAGATTTGATGACCAAACAAAGAGTGGAAAGAATGAGGAAAAGCATGACTGTGATGAGCTGGAAGATTGCACATGGAGAGAAAGGTTTTTGGAGGGAACTTTGTTATTTTTGGCAAAGCACGAAATCAACATGTGTGTATGACAATGTGAGTATTTTTGGCCATTTTGGGAAAAAGAATGATGTGAACATGATATGAAGTGTGTGCATGAGGTGCATAATATGCATCATGCAGCAAATTCTATCATATGCGCGAGAATACATATTTGTCTTGACTTTCACGACCATAGAGCCAGCCATGACCAAAACTCAATATCTCACTTTTCCCTCGGGCTTTTTTCACTATTTTTGGATCATTGGAAAGTTGAAGTAATAAGTTTCAACATTGATGTTGAGAGTAATTGAAAATGAAACTTGCAAAGACCTGAAAAATGGCACGAAAATGATATAACTTGGAATGGTCATGCCTTTTGTGTGCACGCACCATGCCATGCTAGCCAGAGATTTGACAAATTGTGCCCCTGAATTCAACGAAAAATATCTTTCTCTATAATGCACAAATTGAAATAAAATTTGAAACAAACTTGAAGAGGAAGTCCCAAATTTCAACTTTGATGTTGATCACTTTTCAAAATGAGGATTAATTCAATGAGAGAAAAGTCTATGAACATGTGTCTAAAAGGTGTTTGATGAGAGTCCTGGCCTGGCACGCGCATAGGGGCTTCTTGCTATCAAAGTTGGAAACTTAGGGCTTCAAATCCTTATCAATATATATCTCTCCATACTTGACCATTTGAGATGATCCCTGAACCAAAATTGGAGAGAAGATCCTAAACTTTAATTCTCTTGTTAAGGACTTCTTGAATTGAATCCATTTGACACCTCAAAAATTGGTCATGAAGAAATCAGACCTTATGCACATATTTGAAAATTTTGCTAAGTGTCAAGAATATTTCTAGCTAAATAACTTTCTTTTCCTTCACTTATTGGACTTGAGCTCACAAGGAAAAAGTTGAAGAACTTTCTTTCCTTTTTCCAAGCATGATAAGTTTGTATTTTTTCAATAAAAAATGGAGAAGTTATGAATTTTTGAAATTCAACCTTATGAGTTTCCATACTTAGTAAATTTCCAAATTTCATCAAGATACCTTCACGAACAAGTTATCTTAAAAATCCTTCTTTATCTTGAATTTCTTCAACCATAGGCCATATGACAGTGAAACATGATCATTGACATCAACTTTGACCATAAGTCCATTTCGTCAACAGTTGAATTTTGTTGACTTTTGCTCAGATAATTGTTTTACCCCCAATTGATCAATTGAACCACGTCTAACCAAAATTTATGATAAATCCTTCAATCATAGGTGCTTATAAAACCTGTAGAGAAGAATGGAATCAAGTCTTGCGCAAAAAACCAGAGATATCCTGATTATATCCAAAACCCTAGTTTGGGCCCTTTGTGTTAGGAGATGATGATCCAGTCTCAAAAGTCTAATTCCAAGGAACATGATGAGAAATTATTTGAACAAAGATGTGTCATATGACAATCAGAGTATATTGCTTCATAAATTTGGCCCACACAAGTATCAAACACTTCATCTGGCCAAAACCTTAATCTCAAGAGATGCATAAGAGAACAGTGATTCACGCCAATACTTTTGCAAATCTCAAACTTCTGATGAATCAATAAGACAAATGATATGTCTTGAGGTATGAGAAACTCTTGTATCTTGAGTGACTCAAAGATTGATGGAATGAGACCCTTCTATGCACTAACTGTCAACACAATCAATCTTCATGGCTTGCAGAGGAATTTGGGAACCAAAATACGTTGATCTTATCACAATGTATGAATACATATGATGAAGCATAAGACTTTAAATTTCTAAAAATAAGAGGGTAAATTTTGGGGTGCAATAAGATGAAAATATGAGACTGTGTGTAGACTACAGACAATTGAATAAAGTTACTATTAAGAATAAGTATCCACTCCCGAGGATTGACGATTTGATGGATTAGTTGGTGGGTGCTTATGTGTTCAAAAAGATTGATTTAAGGTCAGGTTATCATCTAATTCGTGTTAAACCAGATGATATTCCGAAAATAACTTTTTGAACGAGGTATTGTCATTACGAGTACACTGTGATGTCGTTTGGTGTATCTAATGTGCCAGGTGTTTTCATGGAGTATATGAATCAAACTTTTCATTCGTATTTTGATAAGTTTGTCGTGGTCTTCATTGATGATATCTTGATCTATTCGAAGTCATAAGAAGAACATGCTGAACATTTTCAAATTGTGTTACAAGTGTTAAAAGATAAGAAGTTGTATGCAAAGTTGTCTAAGTGTGAATTTTGGTTGAAGGAAGTGAGTTTCCATGTTCATGTGATTTCTAGTGGCAGGATTGTTATGGATCCGTCTAAATTTGGTGCAGTGTTACAATGGGAAACTCTGAAGTCTGTGACTGAGATTAAAAGTTTTAATGGTTTAGTAAGTTATTATCGAAGTTTCATTGAAGGATTTTCTAAGTTGGTGTTACCGTTAAATCAGTTTACTTGAAAGGGTCAAGCTTATATGTGGGATGTTGCATGTGAATAAAGTTTTATAGAATTGAAGAAGAAATTGACTACTGTTCTGGTGTTAATTTTGCCTAATTCGAGTGTGTCTTTTGTGGTGTATTGTGATACGTCGAAGATGGGTCTTGGTGGTGTGATAATGCAAAATGGATAGGTTGTTGCTTATGCTTCTAGGAAACTGAAGGTTCATGAAATAAATTATCCTACACGTAACTGATAACTAGCAGTTATAGTTTTGTGTTGAAGATTTAGAGATATTACTTGTTTCTCTCTAAATTTGAAGTATTCAAAGATCATAAGAGTCTGAAGTACTTGTTTGATCAGAAAGAATTAAATATGAGACATAGGAGGTGGCTTGAAATGTTAAAGGATTATGACTTTGAATATAGTTACCATCTTGGTAAAGCAAATAAGGTTGTTGATGCATTGAGTAGAAATTCATTACATATGTTGATGCTTATGGTTCGAGAACTAGAAATGATCAAACAATTCAAAGATATCAGCTTGGTGTGTGAAGAGACTCCTGATAGTGTGAAGTTAGGAATATTGAAACTAACTAGTGGTATAATAGAGGAAATTTGAGAAGGTCAGAATTTTGATTTGAAATTGGTTGATCAGTTGACCTTGATTAACAAAGGTAATGGAGGTGAGTTCAGAGTTGACGAGAATGGTGTGATGAGGATCGGAAATAAGGTGTGTGTTCCAGATGTTCATGAACTTAAGAAGAGTATTCTTGAATAAGGACATAGAAGTGGGTTGAGTATTCATCGCGGTGCTACAAAGATGTATCAAGACTTGAAGAAGTTGCTCTGGTGGTTGGGTATGAAGAAAGAAGTTGCCAAATTTGTTTATGCCTGTTTAACTTGTTAAAAGTCGAAGATTGAACATCAGAAGCCTATGGGTTTTATGCAACCTTTGAGTATTCCAGAGTGGAAATGGGACATTGTCTCTATGGATTTTGTCACGGGTTTACCGAAGACTACTAAAGGCGATGATTCTATTTGGGTGATAGTGGATAGGTTGACTAAGTTTGCTCATTTCTTACCGATGAAGATTAATCACCCTATGGAGAAGATAATTGAGATATATATTAATGATATTGTGAAATTTCATGGAATACCTTCGAGTATTGTGTCAAATAGAGATCTGTGGTTTACGTCGAAGTTCTGGGAAGGTTGGCAGAATGCTTTTGGTACTAAGTTGAGGTTAAGTTTCATGTATCATCCATAGATGGACAGTCAGACAAAGAGAACTATTTAGTCTTTGGAGGATTTATTGAGGGCTTGTATGTTGGAACAAGGGGGTGCTTGGGACAACCACTTGCCATTGATTGAGTTTACATACAATAATAGTTTTCATGCGAGTATTGGTATGTGTCATACCCAAAATTTGTCCTCCCTATTATTTCTACAGTCAAAAATATTTTAAACATTGATTTTATAATATTATTTGATTTTTATAAAATATTCGCTTCCAAACCTGTTTAAAAATATAATGATTTATTTCAAATCATTTATATTTTTGAATTAAAAAATATTCCCACACCTTTCATATACTTTGAATTGAGTTTATTTATAAATGAGTAACATAGCACAATAAGTAAAGGGTGAAGATTGCAAACATAAGGTCATAGGTCCGAATCTCTTGTGCCGCACTTTCAACATTTTCTTTTTTTTCTCTATTTTTTCCCACTAATTTTCTTTCCTTTTAAATAGGAGTTTCTTATTGGCCATTTGATGTCAATTTGTGTCATACTTTATTTTTGATTGGTACATTTTGTTTTATTTCCAATTTGAATGGTTTTTTTATCTATAAATAGGACATATTTTTCATACTTCTAGATCATCGTCAATTTCCCATAATCCACAAATTTCATAAATCATACATTTGTAGCAACTGGATTTTTAATCAAGAGTCGCCACTATTAGTTTTTATCCTAGGGAAGGGAACCTAACAGAAAACCCTAATTCGCAGATAGAGATTCTAGGTTT
Organism: Vicia faba; assembly: GCA_948472305.1. NCBI lineage: Eukaryota > Viridiplantae > Streptophyta > Magnoliopsida > Fabales > Fabaceae > Vicia > Vicia faba. The sequence continues at coordinate 139,410,175 of OX451735.1, forward strand.
CGCACTCAATTAGACGAAAGGAAGGTGTTAGGCACCTTTCATCTACCTTGTTCACAAGGATATTAGGATCTAGGTTTAGGTTTGGGGTAAACAGGGTTTTAAGTTTTAATTAGAAAGACTCGCCACGATTTTTGATCGTATTCCTATGTATCCTCTTATAAGGAATCAGAGTCTCAATTCGTAGTTCGTATGGGGTTGGTGTTTCTTAGGGGTTTACTAGCAAATTTTGAATCACTTTGCACTCGGTCAGGAGTAGTGATTGTGGAGATTTTTACTGAGTGCGCAGTAAGTCAAAACCAGTTTGAAACCCATTTGCGAAAATAGGTTCTTAGTTTAGTTTATTGTGAAAATAGAATTTGATGTTTGGTTTGTATTTTTTAATCGTATTATTTACAAAGATCTTGATTAATGCATGATTAGAAAAGAGATTTAATGCGAATAATATAGAAAATAATATATGAATTTTTGAATGAAAATAATTTGTTTGATCATGTAATAATATTTAAATAAAAATCACTATTAATGATGATAATAATTATAACTAATAATAATAAAAATAATAATAAAAAGGATAATAATATAATATAATAATAATAATAATAATATAATATAATAATAATAAATAAATAGCATGGGAAAATGAAATTAAAAGTAAAAAAAATAATTTAAGTTAACTAAAACCAAGGGGGGTGCATTTTCTAGTTACTAAGTAAAATAGGGGTGTCTTAAAAGTAAGGAATAGCCCAATACTCCAAAGTCTTAATGACTTAACTAACTTCAAAATTACCCTAGGAGGATATGTAGGCATATGATCAAAATCATGGCGAGTCCCGCTAACTAAAATTCAAAATCTTTTCCCAAATAAGTAATTAAAACCCTATTTCCTAAGCATCGCGCTTTCAAACCTAGTATTCTTGTGAACAAGGTAGATAAGGGGTGCCTAACACATTCCCCTCGTCTAGAACCGAGTCCAAATTTAGAATCTCTGAACCTTGTAGGGTTATTTATTTATACTCCCTTCCTTTAGGATAAAAATTAAAGGTGGCAACTCTGAATTTGAAACCAGTTGCAACAGCTGACGACTCTGCTGGGGAATCAACTCTAGGTTTAGAAGCCTTATCTTTCGGTTTTAGGGTTTTTAGGGTTTTTTATTTCTTTTGGGGTTTTATTTAATTATTTATTAATTTTCTTACTTATATTTTTATTATTCATTATAATTGTATATATGTGGTGGGATTTAATTTTCGCAAAAAAATATTTTCGAAAACCCTTAGAGAGAAGGCTCGTCTATTAGCCAAGAGGTAACATCAACCCTACGAGTTTATGTGACGACTTCGCCTAGAGTCGGTGGAATTCCGCAAAAGGAATACCTCTTGAGAGACATCCTCTTGGGAAGTAGGACTTTGGAATGACACTTATGGCTTTTTGTACGACCTTTAAACCAATAACTCATGATGATGCCTTTCATGACCTAGAGACGAAAGTTTCGGTCTGTAAAGAGACTCCGCTTAAAGGAAGCTATAACGCGGTGGGAGAACTGACTTGGGTGTTTTGCGTTTGATCACAATTGTTACGGATAGCAAGAGTCACCACCGACTTTTCTTTTATCCAAAAGGAAAGTTTGAAAAGAACAGGAAAGACCTTTCGAGATTATTTCTTGAGTTCAGGGGGGGTAGGTTATGAAAAGGGAAGGTGTTAGCACCTTTTTCATCCGTAGTTATCTACGGGCTCTTAGTTGCTTGCTAGATCACTTTCTTTTTGTTTGAAAGTGTGTTTGTGATGTGGGTTTTGAAAGTATTTTGAAAAGAAATGTCTTTGTAATGGTTCTCGTCTCTATAAGAACGCGTACAAAGTGTTTTGTCTTTTGAAAAATGTTCCAAAGCAAAGTGTCGGTGTATAAAATGTTTGTGAGCAAGCGGGTAACTAAGACCATCCTACCTACTCAAAATGTCTTAAACGTTCTTTTCCTTCTCTTTTAGATGTTTCTATCTTACCATTGATTTGGTAAGAAGACCCATCATTGGATATGAAGGGACGGGCGCGGGTCAATCATACAGTCATCGAAGGCAACTTGTGAGACGCTTTAGCAATTTTCGTAAGGGACTAGATCTTTTTATCAAAGGCAACATCGAGGGACATCGAGGGACTATGATCTTTTTTATCTAAGGGTCTTTGCTAAAGCATCCCATATTCGAGGGACATGACAGTTTTTCCGAGGCAACAAATTGAATTACCCTAAGGGTGCATGTATGGATAGTGTGTTTGATTTGCATGCATTTAGTATTTGATTAGGGGTTATCTATTTGTTGTTTTTATCTTGCCATACATACCCTATCTTACTAGAAATTATATGAAAATCAGTAAACTTGCGGAAATTAAAATCCTATGCTATTACATCATTTGGGGGATGGGATACATTTTGTAAATGCGGATGAAATAGGTGTCTAATAATTACAACCATATCGAATTAGTGGACAATAATGGAGTACATATATATATATATATATATATATATATATATATATATATATATATATATATATATATATATATATATATATATATATATATAATACAGAAACAATGTAAAAAGAAGGAAAAACTGCACTTTGAACTATTATGTGTCGACACATGTTGTTATGCATCGACACATAATTTTCCTTGCCCCTGCCAAACTAAATCAACTCAGTATGAGTTGACGCATAATGGGATGTGTCGACTCATTTCCTGCCTGTGTCGACACATACGCGTTTTATGTCGACTCATGCACCTTCCATCTTTCTGTTTTAGGCTCTGGATAGCAGTATGAGTCGATGCATACGACCATGTGTCGACTCATACCCTGCTTTTTCACTTAGAATGAGTCGACCCATGTGGGTATGTGTCAACCCATGTTACATTTTTTTTGCCTCTATCACCATTCTTTTGCATGTATCAGTCAGTTTTCAACATATAAATGATAAAAATGAACAGCAAGGAAATGATTAACTTTAAGAGTAGTGATTACTTCATCTTATCATCAGAAATAAACCAAAAATGATGTATGGAAAATGCAAGGTTAAGATGACTTACCTTGCAACTGCACTTTAGGTTTTGAGTCTGAAACCCTTCAAGATGCTGCGTGGACCTTAATGAAACTCCAGGAAGTTGCTAGACTTCCCTTTGTGTTGAAGGTTGCTAAACAAACTCCAAACAATCAAGTTTATGTAGTACTGTCTTTTGTTTAGAAGTTGAGAATAAGAGCACTATAGAATATGTTCTTGAGCTTGAGAATTATATATGTGATATGAAGTGTTTATTGGGTTTATGGGAGAGTTTACAAGGTTGTATAATAGTGGGATGAGGATCTTTAATGTTTTGGTGAGTTAAAACACAGTTAAAGATGAACAGAGTTTTTATGGATGAACTGGGTTTTATGAATGAGCTGGGTTTTATGAATGAGCAGAGTTTAACAAAAGTTTTGTTTGTTCTCTTCTCTCCTCTTTTCTTAGAACAAATCCCCATATGTCTTATGAAACAACCCCTTTTGTAGTCCCTTGACTAAGGTTTAGGAGGGAAACAAAATAAGTTATTTTGAACTGTTTTTGCCTACTGCTTTGATACTTTTTCCACACAATTTTCTTTTTCCATTTTGGTGCAATTTTGTGGCTGTTATGATGCAGGTTGGAGCAGACTGTATAGAGCAGTTTTGGACTGGTTTTCGGGGAAGATTTTGGACTGTATAGGACAACATACACAGGTTTTGTGATAGGTTTGTGTTGCAGAAAAGCACAAGGTTTTGTAGGACAACAATTGAGCAAATTTGGCAGTGTAGTGGCAATGTATAGAAGTAGCATATTTTTTGTTCAGCAATAACTTGAACAACATAGTTTGCAGTATGAAACAAGTTTGGTTTGTGGAGTAATTTATGCATATTGTATCAAAGACAAAGCATTATGGCAAGGTTTTGAGTCAAAGGAAAAAGTCCAAGCAATACAAAGTTTAGGATTTGTAAACTTGCAAAAATGCAACTTTGTAATAACTTGAATTATTTGTAACATCTTGAACTATTTTTAATTGTAGTGACAAGATGTCATGAAGCAATGAACTTAACTTAGAAAAATTTCCAAGTCTTGCAAAAGTTGGATTTTTGACTTTCTTGATTTTTGATGATCAAATTTCATATTTTGGATGTCTTGATGAAATATGATTTTTGGGACTCAACTTTGGTCAAAAAGTCAAAGTTTGACTATTTAGTGTACAATTGACTTTTCCCACCAGTTGACCGAATTTTGCCTATCAATCTACTGATCTCAGGAGATGAACTGAAAAATGCAATTAGGTCAAAATGACGCGCTCGGATCCTTTGGATAATACTTCCAACCAATAACCCAGGTATTAGGTCAAAAATCAAACTTCGGTCATTTTCAGTAAAAACCCTAATTTTGCCCTTTTGGTATTTTGAATGACTTTCTTGGAAAAATGTGATCCAAGACTTGAAACTTGACAAAAATAATCCTGAAGGTCCATAACGATCCATGAAAGTCAATTGAAACATTATGAATCCCATGGCCTTTTGTACAAACTCAAACCTTAATTTGAGGTATCAGTGTTAAGGAAATTGTTTGACCTAGTCGATATTGGCGCAAACTTGAGGCATTGAAGATCTTTGTAGGAAATATCTTGAGAAATGAGAGGGCAAATTTTGGGGTACAACAGTTTCCCCTATTCAATATTCTTAAACCTGAGGAGTGAGATTGGCGAATCTGCCATTCGTGACTTGAAGGTGGAAGATGATTGAACACTAGAGTGCCCTGAAATTTAAACTCGATGATGTGGTGGTTGATTGTGAAAGGAATGGGCTTAAAGATGCAATTTGGAGAGATGATGGAGAGTTGGAGGAGATGGGCTTATAGATGCCATCCAGAGGTGATTATTGACAGAAACTAGACTAAGTCTAAACTTGACTTCAACTGGGGCAAGAATCAGAATAAACCTTAGGTCAATTTAAAAAATTAAACCCAGCAGAAATCTTGAATAATCTTTAACTGGGAAGAATCAGGACAAATCTTTGTAGCGATTTATATGAGCCAGAGAAAGCGTATTATTTGGAAAGAATCAGGATAAACTGTTGAGAGGTTTAAACTGAACCAAAAGAGGTCTTGGGTATTCTTTAACTGGAGAGAATCAAAATAAATCTTGGAGCGATTTCTTTGAACTGGAGAAAGTGTCTACTGGGGAAGAATCGGGATAAAACGTTAAGAGATTTAAACTGAACCAACAAGGGTCTGGAAAAGAATCAGAATAAATCTTGGAGAGACTTATCTGGCCCAGAGAAAGTGTCTACTGGGGAGAGAATCAGGATAAACCATTGAGAGATTTAAACTGAACCAATAGGGGTCTGGAAAAGAATCATAATAAATCTTGGAGCGACTTATTTGAACCAGAGAAGAAGTTTGCAGGAAATAATCAGGATAAACTTTTGAGAGGTTTAAACTGAACCAACAAGGGTCTGGAAAAGAATTAGAATAAATCTTGGAGCGATTTATCTAAACCAGAGAAGATGTCTGCGGGATAGAATTGGGATAAACCGTTGAGAGGTTTAAAATGAACCAGCAAGGGTCTGGAAAAGAATCAGAATGAATCTTCGACCGATTTATCTGAACCAGAGAAGAAGTCTGCAGGAATGAATCAGGATAAACCATTGAGAGATTTAAACTAAACCGACAAGGGTCTGGAAAAGAATCAGAATAAATCTTGGAGTGATTTATCTGAACCAGAGAAGAAGTCTGCAAGAAAGAATCAGGATAAACCATTGAGAGATTTAAACTGAACTGGCGGGAGTCTGAAGGAAGTAATTGTCATGTAGATAGTCACCCCGTCTTGTTTCGAGAATTGATCTACGATTGATTTGTTAATAGATATTGGCCTTGTCTTGTTGAAATTTTGATAATAATTTTCTGTTGATTGATCTTTCCTGAAAAAGGTAAAGACTTAGTTTTATGTGATGTCATGATGCATGAAATGCATAGTGCAATGAGATTGTGATATATGCATTTGTGTCGTCGATGTTTATGATGTATGGATGCGATGTATGCGCATGTAAGTTGTTCTGCTGCAGTGTTGTCAGATTGGGGAAAATGAATCCCTGACTACCGTTGGGAATGAGGAGTGTAAGTCTTCGTATTTTATTGAAGTTGAAGTGTTGATGGATGGGTTTCCATTATTAGAGAAATAAATTTTGTTAGGGAAGGGAAACACCGTGCATTGCTTGTGGACTTCGGGAAATCCTGTTGGGGAGTCCTGAGAAGCTGGGCAACTTTCACTGGGGAATTTTTGGAGGGGTAGCTGGAAGTTTTGCTCCGGCGGGGATGTGAGAGCACCTGATACAATTAGGTTGTATACTGGAGATACGCTAGTGATCCTGTAGCAGGATATCCTTGCTTCTGCTCCTGCTGGAGAAAGTACCTGTGGGGATTTTATGGAATGGCCTATAGATATTATCCTATTTCTTAAAGCCATTAGTAATTGTCTTTCTGTTTAGTTTTCCCTTTTGTATACGCTCATTCGTAAGCAGTAATTACGTTCAAATGCATATGTTCAAAAATAATCACTGGACATTTTTGCAAACAAAATAAGAACAGTAAAAGAGAAATAAATAGTTTTGCACTTTTAAAAGAATATATTTGTATTAACTTGAATATGTATTTTTGTACAAAGAGACGAACATCCTAGTAAGAGAATGTCATCGTAAAAAATGAAAATTGATACAAAGAAAAGACATATATGTGAAATAATCCCATGGGGTTCCCATTCTGCTATAGCCTTTATGTCTCTGAGCGTCTCATCCACTTGCTGCTTTGTCCGAAGCTGATTGGTTTGATTAGGACCCTTCGAGTTTGACGATTAATACTGAAGGTTGGCTGTAAGGTGATCTAACAAGATATAATCATACTCCTTAAATCCCTAACTTTTTCCTGGACCGCCCTTTCGGGTTTTCAGTCCACCGGGATACCCTTTTTTTCCCAAGCTGCCTTTTCAGGTTTTCAGCTTGCTGGGTGTACATATTTTTCGTGTTTTATCCCTAATTTTTGCCTAAGCCAGTCGACCTAGCAGTTATTTTTTGTTCATGAATAGTATCTTTTAACTATGTCCGCGTTTACAGGGTGCAGAAGGTCGTTGCCGTCCATAATGGTTAAAATTATTGCCCCACCAGAAAATAGGTTTTTTATCACAACCGGTCCTTCGTATGTAGGATTCCATTTGCCCCTGGGATCACCTTGTGGGAATATGATATGCTTGATTACCAACTCACCAACTCGATATACCTGACATCTGACTTTCTTGCTAAAAGATGTAATCATACGTTTTTGGTACATCTGACCATGGCAGACAACTGTAAGCCTCTTCTCATCAATCAAGTTTAGTTGGTCAATTCGAGTTTGAATCCATTCATCTTCATTCAACCATGTATCCCTTATGATTCTTAGACAATGTATTTGGACTTCAATTGGTAGGACAACTTCCATGCCGTATACCAAAGAGAAAGGAGTTGACCCTGTTGATGTGCGCGTCGTGGTACGGTAACCATTGAGATCAAATGGTAACATCTCATTTGGAATACCATACCGACAAATAAGATTCTGTTTGATGAATCAGGCCACAACATTCTTGGTGACAGAAGCGAAGGAAGCTGCCTCAACCCACTTCGTGAAGTAATCAATGGCGACCAAGATGAAGTGGTTTCCATTAGAAGCTGTAGGTTTGATTTCTCCAATCATATCGATGCCCCACATCACGAATGGCCAAGGAGCAGTTAGGAAGTTTAGGGGAACTAGAGGAACATGCACTTTGTTAGCATAGATCTGACACTTGTGACAGGTTCATGAATGTTGATGACAATCTGCCTCCATGGTGGACAAGTAGTATCTTGCCCGTAGGATATTTTTAGCCATCGTGTGCCCACTAGAATGGGTGCCAAAAGTGCCTTCGTGTAGATCAACCATGATCTTGTCTTTCTCGTTCTTGTCTATGCATCGTAGCAAAGTAGAGTTGTGATTACGCTTATAGAGGATTCCATTATTGAGGAAGAACTTAGCAGAGATTCTTCTCGGGAATTTCTTGTCATTGACTGAAGCTCCCTCCGGATACTCTTGGCCTCGAGATATCTCTTAATTTCATGGAACCAAGGCTTGTACACTACTTCATCAGTATCGATCTCATGACAGTAAGCTAGTTCATCCATTCTCTCGATGGTGATCTGAGGAGCCTCATCATCCCACCTGATTTTGAAGATGGATGACATAGTGGCTAGCGCGTCTGCTAGTTGATTTTCCTCTCGTGGAAAATGCTCAAAGGTAATTTCCTAAAAATGTGGGATTAATGTCAACACATGTTCTTTGTAGGGGATGAAATTAGGGTGCTTCGTGTCCCATTCTCCTTTGATCTGGATGATGACTAAGGCTGAATCTCCAAATACACTTAAGGATCTGATTCCCAAATCTATGGCAACTTTGAGACCCATAATACACGCTTCATATTCCACCATATTAGTGGTACAGTTGAAACACAACCTAGCAGTGAAGGGTGTTTGACAGCCTTCAGGAGATATGATTACAGCGTTGATGCCGTTGCCGAGTGCGTTGGAAGCTCCATCCAAAACCATGGTCCATCGGGATCCTTTTTCTGGTCTGTCATATGGTTTGAGTTCTTCACAATTATTTACCACCATGATGTCTTCGTCATGGAATTCGAACTTCATGGACTGATAGTCATCCATAGCCTGATGAGCAAGGTGATCGGCTAGCACACTGCCCATTATTGCTTTCTGGGTAGTGTATTGAATGTCATATTTAGTCAGGATCATCTGCCATCTTACTATTCTTCCCGAGAGGGCGGGCTTCTCGAATATGTATTTAATTGTATCCATCTTGGATATCAATAAGGTAGTGTGAGTCAACATATACTATCTTAGCCAGCGAGCAGCCCATGCCAGAGCGCAACAAGTTTTCTCGAGCAGTGAATATCTGGTTTCATAGTCGGTAAACTTTTTGCTCAAGTAGTACATTGCACGCTCTTTTAGGCCAGACTCATCATGCTTCCCTAGCACATACCCCATTAATTTTTCCAAGACTGTCAGATACATGATCAGGGGTCTTCCCTCAATTGGAGACATTAAAATGGGAGGCTCTTAAAGGTACTCTTTGATCCTGTCGAAAGCAGCCTGGCAGTCGTCGTTCCATTCCACCACTTGATCTTTCAGTAATTTAAAGATTGGTTCACAAGTAGTGGTTAGGTGAGAAGTGAATCTGGCGATGTAGTTTAGCCATCCTAAGAATCCTCTGACTTCCTTCTCGGTGCGAGGAGCAGGCATTTCTTGTATTGCTTTTACCTTTGCAGGGTCCACTTCGATACCTTTTTCGCTGACAATAAAGCCTAAGATTTTGCGGGACCTCACTCCAAAAGTGCATTTGTTCGGGTTCAGCCTTAATTTGTATTTCTTCAGTCTTTCAAACAGTTTCTGCAGATGGTGAAGGTGTTCCTCTTAAGTTTGAGATCTGGCTATCATGTCATCCATGTAGACTTTTATCTCATGATGGATCATGTCACGAAACAAAGCTACCATGGCAAGCTGATAGGTTGCCCCAGCATTCTTCAACCCGAATGGCATAACTTTGTAACAGAACGTACCCCACTGTGTGATAAAGGTCGTTTTTTCCATGTCCTCAGGTGCTATTTTGATCTGGTTGTATCCGGAGAAATCGTCCATGAAAGAAAATACTTTATGTTTTGCGGTGTTGTCAATCAGAATATCGATGTAGGGAAACGGGAAGTCATCCTTGGGACTTGCCCTATTCAAGTCTCTGCAGTCCACACACATACATACCTTACCGTCCTTTTTAGGCACTGGAATAACATTGTCAACCTAATATGGATAGGAGGTGACAACTAAGAATCCGGCGTTGAACTGCTTCATGACTTCAGTCTTGATGTTCCAAGAAGCTTGTAACTGGGGCAAAAGTATCTAAGGGGATCCCTATAAACAGGAGCAAATACTATTGATTATAGGGGTATATCATCTGAGGATACTATTGGCAAGGGGTGATCATTCCAAGGTTCAATCAACTTAGATCAAATTTCAAAGCATTGTTCAACAAGGGGAATACCTTTCGAAGGAGCATTCCTTAATCAGGTCATATCACAATAGGGTATGACTCAGTTTCCTCATGTTAACAAACTTCTCAATACATTGATGATCAAGGGCAACCTTCTAAAGATTCAAATGTTGGGGCAGTACGTACCAAGTTCATCCTACTATACGTAGGGTTCAAATTCTCCATCAAGCAACTTCAAGTACACATTTTTCAAGCTTCGAATACTTGGGGAAATCTATGTCAAGGTCATGGTGAGGTCTAATTTCTTTCTGAGGGTACTTCCTTCAGATCTCGAAGATTGAGGGGCGCATCTTTTCAAAAAAATTAGATTATTATTGCAAACCACTACAAGGCTCAATCAAAAGGAGTTGATTCAAAAGTTTCCATCAAAACCAAACAGTTTCATGAATCTTTTAATCAGGAGCATAATACAGAATAGTGGGGTCATTCACATTTTGATCAAAATACTTCCAAGCTCGTATCAATGAAAACCTCTTCCAAGACCCTACCAACAAATTAGGGAAAGACAGTCCACGTACGGGCAACCTCTCCGCGTACTTTCATAATCTCCAGTGGAACCTCTCTCCTACATCAGCAATCTTTGAGTTCGAAACGAGTATCAGGAAATCATGCAAGCACAAATTTCAACCATCATGTGACAAGCAACCTTGTTTCATAAACAAACCTCCATACTTTAATCATCCATTACCCATCACAAGGGCACCATCCAAAAATAAGCATTCAAATCATAATCATAAAGCATAAGGTTGCATGAATCATTCATTGGGGTTTCCTCAATCTAAGATCAAGCTACTTATCATCTCATCCATCTGACAAAATTCGACAGCATGGGTCGAGCATACCTCAAAAGGCCCAACTATGCATTCTCATTTCAAAGCCCAATTATGCACTCGCATTTCGAAGTCTGACATCCATTTACATACATCAATCAATTATGCACTCGCATTTCAAAAGGTTTAAATGACCTTGATTATGTGTTTTGACAACCATGAAGGAGGATTTGTAACGTTAATCATGTGTTTGAAAGCCATGAATAAGAGTTTGTAACATTGGCTAAACACATGGGATCTTGTCCCTGTTTGAATTTTGAAAGACATGCAGCTGGCCTTCAGATGCTCCCTTTCGAATGGGCTGATGGCCTCCTTCGAATGCTCATTTTCGAATAGGCTGATGGCCTCCTTCGAATTCTCTTCGAAAGCTTCTTCGAATGGACTCTTTGAATACTTCTTCGAATGTACCTTTTTGAAATTCAAATCGAAGGACACTATTATAATGCCAATCGAAGTACTTGTCCATAATGCCAATCGAAAGGCTTGTCCAGAATGCCAATCGAAAGGCTCCTTCAGAACACCAATCGAAGGATCTTTCAGAATGCCAATTGAAATGCTTGTCCAGAATGCCAATCGAAGTGCTCCTTCCGAATGCCAATCGAAATGCTCCTTCAGAATGCCAATCGAAGGGCCTTTCAAAATGCCAATCGAAGGATCTTTCAGAATGCCAATCGAAATGCTTGTCCAGAATGCCAATTGAAGTGCTCCTTCCGAATGCCAATCGAAATGCTCCTTCAGAATGCCAATCGAAGGGCCTTTCAAAATGCCAATCGAAGGATATTTTAGAATTCCAATCGAAATGCTTGTCCAGAATGCCAATCGAAGTGTTCCTTCCGAATGCCAATCGAAATGCTCTTCATAATGCCAATCGAAGGGTCTTTCAAAATGCCAATCGAAATGTACTTAAAACACCACTCAAAAATTTTCCTTTTCCTTAGGCAAGAGTTTGTGATCAACCATGCAGGGGGAAGACTTTGGAAAACATGAGAGGGCAAGTTTTGGGGTACAACAGTTGCCCCTGTTCAATTTTCTTAAACCTGAGGATATAGATTGGCTTGCGTGCCTTTCGTGATTCGAAGGTGGAAGATAATTGAACACTAGAGTGCCCAGAAATTTGCACTCGCATGGTGTAGTATCAGCATTGTGATGTCAAGGATGGGCTTACAGATGCCATTTGGAGATTGTTGGTAGGAGGATGGGCTTATAGATGTCATCTGCAGGAGTGTCGATTGCATAAGAGATTCCTTAGCGAGAACATGCATACCTTTTGTTGTAGAAGATTCCACTGGGGAAGTCTAACTTTGCTTGAGATTTAGGAGCTGACTCGCGCTCATCGGGAGTATATCGTTGAGGTTATAGAACTTGTCCTGTCTTCAATCTCCTCATGTAGATGATTTTCCTGGCTGGTTTCGGGTATTAACCTACAATTAGTCGTCCACAGATATTTTCCCTGGCTTGTTACAGGTATTAAACTGGGACTTGAGGAGGTCTTGGAATAACTTCAACTGGATCGGCATCAGAAAAATCTTTAGGAATCGATTTGATTGAACCAAAGGAGGTCTTGGAATAATTTCAACTGGATCGGTATCAGAAAAATCTTTAGGAATCGATTTAACTGAACCAGAGGAGGTCCTGGAATAACTTCAACTGGATCGGTATTAGAAAAATCTTTGGGAATTGGTTTAACTGAACCAGAGGAGGTCTTGAAACAAATTCAACTGGATCGGCATCATAAAAATCTTTAGGAATCGATTTAACTGAACCAGAGGAGGTCCTGGAATAACTTCAACTGGATCGGCATCAGAAAAATCTTTAGGAATCGATTTAACTGAACCAGAGGAGGTCCTGGAATAACTTCAACTGGATCGGCATCAGAAAAATCTTTAGGAATCGATTTAACTGAACCAGAGGAGGTCTTGAAACAACTTCAACTTGATCGGCATCAGAAAAATCTTTAGGAATCGATTTAACTGAACCAGAGGAGGTCCTGGAATAACTTTAACTGGGTTGGCATCATAAAAATCTTTAGGAATCGATTTAACTGAACCAGAGGAGGTCTTGAAACAACTTTAACTGGATCGGCATCAGAAAAATCTTTAGGAATCAATTTAACTGAACCAGAGGAGGTCTTGGAATAACTTCAACTGTATCGGCATCAGAAAAATCTTTAGGAATCGATTTAACTGAACCATAGGAGGTCTTGAAACAACTTCAACTGGATCGGCATCAGAAAAATCTTTAGGAATCGATTTAACTGAACCAGAGGAGGTCTTGGAATAACTTCAACTGAATCGGCATCAGAAAAATCTTTAGGAATCGATTTAACTGAACCAGAGGAGGTTTTGGAATAACTTCATCTGGATCGACATCAGAAAAATCTTTAGGAATCAATTTAACTGAACTAGAGGAGGTCTTGGAATAACTTCAACTAGATCGGTATCAGAAAAATCTTTGGGAATCGGTTTAACTGAACCAGAGGAGGTCTTGAAACAACTTCAATTGGATCGGTATCAGAAAAATCTTTAGGAATCGATTTAACTAAACCAGAGGAGGTCTTGGAATATAGTTGAGAACTTAACTGGATCTTTCCTGAAAGGTAAAAGGTCAGTCATATGCAATGCATGATATGGTTCAAGCAATGATGTTCTCAACATAAATGAGATTGTATGGTATGATGCGTATATGCATGGATCATGATGTATGGAAATGTGATGTTTTAGCTGGGGAAAATAAATCCCGGAGCTGTTGGAGAATAGAGTTGAGTTCTTAGTTTCCACTGGGGATGACGAACGAAGGTGATTGCAAGGATAAACCTGTTAGGAGAAAAGAAACTCTATTGGGGAATAAACATGATGAAGAGATTACTCCGAGGGGAAATACTCTGTGGGGGCAGAGACACTTTGCCGAGATTTTAACGATAAATTCCACTGGGGATTCCGTTGATAAGCTCTGTTGGGGATTCTGATGATGAACTCCGCTGGGGATTGATTACCATTGCTGGTGATATTGAATCTGTGGAGGATAGAAGTCCTGCTTGGGGAATGAAAGAACTTCGCTGGGGATGATCTTTCAGTTGCAACTTGCTGAGGATAACCCAGTTAGACTCTTGTGAGGATAACCTTCTGAAATTGGCTGGGGAGATTTATTTGTACTCTGCAGGGGATAAGCTTCCAGAATCTACTGGGGAAGACGATTCAACTCTGTCGGGGAAGCTTTTTAGACTGCGCTGGGGAAATAGCTCCACTGGAGGTGTCTTGCATTCTGCCGGGGAACATTCTTATATTCTGTTGAGGAATATTAAGACTGTCAGAGATACTCTTATGCTTGCTGGGGAATATCCTCATACTCCGTTGGGGAAAATCTTTATACTCCGCTGGGGAAAATTAAGATCTTGCGGGGATACTCGACCTTTTCAGGGCTGATGGTAGACCAACTCTGCTTGGGGGGAGTATTGCTGGCTCGCCCGTAATTGTAAGTTTTAGCTGAGAGAGCTATCATTACTGTCTTATCCTGCGGGGAGTGAAGGTATCTCAGCCATATTCTTCAGCTGAATATATACCTTGGTACCTGGTGGACAGAGCAACTAGACTGCTCAGACAATTCTTATTGACCCTACTTCTGATATCACCCGTAATTTGTCTTTTGTTTCGTATGTCAATATTTATGAGCAACAATTAATGTCAAATGCATATATCAAAAATGAACATTTGACGTTCTTTGCAAAACAAAACAGATAAAGGAAAAACAATTTGAATTTTGTTTGAAAATGAATTTGTATTGACTTTGAAGTTTGGCCTGTAAATAGGTGTTTTGTACAAGAGGCCGACGTCCTAGTAAGAGAACGCCGCCGAATAAATAGAATTTATACAATTTGTGAAAACAAAACAGCTATGTGAATAATCCACTGGGTTCCAGCTCTGCTATTGCCTTTATATCTTCAAGCATCTCATCACTTTGCTACTTAGTTGAAGATGAACCTGATTGACTGGTGTCGTCCGAGCCTGATAGTTGATACCGAAGTCCGGATGCGAGGTGATCCAATGAGACATAGTGTTACGCTTTAATCCCTAACTTTTTCCTGGGCCGCCCTTTCGGGTTTTCAGTCCACCAGGATACCCATTTTTGCCCAAGCCGCCTGTTCAGGTTTTCGACTTGCCGGGTGTACAGATTTTTTTATTTTCATCCCTTATTTTTGCCCGAACCCTTTTGGTTCGTCGGGAAGCCCTTATTTTTGCCTAGGCCAGTCGACCTAGCGGGTCTTTGATTATGCGTAGTATCTTTTTACTATGTCTGCATTGACGGGGTGAGGAAGGTCGTCACCATCCATGGTGGTTAGAATCATCGCTCCTCCTGAGAAGATGTTTTTAACCACAAATGGCCCTTCGTAAGTAGGGGTTCATTTTCCCCTGGGATCACCTTGAGGTAAAATAATGCGCTTGATTACCAGGTCCCCGACTTGATACTCTTGTCGTCTGACTTTCTTGTTAAATGCCTTGATCATTCGTTTTTGGCACGTCTGACTGTGACAAATAGCAGTAAGTCTCTTTTCGTCGATTAGATTCAATTGATCAAGTCGGGTCTGGATCCAGTCGTCTTTGCTCAAACCTGCATCCTTCATGATCCAAAGAGAGGGTATCTGAACTTCAATAGGCAAAATTGCCTCCATGCCATAAACCAAGGAATATGGTGTTGCCCCTGTTGACGTCCGGGCTGAGGTACGGTACCCATGAAGAGCAAATGGTAACATCTCGTGCCAGTCTTTGTATGTCATTGTCATCTTCTGCACAATCTTCTTAATGTTCTTATTAGCTGCTTCTACAGCCCCATTCATCTTCGGCCGATTGGGAGAAGAGTTATGATGTTGTATCTTGAATTTCTCGCAGAGCTCAGTGATCATCTTGTTGTTAAGATTGGTACCATTGTCCGTAATGATCCTCTCTGGTACACCGTATCTACAGATTAGGTTGTGCCGAATGAACCGTGCCACGACGTTCTTGGTTACGGTAGCAAAGGAAGCTGCTTCAACCCACTTGGTAAAGTAATCAATCGCTACCAGGATGAAACGATGCTCGTTGGATGCCGTAGGTCTGATCTCGCCGATCATGTCAATGCCCCACATTGCAAAAGGCCAAGGTGCTATCAAAAATTTAGAGGAACTGGAGGAATATGGACCATATCAGCATAGACCTGGCACTTGTGACATGTCCGAGAATGCTGATAACAGTCGGCTTTCATTGTGGACCAGTAATATCCTGCCCGAAGGATTTTCTTTGCCATGGTATGTCCACTGGAATGAGTTCCGAAAGTACCTTCATGCAGCTCTACCATGATCCTTTCTGCTTCAATTTTATCCATGCAACGCAGTAAGGTTGAATCATGGTTACGTTTGTAAAGAATACCATTGCTGATGAAGAACTTTGCCGCGAACCTTCTCAGAAACTTTTTGTCATTAACAGATGCACCCTCGGGGTATTCTTGAGTTTCAAGGTACCTCTTAACTTCATGATACCAAGGTTTTTCTGTTACCTCTTCTGTCTCAAGATCACAACAATGTGCAGGTTCATCCAATTTCCAAATAATGATCCGGGGAGCCTCGTTGTCCCACTTGACTTTGAACATAGAAGACATCGTAGCTAACGCGTCCGCCAACTGATTCTCCTCTCTTGGGAAGTGTTCAAAAGTTATATCCTCGAAGTGGGGAAGCAACGTCAACACATACTCTTTGTAATGAATAAGATTCGGGTGCTTCGTATCCCACTCTCCTTTGATCTGACTGATCACAAGAGCGGAATCTCCGAAGACACTTAGAAACTTAATCCTTAGGTTAATCGCTGCTCGAAGACCCATAATGCATGCTTCATACTCCACCATGTTGTTGGTGCAGTTGAAACACATTCGGGCGGTAAACGGAGTATGAGAGCCTTTAGGAGATATGATCATAGCGCCAATGCCGTTACCCAGAGAGTTTGAAGCTCCATCAAAGTGCATAGACCATCGGGATACTTCCTCAGGTCCTTCATCCGGTCCAGGTGTTTCACAATCAGTTATGAACATGATATTCTCGTCCGGGAATTCAAAGTTCATAGACTGGTAATCATCCACTGCCTGATGTGCCAAATGGTCTGCCAATACACTTCCCTTGATTGCTTTTTGAGTTGTGTACTGGATGTCATATTCAGTCAAGATCATTTGCCATCTCGCTATTCTTCTGGACAAGGCAGGCTTTTCGAAGATATACTTGATTGGATCCATCTTTGAAATCAACAGAGTAGTGTGAGTCAACATATACTGTCTCAGTCGGCGAACAGCCCATGCCAAAGCGCAGCAAGTTTTCTCGAGTAGTGAGTATCGGGTCTCACAGTCGGTAAACTTTTTGCTAAGGTAATAAATAGCATGCTCTTTTCGGCCAGACTCATCATGCTGCCCCAGCACACACCCCATTGAGTTATCGAGCACTATCAAGTATAAAATCAAAGGTCTCCCTTCAGCTAGTGGCATAAGAATAGGTGGCTCCTGGAGGTACTCTTTGATTCTTTCGAAATCGGCCTGGCATTCATCGTTCCAATGTACCACTTGATCTTTCTTCAGCAGTTTGAAGATTGGCTCAGAAGTAGCAGTTAGGTGCGAGATGAATCGGGCAATGTAGTTCAAACGTCCTAGAAAGCCTCTGACCTCTTTCTCTGTCTTGGGAGCTGGCATCTCTTGTATAGCTTTCACCTTGGCAGGGTCCACTTGAATACCTTTGTCGCTCACGATGAAACCTAGCAGTTTGCCAGACCTCACCCCGAAGGTGCATTTGTTTAGGTTTAATCTCAGCTTGTATAACTTCAACCTGTCAAACAGCTTCTGCATATGGTCAAGGTGGTCCTCCTCAGTTTGGGACCTCGCAATCATATCATCGACGTATACTTCAATCTCATGATGGATCATGTCATGAAATAAAGCAACCATGGCACGCTGATATGTTGCCCCAGCATTCTTCAACCCAAAAGGCATGACCTTGTAACAAAAGGTAGCCTACTGGGTAACGAAAGTGGTCTTCTCCATGTCTTCAGGAGCCATCTTGATTTGATTATAACCGGAGAAACCATCCATAAAGGAGAATACCTTGTGCTGAGCAGTATTGTCAATCAGAACGTCAATGTGAGGCAGAGGGAAGTCATCCTTAGGGCTTGCCCTGTTCAAATACCTGTAATCAACACAATTCTGACCTTACCGTCTTTCTTCGGTACTGGAACCACATTGGCGACCCACTGAGGGTAAGAAGTTACTGCTAGAAAACCGGCATCAAACTATTTCATAACTTCGGCCTTGATTTTCTCAGACATCTCTGGACGCATACGGCGAACCTTCTGTTTTACGGGAGGGCAGTCTTCCTTGGTAGGCAGGCGATGAACCACAATTTCAATATCCAACCCAGGCATATCTTCATAAGACCAGGCAAAGATTTCCACGTAGTCATGCAGCATCTGAATCAACCGTTGTTTCACACTAAGCTCTAGATTTGCACCGATCTTGACTTTCTTCTTGTCTGTCTTGGTACCCAGATTTACTGTTTCCACTGGCTCTTCATGTGGCTGAATGGCCCTCTCTTCCTGAAGTAGCAGTCTTGCAAGCTCAACAGGCACTTCACAATAATCTTCACCTTCGTCTTCGGCTAAGTTGATCGGATTTAAGAAGTCATAACTGGCAGTAGCAGAGTTGTTACCAGTGAGATCCAGAGTGGATTGGGACCTGTATATGTGAGTGTGTGTAAAATAACTATTTTGCAATATGTAATAAAGAAAGACAAGGAGCACAAAATTTGAAATGCAAAAACGTCCAATGCTTTTATTAATGGTATATGAAAATGGCATACAAAAGCCCTCACAAATGAAGCCACAGTGCCTCGGGTAAGACACCGGGCCATAAAGTTTCAAAACATTGTCTGTTACAAATTCGAAACAAAGAGCTCATTACTGAGTAATAAAAGTAATAGGGATGAAATCCTTTGCTTTCCAGTTGTTTGGTCCACCGTTGGTTGTAGGATAGATCCAACTGTCGAATTCAGACTCCTCCATGTCATCTTCGATGGCATTTACTCCCGAGTTGCTGATGAACACAGGAGGTCTTCCAACCCTTGCACTTCGAACAACCCTCTGAGCTTCTGCGGTGAAACCCAAACCGAACTTGTTAGTCTTCTGAGTGAAATCCGAAAGTCGGCCCCTGTTTGTGTACTCACCCTTCTCAATAACAGCCCGGGCATCCTTTAAGGAAGCCATCTTCATAGGAGAATCTTCCATTACAGTTTCTGCCGATGCCAATGTCTGAGGAACCTCTTCAAAGTGTTGAAATAGGGTCTCAATGAACTCCCCATCCATTTCTACGTACCGGAACGAGTTGAGGTGGCTGACCATGTACTCCTCCTCCCCTTGAACTGTCACAATCTTGCCTTTAACCGGGTACTTCAACTTCTAGTGGAGCGTTGAGGTTACGGCTCCCGCTTTGTGGATCCATGGACGACCCAGCAAACAAGAATAGGACGACCGGATGTCCATCACGTAAAACATAGAGTTGAAGACCTGAGAACCAACCTTGATTGGAATATCAACCTCACCATGCACCATCCTCTTAGACCCATCAAAGGCCCGGACAACAATGTTACTTGGTTTTAGCTCCAAACCTTCGCAATCCAGCCTGTCTAGAGCTTTCTTGGGCAAGACGTTCAACGAGGAACCAGTGTCAACCAACACATGTGCAAGAGTAGTGCCCCTGCATTCAATGGAGACATGCAGGGCATCATTATGGTTCTTCCCTTTAGCAGTCAGATCAGCATCGGAGAAACCCAAACCATTATCAGCAGTTAAATTGGCCACACAATCGGTAAATTGATCAACTGACGTCTCTTGTGGAACGTGGGCCGTCTTCAGGAAGGTAATCAGGGCCTTGGCATGGGCCTCTGAACATAACAACAACGATAACATAGAAATCTTGTATGGGGTTTGCCCCAGTTGCTCAACCACATTATAATCACTCTTCTTAATAATCTTCAGAATCTCTTCCATCTCTTGTTTGGAAGCTTCAACATTGATTGTCTTTGGCGCCTCCGTCTGGGCAGGCATATCAGTAGCAATCCCTTTGCCCCGAGCGTTAGATGACTCAGCGACAGAGGTAGGAACAGGGACTTGATCAGGAATGGCAGCAGGTACACTTGCAGGCTTAATGACAACAGGTCTTCTGACAGCTGGTGGAGCAATATCAGGTGAGAAAAGTCTACCGCTGCGGGTGATTTTAGCAAGCCCAGTAATGTTGCTGACGCCGGCATCAGCATCTAACTCTTGCTTAACTCCAAGAACATAAACATCTGCCCCATAGTGCCAAGGGACAGCTTTGTCAGAGGTATAGGGGATGGGCCCCGGAACAGTGATGATTATAGGTGCAGTCTTTGGAACAGATGTAATCCTAACAGGCATCCTCGAGGGAGCCTTGGAAGAATTGTCGAAAATGGTAATGATTGAAACTTCTTCAGAATGAACGGGTGGAACAACAGTATTCTCAAAAAGAATCTCTTTACTACCCATCAGGTTCTGGATATGTGACTTCAGAGATGGGCAACCAGTAGGTAGAGCAGAACACATATGGCAACTTTCACTACAGCCCGGAAATAAACCGGCTAGCAACAAGTTCTTCTTGATAGTCATCAGAGGGGTAACAACATCATCTATAGACACTACAAACAAGTCCTCCTCTATAGCATTTACTCCATGTTTGGGAATGGGAGCAATCACAACATTAGGCCTCTCGGGCGCCTCAAACTCAATCTCCTTTGCATCGATTAAGTCTTGCACCTTGTTCTTTAGGCTCCAACAATCATCTATATTATGCCCTGGGCTATCAGAGTGAAAGGCGCAGCGGGCATTAGGGTTATATTTCGGTGATGCAGTATTTTGATTCTTTGGAGCTTCTCTTAGAGTCACCAGATTAGTCTTCAGCAACTGTGGCAACATCTGAGACAAAGTCATGCTGAGACGAGTAAATTTCCTTCGAGGTCTCTCGTCCCTTTGTTGGTTGTGATGCTGAGGAGAACCAGCAGGTTTTGAGATAACAACCACATTGATAGCTTGGCGGTGTTCAGGTTTGCTTTGTCTTCTTGAACTGCAGACAACACTGGACTCTTTCTTAAACGGTCTCTTCTCGGTGCTCGAGGAGGCACCCTTCTGTATTTTTCCAGCCTTAATTCCAGCTTCAATCCTCTCACCAGTCAAGATAAGGTCATTAAACCCGACTGAAGAGCTTCCAATCAAATGGTTAAAGAATGGACCAGACAGGGTCCCCAAAAACATATCAACAAGTTCACGATCAGCTAAAGGTTGTTGCACCCTTCCGGCAAGGTCTCTCCATTTTTGAGCATACTCTTTAAATCCTTCACCCGTCCCTATTGAAATACCCTGGAGTTGGGTACGCGTAGGAGTGAGGTCGGAATTATACTGATAATGCTTAAAGAATGCAGCAGCCAAATCCTCCCAGCTGCGGATACTGGCTCCATCCAACTGATAGAACCACTCAAACTGAGTCCCTGAGAGACTGTCCTTGGAAGAAATAGATCCATAAGTTATTATCAGCACTGTAAGGTTGGATCTTCCTCACATATGATCGAAGGTGCAGCTTTGGACAGGAAGCTCCGTCATACTTGGAAAAGGCAGGTGCCTTGAACTTGTGGGGAATCACCACCCCAGATGATAAACCCAAATCTCTGAAGTCCAAACCGGGCACCTTCTGTACTTCCATAGCGTTCAAACGGTCTTCCAGCTGTTTGTACTTATCCCCAGCAGGAGGATACTGTTCTTCATCATAGTCCGTCTCGTTGTCGGAGACTTCAGGGCTAGGAGCCCTCCTTTCTTGTGGATTGTCTTTTTCTCCAGACGGGGTGGCCAGATCAATTTCATTATGCAGCCCGTTTCCAAACCTGCGTCCAGTATTGAATAGGACTGTCCTCTTCTTCTTCTTCTTCTTCTCTTTCAGAATCAATGTCTTCAGGTCCTGCTGACCCTTAGCTAGATTCATGACCAACTCTTGAAATTGGGCATTCTGGGCCTGGAGGGCCTTGATAGCTTGCTCAGTGGAGGTTTCAGCAGACATGATGATTGCTGAAATAAATAGCGAAGAAGATAAGAGACCTGTAAAAGGGTACCTGTTATGCATATGATGAATGGTATGCTATTTATGTAATGCATTCAAGGGTTCAAAAATTCAAATTTGTTGCAGACAAAAAGAACACACGTCATACTAAGAAGAAATTTGTTAGTACATAAGTGCCTCATGGGCGAAATATTACAAAATTCTTAATGTAAAAAGACATTGCGCATCCTCTTTGGAGCGATGTAAGTGTTGAGGGTATCCTCCTCGTGAAGTCGGCGGGTAAGCTCCAAAACCTTTTTTTCACTGGCATAGAAGCTGGCTTCAAAAGTATTCCGCTCTTCCTTGAGTTGGATCCAACTCTTTTGCATGTTTCCCATGATGTTGGCATGTCAGGATGTAGGATGGCGTATGGAACCTCTCCTTCCATAACAGGCTCTTTGATTAAGGGGAGAATGTGAGGATATGGCATCATAAGATTCTGGGAGCGGGTTCGTACCCACTTGAGGTAAGGCTCAAGGGGGATGGAATTCTTGTGCCCCAGTGTCTTACTATCCACTTTGTTAGGCATCCTCCAAGCTCTGATGAACCTTTGTCGAAGTCCTTGCATATCGTTGTCGAAGTCAAAAACTAAGACAGGAATCAGCATGTCATGAGGGCCATCCCTCCGAGCATATCCAAATTGTCTCAAAGCTAGACAGTGGTTGTAGGTAATGCCTCCCCTAATTCCAAGTAATGGAACATTAAGAAATTATCCACAACGATCAATGATGGTGACATTTTCTCTAGACCGAGAACACCAATATACATCAGAATGTGTGAGGGTCATCAATCGTTGTGACCACCTTAAACCCTGCTCATTCTTCAAAACTGATTGTGGAAGGTGAGAAATAAACCATCTTGCTAGGAGAGGAGTACAGCACATGAGAACACCTCTTTTCCTCATTGTTCGTGTGTAAAATGAGTGGAGGATGTCCCCAAGCAATGTAGGTATGGGATTCCTGGATATGAAAATCTTGACAGCATTCACATATATCAGTTGATCAGGATTTGGGAACAAAACCAACCCATAGATAAGGAGTGTCACAATCTCTTCAAAGGCTTGTAGATCAAGAGAATTCCAACATTCTCGTGCCTTCTCAAACAGAAACTTTGCCAAGAATCCTTTGATACCACTTTTGGTTTCCCAATGCCCCTTGACGTCGGATGGTTGTAAGCGTAATGCTTGAGCAACATCTTCAAGTTTTGGTTCCTTTTCTGTACCGTTGTAGGGTAGTTGACTAAGAATAGGAATTCTCAGGAGTTGAGAAAATTCCTCCAAAGTAGGCACCAATTGATAATCAGGGAATGTGAAACAATGGTGTAGGGGGTCAAAGAACTGTAAGAGAACTTTCATCATGTCTTCTTCAATGTTGTTGTTGAGCAAGCTGAGGAGTCTACCATGTCTTTCACTGAAAAGAGAATTCTCGGGAATCCTGGATGTAAGCTCTTTGAGTTGAAGAGGTACCCTTACAAGGTTGACTTGAACTGTTTTCCTGCGGAGAGACTCCATGTCCTGCAAAACAAGAACAAAGATGAAGATCTAAACCCTTGAAATGGCTAGCAGATGCATATGATGCTTTATTATGTATGCAGAAACACATGTACAAACAAGTCACACAAAGAACCTAGTTTCAGGCTTGCAGGAAGTTTCATAGGTAAGTACCCTCTTGATTTTAGTTGGCTCAAAACCTGTCCTATAAATAGTAACCAGGTTCTAAGGAGCTCAATATCATTGGATTGTTTTCTATGTTCATCGTTTCGGTTTAGCCACTTAACTGGAAACCAAAATATTCCAAGAAAATAATCCTCAATGAGTGTAGTATCGAGTATCGACCAACTTCGGACTGCACCAAAGTCGGTCATCTCACTACCCCTAAAAAAGGCCAAGATGGTCAAGTAAGGTTCTAGGTCATTAGTGCTTAGTGACATCACTCAGTGCCCCCGTATTCTCTTTGATTAACTCAAAGGCTACCGGTACTCACAAATATGTCGCACTAATATAGCTATTGCTTCAACCGTGTCGGTATACCCCGCACAGTTTCCATAACGTATTTCTATCTATGAATGTTTCCTAAATCCGGGTGGAGGATTTATAGAACTCCGATGCAAGCCCACAAAATTAAAAGCATACAAAGAAATACAAATGAAAACACAAGTGATCTAGTCCTAAGGTATACCTCACTTATAAGATTCCCAGCAGAGTCGCCAGTTCTGTGATCGGTGGGAATGAGAACTGACTGTTTTTTTTAATGCTGGTTCGCGTTTGCGTTTGTTTTTGCAAAGTGTCGCGGTAAGCCAGAGTCGCCACCGTCTTTTATTTTATCCAACAAGGGAAAGGACAAAAGCACAGAAAGAATTCCTTTTCGAGATGTTTCTCGGGTTCGAGAGGTAGATTATAGAAAGGGAAGGTGTTAGCACTCTTTCTATCTGTGGTTATCCACATGCTCTTAGGTACTTGCTCACTATGTTTTCAAAAGGTTTTCTTTTCTTTGTGATTGTGGGTTTTGAAAAAGTTTTGTTTTTGAATAAAGTGTAAGTGTGAAAAGTTTTTGTTTTGTTTTAAAAGGAGCAAGTACTTAAGAACCTCTACCTACTCAAAAAAGAATTTAATTGTGCAAATGTCCTTTAGACAGTGCTATCCCACTATTGAGAAGTAGGTAGCACCGTCGTTGGATTTTTCGGGTCAATTCGATTTAAGGGACTTGTGGTCACTAAAGCAACATTAGGACGCCTTAGTGGTAATCCTAATGTCTTAGATCATTTTTCCGAGGCAAACGTTTTCAGGCAACTTATGATCTTGGGACAAAAGGACGACCTCTAAAACATCCTATACTTAATGACCACATTTGAGGCAACCAAGTGAGGTGTACCCTAGGAGTGGCATGTGCAAGTGTATTGTTTTTTTCAGTTATATTATCTTTGTTTATTTAGGTGTTCTATCATTTGTTTTTAGATCTTGTCATACAATCCTAGTTAGCATATATCTAAGCAGTTAATATATATACAGGAATTTAAAGTGCAGAAATTATAAATCCTACACTATTACAAGGCTTCGGGGAGGGGGTTATTTACATGTCCAAAAATTGGGGAAATAAAAGAAGTAAAATAAAAGTCTTAATTTAGGCTACCACAGACCAATAAGTAATAAACGCGCGCACATCTAGAAAATCCTAAGAATGAGAACTCTTTTTTTTGTTGTTTGATTTTATTTTTTGAGAAAATGCTAAATATTCAGTTAAGTCGAATTTAATTAATAAAAAAAATGATTAAAATTTACTCTAAAACAAACTTAATATTTTTGCATTTTTTGTTTATGAAAAGGATTGAATTTAAATAAATCGTAAGTCTACTGATTTTAAAATTGGAGAAAATAAGTTAAAATAATTAACTAAATTAAATCCTAATTCTAAGTTATTTATTTTTTATGATTTTTAAGTTAATAAAAAAAAACTAAAAGGAATAAGCAAAAACAAAATAAACAAAGTACAAATGGGCCAGGCAGCAAATCAAGAAGAAAAAAAATAATTCTGGGGGGCCTGGGTCGAAAGAGGTGCAGGCTGTCTTTCGACCCAGTGAAAAGGCTGGATCGAAGGTGCATGAGGGGATGCCCTCTGAGGGTGTTCGAACGGATACGTCATTCTTCGATCTGGAAGTCCTGGGTCTAGTTCGAAGCTAGACTGCTAAGCTTCGAAGCTCTGAACAGGAAGCTGAGAATATGATTCCTGCAAAACGAAACATATATTAAAAGTCCAGGGGGGATTTTACCCCCTGGTTCGAATCTCCCCCTTATTCGCACCTGCTGAATCTGGGTCTGGGTTTGTTTTATCCTGGGATTCGAAGGATAAACTCAGATTGTGCCCAAGCAATGGCACAATCTCAACTCTGCACTGTTGCTTATATGTAGCACATTAAACCATTCATAAACAGCAGTAACAATATGAATGTGCAATCAAAATGAATCAAAAAATGAGTTGAGATTAGATTTTTCGTTTACCAAACAGCAGTGCTTCGATCTGTAGTTCTGAGGGTGGAGGTATTCGCTGGGTGGCAGCTTTGGCTTGGAAAATTCTGGGCAGCGTCTCTCCAAGTCTTCTATTTTTCTGTATCTTTTTCGTGTCCCTTTTGCAGCATTTGTGAATTCTTTATATAGAGGGGGTGGAGGGGACAGGTGGACAAAGGTTTAAATGGCCTTGACTATGTGTTTTGACAGCCATGAAGGAGGATTTGTAACGTTAATCATGTGTTTGAAAGCCATGAATAAGAGTTTGTAACATTGGCTAAACACATGGGATCTTGTCCCTGTTTGAATTTTGAATGACATGCAGCTGGCCTTCGAATGCTCCCTTTCGAATGGGCTGATGGCCTCCTTCGAGTGCTCCCTTTCGAATGGGCTGATGGCTTCCTTCGAATGCTCTTCGAAAGCTTCTTCGAATGGACCCTTTGAATACTTCTTCGAATGTACCTTTTTGAAATTCCAATCGAAGGACACTGTTATAATGCCAATCGAAGTACTTGTCCATAATGCCAATCGAAAAGCTTGTCCAGAATTCCAATCGAAAGGCTCCTTCAGAACACCAATCGAAGGATCTTTCAGAATGCCAATCGAAATGCTTGTCCAGAATGCCAATCGAAGTGCTCCTTCCGAATGCCAATCGAAATTCTCCTTCAGAATGCCAATCGAAGGGCCTTTCAAAATGCCAATCGAAGGATCTTTCAGAATGCCAATCGAAATGCTTGTCCAGAATTCCAATCGAAGTGCTCCTTCCGAATGCCAATCGAAATGCTCCTTCAGAATCCCAATCGAAGGGCCTTTCAAAATGCCAATCGAATGATCTTTCAGAATGCCAATCGAAATGCTTGTCCAGAATGCCAATCGAAGTGCTCCTTCCGAATGCCAATCGAAATGCTCCTTCAGAATGCTAATTGAAGGGTCTTTCAAAATGCCAATCGAAATGTACTTAAAACACCACTCAAAAATTTTCCTTTTCCTTAGGCAAGAGTTTGTGATCAACCATGCAGGGGGAACACTTTGGAAAACATGAGAGGGAAAATTTTGGGGTACAACAATGGCATATTTCAAATTTCAAATTTTCTTGGGGTTCATCTTTAGCAGGCTTATCTTTACGAACTATATAGTTCAAAATATAAAGCAATTTGGGATTTATTTTCTTCATGTTGATAATTGTGGTTGAGATGACAAGACCAATATAATCATGAGTTTGGGGTGTTTTCTTCATGTTGATAATTATGGTTGAGACGAAACGACCAATATCATCATAAATTTGGGGTTTATTTTCTTCATGTTGACAATTATGGTTGAGACGATACAACCAATATCATCATGAGTTTGGGGTTTATTTTCTCCATGTTGATGGTTATTGTTGAGAAGGCACGACCGACATCATCGTGAGTTTGGGGTATTTTCTTCAGGTTGATAATTATGGTTGAGACGACACGACCAACATCATCGTGAGTTTGGGGTATTTTCTTCATGTTGATGGTTATGGTTGAGACGATACAACTGACATCATTATGAGTTTGGGGTTTTTCTTCCTGTTGATAGTCATAGTTGGGAATGACACAAATGACACCATCAGGGAATTTTGGGTTCCATAGGTTTAAATCTAGAATATTTCATTTGGTTATTGATTCTTGGTTGAGAACAAACACAATCGACATCATCAGTGAAACTTTGGGGTTCAGTTCTTCATTTGGTTATCGAGCCTTGGTTGAGAACAGACACAATCGGCATCATCGGTCAAAATTTGATTTCAATCTTCAAACTTAGATACTATTCAGCAAACACCTTTGTTGAGAACAGACACAACCGGTAAAGCTTCGATCTTATACCTTAGTTGAGAATAGATGCGACTGGTATAACTTTGATCTTATTAAGCAAATACCTTAGTTAAGAACAGACACAACTGGTATATCTGTGATTTATATCTTCGGTTTAATTATCTAAAATTTGGTTATCAAACTTGAAATTCAAACTTCAAAACTGTAGTATCTATCCCCTAGGTTGTGATAGGTATACGAATCTGCAATATAACTCATTGCTTCAGTCTCCATGCAGTGGTGTTTTATCAAGCTTTTTCAATCATCTACCACCTAGGTTGTGGTAGATATGCGAATTGCCAGATTCATATTATTCATTCCCTAGGATGCAATGAATACGTGAATTCATCCTCGGATTATTTACTCCCTAGGCTGTAGTAAACATGAGGAAGTCAGCAATATAACTCATTGCGTCAGTCTCTATGCAGCGATGTTGTTATTTTTTCAATTATCTATCCCCTAGGTTGCGATAGATATGCAAATCTTCATGGTTATGTTATGCATCCCCTAGGTTGCGATGAATAACGTAAGCCCTCCCCTGTTGTCTTTTATCCCCTAGGTTGTGATAAATATACAGTTTCCTTCTTGTATTGTTTACTCTCTAGGTTGTAGTAAACAAGGCAAAATCTGCGATATAACTCATTGTGTCAGTCTCCATGCAGCGATGTGTTATCAAGCATTTTAAATCATCTACCCCTAGGTTATGGTAGGTGAGAGAATTACTTTTCAAATATCTATCCCCTAGGTTGCCATTGATATGCGAATAAATCTGCTTAATCCATTGCATCAGTCTCCATGCAGCAATGTGTTATCATACTTTGTTTTATTCATCCCTTAGGTTGCGACAAATATACAAAATCAAATCATATCCAAACTTGATATATTAGTCTCAAAGCATTAGTAAGTCAGATTTTCAAACTTGTATCATTTACTTCCTAGGTTACGGTAAGAATACAAACGACCTATTCTTAGATACTGACGGGTTATCCGCGTCCTCATATCTAAGTAACCTCAACTTTGGGTTCAAACGCTGGTAAGATTATACATCATCATTTATGCCTATTCTTCACACTCATGGGAATGTTATACTGTGTATCCTTATGATCTTTCGGGCAAATTCTAGGGGTCTTCCAATATTTAATAAACTTTCGATCAGAACGTGTGAGACATGCGTATTCTCACACTATTCAATCGAAAAATAGTTAAATAGAGGCAGCTGTCATACCCCAAATTTTCCCGCCCTTTTATTTCTACAGTCAAAAATATTTTAAACATTGATTTTATAATATTATTTTATTTTTATAAAATATTCGCTTCCAAACCTGTTTAAAAATATAATGATTTATTTTAGATCATTTTGTATTTTTGAATAAATAAATATTCTCACACCTTTCATATACTTTCAATTGAGTTTATTTACAAATGAGTAACATAGCACAATTGGTAAAGGGTGAAGCTTGCAAACATAAGGTCGCGTGTTCGAATCTCTTGTGCCACACTTTCAACATTTTCTTTTTTTTTCTCTATTTTTTCCCACTAATTTTCTTTCCTTTTAAATAGGAGTTTCTTATTGGCCATTTGATGTCAATTTGTGTCACACTTTATTTTTCATATTTTTCACACTTCTAAATCATCCACAAATTTCACAAATCACACATTCACCTTCTCGCTTTTTTTACTACTCTTTTGCAATCTCTTTTTTTAAAAAATCTTTTCAAAAGCATTGGTGATTTCTTTGTTTTAGCCGAGGATTTAATATGAGGCCCCCGTTTTCAATATTTTTATTTATTTAATTTGTCTGTTCTTGTTTTTCAACCAAATGATGAGTATCTGATGGCTTCTTGTGTTAAATTGTACTATTCCATTAGAGTCGACCATCATCTCCCTATTATTTTCTATTTTTCAATTCTATCCATTTTTTCCTTTAAATCTTAATTTGTTTATTTTTAACCACATAATAATTTCTGTTTGGTTAAGTTTTTTAAATCGTTATACTTACTAACATATTATGCATATTTCTTTCGCAAATTCTAACACATGTTTTGGCACAAATAAATAAAAAAACCTTCTTTACTAAATAGTAAAATGTTTTTTTTTCTTTTCTTTGTATATACTACTAATTTTATCCAAAAAAAAACATTAACTGTTTTTCTTTCTTCTTCATATAGAGTTTATAGTGGGCACTTTAACATCAAACCATTAGCCAATTTTTATCAAATAATTATTACCATCACCACCCATAAGTTCAAACAACACATATGACAATACCATCATAAATACATCATTATCAATTTCATATGTTCATACTAATAATAAATTTCAAATTTTAAAGGGAAACTTTATGCAGGTTCATAACAATAGTTGCGGCAGAAGAAAGGAAAAATTGGAATCGTCGCTAGATCCATTGTGCACTGCCCAGCCCAGATGCATCAATCATAATCGGTTGCTCACCGGACCAGCGACGAAACTCCGCCCTCTTTCAGATCCGCAAATAGTCGGCAAGCGTCGTGCTCTTTCCACCATGCCGCATGAAAGGAAGATGAAAGAAGGGGAAATAATGAAGAATGAGATAAAGCTGAGAAAGACAACGATCGATTGGGTTGGAAAAAGAATGGAAAAATCAAGTAAAGTAAATTTTAAAGATAGAGATAACTATGTTGTACAGTATGTTTTACATTCCCACATTTTTTTTGTTCTTAATTGGTGAATAAGGGTTTGTGAAATTTGCTATTGGATCTGATTTCTATATTTGAGTTAAGCCCATTTTGTTGAAACCCCTGCCCTCAGTATAGCACCCTTATAGTTTTTATTTTTCTATTTGTTTCTTTTAATCTAATTTGCTTAGTTAATTTCTATATTTTAATTTATATAATTATTTCATCTATTCTATTAATCCATAACCCAACATTCATTCTAATTAGTTTTAATTTTATTATGGACCTTTAATTTTGGGCCATCCATTTCATTAATATACCACTCCATCTCAATCTACATTTTTTTTTGTTCTATTTTTGATTTCTAGTTAATTACCAAATTGATTATTATTAATAAAAACATCAAAATACTATAAAAAAAAATAAATCACATGCCATAAATCAAGTCACTTTTACCAATATCACACGCCTATACTATTTTATTTCATTCAAATTTAATCTTATTTATTTAGTTAATAATTTATAATAGTTTAACTAAAGTAAGTTAGTGTAGATTATTTAATTTTATTATCTAATTTTGATTATTACATAAACAGGAAATACGAGAAACAACATTTTTTCTTTTATTTCATTAACATTTTATTTGATTAGCTTTATTTTAAATTAATTTAGTTATTAAACTTTTATTTAACTAATTTAAGTTATTTTAATAGATTAATTAGTTGATTTAGATAATTGAGATAGTTATCTAATTAGGTTATTCCTTTTATTTGAATCATATTAAAAATATTAAAATAAGCTTCCTTGTACATAATTCCTAAACATTTATTTTAATCAAATTAATTCAACATTTTATAAATATTAGAATGTCCATCTTTGAGTAATTTAATTGGTCGACACATCTGTTAGACGATAGGACGTATCTAGATGAGGGAGGGGGGGGGGGGGGGGGGGGTTGAATAGATGCCTTGATTTTTATAATTTTTAAGAAAAACTTGAAGCGCAGTGAAAGCTACCCAGATACACTCGTCTAAAACGATCCTCTATTGAAAAGACCGGATATGCGAAAAATCGAATGGAATGAATCAATGAGAATTATTAACACTTAACTCAATTATAATTGATCACTTATACTCTTTAACTATTGTCAATTACTTCCAATGAAATGTTGAGAAGAAAGTACACAAATTTGCACTTTCAGACTTTTATCGAACACTTGGTGTGCTTAATTTCATCAAGATCAATCTACCTTAATTTGTAGTGTTGAATTCAGTTATAGAAATCAAAGCAATTATTATAGTTTTTAGTAACTATTTTATTGCATTATAAATCAGGACAATTGGAACCACAAGAGCAAAATTTTCAGATTATTGCAAATAAATGGTAAAGAGCGAGAAAGAAAAATGGCACGCGATTTGTTAAGGAAGTTCCCCCTGTCGTCCTCGCGTGGGGTACGTTTTCCCCTAATTCTAGAATTTAGAATTAGGATAGTTGCTATTATGATTGCAAAGTTTATACAAGAGATAGATAATAGTCACCATAATTCAAACCCAATATGTTGAATTGAAAACTAAGCTCCACTCTTCCCTTGATTCGATTTGAATCAAGTATGTCAACAATCTTCGATAAACCTCCAGTTGTAGCTACCTTGTTGAGAGCCGAAACTGTTTCTCAAACCCTCTGCTTGGCTGATTTGATCGCAAGATTATGACCCTATTTCTTCCTTCAAAATCCTCTGTTTGTAGCTACCTTGTTGAGCGAACCCATAGTTCCTCAATCCCTTAAGCACGGTAGAATTTGATGAAGCAAAGAATTGTCAAAACCCCCCAAATCCCAATGATCTTGGAGGATAAAACCCTCATATTTTATTCAAGAAAAACCCATAATTACTCAACCCGAACAAGACCATAATCTTCTACTTCAGACGTTGTCAACAAACGCTCCGCACCTTGATGGACAAAAATTATTATGTGTAGTTTTCAATGGATGAGTGAGAGGTTGAAGATGATGAGTACCTTGTGTATCTATTTTACTTTTCTTGTTGAAAACCAAATGAAATAACCAAACAAGTATATATATGTTATCTAAGGTCAAGACCCAAACTAACAGACTGAAAAATTGTTTTTACGAGCGAGCGGTCGACCTATGCAAAAGGGGGACTCGACCTGAGCATTCCCCTAAGTTCCATATGACAGTGTATACAAGCCATGCATCGACCTATGCAGAAGGATGACTCGACCTGAGCATTCCCGAAGAATCCACATGACAGAGTGCAAGATCCATTCTTCGACCGCTCCAGGGGTATGCGTCGATGCATAGTTCCTAAATTGCTTCCAGGATGAGTCGACCACATAGTCGACATGAGAAAACCCAAGACTTCTTAAAGGAGAAACTTTTAATCATGTGTCGACCTGAGCTTTCTTTGTGTCGAATCATAGAATGTAAATTTTCAAAAATACCAATTCTTGGAGACTTTTCATGCTACTTTGTCCACCATATCATCTAGCAACATTTCCAACATAGTTTTGACATCATTGAAATCTTTCCCTCACAACATCGTCTATCGGTTTATTATTCAAAATCTCAAATCAAAATCCACGCGACTAATTAAATACTTCATTTGTGAGCATCACGTGGCCAATATCTGCCCACGTGATGAGCATACTATATCAGACTCCCCTTTCTCTACATTTTAAAATAGATAGCCAACATCAAAACATTTTTCAACTAACATAATCAAAATCTAAGATCATTTTTTCAAAAAAAGATTAAATAGCATCGTCTTTGAATAAAACTATGAACTGCGTCTATAATCACTCAACTTACAACCTAGACAAGGTTCAAAGTAAATTCAAAAGAAATTCTATGCAATCTTATAAAAAACACCAACCAAACACCGCGAACTACGAAATGGGACTCTGATTCCTCCTAGGACGATACGTAGGCATACAATCAAAATCGTGGCGAGTCCTGCTAACTAAAATTTAAACCCTTTTTCCCAAATAGGTAATTAAAACCCTATTTCCTAAGCATCACGCTTCGAAACCTAGTATCCTTGTGAACAAGGTAGATAAGGGGTGCCTAACACCTTCCCCTCATCTAGAACAAAGTCCAAATCTAGAATATCTGAACCTTATAGGGTTATTTATTTATACTCCCTTCCTTTTGATAAAAATTAAAGGTGGTGACTCTAAATTTGAAACCAGTTGCAACAGTATGGCACCGAACAAAGTGTTGTCTGGTAGGAGGTGTAGAACTCTGTTGTGTTGGTATGAGTTAGGCGAGAGTGTTGTACTCGGACCTGGGATTGTGCATGAAACAACTGATAAAATAAAGATGATACAAGAGAGGATGAAAGCTTCTCAGAGTCGTCAGAAGAGTTATCATGACAAGAGGAGGAAGGCGATCTAATTCCAAAAAGATTATCATGTGTTTTTGAGAATTACTGCAGTGACTGGTTTTGGTAGAGCTTTGAAGTCAAGAAAGCTTATGCCATGATTTATTGGTCTATATCAGATATCAGAGAAGAAAGGTGAAGTGGCTTATAGGATCACTTTACCACCTTCGCTTGCGAATTTTCATGATGTGTTCATGTGTCTCAGTTGAGGAAATAATTATGGATCCTTCGTGTGTGACTCAAATGGATGATGTACAGATGAGAGATAACCTGACTGTTGAAGCATCACCAGTGCAGATAAAAGGACGGGAGGTGAAACAATTGAGGGGTAAAGACATCGCCTTAGTGAAGGTATTGCGGGATGGACCATCTAGTTAAAGTTGGACTTGGGAATGCGAGGATCAAATGAGAGAGTCTTATCTGATTTTGTTTTCGCCAGGTAATTTTCGAGGGAGAAAATTCTTTATGTGGGGGAGAGTTGTAACACCCCAAAATAATTAGATTATTTATTTAATTAATCGATTATGATGAGTATTTGTGACGTATTTGTGGTGTATATGTGATGTCTTGATGGTCATGGTGATTGAGATGATGTTTTGTGTGGGGTATGATGGGGTAGAGAGAATTAAGATGATATTGGGTATTTTTAGAATAACGTGGATAATTAGAATAATTAGTTAGAATTATTTTAATTAGATAAGTATAATAATAATAAAAGGTATACACTATGAGGATAATGTGGTAATATTGTGATGTAAGTATGGGTAAGACGGGAAGAGCATAGAAAGGGTCAAAGGGTTAAATAAGGAATAGAGGAAAAGTGTCTCATTTTATACGATCGTGAAAATAATAGAAGAACGTTGTGGAGAACTAGGGCACGAAGAGGAAAAGAGAGAGAGGACCATCTGTAGAGCTTGGGACTAGAATCAATTTCTAAGAAGAATCTCAAGTAAGGGGAGTTTATCATTGTTATTATAATTGATCTAAGGTTTATAAAATTGTAGGTTTGTGTTGGGATTTTGGATGATGTTGTTAATATGAAAATTTGATGAGATTTGATGAAATTTTGGGTTTGTTTTGTAATAAATTAATTCCTATGATATATAATAAGACGTGTTGTTGTTATATAATGAAACTAAATGAATCTATGATGAATTGAGATCTATAATATGAAGAAATCGTATAAAAAAATTGGAATAGTGCAGTGCAGAGATTGCAATAGGGAAGTCTTGTCAGCGCAGGCTCGTAGGGTGAGAGTGATGCGTTGCCAGGCGAAGGAGTCTCTCCCTTGTTGTGCTGGGCGAGCAATAGGCAAATGGGGTGAAAACAGAGCCCCTGGAATTTATATGGAGAGTGGTGACTCGCTTAAGCTTCGTCGGGTGAAGCAGAGACGAGGGATGTCTCGCAAGGCGAGCGAAGCGCTTCACCTGGGGAAGGAACCAAGAGAAGAAAAATTCCCCTGAAGTTTTGTACTAGGAAGGAGCTATCGCCCCAACCTCGTCAGGAAAGCCTCTGGCAAGAAACCTGCTTCGCCAGGCAAGCCTCAGGCGAGGAACATTAGTCAGAAACTTTGAGAGGCTGTAACTTGAGTTTCAGGACTACGTTTGACTAGTCGTTCGAAGCATTAGGAAGCTAACATGATGTACTATATATTGGTAGAATAAATGAGTTATGTGATTGTAGCGGTAGAAATGTTTAATACTAAGCCATTGGATTGACTTGACTCATATAGATCAAAATAAGAATCACCATCGCGCCTATGGTTTCCAAAGGAATGGGAAAAGAGCGAATAATCCAAAAAGAGGGGGAAAGATTCAAGGTAAGGGGGCCTGTTATGCAAAGGAATGGTATTAACACCTTAAAAATCTATGGTACTCCGCAGGAACCTCTTTGTAAAATTTGTATATTTTTGCTATAAAATGTTGTATAAAAATGGATGGTGGAGGTGAGAAAAGAAATATATATTTTTATGGTTTTTTCACCAGACGTGGTTGCGAACCTTTAGTGCCTACGTACCACCTTTCGTGCAATAGGGGATCAGGGTACACATAGTTCCTCTTTTAAAAAAAATTAAAACACAAGTGTGTTGGTTAATTTTATGAGATAAGATATCATCGTCATTGTCCGTGTGGAAAACATACTTACTACCCACAATCATGAGAAAGGAGAATTTGCATCATCTCAAAGTGGAGGATATGGCTTGGATATTAAAATCAAAAATGCCTCACTCAACACACAAGTAGAAAATATCTCTCTTCAACAATGCTTGACAAGAGTCTAATATTTTTTTTAGAAAAGCTTTAAAATAAAAAGCCAAAGTGGCAAGATGGTTTGAAATAAGATTGATTGATTTTTAGTATTCTCACAAAAAAAATGCCAAAGTATTATTAAGTCGATTGAAATTTATTCATGAAATTTTTTTGAAAAATGCATGGACCTAAGTCCAAGTTTATTATGAAAGTGGTTCAAGTTTAGAAACAAGAAGAGTTTTCAAAAAGAGGGAGAGGAATTTTGAAATTAAAGAAGATGGGAGGAGAAGAAGGGACTATCCTAAAGCATAAGGTAAAATCTAGGGATAAGAACCATCTAACCAACAAGAAGCCAATACTTGACATTATGAGTCAAGATAGAATTCTCATTCTTTAGATTGAAACCAAACAAGAAAAGATACTAGACCTCTTGAGAGAACCAAGCTTCAAGTGTATTAAGGATTCACAAAAATTGGACAGAGTAACGGTTGTATACGGGTGAATTCCAGATTACAAACAAAGTATGTAATCACAATAACCTGCACACAAAACAAACAATCAACCAAATGTCTTGAGGTAAACCACAAGAACTCCAGACAAAATATCAATTAAGGTCATAAGGTCTCCATCATAGGCCAAGTTCTCTAATCCTAAGTCCAAAAAGTCCAATGCTCCATAATGCCAAGTGTAGCTGTAGAAATGTTCAAGACTAAGCCATTGGATTGACTAGAATTTTTGTACAAATAAAAAATAAAAATATCCACCACGCTTTATTATTTCCAAAGGAATGTGAAAAGAGCGAATAACCCAAAAAAGGGGGAAAGATTCAAGGTAAGGGGGTTGGTTATGAAAAGGGAAGGTATTAGCACCCTAAACATCTACGGTACTCCGCAAGAACCTCTTTGTAAAATCTGTATATTTTGGCTATAAAAATGTGTTGTATATAAAATGGATTGGTGGAGGTGAGAAAAGAAATATATTTTATGATTTTTTCACCCGCCGCGGTTGCGAACCTTTAGTGCCTACTTACCACCTTTTGTGCAATGGGGGATCAGGGTACACGTAGTTACTCTTTTAAAAATTTGAAACACAGGTGTGTTAGTTGATTTTAAGAGATAAGACATCATCGTCATTGTCCATGTGGAAAACATACTTACTACCCACAATCATGAGAAAGGAGAATTTTCATCATCTCAAAATGGAGGATATGACTTGGATTTTAAAATCAACAATTCCTCACTCAACACCCAAGTGGAAAATATCTCACTTTACTATATATTGTAGAAGTATAGTTGTTTGCATCACTACAAGGATTGACAAGAGTCTAACCTTTTGAGAAAAGTTTTAAAGATAAAATCCAAAGTGGCAAAATGGGTTGAAATGAGATTAATTTACTTTTAGTCTTCTCGCAAAAAAATTCAAGGTATTATTAAATTGATTGGAGTTTATTTATGAAAATATTTTGAAATGCATGGACCTAAGTCAAAGTTTATTATGAAAGTGGTTTAAGTTTCAAAACAAGAAGAGTTTTCAAAAGGAGGGAGAAGATTTTTGAAATTAAAGAAGATGGGAGGAGAAGAAGAGACTATCCTAAAGCATAAGGTAAAAGCTAAGGATAAGAACCATCTAACCAACGAGAAGCCAAAACTAGACATTATGAGCCAAGATGGAATTACCATTCTTTGGATTGAAACCAAGCAAGTAAAAATACTAGACTTCTTGAGAGAATCAAACTTCAAGTGTATTAAGTCTTCACAAAAATTGGGCAGAGTAACGGCTGTATACGGGTGAATTCCAAATTACAAACAAAGAGTGTAATCACAAAAACCTGCACAGAAAACAAACAAGCAACCCAATGTCTTGAGGTAAACCTCAAGAGCTCCAGACAAAATAATCAGATAAGATCACAAGATCTCCAAGATAGGCCAAGGTTTCTAATCCTAAGTCCAAGAAAAAGTTCCAAGCTCCATAATGCCAAGGATAGTAGCCAAATAGTCCAAGTACCATTAAGAGTTTTTTAGGGTTTATGTTGATTATTAAGTATCTTAAGAAAGGAAAAGAAAAGCTCAAGTGAGCAAAGTAAAAATGACAAGAAAATAAAAGCTCAAATGAGCAAAGATGAAAATGGCATGAAATTTAAATGCTAAAAATAAATAGTACATAAAGCATAAAAAATAATGAAAGCATAAGATAAAACAAGTCAATAATTAGTGGTTAGTTGGATGACCATATTGAAACTTGCATTTGGAACTCATTAGAGGATTGGTAGAACCAAAGCCTCTACACAACAAGTTACATTTGCTTTTTGTCAAGTATATCATCCATTTGGAATTCTCACAAGTACCATTTAATGATCAATGATGTTTAAGTGATCCGCGTTGAGCAAAGGTGTTGTAGATCCATTAGAGGATTGGTAGAACCAAAGCCTCCACACAATGAATCTCAAGGTTATTGGATCAAAGAGATCAAATTAACATACTTGGGCTTGCAATCATAAGTTTGGGCCACGAATGATCATTTATTCGAATCGGGACAAAATTTAACGCCATGTTAAGCAATCGTAAGTAGACTTATATAGAAGTCGCACCTATTTTAAGGCCGGTCAATAGCAATCTATGCACCATTTGTTTTGAGACATGATATAGAGATCACGCTCCAACAACACTTAGTGCAATGAGAAGGGGATGAGATAAAGAGGAATTAGGGTAAAAAGAGAAACCACATTTTGAATTAATATTTAATCAAACTATTATTAAAATCATTCATCCATTTTTGTGGAGTTAAACTCAACACCATGGATCCAATGATGTTAATAAATCCATGATAAAAAAATCAACCCAAAACAACCAGAAAATAATCACAAAATAATAATATAATTAATATATACATTAAAAGGTTTAAAAATATTTAAAAAATGGAAAATAATGAGGAAAATATCAATTATATTCAAATTAATCAAGAAATGAAAAACAAGACAATAGAAAAATCAAAAAAGAGGCCAAGTAATTTTACAAAATTTTTTGGAATTTTTTAAAAGTCAGAAATTATTTTTAAAAATTAAAATAAATGGGTAAAATAAAAAAATAGTTAAAAATAGTAAAGTCAAACAAAAAATAAGGTCACCAATATTTGTCACAATATCATTGGATCATTCCATAATTTTTCAGAATTTAAAAATGTATAAAATTATTTTTAAACATTTTAAACAAATCAAATAAGTGTAAAATTCATAAAAAATACCAAAACACAAAATTAAATTGTGAAAAAATAGAATCGGAAAGAGAATAATAAAAAATATTTTTCATTATTTTTTCAGATTTTTTGGATTAAAAATGAATTTTCTATGATTTTTTGAAATTTAAAACAATTAAAATATAAAAATCAGAAAAAGAAAACAAAAGTAATAGATGTGGACCATTGGATGAGAGTCAAAACGCGTTAGTAATCAAATCCAAGGGATCTGGCGCGCTGTGCATATCATGGTCTTGAATGAATAATATACAAAATCATTAATAAAATCAGATTTTGAAAATAACAAATGTCACGCCTTCATTGGTCAGAAGATGACACGTTGGTCATCTTCAACCTCCAGCCATCACGAATTGCAGGTATCTCAAACTGTTAAATCAGAAGCTCAGACCTATGCCATTCGCTTCGTCTCTTCAAGACGAAGACAACCACACCCTCGCGCCTAATTTATATAAATTGTAGCTCAAGCAATTTGGAAAGAAAGTTTTGAAAAGGGATTTGAAAATTCATGGTCAAAACGTGCTTCCAGTGAAATGTAAGTGTTGCAACTAGAACCAGGGCAATGGGAGCAACACAATGATATCAGAGTTTTTAAGAATTGATGAAGAAATCTACCTATTGAAGTTGAGTTGCAGAGCTCTGAAACTGGACTTCTATGGAGCAATATAGGGCATGATTATTGAATGTAATTATATGGTTAGCTTCAGGGAAGATCAAGGAAGGTTAATTGAGAGAAAAAATGGATTGAAAAAGGCTTGAGAATAGAATTCGAAGTTACTGAATTTTGAGTTGTGAAGCAAGTTTGGCAGGGTGATTCTGGCTATCTAAGCTTGGGAAATTGGATGAGGGATGACCCTCTATTTATAGGGAATCAAATGGAATGTTCAAGCGTGTGAAATGATGAAGTTTGGAGGGAAATCGTGTGAACTTGATGCACGAGAAAAGTGTGATCTGATTTGCATCAAAACTCATCAAATCCTTGTGTTTCAAGGCTCTAATCCACTTTGGCAACTTGGTTAAACATGTTTAGATCATAAACGCGTGCTAATTTTATGTTTAGAGGCCAAAACATGAATTTCAAATTCTGATTTATGGAGAAATTTCAGTTCCAAGTTACCAAGTTCAATCCAATGGCATTTTCACCTCAAGGGGTCTTAGGGCAAAATTCTTGATGCTTTGAAAAGATGAGGTTACAAACTTTGCAATGGAAAAAGAATGGAATCAAATGGATGCTTGAGCTGAAAGTTACATGGAGTCAAAGTTGAAGAAAAAGAGTTGACTTTCCATACTTAGAAATATTTCAAATTCTTCTTTGAAAATGACCTATAATCTTTTGCATCCAAACATGGCCTTCCACATAAAATTTGCTCTTGACCAAAAAATATGGAATGAAGAGGATCTCTTTAATGACATTTTGCAACTTGAACCACTAAAAATATCCAAAAATTGAGCAAGTTATGACTTGTTAAAGTTGGCCAAAAATCATGAAATGACCTATAATATTTTGCATTCTTAAGGCAACTTCCATCCATTTTCTAACTTTTCACATAAAAGAAGGCATGAAGTACACATCCTTAGTATCATCATGAAAAAAGAATG
Source organism: Vicia faba (assembly GCA_948472305.1). Classification (NCBI taxonomy): domain Eukaryota; kingdom Viridiplantae; phylum Streptophyta; class Magnoliopsida; order Fabales; family Fabaceae; genus Vicia; species Vicia faba. The sequence goes on from OX451735.1 coordinate 139,451,302, forward strand.
GGCTCAAGGTGATAAAAATTGACCAAGTTATGACCATTTGAAGTCACACATGGAAAATTGGGGATTCATCTGGATGACTTGTAATCTTTCCTCTTCACCAAGTTTCTTCCACATGGAAATTCATTGGAACTCTTGAAGTGATTTGTTGGTAACTCTTTGAAGAGAATAATGTTTTTTGAATCACTCAAAAATACCAAAAGATGAGTAAGACATGTCCCTTTGAAGTCCAAAACCCTAGCCTCTAGATCAAGAGAATGCTTTGAGGAACTTTGCCAAGTTTGAACAAACTTTTTGTGCCAATATTCTTCCTTTGTGAATAGAAATTGTTGAGGATGATGATGAGGACTCATGGCCACCAAAGCCACTTCCATACCAATTCTTCCAAAACAACTTTAATGGTGAGGTTTGAATTTCTCAAGCTATGTTGACTAGGGCATGGAAATAAACTCATGAACCCATGAAGAAACTTGCTAAACCTCATTGTCTTTACCTACATTATTAACAAGTAAGACAAACCAACATTGCATTTTATTAATTAGAGAGAAAAATCAAAGTAAAATATTCATGATTACAAAAGAAAATAAATCAAGGTGTTTGGTAATTTCTTAAAAGAGCAAGGCTAATGATAGGGAGAAGAACCAAAAGCCCTAATGTGATCTTGTTGTGATTGAAGCAATATGGTATGATGAAGGGATCTTAGGGGCAAAAATTGGGGTACAACAGTTGCCCTTATTTAAGTTTCTTCTATCCGGAGATACGAAGGTTGAAAATCTTCGTGTCGACATGATCGAAGATACTTAAATATAAAACAAACCCTATTTTTGGCCCTAAGATGCCATACAAATGCTTATGTATATGAATGCATATGAACAGTACCCAAGAAAAGCAAAGTAACATTGGGGATGCAACAAAAATGAAGAAACAAAGGAGCAACCCCATAAGAAAAATAAATCACTGGTGAATCACTAGAACAGAATCAGAGGGGAAGATAACAAGCATCGACGTTCATTGCCGATGGACTACCAACATTTACTGAAGGTAGAGAGAGAAAACATATCATATCACCGTTGTTCACTGACGATGAACTATCAAAGTCCACTGAAGATAGCAAGAAGATAACAAACATCGATGTTCACTGTCGATGTACTACCAACATTCACCGAAGGTAGGGAGAGAAAATATATCATATCATCATCGTTCACTGATGATGAACTATCAACGTCCACTGAAGATAGAAATAAGATAACAAACACCGATGTTCACTGACGATGTACTACCAACATTCACTGAAGGTAGAAATAGAAAACATATCATATCATCGTTGTTCACTAACGATGAACTATCAACGTTCACTGAAGATAGCAATAAGATAACAAACACCGATGTTCACTACTGATGTACTACCAACGTTCATTGAAGGTAGAGAGAGAAAACATATCATATCATCACCGTTCATTGACGATGAACTATCAACATTCACTGAAGATAGCAAAAAAGATAACAAACACCGATGTTCACTGTCGATGTACTACCAACATTCACTAAAGGTAGAAAGAGAAAATATAATTGAGTTATCCCAAAATTCTGGCGTTCCACCTAGAACGAGTCTCAACTTCTTCTTTAACCAAGGAAATCTGTCTGGAAAAGATCAAACATGAGCTGTCTAAAATAAAGAGACTTGTTACTTGTTGTCAAGGGGAATTGCAAAGAGAAATGACTTCCTGGGGATAGAAATATGACTTCCCGGGGAAATGCCACAATATTCCTGCTGAGGAGATAAAGTCTTCCCTTGCAAAGTAAATGCACAAACTAAAACTCAAAGTTCTCAGAAATCCAAAGTAGATAATATTGTCATACAACCACAAATCCAATTCAGGAATAAACCGGAGCAAGACGGCTAATGCAGATACATCCTTTGAGAAATAAAATCAAGCGGGAAAACCAATTTCAACTAAGCAAAGAGTGTTGTAAGAAGATCAGAACAAAATATCAATGAACGATGTTTTTTAGCTATGCATGATGCATGTATGAATGTATGAGTGCTATCGTGCATATGCTGGTAAAAGGATACATAATCAGTGCAAACAAATAAAACTGCCCCAGGTACTAACAACATTGGGATAAAACTTCGACCAGAAAGATCAATCTAAGAAAGGTAAAAGCAACTGCGGAAACCAAACCTATTACATGTCCTAACTTCACTGAGGAGAAACATAATCCTGATGTAGCCAAATCGAACAGATACCAGGATAGAACATCCTTCTTTCGGTTTCCTCAGAGAAACAGTTTTACACAAACAACATGCCTACTGGAGATTGCAAGACCAGCCTCAAATAAATCAAATTGACACCGAAATAACTAAACCTCACTGGGGGATTCAAGCCTACCTCCCTGGAGAAAAACTGCGGATTGAAAATTTTCATCACGGACACTCATTCCAACAAGAGATGCCCTGGGATAACCTTCCCGGGAAATCAAGAAGTCAACACTAGTTCCAATACTGCAAAAAGAGCGACATCTCAGCACACCAAGGGAATAAAACCTTTCATCATAAGAGGGAAAACATTGCTGGGGAATCTAGGATGAAGGCTTCTAACCATGCGAACCCAAGGTCAAATGTGAATCAAGACTTGACTGGGGATAATGGGGATCACAAATGCAATATTGTACCTTGCACTCACTGATATCGTCTTTAACTATCTGAGAAACACACAAAGATTGTGCACAAACCAGCAAAATGATATGAGGAAACCTTCATGAAGGGAGTAAATCTTCTTAAAACAACCGGAGTTTGTTCATTCTTGAGATCACCATTCTTGCTGTCATTGTTTCATCACAAATCCCAAAGTAAATTGAATTGTAAATATCTTTTTTCTTTGAAAAGTTAATTTTTCCTTTTTTTTAATCTTTTTGCTTTAACAGTTATTATCAGTAATAAATGAAGTCTTTGCAAGCTAAATAAAAAAGGAACACAAAGAATTGGGTAAAAGCTCGAATTTCATTAATAGAATGGTAGCCCGCGAATGGTGAGACTCCATGGATGATTACAAAGTTTGAGAAATGGTAATACATAATGGAAAAGATACATTGAGATACAATGACCACTATTCCCCCTAACAACTTTTGAAATCCTGAGCAGCAGCTTTTGTTGAAGTATGGTAAGGACCCGAGAAGATTGTTGCTTCAACGATCAAGTCTCGTCTGACGTAGTTACTTGCCAAGAAGATCCCTAAATTTTGCCTAAGCTTCCCTTGCAGGTTTTCAACTTAGCGGGAAATTTATTCTGTTTATGTCTCTAATTTTTGCCTAGACCGCCCTTTCGGGTTTTCGGCCTACCGAGACGCTCCTTTTTGCCTAAGCCGCCATTTCGGGTTTTCAACTTAGCGAGCTGTTCTTTTATTTATTTAGGAGAAGTATTTCTTGACTGCATCAATATTCATGGGACGTGGGAACTCCTCGCCATCCATAGTTTCAATCATTAATGCACCACTAGAGAAGGCTTTCTTGACAACATACGGGCCTTCAAAATTGGGAGTCCACTTGTCCCTAGAATCAGTGTTGAAAGACATGATCTTCCTAAGCACAAGGTCGCCTTCTCTGAATTCACGAGGTTTGACATTTTTATCAAATGCTTTCTTCATTCTTCTCTGATATAACTACCCATGACATAAAGTTGTCACCCTCTTCTCTTCAATCAAATTCAATTGGTCAAACCTATTCTGGACCCATCCAGCCTCTGTCAACTTGGTTTCCATTATCACACGCAACGAGGGAATCTCTACCTCAACAGGGAGTACAACTTCCATTCCATATACTAGGGAGAACGGGGTTGCTCATGTTGAAGTGCGAACAAATGTTCGATATCCATGCAGAGCAAAAGGGAGCATTTCATGCCAATCCTTATAAGTGACAACCATTTTTTGGATAATTCTCTTGATATTCTTATTAGCAGCTTCAACAGCCCCATTCATCTTTGGCCTGTATGGAGATGAATTGTGATGGACAATCTTGAATTCTTCGCATAGTTTTGTAATCATCTTGTTGATCAAATTAGAGCCATTGTCAGTGATGATTCTGCTCAGCACACCATACCGGCATATAAGATTGTTTTTTATGAAACGCACAACCACCTATTTGGTAAAGTTGGCATAAGAAGAAAACTCTACCCATTTGGTAAAGTAGTCAATTGCTACCAAGATGAAACGGTGTCCATTCGAAGCTTTAGGTTCTATCATCTCGATCATGTCAATACCCCACACAGAGAAAGGCCATGGGGAGGAAATCACATTGAGAAGTGTCGGAGGCACATGGATCTTATCTGCATAAATCTGGCATTTATGGCACTTCTTTGCAAATTTGTAACAGTCAGATTCCATTGTCAACCAATATTAACCTGCCCTTAGCATCTTTATAGCCATCAAATGTCCATTGGCATGAGTGCCAAATGAACCTTCATGAATCTCATGCATCAACATGTCTGCTTCATGTCTATCCACGCATCTGAGCAAGACCATGTCATAATTTCTCTTGTATAACACATTTTCATTGACGAAGAAACTGCCTGCCAATCTTCTCAGTGTCTTTCTATCTTTTCTCTACGCATCAATCGGGTATTCCAGAGTCAAGAAAATGCTTGATATCATAATACCAAGGCTTCTCATCTGCTAACTCCTCTGTTGCAAACACATGAACGGGTCTATCCAGTCGCCGAACTGTAATTCGGGGTAAATCATTCCAAGTATTCACTTGGTACATGGAAGCCAAAGTTGCCAGAGCATCCGCCTTTTGATTTTCATCTCTTGGAATGTGATGGAATTCAACTTTATTTAAGAAGGGTAGTAATCTTCTAGCATAATCTTTGTAAGGGATCAAGCCAGGGTGGCGAGTATCCAATTCTCCTTTAATCTGATTTATTACCAAAGCTGAATCCCCATACACATCCAGAATCTTGATTATGAGATTAATAGCTTCCTCAAGACCCATGATGCAAGCCTCATATTATGCCATATTATTAGTGCAATCAAATGTTAACCTCGCAGTGAAAGTAATATGTGATCCGTGAGGAGTGGCCATCACAACACCAATTCCTTTACCATAGGCATTCACTGCTCCATCAAAAATCATACTCCAACGAGATTCAGGGTCAGGGCCTTCCTCAAGCAATGGTTCATCACAATCTTTCACTTTCAGGAACATCACATCCTCATTGGGGAATTCATATTCTGCAACCTGATGATCTTCCACTGGCTGGTGAGCCAGGTAATCTGCCAACACACTACTTTTAATAGCCTTCTGAGTGCGGTACTCGGTATCATATTCAGATAACAACATCTGTCAGCGAGCAATTCTCCCAGTAAGAGCAGGCTTTTCAAAAATATACTTGATTGGATCCACTTTGGAGATCAACCAAGTGGTATGATTCAACATATACTGCCGCAAACGCTTTGCCGCACAGGCCAAAGCCCAACACGTTTTTTCTAGCATAGAATACCACGACTCACAATCAGTGAACTTTTTGCTAAGATAAAAAATGGAGAACTCTTTCTTCCCTGTTTCATCCTGTTGTCCCAGAATACAACCCATGGATTTATCTAACATTGTTAGATACATAATCAACGGTCTTCCTTCTACGGGAGGGAGCAAGATAGGAGGTTCAAGCAGATACTCTTTAATACTTTCAAATGCCCTTTGGCGGTCATCCATCCACACACAACCTTGATCTTTCTTTAATAACTTAAATATCGGTTCACACGTTGCAGTCATGTGGGAAATAAATCTGGAGATATAATTCAAACGCCCGAGGAAACCCCTGACTTGATTTTCAGTTCTTGGTGCTGGAATTTCTTGAATTGCCTTGACTTTATCGGGGTCAACTTCAATTCCTTTCTTGCTAACAATAAAACCCAACAATTTCCCCGATCTAACTCCGAAGGTGCATTTATTTGGATTCAAGCGGAGATGATATTTCCTCAAATGCTGAAACAACTTCAACAAATCTTCTATATGACCTTCTTCAGTTTAGGATTTGGCAATCATATCATCAACATATACTTTGATTTCTTTGTGCATCAGATCATGGAATAGGGTTATCATAGCCCTCTGGTACGTTGCACCAGCGTTCTTCAACCTGAAGGGCATCACTCTGTAACAGAATGTTCCCTAGGGTGTGATAAACGTTGTTTTTTCCATGTCCTCTGGAGCCATTCTTATTTGATTATACCCAGAAAATCCATCCATGAATGAGAATACTTTGAATTTTGATGTGCTATCCTCTAACATGTCAATGTGAGGCAATGGAAAGTCATCTTTTGGACTAGCTTTATTTAGATCTCTGTAATCTACGCACATGCGGACTTTTCCGTCTTTTTTCGGTACTGAAACAATATTTGAAATCCATTGAGGATACACTGACGTCACAAGAAAAGCAGCATTAATCTGCTTTAGGACCTACTCTTTGATCTTTACTGCCATATCCGGGTGGGTTCTTCTTAACTTTTGTTTAACTGGCGGACACTCTGGCTTCAACGGCAAATGATGCTCGACAATGTCTGTATCTAGACCAGGCATATCTTGATAAGACAAAGCAAAAATATCCACATACTCTTTCAACAGCTCAATCAACCCGCTCTTCACATCAGGATGCAACGATGCTATAATCTTAACTTCCTTCGGATCTTCTTCAGATCTCAAATTAATCACTTCCAAAGGCTCTTTATATGGTTGAATGGTATTTTCCTCGTGCTCAAGAAACCGTGAGACCTCTTCTAGAATCTCATAATAATCTTCTTCTTCAGTCCCATACATAGCACATTCAAAGTTGGGAGAGGGTGGAGGGTCATTGTATTCAACAGATTTTTTAATTAATCTGCACATGTGATTTATGATTGCTTTTAGAAACTGACACATATAACAAGTGATCATGCAAATTAATTTCAGTTATTATTTATTTTGAAAGGTTTTTTTTAAAATTTTTTTATTACCATTTCCCAGGAAAAAGCAGAAAATAAAAGACATAATTTGGAAGCAAAGACAACTTTTATTAATGATCTTAAAAGTTATAGCAAATAGATAAGCCCTACAACATTAATACTTCCACCTTAGGCAGAGTGAAAGTTTTTCAAAAGAAAGAAACAGATTAACAAAACAAATTACTTTGAAGCATGTATGCAAGAAGGAATATCAATGGTGACCCAGTTCTGAACTCAGACTCCATGCGTCATATAATTTGGTACTTCCTGCTCTGCTTCATCCTCTTCAACAACATTAATTCCAGAACCAATTGGATGGAGGTAGCCTCCGCTGCGGAAAACATCATGATAACTGTTCATAGAAGACTTTGACTTTGAACTTTCACTTTTACCAATCTTCTAAGAGAAACCCAAACCAGTTCTATTTTTGTTCACGGGTGGATTCACAAGTCGTCCCCAAACTGCATTACGACCATTGCGCACAAGCTGCTGTGCGTCCTTCAGCAAAACCACAGAATTCTCATTCCTCCTTATGTTGTCAATAGATAGGGCTTGGAATTCGGTTCCAACAGCAGCCTCATCTGCTTCTACAATACTGAAAGAGGATAGATGGGATATCAACAACGCCTGCTCCCCATTTATGATCACTACCTTCCCTTCACGCACAAACTTTAACTTATGATGCAGAGTTGAAGTGACAGCCCCTGCTTCGTGTATCCATGGTCGTCCTAGCAAACAACTTTATGCGGGACAAATGTCCATGACCTGGAAGGTTATCAAGAACAAATATGGTCCAATATGGATGGGCAAATCCACTTCACCGATGACAAATTTCCTCGACCCATCAAAAGCTTTCACAATGATGCCACTCGGGCGCATAGGCGTTCCCTGATACTTTAAATTCATGAGGGTACTCCTTGGTATAACATTCAAATCGGATCCGTTATAAATTAGCACATTAGATAGTGAGTCATTTTTGTAGTTCATAGATATGTGAAGGGCCAGGTTGTGATTCCTCCATTCATCTGGTAACTCATCATCGCAGAAACTCAAGTTGTTACATGATGTAATGTTTCCAGTTTTGCTATTAAATTGATCTAACAGCATGTCATTCTCCACAAAAGCTTGGTCTAGTAATCTCATCAATGATTCTCTATGAATAGTGGAATTCATCAATAAAGCTAGGATGGATATCTTTGAATGAGTCTACAATAGCTGATCTACAATTCTGTAGTCGCTTATCTTAATTATCTTCAACATATCGTCCACTTCTTTCTCTAATGTAGCTCCACTAGTCTCTCCTGCAGCCTTCTTAGGCTCATCATTCTTAGCAATTTTCTTTCCAGCAATAACATCTTTTCGTACAACTGGTGCAAACACACGACTGCTACGGGTCACCCTGCTATTATCAGCTATATTCCCAACATCTGGCATTGGCTGGATGGGAATTTCCACCCCATCTTCCAAGATTTTAGCATTGTATTTGTAAGGCACAGCCTTATCTGATTTATAGGGAACAGGACCTGGCATACTAATTACCAGTGGGGTAACAACTGGTTTGCTATGGTACTCCACTTCAAGATGAGCGGGTGCACCAAAACAAGGTACAATGACATTTACCCCTTCCTCAATACAATTAGCCATCCGAAGATCATTTCCGGCAAACAAATATTTGTCTGAAGAGAAATACTCGTCTACAGAGGCATACTCTTCCTCTGGCTCTTCTTCCCTCAAACAAACTTCAACCATATCAATCTCAGGATAATCATCTCTCTGACCTATGATCTTGATACTTCCATTGTCTAACAGCAATTGAACACCCTCTCTCACAATAGTACGGCAGAAGGTAGCATACAACTGCACGAGATCCTCACTCAAGTATTCCACATCAAAAATTCTGAATTCACTCGGACATCTAGAAACCAAATTCACTTCCTCTTCATATTCCTCCCTAGGCCTAATTATATGGATTAAACCTTCATCCATCATCTCCTGTAAATCAGCCTTTATCTTTTGGCAACCATGTATGTTTGCATTGCAAATAGAACAATTAGCGTGGTCATGCATATAGTAACTGAATTCACAGAGGTCGGCATGCATTTTCACCAAATCCCCTCTAACCAGATTAATGTCAAAAATCTGGAAGTCACCTGGACAACCGGACACCATATTCACAGCACTCACTCCCCCGTGCTTGGGTAGAGGATTGTCTTTCACATTAGGTCCCATGTCTTTGAAAGATAAAATTCCAGACTTCACCAACTTTTGCATTTCAGTCCTCAAAGGATAACAATTTTCAACACTATGCCCTGGTGCTCCCTGATGAAAGGCACACGTCTGGTCTGCTTTGTAATACCAAGGTAATGGTGATGGTACAGCGGGAGGTGGTCGTGTCTGGACCAACTTCTTCTGAATCAATGCTGGTAATAGCTCTGAATAGCTCATGTGAATGGGGTCATAGTTCTCCCTTCTCTGATTATTCCCTTGGTTCCCTTGCTGGGACTGTCTTTGATGAGCAACGATAGTCGGAGCGGCATTCATAATATGAGTAACTGAGGAAACTTGCTGGTGACGCTGATAATTCCTTCTAGGAGCGTTTACCCTTCTCTCTTGCATAACTGCATTTGTATCCCCCTCTTTCTTCTTTGTAAACCCATAAGATGACTTCTTCACACCTCCGGATCCTTCACTCTTCGTCAAACGGCCTTCTCTCACTGCCTCTTCTAGGCGGACACCCATCCCTACCATCTCCGTAAAATCACTTGGGGCACTTGCTACTATTCTTTCGTAGTAGAAAGCGCCTAGCGTTTTCAGAAAATTTTTAGTCATTTCCTTCTCCTCCATGGGAGGAATCACTTGCGCAGCCACTTCGCGCCATCTCTATGCATACTCTTTGAACGATTCTCTATCTTTCTGAACCATGGCCCTAAGCTAGTCACGGTCGGGTTCCATTTCCACATTATACTTGTATTGTTTAATGAAGGCTTCTCCCAAATCATTAAAAGTAAGGATGTTGGCGTTGTCCAAGCTCATATACCATTTCAGCGCTGCACCTGTCAGACTATCTTGGAAAAAGTGAATTAGTAGACGCTGATCATCGGTGTGGGTAGACATTCTCCTCACGTACATCACCAAGTGGGCACGAGGGCAAGTGTTGCCCTTGTACTTCTCAAACTCTGGGACTTTGAACTTAGCAGGCACTTTAACATTCAGGACCAAACACAGCTCATTCACATTCTGCCCAAATAGCTCTTTTCCCCTAAGATCCTTCATCTCTCTTTTCATTCTATCAAACTGCTCTTGGAAATCATCCTTTTTGTCATAAAGACCCAAGTCTTCACTCGGAAGAGGGAAAGGACGACACACATATTCATTAACAAACGAAACCAAATTCACCGAAGGAGGTGCAGCAGGAATAGTATGCACCACATGAGGTGCTGGAGTAACAACAGTCTGAACCACTAGAGCATCTTGGGGGCCCAAATTGAAACCTTCAGGCACAAAATTCTCTGGCATTCCCCACGTATAACCTTGAGGCATATGGTTTTGAACAACAGCCGAAGTAGCGGATACAGGAACAGTCGGAACTTCAATATTTGCCCTTGTTGGTTGAGGTTGAACACTCGATGACTGATTCTAAGAAACCACCAAAGCTTCCATCAGAGTAGTCAAATTGGCCAATCCAGCCTTCAAAGAAGAAACTTCTTCGCGTAGCTCAAGATTTTCCTGTTCCAAGTTGTCCATCTTCTTTTTGAAATTAGCCCGAGTGTTGTAGTGATGAGTCAGCTTGCTGAACGAAGTAAAGAAGCTGGGTAAGGCACCTGGATATGAAAAATAAATGCAAGAAATATGTGCAATATGATGCATGATATGCAATGCATATGATTATTTTTACTTTATCATTTAATATTTCAAGGGATTTAATGTTTATAGACATTTGCAAACATCAAAATATAACGCATTTGAAATACTGAAATTTTTTTATTATAATAACTTCAAAATGGATTACAAGTTTCAATGATCCCAAGTACAAGATGAAAATACAATCTGAAATCCTGAGAAAAAGAACTGATGGAGATCAATCTGTACGCTGGCACTTCCCTGTGAGCCTGGCAATCTGAGCCCTCAACCTCTGGTTTTCTTCCACCTGTCTGATGGCAACCTCCTTCCAATCATCTGGATCAGAAAGTGAGTGATCAGCACCTGATTAAGGCCTAGGAGAAAATAAATCCCCTTGCCACTCCATAGACTCTATCGCTCGACTCTCAAGAATCTCAATCAAGTTATCTTTCTCCTTCAGGTCTGCTCTGTAGGAACTCTCTAAAGTCTGGAACTTGTTCTTCCAAGCATCCCTTTCCTGTTGCATCCTGACCAAAGCAAGTTGCAGTTCTTCTAGATCATCTAATAAAGGAGGAGTGGTATTCACAAATAGATCAGGCATGGGTGTCTCCCGAGTGTATGGCATATTCAACTGAATGGCTCTCGATCGGACCCACTAAAGATATGGCTCCAAAGAAACAACACCTCTAGGTCCCAAATCCTACCTACTCTTCTTATGAATGTGACGCCAGGCCTTCGTAATCTGCTCCCTAGCTTCCCTATGGTCTTCTCTTTCCTTCAGAAAGAAACTACTCAAATGAATACTATTCGGTTTCTCCCTCGTCGGATAACCAAGCTATCGCCGTGCAAGAACACGGTTATAGTTAATTCCTCCCTTTGTACCAAGAAGAGGTACATTGGGGAAACTACAATAACTATCAATAATCTCTATATCCTGATAAGCTCGATGATACCAGTCAATATCTGAGTGAGTAAGTTCCATGATCTTAGGAGCCCAACGGGGTTCCTTCTTGACATCCCAAAAAGCATCAGACTGAGACATATGAGAGATGAACCATCGTTACAACAAAGGCGTGCAACAGATAATCATTCCCCCATGATAGGATCTCCGAAGATGAACAAAGTAATAAGCATCACCCAACAGTGTAGGAATTGGGTTTCCAATCATGAAAATCCTGATAGCGTTAATGTCGACAAACTTGTCCATATTAGGAAATAAGAACAATCCATAAGCAAGCAGGGAAAAGATGGCCTCAAAAGCAACTGTGCTCTTCATTCTGGCAAAGTAACGAGCTTTCTCCTATAATCACTGAGCTTGTAATCCTATAATCCCTCCTTTGTTAGTCATGTGGGCTTCCACCTCAGACTTCCCCAGATGAATCAAAGCGACAATCTCATATGGTTTTGGCTCGCCTTCCAAACCAGTAAAAGGAACAAGATCAGTAACGGGTAAATCTAATATATAAGAATACTCCTCCAGTGTAGGCATCAACTGATAATCGGGAAAAGTAAAGCAGTGATACACGGGATCATAGAACTGGACTAAGGTCGAGAGAATACCCTTCTTCATCTTCAGCTTCATGAGTGGAATAATGGATCCATACTTCTTCCGAAAGTCTGCAGAACACTCGATCTCTGGAATTAGACTGATCAACTCATCTAAATTGGGATCCTTGAAACCGTGTTTCCCGGTCTTTCTCTTTCCAGAATCCATGGTTAAAAGTACCTGAGATATTCACAAATAGGCAACCTTTAAATCCCTTGAAATATTGTTTTCTTCAAAAGATGCTTATGAGTGCATGGATGCATGATGCAACAATCACACACAAGATCACACATATAGGGTTCATAGGTTCAACGTCACGAGCATGAGGTCGAAGGTACTACCCATAAGGTGTTGGTCTAAGAGTTATCACCTGCCGAACAAGGTTCTAGAGGTTCCCAGAGTCTACATCCTTCCTTCGGATATTAGCAACTTCCTGATTAACTCGGTAATTAGTAATATTCTCAAGAAAGACTCGTCTGAGCATAGTATCGCGTGACAAATATTTTCGGATTACTCCATCATAGTTTCTGCACTTCACCTAAAAGGCCAAGATGGGTTAGGTATTCTACGGTCCTCAGTTTCAGCAGGCTCCCAGGTTGAAAACATTACGTCTTCCTGATTACTCGGTAAACGACACTATAATCAAAGGGGCCTCCACTGAGTGGGGGATCTCATGCCTCCTTTTTTGGTATTACTCCCTCAAAGTTAACACGACTATACTGCCCGTGCTATCTTAAAGTTTTCCAAAGTTCGGGTATAGGACTTATGAGTAATCACCAAGCACCCTGAAAACCAGGAAAAATCCAAACAAACATTTATACAAAATATAACACATAAACAACAATAGCACATATACATATATAAACAAAGACAGGCTCAATCCACTTAGGGATGGACCAGCAAGAGGTCAATCTTTCCCCAGTGAAGTTGCCATTTTTCTATAGCAGTAGAAATGTTCAACACTAAGTCATTGGATTGACTAGACTTTATACAGATCAAAAATAAAAATTGCCACCGTGCTTTATTGTTTCCAAAGGAATGGGAAAAGAGAGAATAACCCAAAAAAGGGGGAAAGATTCAAGGTAAGGGGGTTGGTTATGCAAAGGGAAGGTATTAGCACCCTAAACATCTACGGTACTCCGGAGAAACCTCTTTGTAAAATCTGTATATTTTGGCTATAAAAATGTGTTGTATATAAAATGGATTGGTGGAGGTGACAAAAGAAATATATTTTATGATTTTTCACCCTCCGCGGTTGCGAACCTTTAGTGCCTACGTACCACCTTTCGTGCAATAGGGGGTCACGGTACACGTAGTTCCTCTTTTAAAAATTTGAAACACAAGTGTGTTAGTTGGTTTGAAGAGAAAAGACATCATCGTCATTATCCGTGTGGAAAACATACTTACTACCCACAATCATGAGAAAGGAGAATTTGCATCATCTAAAAGTGGAGGATATGGCTTGGATTTTAAAATCAACAATGCCTCACTCAACACCCAAGTGGAAAATATCTCACTTTACTACATATTGTAGAAGTATAGTTGTTTGAATCACTACAAGGATTGACAAGAGTCTAACCTTTTGAGAAAAGTTTTAAAGTTAAAAGCCAAAGTGGCAAAATGGTTTGAAATGAGATTAATTGACTTTTAGTCTTCTCAAAAAAAATATCAAGGTATTATTAAATTCATTGGAGTTTATTTATGAAAATATTTTGAAATGCATGGACCTAAGTCCAAGTTTATTGTGAAAGTGGTTTAAGTTTCAAAACAAGAAGAGTTTTCAAAAGGAGCGAGAAGATTTTTGAAATTAAAGAATATGGGAGGAGAAGAAGAGATTATCCTAAAGCATAAGGTAAAAGCTAAGGATAAGAACCATCTAACCAACAAGAAGCCAAAACTTGACATTATGAGCCAAGATAGAATTCCCATTCTTTTTATTGAAACCAAGCGAGTAAAGATACTAGTACCTCTTGAGAGAATCAAACTTCAAGTGTATTAAGTCTTCACAAAAATTAGGCAGAGTAACGGCTGCATACGGGTGAATTCCAGATTACAAACAAAGAGTGTAATCACAAAAACCTGCACACAAAACAAATAAGCAACCCAATGTCTTGAGGTAAACCTCAAGAGCTCCAGACAAAATAATCAGATAAGATCACAAGGTCTCCAAGATAGTCAAAGGTTTCTAATCCTAAGTCCAAGAAAAAGTTCCATGCTCCATAATGCAAAGGATAGTAACCAAATAGTCCAAGTACCATTAAGAGTTTTTTAGGGTTTATGTTGATTATTAAGTATCTTAAGAAAGGAAAAGAAAATTTCAAGTGAGCAAAGTAAAAATGACAAGAAAATAAATGCTCAAATGAGCAAAGATGAAAATGGCATGAAATGTTAATGCTAAAAATAAATAGTTCATAAAGCATAAAAAAGAATGAAAGCATAAGATAAAACAAATCAATAATTAGTGGTTAGTTAGATGACCATCTTGAAACTTGTATTTGGAACTCATTAGAGGATTGGTAGAACCAAAGCCTCCACACAACAAGTTGCATTTTCTTTTTGTCAAGTATATCATCCATTTGGAATTCTCACAAGTACCATTTAATGAACAATGATGTTTAAGTGATCCGCGTTGACCAAAGGTGTTGTAGATCCATTAGAGGATTGGTAAGACCAAAGCCCCCACACAATGAATCTAAAGGTTATTGGATCAAAGAGATCAAATTAACATACTTGGGCTTGAAATCATAAGTTTGGGCCACGAATGATCATTTATTCGAATCGGGACAAAATTTAGCGCTATGTTAAGCAATCGTAAGTGGACTTATATAGAAGTCGCACCTAATTTGAGGCCGGACAATAGAAATCTATGCACCATTTGTTTTGAGACATGATATAGAGATCATACTCCAACAACACTTAGTGCAATGAGAACGGGATGAGACGAAGAGGAATTCGGGTAAAAACAGAAATCACATTTTAAATTAATATTTAATCAAACTATTATTAAAATCATTCATCCATTTTTGTGGAGTTAAACTCAACACCATGGATCCAATGATGTTAATAAAGCCATGATAAAAAAATCAACCCAAATTAGCCAGAAAATAATCACAAAATAATAATATAATTAATATATACATTAAAAGGTTTAAAAATGTTTAAAAAATGGAAAATAATGAGGAAAATATCAATTATATTCAAATTAATCAAGAAATGAAAAATAAGACCATAGAAAAATCCGAAAAGAGGCCAAGTAATTTTACAAAAAATTTTGGAATTTTTTAAAAGTCAAAAACTATTTTTAAAAATTAAAATAAACAAAAATATTAAAAAATAGTAGAGTCAGAAACAAAAATAAAATAAGGTCACCAATATTTGTCACAATATCATTGGATCATTCTATAATTTTTTCAGAATTTAAAAATGTATAAAAGTATTTTTATACATTTTAAACAAATCAAATAAGTTTAAAATTCATAAAAAATAACAAAACACAAAATTAAATTGTGAAAAAATAAGAATCAGAAAGAGAATAATCAAAAATATTTTTCATAATTTTTTCAGATTTTTTTGATTAAAAATGATTTTTCTATGATTTTTTGAAATTTAAAACAATTAAAATATAAAAATCAGAAAAAGAAAATAAAAGTAAAAGATGTGGACCACTGGGTGAGAGTCAAAACACGTTAGTAATCAAGTCCAAGGGATCTGGCGCGCTGTGCATATCATGGTCTTTAATGAATAATGTACAGAATCATTAATAAAATCAGATTTTGAAAATAATAAATGCCACGCCTTCATTGGTCAGAAGATGACACGTTGGTCATCTTCAACTTCCATCCATCACAAATTGCAGGTCTCTCAAACTGTAAAATCAGAAGCTCAGACCTATGTCATTCGCTTCGTCTCTTCAAGACGAAGACAACCACACCCTCGCGCCTAATTTATATAAATTGTAGCTCAAGCAATTTGGAAAGAAAGTTTTAAAAAGGTATTTGAATATTCATGGTCAAAACGTGCTTCTAGTGAAATGTAAGTGTTGCGACTAGAACCAGGGCAATGAGAGCAACACAATGATATCAGAGTTTTGAATAATTGATGAAGAAATCTACCTATTGAAGTTTAGTTGCAGAGCTCTGAAACTGGACTTTTATGGAGCAATATAGGGCACGATTCTTGAATGTAATTATATGGTTAGCTTCAGGGAAGATCAAGGAAGGTGAATTGAGAGAAAAAATGGATTGAAAAAGGCTTGAGAATAGAATTCGATGTTTCTGAATTTTGAGTTGTGAAGCAAGTTTGGCAGGGTGATTCTGGCTATCTAAGCTTGGGAATTTGGATGAGGGATGACCCTCTATTTATAGGGAATCAAATGGAATGTTCAAGCGTGTGAAATGATGAAGTTTGGAGGGAAATCGTGGGAACCTGATGCACGAGCAAAGTGTGATCTGATTTGCATCAAAACTCATCCAATCCTTGCGTTTCAAGGCTCTAATCCACTTTGGCAACTTGGTTAAACATGTTTAGAACAAAAACAAGTGCTAATTTGATGTTTAGAGGCCAACACATGAATTTCAAATTCTGATTTATGGAGAAATTTCAGTTCCAAGTTACCAAGTTCAATCCAATGGCATTTTCACCTCAAGGGGTCTTAAGGCAAAATTCTTGATGCTTTGGAAAGATGAGGTAAAAAATTTGCAATGGAGAAAGAATGGAATCAAATAGATGCTTGAGCTGAAAGTTACATGGAGTCAAAGTTGAAGAAAAAGAGTTGACTTTCCATGCTTAGAAATATTTCAAATTCTTATTTGAAAATGACATATAATCTTTTGCATCCAAACATGGCCTTCCACTTAGAATTTTCTCTTGACAAAAAAATATGGAATTAATAAGATCTCTTGAATGACATTTGGCAACTTGAACCACTCAAAATCTCCAAAAATTGAGCAAGTTATGACTTGTTGAAGTTGGCCAAAAATCATGAAATGACCTATAATCTTTTGCATTCTTAAGGAAATTTCTATCCATTTTCTAACTTTTCACATAAAAGAAGGCATGAGGTACACATCCTTAGGATCATCATGAAAAAAGAATGGGCTCAAGGTGATAAAAATTGACCAAGTTATGACCATTTGTAGTCACACATGGAAAATTGGGGATTCATCTGGATGACTTGTAATCTTTCCCCTTCACCAAGTTTCTTCCACATGGGAATTACTTGGAACTCTTGAAGTGATTTGTTGGTAACTCTTTGAAGAGAAGAATGTTTTTCGGAATCACTCAAAAATACCAAAAGATGAGTAAGATATGTCCCTTTGAAGTCCAGAAGCCTAGCCTCTAGATCAAGAGAATGCTTTGAGGAACTTTGCCAAGTTTGAACAAACTTTTTGTGCCAATATTCTTCCTTTGTGAATAGAAATTGTTGAGGATGATGATGAGGACTCATGGCCACCAAAACCACTTCCATACCAATTCTTCCAAAACAACTTCAATGGTGAGGTTTGAGTTTCTCAAGCTATGTTGACTAGGGCATGGAAATAAACTCATGAACCCATTAAGAAACTTGCTAAACCTCATTGTCTTTACCTACATTATTAACAAGTAAGACAAACCAACATTGCATTTTATTAATTAGAGAGAAAAATCAAAGCAAAATATTCATGATTACAAAAGAAAACAAGTCAAGGTGCTTGGTAATTTCTCAAAATAGCAAGGCTAAAGATAGGGAGAAGAACCAAAAGCCCTAATGTGATATTGTTGTGATTGAAGCAATATGGTATGATGAAGGGATCTTAGGGGAAAAAATTGGGGTACAACACCTAGGATGGTAACCAAATAGTCCAAGTATCGTTAAAGGTTTTTATGGTTCATGTTGATTATTAGGTGTCTTAGAAGAGAAAAGAAAAGTTCAAGTGAGAAAAATAAAAATGACATGAAATGTAATGCTCAAAGTAAACGGTACATAAAGCATAAAAAATATAAAAGGGCATTAAGTAAAAACAAATAATTAGTGGTTAGTTGGATGACCATCTTGAAACTTTCATTTGGAACTCATTAGAGGATTGGTAGAACCAAAGCCTCCACACAACAAGTTGCATTTGCTTTTTGTCAATTATATCATCTATTTGGAATCTTCACAAATACCATTTAATGATCAACGATGTTTAAGTGATCCGCGTTGACCAAAAGTGTTGTAGATCCATTAGAGGATTGGTAGAACCAAAGCCTCCACATAATGAATCTCAAAGTTATTGGATCAAAGAGATCAAATTAACATACTTGGGCTTGCAAACATAGGTTTGGGCCACGAATGATTATTTATTCGAATCGGGACAAAATTTAACGCTATGTTAAGCAATCGTAAGTGGACTTATATAGAAGCCACGCCTATTTTGGGGTCGGTCAATAGCAATCTATGCACCATTTTTTTTAGACATGATATAAAGATCATGCTCTAATAACACTTAGTGAAATAAGAAGGGGATGAAACGAAGAGGGGTGGGAAAGAACATACAAACCACATTTCAATTAAATTTCAATTAAACTATTATTTAAATCATTCATCCATTTTTATGGAGTTAAACTCAACACCATGGATTCAATGATGTTAACAAAGTTCATAATCAAAAATTCAACCCAAGATCAGCCAGAAAATAATCACAACATAATATTGCATTTAGTATATACATTAAAAAGGTTTTTTAAAATGTTTTTAAAATGGAAATAAAAGAGAAAATATCAACTTTATTCAAATTAATCAAGAAATAAAAAGTGAGACCATAGAAAAATCTGAAAAGGGCTCAAATATTTTTACAAAATTTTTGGTAAATTTTTAAAGTCCAAATCTATTTTTTAAATTAAAAGAAATGAGTAAAATAAACAAAAAAATGATAAAAATATAACAAAATCAGAGACAAAAATAAATTGATGTTACCAATATGTTTCACAATATCATTGCATCATTCCATAATTTTTTCAGAATTTAAAAATGTATCAAAGTATTTTTAAACATTTAAAACACTTCAAATAAAGGGAAAATTTATAAAAAATACCAAAACACAAAATTAAATTGTGAAAAAATAAAAATCAGAAAGAGAATAATCAAAAATATTTTTCATAATTTTTTTCAGATTTTTCGGACTAAAAATGAATTTTCTATTATTTTTTGAAGTTTAAAACAATTAAATATAAAAATCAGAAAATAAAATAAAAACCAAAAAATGTGGACCAATGGATGAGAGCCAAAACACGTTAGTAATCAAATCCAAGGGATCTGGCGTGCTGTGCATATCATGGTCATTAGTGAATAAAGCATAGGATCATTAATTAAATCAGATTTTCAAAAAAAATAGATGGCGTGCCTTCATTGGTTGGAAGATGACACGTTGGTCATCTTCAACCTCCAGCCAACATGAATTACAGGTATGCCAAACTGTAAAATCAGAAGCTCAGACCTATACCATTCGCTTCGTCTCTTAAAGACGAAGACAACCACACCCTCGCGACAAATTTATATAAACTGTAACTCAAGTAATTTTGAAGGAAAGTTTTGAAAAGGGATTTGAAATTTCATGGTCAAAACATGTTTCCAGATAAAGGTAAGTGTTGCGACTAGAACCAGGGAAATGCGAGCATCACAATGATATCAAAGTTTTTAAGAATTGATGAAGGAATCTACCTATTGAAGTTGAGTTGTAGAGCTCTGAAACTGGACTTCTATGGAGCAATATAGGGCACGATTCTTGAATGTAATTATATGGTTAGCTTCAGGGAAGATATAGGAAGGTGAATTGATGGAAAAAAATGGATTAAAAAAGGGCTTGAGAATAGATTTCGAAGTTGCAGAATTTTGAGTTATGGCACAAGTTTGGCAGGGTGATTCTGGCTATCCAATCTTGAAGAAATGAACGGGGATAACCCTCTATTTATAGGGAATCAAATGGAATGTCCAAGCGTGTGAAATGATGAAGTTTGGAGGGAAATCGTGTGAAGTTGCAAACAAGAAAAGTGTGACTTCTTATTTGATCAAAACTCATCCAAAACGGGCGTTTTGTTGTGCTAATCAATTCTGGAACTTCACTAAATATGTTTAAAGGCTAAAACGCGTGGAAAACTTGTGATTAGAAGACAAAACAAAGACTTCAAATTCTGACTTATGGAGAACCTTCAGTTCCAAGTTACCAAGTTTAATCCAATGGCATTCTCAGCTCAAGGGGTCTTAAGGCATGATTCTTGATGCTTTAGAAAGACGAGGTTACAAGATTTGCAATGGAAAAATAATGGAATCAAATGGATGCTTGAGCTGAAAGTTGCATAGATTCAAAGTTGGGAAATAGAAGTTGACTTTCCATACTTAGAAATATTTCAATTTTTCCTTCAAAACTGACCTATAAACCTTTGCATCCAAACATGGCTTTCCATTTGGAATTTAGTCTTGACCAAAAAAGATGGCATGAAATAGACCTCTTGAATGACATTTTGAAACTTGAACCATTCAAAATCTCCAAAAATTGAGAGAGTTATGAGTTGTTAAATTTGGCAAAAAGTCATGAAATGACCTATAATCTTTTGTATCCTTAGGGCATCTTCCATCCATTTTATCACTTTGCATATAAAAGAAGGCATAAAATTCACATCCTCAAGATCATTGTGGAAAAAAAATGGGCTCAAGGTGATAAAAATTGACCAAATTATGATCATTTGAAGTCACACATGGGAAATTGGGGATTCATCTGGAGGACTTGTAATCTTTCTTCATCATCAAGTTTCTTCCACATGAAAACTCCTTCAAACTTTTGAAGTGATTTGTTAATAACCATTTGAAGAGAAGGATGTTTTTGGCATCACTCAAAAATACCAAAATATGACCAAGATATACTTCTTTGAAGTTCAAAACCCTAGCTCCTAGATCACGAAAATGCCTTGAGGGACTTTGACAATTTTGAACAAACTTCTTGTACCAACACAAATTCTTTGTAAATAGAATTTGTTGAGGATGAAA
This sequence comes from Vicia faba, assembly GCA_948472305.1. NCBI lineage: Eukaryota > Viridiplantae > Streptophyta > Magnoliopsida > Fabales > Fabaceae > Vicia > Vicia faba. The sequence goes on from OX451735.1 coordinate 139,472,657, forward strand.
ATGAGAATTCATAGCCACCAAAACCACTTCCATATCTTAAAAGTTGAGAGAAATATGCACTTGTGACCAATGGGAACAAAGCCTTGTCCAAGTCATAACAACCTCTCCAATCAACTCCCTTGTACTTTTGAATCAAATTTGATAACCTTGAAATGTGGTGAACCAAAATAACCCTGCCATGCCATTTCTTCCAAAACAACTTCAATGGTGAGGTTTGAACTTCTCAAGCTTTATTGACTAGGGTTTGGAAATAAACTCATGAACCCATGAAGCAAATTTCTAAACCTCATTAGCTTTACCTACATTAGCAACAAGTAAGATAAACCAACATTGCATTTTATTAATTAAAAGGAAAAATCAAGACAAAATATGCATGATCACAAAAGAAAAAACAAGTCAAGGTTCTTGGTGATTCCTCAAAGAGAAAGACTAGAGATAGGGAGGACAACCAAAAGCCCTAGTGTGATCTTGTTGTGATTGAATCAATATGGTATGATGAAGGGATCTTAGGGGAAAAATTTGGGGTACAACATCTTCCCTTATTTAAGTTTCTTCTATCCAGAGATATGAAGGTTAAAAATCTTCGTGTCGACGCTTTCAAAGATACTTAAATATAAAATAAACCTTATTTTTGGCCTTAAGATGCCATGCAATGCTTATGAATATGAGTGCACCTGGACAACTCCAAAGGGATGCAGAACACCACTGGGGATGTAACAAAATAAGGAATCAAGAGAGGAACCCAACCAGGAAAATAAATCACTGGTGGATCCAAAGACCTGAATTAGAGAGGATTGTAAAATGGTCAAAGGATACACCAACTCTTGCTGAAGGCAAAACTACCAATGTTCACTGAGGGTAGAAAGAGGAAAGAAATAACAACATTGACGTTCACTGACGGTGAACTACCAACGTTCACTAAGGGTAGCAAAAAGATAACAATCACCAACTTTCGTTGAAGATGACCTACCAACTTTCACTGAAGATGACCTACCAACTTTCACTGAAGGTAGAAAGAGAAAATAAATAATAACACCGACGTTCACTGACGGTGAACTACCAACGTTCACTGAGGGTAGAAAAAAGATAACATTCACCAACTTCCACTGAAGGTAGAAAGAATATATCATAACACCTCCATTCACCAACGATAAACTACCAACATTTACTGAGGGTAGCAAAAAGATAAAAATCACCAAATATCACTGAAGGTGACCTACCAACTTTCCCTGAAGGTAGAAAGAGAATATCATAGCACCGCCGTTCACTGACGATGAACTACCAACGTTCACTGAGGGTAGAAAAAAGATAACAATCACCAACTTTCACTGAAGATGACCTACCAACTTTCACTGAAGGTAGAAAGAGAATATCATAGCACCGTCGTTCACTGACAGTGAACTACCAACGTTCATTGAGGGTAGCATAAAGACAACAATCACCAACTTTCACTGAAGGTGGCCTACCAACTTTCACTGAAGGTAGAAAGAGAATATCATAACATCGCCGTTCACTAACGATGAACTACCAACATTCACTGAGGGTAGAAAAAGATAACAATCACCAACTTTCACTGAAGGTGACCTACCAACTTTCACTGAAGGTAGAAAGATAATATCATAGCACCGCCGTTCACTGACGATGAACTACCAACATTCACTAAGGGTAGCAAAAAGATACCAATCACCAATTTTCATTGAAGGTGACCTACCAACTTTCACTGAAGGTAGAGAGAAAATATATCATGTTTCCCCAAAATCATGGCGTTTCACCTAGAACGGGTCTCAACTTCTTCTTTAACCAATGCACTTATCCTGGAAAGGGTAACATATAAGTTGTCTCAAATAAAGAGACTACCACTTGTAAAAATTTCACAATAAACTGTCTCTGCGATATTGAAAGACTCGCCATCCACTGGAGTAACTTGATAACGAACTGCAAACTATCCACTCATAGAGAAGATAGCAAAAAAGTAACGTCAACTTTTACAGGGAAGTACAAGTTGCTCAAATAAAGAGACATGCTACTTGCTGTTATGGAGGATTGTATGATGACTTTCTGGGGAATGAAGAATGACTTCCTGGGGAATAAAGAACATATTCCTGCTGAGGCGATAAAAGTCTTCTTGTTCCAAAATAAATGCACATTTCCCAAACCAATGCTCGAAGCTTGCAGAAATCCAAAGCGATAATAATGTTGGGAAACAAAGATTCATACCAGAAATAAAATGGAGTGAAGCAGTCAACCAAAATGCATCACTTGAGAAATAAACTTAAGAGGGAAACCTAGTATATCCAGACAAAGAGCTGTACAGGAAGGCTAAAGCAAAAATATTCCATGAGGGATAACAATGTGGGGAAATTGAAAGAATATATGTTTTCCGCTTAAGGCCAACACTCTATTGGAGAGAGGACAACATAACTCTGCAAAACAGGGTAGTATGTCAACAAATTATCAATGAACATGAATGAGCAGTGATCTGCCAAATTTAACTATGCATGGTGTATGTATGAATGCATGAGTGTTATCATGTATATACTGAAAAAACAGACATATAACACTGGGAGGAACCAAGCAAAAATTAACTCGGGCACAATCAACACTCGGCTAAATCACATCCAAGATGAACATCCCAAAAAAAAAAGCACCAAATGAGGAAACAAAGTCCTACTTCATGGTTTAAATTTATTGGGGAGAAACGTAATCTGGAAGCAAACAAATCAAAGCGACAAAACAGTACAGATACAGGGATATAACATCCTTCTCCAGGCTTCACCAGGGGATAGCACTCAGACTTCAAAGGGGAAACAAATGTTTTCAAATGTAACACTTCTTCTTGGGATTGCAAAACCAATTTCTAGTAAAGCAGATGGACACCAAATCACCAAAACATTCACCGGGGAATTCATGCTCATTTTGAAAGAGGAAAACACACAAACTTCGTTAAGGAAAATAATGTCCCATCATTAAGTCATTAAAAGGGGATTTTGTGATGACTTCATTGGGGAGGTTAACACCACATTCTCAAAGGGAAAACCAAAATACGTTCTTCATCGGAGAAACCGGAGACCCGTGTTCTTCGAGAGTAATTATTATACCAACATTTTGGGGATACTGGAGCCACAAACCCAATACAGCGAAAACATCTTGAGAAAAACTTCCCCAGGAAACAAAACTTCTTAAAACAACTGGAGTTCTTTTTGAAAACCACTTTTGTTTTTTAATCTTTTCGCTTTGAAAGTTATTATCAATAATAAATGGAGTCTTTGCAAGCTAAATAAAAAAATACAAAGAATTGGGTAAAAGCTCAAATTTCATTAATAGAATGGTAGTCTAAGAATGGCAAGACTCCATGGAGGATTACAAAGTTCGGAAAATGGTAATATATAATGGAAAAGATACATTGAGATACAATGACAACCATCCCCGCTAACAACTTTTGAAATCCTGAGCAGCAACTTCTGTTGAAGTATGATGAGGATCCGAGAAGATTGTTGCTTCAACGATCAAGTCTTGTCTGATGCAGTTACTTGCCAAGAAAGTCCCTAAAATTTTCCTAAGCTTCCCTTGCAGGTTTTCAACTTAGCGGGAAATTTATTCTGTTTATGTCTCAAGTTTTTTTCTAGACCGCCCTTTCGGGTTTTCGGCCTACCGAGACGCTCTTTTTTGCCTAAGCCACCCTTTTAGGTTTTCAACTTAGCGAGCTATTCTTTTATTTCTTTAGGCGAAGTATTTCTTGACTGCATCAGCGTTCATGGGACGTGGGAACCCCTCGCCATCCATAGTTTCAAGAATTAATGCACCACCAGAGAAGGCTTTCTTGACAACATATGGGCCTTCAAAATTCGGAGTCCACTTGCCCCTAGAATCAGCATTAAAAGACATAATCTTCTTGAGCACGAGGTCGCTTTCTCTGAATTCACGAGGTTTGACCTTCTTATCAAAATATTTCTTCATCATTTTTTGATATAACTGTCCATGATATAGAGCTGTCATTCTTCTCTTCGATCAAATTCAATTGGTCAAACCTGTTCTAGATCCATTCAGCCTCTGACAACTTGGTTTCCATTATCACATGTAAAGAAGGAATCTCAACCTCGATTGGGAGCACAGCTTCCATTCCACACACAAGGTAAAACGGGGTTGCTCCTATTGAAGTGCAGACAGATGTTCGATATCCATGCAAAGCAAAAGGGAGTATTTCATGCCAATCCTTATAAGTAACAACCATCTTTTGGATAATCTTCTTGATATTCTTATTAGCAGCTTCAACAACCCAATTCATCTTTGGCATGTACGGAGATGAGTTATGATGGACAATCTTGAATTCTTCACACAGTTCGGTCATCATCTTATTTTTCATATTCTAGCCATTTTCGGTGATGATTCTGCTCGGCACACCATACCGACATATAAGATTATTCTTAATGAAGTGCACAACCACCTGCTTAGTAACATTAGCATATGAAACAGCCTCCACCCACTTGGTGAAGTAGTCAATTGCTACCAAGATAAAACGGTGTCCATTCAAAGTTTGAGTTTTATCATCACAATCATGTCAATACCCCATATAGAGAAAGGCCACGGGGAAGAAATAACATTGAGAAGTGTTGGAGGCACATGAACCTTGTCCGCATAAATCTGGCATTTATGACACTTCTTTGCAAATCTGTAACAATCATATTCCATTGTCAGCCAATAGTAACCTGCCCTTAGCATCTTTTTAGCCATCGAATGTCCGTTGGCATGAGTGCTAAATGAACCTTCGTGAATCTCATGCATCAAAATGTTTGCTTCGTGTCTATCCATGCATCTGAGCAGGACCATGTCATAATTTCTCTTGTACAACACATTTTCACTGAGGAAGAAACTTCAAGCCAATCTTCTCAATGTCTTTCTATCTTTCTTCGAAGCACCAATAGGGTATTCCTGAGTCTGAAGAAAATGCTTCATATCATAATACCAAGGTTTCTCATCTACTACCTCTTCTGTTGTAAACACATGAGGGGCCTATCCAGTCGTTGAACCATAATTCGAGGTATATCGTTCCAAGAATTCACTTGATACATAGAAACCAGAGTTGCCAAAGCATCCGCCATTTGATTTTCATCTCTAGGAATGTGATGGAATTCAACTTTATTAAAGAAGGGTAACAACCTTCTAGCATAATCTTTATAAGGGATCAAGCGGGGTGACGAGTATCCCACTCTCCTTTAATTTGATTTATTACCAAAGCTGAATCACCAAACACATCTAGAATTTTAATTCTGAGATCAATAGCTTCATCGACACACATGATGCAAGCCTCATATTCTACCGTATTATTAGTACAATCAAATGTCAACCTTGCAGTAAAAGGAATGTGTGATCCATGTGGAGTGACAATCACAACACCAATTCCTTTACCATAAGCATTCACAGCACCATCAAATATCATACTCCAACGAGATTCAGGATCAGGACCTTCCTCAGGAAATGGTTCATCATAATCTTTCACTTTCAGAAACATCACATCCTCATTGGGGAAATCATACTTCACAGACTGATAATCATCAACTGGTTGGTGAGCAAGATAATCTGCCAACACACTGCTTTTAATAGATTTTTGAGTGCGGTATTTGATATCATATTCAGATAATAGCATCTTCCAGCGGGTAATTCTCCCAGTAAGAGCAGGCTTTTCAAAAATGTACTTGATTGGATCCATTTTGGAGATCAACCAGGTGGTGTGATTCAACATATATTGCCGCAAATGTTTTGCCGCCAAGGCCAGAGCACAACATGTATTTTCCAACATGGAATACCGTGACTCGCAACAGTAAACTTTTTACTGAGATAATAAATAGAATACTCTATCTTCCCTGTTTCATCTTGTTGTCCCAAAATATAGCCCATGAAATTATCTACCACTGTCAGATACATAATCAATGGTCTTCCTTCAACCAGAGGGAGCAAGATAGGAGGTTCAAGCAGATATTCTTTAATACTTTCAAATTCCCTTTGGCAGTCATCCATCCACACACAACCTTGATCTTTTTTTAACAAGTTAAAGATCGGTTCACATGATGCAGTCATGTGGGAAATGATTCTGGAAATATAATTTAACACCTGAGGAACCCTCTGACTTGCTTTTCAGTTCTCGGCGCTGGAATTTCTTGAATCTCTTTGACTTTATCATGGTCAACTTTAATTCCTTTCTGGCTAAAAATGAAACCCAACAATTTCCCTGATTGAACACCGAAGGTACATTTATTTGGATTCAAGCGGAGGTGATACTTCCTCAGATGCTTAAACAACTTCAACAAATCTTCTACATGCCCTTCTTCGGTCTGGGATTTAGAAATCATATCATCAACATATACTTTGATTTCCTTGTGCATCAAATCATGGAATAGGGTTGTCATAGCCATCTGGTACGTTGCACCAGTGTTCTTCAACCCGAAGGGCATCACTCTATAACAGAATGTTTCCCGGGGTGTGATAAATGTTGTTTCTTCCATGTCCTCAAGCGTCATTCTTATTTTATTATACCCGGAAAATCCTTCCATGAACGTGAATACTTTGAATTTTGTTGTTTTATTCCCTAACATATCAATGTGTGGCAATGGAAAATCATCTTTTGGATTAGCTTTATTTAGATCTCTGTAATCTACGCACATGCGAACTTTTTCATCTTTTTTTGGTACTGGGACAATATTCACAATCCATTGAGGATACACTGACGTCACAAGAAAACCGGCATTAATCTGCTTTAGAACCTCCTCTTTGATCTTACTGCCATATCTGGGTAAGTTCTTCTCAACTTCTGTTTAATTGGCGAACACTCTGGCTTGAACGAAAAATGGTGCTCTACAATATTTGTATCTAGACCAGTCATATCTTGATAAGACCAAGCGAAAATATCCAAATACTCTTTCAATAGCTTAATCAACCTGCGCTTCACATCAAGATGCAAGAATGCTCCAATCTTGACTTCTTTTGGATCTTCTTCTGAACCCAAATTGATCATTTCCAATGGCTCTTTATATAGTTGAATGGCATTTTCCTCACGTTTAAGCAACCGTGAGACCTCTTCTAGAATCTCATCATAGTCTTCTTCTTCGTCCCCATACACAGGACATTCAAAGTTGGGAGAGGGTGCATGGTCATTGTATTCAACGGGTTTTTTAATTAATCAGCACATATGATTTATGATTGCTTTTAGAAACTGGCACATATAACAAGTGATCATGCATATTGAATTTCAGTTATTATTTATTTTGAAATGTTTTTTCTGATTACCATTTTCCAAGAAAAAGTAGAAAATAAAGACACAATTTGGAAAACAAAGACAACTTTTATTATTGATTTTAAAAGTTACAGCAAACAGATAAGCCCTACATCATTAATACTTCCACCTTGGGTAGAGTGAAAGCTTTTCAAAAAGATTAACAAATAAAATTACTTTGAAACATGTATGCAAGAGGGAACATCAATGGTGATCCAGTTCTGAACCTTAACTCCATGCGTCACGTAATTTGGCATTTCCGACTCTGCTTCATCTTCCACAATGGCATTAATCTTGGAAACAGTCGGATGAAGATAACCCCCGCTATAGAAGATATCTTGATACTTGCCTGCAGCAGACTTTGGCTTCATGCTCTTACCTCTATCATTCTTCAAAGAGAACCCCAAGCCGACTCTAGTCTTGTTTACAGGCGGATCCATAATCCGTCCCCAAACGTCACTGTGACCCTTATGCACAACTTGCTGTGCATCCTTAAGCGAAACCATAGAATTCTCATTTCCTCTTATGTTATCAATGGATAAGGCTTGGAACTGGGTTCCAATAGCAGCTTCATTCGCCTCTACAATGCTGAAAGAGGACAAATGAGATATCAATAATGCATGTTCTCCATTTATTATTACCACCTTTCCTTCCCGTACAAACTTCAACTTCTGGTGTAAAGTTGAAGTGACAGCCCCTGCCTCATGTATCCATGCTCGTCCCAACAAACAGCTATAAGCGGGTACAAAATCCATGATCGGAAAAGTAATTTGAAACAAATGTGGGCCTATATGAATAGGCAAGTCCACTTCACCAATACTAGATTTCCTTGATCCATCAAACGCTTTCACAATAATCCCACTCGAGCACATGGGCGTTCCCTGGTATTTCAACTTCATAAGCATGCTCCTCAGTATTACGTTCAAAGCGGATCCATTATCAATCAGCACATTGGATAGTGAATCATTCTTGTAATTCATGGAGATGTGGAGGGCCAGGTTGTAATTCCTTCTTTCATCGGGCAATTCATCATCGCAGAAACTCAGGTTATTAAATGACATAACATTCCCTACTACACTACTGGATTGGTCTATAGGCATGTCACTTTCCATAAAATCTTGGTCCAATACCCTCATCAAAGATTCCCTGCGAGCAGAGGAGTTCATCAATAAAGCCAAGATAGATATTTTTGAAGGAGTCTGCAGTAGCTGATCTACGATTTTGTAGTCGCTCATCTTGATTATCTTCAAAATATCATCCACTTCTATCTCTAACGTAGCTCTACTAGATTCACCCGTAGCCTACTTGGGTTCAACAGTTTCAACAATTTTCTTTCCAACACTAACATCTCCTCGAACAACTAGTGCAAATACACGACCACTGTGGGTCACTCTGCTAGTCTCAGCAATATTTCCAACATCAGGCATTGGCTGGATGGGAACTTCCACACCATCCTCTATGATTGTAGCATTATATTTGTAGGGTACAGGACCCGACAAACTAATCACCAATGGAGTAATAGCCGACTTGCTATGATACTCGACTTCAAAATGGGCGGGTGCACCAAAACAAGGCACGATGGAATTTACTCCTACTTCAACATAATTAGTAATTATTTAGTCATCTCTGGAAAACAAATCCTCATTTGAGGAGAAATACTCATCTGCAGAGGCATACTCATCCTCTGATCCTTCTTCAGCCAAATAAACCTCAATCATATCAACTTCATGGTAATCTTCCCTTTGACCTGTAACCTTGATAGTTCTATTGTCCAACAACAACTGAACACCTTTCTTCACGATTGAACATCCTCGGGAGTCTCGACAGCAAATTAGGAAAGATCCATACTGATGTTCCACCTGACCAGCCAAGTGGCAGAAAGTAGCATGCAATTGCACAAGGTCTTCATTCATATACTCCACATCAAAAATTCTGAACTCTCTAGGACATCCAAAAACCATATTCACCTCCTCTTGATACTCTACCCTAGGCCTGATTATGTGGATGAGGCCCTCATCCATCATCTCCTGCAAATCAGCCTTTATCTTGTCGCAACCCTGTATGTATGTACTACAAATAGCACAACCGGCATGGTCATGCGTATAGTAGCTAAATTCACAGAGGTATGCATGCATTTTCACTAAATCTCCTCTAACTAGATGAATATCAAAAATCCGGACGTCGTCTGGACAACCGGCCACCATATTCACAACATTTGTTCCTCCATGCTTGGGCAAAGGATTGTCTTTCACATTAGGACCCACATCCTTGAAAGATAGAATACCGGACTTCACCAATTTCTGTACTTCAGTCTTCAAAGGATAGCAGTTCTCAACATTATTCCCTGGTGCTCCCTGATGAAAAGCACATGTTTGGTATGCCTTGTAATACCAAGGCAAAGGTGATGATACAGCGGGAGGTGGTCGGGTCTGAACCAACTTCTTCTGAATCAATTCTGATAGTAGCTTCGTATAACTCATAGGAATAGGATCATAACTCTCCCTTCTCTGATTATGCCCTTGATTACCCTGCTGAGATGTTCTCTGATAAGCAACAGTGGTTAGAGCTACACCAACAACTAGAGTAACTGAGACGACTTGCTGATGACACTGATAATTTCTTCTAGGAGGATTAACCCTTCTCTCTTGCATAACAGCATTTTCATCCCCTTCCTTCTTCTTGGTAAACCCATAAGATGGCTTCTTCGCACCTCCAGATCCTTCACTCTTCGTTAAACAGACCTCTCTTACAGCCTCCTCTAAAGGGATACCCATGCCTACCATTTTAGTAAAGTCACTTGGCACACTTGCTACCATCCTTTCATAGTAGAAAGCACCCAGAGTCTTCAAGAAAATCTTAGTCATCTCCTTCTCTTCCATGGGAGGAATCACTTGGGCGAATACCTCACGCCATCTCTATGCATATTCTTTGAATGATTGCCTATCTTTCTAAACCATGGCCCTGAGTTGATCTCAGTCAGGTGCCATGTCCATGTTGTACTTATATTGTCTGATAAATGCTTCTCCCAAGTCATTAAAAGTACAAATATTGATGCTGTCCAAACTCATATACCACTTTAGCGCAGCACCAGTCAAACTATCCTGAAAAAAGTGAATCAGCAAACGTTGATCATCAGTGTGGGTGGACATTCTCCTTACATACATTACCAGATGAGCACGAGGGAAAGTGTTTCCCTTGTACTTTTCAAACTCTGGGACCTTAAACTTTGCAGGTATCTTAACATTCGGGACCAAGCATAATTCATTCACACTTTTACCAAATAACTCCTTTTCCCTGAGGGCCTTCATCTCCCTATGCATCTTGTCAAACTGCTCTTGAAAATCATCCATTCTGTCATAGAGACCCAAGTCTTCACTTGGTGGAGGAAAAGGACGACACACATCATCATTAACAAACAGAACCATATTCACCGAAGGAGGTGCAGCAGGAGCAGCATGCACCACAAGAGGTGCAGGAGTAACAATAGTCTGAACAACTGGAGTATCTTGAAGACCAAGATTGAAACCTTCAGGTGAAAAGTTCTATGGAATTCCCCATGGATAACCTTGAGGCATGCGATTCTGAACAACAGTTGGAGTAGCAGACACAGGAACAGTCGGAGCTTCAGCAGTAGCCCTTGTTGGTTGAGGTTGAACACTCAGTGAATGATTCTGAGCAGCCACCAGATATTCCATCAGAGAAGTAAGATTGGCCATGCCGGCCTTCAAAGTAGAAACTTCTTCGCAGAGCTCGCGATTCTCTTATTCTAGGTTGTCCATCTTCCTTCTGAAATTAGCCCGAGTGTTGTAGTGGTGAGTCAGCTTGCTGAACAAAGTAAAGAAGTTTGGTAAGACACCTGTATATGCATAAAAAATGCAAGAAATATGTGCAATATGATGCATGATATTCAATTCACATGATTTTATTTTGTTATTTAGTATTTCAAGGGATTTAAAGTTTATAGACATATTGCAAATATCAAAGTAATAACACATTAGAAAATACTAAAAAAATTTGTTATAACAGCTTCAAAATAGGTTACAAGTCTTAATGATCCCAAGTACAAGATGAAAATAAAGTCTAAAACCCTAAGAAGCAAAGCTGATGGAGATCACTCTATATGTTGGCGCTTCCCTGTAAACCTGGCAATACGAGCCTTCAACCTCTAGTTTTCTTCCGCATACCTGGTGGCAACCTCTTTCCAATCTCTTGAATCAGGAAGTGAGCAACTAGCATCTGACTGAGGCTTAGGGAAAAATAGATCCCCATGCCTCTCCATGGTTTCTACAGCCCAACTCTCAAGAATATCAATCAAGTCGTATTTTTCCTTCAATTTTGCTCTATAGGAAATCTCTAAAGTTTGGCACTTATTCTTCCAATCATCCTTTTCCTGCTGCATCCTGACCAAAGCAAGTTGTAGCTCTTCTATATCATCCAATAAGGGAGGATTGGTCTTCACAAATAAATCAGGCATAGGTGTCTCCTGAGAATATGACATCTTCAACTGAATAGCTCTCGTTTGGACCCACTAAAGATATGGCTCCAAGGAAACAACTCCCCTAGGTCCCAAGTATTTCCTACTCTTCTTATGAATGTGACGCCAGGCCTTCACAATCTGCTCCCTAGATTCCCTATGGTCTTCTCCCTCATTTAGAAAGAAACTACTCAAATGAATACTATTTGGTTTATCCCTCATCGGATAACCAAGCTTTCGTCGTGTAAGAACAGGGTTATAGTTAATTCCTCCCTTTGTACCAAGAAGAGGTACATTGGGAAAACTACCACAACTGTCAACAATCTTTATATCCTGATATGTCTGATGATACCAATCAATATCCGAGTGAGTAAGTGCCATGATCTGAGGGGCCTATCAGGGTTCCTTCCTGACATCCCAGAAAGCATCATACTGAGGCATATGAGAGATAAACCACCCGTACAACAAAGGCGTATAACAGATAATCATCCCTTCATAATAAGAATTTCGAAGATGAATAGAGTAATAAGCATGTAGGAACTGGGTTTCCAATCATGAAGATCCTGATAGCATTAATATCAACAAACTTGTCCACATTAGGAAATAAAAACAACCCGTAAGCAAGTAGAGCAGAGATGATCTCAAAAGCGATGGTACTCTTCATCCTGGCGAAGTAATGAGCTTTATCCAATAAGAACTGAGTTGGTAATCCTCTAATTCCATCTATGGTAGTCATATGGGCTTCAACCTCAGACTTCCCTAGATGGATCAAAGTATCAATCTCATGTGATTTTGGTTCACCCTCCAAACCAGTGAAAGGAACACAATCAGTAACGGGTAAATCTAACAGATAAGAATACTCCCCTAGTGTAGGCATCAACTAATAGTCGGGAACAGTAAAGCAATGATACATCGGATCATAGAACTGGACCAAGGTTGAGAGAATACCCTCCTTTATCTTCAGCTTCATGAGAGGAATAATGGATCCATACTTCTTCCTAAAATCTACAGAACACTCAATCTCGGGAATTAGACTGATCAACTCATCTATCTTGGGATCCTTGAAACTGTACTTCTCGGTCTTTATTTTTCCAGAATCCATGGTTAAAAGTACCTGAGATATTCACAAATGGTCAACTTTTAAGTCCCTTGAAATAAGTTTTCTTTAAAAGATGCTTATGAGTGCATGGATGTATGATGCAACAACCACACACAAGATCACACATATAGGGTTCATAGGTTCAGTGTCACGAGCATGAGGTCGAAGGTACTACCCATAAGGTGTTGGTATAAAAGTTATCACCTTCTGAACAAGGTTCTAGAGGTTCCCAGAGTCTAAATCCTTCCTTCGAATATTACCAACTTCCCGATTAACTCAGTAATTAGTAATATTCTCAAGAAAAACTCGTCTGAGCGTAGTATTGCGTGACAACTATTTCTGGATTACTCCGTCATAGCTTCCGCACTACACCTAAAAGGCCAAGATGGGTTAGGTATTCTACGACCCTCAGCTTCAGCAGGCTCCTAGGTCTAAAGCAGTACGTCTTTCCGATTACTCGGTAAATGACACTACAATCAAAGGGGCCTCCACTGAGTGGGGGATCTCATGCCTCCTTTTTTGGGATTACTCCCTTAAAGTTAACATGACTATACCACCCGTCCTATCTTAAAGTTTTCCAATGTTCGGGTATATGACTTATAAGTAATCACCAAGCACCCTGAAAACCAGGAAAATCTAGATAAATGTATATACAACATATAACACATACACAACAATATCACATATACAAATATAAACAAAGATAGGCTCAACCCACTTAGGGATGGACCAGCAAGAGGTCAATCTGTCCCCAGTGAAGTCGCCATTTTTTTCTGTAGTGGTAGAAATGTTTAATACTAAGCCATTGGATTGACTTGACTCATTGATAACACGAAAATGTATCACTTTTTAGGCCTAATTTACACGAGTTATTTGTACGTTTTTATCGAATAATATGCATGATGAAGGTATTTTTATTTGTTTTCAGGTAAACTATACTTTACAAGGCATAAGATGGCAAATTAGCTAAAAGGAGCAAAACAAGCTAGGAAATGGCAAGAAGAAAGACGAAAAATGACATTCTGCCAAGAAACTCACACCAGATGAGCATTACGAGCGCAACGCTTAGTGTTACGAACGTAACACCTAGCGCACACTGTTACGAACGTAACGTAACGCATTACAAACGTAACAAAGGGCCTAGCTGTTACGAACGTAATGAATTCCATTACGAACGTAACACCTTAAAAACTCAGTGTATGCAGTAAACCACGAAGCAGCCACACGAAGTCCACACGACCTCATTCCATCAGTTGAGAATTTAACGCACGTACTGAAATAATGGAACATGACAGTTACAAGAGAGAGCCTATATATATGTTGAAGATTTCACTTTGAAAGGGTCAGAGAAATTGTTTCAGAACCATATTTTCTTTCTGCATTACTTTATTTTGTTTTCTTTCTTTTGAACCATTATTTTTCCTTTCAATTTTCCAGTTCCCTAAAGTGTTAATTCTTCACATCGAAGGATTAACACACTCTTAGTTCTATATTTCAATTAATTGTATCGGAAGAGCTACTGTATGAATTCAAGATTACCACGGCAATATAAATTATAAGTTTTTTATGCAATTCGATCTTTATTGTTTATATGATATGTTGATTATTTTCATGAACTATATTTTACGTTGCATGTTTGCTAAGTACATTATGTCTGGCTAATTTGTTTGTACCGGTATGTGACTCATAAGCACCGAAGGAATTCAGTGATAACTTGGCTAAAATCTTTTATAAATAATTTTTGGTTTCCAATTTCCATATTTAATTTAACTACCCTTGTCACGAGAGTGAAAGGATATTTAACACGATTTTGCCACGAGAGTGGGAAATTAATTAAGGCAAGAACCTGCATGCGAGAGCTGGGGTTCGACCCAGATAATGGTAATGAAACATTAATTTTTAAATACACGAGAGTGTTTTAACAAATTAATTAAACTCGAGTTGTTTCCAAAAAGTGTTATTAAATATAAAGTGCATCCACTAGGTTTAGTAACATAACTTATTTCATGAACACGAGAGTGTATGTCTCAGGTTTTTAAACAATTTGTTTTTACCGAAATACTTTTTATGCCAAGTGATTCACCGAGTTCCCGAAGTCTGACTATCGCATATCAGTATAACAATAACTATTACTATTAATTAAAATATGTTTCCCCTAAAACCAAATATTCATCGCTTATTTAAACATTTGTAACGTTAGATCGTATGTGATTGATCCTCAGTCTTTGTGGGTTCGATAATCATTTAAAACTAGAACGACTAAACTGTATACTTGCAGTTAGTATCCCGATAGACTCATAAAGTCCTGATCACTCATATAGATCAAAATAAGAATCACCACCGCGCTTTATTGTTTCCAAAGGAATGGGAAAAGAGCGAATAACCCAAAAAGAGGGGGAAAGATTCAAGGTAAGGGGGTTGGTTATGCAAAGGGAAGGTATTAGAACCCTAAACATCTATGGTACTCCGCAGGAACCTCTTTGTAAAATCTGTATATTTTGGCTATAAAATGTTATATAAAAATGAATGATGGAGGTGAGAAAAGAAATATATATTTTTATGGTTTTTCCACCCAACGTGGTTGTGAACCTTTAGTGCCTACGTACCACCTTTCATGCAATAGAGGATCAGGGTACACGTAGTTCCTCTTTTAAAAAAATATTAAAACACAAGTGTGTTGGTTAATTTATGAGATAAGAAATGATCATCATTGTCCGTGTGGAAAACATACTTACTACCCACAATCATGAGAAAGGAGAATTTGCACCATCTCAAAGTGGAGGATATGACTTGGATTTTAAAATCAACAATGCCTCACTTAACACCCGAGTAGAAAATATCTCTCTTCACTACATATTGTAGAAGTATAGTTGTTTGCATCACTACAAGGACTGACATGAGTCTAATCTTTTTTTGAGAAAAGCTTTAAAATAAAAAGCCAAAGTGGCAAGATGGTTTGAAATGAGATTGATTGATTTTTAGACTTCTCACAAAAAAAAAGCCAAAATATTATTAAGTCAATTAAAGTTTATTCATGAAAATGTTTTGAATAATGCATGGATCTAAGTCCAAGTTTATTATGAAAGTGGTTCAAGTTTAGAAACAAGAAGAGTTTTCAAAAGGAGGGAGAGGATTTTTGAAATTAAAGCATATGGGAGGAGAAGAAGGGACTATCCTAAAGCATAAGGTAAAAGGTAGGGATAAGAACCATTTAACCAACAAGAAGCCAGTACTTGACATTATGAGTCAAGATATAATTCCCGTTCTTTGGATTAAGACCAAACAAGCAAAGATATTAGACCTCTTGAGAGAACCAAGCTTCAATTGTATTAAGTCTTCACAAAAATTGGGCAGAGTAACGGTTGTATACGGGTGAATTCCAGATTACAAACAAAGTATGTAATCATAATAACATGCATACAAAACAAACAAACAATCCAATGTAAACCTCAAGAACTCCAGACAATATATCAATTAAGGTCACAAGGTCTCCATCATAGGCCAAGGTCTCTAATCCTATGTCCAAAAAGTCCAATGCTCCATAATGCCAAGGAAGGTAACCAAATAGTCCAAGTATCATTAAAGGTTTTTATGGTTCATGTTGATTATTAGGTGTCTTAGAAAATAAAATAAAAGCTCAAGTGAGCAAAATAAAAATGACATGAAATGTAATGCTGAAAGTAAATGGTACATAAAGCATAAAAAATAAAAGGGCATTAAGTAAAAACAAATTTATAATCAGTGGTTAGTTGGATGACCATCTTGAAACTTGCATTTGGAACAAATTAGAGGATTGGTAGAACCAAAGCCTCCACACAACAAGTTGCATTTGCTTTTTGTCAAGTATATCACCCATTTGAAATCCTCACAAATACCATTAATGATAAACGATGTTTAAGTGGTCCGCGTTGATCAAAAGTGTTGTAGATCCATTAGAGGATTGGTAGAACCAAAGCCTCCACACAATGAATATCAAATTTATTGGATCAAAGAGATCAAGTTAACATACTTGGGCTTGCAAACATAGGTTTGGGCCACGAATGGTCATTTATTTGAATCAGGACAAAATTTAGCGCTATGTTAAGCAATCGTAAGTGGACTTATATAGAAGTCGCACGTATTTTGAGGTCGGTCAATAGAAATCTATGCACCATTTGTTTTGACACATGATATAAAGATCATGCTCCAATAACACGTAGTGCAATAAGAAGGGGATGAGATGAAGAGGGGTGGGAAAGAACATAAAAACCATATTGGAATTAAATTTCAATTAAACTATTATTAAAATCATTCATCCATTTTTATGGAGTTAAACTCAGCACCATGGATCCAATGGTGTTAATAAAGTTCATAATCAAAAATTCAACCCAAGATCAGCCAGAAAATAATCACAAAATAATATTGCATTTAGTATATACATTAAGAAGGTTTTTTAAAATGTTTTTAAAATGGAAATAAAAGAGAAAATATCAACTATATTCAAATTAATCAAGAAATAAAAAGTGAGACCATAGAAAAATCAGAAAATGGCTCAAATATTTTTACAAAATTTTTGGTAATTTTTTTAAGTCAGAAACTATTTTTTAAATTTAAGGAAATGAGTAAAATAAACAAAAAAAATGATAAAAAATAACAAAATCAGAAACAAAAATTAAATGAGGTTACCAATATTTGTCACAATATCATTGGATCATTCCATAATTTTTTCAGAATTTTAAAATGTATCAAAGTATTTTTAAACATTTAAAACACTTCAAATAAAGTAAAATTTTATAAAAAATACCAAAACACAAACTTAAATTGTGGAGAAAAAAAATCAGAAAGAGAATAATTAAAAATATTTTTTGTAATTTCTTCACATTCTTTGGACTAAAAATTAAATTTCTATGATTTTTTGAAGTTTAAAACAATTAAATATAAAAATCAGAAAATAAAATAAAAACCAAAAAAAGGTGGACCAATGGATGACAGTCTAAACGCGTTAGTAATCAAATCAAAGGGATCTGACGCGCTGTGCATATCATGGTCATTAGGGAATAAACATAGGATCATTAATTAAATCAGATTTAAAAAAAAAATAGATGGCACACCTTTATTTGTTGGAAGATGACACGTTGGTCATTTTCAACCTCCAGCCAACGTGAATTACAGGTCTCTCAAACTGTAAAATCAGAAGCTCAGACATATGCCATTCGCTTCATCTCTTCAAGACAAAGACAACCACGCCCTCGCGACAAATTTATATAAATTGTAACTCAAGCAATTTGGAAGGAAAGTTTTGAAAAGGGATTTGAAATTTTATGGTCAAAACATGTTTCCAAATAAAGGTAAGTGTTACGAGTAGAACCAGGGAAATGAGAGCATCACAATGATATCAAAGTTCTGAAGAATTGATGAAGGAATCTACCTATTGAAGTTGAGTTGCATAGCTCTAAAACTGGACTTCTATGGAGCAATATAGGGCATGATTCTTGAATGTAATTATATGGTTCGCTTCAGGGAAGATCAAGGAAGGTGATTTGATGGAAAAAAATGGATTAAAAAAGGCTTCGGAATAGATTTCGAAGTTGCAGAATTGAGTTACGGCACAAGTTTGGCAGGGTGACTCTGGCTATCCAAGCTTGAGGAAATGAATGGTGGATGACCCTCTATTTATAGGGAATCAAATGGAATGTCCAAGCATGTGAAATGATGAAGTTTGGAGGGAAATCGTGTGAAGTTGCAAACAAGAAAAGTGTTACTTCTAATTTGATCAAAACTCATCCGAAACGTGCATTTTGTTATGTTAATCAATTCTGGAACTTCACTAAATATGTTCAGAGGCAAAAACGCTTGGAAAACTTGTGATTAGAAGCCAAAACAAAGACTTCAAATTTTGACTTATGGAGAAACTTCAGTTCCAAGTTACCAAGTTCAATCCAATGGCATTCTCAACTCAAGGGGTCTTAAGGCATGATTCTTGATGCTTTAGAAAGATGAGGTTACAAGCTTTGCAATGGAAAAAGAATAGAATCAAATGGATGCTTGAGCTGAAAGTTGCATTCAGTCAAAGTTGGGAAAAAGAAGTTGATTTTCCATACTTAGAAATATTTCAATTTTCCTTCAAAAGTGACCTATAATGTTTTGCATCCAACCATGGCCTTCCACTTGGAATTTCCTCTTGACTAGAAAAGATGGCATGAAATAGACCTATTGAATGACATTTTGAAACTTGTACCATTCAAAATATCCAAAAGTTGAGAGAGTTATGAGTTATTGAAGTTGGCAAAAAGTCATGAAATAACCTATAATCTTTTGTATCCTTAGGGAATATTCCATCCATTTTCTCACTTTTCATATAAAAGAAGGCATAAAGTTCACATCCTCATGACCAATACGGAAAAATAATGGGCTCAAGGCGATAAAAATTGATCAAATCATGATCATTTGAAGTCACACATGGGAAATTGGGGATTCATCTGGAGGACTTGTAATATTTCTTCATCATCAAGTTTCTTCCACATGAAAAATCCTTGAAACTTTTGAAGTGATTTTTTAATAACCCTTTGAAGAGAACGATGTTTTTGGAATCACTCAAAAATACCAAAAGATGAGCAAGATATACTTCTTTGAAGTTCAAAACCCTAACTCCTAGATAAAGAAAATGCCTTTAGGGACTTTGACAATTTTGAACAAACTTCTTGTACCAACACAAATACTTTGTAAATAGAAGTTGTTGAGGATGAAAATTAGAATTCATAGCCATCAAAAACACTTCCATATCTTAAAAGTGGAGAGAAATATGCACTTGTAACCAATGGGAACAAAGCCTTGTCCAAGTCATAACAACCTCTCCAATCAACCCCCTTGTACTTTTGAATCAAATTTGATAACCTTCAAATGTGGTTGTGATACGGTGGGAGAACTGACAATGAGTTTTGTGTTTGTATTCGCACTTGTTCGGTTGAGCAAGAGTCGCCATCGACTTTTTATTTTATCCTAAAGGAAAGGTTAAAAAAGCACAGCAAAAACCTTTTGAGATATTTCGTGGGTTCGGGGGGTAGATTATGAAAAGGGAAGGTATTAGCACCCTTTTCATCCATGGTTATCCATGGGCTCTTAGTTACTTGGTTTTTTAGATCACTTGCCTTGATTTTCGATTGCTTGAAATTGTGGTGTATGTGTGTGTTTTGAAAATGTTTTTGAAGAAGATGCCTTGTCTTAGGCTACCCTTGTAATAATTCTTTACTCGAATGTTTTACAAAGGTGTGTATCTTTTCGAAAAGATGTTTCCAAAATGTTTTGAGAGTTTGTTTTGAAAGTGTTTGTGGAGTGTGGTTTTTGAAAAGAAGGCAAGTGTTTTTGCAAGTTGATCTCAAGTAATTAAGAGTGTTGTCTACCCCTATTGTACTCAAAGGTTTTCTCTATGTTTTCAACCCTTTTTAACAATTTTGTTCCACCATTGAGTTTGATGGACAATCTTGCGTTTAGGATGTTTAACGGGACGGGCGCGGGTCATCGTATGGACCATGAATGCAATGGTGCCAAGTGTCTTTGGCAATTTGCTTTGAAGGGACTATGATCATTCCATTTTAGGCAACTTTCGAAAGCGTCATCGAGGGACTTATGATCATTTGAATTTGTTTTGCCAAAGAAACTCGACGTGCAAGCATGGCCCATTTTGGAAGGCAACATGTGGGATTACCCTAGAGGGTGCAAGTGTGATTGTGTATTGATTTCATGTATTTGTCTTGTATTAGGTTATCTAGCGTTTGGTTTTATGTACATACAAACCCTAGGTCTAACCATGGTATAATTTGAAAGCGGTAAATTGCGGAAATGTAAAGTCTACGCTATTACAAAATAAGTATCCGGGAGTGGGGGTACAAATTTACAAATGGGGATGAGACTTTCGGAATGTAGTGTCCAATAGATTACAACCAAATCGAATCGATCAAATGTAAATGTAACGTATAGCAATGTATAAGATAAGCAAATGTGTATAGGAGCAATGTAAATGTATTTGTATCAAGTGTATAATTTGAAATGTATCGTATATTGTGTAAGTGTATATGTTCATGTATGTAATTTATTTACAGGTGCGAAAATGTGAAATTAATGTATTATTAAGGTATTGTTTTAACTTAAATGAAAAGAATTAAATGTTTATTTATTTAATCTTCGTAATCTTGTATTTTCTTTGATATGTACAAAAAGGAAATTTAAGAAAAGAAAATATTCTAAGTTTGAAAATTGTCACTTTATATTTGATATAGAAATGTATCTTTATATTTTGTGTTTAATATATACAAAAGAATATTTTAATTAAATGTTAAGAATTTAAATTATGTATAAAAATGTATTTTATTTATTATGTACAAAGAGAATATTTTAATTAAAAGAAAAAGGTGTTTTCAAATTTAATTATATTGTGTAATAAAAAATGTATTTTTATGTATTAAAGTATTAATGTACAAAGAAAGGTATTTTACTTAAAAGAAAAAAGGTTTTACATTTTAATTGTATTGCGTATTTTGTATTAATGTAATAATATACAAAGTAAAAAAATATTTTAAGTTAGAGGAAAAATATTGTAATTAAAAATGTAATTTTAAAGAAAGTCAATACTTGATGTAAATAGATAAAAAAAGGGTTATGTTAATTTTTATATATATGAAAAGGAATATGATGTTTAAAAAATAGTTTGAAACAAAATCAGAAGTGGGCTCAAGGGTGGTGTCCACGCGTTTGGGCTTAAGGCTGCAAGGCCCATGTATAACAAGCGTTTTTAGGGTTTGAAGGCTTTGCGTTCAGTTGGGAAAGGCTTAGGTTTGTGTAACGACAGCGGCGCCGTTCTTCGTTCATCTCTCTTTGCCATGGATTCAGAGCATCGTCCCCTTCGCCTAAGCCATCAGCGCCTCCTTCGCCTTCTTTCTTCCTTGGTTCAGTGAAGCACAATTTAAAAGGTAATCCTCTTGTCTTTTTTAAACGCGTTTAGGGTTTCATCCCTTTTTACATGTTATGATTATGTGATTCATTGTTCTTGATTAAGCTTCGTGATCGTTTATTATTGAGGTGTACGAAGGAAAAAAGGAATACTACCTTGACGGAGGAGAAGGCGAGCGCGGAGGTGCTTGGAGGCTTAATGGTGAAGGGGGTGAAGACGCTTGATGCTGTGATGAACTAGCTTGCCTTTTGGTAACCCTGGTACTCTTTGTCTCGCTTTTGGTTTGATGATGATATTGAACTGAAAACCCTTTTGTAAATTTCACTTCTTTCTTCTTCTCTGTTGCCTTGAGTGTTTCTGTTTGGTTTCCCTTCGTATGCTTGTTCTTTTGCCCAGTGATGGTATTCTGAGGGCCTCTCGTATTGATATGCTTCTTTTTTCTCTTCTCCCTTTGCTTTGCTTTGAGTTGCCTCTTGGAACACTTATTGTATGCTGAGATTGATGCCTTTGTATGCTTGATGCCTGTGTCGCCTGTGTTGCCTTATTGATTTGCCTTGAGATGCTTCTTTATCTCGTCTCTCTTTGCCTTGCTTTGAGCTGCCTTGTGTTTGGTTGTTGAAATGCCCTATGATGATGCAATTCTGAGGGCTCGTGATGTATGTTTTGAATTGTTGGCTTCTTTGCTTGAGTTGGTTAAGGCTTCAGGCAGGTTTGAGTCTTGACAGAGGTTTGTAGGTTGATGGTTAAGTCAGGACAGGGTTTTATGCTTATTGATAAGACTGGTTGTTTGGTTTGGATGTACAGGTTTGTGCTGACTTTTGTTAGGCTAAGGTTTCAGGCCTGGTTCAGGGTTTAAGGCTTTTCTGGTTTTTGTTAGGCTTCAGGCAGGGTGAGTGTTTGATGGAGGCCAGCAGGTTTGTTGTGAGGCTTGATATCAGTTCAGGCTTGTTACAGGTTCAAGGCTTTGGATGTTTGTTCTATATTGTTTGACAGGTTCAGCAGGCTTGGCCTTTTGGTTTTTTTTTAATGCAGGTTTTGGCTTTTGGTTCTTATGCTTGTAAACAAAACAAGTTCAAAGTTTTGAGATTGGAGGCTTATGCAGTTTTGTATATTTTTGTGTGTATTGGTTTGCCTCTTCTTCTCCTGTTCTGTGTTCAGTTTTTGTTTTATATATCTCTTCATGCCTTAAGCCTAAGCCTGCTTTCTTTGTTCTCTTCTTCTCTCTCCAGTACAGTCAATATATTAAAATATGTTTGCATTGTACTTTTTCTGAAAGGGCCACTTTTTGGGAAATGATGAAAAGAATATGTTGCTTGCATATCATGCTTTCTCTGCATTTTTTTATCTCTTCTTTTGACAACTTCTTATCTTTGATATCTATCCAAATCTTCTTTTGACAGCTTCTTGTACTTTTTGTATCTTTGATATCCTTCCAAATCTTCTTTTTGACAGCTTTGGTAGCCTTTTGGATAGTTTGGGATTTTTGACAGAAAGTTTGAATTTGGACTTTTAGTTTGGACTTTGTAGTTTGATTTGGACTTTGTATCATGCTGTTTGAGATTTTAACTAAGCAGTTTGACAATTTGACTTGTGCATTCTTAGCAAATAAATATTCGTCCCTCTTTGTGAACCGGGAGAAATCCCGTGATTTGCAGAGAGGGCTTAACTGATACCAATCAGTGGCCCTTAATGATGAACTGTAATTTTATCTGTCTCTTTTATTTATTTATCTGCTATTGACTTTTTTTCCTTTCATTTGCAGATAAAAAAAATGAATGGAGCACTGGAGCAAGGGATGGCAGATGAAGAATTGAAGATTAGAAAAATGTTTAGTATAGCTTTTTTTACCAAACTCTGATTTTTACTGATTTTTACTGATTTTTACCAAACTCTGCAAATTCAAACTGAATGTATCCTTTCACTGATTTAATCACACAGTGCGAACTCAATCCAAATGTTTCAATCCATATCTCAGCATAACTTGAAAAGTGTTGTAGAATTTAAATCTTTCTGAGAACACGCGCACAAAAACCCTAATTCCTGATTAAATGCCAAAGAATGTTCGCCTGATCAAAACTGAGCCAAAATCAACCAAACCCTAAACCAACTGTTTGAAACATTCTAGAACCCTGAAAATCAATAAAACCCTAATTGTGTCTGACTGACGAGAAAAGTTTGTTTGACCGATTCTTGAGCCAGTTTGAAAAATCAGGAAACACCTGAAGCTGTGATTTCTTGAGGAAAAATGCGAGGGCAAATTTTGGGGTACAACAGTTGCCCCTGTTCAATCTTCTTGAACCTGAAGAGTTAGATTGGCAAGTTTGCCTTTCGCGACTTGAAGGTAAAAGAAGATTGGACACTAAAGTACCCAGAAAATTTGCACTCGGCGATGTGATGGTAGAAGTGAATGGGCTTACATATGCCATTTGGTGATGGGCTTAAAGATGCCATCTGATGCGATAGAATCTTGTTGGGGGATGGGCTTAGAGATGCCATCTGAGAATGGGCTTAAAGATGCCATTTGGTGACTGCTGGTAGGAGGATGGGCTTAAAGATGCCATCTGAGAATGGGCTTAGAGATGCCATCTGAGAATGGGCATAAAGATGCCATTTGGCGATGTTGAACTGTATGTCAATGGTGAGTGGACGAGTATCAGCAAGGTGTCCATGTTTTGGACCATCTCTGAACTGAGGGTCTGAATAAGCAATAGATTGTCATCCGTATTTGGAGGCATCCGTAAACTGTTTTCAAAAGTTGAGAAGAGTCTGAACAAGCGATAGATTAACATCCGTTGTTGGGAGGTATCCGTAAACTGTTTTCAGAAGTTTGAGAAGAGTCTGAACAAGTGATAGGTTAACATCCGTTACTTGGAGAACCCGTGAACTGTATTCAGAAGTCTTGAAGTTGAATATGCAATAGAGCAACATCCGTTGTTGGGAAGCGTCCGTAAACTGTTTTCAAAATTGCATCTGAACAAGTGATAGATTAACATCCGTTGTTGGGAAGAATCCACAAACTGTTTTCAGAAGTCTTGAGAAGAATCTGAACAAGTGATAGGTTAACATCCGTTACTTGGAGAACCCGTGAACTGTTTTCAGAAGCATTGAAGTTGAGTAAGCAATAGAGCAGCATCCGTTGTTGGGAAGCGTCTGTAAACTATTTTCAAAATTGCATCTGAACAAGTGATAGATTAACATCCGTTGTTGGGAAGAATCCACAAACTGTTTTCAGAAGTCTTGAGAAGAATCTGAACAAGTGATAGGTTAACATCTGTTACTTGAAGAACCCGTGAACTGTTTTCAGAAGTCTTGAAGTTGAATAAGCAATAGAGTAGCATCCGTTGTTGGGAAGCGTCCGTAAACTGTTTTCAAAATTGCATCTGAACAAGTGATAGATTAACATCCGTTGTTGGGAAGAATCCACAAACTGTTTTCAGAAGTCTTGAGAAGAATATGAACAAGTGATAGGTTAACATCCGTTACTTGGAGAACCCGTGAACTGTTTTCAGAAGTCTTGAAGTTGAATAAGCAATAGAGCAGCATCCGTTATTGGGAAGCATCCGTAAACTGTTTTCAAAGGTTGCATCTGAACAAGTGATAGATTAACATCCGTTGTTGGGAAGATTCCATAAACTGTTTTCAGAAGTCTTGAGAAGAATCTGAACAAGCGATAGGTTAACATCCGTTACCGGAGAACCCGTGAACTGTTTTCAGAAGTCTTGAAGTGGAAGAGGAACCGGTGTAGGGTTTCCTGATGATGCGTCCGTGTAAAACTGCATCTGAATGAATCTGGAATAAGTATCAGAATGTCTCCGTGTCCGGGTCACATCTAAACTATTTCTGGATGAATCTCGGAAGATGTTCTTTGCCTGTTGACTGATCTTACCTGAAAAGGTAAATGGTTAGTTATATGCAATGTCATGATGCATGATACAACATATGCTATATGATATGAATGTAAATGAATGCGCATGTAAGCTGGAGAGCTGTCTTGCGAAGGATAGATGAATCCGATATGGCTGAAGATAAAAGAATCTTGACTGCTGCCGGGGAAAATAATTCCTTGGCTGCTGCTGTGGAGGGCAAGAATCTTTTGATTGTTGAAAATGAGAAGTCTTGGGACCACTGTTGGGAAACTCAGAAGCTTGGGTTGTATGCCAAACTACTGGGGTCTTCCTATTTTGAGGAGATCTGTGTAGGATTTCCTCATGATGAGTCCGTGTAAAAATGCATCGGGTTTTTGAACACTTTTGACATTCAAATGCCCAAAGTGGTGATGTAGATAATTTCCTGGCTAGTTACAGGTGTTGATCCACAATCAGTCGTCCACAGATATTTTCCTGGCTTGTTACAGGTGTTGATCTGGAACTAGTCGTCACTAGATATGCCCTGGCTGGATACAGAAATCGAATCTTCAAACTCTTCAGACGTGCCCTGGCTAGATACAGGAATCGAGTCTGGAAATAGTCGTCAACAGATACGCCCTGGCTGGATACAGGAATCGAATCCTCAAACTCTTCAGACGTGACCTGGCTAGATACAGGAATCGAGTCTTGAAATAGTCGTCAACAGATATGCCCTGGCTGGATACAGGAATCGAATCTTCAAACTCTTCAGACGTGCCCTGTCTAGATACAGGAATCGAGTTTGGAAATAGTCGTCAACAGATATGCCCTGGCTGGATACAAGAATCGAATCTGGAAACTCTTCAGACGTGCCCTGGCTAGATACAAGAATCGAGTCTGGAAATAGTCGTCAACAGATATGCCCTGGCTGGATACAGGAATCGAATCCTCAAACTCTTCAGACGTGCCCTGGCTAGATACAGGAATCGAGTCTGGAAATGTGATAGTTGATTTATTGAACACTTTTGACATTCGAATGCCCCAAGTGGTGATGAAGGAGTCTTGAATCAGATTACTCTGCATATTGAGAGATTTCTTGAAATCTTGACTGGACTGCCCCAGGTTAACTGAACTTTGGAAGATATGTTCGACCTTGACTAGACTGCCCCAGGTTAATTGGATTTTGAAAGATCTGTTGGACCTTGACTGGACTGCCCCAGGTTAATTGGATGGTGCTATGTCATGCCCCTTGCTGATAGGAGATTTGTAATGGAAGTGTCGTCCTTTTGAAGTGATTTTAACTTACTGAGAGAGTTTTCGTTCCCCCGAACATTCGCTGTATGAATTTCTTCGCTGTCAAACAAAAAGCCAAATGCAGACAGTGATATTCAAGCAATGCAAAGTTTATGTTTGTCTCGAAGTTTTGAAAAATGCGTTTTTAGCAGAAAACTTTTTATAAGACAGATCAACACAAGATTTAGAGCAAAGCCTTACAGGAGTCAGGATACCTTTTGTAACAGTACGCTTTCGAACTAACCCATGCTTCAATTAGGACTTTTGAGGGGTTGTAACGTGGCTTGGTTCACATTTTAAGAAACAAAGGATAAAGGCTCAAAGTGTATTTGTACCCACCCGCTCTTCATGATGTTCTTCACACCTAAGCTCAGTTAATTGTGCGGCACACTCTGTTTTGAGTTCAGAACGACTTTTAGGCGATGGTTCACCAGTTGAATTTGGGGAGACAATCATCATCTCCTTTTTTTTTCAACATTTTTCATGTTATTGAGGATTTTTTAATGACCTCACTATTTTGATTTTGATTTGTTATCCCTAACTTTTGCCTGATTGTTCCCATTTTCGAGATTATGGTCAGCGGGATGCCCCAGCTTTCTTAAGCCTCCTTTATAGGTTTTGGCTCAGTGGGCTTTTTCTCTTTTGAGAGATTGACTGTCTATGTGATAGGGAACCACCCTTGTCTTTTGATTCCAAAGGAATGCTTTTCTTTTGCTTTGACGTCGTTCGTTGTGTTACGAACTGAGAGTTTGCGACTTCAATGCGCACTTAACTGAGATACTACCCTGCCCCGGGTTTATATCAAAGGTTTTGATTGTTTAGAACAGAAAACTCCTACTTCTTTGGCTCGAAGGGGTTGACTAGGGATTATCTTCCTTATAACTCCAGTGTTTGGGAATTGAAAGAAATGCCTGTACATCATCAGCAAGGTCTGTTCAAAAGCATACCGTATAAGATCATGGTATTGTTTCGTCATCCTCCCTCTAAAGGTTTGCAGCTTTTTATCAAGAGTCAAATATCATAAAGAAAAGCATAAGAGTAGTGAAACGAATGGATGAATTCAAGACAAACATATGCAATGCATTAATGAAAACAGAGTTTAACATCAACAGATAATTGTTTGACAGCAAAAGAAATTACAATTTTGAAAATTCAAAATGAAGCAAAAGTCTTTCAGTTTGAGCCTCATCGTTTCAGGTGGAGAACCCTTTAACGGAAGATTTTCATCTCGCCGTCTGGCATGAATTCCAGCACTCCAATGTCGATCAGATCTTGAATCTTGTTCTTCAAGGCCCAACAGTCGTTGGTGTCGTTTCCCGGGCTGTAGGAGTGGTAAACACAAAATGCGTCAGGACAATAGTTAGGAGAGGAGGTATTGAGCTTCTGAGGAGGATCCCTTAGGGTGAGCAAGTTGACCTCCAACAGGCGCTTCAGTATGAAGAATGATGGTATTTCAGTCTCCGTGAACTGCCTTCCCGACGTTTCTTGCTTACGCCGATTACCCCGTTGACGCTGGCGAGGTTGTTGATGGGCTTGTGACCCTGAAGCAAGCGAATGAGCTTTCCCCTTGTCTTCTTGAGTGGATGGAGGCTGAGCGGTGACTTGCTCTTCAACCTCAGATGTTTTCCCCAGTTGGTTGTTTTGAAGCACTTGGCGGACAAGCACTCTGAGTTCCTCTTGTCTTTGAGATAGGTCTTGGATGAGAGCCATCTGGCCCACCAACTGTCCCATCACTTGGGTCCTCAATGTTGTCAAATCAAACTGCATCTCTGCAAGCTGATCACTCCTGGCATTGTTTGAATTCTCGAAGCTCTTTGTGAGGAGAGATTTCATTTCTTCTTGCCCCAGAGACAAGTTCAGGAACATCTCCTGCAGCTGAGCAGTCTGGTCTTTGATGTCTTTGACAGACCTTTCTAGAGCCATCCCTTACTGAAATAAACAGCAGGAGAGTAAGGAAACCTGAAAAAGGAAAGACTGTCAAAATGCAATGCATGATATGTGGATGCATGCTTTCAAGGATCTCTTGGGGTAAACACAAGAAAATGTTAGAGGTTGAACTTCGATCTTTGATTGGAGAACTTTGCACCGGTGGATGTCTTTCCACTAGAATCAAGCTCACCATGTCGAGTGGGTCATAGCCACTGATTCAAGTTGTTGTACTTGATCTTTGTTTGGAGAACTGTGTATCGGTGGATGTCTTTCCACGAGAATCAAGCTCACCATGTCGAGTGGGTCATAGCCACTGATTCAAGTTGTTGTACTTGAACTTTGATTGGCATTGGTTAGAGGAGAAACCTCTTGCCCCTTGGTAAATGTCCGGTTCAACGTAACCCTGCATTAACAGAACCCTCGAGATCCTTGAAATGGTTATTTGAAAATGCTATGGTATGATGTCATGATGTTATGTACATGTATGCGAAAAAGTAAGTGAGTGTATGTACAGACAAACATATTCACACAAAGCAAACAAGTCCTTAGGTTTAGGCTTGCATGGGGTTCAGGTACTACCCTCTTTCAGTTTCGTTGGTTAAAACCTGTCCTATCAAAAGTAACCGGGTTCTAGAGGATCTCAAATCATTGGCTACCCTCAATCGGTCATAACTCCAGCATCGCTATCTTTTCTTGCGGCCGGAACCATCGCGAGAGTTTAGCCTCAATGAGTGTAGCATACTGCTACTATTCTAATGGCCAAGTTGGGTCAATTTAGGGTTCTAAGGTCGGTTGGTGTTTAATGACTCCTTAGAAGACCCATATTCCCCTCGTTGCAACACAAGGGATATCGGTACAGACCAAGGTGCCACACCAACGTAGCCACTACTTCACCTATGTCGGTCTACGCCGGACAGGTCCCTCACAGATTATGCTACCTAAAAAGGGTATTCCTCAGATTCGGGTTAGGATCTATGAAACTCCGATGCAAAGCCCACAAATGTAAAAGCAAACAAAGCAAACAATTGAAAACAAAGGTGATCTAAGCCCTAAGGTTACTCCACTTTAGATTTTATCCCCAACAGAGTCGCCAGTTCTGTGATACGGTGGGAGAACTGACTATGAGTTTTGCGTTTGTATTCGCACTTGTTCGGTTGAGCAAGAGTCGCCACCGACTTTTTATTTTATCCTAAAGGAAAGGTTAAAAAAGCACAGCAAAAACCTTTTGAGATATTTCGTGGGTTCGGGGGGTAGATTATGAAAAGGGAAGGTATTAGCACCCTTTTCATCCCTGGTTATCCATGGGCTCTTAGTTACTTGGTTTTTTATATCACTTGCCTTGATTTTAGATTGCTTGAAATTGTGGTGTATGTGTTTGTTTTGAAAATGTTATTGAAGAAGATGCCTTGTCTTAGTCTACCCTTGTAATAATTCTTTACTCGAATGTTTTACAAAGGTGTGTATCTTTTCGAAAATATGTTTCCAAAATGTTTTGAGAGTTTGTTTTGAAAGTGTTTGTGTAGTGTGGTTTTTGAAAAGAAGGCAAATGTTTTTGCAAGTTGATCTCAAGTAATTAAGAGTGTTGTCTACCCCTATTGTAATCAAAGGTTTTCTCTATGTTTTCAACCCTTTTTAACAATTTTGTTCCACCATTGAGTTTGATGGACAATCTTGCGTTTAGGATGTTTAACGGGACGGGCGCGGGTCATCGTATGGACCATGAATGCAATGGTGCCAAGTGTCTTTGGCAATTTTCTTTGAAGGGACTATGATCATTCCATTTTAGGCAACTTTCGAAAGCGTCATCGAGGGACTTATGATCATTTGAATTTGTTTTGCCAAAGAAACTCGACGTGCAAGCATGGCCCATTTTGGAAGGCAACATGTGGGATTACCCTAGAGGGTGCAAGTGTGGTTGTGTATTGATTTCATGTATTTGTCTTGTATTAGGTTATCTAGCGTTTGGTTTTATGTACATACAAACCCTAGGTCTAACCATGGTATAATTTGAAAGCGGTAAATTGCGGAAATGTAAAGTCTACGCTATTACAAAATAAGTATCCGGGAGTGGGGGTACAAATTTACAAATGGGGATGAGACTTTAGGAATGTAGTGTCCAATAGATTACAACCAAATCGAATCGATCAAATGTAAATGTAACGTATAGCAATGTATAAGATAAGCAAATGTGTATAGGAGCAATGTAAATGTATTTGTATCAAGCGTATAATTTGAAATGTATCGTATATTGTGTAAGTGTATATGTTCATGTATGTAATTTATTTACAGGTGCGAAAATGTGAAATTAATGTATTATTAAGGTATTGTTTTAACTTAAATGAAAAGAATTAAATGTTTATTTATTTAATCTTCATAATCTTGTATTTTCTTTGATATGTACAAAAAGGAAATTTAAGAAAAGAAAATATTCTAAGTTTGAAAATTGTCACTTTATATTTGATATAGAAATGTATCTTTATATTTTGTGTTTAATATATACAAAAGAATATTTTAATTAAATGTTAAGAATTTAAATTATGTATAAAAATGTATTTTATTTATTATGTACAAAGAGAATATTTTAATTAAAAGAAAAAGGTGTTTTCAAATTTAATTATATTGTGTAATAAAAAATGTATTTTTATGTATTAAAGTATTAATGTACAAAGAAAGGTATTTTACTTAAAAGAAAAAAGGTTTTACATTTTAATTGTATTGCGTATTTTGTATTAATGTAATAATATACAAAGTAAAAAAATATTTTAAGTTAGAGGAAAAATATTGTAATTAAAAATGTAATTTTAAAGAAAGTCAATACTTGATGTAAATAGATAAAAAAAAAGGGTTATGTTAATTTTTATATATATGAAAAGGAATATGATGTTTAAAAAATAGTTTGAAACAAAATCAGAAGTGGGCTCAAGGGTGGTGTCCACGCGTTTGGGCTTAAGGCTGCAAGGCCCATGTATAACAAGCGTTTTTAGGGTTTGAAGGCTTTGTGTTCAGTTGGGAAAGGCTTAGGTTTGTGTAACGACAGCGGCGCCGTTCTTCGTTCATCTCTCTTTGCCATGGATTCAGAGCATCGTCCCCTTCGCCTAAGCCATCAGCGCCTCCTTCGCCTTCTTTCTTCCTTGGTTTAGTGAAGCACAATTTAAAAGGTAATCCTCTTGTCTTTTTTAAACGCGTTTAGGGTTTCATCCCTTTTTACATGTTATGATTATGTGATTCATTGTTCTTGATTAAGCTTCGTGATCGTTTATTATTGAGGTGTACGAAGGAAAAAAGGAATACTACCTTGACGGAGGAGGAGGCGAGCGCGGAGGTGCTTGGAGGCTTAATGGTGAAGGGGGTTAAGACGCTTGATGCTGTGATGAACTAGCTTGCCTTTTGGTAACCCTGGTACTCTTTGTCTCGCTTTTGGTTTGATGATGATATTGAACTGAAAACCCTTTTGTAAATTTCACTTCTTTCTTCTTCTCTGTTGCCTTGAATGTTTCTGTTTGGTTGCCCTTCGTATGCTTGTTCTTTTACCCAGTGATGGTATTCTGAGGACCTCTCGTATTGATATGCTTCTTTTTTCTCTTCTCCCTTTGCTTTGCTTTGAGTTGCCTCTTGGAACACTTGTTGTATGCTGAGATTGATGCCTTTGTATGCTTGATGCCTGTGTCGCCTGTGTTGCCTTATTGATTTGCCTTGAAATGCTTCTTTATCTCGTCTCTCTTTGCCTTGCTTTGAGCTACCTTGTGTTTGGTTGTTGAAATGCCCTATGATGATGCAATTCTGAGGGCTCGTGATGTATGTTTTGAATTGTTGGCTTCTTTGCTTGAGTTGGTTAAGGCTTCAGGCAGGTTTGAGTCTTGACAGAGGTTTGTAGGTTGATGGTTAAGGCAGGACATGGTTTTATGCTTATTGATAAGACTGGTTGTTTGGTTTGGATGTACAGGTTTGTGCTGGCTTTTGTTAGGCTAAGGTTTCAGGCCTGGTTTAGGGCTTAAGGCTTTTTTGGTTTTTGTTAGGCTTCAGGCAGGGTGAGTGTTTGATGGAGGCCAGCAGGTTTGTTGTGAGGCTTGATATCAGTTCAGGCTTGTTACAGGTTCAAGGCTTTGGATGTTTGTTCTATATTGTTTCACAGGTTCAGCAGGCTTGGCCTTTTGGTTTTTTTTTAATGCAGGTTTTGGCTTTTGGTTCTTATGCTTGTAAACAAAACAGGTTCAAAGTTTTGAGACTGGAGGCTTATGCAGTTTTGTATATTTTTGTGTGTATTGGTTTGCCTCTTCTTCTCCTGTTATGTGTTCAGTTTTTGTTTTATATATCTCTTCATGCCTCAAGCCTAAGCCTGCTTTCTTTGTTCTCTTCTTCTCTCTCCAGTACAGTCAATATATTAAAATATGTTTGCATTGTACTTTTTCTGAAAGGGCCACTTTTTGGGAAATGATGAAAAGAATATGTTGCTTGCATATCATGCTTTCTCTGCATTTTTTATCTCTTCTTTTGACAGCTTCTTATCTTTGATATCTATCCAAATCTTCTTTTGACAGCTTCTTGTACTTTTTGTATCTTTGATATCCTTCCAAATCTTCTTTTTGACAGCTTTGGTAGCCTTTTGGATAGTTTGAGATTTTTGACAGAAAGTTTGAATTTGGACTTTTAGTTTGGACTTTGTAGTTTGATTTGGACTTTGTATCATGCTGTTTGAGATTTGAACTATGCAGTTTGACAATTTGACTTGTGCATTCTTAGCAAATAAATATTCGTCCCTCTTTGTGAACCGGGAGAAATCCCGTGATTTGCAGAGAGGGCTTAACTGATCCCAATCAGTGGCCCTTAATGATGAACTGTAATTTTATCTGTCTCTTTTATTTATTTATCTGCTATGGACTTTTTTTCTTTTCATTTGCAGATAAAAAAAATGAATGGAGCACTGGAGCAAGGGATGGCAGATGAAGAATTGAAGATTAGAAAAATGTTTAGGATAGCTTTTTTTTTTATTTAAGTTTAAATAAATGTAAAATCATTGTTGTAAACAACAAAACAATTGTACAATTAATTTAAAAATCAATAAAAGTTTCTTTATCCAATTAATTATTTTTCCTCCTTTTGTTTATTTATTATTTATAATTCTTTAATTATAATAATTGAAAATAAATTCCAATCATTTAATCTTAGAATAATAAATAATTTAAATAAACAATGCTTTAGCATTTGATCAGTTAAACCTGGCATTTCCAACATCCAAAGCAAAACAACAGTTAATCACAACAACTGATCAGACGCATTCCCCTTTTTACTGATTTTTACCAAACTCTGCAAATTCAAACTGAATGTATCCTTTCACTGATTTAATCACACAGTGCGAACTTAATCCAAATGTTTCAATCCATATCTCAGCATAACTTGAAAAGTGCTGTAGAATTTAAATCTTTCTGAGAACGCGCGCACAAAAACCCTAATTCCTGATTAAATGCCAAAGAACGTTCGCCTGATCAAAACTGAGCCAAAATCAACCAAACCCTAAACCAACTGTTTGAAACATTCTAGAACCCTGAAAATCAATAAAACCCTAATTGTGTCTGACTGACGAGAAAAGTCTGTTTGACCGATTCTTGAGCCAGTTTGAAAAATCAGGAAACACCTGAAGCTGTGATTTCTTGAGGAAAAATGCGAGGGCAAATTTTGGGGTACAACAGTGGTGAACTAAAATAACCTTGCCATGCCATTTCTTCCAAAACAACTTAAATGGTGAGGTTTGAAGTTCTCAAGCTTTATTGACTAGGGCATGGAAATAAACTCATGAACCCATGGAGCAACTTGCTAAACCTCATTACCTTTACCTACTTAAGCAACAAGTAAGACAAACCGACATTGCATTTTATTAATTAAAAATAAAAATCAAGACAAAATATGCATGATTACAAAATAAAAAACAATTCAAGGTGCTTGGTGATTCCTCAAAGAGAAAGACTAGAGATAGGGAGGAAACCCAAAAGCCCTAGTGTGATCTTGTTGTGATTGATTCAATATGGTATGATGAAGGGATCTTAGGGATCTTATGGTATGATAAACCGATGTTTTCTATGATGTTGCCTTATGTATTATGATGTTTGTAATGGCATGTGATGAATTCATGAGTGGTGATGCATTTTGACTAGATGTGGTCATGTTTATCGTGTTGTTGTGCATCATGCATTCATGGAATATTTTAAGACTTCTGTCTAGTGATGTTGTTAGGAAAGTTTCTCAAGTGTTGATGATAGGACGTTAGTCCAGTCATGGCCTCAATCCCATAGTGTGGATTGAGTTCAATATTGATGACACACTCTTATTCTAAGTGGGAACCGGTCCTATTGGTGGGGATCTTTGGAGAACCAATGACTGAGTCATCAGTGAAGTTTTGGTACCACATGCATGAGTCTAATGAAGTTGCATTATATACTTTGTGGCATTGAATAATACTTGATTACGTGAATGCTCGTTGAATGTGCGATTTAGGGATGTGTAGTGATGATTGTTGACTGATGCTATGGTGATGCCATAAATGAATAATGTAGTGAAGGTTTCAGTATAACATGAAGTTGTGATTATGTTTGGTTTCTTGTTGTTGAAACTACTATATTTATTCTTTATATCTTTTATAGTGGTTGTGATTACTCACCCTTTCTACATGGAAATGTTGCCTCTATACGTGTGTAACTTGCAGGTGATCAAGAATAGTTCGTCGAAGTCTAAAGGATAGCTTCGGAGTGCGTTGTTTATTTCCGTTGATTTTAGGAGGTCTTGTTCTGATATGTAACATCGGGGTTAGGAACGTTTGTTTGAGACTTTCATGTTATTTTTCCTATTTTGAGATAAGGATTTATCTTTCATGGTATTTAATTGTTCGATTTATGATTCATGAAACAATGAAGTGTGATGAAGACTCTATGGAGTGTTTTCTTTAATAAAATGTTTTGAGACTATGATTCTGCTACAATGATTTGAATTTGTTACTGATAATTTTAAAGAAATAGAGGATCTAAATATTTGAAAACACGTGTTACGGAGCATGATGTTTTATATGATGTTCTTGTGAAGATGTGACACCCTTATTGGTGACTTTATTTGATTTAGTTTTCACAAAATATATGCTAAATGTCTATG
Organism: Vicia faba; assembly: GCA_948472305.1. NCBI lineage: Eukaryota > Viridiplantae > Streptophyta > Magnoliopsida > Fabales > Fabaceae > Vicia > Vicia faba. The sequence goes on from OX451735.1 coordinate 139,508,627, forward strand.
GGTTTATAAGGGGGTTACATTAGTAGTATGAGAGCGGGTCGGTCTGTCCGGAGATCAAGCGGACAATTGGATATCAGCAGATCCATACGTGTCCATATTTGGTGAACAGTTGTATAATATATGAGGAGGATATCAAAGCTCATTCGGCACATTACAAGAGCCTGAATGAGAAAAGAGGAAAATGATATCAGGACCATAGGAAAACTTATGATACCCCTGCTGCTAAATGAAAAAAAAGGCTTTTGATCAGAAGAAGACAAGTGGAGGCAGAGCTCCCACTCCCGTCAAGTGTTATAGGTGTTGTGAACAGTGTCACCGTTCTAGTGAATGTAATAATAAGGTTCCAAGATTTTACAAGTGTGGCAAGTCAGGCCATCATGCTCCTGAATGCAAGAACGATGGTCCAACTTACTTCAATTATGGAGAGTGGGGTCATATCAAGACCTAGTGTTAGAAGTCGAAGAAGGACGATGCTTCCTAGACCAACGGTAGAGTGTTCTCTTTGAGTGGAACAGAGGATTCTAAGAAGGACAACTTGATTCGAGGTACTTGTTTCATTAACAATGTTAAGTTAATCTCTATTATTGATACTGGGGCTACTCATTCGTTTTTTTCATGTAAATGTGCCAACATGCTGGGTTTGAAGTTATCTGATATGAATGGTAGTTTGGTAATAGATACTCCTACTTGTGGTCATGTTACTACTATGTATGTTTGTTTGATATGTCCTTTAACCATTAATCGTAAGAGTTTTATGATGGAATTGGTGTGTCTACCCTTATACCAAATTGATGTTATTCTTGGAAAGAACTGGTTGGAGTCCAACTACATTCATATCAATTGTTATAATAAGACTTTCAGGTTCCCTAAGTTTGGTGATAATGGAGAATTGATGTTGTTGTCTACCAAGCAAGTGAACGAACTCCTGGAAGGCGAAGCTTTGACTTTTGTGATGTTTTCGTCGCTACAAGTTGATCGTGAGGCTACGAGTGTGGAATTACCTGTTGTTTATGAATTTCCATAAGTGTTTCTAGTTGAAATCAGTGATTCACCTCCAGAACGTGAAGTGGAGTTTTCTATTGATTTGGTGCCAGGTACAAGTCTGGTATCAATGGTTCCTTATAGAGTGTCAGCTTCTGAACTGAATGAGTTGAATAAGCAGCTGGAAGAGATGCTTGATAAGAAGTTTGTTTTACCGAGTATTTCCCCTTGGGGTGCACCTGCGTTGTTAGTTAAGAAGAAAGATGGAAGTATGAGATTGTGTGTAGACTACAAACAGTTGAATAAAGTGACTATTAAGAATGTATCCACTCCTAACGATTGACGATTTGATGGATCAGTTGGTGGGTTCTTGCGTGTTCAGCAAGATTGGTTTGAGGTCGGGTTATCATCAAATTCGTGTTAAACCAAATGATATTTCGAAAACAGCTTTTCAAACGAGGTATGGTCATTACAAGTACAATGTGATGTCGTTTGGTCATTACGAGGTATGGTCTTTTATCTCTAGAAAATTTGCCTCTTTTGTTCCAACTTCCAATAACACGTAATGACACTCTCAGGTTCTCTAAATCCATATTTTATTCCCAAAACCTATTTCCTTCCAATTAGGCTCTTCCCTTTTTACTCTCAACTTATCCTCAAATTACCCCTAATACCTTCACTCCTCTCACTAACTCCAATTTTATTTTATTATAATTATCCTAAATATTATCCTCTTATTTCAATTAATATAATAAAGAAAGTATTTTATCTATTAAAATAACTCTAAATTATTCCTTCCACCCATGATTATTTTATCAAGCCCCTAATCAAGGACTCATACCCAACAATTAAATAAATCCAAAAAAAGAATAATTAATTTAATAAAATATGGTAAAATATTCTATACGCAAAATAGGGTGTTACACACTCCCCTACTGGTATTGGTTTTGTGCCTTATTCTCGATGAATTGGTAAGCTTCTTGGAAGAGTTTTTCCATCAAAGTTCCATCTTCTCCAAATTCAACAGTTATTCTTGTATTATAAAGAAGACCATTGTAAAAGGTATACATTATTAACCACGTTTCTAACACGTGATATAGGAAGGCTCTCATCAAGTCTTTGTATTTCTCCCACACTTCTAAGAGTGATTCACCAACATTCTATCTAAAATAAGTTATATGGTTCCTCAACATTGTTGTTTTTCTTGGTGGTAAGTAACTTGTTAGGGACGCTTTCTTTAACTCATTCTATGTCATTATGGAAAATAATGGTAGGGAATGTAGCCAATATCAGGCTTTATCCCTTAGGGATAACGGAAACAAATGTAATCAAATAGCTTTAGGGTTGACGCCATTACTTTTCAATGTGTCATTAAATTGCACAAACATGGAGATATGTAAATTTTGATCCTCCGTTGCGTTACCAGAGAATTGGTTCTGCTACACAATTTGTAGCAGAGAAGGTTTTAACTTGAAGTTGTTTGCCTAGATTTCAGGATTAACAATAGTTGAGTGAGGCTCATCTCTAGAGGGGACGATAAAGTCCTTGAGGAGACGATTTTCATTTTCAGCCATTTCTTGTCGACTTTATCGATTTTGTATAAAATATTTTGGAATCCCGCACAGACACATCGATAATATCATTATCTATTACTAATGTTTTTATCTAAGGTGACTCAAATTGTTTGTTTAAGTAATAAAAAAATATGGTTTTAAATTTGATATTAATGATGAGAGACCGAAATGTAATTTCCATCTGCCATTGGTACTCTTACAAATCTCAATATTATTATTATAATGAGAAAATATTTTTCACGAAAACATTTCAGACTCTTGTGGCAGGACTTAAGATTCTGAATAAAGGTTACTCTATCACAGATCATGTTAAAAAGATTATCAGAAGTCTTCCTATAAAATGAAGACTAACGATAACTGCTTTAAAATTGGCAAAGGATCAGAACAACACCTCTCTTGAGGAGTTGGTTAGCTCTTTAAGAAGTCATTAAATAGAGCTTGAACAAGATGAACCTCAGAAGAGGGTAAAATCAGTTGCTCTAAAGTCTACTTCTGGGAAAACCAAGGCTTATCAAGCTAAGGAAGAATCTGAAAAATCTGAAGAAGATTCAGATGATGATGATGAACTCTCTCTGATATCCAGAAGAATAAGTAAAATATGGAAGCACAAAAGAAGCAAGTTCACAGGTCAACGAAAGACATATGGAAGAGGTGAATCCACTTCCTTCAGAGGAATGCTTATGGAAAATAAGTTACTTTCTTTGAATGCAACGAGCCTGGATATTACAAAAATGATTGTCCAAAGCTCAAGAAAGACAAGAAGCCTAAAAAGTCTTACAAAGCTAAGAAGGGTATCATGGAAACATGGAATGATTCAGAATTAGAAGAGGAAGATTATGATGAAGAGCGTGCAAACATGGCAATCATGGCCAGAACTTGCACAGATGAAGAAACATCAAAAGATGAACTGACAATTAACTATAAGTTAGACTATGATGACGATAAAGAGGTACTTTCTTCCTTATCTCGCTCTGAACTTGAAATTGGTTTATCTGAATTAATAAAAAGGTATCAATCTGTTATAAGTAAACGTAAAATCTTGAAAAAGAGTTTTGTAGCTACTTCTGAGAAAACTACTATAGATGAGCAAAATATTTCTGACTTAAATGAAAAACTACTTGTTTTAGAAAAATCAAGCATTGCTCTGAAAAGTAAAGTGTCTAGATTAAAAGAAGAGATTTTCTCTAACACATTTGTTGTTGACGAAGTAATCAGATATGATAGAGATTTTCAACACTTCCTTGCTAAAAGTATAGATAGAAGTAAAATGGCTTCAATGATCTATGGTGTTAGTATAAATGGAAGCATATGCTTCAGATATTCAGGACCATCAAAGAAATTTGGTGAGACTTTGAATATCAAACCAAAACCTCTTTCTGAGCACTTTGTGCTTGATGGCATATATTTGAAATGTCTAGAATAAGAAGGTTCAGATACTACTATAGCACAAACACAGACACAGAAGGAAACTTCTAAACCAAAGTCTCATGCACAAATTTCACATGATTATCATGTTGCACAAAAGTCCAAAAGTGTCAGAACCTCTGGAACTTCTAACAAAAGAGGACCCAGAAAGTGGGTACCTAAGGATCAGATGATCTACATTGCAGATTTCCTTGATGGTGCCACTGAAAACCAGTTATGGTACCTAGACAGTGGATACTTGCGACACATGACGAGTGAAAGGCATATGTTCCATGATTTGGAACTTAAGTTTGGAGTCATTATTGGGTTCAGAGGCAAACAGAAGGGAAAGATCATCGGCTCTAGAACGATTGGTAATGGTGAATTCCCTTCTATTAACAATGTTCTTTTAGTCGATGGTCTGGTGCATGACTTATTATTAATCAGTCAATTTAGTGACAATGGTTATGACGTCATTTTTAATCAAACATCCTATAAAGCTGTTAGTCAGAAGGATGGTTCAGTTCTGTTCAATGGCAAGAGGAAGAATAATATACTTTAGATACCCTTTGTGAAGCTTGTAAAAAAGGAAAATTTTCAAAAACCTCTTTCAAAGCTAAAAAGATTGTTTCTACTTCCAGGCTATTAGAATTTCTTCACATTGACTTATTTGGACCAGTGAAAACTGCTTCTGTCAATGGTAAGAAATATGGACTTGTCATCATTGATGATTATACCAGATGGACATGTGTAAAATTCTTGAAACTCAAGGATGAGTCATACTCTGTATTCGCTTCCTTCTGCTCCCAAGTGCAAAATGAAAAAGATTGCAAAATAGTCAGAGTTCAAAGTGATCATATTGGAGAATTTTGAAATACATTTTGATTCAAACGGAATAGTATATGATTTTTATTGTCCTATAACTCTACAACAAAATAAGGTTGTAGAAAGGAAAAATACAACACTGCAAGAAATGGCTCGCACCATGATTCAAGAAACTCAGATGGCTATGCACTTCTAGGCAGAAGCAGTGAATACAGCATGTTATATTCAAAATAGAATCTCCATAAGACCTATTTTGAGTAAGACTCATTATGAATTATGGAAGAATAGAAAGCCCGACATTTCCTATTTCCATCCATTTGGATGTACTTGTTATATGTTAAACACTAAAGAGAATCTGGGTAAGTTTGACTCTAAGGCACATAAGTGTCTGTTATTAGGATACTCTAAACCCTCTAAAGGCTTCAGAATTTATAACATAGAATTACGAATTGTGGAGGAATCAATCCATGTCAGATTTGATGATAAGCTTAAGTATGAAAAGTCAAAGTTGTGTGGAAAGCTTGTAGATATAAACATAACATTCACTGAACCAAAGGAGAAGATTCAAGAAGATAAAGAATCAGAAGCTCCTTCTTCTAATATTGTTGATATTTCTTATAATAAACCTCAACCAAGGAAGAACATAATCACATCCTCTCATCTTAAAGACCTTATCCTTGGAAGTAAATATGCTCTAGTCAGAACAAGATCAGCTCTCAAAACTTTTGATGAAGTTCTTTTGCATTTAATTTCTTTAATAGAACCTTTATCTATTGAAGAAGCCCTTCTAGATAAAGGTTGGATTTTGGATATGGAAGAAGAACTTAACCAATTCTTAAAGAACGATGTCTGGGATCTTGTTCAGAAACCTAAAGGTGTCCACGTCATTAGAACTAGATGGGTGTTTAGAAATATGCTCAATGAGAAGGGTGAAGTTTTCAGAAACAAAGCATGACTGGTTTCACAAGGTTATAGTCAACAATAAGGGATAGACTATTTAGAAACCTTTGCACTAGTCTCCAGGTTAGAAGCTATTCAATTGTTAGTTTCTTTTTCTGTCAATCATAGCATTATCCTTTATCAGATGGATGCTAAGAGTGCATCTTTGAATGGTTATATTTTAGAAGAAGTGTATGTCAAACAACCTCCTAGATTTGAAAACTCTGAGAAATCAGACTTTGTTTTTAAACTAAAGAAATCTCTTTTTGGCTTGAAATAAGCTCCCAGAGCTTGGTATGACAGATTGAGTAATTTTCTTCTAGAAAATAAATTTACAAGAGGAAAGGATGACACCATACTCTTCTGCAAAACTTTCAAAAATGATATTCTAATTATTCAAATTTATGTTGATGATATTATTTTTGGTTCTTCTAATCCATCCCTCTGCGAGGAATTTTCTAAGCTAATGCATGTTGAGTTTGAAATGAGCATGATGGGAGAATTGAAGTTCTTTCTGGGAATCCAAATTGATCAAAAACCAGAGGCTACTTACATACATCAAAGTAAGTACACCAAAGAACTTCTGAAGAAATTTAACATGAGAGACTACTGTTTACCGTGAAAATTGGTAAACAACCGTTGATCTTCCAAAAAGGGTGATTTTTGGTTACTTGCAAGATCATTCAGATTATTCCTAGGACATATGCTAATTATTTGTGTTGTTTTGATAAAAATTCTAATTCTAAAAAAGAACATGTTCGACTGAGAAAGGTGGAGGTTAGAGGCAGACGAAAACTTGATAAAAGTGCAAGTAAAAGTAAGTAGAAAGGGGTTGAGAAGAGTAGAAATCTGGTAAAAGTGCAAGTAAAATGCAAGGGAAAATAAACTTTGCAAGTAAGATAAAAGGATGTAAGCAGGAACGGTAAGGAATGTAAAAAGGAATATAAAATGTGGTGTTTCAAACGTACATTATCAGTATTCTTTCTCACGCAACGGGTACTCGAATAGTGTTGAGTGACTTGTACAATTGGTTGAACACACGGAAAATTTACATAAACTTCCTATATGTATACTAGTAAAAAGTAACTTCTAGACGGTTACTTCGATCAAGGATCAAGACAAGTGTCCTTTGCATGTTTTTCGATCTTCAACTCCATGCCACGTTTCTTTCTTCAACTGCCAAGTGAACTACCTTTCCCTCTTATATTCAAATTTGAATTCAAATTGTTGCTGATACGAACGCTTCCAGGTCAAAGGCTCTTACAAGATCAAAGCCTCTGGGTCGAAGACCCTTTCTAACTTAGAGAATTCTCTAAGTGTTTTTTCCTTCTTAACAAGGATGACATCGATGGGCCTTTTCAAAGACTCTCAATTCGAAGTATCTTCGAATTAGACTATGTTTCCAAATTGAAGGGTTCTTAATTTAGACTTCTTCAATCTTTGAGATTTCTTCAGTCTATTTTTAGCCAATAAAACCAATGTGTCTGGGTGTCAAATTTAGGAGCTATCAAATTGCCCCCAAGAATGTCAATTTCGACGCCAGAAGAAATGGTCATTCTTTGATATTCCCATTCGACACCTATCTTCTTCTTGGCCACAAAAGTCAATCGTGCGTTTTTCGCCTTCTACCAACCACTGCTGGTATTCAGAGTCATCATTAACCTTTTCCCAAGATGTCACTATCAGTCAGCCGTTACATGCTACCATGATGGCCATTATCCCTACAACCTAGGAAAGTATGGCAAACGTTTTCATCACCTGTACGATAACTGCCTCAATGTTCGCCATGTGCCCCACTAACTCTGCAGCATTAAATGGTTTTGAGGGAGAACACTCTTCCCTGGACACTATAAATAGCCATGAATTCTCTTCTTTGGAATTTTTACAACTCCTAATATTCCTTATTTCCTTGCAAAAAAGAAATCTTAAGAACTTCATCTTCTTCGTTCTTTTACTACCCTCAACCATGGCTTTCCTTTCAAATGCACCAAAGAATCCCAAAACCAAGAACGCTTTTGACTTACAACAACAACTGGAAATATTTTCCACTAGTTCTTTTCCTACTTTGATTGGGGAGGGAAGGGTTGTTTCTGAACTCAGGACTAGAGAATGGCGTGAAGCTTACAATTCTCAGGTACTTATTCCCGTTAAGTACTTCAAGCACATGTACGCCATGTCTGGTCTGCTATCTACATGCATTGAGAACCCCAAACAGAATAATTCCTTCTTCCCAACTCACCCTAGGCTCAAGCCTATAGGTTGCACGAAGAAACCCAGGAATGACCCTAAGGATGCTACTCCCGCTAACCAACAACACTCTCAAACGAAGGAAGACATAAACCTTCAGTTTATGAACAAAGGGAACAAGATCTTTGGATCTTGCCCTAGCCTTACTTCAGAGTATTCATAATGGCTAAGTAAGATGGAAAAAGTGCAGACCCAAATCTGGAAAGATATGGGGATTTATGACTTGGTCATGTTATCGAAGACTGGGTTACCTTATTGCCCTCTTATGTTGGTATCTTCACTGTACTTCTGGGATAGCACGCATTTCACTTTCCATTTACCTTGTGGAATGGTGACTCCAACTCTTTTTGACATAGCAGCCATTATTGGTCTTCGACCAACTGGTCACTTTTTCGACCCTGAAGATTTATCTGAAGACATTATTGGATTTTTGGCCACGAAACCCACATACACCATATTCATCAACCACTTTCACGACAAGTCTAGAAGCATTGTCTCTGAAGTGGAACACATAGCTTTTCTAGATTTGTGGTTGTCTCACTTCGTTTTCTGCACCAAGTCACTTCAAGTGACTAAGAATATGATCTTCCTTGTGACGCAGCTTCATCATGGCTACAACCTTTGTTTGGCTGAATTGATTTTGGCCAACCTGTATGAGTCCATCAGCAATGGTGTGACTCAGCTTAAAGTTATTGGAGATAAGGCGAGTTTTCTCCTTGCTGGCCCCTTATGGCTCCTTCAACTTTGGCTTAACCCAACTTTTGAATCTTTTCTTCCTCAGAAGAACAAGATTAATGAGAAGGCCCTAGAAATCCTAAACAGAAGGGTCGAAGGCACTAGATTAGTCCTATTGACTCCAACTGACGAGCGTCAACAATAACAGAAAGCGTTTACTATCTTTGTAATGATGTTTGCAGATCGTAAGGAGTTTCTTTCGACTATGGATCCCTTCGCCAGTCAAAAGGTTGGTCCGGAATGGTTTATTTGACCATATCCCTTATTTGATGAAGAGGACCAAGTGGAGGAGTATATGGCTATATGGGAATCATTTCTTCGCCCAAGGATTATGCCATTGAGATTCAAGAGTTTGAAGAATCAACTCAGTTTGATTTCTTATCAACTGAATCTTGTCCCTCGCTAATTTGGCATCATCCAATCACTCCCTTCTCGAATCTATCCCCGAGAAAAGTCTCTGTTGTTTTATAATGCAGACTATTCAGAGGATGCTGTTACCAATCATATTGGTAGGTACGTTGTTCGAACCGTACTAACTTTGTTCGACTTCAAACTCAACTTTTTATGTTCGCCTATCTTTGAAGACTGGTGGAAGCAGTACTATGACGAAGAATTCTTCGATGCAAAATACTTTGCTGACCGTCTTCAAGAGGCGTTTATTCCGGTCTCTTACAAGATCAAAAAAGGTAATATTTATTTTCAAAACAAATGCCTCATTTTCTTCGATTCAATCATTTGACATCTGGCTTATACTTGTTTATTTTCTATCCATCAAGAGAACCTTTACCAAGAAAGTCATTGAAAGCGCAGAGGGAGGAGACCTTTCTGTAAAGCCTCCACCACAGGTAAATACTTTTTGTCATAACTTTATTTTCAACATATTAGTATTGACGCTGATGCTTTTGACTCCTTTCTTTTTTGGGTATTAAGAAAACTACTCCAAAGAAAAGGAAAGTTCAAGAAATTAAGATTTCCAGTGATGAAGAAGAAGAATCTCCTTTTATCCCTCTTAGGAGTCAAAAATTAAAGAAACCAGCTCCTCTTTCTGAACCTCGTCCAAAAACCAAAACCAAGGTTATGGCTACTAACTCGAGGCCTCCCCCTGTCATCATCAAAGAACCAACGGAATGGGAAATAACTGCTAGGCTGAATAATCCCAGTGAAACTGATAATTCTTCTCCTGGTGCTGAAGTTCCACCCCGGGTAATAACTTCGACCATCTAAAAATCTTCTTTGAATTATTTTACAATATTTCTAATAATACTCTTTTGATCCTGTTGTACCCCAAAATTTTCCCTCTCATTTCTCAAGAGATCTCTCATAAGATCTCCATTGATTCAAGACTACACAAGGTTTGATCAACTCAAGACATCTCTTCAAACACTGACAACTCAAAATTAGGGTTTGATTTTGTACAAATATAATTGAACTTATAATTCCTTATATTACTTTCATGGATCATTTTGGATCCCCAAGAGTGCCCATGTCAAGTTTCGAGCTTTGGATCACATTTTTGCTCAGTCAGTTGATCAGTTGACCTAAAATCAATTATATCAGGGAAAAGTCAATTATGGTCAATTTGCAGTCAAACTTCATAATTTTTTATCCATATCAACATTATGAACTCATATATGTCAATTTATCAAGTTTGGATCACAATTCCTCAAAGAAATTTGATCAGGACACCAAAAGGGAAAAATGGTCAAAATTAGGGTTTTGATTGAGAAGGCTCAGTTCTTGACTTTTGACCAACAAAGTGACTTATTGGTTGAAGACATGATCTCAAGGATTAAAATGCACCATCTTTACCTAATTTCATATTTCAAATCACCTCTCAAGATCGTTGGATTGACAAATGAATTTCAGTCAACTGATGAAAAGTCAACTGTACACTGAAAAGTCAAACTTTGATTTTTTGATCAAAATCAAGTTTCAAAAATCATATTTCATCAAGACATGTCAAAACATGAAATTTGTTCATCAATAAATTAAAAAGTCAAAATTATCTTTGAAAATTCAAAATTCTAAATTTTTCTAAGTGTTAGAAAGTTAACATTTTTTCATAACTTTGTGCCAAATTTCCACCATGATGCAAGATGATTCAAGGAAAACATCCAACATGAAAGTTGTAGATCTCAATGAGATATAAAACATTATAGGGAAGAACTTTTTCTATAAATGCTTGTATTTCAAGTTATGAATTTATGGAGACATGTCCATGAAACTAAAAGGCTTAGTGAAATTTTGCCCTAGTTAGGCAGATTTTTGGTACTAACTTCATAGTAACTTTTCACATGGTTCCAAGTTGATTCTTCAAAAATTTTCAACATAAAGGTTGTAGAGGATGCTACAAGCTTTCCAAAATGTCCAATAAATAATTGAGATCATACTTGAGCTAAGAGAATCGAAGGCAAGAAGTTAGGGTTTCAAACTTGTTTTGCAAGACATATTTTGTGATGAACATGAACCAAATCCATAGCCATGCTGCATAATCCTCACTTTGCAGGCCTCAAACTTGTTTTTCACTATATAATTAATGGTTTACACAACTGATTATGCCCTTATCCAAGTGTTTCAAGCTTTGTCAAAACCAATTTGCCATTTTGGGAAGAAAGTTCACACTTCCATTTTGGAAAAGTGGCTTTAATCACAATGTTAACTCTTCTTGAGCCCATACTTTATTTCTTCTGACTCCAAAACATTTCAAATCAAGAAGAAACATATCTACATCCTGCTAACGACCCTACAAATCCTTGTACTTCACATTGAAACCATGTTTGTCAACTTTACTTCAAAATCAAGTAACCAAGCCATAACATGTGATTTCAAATTCTGAGTTGTTTCAAGTCTCAAAACCATTTGCCTATAAGTAAATACACTATTTTCAAGGTAAGATACATATGCTTAAGCCCTCAAACCCTCTCAAAGTAAGGATTGCATAAACAACATGCATTGTTGCACTTTCTGGCCAGAAATCTCAAACACCTAATACACTTGTGCATTACTTGGACTTTCACTTCCAAAAGTTCCTAAAAATCATCTACAAACAATCACACACCCTGTTACATGACCGTAACATCTCCATCACCTTCTTCCATAACCAAAAAACAGAGCTTGCATCTCGACTTCTCTAGCACGACTCAAGCACTCCCAGCATCAAGTAAAGGTTGCATTAGCTTCCTGGGAACTTAAGGAAGCTAACCTGATCATCACCATCACTTGAAACAAGCTCAAACTCATTTCAAAATTTCCAGTTTTTGAGGTATTTTTCTGAACTTTCATCTCTTCATTTAGGCATTTTTAGGCTTGCATTTTCAAAGACAAAATGTAGATATCATTGCCCTGAAGCTGTACATATCCATAGTTTTCATTTATTTTTCCTGAGCTTAGAGAATTTTAAGTTTGAATCTCTGAAAAAATTTAGGTCAGGATTTGGTACTTTTAGAAATACATGCTCATGTTTGATTTTTAGTCCAAATTGTTTATATTTCTGAAATCCTGGTAAAATTTCTAACAAGTTTGATGTTGGAAGTTTTGAGAATGGATGAGAAATGAATGAGATACAGGGACCCTGGCTCGAGGTTGAAGATGAAGTTCATTTCTAGGAATGGATTTGTAATATATATTTATGGTTTTGTTTAAGTTAACAGATGTATAGCCACCCCAGTGGTAAGGCAACGCACGTTTATGGTCAAGGTCATGGGTTCAAGCCACAGCGCTACCATTTTGCTTTTTTTCTAACATTTTCCATCTTTTCTTTGTTTGAAAAAGAAAGCGCGCCTGGGCCTTTACAACTAGGCCTTTGTATTTTTACTTCTCCTAACCCCCTTGTTTCCTTTTGACAACGCAACCCATTTCATTTTATTTTATTTTTGTTTTTATGTTTACAAAAACACTAATGGGCCAGATAAAAAACATCAAATCTGGTTTACTTTAAATACTATATCCTAAACTGTTTTACACCCCCCTAACCTCATCTTTATATATTTATTTTTATTTTCATTTTATTTATTTTTATTATCATTAATATTAATATTAATATTATTATTATTAATAAAAAAGACAAAAAAAAATTATTTATTATACTATATACTTATTTTATTTTTCAATACGAAAAGACAAAACATTTTTCTTATAGAAAACTTAATTTCTTTTTCTTAATAAATTAGTAATTAGATTTAGGTTTAGTTATTTTCTTTTCTTTATTAAAATTAACTCAGAATTTAGGTTTTCTTTTAATTAATTAATTTCCATACTACTTTGATTAAACTTAAAACCTTTTCTAAAAAACCCTAAAAATTGTTTCTTGATTAATTTTATTTCTTTTAAACTAGGGTTTAATTTTACTTATCTTAATTAACTATTTTCTTTTAGATAATTAGGTTAAAACCAAGGCTCTTTATTAACAAAATCCAAACAAAAAATCCATCTCTTTTCCATTTACATCCTTGTACATTATATTCCTTTCAAATCTTGTACATTATTCAAGTTTCAATATGGTTGTAATAGATTATTAGTTTTAATTTCTTGCAATCCCCATTTGTAAATTTGTATACCCCATCCCCAAATGACGTAATAGCGTAGTAAATTTACTTTCCGCAATTTATCGCTTTCATATCAATGCTAGTAAAATAGGGTTTGTATGGAAAGATAAAATCAATGCTTAGAGAAGCCTAATTCAAGATAAACCAAGCATGAAAAAATAAACACTTGCACACTTGCATCTCTAGGGTTAACTCCACTCGATGATGCTACGAATGTCCCTTACAAATGATCTTAGTCCCTCAAGAGAAATGCTAAGATATCTCACAACATTGCTATCATGACTATACGATGACCCATGCCCGTCCCTTTACATCCAAAGATAAGGCTTCTTACCAATCAATGGTTAGATAGCAATATCAAAGGAAAGGAGAGAATGAACAAAAGACTTTTGAGTAGGTAGAAACGTTCTTAGTTGCTGCTCACTTTGAAAACAAACACACTAAACACTTTCAAAACAAACACACACCAAACACATTCAAAACATGAAATATTTTCAAAAGTTCAACACTTTGTATACATTCTTACGAAACAAGAACCATTACAAAGTTTTCCTAAACGAAGGCGCATTTTCAAAAATACTTTCAAAAACCACCCCAAAGCATATTTTCAAACAAAGCAGGTGATCAAGCAAGCAACTAAGAGCCCATAGATAACTATGGATGAAAAGGGTGCTAACACCTTCCCTTTTCATATTCTACCCCCCGAACTCAAGAAAATAATCCTAAAGGTCTTTCCTGTTATTTTCAACCTTTCCTTTTGGATAAAAGAAAAGTCGGTGGCGACTCTTGCAAACCGTAACAATTGCAATCAAACGCAAAACATACCAAGTCAGTTCTCCCACAGTATTACAGAACTGGCGACTCTGCTAGGAAAAGCTTAAAAGTAGGGTTACCTTAGGGATAGATCACCTTTATTTTCTTTCATTGTTTGACTTGATTTCTTTACATTTTGGTTCCTTGTTTGGGCTTACTTTGATCCTCTACTCGGATACCTTATAGGTAAGTAGAAATACGTTGTGGAAACTGTGCGGGGTATACCGACATGGTCTAAGCAATAGCTGCGTTAGTGTGACACATTTGTTGGTACCGGTAGCCCTTGAGTAGTCAAGGAGAATACGGGGCCGCTGTGTGGTGTCATGAAGCACTAACTGACTTTAGAACCTTTACTTGACCAACTTGGCCATTAAGAAGTAGTGAGATAGCCGACATTAGTGCAGTCTGAAGTTGGTTGATACTCGATACTACGCTAATTGAGATCGGACTTCTCAGGATATTTCTGTCGCCATTAAAGAGGCTTGTGCTGAAAAAATGCCTGATAAGAAAGATCAGTGATATTGAGATCCCTTAGAACCCGGTTACTATTACTAGGATAGGTTGAGCCAACTAAACTTTAAGAGGGTACTTACCTATAAGACTCCATGCAAGCCTAAACCTAAGGACTTGTTTTCCTTGTGTGTATATGCTTACTTGTACATAACATCATAAACATCATAACATCATAAGCATTCTCACTAATCATTTCAAGGATTATTGGGATTTATCTTTGTTCTGTTTTGTAGGACATGGCTTCCATCCGCAGGAATACTATCCAAGTCAATCTCGTAAGAATTCCTTCTCAACTCAAAGAATTATCATCAAGGGTCCCTGTGAAATCTTCATTCACCGAAAGACATGGTCGCATCCTAAACTTGGTTACCTTAAGCACTGATGAAGATATGATGAAGGTGTTTTTCCAGTTCTTAGGCCCTTTGCACCATTGCTTCACCTTTCCTGATTACCAGCTCGTACCTACTATGGAATAATTCACTCAACTCTTGAGGAGTCCCATTCTCAATCAACTACCTTTCAACAGTACGGAAAGAGATCCAAGCCCTGAAGAGATTTCCCGAGCGCTACACTTGCAACAATTCGATGTCACGACTAATTGGGAAACAAGGAGTGGTGTCAGAGGGTTCTTAGCCAAGTTCTTGTTGGAGAAGGCTCAAGATTGTTGGAACACTCTGGATTTATAAGATTTTGAATAAATATTTCCCTTCTCATCTATGGGATGGTTTTATTTCCAAACCCTGACCAACTTATAGATGTAAATGCTGTCAAAATCTTCATGTCTCGCAATCTGGTGCCTACTTTGTTTGGAGATATCCTACATTCACTCCACTCTCGCACTATGAGGAAAAGAGGGACCCTCATGTGTTGCACTTACATATTGTCTAGATGGTTTATTTCGCATCTTCCCCGGTCAGTGTTGAGGAACGAGCAAGGTTTGAGATGGTCACAAAGGTTGATGTCACTCAGACATTAGGATATTCCCTGGTGTTCTCGATCCTTAGAGAATGTTACTATCATCGAACATTGTGGGGAATTCCCTAATGTCCCTTTGCTTGGAATTAGGGGAGGTATCACTTACAACCCTTGTTTGGCTTTGCGATAGTTTGGGTATGCCCGAAGAGATGGTCCGCATGATATGCTCATCCAAGGAGTGGTATTCGACTACGAGAGCAACGGTCAAGGCTATTGTTAGAGGTTTGTAGGAGCTTGGAGGATGGTAAACAAAGTGGATAGTAGGATGCTGGGATGCAAGAATTATATTCCCCTTGAGCCTTATCTTAGGTGGTACGAGCTCGGGGCTCAGAAGCTCGTGATGCCTTACCCCTCCATCCTACCAGTTATCTTAGAGCCTGTGGCTGAAGAACAAGTCTCGTACATTGTCCTCCATCCTGACATGCCTACTTCTCTTAAAGACTTGCAAAAAGGTTAGATTCACCTAAAGGAAGAACGAGGTACCTTCGAAGCTCAGTTCTATGCTAGCGAGAAAAGGGTTCTGGAACTTACAAAGCAACTCCATGAAGAACAAAGCTTGAACGCCTACCTTGCGCCGAAGAGGATGCATTCGACCTTTTTATCTTAGAGATTTATTTTGTAAGCCCAAGAGGAACGATGTAGTCATTTTGAACTAATTAATGAAATTTAACGTTTGTTCATTCTTTGTCTATACAAATTTAAATTTCATAAATCCTTGAAATAATTTGCATACACATCTTCCATGCATCATAACATAACAGGTTTTCCACAGCAGGATTCCTTATCTTTCTGCTGTTTATTTCAGCAAGATGGATATCGAGAAAACAGTGAAAGACCTACAAGCACAAAACTCCTAGTTTTAAGAGACTCTGCTGACCCTGGCCAAGGGGAAAAAGAGTTGATGGCGTTGCTAGAATCCAAAAAGAAACCAAAGAGGAAAGCCCTAGTCAATATGGGTAAGAGATTCAAAGAGTCGATATGTCAGATACCGGTAGTGGAAGACTCGTCTGAGGAAGACAAAAATCAAATTGGAGAAGCAAGGAGTACCCAGGCTGGGTGTATCAATGATCAAGCGTCTGATGATGAGGATTATTTTGATGAGTAATATCCTCCTGCCGATGTTAAGTTCAAGCAGCTAGAGGACAGACTGAAGGCCGTTGAGATTCAAGCCATCCCCGATTTGGATTTTGATGACTTGGGTTTAATATCTGGGGTTGTTATTCCCTACAAATGAAAGATACCAGTCTTTGTTAAATATGATGGGGTTTCCTGCCCAAAACTTCACCTGAAGTCTTATGTGCGCAAAATTCAACCGCACACCTCCGACAAGAAACTCTGGGTTCACTTCTTTCAAGAAAGCTTGGCTGGGACGCAACTAGAGTGGTTTTACCAATTGGAGGGTTCCTGTATCCATACATGGGAATACTTAGCCACCTATTTCTACCACCAATACCATTACAATGCCGACCTGGCGCCGATAAGAGTTCAACTGCAAGACATGACAATGGGTAAGAATGAAGGGTTCAAAGAGTACGCTCAAAAGTGGAGGGATCTTGCGAGTAGGGTCTAACCGTCATTAACCAACAGGAAGCACATTGATATGTTTATGGGAACTTTATCTGGTCCATTTTTCAACTTATTAGTTGGTTGTTCTTCTTTTGATTTCACCGAGCTGATCTTAACCGGTGAAAGAGTTAAAAGTGGTATCAAAAGCGGGAAGATTCCCATAGCATCCACTTCCACCTCCAATCCTATAAAGAAACCTTTTATTAGGAAGAAAGAAATGAATTTTGTGTATGGGGCAAGGGCCCGCACCAAGAAGGATGAACGTCCTTCCGTTAATGTTGTTCGGATTTCCAATCCACCACCTGTTCAAAGACAATCTTCTAATCATCAACAGTTTGAGGCTCCGCGAAGACAATACACAAGGATATGCATGTCGCTATCTCAAGCCTTACAACACCTGTTAAAGGATAATTTGGTGACACTGCGTGATCCTCCGGCCAATCCAGATACCTCTTCACCTAAATACAATCTGAATACCAAGTGTGCATACCACTCAAATATCCCGGGCATGAGACTGACCAATGTTGGGCGGTGAAGAATAAAATTCAAGACTTAATAGACAACAAAACCATCGAATTTGATATGCCTCCAATTCCTAATGTGATAACAGCACCAATGCCAAACCATGGCAAGGGTATCAATGTTGTTGAACACACCATTTTTGTTTCCTCCATCAAAGACTTGACTACTCCGTTAAACATTATCAAAAAGAATTTGCTGAAAGTCGGGATTTTCCCTGGTTGTTATGAGGATTACAATTGATGCGCCACACAATTCAATGGATGCAAAGGGCTGAAGGAAGGCTTCAACGCCTGATGAATAGCCATAAGATCCTGATTAAGAAGACTTTGTCTGCCAAGAGTTTAACCAATAAGTTTGAAGACCTCTCCTTCATAACATTTTCAAATAAGCCTCCTAGGATCTCCTCCAAGGGTCCAATCGGGATTTCAAATGAACCGACTGTTGCTCCTCTGATAATTACCGCCCCCGGGCCAATTACGTACTCTTCCAACAAAGCAGTTCCATGGAACTATGGTGCTGAGGTGTTTTACCATGGAATAAAGCAAGACGCTTGGATTGAAGAAAGCAAAGCTGATGACATTGGAAAAATTACTGGCTCTAGTAAGATAACCAGAACTGGGAGAATCTTTTCAGCCAACATCACACCGCTAACTGCTACAAAGGCACCTGTCTGAATCACCACTGCTAAGCCTAGTTCTGACACAAGGGGAAAGAAGAAAGTAGTTGAGCCTGCTGAGACAGAAATACTCGCAAAAGGCATTGCTGCTGAGGAACCTTCCGCTCGACAAATGAATGAGATCTTGAAAATTATAAAAAGGAGTGATTTCAAGATAGTGGAGAATCTGGGGAAAACCCCTTCCAAGATTTTTATGTTATCTTTGCTACTCTGTTCGGATTATCATGCTCAGGTGTTAATCAAATTATTGAAGAAGGCTCATGTCCCTCATGAGACCACGACAGATCAGTTTGAAAATTGTGTGGCAAGTTTGACGGCCGACAATGGTTTGGGTTTCTCAGATGTTGATCTGACACAACTGGGAAATAACCATAATAAAGCTCTGCATGTTTCTGTTGAATGTAAGGGGACTACCCTAGCACATGTTCTGGTTGACACGGGCTCTTCTTTAAACATGCTACCCAAGGGGGCTTTGGACCTTTTAGACTGTGAAGGACTAGTTTCGAAACCAAGTGATATTATTGTGAGGGCTTTCGATGGGTCTAAAAGGACAGTTCATGGAGAGGTGGATCTCCCGATCAAGGTGGGCTCACAGATTTTCAACTCTACTTTCTACATCATGGATATCCGTCCTGCTTACTCTTGTTTTTTGGGTCGCCCTTGGATCCACGGAGTAGGGGCAGTAACATCAACCCTCCATCAAAAGCTCAAGTATCTTGTCAAAGGAAGGATTGTCACTGTCTGTGGTTAGGAGGAGTTCATGGTAAGCCACCTCAACTATTTTAAATATGTGGAGATGGATGGAAAATTTATAGAAACCCCGTGTCAGTATTTTGAAGTTGCACCACCAATGGTTGCTACTGCCAAATTTTCCTCTCATGTGTCCAAAGTTGTTAAGGTCGTGCCAAAGATGGTTTCATTTAGAGATGCTCGTGCCACAGTCGAAGAAGGAAGTTGTGATACTCGGGGGCAACTCCTCGAGATCCCATTCAAAGCAGACAAATGTGGTTTGGGTTTCACTATCAAGGCTCAGAAAGAAGTGAGGCGCACTCGTGCAGGGAATCCCCTTCTCTGTATTGGAAGTCATGAAGTTAACGATGTGGGTGATTCTGATGATGAGGTTGCATTTGAAGAATGAGTATACCCTACTACAATAGAGCTAAACAATTGGCACGTAAATAACTTCGTTCACATCTCCTTCATTGAGGAGTAATTACTTGTTTATTTCTTTTTATTAATTCAAGAACATTTTGTCTGTAATATTAAACAATGACTTTTAAGCCATGTGCCTGGCCCAGGGCAATATGGACCATTTGTCAAGGGTTTACTTTATGTTCATTTTATCATATGATCATTCAATACAAACCATTGTACTTCTTCCCATTTGAACATTTGTGCTCATTGTCTTTCTTTTTATTCAATGCATTTTTCAAAATAGCCATGTGTCTTACATGCACACACACACACACACACACACACTGTTACAGGTCCCCGTCCACTCCGGATCTCATTGCCAATGACTCTACTGTTTCCAATTATAACTTTGAACATCCAATTAACCAAGCCGAAGACAAAGGCGAGGAAGATTGTGAAATACCGGGAGAACTAGCCAGAATTCTATTACAAGAGGAAAAAGCTATTCAACCGCACGAAGAGTCAGTTGAAGTCATCAATCTAGGTATCGAGACAAACAAGAAAGAGGTCAAGACCGGCGTTAACCTGGAAAGCAGTGTCAAAAGCATATTGGTTCAGATGTTGCATGACTATGTGGAAGTGTTTTCTTGGTCATATGAAGATATGCCGGGGTTGGATACTGACATTGTAGTTCATCGTCTGCCAACAAAGGAAGATTGTCCTCCTGTCAAACAAAAAGTTCGTCACATGAGGCCTGACATGTCTGAAAAGATAAAAGTTGAGATGATGAAACAATTTGATGTAGGATTCCTAGTTGTGACATCTTATCCCTAAAGGGTTGCAAATGTGGTGCCAGTGCCGAAGAAAGAAGGAAAAGTTCGTATGTGCATAGATTATAGGGATCTGAATAGGGAAAGTCCCAAGGATGATTTCCCTCTACCTCATATTGATGTCTTGGTCGATAACACTGCTCAGCATAAAGTATTCTCTTTCATGGATAGTTTCTCCGGCTATAATCAAATTAGGATGGCTCCCGAAGACATGGAGAAGACCACTTTCGCTATGCAATGGGGAACCTTTTGCTACAAGGTCATGCCGTTCGGATTAAAGAATGCAGGGGCAACATATCAAAGAGCTATGGTAGCTTTGTTTCATGACATGATCCATCATGAGATAGAGGTATATCTGGATTATATGATTGCAATATCACAAACTGAAGAGGAACATCTCGATCACCTATACAAGCTATTCAAGAGGCTGAAAAAGTACAAGTTAAGGTTGAACCCTAATAAGTGCACATTCGGGGTACGATCTGGAAAGCTTCTAGGTTATGTTGTTAGTGGGAAAGTGTTGTACCCCAAATTTTGACCTAAGATACCATCTCCCATCTGCATCATTACATTGCAAGGGTTTTGACATATTTTTATCAATTTTCAAAGCAGTTTTAAAGTTCATAACTTTTTCCAGTCAAGAGCTGTTTATTTTGAACGCTAAATTTATTAATTGATCAATGCTAAAATGATGTTTATTAATTATTTATTATCTTAAATTTAAATAATTGGAATTTATTTTCAGTTATTATATAATTTAAAGATGTATAAATAATAGAGTAAATATTTGAAAAGAAGTTTATTAATTGATCAGACAATGTTTATTAATTATTTATTATCTTAAATTTAAATAATTGGAATTTATTTTCAGTTATTATATAATTTAAAGATTTATAAATAATAAAATAAATATTTGAAAAGAAGTTTGTTATTTGATCAATGATGTTTATTTAATTATTTATCATTCTAAATTTAAATAATTGGAATTGATTTTCAGTTATTATATAAATTAAAGAGTTATAAATAATGAAATAAATAATTGAAGAAAAGTTAATTGATCAATGAGGTTTATTTAATTATTTATCATTCTAAATTTAAATAATTGAAACTGGTTTTCAGTTATTATATAATTTAAAGAATTATAAACGATAAATAAACAATTGGAAAAAAGAAAAAGAATTAATTGGTAAATAATAGAATTTTTATTCATCTTTATTCTAATTATTACAATTGATGTTTAAATACTATTGTACAAAGTATTTATAATGACAATTACATAAAAAGTTTAAAGTAAAATAAAAAAAACTATTTTTCCTAAGTTCTAAATATTCATCTTCTATCCAATGCTCATTTGATTTTTACCTGCAAAGAATTAAAAGAAAAAAGTCAGAAATAAATAAATAATGAAAAGCAGAAAAAATAATTTTAGTGTTCATCATTAAAAGCAAACGGCTGGAATCAGTTTTACCCTTTTTGCAAATCACGGGATTTCTCCCGGTTCACAAAAAGGGATGAATTTTTATTGACAAATATGAATGCACAAATTTAAATATGCACAAATTCACTCTTGTCAAAATTGCATTTCAAAATAAACTGCACAAGTTAAAAATATGCATAAACTCAATTTTTCAAAATCCACTGCACAAGTTAAAACCATATGCACAAAACTGCATATTTCAAACAGCATACAAAAATCAACAGCATATGCAAGTTTCCAAAAGCCAAATGCAACGTAAACTGCCAAACATGGGGGAAGAGGTCAAAAATCAAAGGCTCACATGCTGTAACAAAGAGTAGACAAAAGGAAATGTGCAGTTAAAACCAAATATGCAAGCATAATGCATTTCTATTCTCATCATTTTCCAGCACTGTGCTTTTTCAGAACAAGTAAAGTACACAACATTTTTGTGTTTCATTTGTACTTAAGAGAGAGAAGAGAGGAAGAGTGTTTTTACAGGTTTTTGGCTTAGGCAGGAATTGGATAGCAAACAAATCAGCAGCAATACAGTAGAGAAAAGATAAGCATAGAAAAGGAATAGAGACAAACTGGTATAACAGTATAGTATGCAGAGGTCAAAAGCAAGAAATATAGTTAAAATATTCAAACGTGGAACATAAGCCAAGGAAACCAACGGTTAGTATAACAACAACAAACCCCCTTCAAATTCAAGGATCCAAAACCTGTTTTTCAAGCCTTCAAAAACAGAACTAACAAATACAAGAAGCCCATTCTCAAAGTCAAAAAAAGCAAAAAAACCAGTGTAACCTGCCATCTTAAAAAACCAAAAAACCTTATGGCCTAAAACCATTCCAAACCTACATACACCATACAAACCTGTACCATCCTATTCCATAACCTGTTAAACCATGACCTAAACCATCAAATATGGCCTAAACCATAAAACCTGTGAACCATTTCAAAACCTGCTATCTCAAACCAAAAACCAGTTCAACTGTTTCCAAAACCAGCATAAACACCATCAAACCTTAAACCATGGCCTAAACCAGTAAAACCAATATGGCCCTAAAACCATAACTTGTTCAACCTGGTTACCCGCCTAAAACCCTCATACCAACCAACATCCAAAGCCAAAAATCAGAAAAACCAGAACAATGCAAACCTACATGAAAGTGTCCAAACCATAAGGCCTCAGAGTTATCATCATAGGCCAATAACGAGGCAACAAAATCATAGCAAATTAAGAAGAGAGAAAAGTATTCGAAGACCACAGTTCAGCAAAGCAAGGCAAAGTCAGAAGAAGAGGAAGGAAAAAAGTGTACAAGGCATCCGGGCAACTCAGTATCATCATAGACCAAATTCAAGGCAACCAAGCATCAAATATACGGAAGCAAGCAAGAAGAGAAAAAGACAGAGTACCGGGATACCAAGCAAAGCTAGCGCGCCTCCGCGTTTCCCTCGCCG
The DNA here is from genome assembly GCA_948472305.1 of Vicia faba. Classification (NCBI taxonomy): domain Eukaryota; kingdom Viridiplantae; phylum Streptophyta; class Magnoliopsida; order Fabales; family Fabaceae; genus Vicia; species Vicia faba. The sequence continues at coordinate 139,531,828 of OX451735.1, forward strand.
TCTTGGCCTCCTACGCATAACACCAACCGTTCTTCCTCCGTCTCCAAGGGTAATTTTTTCTCCTCCTCTTTCTTTCAAAAAATACCTCAAATAATCATGTAAGAGAAACGAAGTTAGAATCAAAACAGAATCGAATCAACACATGCAGTAATCAAAAACCTAACGAAATAAAAGACGAAAATTGTACCGTGACTGTCGCCCTAACGCTTTGACTGGAGGGAAGAAGAAGGTGGAGGTACCGGTGGCCGTGGCAAGGGACTCAAGCGAAGGTGAGAAGTTGAATCAAGAGCGAAGAAGACGAACGCGTGAACGGGGAGATGCGCCGCTCTGTACCAATTTGTTTAACCCTAATCCAACTAAACCAAATTATGTTTACCCTAAAACAAAATTGAAAGGTGTTTGGACCTTAACCATGCCTCCCACCTAAGCCCAACGATTTTATTGAGAACACCCCCCATTTTTTGCTTATTTCTGTGTTGGGCCCTTTAAAAAAAACCTTTGGCCCATGCTATTTGCTTATCCACCCCTCTATTTCTTTGATACCTCATTCTATTTATTTTCTTTTATTTTTCTTTTTAGAATTTTATTAATTTAGTAATTAGTAAACTTAATTAAATAGGAGGTGTATTTAATTAAACAATTTTAAATAATGTGACCAAATTTTATTAGTTTAACTTTAGGTTTAATTTAGAATTTTAATATTATTTTCTTTGGATTTTAGTTAATAACTTTTAAGTTTTAACTTAGTTTAGATTTATTTATTAATTCTTAAATAATGCTTTTGTTAATATTAAAAAAAAAACATATAAAATAAAAAAACTTAAAAAATATTTTACTCTCTTTAATTAATTCTCATGCTTTTGTCCATATTAAAAATGCAAAAAAAAAATGAAAACTATTAAAACATTTCCTTTTCATTAATATTAAACAAAAATCTAAAAAATACATGTTCACACCATTTAGTATATTTTTTAATTGTTGCTATTTAATCATTATCCGTATAATTTTCTATTTAATTATTTCATATTTACATGATTATTCTGTTTACGTCTAAATCCAAGGGGAAAAATGATTAAACTGGTCGACTTCATGTCCTCAAGTCCAATCGCGCGAATGTTTGCATTTCATTAAAACTTAAGACAATTTTTTCCTCAAATATCCAATTTCTTCAAAAAAACTCACACCTTTTAAGCCAAAACTTCGACATTAGGTCGTCCTACCTTCAAAAACCCGCTCGTACCCCTTTTTCGGCCAAAACAATTTATTTTTTATCAAACGAACATTTTAGTAAACAGATACTTCAAAAGGTTCCTATAGAATACTATAGATACATTGGGTGCTAATACCTTCCCACTGTATAACCAACCCCCGAACCATAGATCTCTTTTTCAAAAACGCCTTGTATTTTTATTACTTTTAAAAAGTATTATTTACATTGCATATTTAGGGTTTTATTTCACTCTTTCCCCTTTTCCCTTGGAAATAATAAAGCGCGGTGGCGACTCTTGCTTTTGTGAGACGAATTAATCAATAATTCGATCTCCGATTTACCCCGCTACATTTTTTATCGCTACAGAAAGGCATCGAAGTCGATCCTGCCAAGGTAAAGGCCATCCAAGAAATTCCAGTCCCCGACTCTGAAAAGGAGGTTAGAGGATTCTTGGGTCGTCTTAACTACATCGCCCGCTTCATATCTCACTTAACGGCTACTTGTGAGAAAATCTTCAAACTCTTGAAGAAAGATCAAGTAGTCAGATGGAATGATGAACGCCAAGCTACCTTCAAAAAAATCAAGGAATATCTACAAAAACCTCCTATTCTCATGCCTCCAGTTGAAGGAAGACCCTTGATCATGTACTTGACAATGCTAGAGAATTCTATGGGGTGTGTTTTGGGCCAACATGACGAGTCTGGCCAAAAAGAGCATGTTATTTACTACCTGAGCAAAAAGTTTACCGACTGTGAAACCAGATATTCACTGCTCAAGAAAACTTGTTGCACTCTAGCATGGGCTTCTCGCCGGCTAAGACAGTATATGTTGACTCATACCACTCTACTGATTTCTAGATGGACCCTATCAAGTACATCTTCGAGAAACTTGCTCTTTCTAGACGGATAGCTAGATGGCAAACGATCTTGACTGAGTATTATATTCAATACACAATGCAAAAGGCCATCAAAGGAAGTGTATTAGTAGATCATTTGGGCCATCAAGTTGTTGATGATTATCAGTCTATGAACTTTGACTTCTCGGATGAGAATATCATGTTAGTGACTGACTGCACGAAACCTGGACTGTATGACGGACCTGAACAAGGATCCTGATGGACTATGGTCTTCGATGGGGCTTCCAATGCTTTGGGTAACGGAATTGGTGTTGTGATGATCTTCCTTGAAGGTTGCCACACTCCTTTCACTGCCAGACTATGCTTCAACTGTACGAACAACATGGCTGAGTACGAAGCATGCATTTTGGGTCTGAAGGCTACCATTGATTTAAGGATCAAGCATTTGAATGTGTTTGGGGATTCCACTCTAGTTATTAGCCAAGTAAAAGGAGATTGGTACACTAAGCACCCTAATCTCATCCCTTACAACGAACTTGTGTTATCTCTAATTCCTTACTTCGAAGAGGTCACATTTGAACACTTCCCTAGGGAAGAAAATCAGTTAGCTGATGCTCTGGCCACGATGTCTTCTATGTTCAAGGTCAAATAGGACAACTAAGCTCCTATGATTACAATTGATAGATTTGACGAACCTGCGCACTTCTATGAGCTCGACACTGACATGGAAAAGACATGGTACCATGAGGTGAAGAGATACCTTGAAGCACAAGAGTACCCTGAAGGAGCATCCATCAATGATAGAAAGTTCTTATGAAGATTTTCAACCAAATTCTTCCTAAGTAATGGAATCTTGTACAAACGCAACCATGACTCTACTCTTCCCCGATGTGTGGACAAGAAGGAGGCAGAAGAACATGATGATCTCTTTGGGACTCACTCTAGCAATCATACTATGGCCAAGAAAATCCTGAGAGCTGGTTACTATTGGTCAATAATGGAGACTGATTTCCATCACCATTCAAGAACTTGCCACAAATGCCAAATCTATGCTGACAACGTCCATGTGCCTCCTATCCCTCTGAATGTCATGACCGCTACGTGGCCATTTGCAATATGGGGCATTGATATGATTGGAGAGATCAAACCCACTGCTTCCAATGGACATCACTTCATTCTTGTTGCTATCGATTATTTCACCAAGTGGGTCGAAGTTGCCTCATTTTCCTCAGTTACAAAGAACGTAATATCCAGATTCATCAAACACAGCCTTATCTGCCGCTATGGTATCCCCGAAAGGATCATCATCGACAATGGGACTAACCTCAACAATGCTATGATTACAGAACTTTGCACAGTTAAAAATCAAGCATCACAATTCTTCTCCTTATAGACCTAAAATGAATGGCGCGGAGGAGGCGGCCAACAAAAACATTAAGAAGATTATGCAGAAGATGGTAGTGACCTACAAAGACTGGCATGAGATGTTACCGTTTTTTCTTCATGGCTACCGTACTTTAGCTCAGACATCAACTGGGGAAACTCCCTTTTCTTTGGTCTATGGCATGGAAGATGTTCTTCCAGTGGAATTTCAAATTCCCTCACTAAGGATTATGAATGAAGCAGGCCTAGGCGAAGACGAATGGATTCAGACAAGATTGGATCAACTGAACTTGATTGATGAAAAACGACTGGTTGTTGTTTGTCATGGTCAGATGTACCAAAAACATATGATCAAGGCTTTCAACAAAAAGATCAGGCCTCGAATATATCAAGCTAGTGACTTGGTAATAAAGCGCATCATTCTTCCACAAGGAGACCCTAGGGGTAAATGGATTCCCACCTACGAAGGGCCATTTGTTGTCAATAGAGTGTTCTCTGGTGGTGCCATGATGCTGACTACCATGGACGTTGAAGACTTCCCACATCCTGTGAACGCGAACATAGTTAAAAAATACTATGCATAAGACACCCGCTAGGTTGACACACCTAGGTAAGATAAGGGCATCCCGGCAAACCAAAAGGTTTGGGCAAAAGCTAGGGATATATGCAAAATATTGTACACCCGAAAAGTTGAAAACCTGAAAGGGGGACTTGGGAAAAAATGGGTATCCTGGTGGGATGAAAACCCGAAAGGGCGGTCTAGGAAAAAATTAAGGATTGAAAGCGTATGACTATGTCCCGTGGGATCACCACAATCAACTTTATTACCAAGGTCCAAGTTCAAGCGGTTCGAGATCAATCCAATCAACTTCTATCAACGGCAAGGGACATTCGAAGACATTGGGGAAATAGTGGAGTTGAAACGCAATGAGATCACTTCCACATGGCTATTATCTTTGTTTTCAATTTTGTTTTCCTTTCAACGATTTCCTCTTACTAAGATCTCCGTCACTTTGTACAAAAACGCATATTCATGGGAAAAATATCAATACAAATATACTTTGAAGTGCAAACTTTCTGTTTTTGTTTTGAATACAAAAATGTCCAATAACTATAATTGAACGAACATATGCATGTGAACATGATTAAAACTATTTGGCACATGTGTCCTGCTAAGCAGCAGCAAGCATCCCTTTAATGTATATGGAATATCCCCATAAAAGTTATTTCATTAGCATTATCCCCACAAGGACAACTACAATAAACCAATCCTCAACAGAGTTGCCCACAAAGTCTCTTTGCATAGGTTGATCCCCAGCCAGAGTCTCAATCTCTTGATAGCTCTCTCCCAAGCTAAGTTGGTCCTAAAATAAGAAGCCTTGTGGATCTCTTCCTAAAAGAATTCACCTCGTCAACAGTTCGTCAAGTATTCCTCAACATGGTTTATTTCTCAATAGGGTTTATTTCCCCAGCTAAATTTGTCTGCCCCGGCTAAGTCTATCCTCTCCAGCTTGAGTTTTCCTATCATACTATTACAAATCAGAGTGCCACAACCCCTAATCCATAGTGAAGTCACCAACAAATTCATTTCTATCTCCAAAATTGCTGTGAAGCTTGGAATCCGACCAGATAACAGTTTTAACTTAAGTAAGTTATTGTGAAGCCCATATCCAACAAGATAACAGTCAACTTCATTCGTTCAAAATACTATGAAGCTTGGACCCGGCCAGATAATAGTTAACTTCTAAACCACTATAAAGCCTGCACCCAACCAGATAATAGTGTAACTTTTCAAATACTATGAAGCCTGGCCCCGACCAATTAATAGTACAATTTTCAGTTACTATGAAGCCTGGACCCGACCAGATAATAGTTAACTTCTCAAGACACTTTGAAGCCTGGACCCGACAAGATAAAATTTTAACTCTTCGAGATATTGAAGAACCTAAACTCAACCAGACAAGGGTTTAACTTCTTTTCCCCAGTAGAGTTTGCCTCTACCCCAGCAAGTTACTGTAAAGCCTGGACCCGACCAGATATCAGTTTAAATTTATCTCTTCAAGCAAGTTACTATGAAGCCTGGACCCGACCAGATATTAGTTCAACATTATCTTTCCAAGCGAGTTATTATGAAGCCCGGATCCGACCAGATAGCAATTAACTTTATTCCCTCATAAATTTGTGTGAAGCATGGAATCCAACTAGATAACAACTAGTTTCAAGCAAGTTACTGTGAAGCCTGGACTCGACCAGATATCAGTTCAACTTTATCTTTCCAAGTGAGTTATTGTGAAGCTTGGATCTGACCTGATAGAAATTAACTTTATTCCCTCAGAAATTTGTTATGAAGCCTGGAATCTGACCAGATAACATGTAGTTTCAAGCAAGTTACTGTGAAGCCTGAATCCGACCAGATATCAGGTCAACTTCATCTTTTCAAGTAAGTTATTGTGAAGCCTGGATCCGACCAGATATCAATTAACTTTATGCCCTCAGAAACTCGTTGTGAAGCCTGGAATCCGACTAGATAGCAACTAGTTTCAAGCAAGTTACTGTGAAGCCTGGATCTGACCAAATATTAGTTCAACTTCAAAAAAATTTCTGCGAAGCCTGGAATCCGACCAGATAACAATTAATTTATTCTTCCCCAATAAGTTACTGTAAAACCTGGAATCCGACCAGATAGAAGTTGACTTCCTCATCCTCAGTAAGTTGGTGTGAAGCCTGGAATCCGACCAGATAACAGCTAACATTCAAGAGATAATCCCTGGCGGAAGCATTCTTTTTACAAAATTTGAAGATATGTATATTTTTCATCCCCAACAGCAATCCGGGATTCAACTTCCTAGAACTCCTCAGTAGTAGTCAGGGATTTATTTTCACGGACAAATATGCATCTAAATAAAATCCCACATTCATACATCATAGCATATGCATACGAAATGCATTTAGCACAATCCCATTTATCTTGAGAACGCCATGCATACATCTTCATTTAACTAACCCTTTTCCACAGGAAAAACATCAAGTTTTAGTATAAATCTACCAAAGATTTGTGCTGATATTTCTTCCAGTATTTACCATCATTTCTCCAAATGGAATCTATAAGCCCATTCCCAATACATCTTCGAGTGCAAATTTATGGGCACTTTAGTGTTCAATCATCTTTTACCTTCAAGTCACGAATGGCGGATCCGCCAATATAACTCTTCAGGCTTAAGAAGATTGAACAAGGGCAACTGTTGTACCCCAAAATTTTCCCTCTCATTTCTCAAGAAATCTATCATAAGATCTCCATTGATTCAAGACTACACAAGGATTGATCAACTCAAGACACCTCTTCAAACACTAACAACTCAAAATTAGGGTTTTAGTTTATGCAAAGATAATTGAACTTCTAATGCCTTATATGACTTTCATGGATCATTTTGGATCCCCAAGAGTGCTCATGTCAAGTTTCGAGCTTTGGATCACATTTTTGCTCAGTCAGTTGATCAGTAGACCTAAAATTAACTAAATTAGGGAAAAGTCAATTATGGTCAATTTGCAGTCAAACTTCATAATTTTTTATCCATATCAACATTATGAACTCATATATTTTTATCCATAATTTTTTGGTTGAAGACATGATCTCAAAGATTCAAATGCACCATCTTGACCTAATTCCATAGTTCAAATCACCTCTCAAGATCTTTGGATTGACAAATGAATTTCAGTCAACTGATGAAAAGTCAATTGTACACTGAAAAGTCAAACTTTGACTTTTTGATCAAAATCAAGTTTCAAAAATCATATTTCATCAAGACATGTCAAAATATGAAATTTGTTAATCAAGAAATTAAAAAGTCAAAAATATCTTTGAAAAGTCAAAATTCTAGGACTTAGAAATTTTTCTAAGTGTTAGAAAGTTAACATTTTTTCATAACTTTGTGCCAAATTTCCACCATGATGCAAGATGATTCAAGGAAAAGTTACAACATGAAAGTTGTATATATCAATGAGATCTAAAACATTGTCGGGCAGAACTTTTTCTATAAATGCTTGGATTTGAAGTTATGAATTTATGAAGACATGTCCATGAAACTAAAAGACAGTGAAATTTTGCCCTAGTTAGGCAGATTTTTGGTACTAACTTCATAGTAACTTTTCACATGGTTCCAAGTTGATTCTTCAAAAATGTCCAACATAAAGGTTGTATAGGATGCTACAAGATTTCCAAAATTTCCAAGAACTCTTTGAGATCATACTTGAGCTAAGAGAATCGAAGGCAAGAAGTTAGGGTTTCAAACTTGTTTTGCAAGACATATTTTTTGATGAACATGAACAAAATCCTTTGCCATGCTGCATAATCCTCACTTTGAAAGCCTCAAACTAGTTTTTCACACTATAATTAATGTTTTACATAACTGATTATGCCCTTATCCAAGTGTTTCAAGCTATCCAAACCAATTTGCCATTTTGGGAAGAAAGTTCACACTTCCATTTTGGAAAAGTGGCTTTAATCATAATGTCAACTCTTCTTGAGCTCATACATTGTTACTTATGACTCAAAAAAATTTCAAATCAAGAAGCAACATATCTACAGCCTGCTAACCACCCTACAAATCCTTGTACTTCACATTGAAACCATGTTTGTCAACTTTGCTTCAAAATCAAGTAACCAGGCCATAACATGTGATTTCAAATTCTGAGTTGTTTCAAGTCTCAAAACCTTTTGCCTATAAGTAAATACACTATTTTCAAGCTAAGACATAGATTCTTAAGACCTTAAACCCTCTCAAAGTCAGGATTGTATAAACAACATCTATTGTTGCACTTTCTGGCCAGAAATCCCAAACACCTAATACACTCGTGCGTTTCTTGGCCTTTCACTTCCAAAAGATCATAAACATCATCTACAAACAATCCCATACCTTGTTACACGACTGTAACATCTCCATCACCTTCCTCCATAACCAAAAAACAGAGCTTACATCTTGACTTCTCTAGTACGACTCAAGCACTCCCAGCATCAAGTAAAGGTTGCATTAGCTTCCTGGGAACTTGAGGAAGCTAACCTGATCATCACCATCACTTGAAACTAGCTCAAAATAATTTCACGATTTCCAGTTTTTAAGGTATTTTTCTGAACTTTCATCTCTTCATTTAGGCATTGTTAGGCTTGAATTTTCAAAGACAAAATGTAGATATCATTGCCCTGAAGTTGTACATATCATAGTTTTCATTTATTTTTCCTGAGCATAGAGAATTTTAAGTTTGAATCTCTAAAAAAAGTTAGGCCAGGATTTGGTGCTTTTAGAAATACATGCTCATCTTTGATTGTTAGTCCAAATTGTTTACATTTAAGAAATCCTGGTAAAATTTCTAACAAGTTTGATGTTGGAAGTTTTGAGAATGGATGAGAAATGAATGAGATACAGGGACCCTGGCTCGAGGTTAAAGATGAAGTTCATTTCTAAGAATCGATTTGTAATATATATTTATGGTTTTGTTTAAGTTAACGGATGTATAGCCACCCTAGTGGTAAGGCAGTGCGCGTTTATGTTCAAGGTCATGGGTTCAAGCCCCAGTGCTGCCATTTTGCTTTTTATTCTAACATTTTCCATTTTTTCTTTGTTTGAACAAGCCAGCGCACCTAGGCCTCCACAACTGGGCCTTTGCATTTTTACTTCTCCTAACCTCCTTGATTCCTTTTGACAATGCATCCCATTTTAATTTATTTTATTTTTGTTTTTATGTTTACAAAAACACTAATGGGCCAGACAAAAAACATCAAATTTGTTTTACTTTAAATACTATACCCTAAACTTTTTTACACCCCCTAACCTCATTTTTATATGTTTATTTTAATTTCATTTTCTTTATTTTTATTATCATTAATATTAATATTAATATTATTATTATTAATAAAAAAGACAAAAATATTTTATTTATTATACTATATACTTATTTTATTATTCAATACAAAAAGACAAAACATTTTTCTTATAAAAAACTTAATTTCTTTTTATTTATAAATTAATAATTAGATTTAGGTTTAGTTATTTTCTTTTCTTTATTAAAATGAACTTATAATTTAGGTTTTCTTTTATTTAATTAATTTCCATACTATTTTGATTAAACTTAAAACCTTTTCTAAAAAACCCTAAAAATGCTTTCTGGATTAATTTTATTTCTTTTAAACTAGGGTTTAATTTTACTTATTTTAATTAATTATTTTTCTTTTATATAATTAGGTTAAAACCAAGGCTCTTTCTTAACAAAATCCAAACAAAAAATGCATCTCTTTTCCATTTACATCCTTGTACATTATATTCCTTTCAATTCTTGTACATTATTCAAGTTTCAATATGGTTGTGATAGATAATTAGGTTTAATTTCTTGCAATCCCCATTTATAAATTTGTATACCCCATCCCCAAATGATGTAATAGCATAAAAAATTTACTTTCCGCAATTTATCGCTTTCATATCAATGCTAGTAAAATAGGGTTTGTATGGAAAGATAAAATCAATGCTTAGAGAACCCTAATTCAAGATAAATCAAGAATGAAAAAATAAACACTTGCACACTTGCATCTCTAGGGTTAACTCCACTTGTTGCCTAAAAACTTGTCATTTTATGCATGTGAGATATCTTAGCAAAACAATCAAAAATACAAGATCATAGTCCCTTGATGATGCTACGAATGTTGCCTTACAAATGATCTTAGTCCCTCAAGAGAAATGCTAAGATATCTCACAACATTGTTATCATGACTATACGATGACCCACGCCCGTCCCTTTACATCCAAAGATAAGGCTTCTTACCAATCAATGGTAGATAGAAATATCAAAGGATAGGAGAGAAATGAACACGAGACGTTTGAGTAGGTAGAAACGTTCTTAGTTGCTTGCTCACTTTCAAAACAAACACACACCAAACACTTTCAAAACAAACACACACCAAACACTTTCAAAACATGAAATATTTTCAAAAGTCCAACACTTTGTATACGTTCTTATGAAACGAGAACCATTAAAAAGTTTTCCTAAACAAAGGCACCTTTTCAAAAATACTTTCAAAAACCACCACAAAGCATATTTTCAAACAAAGCAAGTGATCTAGCAAGAAACTAATAGCTCATAGATAACTATGGATGAAAAGGATGCTAGCACCTTCCCTTTTCATAATCTACCCCTCGAACTCAAGAAAATAATCTCAAAGGTCTTTCATGTTCTTTTCAGCCTTTCCTTTTGGATAAAAGAAAAGTCGACGGTGAATCCTGCTAACCACAACAATTACGATCAAACGTAAAACATACCAAGTCATTTCTCCCACCGTATTACAGATTCTCAAGACATTGTTGGCACTTTCAAACAGGCTCCTACACCTGTTGAATAATTTGTCACTTTAATAAACCGTGAGGGTGATCCCACTTACAGGCCTTCTTCAACAAAGGGATCCTTTGCGAGCTCAGCCAGCGAGGTGAACCAAATCTCTGAGCATCAAGTTGCAACTGTTGAGGAGAAGAATAAAAAAATCCCTAGTGAGGAGAATTCTGACCTGCCACACACTACTCTCAGAATCTCACTAGCCACTGATGATGAACAAGAAAAGGAAGAGGAAGTTGTTGATGATGTAGTCGAACCAGAGGGGGAGGACATTCCAGAGGGAGAGAATCAAAATGAGGATATTCTGGCGGCTGATGGGAGAGTGAATTCTTCAGGGGGAATAAGAAACCCTGCAAATGTCGAAGGTGCCCATGTCTAGATAAAGGATTTATCCATCGGAGAAAATGTGGCCCGTGTCACCAATGAGAGAGTCACTTCGACAGGGTCCCGTACTAAGGAGGATTTAGCATTACTAAAACAGAATAATCCACTTGGCTACTTGAATGCCATACTCGAGGGCAGAGAAATTTCTTCCCATCAAAGTCACAATGCTTCGATTGCGTCCATAAAATCTACTTCGACATCTCCTCTTGAGGAGGCACTTCGAAAAGTCAAGGCACAACTTTTTAAAACAGACTTAATGCTGACCTTAGAGGGAGAACCTACTGCTCCTTCCTTTCTGAAGACCACTTTAAGAGTTGTTAACCTTCTTGCTGCCTCCCCTGACATCGCCAGCGTTATTTTGGATTTGACTTCCATCATCGATTAGGTCTTAGTTGATTATAATCGCTGAAGGACTCTCAATCGCAAAATTGAAGAGGCCAATGACCATGTAGCTGCTGCCTGGAGTGCTTCCACTGAATCAAGTTCAAAGCTAAAGGAGCTGTCGAAGGAGAAAGAGGCTAGGAAGAAAGAAGTCGAAGAAATCGACCAAAATACAGCCAACATGAAGGCTCGGATCAGAGAATTGGAGGCTAAGATTACCGCCAATGATAAACGAGCAGAAGAACTTCTTGCTATCAACATTGATTTTGAGAGCCAAGAGGAACTCAGTGGTGGATTAAAATATGTTGATCAGGCCCAAGCATTAGATGCTAAAATCGAAGCTCTTCATCAGTCAAAGGCTTTGTGCGAAAGACGTTTGGAGCTGCAGAAGATCAAATATCTCCAAATCTAAGCCAACCTCCCATTTTTGATTTTGACTTTTTATTTGTATAATTTCTGTTTTGTAATGACTTATAGCCATTTTGGCTGCTTAATGCATTTTCCATTTTGGCTCTTTACTTCGACTAAGATTAAATATTGGTTATTTTAACCTCTTGAAGTACAGTTCTGTACATTTTCAAGTATTTACCATTTACTCTCAAGAGCCTTTGATCTTCATTTAACTCTTCGATGTCATAGGCACCACCAGACAATGTTTGGATAATCTTAAAAGGTCCTTCCAATTTAGGAGACCACTTTCCCATATTTCTGTCCTTTCGATCCATTGGGAGAATTACCTTCCATACCAGATCCTCAAGCAAGAATGTCTTGGTTTTACTCTTTTATTTGAAGATTTTTCCACTCTTTTCTTCTGTATCCTTAAGAGATCTAAAGCTCTCAGTCTTTCTTCTTCAAATCAACCAATTCGCCTAACATCATATTCTAATAAGCTTCCGAAGGGATATCTTGATGTTTCTGAATTCTTGTTAATTGTAGACAAATTTCTACTGGCAATACTGCATCATCGCCATAGGTTAATCAAAATGATGTCGTTCTGGTAGCTTCCTTAGGAGAAGTACGACATGCCAATAAGATTTGGTCCAACGTTTTATTCCAATTCTTTGGCTTTTTCCTACATGCTTCTTTATCAAGCCAATTACTATCTTATTTGTTGCTTCGACTTGTCCATTAGCTTGCACATAGTAAGGCGTAAATGTTAACAGCTTGAATCCCATTTTTGTGGCGAACTCCTGCATTTTTCAACCAGTAAATACTGATGCTTGGTCAGTTGTTATTGTCTCATGGATTCCAAACCTATATATAATTTTCTTCTGAATAAATTCAATGACATTCTCTTGGTCCGTGTTGACTAAAGGAATTGCTTCAATCCACTTAGTGAAATAGTCAATGCCCACCAATATATATTCCTGGCTTTTAGATGATGCTGGTCGAATCTCCCCAATGAGATCCACGGCCCATCCTCTAAAAGGCCAAGGTTTCACAATCGAGTGAAGTTCACTTGCAGGTACATGTTGGATGCCTGTATGTATTTGACATTCTTGGCAACCTTTTGCAAACTCCACAAAATCTTTCAACATAGTAGGCCAATATAATCCTTGTCGAAACAACAACCATTTCATTTTATGGCCTACTTTATGTGCCCCACATGCCCTAGCATGTGTAGTTGAAAGGGCTATGTATGCCTCTGTTTCACTTATATTTTGTCTTGAAAATAATATGTGGTGTCATGAAATATTTTGGTCCTTTTTTTATTAAAAATAAGTGTATTTAAATAAGTAATAATCTAGTTTTAATTTACAAAGAAATTAATAAGAGTAAATAAAGTATAATAAATAAAAATAATTTTTTATTTATGTGAAAAATATTTAAATTATGTCAAAATATAAATCTATTATTTTTATACATTTTATGATTTTTTTTATATTTTAGAAAATATATTTAAAAGAAAAAAGAAATAAATAAATAAATAAATAAATAAAAATAAAATGGGCCAGGGTGGTGTCACAAGTAAACAGGGTGTATGCTAGCAAAAACAAAAAAAGAATTCCAGGCCCAAAGGGCCCACCGCCTGCAAACAAAAACCAGAAAATGTCAAAAATGTGAAAAAGTAAAATGGTCTCGCTGAGGCTTGAGCCTAGGACCATAGGGTGAACAGGCGCGCGCTTTACCACAGGGGTGGCTATACATCTGTTTATATAGGCAAAACCATAAATATATAAGGAAAACTACTTTCTGAAGGAAAATTCATCTTCAATCTGGAGCCATGGCCGAACCATCTGTATCTTCCTCATTTCTCCACAAAAATGGAAAGTTCAAACATAAAAGTTGTGGTGTTTCTTCCCACGAATTCAACCATATAACTTATGTAAACTAAAATTCAAAGATAAAATCTAATTTTACTGGCCCTAAATTGAAACCTAATTTTCTCAAAAATTTCAAATCCAAAATTCTTTATACACAATTAATATAAATGGAAACTATGAACATGGTTAGCTTTAGAGCAAGGATATCTATATTTTGTTTTCACAAATCAGGATCAAATGATGCTTGTATGAAGAGATAGAAGTTTGAGTTTTTACCTCTTGCAGCTGATGTCGTGAATGGAGTATGAGCAACTTTTGAGATGGTCTGAGGATCTGTTTAGCTTGCTTGGACCTCCTTGAGTGTATCCCAACTCTTACTTTGCCTTGAATGTCCCTGAATCTCTCTACTCAAGTCAACCTGCAAGCTTGGTTTTTGAAAATGGTGGATAGTGATGGAGGAGTTATAGTGAGGAAACAAGGGTATGAATTGCTTTGGTATGATGTATAGAAGGTGTTTGAGTGATTAGTTTTCAAAATGCACGAGTGGAAATGAAGATCATGAGTTTTGGTTCAGAATTGTATGTTAATGGTGCTTTTGAACAGGTTTTTGGTTTTTGAATGTTTGAGGCAGTTTCAGGGCAATAGCATTCGTGTGTCAACTTGCAAATGGTGTGTCTACTTATAAGAAAGAGGTTTTAAGACTTGTAACAACTCAGATTTCAAAAACTCACATGTTTTACTTGGTTACTTGTTTTTGAAGCAAAGCTAGCAAGCATGGTTTCAAGGTGAAGTACAAAGCTTGTAGGGGGGGCGAGACCTTTAAACACACTTGTTCTGATTGTGTGGAGTGTGTTTGTGCAGAAAGAACCAATGCAAGGCTCAATGCAAGCTGACTTTGCATAAAGCTTGCTTTTCTAAAATGGCAATGTTGCCTTTCTTCCCAAAATGGAATTAAATTTGTACAATGCATTGAATGCTTGGATTAAAGGTTCCAACAGTTGTGAAAAACATTTAATTATGGAGTGAAAGTCAAGTTATAAGCCTGCAAAGTGGGATTTGTACAGCATGCTTGAGGATCGGATCGAATGTTCTTCACAAAATGACTTGTAATCCAAGTGACAAAACACCAACTTCATTTCTACGATTCTCCCTACTCAAGAATGATCTCAAAGAGTTCTTGGTTATTTTGAAAAGTTTGAAATATGCTCTACAACTCATGATTGAATTGCTTTTGAAGATTCCCATTGGAACCATGTAAAAAATTGCCATAAAGTTAGGTCAAAAATCTGCCTAACTAGGGCAAAATTTCACTAAGTCATTTTTAGTTCATGAGCATGTACTCACAAAATTATAACTTGAGATCCAAGCATTTTTAGGAGAAGTTGTGTGAAGAAAAGTTGTAGATTTCATGAAGATTTACAACTTTCATGTTGGAAGTTTCCTTTGAATCATCTCGCATCATGATGAATACTTGGCTCAAAGTTGTGAAAAAATAAGAAATTTTCTATACTTAGAAAATTTTCTAAGTTAAGAAATTTCATCTTTTCAAAATAAAATCTTGAGTTATTGATTTCTTGATGAAAAAGTTTCATATTTTGGCATGTTTTTGATGAATTATGATCTTTGGCACATGAATTTGACCAAAAAGTCAAAGTTTGACTTTTCAGTATACAGTTGACTTTTGATCAGTTGACTGAAAAATTCATCTGTCAATCCAATGGACTTGTATTGTTTTGAATCATGCCATTAGGTAAAAGTGATGCAACTGGACTCTTGAGATCATGCCTTAACCCAATTGATCATTTGCTAGGTCAAAAACCAGAAATTGCCCTTTCCCAATCAAAACCCTAATTTTGACCATTTTGCCCTTTTGATGATTTGATCAAATTTCTTGAGGAATTATGGTCCAAACTTGATCAAATGATACATATGAGTTTAAAATGTTAGTGTGGATCAAAAATTATGAATTTTGACTGTAAATTGGCCATGGTTGACTTTTTCCCCAATACAATTGATTTTTAGGTCAACTGTTCAATTGACTGATCAAAAGTGTGATCCAAGGCTTGAAACATGGCATGAGTAATCTTGTGGGTCCATAATGGTCCATGAAAGTCATATGAAGCATTGATAGTTCAAAAATCCTTATGCAAACTCAAACCCTAATTTTGGTCATCAGTGCCTAACGAAGTGTCTGGAGTTGATTAAACCCTAGTGAAGTCTTGAGCCCAAGGAGATCTTGTGAGAAAATTCTTGATAAGTGAGAGGGAGAATTTTGGCATACAACAGCTTCCCCTGTTCAATCTTCTTAAACCTGAAGAGTTAGATTGGCGTGTTTTGCCAGTCGTGACTCAAAGGTGGAAGATGATTGGACACTAGAGTGCCCAGAAATTTGCACTTGGTGATGTGAGAGTCAAGGGAATGGGCTTAAAGATGCCATTTGGAGAGGTGCTAGAAGGTCGTTGGAGATGGGCTTGTAGATGCCATCCAAAAGTGATTGTTGAATTGTAATTTGTAAGCTGAAAGAATGAGTACTAGAATGGTGTCCGTGTCTGGAGTGTATCTGTACTGTATGTGGAAGAGGTTTTGATTGAGTATCAGAACAGCATCCGCATCTGGAGCATATTTGTACTGTACTTGAAAGTTGAATCAGAATGGCATTCGTGTCTGGAGCGTGTCTGTACTGTATCTGAAGTCTGAATCTGAATGAGTATCAAAATGACATTCGTGTCTTGAGCGTATTTGTACTATATCAGAAATCAGAATTTGAATGAGTATAAGAACGACATATGTGTCTGGAGCGTATCTGTACTGTATCTGAAGTCTGAATCTGAATGAGTATCAGAATGGCATCCGTGTCTGGAGTGTATCTATACTGTATCTGAAGATTGAATCTGAATGAGTATCAGAATGGCATTTGTGTCTGGACCGTATTTGTACTGTATCTGAAGATTGAATCTGAATGAGTATCAGAATGGAATCCGTGTCTAAAGCGTATCTGTATTGAATCTGAGGTCTGAATCTGAATGAGTATCAGAATGGCATCCGTGTCATTCTTTAATAAACAGTGAAGTTGATCCCACTTATAGGCCTTCTTAAACAAAGGGATCCTTTGTGAGCTCAGCCAGCGAGGTGAACCAAACCTCCGAGCATCAAGTTGCAACTGTTGAGGAGCAAAATAAAGAAATCCCTAGTGAGGAGAATTCTGACCTGCCACACACTACTCTCAGAATCTCACTAGCCACTGATGATGAACAAGAAAAGGAAGAGGAAGTTGCTGATGATGTAGTCGAACAGGAGGGGGAGGACATGCCAGAGGGAGAGAATCAAAATGACGATATTCTGGCGGCTGATGGGAGAGAGAATTCTTCAGGGGGAATAAGAAACCCTGCAAATGTCGAAAGTGCTCATGTCCAGTAGAGGATTTATCCGTTGGAGAAAATGTGGCTCGTGTCACCAATGAGAGAGTCACTTCGACAGGGTCCCGTACTAAGGAGGATTTGGCATTACTAAAACAGAATAATCCACATGGCATCTTGAATGCCATACTCGTGGGCAGATACAATTCTTCCCATTAAAGTCACAATGCTTTGACTGTGTCTAGTAAATCTACTTCAATATCTCCTCTTGAGGAGGCACTTCAGAAAGTCAAGGCGCTACTTTTTAAAAGAGACTTAATGCTGACCTTAGAGGGAGAACCTACTGCTCCTTCCTTTCTGAAGACCACTTTAAGAGCTGTCAACCTTCTTGCTGCCTCCCCTGACATCGCCAGTGTTATTTTGGATTTGACTTCCATCATCGATCAGGTCTTAGTTGATTATAATCACCAAAGGAATCTCAATCGCAAAATTTAAGAGGCCAATGGCCATGTAGTTGCTTCCTAGAATGCTGCCACTGAATCAGCTTCAAGGCTACAGGAGTTGTCGAAGGAGCAAGAGGCTAGGCAGAAAGAAGTCGAAGAAATCGACCAAAATACAACTATCATGAAGGCTAAGATCAGAGAATTGGAGGCTAAGATTATCGCCAATGATAAACGAGAAGAAGAACTTCTTGCTATCAACACTGATTCTGAGAGCCAAGAGGAACTCAGCGATGGATTAAAATATGTTGATCAGGCCCAAGCATTAGAGGCTAAAATTGAAGCTCTTCATCAGTCAAAGGCTTTGTGCGAAAGACGTATGGAGCTGCAGAAGATCAAATATCTTCAAATCTAAGCTAACCTCCCATTTTGAATTTGAATTTTTATTTGTATAATTTCTGTTTTGTAATGACTTATAACCATTTTGGCTGCTTAATGCATTTTCCATTTTGGCTCTTTACTTCGACTAAGATTAAACATTGGTTATTTTAACCTCTTGAAGTACAGGTCTATACTTTTTCAAGTATTTACCATTTACTCTCAAGAGCCTTTGATCTTCATTTAACTCTTCGATCTCATAGGCACCACCAGACAATGTTTGGATAATCTTAAAAGGTCCTTCCCATTTAGGAGACCACTTTCCCATATTTCTATCCTTTTGATCCATTGGGAAAATTACCTTCGATACCAGATCCTCAAGCAAGAATGTCTTGGTTTTACTCTTTTATTGTAATATTTTTCCACTCTTTTCTTTGTATCCTTAAGAGGTCTAAATCTCTAAGTCTTTCTTCTTCCAAATCAACCAATTCGTCTAACATCATTATCCAATAAGCTTCAGAAGGGATATCTTGATGTTTCTGAATTCTTGTTGATTGTAGACAAATTTATACTGGAAATACTGTGTCATCACCATAGGTTAATCGAAATGGTGTCGTCTGGTAGCTTCCTTAGGAGAAGTACGACATGCCCATAAGATTTGGTCCAACGTTTTATTCCAATTCTTTGGCTTTTTTCCTACATGCTTCTTTATAAAGCCAATTACTATCTTATTTGTTTCTTCGACTTGTCCGTTAGCTTACACATAGTAAGGCATAAATGTTAACAGCTTGAATCCCCTTTTTGTGGCGAACTCCTGCATTTTTTGACCAGTAAATACTGATCCTTGGTCAGTTGTTATTGTCTCATGGATTCCAAACCTATATATAATGTTCTTCTGAATAAATTCGATGACATTCTCTTGGTCCACGTTGACTAAAGGAATTGCTTTAATCCACTTAGTGAAATAGTTAATGCCCACTAATATATATGTTTGGCTTTTAGATGATGCTGGTCGAATCTCCCCAATGAGATCCAAGGCCCATACTATAAAAGGCCAAGGTTTCACAATTGAGTGAAGTTCACTTGCAGGTACATGTTGGATACCTGTATGTATTTGACATTCTTGGAAACCTTTTGCAAAATCCACACAATCTTTCAACATAGTAGGCCAATATAATCCTTGTCGAAACAGCAACCATTTCATTTTATGGCCTACTTGATGTGCCCCACATGCCCCAACATGTGTAGTTGAAAGGGCTATGTATGCCTCTGTTTCACTTAAGCATTTTAGTAGTACTCCTTCAGGCGTCTTTTTAAATAATTGATTTCCCATTATAATATAACTTAACACCTTGTACTTTGTTTTTCATTATGTCGAAGCCATTGGATTTTGAAAATAATCTACTATAGGCTTTCTCCAATCTTGTTCTGTTAGATTGTCTATGAACGAAATTTCAAAGTTTTCTTGGACTGTGTACCCCAGTTTTGTTGTTTCTAAATCTGTTGAAGACAACTTCGTTGATGTTACTCTTCCTCTAACTTCGATTGCTTATTGTAATTTTTCTTTCGAAATTTTATACCCAAATGCAATCTGTGCTAAGTTATTAGCCACTTGATTTTCCAACCTTGGTATATGTCGAATGTTGATCACTTCAAAGTTTTTCAACAAACGATTGGCTATTACAAAATACATGATAAGATTTTCTCTTATACATTTGTATTATTTCGTAACTTGCCTTATGACTAACTCTGAATCTCCCATTATTTCGAATCGAGTTTCCCCCAAATCCAACAAGATTTCAAGGCCTACGATTAGAGCTTTATACTTAGCCTCATTGTTCGAACAAGAACCTTTGATCTTGTACTTGAATGATACTGGAATTTTATTTGGATAAATAATTAGAACTCATACACCAGTTCCAACTTTATGACTAGAACCGTCGAAGTATAACTTCCAGGGTTCGATCTCCAAGTAGTTTAATGATTCTTCATTTATTGAGTGGTCAACTATAAATTCTGCTACCACTTGACCTTTTACAGCCTTGAGAGGCATAAAGGTTAATGAATACTCAGTTAATGCAAGTTCTCATTTGCCTATTCGACTGTGCAAGATGGGTTTCGACAACATATATTTGAAAACATCAAAATGAGATGAAACATAAACATCAACTGGTTTTATATATTGCTTGAGTTTTGTACATGAGAAGTTAAGACATAAACATAGTTTTTAAAATTCGTTGTATCTAGTTTCTGCATCATTTAAAACTCTACTGAGGTAGTAGATGGGTCTTTCGACACCATTTTCATTCTCTTCAGCCAACATGCTCCCTAGGGTTTTATCAGATGTAGCTATGTACAATCTCATACTCCTATTTCTACAAGGAGGTACCAGAACAGGTGGCTTGGTGAGGTATTCTTTGATCTTGTCGAAGGCCTCTTATTGTTCTTGCCCCACTCGTATCCTCCTTTGTGTATTCGAAGTAGTGGTGAGAAGGCTTACGTTTTTCCACTTAAGTTGGATAAAAATCTCCTCAGAAAATTTATCTTGCCAAGTAGAGATTGAAACTCCTTCTTGCTAGTTGGTGCTTTCTTTTCCAAAATGGCTTTGGTCTTGTTCTGGTTTATTTCGATTCCCTTTTTGTGGACCACAAGGCCTAATAAGTCCCCTACTTTGATGCAGAAAGCGCACTTTAGAGTATTAATCTTTAGACCATAGCTTCTCATTCTTTCAAAGGACTGTCGAAGGTGGTCTATGTGATTCTTCCCTGAAACAAATTTGACAACAATATCGTCAATATAAATCTCCATAAAAGTTTCAATAAAATCATGGAAGATGGAATTCATTTCCCTTTGATATGTTTCCCCTGCATTTTTTAGGCGAAAGGGCATCACTACCCATTCATAAGTACCTAAAGCTCCAGGGCATCGAAATGTTGTTTTCGACACGTCCTCTTCCGCAATGAAAATTTGATTATACCTAGAGTATCCATCAAGCATACTCATGTATTCAAAGCCAGCGGCATAATCGACAAGCATTTACGCCACAGGCATTGGATATTCATCTTTGGGTGTTGCAGCATTTAAATCTTGAAAATTAATGCACACCCTTAAGGTACCATTTTTCTTTATAACATGTACTATATTTGCAATCCATTCGACATACCAGGTCTTTTGGATGAACTTGCATTTCAGCAGTCTTTCGACTTCTGTCTTGATCTTTGACAAGATTTCTGGTGCAAAATGCCTTGGAGTTTGCTTCACAGGCTATTTTCTAGGATTTATTGGCAGTTGAAGCTCCACCAATCTTCTGCCGAGACCAGGCATCTCGTCATAATCCCATGCAAAGCAGTCCTTAAACTCCTTCAACAATTAGATTATTTTGACCCTGAGCGCTGGATTTATCTTTGCATTGATGTATGTTGGTCTTTTCACCAAACCTTCACCCAGGTCTATTTCTTCCAGAGGATCTTGCGCTAGCATTTTAACATTGTCTGCCAACGGATCCTTTTCAAAACCCAAAGGCTCATCATCATAGATGGCATCTAGCCTCTGGCTTCTTTCTTCCTCCCTTGTTACGTTAGGTGGTTCTGGTTCAAAGTCTTTCCCAAGACCTTCTGGATGAAACACTTGCTCATTGGCTTCGACAACCATATACTTGACTTAAACCTCTAAGGATTCTATCTGTTGCACCCCAAAATTTACCCTCTTGATTTTGGCTTATGTTTCATCATGAATATCATATTTCATTGCATTCATATATTGTGTTGGAATCAAAGTACTTTGGTTATCAAGTCTTTCTCAAGCTTTGAAGGTTGATTGCATTGTCAAGTTGCTCAAGTAGAATCTTTATCATCTAAACCTCTGGATCTTTCAAGCTTAAAAGTTATGGCATATCTCAACATCTTATTGGTATTTGGAAAGTCTTTGTACAATAAATTGGCCAAGATGCCTAGAGGATTTGTAATTTTGAAGATGATTCATCAGTCTCCTAATGTGTTGAACAAAACTAGGGTTTGGGATTTCATCAATATTTCTTGAGAATTTTGAAGTGAAACTTTTCACATGGCCTCTATATGTTTGGAAGATCTTATGTTTGAAGTTTTGATCATCAATTTTGAAGGGAAGTGGATCAATTTATTCAAAGGGGCAAAATGGTCATTTTGGTCAAAATCAGTCAAAGTCAAGGTTGACCAAGTAAAATTTTGGTCAACCATCAATTCAAGGGATGTACTTTTCATATTTCAAGTCCATTTTGATCATTGGATCAAAAAGATTGAGGTTTGGTTTGAAACTTGTTCATGAAGAAACCCTAAAAGTTTTTAATTTTGGAAAATGAGGACTTAACTTCAAAAATTCATATTTTATTCACCTTTCATCAAAAAACTGCAAATGAAATATGCTTGGAAATATAAGAGGGTGATCTTTCATCTCCTTGTGGTCTCATGTCCAAATTGGCAAAGAGTCAAGAGTTATGGTCTTTGGAAGTTCATGCCTCAAGTTAAAATTATAGGTCATTTTCCAAAATAAGTGAATTTCATGTGAAATTTTGAGGACCTTAGTGGATTCAATTGCAAAAACACGAAACTAAGGTATTGTAAATCTTTTCAATACCTTTCCAAATTGTACTCATTTGTGTCCAAATTCCAAAATATGAGCAAGTTATGGACTTTGAAATTTTGAGGCATTTTATTGAAATTTGACAAATATGCAAATTGGCCAATTCATAAGAACTCAAGTTTCAGCCATTCTCTTTGTTTCTAATCCAGCCCATGACCTATTTATGACTTGCTAAGTCCCATAATGCCATCTATTTCATGCTCCATGGACCATGGTGTTTGCTTGGATACAAAATGCTCAATGTTGCCAAGAAAGGCAAAATCACCAACACTCTCTCATCTCAATGAGTAATAGCCTTAAACTTTAAGCATGGGCTGCTAACTTCATTTAGTGAAAAAAATGCAAAGAAAAGAGAGAAACGCACGAGAAAATAGATGAGACCCATATGCATCCATTATTTTTCCAAAACCTCCAATCAAGCCCTTTAGCAACTTGGAAGGCCAATTTCCCCTTCTAACCTTTTCTACCCACACTATATAGTGCACTGCAAGCCTCATTTCACGAGGAGGAAGCCCCCATTACAAGAATTTCATATCTGAAGTGTTCCACCATTTTTCTGCAAGTTGCTTCGATTCACTCATTTCCTTCGCGTATTCATCCAAATTCTTGTGAATTCATCATCCCTGAAGAGTGTAGATCAAGATCATAGAGTTTGCTTGCTTCTGTAACTAAGGGATCAATGTTTCCAGTTTCGTATTGAAGTAAGCTTCTTGAACTTCATTTTGCTATTTCCAGCTTGATTTGTTGAATTACTTCATGTTTATGAGTTCATAGATGGCCAAACAATAGGTTTGACGTATAATCTTACTTGAAATGGAAGAATAGATCGTTGTTTGAACTTCTGAATAATTCATGTTCAGTGAGTTTTTGCGATTTTCGCATCCAGATTTCTAATTTCCTAGTCAATCTTTTTAAGATCTATAAGTGTCGTGATGAAGAGGTTAGATCTAGCTTTATTTTGAGCTTTGAATCATGGTTTTTGGTGGAGAAATAAGGGAGAGGTATTGATCAGAACATGAGGTATGAAGCTGAAAGAATACACGCTTAAGGCAATTTCTTGAGGTTGAAGATTATGAGGTGGCGCGCCCTAATTGGATGGTTCAATTTTTTAATGCATTCCATTATATTTTGTTTTATTTGATCTTTCTGATTTTATTTTTGTGATCAAAACATTTTTAAAACTCAAAAAAAAATTACCATAGTCCAATGATAATTTCTAGTACTTGTCATATTTTTTTGGAATTTTTTTAAATGTTTTGATTAGTTTTAAAAATTCATGAGTGTAAACATTTGTTTATTCAATGTTTAATTTTGTTTTAATATTTCTTTTGATAAAAAAATTCCACAAAAATTATTTTTTAACTCATAAATTTATGTAAAAATTGATTCTGATTTTGGTTTAGCATTTTTGCTATTTTTGATTAAAAATTTAATTTCAAAAATTTATTTGTAATATTTGTTTGTTTGATTTTTATTTTAATATTTCCGTTGATTCAAAAATTCTCAAAAAAATCATGCAAGCTTTTCTTTAATCATAGAATCTGAATATATTTTTATTTTGACCCTTTTGTGAATTTTGGCTAGGGTTTGAATTTTTGCCCTTAAATAATAGCTTAATTGTTAATTGTTTGGTTAATTTTTATTTTAATACTTCCATTGATTCAAAAATTCTACAAAAAATCAGAGATGTGTGTTTCTAGTACTAGTATCTGAATATAATTTTGATTGGACATTTTCCTGACTTTTGTTTAAAATTTCATGTTGAGATGAGATTTTTGGATTAATTGATTTATTGTTTGAATTTAATTTAATTTTTGACTTTTCCTCATTGCAAAAAAAAAAGTAAAAAATATGTATGCTGACTTTTAGGATTTCCTTATGATTTTCATGATCTTGGTTTAAATTGTTTGAATTTTGATCTTGCTTAATCAATATTTGAGATTAAAAGTAAAAAATTAGGGTTTTGTTGCTTATGGTGCAAGTTTCATTTTCAAAATCACTATGCCCTGGATTTTCAATAGAATTCAAGTCTTGATTAGGGTTCATGAATGTGTTGGGGATCTGAAAACCATTTTTCTTGAATTATTTAACTTGGTTTGACATTTTTCCACAAGTTATTTTGAAAACTTGTCTAGTTTGGTAATTTCGCCAACTAGTCTTTAACTTTAGGCCTCATTTGATCCTCTCCTCAATGATTGATGAACATAAGACTTGCTTTCTGACTTCTACACACTTCAAATATGCTAAGATATTTTTGGTTTGAATTATGGATCTTTGTTTCTATTTTTGATGTATTTTTGAAGTGAAGGTACCCAATTAATGTTGCATATCTTGTTGCAAATTTGTTTGATGGCCAATGAACTTGAGTGAGGCCTGTAATTGGGCACCTAATGATCATATTGATTCTGATTACCCATGATAGTTCAAGTCATTTCATTTAATGCCTCATGTTGGAATGTTTGAACCTTCTAATGCATTGTGTGGGATTCATTTTCTATTGTGCTTGTGAGTTGTGTTTGAATTAATTGTACATGATTGAGATGTGTTTGCCCATGACCTCCATGGTCTTTAATTGTATTATTTTCAATATCCTATGATCCTTTATTTACACTCAATTGTCAATTCAAAATGGTGATTGAAAGGAGCAACATTCCTCTAATTCTTTTGACCAAATTATGCATATGCCTGTTTCCTCTTGTCTATCATGTCTAATGTTTGATAATTTCTATCATGTTGTTCTCACTTCATCATGTTGCATCCATCCCTCATGTGAGTCATCATTCACCTTATGGAATACTAACTTGTCTGCTGAATGTGCGAAGTACTTTGAGAAAGTTTCCACTTTTGGCTTGAGGCTACTGTGTTTCACTTTATTTGGGGAACACAAATTATTATACTGGCACTGCTATTGTGTTTGGCATGTTTAATATTCCATGCAGGATATATACATGTGATTGTGAATGCTATACATTGCCCATGGGATCTGTTCATATCTGAAAATCTCAGTACTTATATCTTGATGGCGTAATTTCTGACTTGGTTTGTCTACTGATGCCAGTTTGCTTGAAGTTCCCTGGGTTTATTTTATTCTTGCTCAGTTGCTACGGATAGTTATCCGTTTGGTATTGCACTATCTCCTTTCTTCCATTTTCATTTTGCATAGTTCTCTATTTGCATGATGGGGTCTCTGTTGCTGATATATGTCAGGAGGCCCTCTGTTTTTTTTCCTGATGCATGTGTTATATTTGCTTTTGATCGATGAGTCACTCAATTTAGAAATTGAGATCACAACTTCGCTCTCATTGCATGTTCCCTATAGGATGTTTATTGCTTTTCATCTTTAATTTTTGATCGATGAGTCACTCAATTTAGAAATTGAGATCACGACTTCGCTCTCAATGCATGTTCCCTATAGGATGTTTATTGCTTTTCTTCTTTAATTGTTGATCGATGTGTCACTCAATTTAGAAATTGAGATCACGACTTCGCTCTCATTGCGTGTACCCTATAGGATAGTTTTGTTAAGCTTCCTTTGACATGTTGATTAAGGTAGGAATCCATGTATGCTAACATAGGGTAGGATTTTCCTTTATCTTTAACCTTAGGGTCAACCATTGTATGATAACACTAGGGATAGTGCTATGCAATTTTCCCTTAGTTGTTTTTCCTTCCCTTGCATTTTGCATCTTAAAACAAAATTGTTTTCTTGGCAAATCATAAGACATTTCTAATAAACTCAAACCCTTCTTAAGAGTAAAATATACAAACCAATCTTACATTGTCTATGTGCCTCTTGGCTATTTTTTATTACCTCTTATCTAATGTTTCGCAATTGCACACTTGTCTGAAGCTGATGTTTTGCCATCACGCATGTTTGTTATCCTACTTTGATTCCAAATATCATTGTTAGGTGTGATGTTTTTCCATCCAATTTATTGATGTTTCGCCATCTTTACCATGTTATTTTATTACCTCTTAGACGATGTTTCGCCATCGCACACTTGTTTGAAGCCGATGTTTCACCATCGCGCATGTTTGTTATCCTACTTTGATCCCAAATATCATTGTTAGGTGTGATGTTTTGCCATCTGCTTTATTGATGTTTCGTCATCTTTACCATGTTATTTTATTACCTCTTAGCCGATGTTTCGCCATCGCACATTTGTTTGAAGCCGATGTTTCGCCATCGCATCTGTTTTTTATCCTGCTTTGATTCTCAGTATCATTGCTAGGTTTGATGTTTTGTCATATGTTTTATCATTTGATGTTCCGCCATCTTTGACATGTTACTTTGTTATTATTCAGTTGATGTTTCACCATCTCATTTGTTCGTTGTTTCATTCGATGTTTTGCCATCTTGATTGTTTTTGTTTGTCTTACTAAAAAACACAAATCAACCAAGACATGTAAGCCGAACTACGGCTGCTCTGATTCCTTAAAAGGGATACGTAGGCAAAGGGGTAGGGCCCAACCGAGCATAACTTTTATTTTCCCTACATTGTTTTCTTTTTCTTTCACATGTATTCCCTTTTCAGATTTAAGCCATAGACATAGGATTTGACCACACCCATTAGATTAGACAACAAGAGTCGGTACCATAGAGTACTACGGGCGTGTGGGGTGCTAACACCTTCCCCTCGCGTAACAGACTCCCTTACCCGATCTCTCGGTTGAAAGACCGTGATTTCTCCCTTTCCAGGTTTTCTCGATGTTTATCTTTCCCTTTCGGTTGGATAAAAGACGTTCGGTGGAGACTTCATTGATGTTTCATTACATCCAGATAACGGGTTCTGGCCGTGTTGTTTCACTATCATTCTACTTTCGGACACATATGCCGAAATCCTTTATAAAGCTTGTGATTTAGTCATTATCACTGAATTCACTTCCCCAGCCTGTTGGTCGTATGTCATCAACTCCTCCATAGTCAATGTTTAATAAATCTTCTTAACCCACTGGACCCCATGGTCAGAGTATAGGTAGAGGGAGCAAAAGGCATTTGGTGCTGGTGCCAAATCAAAGTCTGGAGGATTGTGTGATACGGTAGCAAAACCGATTGTTTAATACTGGTTTGTGGTTTTTGTTCCCAAATGTCGCGGTAAGCAAGAGTCGCCACCAACTTTTCTTTTATCCTACAAAGGAAAGGGTGAAAATAACAAAAAAAGAGATTTTTTCGAGATTTTCTAAGTAAGGGGGTAGATTATGGAAAGGGAATTTATTAGCACCCTTTCCATCCATGGTTTTCCATGGGCTCTTAGGTACTTGCTCTTTTTTTTTAAACTATTTGTGTTTGTGTGTTTCGAAATATTTTGTCTTCTTTATGGTAACTCTTATATCAGTCTTCAATAGTGTGATAAAGCGTTTTTGAAAAGTATTTTGAAAAGTGTGTAAGTGTGAAAACTTTCAGGTTTAAGCAAGTACTTAAGAGTCATCTACCTACTCAAAAAAGGATGTTCTTTTCCTTCTTTCCTTTAGATAGTGTTATCCTACTATTAGTGAGTAGGTAGCCCTATTGTCGGATGTTGAGGGACTATCGGAAGGGACGTTATGGTCATTGAAGGCAACATGTAAGGATACCTTAGCAATTTCGAAGGGATTGTCATCATATAGGCAACATCGAGGGACAAGATCATTTTTCTCGTAGGCAACTCGAGGGACGTTAAGGGACCATGATCTTTTATGATGACATTTATACCGAGGGTCTTTGCTAAGATATCCCTACGTTCGAGTGACATGACCATTTTCGAGGAAACCGAGTGAGGAATACGCTAAGGATGCAAGTGTGAGAAGTGTGTTTTTTCAGTTATATTATCTTGAGGTTAGTGATCTACGATTAATTTTATTAATCTTTTCATGCACGCCTACTTACTAGTAATTATGTACAAGCATACAAGAATGTAAAAGCGAGAAATAAAGGTTCCTACGCTATTACAGAGCTTTGGTGTAGATACATAATAATGGACGAAAAGTAAAGTGCGAAAAAATGAAAATCCTAATTAGGGCTATTACAATCCATAGGCAGATACATAATAATATAAAATGTGCGCGCGAAATAAAGAAGCGTCTAGAAACCTAATAAAATATTTTAAGTAAACAAGAACTTATTTGTTTGATTTTTGTTTTAACTAAGAAAAATAATTAAATTAAATATCCTAAAGTCTATCTAGAAAATAAAAATTAATTAAAAA
Organism: Vicia faba; assembly: GCA_948472305.1. Taxonomy (NCBI): domain Eukaryota; kingdom Viridiplantae; phylum Streptophyta; class Magnoliopsida; order Fabales; family Fabaceae; genus Vicia; species Vicia faba. Next base: position 139,560,656 of record OX451735.1, read on the forward strand.
AAATAGTTTGAGCTTTTTTTTGTTTTTTATTATGAAAAGAAAACAATTGAATCTAATTAAATCCTAAGTTCTACTTCATTTTAAATTAAAGAAAATAGTTAAAATATCTATCTAAATTATTTACAAAATTAGTTTAATTAAAAAATACTAACCTAATATTTTTGGTGACTTTTTCTGATTTTTATGATTACTTAAATAAATGTAAGCAAAAAATTTAAAAAATAAAATATTAAAACAAAACAAATGGGTCTGGGGTTATTCAGCAAAACAAGGGGTGCTGATGGAATTTTGTTGGGCCCAAACGTGAGAAACCCAACTTGCTTCTGGATTCAATGTGGACGTGCCTGAAGAGTGCATGGTGCTCCGCGTATTTGCATGCATTGGATCTGAATTAGCTATGATCTGATGGTTCAGATTGGTGGTCAATGATACACTTCTGGCTATGAGGAATGCTGGATCCTGTGTGAAATATTAATAAAATGGAAAATGCTGGACCTGGGATTCGAACCCAGGTTGCTTCCTTCACATACATACGCTTTTACCAGTTGTGCTGCTAAATCATTCATTTATATAAAGCAAACAATAGCATTATATTAGAAAATCAACGTAACAATTTGAAAATTCAAAAAACGTGCTCGCTGCCTTGACTGGCCAATGGGGAGTTGACACACTTTGCGCCGGAGTCAACAAGTCCAGGGTGCCTGAGTCAATACTCCGGTCACCATCTCCGGCCAACTCAAAATGTGATCCTCCAAAAGAAGCAAGCTAGAGAAAAAGTAAGAACCTTATCCTTCATAAAATCATTCGCTGATTCCAAATCTGGCCTTGGATTTTCCTGAAAACCCCTGTATCACTAAGAACAAGCTTCGTTTGAAACTTTGCACTAAGAATGGCAAAGTTCAAATCTCACGTCAAACCTCGCATGTAAAGGTTCCAACCTGCGATCGTTGTATCTGAATCTGCAGTTTCGGATGTGGAATGGTTTGATTAATGGCTGGGTTGAGGTCCTGGAAATCTCAGGAAGATGTTTGAACACTTGGTTTGGCCAAATGATGGCTGGAACTTGTTGTTTCAAAATTCACGATTCTTGGCAATTTTTACAAATTGGTGTGGTTCTTTTCAGGTTGTATGTGTGCATGTTTGGCTTGCTAACATGAGGTATATATAGGGTAGAATGAGGAGACAAGGTTGAATGGAAAGAGTCATGGCCATAAACATTGTTTTTAATCCATGATCCATATTTGAAAAAATGCCATAATTTGTGATTTCATGCCATTTTTGATGATGAGTGAATCTGGACACTATTTGTACGCGATTGTGGGCCTTTAATCAAGCCAAAACATCAGCCCAAATGCCTAAGCCCATCTTCATTATTTTATATAATTTATTATGTATTTATTTGAAATAAATCAAAATAAATATGAGTAAAATAGATGAAAATGGTAAGGTAATGCAAAACTGATATAAGGGGTCCTTTATAGGCTTAGGAAGATAATTGAAGCTCAAAAAGTTAAGCCAATGACTCAAAAGTTCAAATTTTCCCAATGCACCAATCTTGAAATTTCCAAAAATTACCAATTTGGGAAAGCCACAACTTGCTCAATTTTTATCTCATGATGATGGTCTTTGACTTTATGGAAAGCCCAAGATGTCTACTTTGATCCCTCTTTTGATAACTTTTTCATTTGAAAATGTTATCTTGATGTAAAAGGTCTTGGAAAAAAGTGGCTTTTTTAGACTTTCTAAAAATGACATGTAATGTATGAACTTGTATCTTTCAAATGGTGCATTTCTTGGTCTTGAGAGCTGAAGAGAAGTTGTAGGTAATTGGATTCTCTTCAAAATGAGCTTTGTTTTGGGAAAATGGATGAAGTATGTGAAAGTTATGATTGGTCAAAGTGTTGTATCCCAAAATTTGCTCTCTCATTTTACTCAACACATGCCCATTGAGGTCCTCAACTTGCTCAAGGATGCCCAAGAGTTGACCAGACATATCCTCCTCCTAAGTAAATATGCTTCAAACTAGGGTTTCACTCCTCATCAAGATGGTTGAACTCCAAAGGTACCAAATTCTTTCCATGCCTTTCACAAGAAGTTTTCTCAGTCAATTGCCCAGATGCCTGAAAATTAATTGTACTCGGTCAAAAGTCAATTGTGGCCCACATACAGTCAAACTTCAATATTTTTGGTCAACATCAATATTTGTAATAGATATCCATCATTTGATCAAGGGTTGATCATGATTCCTCAAGGAATGCTCCTAATTCATCAAAACCCAAAAGTTGTTAAATTAGGGTTTCATAGGGAAAGTCAACCAAATTTTGACCAGGCATAACTTCTTCATACTTTATCATAAATTTTCCATCCAAGGATCATTTTTAAGAGGATGCAATTCCCTACAACTCATATTCAGATCCCAAGTTCAAAATATGCACTTATCAAAAGATATGAATTTCTACATTATACGTCCTTTTGAAAAGTCAACAAAAACACCTTTTGGGTCAAAGCTTATTACATGAACATGGAAGACCCAATTGAGATGAAACCAAAAGGGTTGTTTAGGGGTGTTGTACCCAAAAAATTTCCCTCTCATATTTCTCAAAACATTGCAAGAAAAATCTCCAAGTGGCTCAAGATTGCTCAAGAGTTGGACAGTCAAGCTATATCCTAAGGCAGTCAACTTCAAATTAGGGTTTTGTGTTGCATCAATGTCCTTGCATCCAAATGACCTCAAGTGCTCTCCAATTTCCTAATATGTTTTCAAGGTCATCCATGTCAAATTTCAAGCCCTGCAGAGGAAGTTTGCTCACTCAATTGCTCAAAAGGTCCAAAAATCGACTATGCTAGGGCAAAAGTCAATTGTGACCTAAATACAGTCAAACCTCAAGATTTTTTGTCAAAATTCTCATTTTGAAGGATATTTCATCATTTTATCAATTGTTGATCATGATTCATCAAGGATTTCTCAAAATTCATCAAGACTCAAAAGTTGCTAAATTAGGGTTTTGTAGGAAAAGTCAACTCAACTTTGACCAAGCATAACTTTCTCATACTTTAAGATAAATGACCCATCCAAAGCTCATTTTGAATAGGATGAAATTTCCTACAATCCATCTTCATACCCCAAGATCAGGAAATGCACTCACACGAAGTTAAAATTTGGAAATTATAGGTCATTTTTTAAAGTCAACAAAAACACCTTTTTTTCCAAAGCTTATAACTTGAGCATGGAATATCAAAATGAGATGAGACCAAAAGGGTTGGTTAGAGGACATCTCAAGATTTATAAAAACTCCAGGAACACTTCCAAAAGTTCAAAATTTAAGACGTTATGCATTATTGAAGTTGGGCATTTTTGCAAAATTGCCAAAAGTCAACTATCCCCAAAACTTCAAATTTTGTCAAATGGGCCCATTCTTTTTCACTTGATTTGATCTTGTCACACTACACACATGTCCTAGATTAAGCCTTGTGTCCATTTATTAATTTTTCTATTTTATTTGATTTTTTATTGAATTAATTCATTTTAAATCAATTTTAATCAAATAAAATCCAAATATTGATTACTTAGGATCTCTTTAGTTGTTATAGGTCTTAATTATCATCATGATCAGCATCAAATTCGTATCTCACCCTATCATGAACAAAAAGATGGATTTTGGGCAAAATAAGCAAGTTTTCAATGGAGGATCAAATCAAATCTCCAAGCCATAATGTACAAGGATTCAGTCCAAAATTGTTGACCTAATACATTGTTCATTACTTATACAAGCCAAAGGACACGAATTCAAGAGGGAGAGGCTGTGAAATCACCAAGAACAAAACTTGAAAAATTGGCAAAAAGCTTGAAACTGAAATCGTGCATATAGGCGTTTTCAAGGGCAAATCTCCACACCAATCACTTGCTGGACATCCACTGAAGCGAAGCCAACTCAAAACCAATCTCCATACACGCACAAAAGCCTTGTAAGTGTCTCAGAAAAGTGCTTTTCGTTTGAAATCGTAGATCCTTATTCTTGCATTTTTCTTGCAAAATCTTTGCATATTCATGATCCTTCTTCAATTTATAAGCTTTCTGCATTATTTGATTGCATTTATATAAGCTATAATCCCCTAGCCGAATCTAGGGTTCTTGGTTCGGGTTTTTTGGGTGTTTCGTTTGCAGGTGAAATCGATGCCATTGATGGACATAGGCGTGATCAGGAAGCCTAGACGAGCATGACCATGTGCTTGGAATCGATTTCTATGGCCTAGAATGGATTTTAGGAGACACATACGGATTTAGCTGCGGATATAAATCCTGAGGTAAATATCCAGGGTCAAACGAAGAAGATGAAAACGTGGCCCTCCCCCATTGGACAATTCATAATTCGCGCGCTTTGTTTTATATTTTCTGGAATATTACGTGTTTTCATATATTATTATTATTGTCCAGTATGTATACAACTAACGCACATTGGTTCAGTGGCAAAGGCGTGTATGTCATGGCCTGCAGGACCTGGGTTCGAATCCCAGGTCCCCATATTATTTGTTGTATTTTTCAGCCAAGTGATTCCATGTAATATCAAGTGCGTAGCCTACCATGCTCCCTCATGCAATCAGTGGACAGATGGCCCCAGGCCAAATCTGATGGCCCAGATGGGATGCCCACCATACTCCCTAGTCAAAGTGCCACGCTGGATTCCAGAAAGTCAGCCAAGGCCAACGAAATTGGGCCTCTGAGTTGCTGAACAAACCTCCAATTTGGGCCCAAAATCCCCTTGAGTATTTCATTTTCTTTCTTTTTTATTTAATTGTTTGTTTATTATTTCACTAATTAACTAACCAATTGAAACTTTTTCTAATTAAAATTAAAACCAAAAAATATTTTATTTATTAAATTAATTTCAGTATTTTTATTTTTGTTAATAAATATCATTTAATTAATTTAGTCTTAATTAGGATTAACTTTAATATCTTTTTTTGCAATAATTAAAATTAATTTAGATAATTATGTTTTATTAACTTTGACTAATTTATTTTTATTTCTATAAATATCAAAAATCCAAAAAAATATTATTTTCATTAATTTATTAATTTATTTATTAATTCAATAATTAGCTTAGTTTAATTTCCTTTTAATTCAAAATAAATAACAAAAAAAATCTTTCTTTGATGATCAAAGGGTCAAAACCCTAGAATATGCCCGATTTAATTTCTCGCACGCGATCCATTTGATTTCAATATTGTATCTGTTTCCCGGAATGTAATAGTTTAATAGGACCTTTACTATTTTTACCGCTTTATTTATTTTCCGCATTTTAATTTCAAGGGTTGTTTTTGGCGATGTAAATACCCGACGCCTTGTAATAGTTAGTTTTAATTTCCGCAATTTAATTTCCGCAACTTATAAATTGTTAGATGTTTGATAATAGGGAATGCATGACAAGATCGAATGTTTAACTTAAAATCAACATAGCTCACCCACTAACATGTACAAAGATAAAATAAACTGAAAACAACACACTCGCACATGTGCACTCTTAGGGTACACCTCACTTGGTTGCCTTCGAACGTGGTCATTGAGTATAGGAAGTTTTAGAGGTCGCCCTCTTGTCCAAAGATCATAGTTGCCTCGAAACAGTTGCCTCGGAAAAATGATCTAAGACATTAGGGTTACCGCTAAGGCGTCTTAACATTGCTTTAGTGACCGCACGTCCCTTAATCGAATTGACCCTTAAAACTCCAACGACGGTGATACCTACTCATTCATAGTGGAATAGAATTGTCTAAAGGACATTAGCACAAATTGATTCCTTTTTTCGAGTAGGTAGATGGTTCTTAAGTACTTGCTCTCTTCAAAACAAAACAAAACTTTTCACACTTACACCTTTCAAACAAAAACTTCTTTCAAACCCATAAACACAAAAAAAGCAAATTTTGAAAACACTTTGAGCAATTACCTAAGAGCCAGTGGATAACCACGGATAGAAAGGGTGATAACACCTTCCCTTTCTATAATCTACCCCCCGGACCCGAGAAACATCTCGAAAAAGGAATTTTTTTGTGCTTTTTTCCTTTCCTTGTTGGATAAAATAAAAGACGGTGGCGACTCTTGCTTACCGCGACATTTTGCGAAAACAAATGCAAAACGCAAACCAGCATTCCAAAAACAGTCAGTTCTCTCCCACCGTATCACAGAACTGGCGACTCTGCTGGGGACTATCTTAATAAGTGGGGTGTACCTTAGGATTAGATCATTGTGTTTTCAATTGCTTTCTTTGTATGCTTTATATTTGTGGGCTTGTATTTGAGTTACTATAGATCTTAACCCGGATATGGGGAATACCTTTTAGGTAAGTAGCAATAAACTGTGAGGGAACTGTACGGTGTAGACCGATACGGTTGAAGCAGTAGCTACGTTGGTGTGGAACCTTAGTGTGTACCGATATCCCTTGTGTTAGAACGAGGAGAATATGGGTCTTCTAAGGGGTCATTAAGCACCAACTGACCTTAGAACCTTTAAATTGACCAACTTGGCCATAGAACAGTAGCAGTATGCTACACTCATTGAGACTAAACTCTCGCGATGATTCCAGTCGTAAGAAAAGGTTGCTAAACTGGAATTATGACTGATTAAGGGTAGTCAGTGATATTGAGATCCTCTAGAACCCAGTTACTATTTTTAGGACAGGTTTGAACCAACTGAACTGAAAGAGGGTAGTGCCTAAGCTCCTTGCCAGCCTGAAATCTAAGGGCTCTCTGTGTGACTTGTGTGCCTTTACCATGTTTGCTATTTGTGGATACTTGTGGTGTGATTTCCATCATGACATCATGACATCATAACATTGCATTCATCTTGCATTGGACTAACCTATTTCAAAGACAGGAGGGATTCATCTTTGTTCTATTTTGTAGTTCATCATGATGCCCATGCGTAGGAATACCGTCCGGATCAACTTTGTCCAGGTTCCCACCATACTCAAAGATTTGGTTGCAAAGATGCTTGATACTACTTCCTTCGTCAGAAGACATGGGTATCTTCTCAGTTTGGTCACCTCCAAATTGGACGAGCAGATGATGAGTGTTTTGGTCCAATTCTATGATCCGCTGTACCATTGCTTTACTTTTCAGGACTACCAGTTGGTCCCCACCTTAGAAGAGTTCTCTGACCTGCTTGGTATCCCTATCCGGGAGCAGACCCCGTTTATTGGTTGGGAGAAGATCCTTAGGCCGGAAGAGATTGCTGCAGCCCTTCACATGACAAAGGATGAGGTAATGGATAATTGGGAGACTAGAAGTGGAGCAAAGGGCTTTCTGACTAAATTCTTGGTTGGTAAGGCTAATTATTTATGGGATAGTCTAGACTTCAACGCATTCGAAGATATTCTGGATCTTCTGATATATGGCTTGGTATTGTTTCCAAACTCTGACTCCTTTGTTAATGTGAGTGCGGTGAAAATCTTCATCTCTCGTAATCCTGTACCCACTCTCTTGGGTGACATTCTTCATAAGCTTTATGCCCGTACTGCCCGAAAGCGGGGAACCATGATGTGATGTGCTCCTTTATTGGCGAGGTAGTTTATTTCGCACCTCCCCAAGTCAGTGCTGAAGAACAAAGAAGGCATGGGCTGGGCTTAGAGGGTTATGTCTCTCTCCCATAATGATATCATTTGGACTATCAAGGGTATGGACGAGGTGGCTATTATTGATCGATGTGGGGAGTACCCCAATGTTCCACTGATAGGAACCCATGGGGGAATTTCTTACAATCCATGCTTGGCCTTACGTCCGTTTGGGCGAGCTAGAAGGGAAGGACCTCATGAGCTGTTAATGCCTAGTATCATCTTTGATTTTCAAGGGGATAGCGACGAGCAACGCCGCAGATTCATAAGGGCTTGGGATAGAGTTCACAGATCTGATCCACATGAGCTGGGTCCAAAGACTTCACTTCTGATGGAGCCATATCTCAGATGGGTTCGTATCCGTGCCCAAGAGCTGGGTATGCCATATGAAGTCGTCCTGCCTATCATTGTTGAAGTTGCTAATGAAGAGGGGGTTCTTCCTACCATCCTCCATTCTCATATGCCCACTGACATCGGGGCACTGAAAAGGTCTTGGATGCAGCTGAGAGAAGAGCGGGATGCTTACCGAGAAAAGTTCAATGAGCAAGAACAGAAGATCCAGAAGTTGACTAGGCAGCTGGAGAACGAGTGGATTCTCAATGATTATGTCCGCACCGACAAGAAGCGACCATGGGATCACTGATTGTCCTTTGGATTATTTCCTTTCCAGTTTTTATTTACTTTTCAGTATTTCCTTTCTTGTAACGCCTTAAGGGCAGCTGTTGAACAATTTGAATTTCAAAGTTTACCTAATAAAAGTGTGTTTCCTTTCTGGTTTACGAATTTGAATCTCTCTATGTCTTTGAAATCATATCATACGTATTTCATTCCATGCACTTCATAACAGGTACCTGTTACAGGTCTCTTATCTTCTTCGTTGTTTATTTCAGCATTATGTATGCTGAACCTTCAACTGAGCAAGCAATCAAGGCCCTCTAGGCCCAGAATGCCCAATTTCAAGAGCTGTTCATGAATCTAGCTAAGGGTCAGCAAGATCTGAAGACCCTGATTCTGAAAGAGAAGAAGAAGAAGAAGAAGAGCACAGTCCTGTTTAACACATGGCACAGGTTTGGTAACAGGCTACAGGATGAAGTTGATTTTACCACCTCATATGGAGGGAAAGATAGTCAGGAAGAAAGGAGGGCTCCTAGCCCTGTGGTCTCAGACAATAAGATGGACTTCGACGAAGACCAGTATCCTCCTGCCGAGGATAGATACAAGCAACTGGAAGACCGGTTGAGTGCGATGGAAGTTCAGAAAGTGCCTGGTCTGGACTTTGGTGATATGGGTCTATCATTTGGGGTGGTAATTCCCCACAAGTTCAAGGCACCAGCCTTTGCTAAGTAGGACGGAGTTTCTGGTCCGAAGCTGCACCTCCGGTCATATGTCAGGAAGATTCAGCCGTACACCACTGATAAGAACCTATGGATCCACTTCTTTCAAGATAGTCTCTCAGGAACTCAGCTTGAATGGTTTTACCAGTTGGACGGAGCCAGTATCCCCAGTTGGGAAGATTTGGATGCTGCTTTCTACATGCAGTACCAATATAATTCCGACCTCACTCCCACGCGTACACAACTTTAGGGTATGTCACTGGGAATGGGTGAAGGTTTCAAATATTATGCTCAGAAGTGGAGGGACCTCGTCGGAAGAGTACAACCACCCTTGGCTGATCGGGAGCTTGTGGATATGTTTTTGGGGACCCTGTCTGGTCCATTTTTCAACCATCTTATTGGAAGCTCTTCATCTGGATTTACAGAGCTGATAATGACCGGTGAAAGGATTGAGGCTGGTATTAAGGCTGGTAAGATACAAAAGGGTATTTCATTAAGCACCAAGAAAAAGCCTTTTAAGAAAGAGTCCAGTGCTGTCTACAGTTCGAAAAACCATAATAGACCTGAACACCGCCAAGCTGTTAATGAGGTTGTTATTTCAAGACCTGTTGGTGCTCCTCAGCACAATAATCAACAAAAGGACGAGAGACCTCGAAGGTAATTCACACGTCTCAGCATGACTTTGTCTCAGATTCTGCCACAGTTGTTGAAAACCAATCTAGTGATTCCGAGGGAAGCCCCGAATAATCCAAATACAACATCACCAAAGTATAACCCTAATGCCCACTGTGCTTTTCACTTTGATAGACCGGGGCATGATACGGATGATTGTTGGGTTTTGAAGAACAAAGTACAAGACTTGATCGATGCGAAGGAGATTGAGTTTGGAGCACCAGAAAAGCCTAAACAGGATGCGGGAGTGAATGCTATCGGGGATGACAATGATGAAGAGTTTGATATTGACAGCTGGATATACCCAACTGCCGATGGTGGACCAAGCAACTAGACAGCAAATGACTTCATCCCTATTTCTTTTGTCACTCAGTAATGAACTTTTTGTTTTGAACTTGTAACAGACAACGTTTTAAACTCTATGGCCTGGTGTCTTACCCGGGGCACCGCGGCTTCATTTGTGAGGACTTTATGTGTGTCATTTTCATATATCATTAATAAAAGCATTGGACGTTTCTTGCATTTCAAATTTTGCGCCCCTTGTTTTTCTTTTATTACGTATTGCAAAACAGATATTTTACACACACTCACATATACAGGTCTACATCCACTCTGGATCTCACTGGTAACGACTCTGCTACTGTCAGTTATAACTTCGAAAATACGATCAACTTAGCCGAAGACGAAGGTGAAGATGATTGTGAAGTTCCTGGTGAACTTGCTAGACTGTTACTTTAGGAACAGAGGGTCATTCAGCCGCATGAAGAGCCGGTGGAGTCAGTAAATCTGGGTACAGAGATAGACAAGAAAGAGGTCAAGATCGGTGCAAATTTGGAATCTAGTGTTAAGCAACGGTTGATTCAGATGTTGCGTGACTATGTTGAGATCTTTGCCTGGTCTTACAAAGATATGCTTGGTTTGGATATCGATATTGTGGTTCATTGCCTGCCTACTGTGATCGGTGGAAATAGAACTGACTGTTTTGGAATGCTGGTTCGCAAAATGTCGCGGTAAGCAAGAGTCGCCACCGTCTTTTATGTTCTCCAACATGGAAAGGACAAAAGCACAGCAAAATTCTTTATTGAGAATGTTTCTCGGTTCGGGAGGTAGATTTATAGAAAGGGAAGGTATTAGCACCCTTTCTATCCATGGTTATCCATGGGCTCTTAGGTACTTGCTCTTATGTTTTCAAAAGATGTTTTGCTTTTCAAATGTGTGTGGGTTTTGAAAAAAGTTTCGTTTTTTTTGAAAGATTTCTAAGTGACTCTTGTATCTGTCCTCAAGAGTGTATGAAAAATTTGTTTTGAAAACTTTTGAAAGTGTCAGTGTGAAAAAGATGTTTTTGTTTATTTTTGAAAAGAGCAAGTACACATGAGATCTACCTACTCTAAGGAATTAGGCTGTGTAAGAGTCCTTTAGACAGTACTATCCCACTATTGAGAAATAGGTAGCACCATCGTTGGAGTTGTTCGGGTCAATTCGACTAAGGGACAAAGTGTGGTCACCGAAGCAATAGTAGGACACCTTAGAAGTAACCCTAATGTCCTAGATCCTTTTTTTTATCCGAGGCAACCGTTTCGAGGCAACTGGATCTTTCGATAGGAGGGCGACCTCTAAAACACCCTATACTTGACGACCACGTTCGAGGCAACTAGTGAGGCGTACTCTAGGAGTGGCATGTGCATGTGTGTTGTTTCAGTTAATGTTTGTCTTGTATATATTATTTGTGAGCTACGAGTTGTTTTTAATTTTCATCCAAGTCTTGCATACATTTAACAGTTAATAATTTGCGGAAAGTAAATTGCGGGAAATTAAATCTAAGCTATTACAAGGCGTCGGGTATTTACATCGCCAAAAACAACCCTTGAAATTAAAATGCGGAAAGTAAAATAAAAGTGGTAAATAATTAAAGTCCTAATTAAAAGCTATTACATTCTGGGAAACAGATACAATAATATGGAAAAATGGATCGCGTGCGAGAAATTAAATTGGATGCGAGTTTTTTGGGTTTTGACCCTTTTTTGAAAGAAAGTGATTTTTTTGGTTATTTTTGAATTAAATGGATTTAAATTAAATGAACAATTAAATTAAATTAAATAATGAACATATTTTTGGATTTTTGAGTTTTTAAAGAAATAAAATAAATTGAATTAATGCTAATAAAAACCTAATATTCTAAATTGATTTTAAATATTGCAAAAAATATTAAAAGTTAAATCTAATTAAAGCTAAATTGATTAAATTAATTTATTTACAAAAATAAAAGTGATGAAGTTAATTTTAATAAACAAAATATTTTTTTATGTTTTTGATTTTATTAGGAAAAATGTTAATTGGTTAGTGATTAATAAAAAGAATAACGATTAATTAATTAAAGGAACATAATACAAATAGAGAGAAAGTTTAGGAGTATACGAGCCTGATTGGAGGGGTGAAACCGCTATTGGCGTCATGTGTAAACTGTTTTGTTTTAGCCATTTATGCTTTTGGCTTTTGGCCATTTGTGTTTTGGCTTCAATGTTCCTTAATGAACCTGCATGGGATCCTGTCTAAAATTTGCAGTGTTGAATCTCATGAACACATTAAATAAAATCATAAAATGCAAATAAAGCCAATATATGAAGAAATTTAATGTTTAGGCACAATATGGCATGTATGAATGATTATATCCTTTTAATCATGGAGATCAAACCAGCCTTACCCTTACTGAAGAAGTAGTGAGATGTTGGTTTGTAACTGAGATGGCTTGTTTGTAGTGAGAGAGGGATTTGTAATAAGGATTTCAAGGTTTTAGGATTCTTGAAAGAATTTGATATTCTAATAGTGTTGTGGTAAAGTTTTTTCTCCCCCTGGTTTGTGTGAAAAGAATGTGATTATATAATGGAAATTAAGGTAAAGAAAATGGGCTTTGAATGTGCAATTGGGCCTCCAATGTTCACTTGAGTTCGTCACTTTCCAGGCTAAATCGCAGGGACTTAAGTGCAATTTTTGAAGTTGAAATGTGAAAACAAAATGTAGCCGACATCGATAACTAACTCATGTCCGAAAATCGGCTCAATCGGATAAACGGTGAATTAGTTATGAATTTTTGAAGTTTCAGCTCAGACAAACTTATTTTGGACTCCAGTGTCGACTCTGACACGTTCTTCAATAAAATACTGGTATTGATCGGAGCATAATCCGGTCTCGACTTTTGAAGCAAAGTTGTAGATCTATGAGTCAGTGATCTTGTGTAAAAATATGAGTCCAATCCGATAAAAATTGACCGAGTTATGAATTTTCGAAGTTTCGGCCCAGATGAAATAATATTCAGCATTCAGGATTTTCGGCGCGTCACGCACTCTGAGCAAACAACAAAGGCCTTTTGAATGCCGTTTGAACTCAATACCTTCTGTGAAAATGTAGCCAACTCAATTTGTGAAATTTTGGCGCTGGAACCAGCTCGATACGATGAAAATCGACCAAGTTATGATTTTCTGAACATGACGCAAATAAACTTCTGTCACAAATTTTCTGTACGAAAATACTTGATAAATCCACATTTTTGAAGATTTTCTGATCGAAATTGGCTTCCAGATATGAGAGATGAAAACGTAGATGACGTCAAGACGGAATTTTGGCCACCGGAACGGGTTCAAAACGAGCCACGATCTTCAAGTTATGAATTTTTTAGCGCGTAAAAACTGCACTTTCAGCATACTTTTTCACCATATTTCTTTGAGAAAACTCACACATTCGGATACCTTCTTTAAAGAATTGACTCTTGAGCCGAACCTGAATTTGAGAATATGTTATCAGAGATATCTTGGCGAAAGAACACTTGAATATGACGCGCCGGCTTGGACTTGTGAATTTTTCTTGAAATGTTTTGAGAAATATGGGAGGGCAAATTTTGGGGTACAACAGTTGCCCCTGTTCAATCTTCTAAAACCTGAGGATGTAGATTAGCTTGCGTGCCTTTCGTGATCCGAAGGTGGAAGATGATTGAACACTAAAGTGCCCAGAAATTTGCACTCGCATGGTGTAGTATCAGCAATGTGATGTCGGGAATGGGCTTACAGATGCCATTTGGAAAGATGGTGGATAGGAGAATGGGCTTATAGATGCCATTTGAAGAGGTGACAGAACCTTGTCAGGAATGGGCTTATAGATGCCATTTGGAAGTGCCATGGATAGTTGAATCTGAATAAGAAATAGAATGACTTCCGTGTCTGGAGCATATCTAGTCTATATCTAATTGTTGACGTCTGAACGAGTAGTAGAATGACCGCCGCGTCTGGGGTATATCCATACTGCATCTGAATGAGTGACAGAATGTCATCCGAAACTGGATCGTATCTGGATTGTCTTTCAAATGAATCTGGACTAAACAATAGAATAGCATCCGGGTCAGGAGCATCTCTAAGTTGTCTTTAGAAGTTTGAATCTGAATAAGCAATAGAATAGCATCCGGGTCTGGAGCATCTCTAAGCTGTCTCTGAAAGGAAACTTTGGAATAAGTATTAGAAAGTCGCCATGCCTGGGTCGCTATTGAACTAACTCTAGAAGGAATCTATGAATAAGCAATAGAATAGCATCCGGATCTGGAGCATCTCTAGGCCATCTCCGGAGAGAAATCTGAATAAGCAATAGAATAACATCCGGGTCAGGAGCATCTCTTAGCCGTTTCTGAAAGGAAATCTGAATAAGAAATAGAATATCATCCGCGTCGGGAGCATCTCTAAGCTATCTCTGAAAGGGAATCTGGAATAAGTATCAGAATGTAGCCATATCGGGGTCGCATCTGAACCATCTCTAGAAGGGAATCTGGAATAAGTATCAGAATGTAGCCATATCTGGGTCGCATCTGAACCATCTCTAGAAGGGAATCTGGAATAAGTATCAGAATGTAGCCATGTCTGGATCGCATCTGAACTATATCTAGAAGGAATCTCTGAATAAATAATAGAATAGCATTCGTGGTTGGAGCATCTCTAAGTTATCTCTGAAAAGAAACCCTGAATAAGCAAAAGAATAGCATCCATATCTGGAGCATTTCCAAGCTGTTTCTGAAAGGAAATCAGAATAAGCGATAGAATAGCATCCGGGTCAGGAGCATCTCTAAGCCATTTCTGAGAAGAAATCTGGAATAAGTATCATAATGTAGCCATATCTGGATCACATCTGAACCATCTCTAGAAGGGATCTGAATAAGCAATAGAACAGCATCCGTGTCCGGAGCATCTCTAAGCTATCTCTAGAAGGAAGTTTGAATAAGCAAAAGAATAGCATCCATGTCTGGAGCATTTCCCAGCTATATCTGAAAGGAAACTCTGAATAAGCGATAGAATAGCATCCATATCTGAAGCATTTCCAAGCTATCTCTGAGAAGAAATCTGGAATAAGCAAAAGAACAGCATCCATATCTAGAGCATTTCCCAGCTATATCTGAAAGGAAACTCTTGAATAAGAAAAAGAATAACATCCATCTCTGGAGCATTTCCAAACCATTTCTGAAGAGGAAATCTGAATAAGTATCAGAATGTAGCCATATCTGGATCGCATCTGAACCATCTCTAGAAGGATATCTCTGAATAAACAATATAATAGCATCTGTGGTTGGAGCATCTCTAAGTTATCTCTGGAGAGCAACTCTGAATAAGAAAAAGAATAGCATCCATATCTGGAGCATCTCTAAGCTATCTCTGGAGAGAAAATCTGAATAAGCAAAAGAATAGCATCCATATCTGGAGCATTTCCCAGCTATATCTGAAGGGAACCTCTGAATGAGCGATAGAATAGCATCCGTGTTTGGAGCATTTCCAAGCTATCTCTGAAATCTCTTTAATGTAGATATGCCCTGGCTAGATACAGGTATCGAATCCACAATCAATCACTCACAGATATGCCCTGGCTAGATACAGGTATCGAATCTGGAATTGTGACAGTTGATAGTAATCATCTTTGAATTGACCTTTTTCCTGAAAAGGAAAAACATCAGTTGTATGCAATATCATGATGTATGAAATGCATGATGTCATGATGTTCAGAGAATAAATGAGATTGTGTGATATGATGCGTGTATGCATGCATTATGTATGTAAATGTTTATGAATTGTATTTTCGTCCCGGAAAATAAATCCTTGACGAATGCCGGGAAGTTAAATCCTGGGCTGATGTTGAAGAGTAGAGTTCTTCGTTTCCGCTGGGGATGATGAGTGCAAGAATAAACCGTTAGGAGAAGATGACTCCGTTGGTGAATAAACTTGTTGGAGAGATTACTCTGCGGGGAACTACTCTGTGGGGAAGAGATGCTTCGCTGAGACTTTAACGATAACTCCGCTGGGGATACTGTTGATAAGCCCTGTTGGAGGATTTGATGAACTCCCCTGGGGATAGGAAGAACTTCGCCGAGGAAGATCTTTCCGTTGTAATTAGCTGAGGATAACCCAGTTATAAGCTCTGGTGGGGAGTAACCTTCTGAATAAAGCCGGGGAGATGCTTTTGCGCTCTACGGGGGATAAGCTTCTAGAATATACTGGGGATAAGCTTCCAGAAATCTACTGGGGAGATTGATTCAACTTTCCTGGGGAAACTTTTGACTATACTGGGGAAGTGGCTCCACTGGGGTGTTTGTATTCCGCCGAGGAACAATCTTATATTAAGACTGCCGGAGATGCTTGCTTAGGAACATCTGCATACTCCGCTGGGGAATATTAAGATCTTCTGGGGATATCCAACTTCCTTAGGGCTGACAGTAGCCTAACTCTGCTTGGGGAGAGTGTTGCTGACTTGCTGGAGATACTGTGCATTTTCGGGCTGATGAGAGACCAACTCTGCTCGGGGAAGAGTATTGTTGAATCTTGTCTTACTCTGCGGGGAGCGGAGGTATCTTGGTCATGTTCTTCTGCTGAACTTACCTTGGTACCTGGTGAACAGAGCAGCTTGTACAGTTTGGGCAACTCTTATTGCCCCAGCTTTTATGGGAGAAGGTACATGTGGAGGTCTTGATAACGACGATTGACAAACCTTCTTCTGGTAGGCAAGTGACGAGATGACGGGACATAGTCGTACGCTTTTGATCCCTAATTTTTGCCTGGACCGCCCTCTCGGGTTTTCAGTCCACCGGGATACCCATTTTTGCCCAAGCCGCCTTTTCAGGTTTTCGACTTGCCGGGTGTACAGATTTTTTCATTTTCATCCCTTATTTTTGCCCGAACCCTTTTGGTTCGCCGGGAAGCCCTTGTTTTTGCCTAGGCCAGTCGACCTAGCGGGTCTTTAATTATGCATAGTATTTTTTTGACTATGTCCACACTCTCGGAATGTAGGGAGTTGTTGTCACTGTTAGTAATGTTGTGTTACCAGAAGATGTTTGATCGTACAATGCCCTAAGTGATCCAGATGGAGATTTGCCCCATGCTGGTCGGCCTTTTGAGAGATTCTCTGAATCTTGACTTAACTGCTCCAGACGATGGACAATGATCATGCCATGCCCCTTGATTGGAGGTGCTTTTGTTCATTAGACATCCGTCGTGCAAACTTCTACGCTGTTCAAACAAATAGTCATATGCAAGCAATGTTATATTAAAAATGCAAAGCTTATGTCTGTCTTGAAATTTTTGAAAATGAAGTTTTTTCATAAAAACAAGTGAATTTTTTGTAAACTGTGATGTCAACTCGTTATTTTACCGCAAGCCTTAAGGAGTCAGGATACCTTTGGTAACAGTATGCTTTCGAACTAACCCATGCTTCAGCTAGGACTTTTAAGGGTTGTAGCGTGGCCTGGTTCACGGTTTAAGAAACAAAGGATAAAGGCTCAAATTTATTTGTACCCACCCGCTCTTCGTGATGTTCTTCAATCCTAAACTCAGTTAATCGTGCATTAGACCTTGTTTGAGTCTTTGCTCTGATATTCCGGTGATGGTTCAGATACTGATAGTTTATTTTGAATAGGCAGTCATTTCTTTTTTGTTGAGGGTTTGTAGGACCTCTTTCTTTTTTGATTTCGTTATCCAAGTTTTTTTGCCTGAACTGTTTCTTTTGTGATTACAGTCAGCGGGATGCCCCAGTTTTTGTAAGTCTGCTTCATAGGTTTTGACTTAATGGGTTTTTATTTTGAAAGATGATGACTGCCTGTCTTTATGATTATAGGAACCATCATTGTTTTTTTTTCGTCTCGGAAGGACTTCTTTGATGCTATTCACTGTGCACCTGGATTAACTGAGAGAACTACCCTGCCCCAGGTTATGATTAAGGGTTTTAATTTTCGAAAAGAAAAACTCCAACTTCTTTGGCTCAAAGGGGTTGACGAGGGATTATCTTCCTTATGACTCCACTGTTTAGGATTTGAAACAATTCCTGTACCTCATCAGCGGGGTCTGTTCAAAAGCATACTGTAAATTGTGGTATCGTTTTCGTCATCCTCCCTCAAGAGGCTTAGAATTTGCAATTGAGAATTGAACATCACAGAAACATGAAAGCAATTTTGAATATAATGAATACGAATAGATTAATTCAAACAGACATATGCGATGCATTAATGAAATAAAAGAGTTTGCTATGACATTAATTGTTTGTATAAGCAAAGAAAAATACAACTCAGAAATTCAAATAAAACAAAAGCCTTCAATGATTTGCTAAAGGGGCAGTGATTATGTTTGGAGCCTCTGGTGCTTCAAACTGGATTTCCTTGGCGTCAATCATGTCTTGGACTTTGTTCTTCAGAGCCCAACAGTTGTCCGTAGTATGCCCTGGGCTATCAGAATGGTATGCGCACCTATCGTTGGGATGATAGTTAGGAGCAGAAGTGTTTGGATTCCGGAGAGGAGCCCTTAAGGTAATCAGCCCTGCCTTCAACATTTGCTGTAGCGCTTGATCCAGTGTCATGTTGATCTTAGTGAACTGTCTCTTGGGTGTGACCTCCTTACGTTGTTGCCCCTGTCTTTGTTGAGCAGGCATAGGATTAGAGATCTGGGTTTCCCCTACATGTTGATCATGACGACTCTTTTTACCATGCACAGCAGTGGACTCCTTCTTCTCGTGGTAAGGCTTTTTATGAGTGTAAGAAGGTGTGGCCTCTTGGATCTTCCCACTTCTGATACCAGCTTCAATTCTTTCCCCAGTCAAGATCAGATCTGTAAACCCAGCAGAAGAATTCTCAATCAGGTGGTTGAAGAATGGACCAGACAGGGTCCCCAGAAACATGTCCATGAGCTCACGGTCAGTCAAAGGTGGTTGCACCCTTCCAGCCAGGTCTCTCCACTTTTGCGCGTACTCCTTAAAACCTTCACCCGTTCCTAGCGACATACCCTGGAGTTGGGTACGTGTAGGAGCGAGGTCGGCATTGTACTGATACTGCTTATAAAATGCAGTAGCCAAGTCTTCCCAGGTACGGATACTGGCTCCATCCAGCTGATAGAACCACTCGAGTTGAGTCCCTGCCAGACTATCCTGAAAGAAGTGAATCCATAATTTCTTGTCTACCGTGTAGGGCTGGATCTTCCTTATGTATGAACGGAGGTGCAACTTAGGACAGGAGGCTCCGTCGTACTTTGCAAAGGCAGGTGCCTTGAACTTGTGTGGGATCACCACCCCGGAGGATAGACATAGATCTTCGAAGTCTAGGTCGAGCACTTTCTATATCTCCATAGCATTTAGCCGGTCTTCTAGCTGTTTATACTTGTCCTCAGCTGGAGGGTATTATTCATCATTGTAATCGGTCTCGTTGTCGGAGACCACTGGACTAGGAACCTCTCCCTCTTGGGGACTGTCTTTCCCAACAGATGGGGTAGTCAGCTCAGCTTCATTTTGTGATTCCTTCCCAGATTTGCGTCTAGGGTTGAACAGCACAGTCCTCTTCTTCTTCTTCATAAGCAGAGTCTTCAATTCCTATTGACCTTGGGCTAAGCTCATAACCATCTCTTGGAACTGGGCATTCTGGGCCTGGAGGGCCTTGATAGCTTGTTCATTGGATGATTCAGGATTCATGATGATTGCTGAAATAAACAGCGAAGAAGATAAGTGACCTGTCAAAAAGGGTACTTATAATGCAATGACATGTATGTATGCATGCGATGTTTTCAAGGATCTCGTGGGGTAAACAAGAAGATTGTTAGCATTTGAATTTGGGTAGCTTGATTGAAGGCACTTCATATTGTTGAGAGTCCTTCTTCAAGAGTCAATGCTCACCATATCAAGTGGGTCATATCCCCCGACTCAAGTCATTAATCTTGGCTAGAGGAAAATAAATCCCCTTTGCCCCTTGCTAGACAGTTGGTTCATCATGACCTGCACCACAGACCCTTGAGATACTTGAAATGGATTAGTCCTTATGCAGGATGTATGCAATGGTATGATGGTATGATGTTATGCTATGCGTGGAGTGATGTAAGTGAACCCTGTTATGAGTCCAGATTAAGGACTGTAAACAAAACCTGCAAGGAACTCGTATGTTAGATAACAAGCATGCAAGTAGTCAAGTTTGAAGGCACACAAGTCACACAGAGAGCCCTTAGAGTTTAGGCCAGCATGAAGTTTGGGGTACTACCCTCTTGAAGTTGGTGAGCTCAAACCTGTCCTATCAAAAGTAATCGGGTTCTAAGGAGCTCAATATCATTGGGTTGTTTTCTGGGTTCATTGTTTTGATTTAGCCACTGAACTGGCGATCAAAATATTCCAAGAAAACAACCCTCAATGAGTGTAGTATCGAGTATCTACCAACTTCGGACTGCACCAAAGTCGGTCATCTCACTACCCCTAAAGAGGCCAGGATGGTCAAGTAAGGTTCCTAAGGTCAGTTGATGCTTCACGACACCACACGGAGGCCCCGTACTCTCCTTGACTTGACTCAAGGGTTACCGGTACTCACCAAAGTGCCACATCAACGTAGCAACTGCTTCAACCGTGTCGATATACCCTACACAGTTCCCTCACAGTTTGTTGCTACCTAAAAGGTATCCCCCAGATCTGGGTTAGGATCTATGGAACTCCGAAACAGGCCCATAATTTTAAAGCAAACAAAACAAACAATTGAAAACATAAGAGTGGTCTAATCCTAAGGTAGACCTCACTTATTAAATTTCCCCAGCAGAGTCGCCAGTTCTGTGATCGGTGGAAATAGAACTGAC
This sequence comes from Vicia faba, assembly GCA_948472305.1. NCBI lineage: Eukaryota > Viridiplantae > Streptophyta > Magnoliopsida > Fabales > Fabaceae > Vicia > Vicia faba. Next base: position 139,581,371 of record OX451735.1, read on the forward strand.
TGTTTTGGAATGCTGGTTCGCGAAATGTCGCGGTAAGCAAGAGTCGCCACCGTCTTTTATGTTCTCCAACATGGAAAGGACAAAAGCACAACAAAATTCTTTATTGAGAATGTTTCTCGGTTCGGGAGGTAGATTTATAGAAAGGGAAGGTATTAGCACCCTTTCTATCCATGGTTATCCATGGGCTCTTAGGTACTTGCTCTTATGTTTTCAAAAGATGTTTTTCTTTTCAAATGTGTGTGGGTTTTGAAAAAAGTTTCGTTTTTTTTGAAAGATTTCTAAGTGACTCTTGTATCTGTCCTCAAGAGTGTATGAAAAATTTGTTTTGAAAACTTTTGAAAGTGTCAATGTGAAAAAGATGTTTTTGTTTATTTTTGAAAAGAGCAAGTACCCATGAGATCTACCTACTCTAAGGAATTAGGCTATGTAAGAGTCCTTTAGACAGTACTATCCCACTATTGAGAAGTAGGTAGCACCGTCGTTGGAGTTGTTCGGGTCAATTCGATTAAGGGACAAAGTGTGGTCACCGAAGCAATAGTAGGACACCTTAGAAGTAACCCTAATGTCCTAGATCCTTTTTTTATCCGAGGCAACCGTTTCAAGGCAACTGGATCTTTAGACAGGAGGGCGGCCTCTAAAACACCCTATACTTGACGACCACGTTCGAGGCAACTAGTGAGGCGTACTCTAGGAGTGGCATGTGCATGTGTGTTGTTTCAGTTAATGTTTGTCTTGTATATATTATTTGTGAGCTACGAGTTGTTTTTAATTTTCATCCAAGTCTTGCATACATTTAACAGTTAATAATTTGCGGAAAGTAAATTGCGGGAAATTAAATCTAAGCTATTACAAGGCGTCGGGTATTTACATCGCCAAAAACAACCCTTGAAATTAAAATGCGGAAAGTAAAATAAAAGCCGTAAATAATTAAAGTCCTAATTAAAAGCTATTACATTCCGGGAAACAGATACAATAATATGGAAAAATGGATCGCGTGCGGGAAATTAAATTGGATGCGAGTTTTTTGGGTTTTGACCCTTTTTTGAAAGAATGTGATTTTTTTGGTTATTTTTGAATTAAATGGATTAAAATTAAATGAACAATTAAATTAAATTAAATAATGAACATATTTTTGGATTTTTGAGTTTTTAAAGAAATAAAATAAATTGAATTAATGTTAATAAAAACCTAATATTCTAAATTGATTTTAAATATTGCAAAAAATATTAAAAGTTAAATCTAATTAAAGCTAAATTGATTAAATTAATTTATTTACAAAAATAAAAGTGATAAAGTTAATTTTAATAAACAAAATATTTTTTTGTGTTTTTGATTTTATTAGGAAAAATGTTAATTGGTTAGTGATTAATAAAAAGAATAACGATTAATTAATTAAAGGAACATAATACAAATAGAGAGAAAGTTTAGGAGTATACGAGCCTGATTGGAGGGGTGAAATAGCTATTGGCGTCATGTGTAAACTGTTTTGTTTTGGCCATTTATGCTTTTGGCTTTTGGCCATTTGTGTTTTGGCCTCAACGTTCCTTAATGAACCTGCATGAGATCCTGTCTAAAATCTGCAGTGTTGAATCTCATGAACACATTAAATAAAATCATAAAATGCAAATAAAGTCAATATATGAAGAAATTTAATATTTAGGCACAATATGACATGTATGAATGATTATACCCTTTTGATCATGGAGATCAAGCCAGCCGTACCCTTACTGAAGAAGTAGTGAGATGTTGGTTTGTAACTGAGATGGCTTGTTTGTAGTGAGAGAGTGATTTGTAATAAGGATTTCAAGGTTTTAGGGTTCTTGAAAGAATTTGATATTCTAATAATGTTGTGGCAAAGTTTATTCTCCCTCTGGTTTGTGTGAAAAGAATGTGATTATATAATAGAAATTAGGGTAAAGAAAATGGGCTTTGAATGTGCAATTGGGCCTCCTATGTTCACTTGAGCTCGTCACTTTCCAGGCTAAATCACAGGGACTTAAGTGCAATTTTTGAAGTTGAAATGTGAAAATAAAATGTAGCCGACATCGATAACTAACTCCTGTCCGAAAATCGGCTCAATCGGATAAACGGTGAATTAGTTATGAATTTTTGAAGTTTCAGCTCAGACAAACTTATTTTGGGCTCTAGTGTCGACTATGACACGTTCTTCAATAAAAAACTGGTATTGATCGGAGCATAATCCGGTCTCGACTTTTGAAGCAAAGTTGTAGATCTATGAGTCAGTGACCTTGTGTAAAAATATGAGCCCAATCCGATAAAAATTGACCGAGTTATGATTTTTCGAAGTTTCGACCCAGATGAAATAATATTGAGCATTCAGGATTTTCGGCGCGTCACGCACTCTGAGCAAAAAACAAAGGCCTTTTGAATGCCGTTTGAACTCAATACCTTCTGTGAAAATTTAGCCAACTCAATTTTTGAAATGTTGGCGCCGGAACCAGCTCGATACGATGAAAATCGACCAAGTTATGATTTTCTGAACATGACGCAAATAAACTCCTGTCACAAATTTTCTGTACGAAAATACTTGAGAAATCCACATTTTTGAAGACCTTCTGATCGAAATTGGCTTCCAGCTGTGAGAGATGAAAACATATATGACGTCAAGACGGAATTTTGGCCACTGGAACGGGTTCAAAACGAGCCACGATCTTCAAGTTATGAATTTTTTAGCGCGTAAAAATTGCACTTTCAGCACACTTTTTCACCATATTTCTTTGAGAAAACTCACACATTCAGATACCTTCTTTAAAGAATTGACTCTTGAGCCGAACCTGAATTTGAGAATACGTTATCAGAGATATCTTGGCGAAAGAACACCTGAATATGACGCACCGGCTTGGACTTGTGAATTTTTCTTGAAATGTTTTGAGAAATATGGGAGGACAAATTTTGGGGTACAACACCTACCAAGGAAGATTGTCCTCTAGTGAAACAGAAGGTCTGCCGAATGCGCCCAGAGATGTCTGAGAAAATCAAGGCTGAAGTTATGAAACAGTTTGACGCCAGTTTTCTAGCAGTTACTTCTTATCCTCAGTGGGTGGCCAATGTGGTTCCTGTACCGAAGAAGGATGGTAAGGTTCGAATGTGTGTTGACTATATGGATCTGAATAGGGCGAGTCCCAAGGATGATTTCCCTCTACCTCATATCGACGTTCTGGTTGACAACACCGCTCAGCATAAGGTCTTTTCCTTTATAGATGGTTTCTCCGGTTATAATCAGATTAAGATGGCTCCCGAAGACATGGAGAAGACAACTTTTGTTACTCAATGGGGTACCTTTTGCTACAAGGTCATGCCTTTTGGATTGAAGAATGTTGGGGCAATGTATCAGCGTGCCATGGTTGCTTTCTTTCATGACATGATCCATCATGAGATTGAAGTATACGTCGATGATATGATTGCAAGATCTCAAACTGAGGAAGAACACCTTGACCACCTTCAGAAGATATTTGATAGGTTGAAGTTGTACAAGTTGAGGTTAAACCCGAACAAGTGCACCTTCAGGGTGAGATCTGGTAAGCTGTTGGGTTTCGTCATAAGCGACAAAGATATTCAAGTGGACCCTGCCAAAGTGAAAGCCATACAGGAGATGCCAGCTCCCAGAACAGAGAAAGAAGTCAGAGGCTTTCTGGGACGTCTGAACTACATTGCCCGATTCATCTCACACCTGACTGCTACTTGTGAGCCAATCTTCAAGCTGCTGAAGAAAGATCAAGTAGTACGTTGGAACGATGAATGCCAGGCCGCTTTTGAAAGGATCAAAGAGTATCTCCAAGAGCCACCCATTCTGATACCTCTAGTTGAATGGAGACCTTTGATCTTATACTTGACAGTACTCGACAACTCAATGGGGTGTGTGCTGGTTCAGCATGACGAGTCTGGCCGAAAAGAGCATGCTATTTATTACCTTAGAAAAAAAATTTACCGAATGCGAGACCCGATACTCGCTGCTCGAGAAAACTTGTTGCGCTTTGGCATGGGCTTCTCGCTGGCTGAGATAATATATGTTGACTCATACTACTCTGTTGATATCGAAGATGGATCCAATCAAGTATATCTTTGAAAAGCCTGCTTTGTCCAGAAGAATAGCGAGATGGCAGATGATCTTGACTGAGTATGACATCCAGTACACGACCCAAAAGGTAATTAAGGGAAGTGTGTTGGCAGACCATTTGGCACATCAGGAAGTGGATGATTACCAGTCTATGAACTTTGAATTTCCGGACGAGAATATCATGTTGGTAAATGATTGTGAGACACCTGGACTGGATGAAGGACCTGAGGAAGGATCCCGATGGTCTATGTACTTTGATGGAGCTTCGAACGCTTTGGGTAATGGAATTGGCGCCGTAATCATATCTCCTAAAGGCTCTCATACTCCGTTTACCGCCCGACTATGTTTCAACTGCACCAATAATATGGCGGAGTATGAAGCGTGCATCATGGGTCTTCGAGCAACAATTGACCTAAGGATTAAGTTTCTAAGTGTCTTCGGAGATTCCGCTCTCGTGATCAGTCAGATCAAAGGCGAGTGGGATACGAAACACCCAAATCTTATTCCTTACAAGGAGTATGTATTGACGTTGCTTCCCCACTTTGAAGAGATAACCTTTGAACACTTCCCTAGAGAGGAGAATCAGTTGGCGGACGCGCTAGCTAAGATGTCTTCTATGTTCAAAGTCAATTGGGACAACGAGGCTCCCCGGATTATCATTGAAAGATTGGATGAACCTGCACATTGCTGTGACATTGAGACTGAAGAGGTAATAGAAAAGCCCTGGTATCACGAAGTAAAGAGGTACCTTGAGGCTCAAGAAAACCTCGAAGGTGCATCTGTTAATGACAAGAAATTTCTGAGGAGGTTCGCAACGAAGTTCTTCATCAGCAATGGCATCCTTTACAAGCGTAACCATGATTCAACCTTACTGTGTTGTGTGGATAAGAACGAAGCATAAAGGATCATGGTGGAGTTACATGAAGGTACTTTCGGAACTTATTCCAGTGGACAAACCATGGCAAAGAAAATCCTTCGGGCAGGATATTATTGGTCCACAATGGAGGCCGACTGTTATCATCATTCTTGGACATGTCACAAGTGTTAAGTCTATGCTGATAAGGTGCACATACCTCCAGTTCCTCTAAACGTATTGACGAAACCTTGGCCTTTTGCAATGTGGGGCATTGATATGATCGGCGAGATTATACCTACGGCATCTAACGAGCATCGTTTCATCCTGGTAGTGATTGATTACTTTACGAAGTGGGTTGAAGCAACTTCCTTTGCTACTGTAACCAAGAACGTCGTGGCGCGGTTCATTCAGCATAATCTGATCTGTCGATATGGTATACCAGAGAGGATCATTACGGACAATGGTACCAATCTCAACAACAAAATAATCACCGAGCTCTGCGATAAATTCAAGATACAGCATCATAACTCTTCTCCCTACAGGCCAAAGATGAATGGGGTTATAGAAGTGGCTAATAAGAACATTAAGAAGATTGTGCAGAAGATGACAATGACATACAAAGACTGGCACGAGATGTTACCGTTTGCTTTTCATGGGTACCGTACCTCAGCGCAGACGTCAACGGGGGCAACACCCTACTCCTTGGTATATGGCATAGAGGCATTCTTTCCCATTGAAGTTCAGATACCCTCTCTTTGGATCGTGAAGGATGCAGGTTTAAGCGAAGATGACTGGATTCAGACCCGGCTTGATCAGCTGAACTTAATCGACGAAAAGAGACTTACTACTATTTGTCATGGTCAGACGTATCAAAAACGGATGATCAAGGCATTTAACAAGAAAGTTAGACGGCAAGAGTATCAAGTTGGGGATCTGGTAATCAAGCGCATTATCTTACCTCAAGGTGATCCCAGGGGCAAATGGACCCCTACTTACGAAGGGCCATTTGTGGTTAAGAAAATTTTCTCAGGAGGAGCTATGATTCTAACCACCGTGGATGGAGACGACCTTCCTCACCCCGTCAATGCAGACATAGTGAAAAAATACTACGCATAGTCAAAGACCCGCTAGGTTGACTGGCCTAGGCAAAAATAAGGGATGAAAATGAAAAAATCTGTACACCCGGCAAGTCGAAAACCTGAAAAGGCGGCTTGGGCAAAAAATGGTATCCCGGTGGACTGAAAACCCGAAAGGGTGGTCCAGGAAAAAATTAGGGATCAAAGCGTAACACTATGTCTCATTGGATCACCTTGCATCCAGACTTCGGTATCGACTATCAAGCTCGGACGGCACTAATCAGTCTGATCTACCTTCAACCAAGTAGCAAAGTGATGTGATGCTCGACGACATAAAGGCAATAGCAGAGTTGGAACCCAGTGGGGTTATTCACATAGCTGTTTTGTTTCTTTTTCACAAATTGTGTAAATTCTATTTGTTCGGCGGCGTTCTCTTACTAGGACGTCAGCCTCTTGTACAAAAACGCCTATTCACATGCCAAACTTTAAAATCAATACAATTCATTTTCAAAGAAATTTCAAACTATTGTTTCCTTTATTTGTTTTGTTTTGCAAAGAACGTCCAATGTTCATTTTTGATATATGCATTTGACATTAATTGTTGCTCATGAATATTTACACGCGAAACAAAAAATGATTACTGGTAATATCAGAAACAAGGTCAATGAGAATTGTCCAAACTGTACGGTTGCTCTGTCCACCAGGTACAAAGGTAGATTCAACTGAAGAATATGGCTAAGATACCTTCACTCCCCGCAGAGTAAGACAGTAATGGTAGCTCTCCCCTAGCCGAGACTTGCAAATATGAACAAATCAGTAATGCTCTCCCCAAGCAGAGTTTATCTACCATCAGCACTAAAAAGGCTCGATATCCCCGGCAGTCTTAATATTCCCTAGCGGAGTATAAGAATATTCCCTAGCAAAGTATAAGAATGTTCCTCGGCAGAATACAAGATACCCCCAGTGGAGTTAAAATTTTCCCAGCACAGTCTGAAAATGCTTCCCCAACGGAGTTGAATCATCATCCCCAGTAGACTCTGGAAGTTTATCCCCAGCGGAGTACAAAAATAAATCTCCCCAGCCGAGTTCAAAGGATCATTCCCAGCAGAACTAAGAGGATTATCCCCACAAAAGTCTAACATGTCTATCCCCAGCAAGTTGTAACTGAAAGACCATCCCCAGCGGAGTTCTTTCCTTTCACAAACAGGACTTCAATCCTCAACGGATTCAATATCACCAGCAACGATAATCCATCCCCAGTGGAGTTTATCAGTGGAACCCTCAGCAGAACATCTCTTCCCCACAGAGTAATCTCCGCATCAGTTTATTCCCCAACGGAGTTATCCTCTCCTGCAGGTCTATTCTCACAATCACCTTCGTTCACCATCCCCAACGGAAGCGAAGAATTCAACTCTTGTCTCAAGCAGCTATCCATGATTTATTTTCCCCAACTAATATCATGCATCTCCATACATCATGATACATGCATATACGCATCATACCACACAATCTCATTTATTTTGAGAACATCATTGCTTGATCCATATCATGCATTGCATATGACTGACCTTTACCTTTCAAGAAAGATGCAGTTAAGTTCTCAGCCATGTCGAAGACCTTCTCTGGTTCAGTTAGATCACCGATAAGATCTCTCTGATTCATATTCCAGTTGAAGTTATTCCAAGACTCTTGTCTGGTCCAGTTAAATCGATTCGAAGATTTTTCTGATGCCGATCCAGTCAAAGTTAATCAAAGACCTCCTCTGGTTCATTCAGATCGCCGATAAGATCTCCCTGATTCGTATTCCAGTTGAAGTTATTCCAAGACTCTTGTCTGGTCCAGTTAAATCGATTTGAAGATTTTTCTGATGCCGATCCAGTCAAAGTTAATCAAAGACCTCATCTGGTTCAGTCAGATCGTCGACAAGATCTCCCTGATTCGTATTCTAGTTGAAGTTATTCCAAGACTCTTGTCTGGTCCAGTTAAATTGATTCGAAGATTTTCTGATGCCGATCCAGTCAAAGTTAATCCAAAACCTCCTCTAGTTCAGTCAGATCGCTGAAAAGATCTCCCTGATTCGTATTCAAATTGAAGTTATTCCAAGACTCTTGTCTGGTCCAATTAAATCGATTCGAAGATTTTTCTGATTCCGATCCAGTCAAAGTTAATCAAAGACCTCCTCTGGTTTAGTCAAATCACCGATAAGATCTCCTTGATTCGTATTCCAGTTGAAGTTATTCCAAGACTCTTGTCTGGTCCAGTTAAATCGATTCGAAGATTTTTCTGATGCCGATCCAGTCAAAGTTAATCAAAGACCTCCTCTGGTTCAGTCAGATCGCCGATAAGATCTCCCTGATTCGTATTCCAGTTGAAGTTATTCCAAGACTCTTGTTTGGTCCAGTTAAATCGATTCGAAGATTTTTCTGATGCCGATCCAGTCAAAGTTAATCCAAGACCTCCTCTGGTTCAGTCAAATCACCGATAAGATCTCCCTGATTCGTATTCCAGTTGAAGTTATTCCAAGACTCTTGTCTGGTCCAGTTAAATCGATTCGAAGATTTTTTTGATGTCGATCCAGTCAAAGTTAATCCAAGACCTCCTCTGGTTCAGTCAGATTGCCGATAAGATATCCCTGATTCGTATTCCAGTCGAAGTTCAGACCACCTATCAACAGTCTCCAAATGGCATCTGTAAGCCCATTCCCGACATCACCAGGCTGATACCACTTCATGCGAGTGCAAATTTCTAGGCACTCTAGTATTCAATCATCTTCCACCTTCGGATCACGAAAGGCCCGAAAGCCAATCTGCATCCTCAGGTTTAAGAAGATTGAATAGGGGAAGCTGTTGTACCCCAAAATTTTCCCTCTCATATTTCTCAAAACATTGCAAGAAAAATCTCCAAGTGGCTCAAGATTGCTCAAGAGTTGGACAGTCTAGCTATCTCCTAGGGCAGTCAACCTCAAATTAGGGTTTTGTGTTGCATCAAGGTCCTTGCATCCAAATGACCTCAAGTTCTCTCCAATGTCCTAATATGTTCTCAAGGTCATCCATGTCAAATTTCAAGCCTTGCAGAGGAAGTTTGCTCAGTCAATTGCTCAAAAGGTCCAAAAATCGACTATGCTAGGGCAAAAGTCAACTGTGACCTAAATACAGTCAAACCTCAAGATTTTTTTTCAACATTCTCATTTTGAAGGATATTTCATCATTTAATCAAGGGTTGATCATGATTCATCAAGGATTGCTCAAATTCATCAAGACTCAAAAAATGCTAAATTAGGGTTTTGTAGGAAAAGTCAACTCAACTTTGACCAAACATAACTTTCTCATACCTTATGAGAAATGACCCATACCAAGCTCATTTTGAAGAGGATGAAATTTCCTACAATCCATCTTCGTACCCCAAGATCAGGAAATGCACTCACAAGAAGTTACAAATTTGGACATTATAGGTCATTTTTGAAAGTCAACAAAAACACCTTTTTTCCAAAGCTTATAATTTGAGCATGGAATAACAACATGAGATGAGACCAAAAGGGTTGGTTAGAGGACATCTCAAGCTTTCTAAAAAGTCTAATAACACTACCAAAAGTTAAAAATTGAAGAAGTTATGCATTGTTGAAGTTGGGCATTTTTGCAAAATTGCCAAAAGTCAACTATCCCCAAAACATCAAATTTTGTCAAATTGGCCCATTCTTTTCCACTTGATTTGATCTTGTCACACTACACACGTGTCTTAGATTCAGCCTTGTGTCCATTTATTAATTTTTCTATTTTATTTGATTTTTTATTGAATTAATTCATTTTAAATCAAATAAAATCCAAATATTGATTACTTAGGATCTTTTTGGTTGTTATATATCTTAATTATCTTCATGATCAGCATCAAATTCGTATCTCACCCTATCATGAACAAAAATATGGATTTTGGGCAAAATAAGCAAGTTTTCAATGGAGGATCAAATCAAATCTCCAAGCCATAATGTACAAGGATTCAGTCCAAAATTGTTGACCTAATACATTGCTCATTACTTATACAAGCCAAAGGACACGAATTCAAGAGGGAGAGGATGTGAAATCACCAAGAACAAAACTTGAAAAATTGGCAAAAAGCTTGAAACTGAAATCGTGCATAGAGGCGTTTTCAAGGGCAAATCTCCACACCAATCACTTGCTGGACATCCACTGAAGCGAAGCCAACTCAAAATCAATGTCCATACACGCACAAAAGCCCTGTAAGTGTCTCAGAAAAGTGCTTTTCGTTTGAAATTGTAGATCTTTATTCTTGTGTTTTTCTTGCAAAATCTTTGCATATTCATGATCCTTGTTCAATTTACAAGCTTTCTGCATTATTTGATTGCATTTATATAAGCTATAATCCCCTAGCCGAATCTAGGGTTCTTGGTTCGTGTTTTTTGGGCGTTTCGTTTGCAGGTGAAATCGATGCCATTGATGGACATAGGCGTGATCAGGAAGCCTAGACGAGCATGAACATGTGCTTGGAATCGATTTTTATGGCCTAGAATGGATTTTAGGAGACACATACGGATTTAGCTGCGGATATAAATCCGCGGGTAAATATCCAAGGTCAAACGAAGAAGATGAAAACGTGGCCCTCCCCCATTGGAAAATTCATAATTCGCGCGCTTTGTTTTATATTTTTTGGAATATTACGCGTTTTCATATATTATTATTATTGTCCAGTATGTATACAACTAACGCACATTGGTTCAGTGGCAAAGGCATGTATGCCATGGCCTGCAGGACCTGGGTTCGAATCCCAGGTCCCCATATTATTTGTTGTATTTTTCAGCCAAGTGATTCCATGCAATATCAAGTGCGTAGCCTACCATGCTCCCTCATGCAATCAGTGGACAGATGGCCCCAGGCCAAATCTGATGGCCCAGATGGGATGCCCATCATACTCCCTAATCAAAGTGCCACGCTGGATTCCAGAAAGACAGCCAAGGCCAACGAAATTGGGCCTCTGAGTTGCTGAACAAACCTCCAATTTGGGCCCAAAACCCCCTTGAGTATTTCATTTTCTTTCTTTTTTATTTAATTGTTTATTTATTATTTCACTAATTAACTAACCAATTGAAACTTTTTCTAATTAAAATTAAAACCAAAAAATATTTTATTTATTAAATTAATTTCAGTATTTTTATTTTTGTTAATAAATATCATTTAATTAATTTAGTCTTGATTAGGATTAACTTTAATATCTTTTTTTGCAACAATTAAAATTAATTTAGATAATTAGGTTTTATTAACTTTGACTAATTTATTTTTATTTCTTTAAATATCAAAAATCCAAAAAATATTATTTTCATTAATTTATTAATTTATTTATTAATTCAATAATTAGCTTAGTTTAATTTCCTTTTAATTCAAAAAAAATAACAAAAAAAATCTTTCTTTGATGATCAAAGGGTCAAAACCCTAGAATGCGCCTGATTTAATTTCTCGCACGCGATCCATTTGATTTCAATATTGTATTTGTTTCCCGGAATGTAATAGTTTAATAGGACCTTTACTATTTTTACCGCTTTATTTATTTTCCGCATTTTAATTTCAAGGGTTGTTTTTGGCGATGTAAATACCCGACGCCTTGTAATAGTTAGTTTTAATTTCCGCAATTTAATTTCCGCAACTTATAAACTGTTAGATGTTTGATAATAGGGAGTGCATGACAAGATCGAATGTTCAACTTAAAATCAACATAGCTCACCCACTAACATGTACAAAGATAAAATAAACTGAAAACAACACACTTGCACATGCGCACTCTTAGGGTACACCTTACTTGGTTGCCTTCGAACGTGGTCATTGAGTATAGGAAGTTTTAGAGGTCGCCCTCTTGTCCAAAGATCATAGTTGCCTCGAAACGGTTGCCTCGGAAAAATGATCTAAGACATTAGGGTTACCGCTAAGGCGTCCTAACATTGCTTTAGTGACCGCACGTCCCTTAAACGAATTGACCCTTAAAATTCCAACGAAGGTGCTACCTACTCATTCATAGTGGGATAACATTGTCTAAAGGACATTAGCACAAATTAATTCCTTTTTTCGAGTAGGTAGATGGTTCTTAAGTACTTGCTCTCTTCAAAACAAAACAAAACTTTTCACACTTACACCTTTCAAACAAAAACTTCTTTCAAACCCACAAACACAAAAAAAGCAAATTTTGAAAACACTTTGAGCAAGTACCTAAGAGCCCGTGGATAACCACAGATAGAAAGGGTGCTAACACCTTCCCTTTCTATAATCTACCCCCCGGACCCGAGAAACATCTCGAAAAAGGGATTTTTCTGTGCTTTTTTCCTTTCCTTGTTGGATAAAATAAAAGACGGTGGCGACTCTTGCTTACCGTGACATTTTGCGAAACCAAACGCAAACCAGCATTCCAAAAACAGTCAGTTCTCTCCCAGCGTATCACAAGGGGACATCCTAATCTTTCTAAAAAGTCCAAGAAAACCTCTCTAGGGTTAAAATTGGAGGAGATATGCCTTGTCAAAGATGACCATTTTTGCAAAATTGCCAAAAGTCAAATGTACTCAAAAGTGCATTTTTTTGTCAAATGGGCCTAGTTTTTCATAATTGAATCTTGTTTGTGACATGGTCCGCGACCCAAATCAGCATCTACACTTTATTTGCTTCATTATTTATTTTATTTTGATTTTTATTATTTAAAATTCAAATTAAATCAAATAAATTGCAAAAAATATAAAAGACTGATTTTTTATCTAACTTTGTAGGAATCACAATCCAGTCAAGCTAGCATATCATATCTAATTCAGATCAAGGGAAATTGAAGCAAAAGTAGCATGATTATGGTTGTTTTGGAAAGATATTATACAAGGAAAAACTAAATCAAATCTCCATGAATTAAAAAGATTTAAATTGTTTTTGTTGACCTAATCAGTTCTACTACATATATAGAAAATAACCGAGGCGCAAGAACAAGGATTTGCAGGCGTGAGAACCCTAAACAAAACTCAAATTTTTGGACAAAAGTGGTGGATCGGTTTCAAGCTTAGAGGGAAATTCAAATCATTTCAACACTCTCAATCGTTTCCTAGACCTTCCCAGAAGCTAGCACGATCAATTACAAGCCTCCACAAGCCCAGAATCATCGTTGAACACTCACACAGTTTGCTTCCTTTTTCAAATTCGATTACAATAATTCCTGCATCATAAACATGTCCTAATGATATATTTGTGTTCATTGACATATTTGCAACGTGTTTGAATGGTATAATTGAAGATTTGATGCATGTATACGTGTTTTCCATTGTTAGGGTTTTCATGGCCGTTTTAGGGCTTTTTGGTACAAGGAAAAATAGAGCAAAAGAAGGATGCCATTATACTCGTGAGATCACAACGAGTTGATTGGTATATTTGGAATTAATTTATCATTCTTGTCTGAGATTTTTGAAAGTTACAGGGTTATAGCCATGGAAGGTGTCCGTAGGTAAAAGTTGCAAACCTAAAACGACAGACAGGGGAAGAAGAAGATACGTGGCTGATAACCATTGGCCGGTTTGATTGGCTGGCGCGTGTTTTGTTTGTTTTTGTTTATCCACTTGTTTTTATATATTATCAATTGTTTTATTTATATTAACAACTAAACGCAAATGGTCCAGTGGCAAAGGCACATGTTTGTAAGCGAACGGACTTGGGTTCGATCCCAGGTCCCAATATTTTGCTATTTTCACAATGTTTACATGCAGATTCTATACATTATGTTTCCAAGCGCCCACCATGCAACCCAAGATATCAACCATTGGATCATTCCCTAGCCAGATCAAACGCCCATCCAAGGATGACCATAGTACACCATCAGAAGGGAACAACACTGAATCTCACGCAAAGGCTGGGCTGACCATTCTTTTGGGCCTTACAATTCAATATTGCACCCCCTCTTTCAGAAAATACAGGCCCAATTTAATTATTTTCTCTTTATTTTCTTATTTTATTATTTAATTATTTTCCTTTATTAAAATAACACAAAAAATAATTTTTTTTATTTAATCAAAAATCACAAAAAAAACATAAAAGTCATTTTTTCATAAAAATATTTTATTTCCTTAATTAATTAGATTAATTTAATTTAGGGCAATTTAATTTCTTTTTATAATTTAAATCAATTAGAAATTAGGGTTTTAATTTGTACATAACCTAATTAATTTTTTCTCAAAAACTAACCTAAATGTTTTTCAATTAGATTTTTAGGATTCTTAAATTATTCTCGTATTTAATTCGCCGCACGCATTTTTTATTTTATTTTTATTATTATTGTAACTGTTTCGAGGTTGTAATAGATTACTTAGGGTTTTAAATTTCCGCATTTTTATTTTCAGTCTAAGATAATTATGTATCTGCAAAAGCCTTGTGATAGCTAGGACTTTTAACTTTCTCGTATTTTATTTTCACAAACTATAAATTGCTTAGATGTATGTTAATAGGATTGTATGGAAAGACTAACTGAAAATTATTACAATAGAAAACCCTAATTGTGCAAAGATAAATTAACTGAAAATTACACTCGCACATGCTCACTCCTAGGTTTTACTCCACTCTGGTTGCCTTCGGTTAAACGGTCATGAAGTATAGGGTTTGTTAGTGGTCGTCCTCTATCCCCAAAAGATCTAAAATGACCCATTCAGATGTTGCCTCAGAAAAAGATCTTTAAGGCTTTAGGATGATTACTAATGGTTCCTAACATTGCTTTTGTGATTGTACATGTCCCTTCGAATGTCCCTAAAAAACTCCAACCACGATGCTACCTATTTCTCAATAATGGGATAGCATTGTCTAAAAGGAAAACGAATAGACTTTTTCGAGTAGGTAGATTAGTTCCTAGGTACTTGCTCAAACAAACAAAAACTTTTTCAGACCAACACTTTCCCAAATAAAGTTTTCAAAAACAACTTCGTAACACTCTTGAGGATAGAAACAAGGGCTAAAATGAAGTAAAACAAGACTTTTCAAAACAAAGCACACACAAGCAAATTTTAAAAGGAGCAAGTACCTAAGAGCCCATGGAAAACCATGGATAGAAAGGGTGCTAACACCTTCCCTTTCTATAATCTACCCCCCGTACTCAGAAATATCTCGAAAAAGGTTTTTTCTGTCCTTTTTACTTTTCCTTGTTGGATAAAATAAAAGTCGGTGTCAAATCTTGCTTACCGCATATTTGCGAACAAAAAACGCAAACTAGTATTAACAGTCGGTTCTCCCACCGTATCACAGAACTGGCGACTCTGCTGGGGAATACAAATATATAGTGGGGTAAACCTTAGGATCTAGGTCATATTTAATTGCTTTCTCTTGATTGTCTTGCTTGCTTTATATTTATGGGAACTGTTTAGGTTATTTGATCCTACACCCGGATCGGAGAAACACCTTTTAGGTAAGTAGCAATGAACTGTGAGGGAGTTGTGATGGGGTATACCGACACGGTTGAAGCAGTAGCTACGTTGATGTGGCACTTTGGTTGGTACCCGTAACCCTTGAGTCAATCAGGGAGTTGTATGGGGCTTCCGTATGGTGTCATAAAGCATCAACTGACCTTAAAAGCTTTAATTGCACAACTTGGCCAGTAGGACGTAGTGAGATGGCCGGCTTTGGTGTATTCCCAAGGTCGACAGATACTCGATGCTACACTCATTGAGGGTTGACTCTTGAGTTTTGTTTGGTTATGAGTCAATCGCCTATTGAACGGAGTTGGGGGAAAGATCAGTGATATTGAGATCCCTTTAGAACCCGATTACATATTTATAGGACAGGTTGAACCAATCCAGCTTCAAGAGGGTATGACCTTAAAACTCAAGCAGGCGTTAAACCTAAGGACTTGGTGTGATTTGTCTGTGTTTTCTATACCTGTGATTTATCATGACATCATAAACATCATACCATAGCATACCATACTAACTGTTTCAAGGGTTTCTAGGGCTCATCTTTGCTTTGTTTTGTAGGACATGGCATCCGCCCGTAGGAACACTATACAGATCAACATTGTGAAAGTGTCTCTCTAACTAAAAGACCTGGCATTAAGGGTTCTTGAAAGTTCTCATTTCACTAAAAAGCATGGTCAGTTGCTCAACTTGGTCACTGCAAAACCTGATGAAGAATTATTAAAATTGTTGTTTCAGTTCTTCAATCCTGTGCACCGTTGTTTCACCTTCCTGGATTACCAGTTAGTGCCTACTATGGAGGAATTTTCTCAGTTATTAGGGATACCCATTCTTGATCAGATACCTTTCAGTGGTTCAGAAAGACATCCCAAACCTGAAGAGATTGCTAAAGCTCTATCCTTACAATGGTCCGACATAGTGATAAATTGGGAGACTTGAGGGAGTGTCCAAGGAGTTCCGGTTAAGTTTCTATTCGAGAAGGCTTACCATTTTTGGTATACCTTATATTTACAAGCTTTCGAAGAGGCGCTGGCACTTCTCTTTTACAGGACGGTACTTTTCCCTAATGCGGATCAACTTGTAGATGTGAATGCTATTAAGGGTTTTCTGTCTCATAATCCAATACCTACATTTCTCGGGATATTCTACACTCTCTGCATACCCGCACTCTAAAAAGAAGGGGGACCCTCCAGTGTTGCACTCCTCTATTGGGTAGGTGGTTTATTTCGCACCTACCCAGATCTACTTTGAAGAATGAACAGGGTAAAAGATGGTATCATTGAATGATGTCCCTTATGCATTCAGACATTCATTGGTGTTCACGGTTCTCGGAAGATGTTACTATCATCGATCACTGTGGTGAATTCCCTAATGTCCCTCTCTTAGGCATTATGAGAGGAATCACTTATAACCCTTGCTTAGCATTACGACAGTTTGGTTGTGAGAGAAGGGTGGTCCTCATGATAAACTTATTCAAGTAATCGCCTTCAACTATGAGAATGATGTTCAGGGTTACCGCAAAAGGTTCATACAAGCTTGGAGTATGGTACATAGGGTTGACAGCAAGATACTTATGCATAAGAATTCCATACCTCTCGAGCCTTATCTCAGAGGGGTACGATCCCATGCTCAAACTCTTATGATGCCTTATCCCGCTATCTGACTTATGATTATGGAACCAGTTACCGAGGGAGACACTCCTTATCTTGTGCTTCATCCAGACATGCCAACTGATCACGAAGAGTTACAAAAGTCCTAGGTTCAGCTTAAAGAGGAGCGGGATATGTTTGAAGCCCAATTCTACGCCAACGAGAAGAAGGTCTTGGAACTCACTAGGCTACTTCACGAAGATCGTAATATCAATGCCTACATCGCACCAAAGAGGATGCGCTCATGGGAAACCTAGTCTTCTTTTTGTTTATTTTGCTTAATTGTACTCTCAAAATAAATTCTTTGTAACAATTCAAGTTTACTAATACAATTCGCGTTTGTTCCTTTTTGTTTAAGAAAATTTGAGCCTTTAAGAACCCTTTAAAACATTGCATGCATATCATACATATCATTGCATAACAGGATTCATAACAGGTTTCTCATCTCCTCTGCTGTTTATTTCAGCAATGGCTCTTGAAAAAACTGTGAAAGATCTTCAGACTCAGAACATGCAGTTCCAGCAAATGATTGTGGCTCTGGCCAAAGGAAGGGAAGAGTTGAAGGCTCTGATTGTTAAGAAGAACAAGAAGACTAAGAGGACAGCCAGTGTGGTAATTATGGGTAGAAGGTTCAGAGGGCCTCCAAGACGGGTTGTTGATTTAGCTTCTTCATCTAAAGAAGGAGAGAATCAAGAGGGTGAAGCCATAGAAGAGGACATCATTCCTAAAGAGTCTGACAATGAAACTGATTATAATGAGGAGAAGTACCCTCCGGCTGATTAAAAGTATAAGCTATTAGAAGAGCATCTGAGTGCTATGGAAATCCAGAAGGTTCCTGGGCTAGATTTTGAAGAGTTAGGTCTGGTCTCCGGGGTTGTCACCCCCCCAAAATTCAAGGCACTGATATTTGCTAAGTATGATGGGGTCTCTTGTCCTAAAATTCATCTTTGTTCCTATGTGAGGAAGAAACATCCCCATACTGCTGACAAAGACTTGAGGGTTCACTTCTTCCAAGACAGTTTGTCTGGAACACAACTGGATTGGTTCTATCAGTTGGAAAGAGCCAATTTTCATAACTGGGAAGACCTTGTTGCTGCATTTTATAAGCAATATCAGTATAATGCAGACCTCGCTCCCACCCATACACAAATCCAAAATCTGTCTATGGGTTCGAACGATGGTTTCAAGGATTATGCTCAACAGTGGAGAGCTTTGGCTGGAAGAGTTCAACCTCCCTTGGCAGACAGGGATCTCGTGGGTATGTTTCTGGGAACTTTGACTTGGCCATTCTTCAACCATCTGATTCGAAGTTCATCGGAGGGTTTTACTGAACTAATCTTAACAAGAGAAAGACTAGAAGCTGGAATCTGAAGTGGAAAGATTTAGAAGGATGCCTCTTCTAGTGCTGCAAGGAAGTTGTTTGTAGGTAAAAAGGAAGTCAGTGCCTTCTATAACCAAAAGAATCAGAATCAAACCGAGCGTTGTCCGGCGGTAGAGGTTGTTATGATTTCCAAACCTGCACCTGCTCAGCAAAGAAACAATCAGCCAAGAGTAGAAAGGCCAGCTAGACAGTTCACTCGGATCAACATGATGTTGTCTCAGGTTTTACCTCAGTTGCTGAAGTTTAATCTGGTTACTCTGAGGGAAGCTCCAAAGAATTCAAACACCACCTCACCCTACTATAAACTGAATACTCATTGTGCTTACCATTCGGAAAGTCCATGCCATGATACCAATGACTGATTGACTTTGAAAAACAAAGTACAGGGTCTGATTGATGCTAAGGAGATTGAATTTGATCCCCCGGAGACTCCCAATGTTATCACTGCTTTTATGCTGAAACATGGTCGGGGTGTTAATGCCATTGAAGAAGATGTGTTTGTGACTTCTGTAGAAGAATTGGTGACCCCACTCATGACTATCAAGGGTAATTTGTTGAAGGCCGGTTTATTTCCAGGTTGTGGTGAAGGTTGCCACTTTTGTTCATTTCTACCGACTGGTTGCCCTTTGTTGAAGGCAGGTGTTCAACACCTGATGGATGACCAAGAGATTCTATTTGAGAAGACCCATGTTCCTACTATTTCCTATAAATACATTGCTATCATAACCATTTCCGCCAATCCTCCCAAGGCCTCCGCTAAGAGACCCGTCAGGATTACATCAATTCCAAAGGTGACTCTGTTGATCATAAACATGCCAAGGCCAATCCCATACTCCTCGGACAAAGCCGTTCCTTGGAACTATGGGGCCGACGTCTATTACCACAGCGTCAAGCAGGACATGCTGTCCATTAAAGACAAGATTGCTGAAAGTGCTGATTCCGACATCACCAATATTGCCGTAACCAGTTAAATAACAAGAAGTGGAAGAGTGTTTTCCCCTGAGATTTCTCCTCTAAAGACTGCTACCAGTCCCATGATCATTCCCGCTATGGTTCCACCCAAGACTACTACTATAATTCTAGTGGTCACTCCTGTTGACCCTCCCATCACCGAGTCGGCCGAGACTCGAGGCAAAGACATATTGATTGAGCCTGTCCTGACAAAGGCTAATTTAGTAACCATACCAGAAGCTTCCAAAAAAGAAATGGAAGAAATTTTGAAGATAATAAAGAAGAGTAAATACAATGTGGTCGAGCAGTTAGGGCAGACCCCATCCAAAGTTTCTATGTTGGCTTTGTTGTTGTGTTCTCAGGCCCATGCGAAGGCTTTGGTTAAATTTCTGAAGACGGCTCATGTGCCACAAGAGACATCTGTTGATCAGTTTGAAGATTGTGCGGCTAGTCTGACTACTGATAATCGTTTTGGTTTTTTTGACGCGGATCTGACACCAAAGGGGAGGAAACATAATTATGCTCTTCATGTTTCCATTGAATGCAGGGGCACGACTCTGGCCCATGTTTTGGTAGATAATGGCTCCTCTTTGAATGTTCTACCTAAAAAAGCTCTGGACAAATTGGACTGTGAAGGCTTGACCTTGAGGCCTAGCAATATAGTAGTGAGAGATTTCGATGGTTCAAAGAGGATGGTGCACGGGGAAGTGGATGTCCCTATCAAATTTGGTTCCCAGACCTTCGACTCCACTTTCTACGTAATGGATATCAAACCATCATATTCTTGCTTGTTGGGACGCCCTTGGATACATGGGGCTGGGGATGTTACTTCTACCCTCCATCAAATGTTGAGGTACCCATTAGGAGGAAATATTGTCACTATGCAAGGTGAAGAGGAGTATATGATCAGTCACTTGAACTCCTTTAGGTACGTAGAGATGGATGGCAAGTTCATCGAGACTCCTTGCCAGAACTTTGAAGAGGTACCTCAGATTATGGATACAGCAGAAACTACCACCAGTCCTCCGAAGGTCACCAAATCTCCCTTGAAGATGGCTTCTCTCAAGGATGCACGAGCAGTGGTTGAAGAAGGTGGGTCTACCATTTGGGGTCAGCTCCCGGCTATTCATTACAAGTCTGACAAATCTGGTTTCGGCTTCACTACAGGTGCTCAAAGGGTTGTTCGTCGTTCTCGGGCTGGAGGACCTCCCCTACGCATCAGCAACTTTGGGATCAATGCGCTTGAAGACAGTGATGGTGATTCCAACATTGACAGTTGGATCTTCCCGACTACCAAAGGTGGACTCAGTAACTGGACTGATGAGGACTTTCTACCGATTACTTTTGTTCAGGAGTAATTTTCTTTTTGATTTATCGGATATGTAATTTAAAAACAATATAAACTCTATAGCCATGTTTCTTACCCAGAGCACAATGGTTCTATTTGTGAGGGTTATCATATTTCATTTTCATATGACATCAATAAAGCATTGAACGTTTGCATACAAATTTTGCGCTCTCTGTCTTTATTTTCTTTTATTCTGTCTATACAGCTATGCTCTTACACATACTCATGTATCCAAATGTAGATCCATATCCACTCTGGATCCCATTGATAACAATTCTTCTACTGCTCATTATGACTTTGAAATTCCGATCAACCAAGCCGAGGACGAAGGTGAGGAAGATTGTGAGGTACCCGGAGAACTTGTTAGACTATTACAGCAGGAAGAAAGGGCCATACAACCTCATGAAGAACTGGTTGAGACAGTGAACTTGGGTACAGAGGAAGACATAAAAGAGGTTAAGATAGGTGCAAATCTGGAGCTTAGTGTCAAACAGTGGTTGGTACAGGTGTTACATGAGTATGTTGAAATCTTCTCCTGGTCATTAGAAGACATATCGGGACTAAACATGATATAGTGGTTCATCGTCTTCCGACTAAAGAAGGCATCCCTCCGGTAAAGCAAAAGGTTTGTCGTATGCGCCCTGAGATGTCAGAGAAGATTAAAGCAGAGGTTATGAAGAAATTCAACGCAGGGTTCTTAGTTGTCACCTCTTATCCGCAGTGGGTTGGTAATGTGGTTCCAGTACCTAAGAAAGATGGTAAAGTAC
Organism: Vicia faba; assembly: GCA_948472305.1. NCBI lineage: Eukaryota > Viridiplantae > Streptophyta > Magnoliopsida > Fabales > Fabaceae > Vicia > Vicia faba. The sequence goes on from OX451735.1 coordinate 139,602,895, forward strand.
ATATGTGTGTGGATTACAGAGACCTGAACAGGACAAGCCCCAAGGATGACTTCCCGCTTCCCCATATTGACGTTCTGGTTAACAACACCGCACAACACAAAGTCTTTTTCTTCATGGACGGTTTTTTTGGCTACAATCAAATCAAGATGGCACCTAAAGACATGGAGAAGACAACCTCTATTACACAGTGGGGAACTTTCTGCTACAAGCTGATGCTGTTTGGGTTGAAGAATGCTGGGGAAACTTATCAGCGAGCTATGGTAGCTCTGTTTCATGACAAGATTCACCATGAGATAGAGGTTTACGTCGATGACATGATAGCCAGGTCTCAAACTGAGGAAGAACATCTTGATCATCTACAAAAGCTATTTGATAGGTTGAAGACGTATAAGCTGAGGTTAAATCCGAACAAGTTCACCTTCGGGGTAAGGTCTGGTAAGCTTACGGGGTTCATCGTCAGTGATAAAGGTATTCAAGTAGACCCTGCAAAGGTGAAGGCCATACAAGAGATGTCGGCTCCCCGTACTGAGAAGGAAGTTAGAGGTTTCTTGGGACGTTTAAATTACATTGCCTGATTCATTTCACATCTGACTGCTACTTGTGAGCCGATCTTCAAGCTTCTAAAGAATGATCATTTGGTAAAATGGAATGACGAATTCCAGGTCGCCTTTGACAAAATCAAGCAATACCTCCAAGAACCTCATATTCTGATGCCTCTGACTGAAGGAAGATCTTTGATAATGTACTTAACAGTGCTAGATAATTCAATGGGGTGTGTACTGGGGCAGCATGACGAGTCTGGTCGAAAAGAGCACGCAACATACTACCTTAGCAAAAATTTTACCGACTTTGAAACACGATACTCACTGCTCGAGAAAACTTAATGCGCATTGGCATGGGTTGTTCGCCGACTGAGACAGTATATGTTAACCCACACTACTTTGTTGATATCTGAGATGGATCTGATCAAGTACATTTTTGAGAAGCCCGCTCTCTCCGGAAGAATAGCAACATGGAAAATGATCTTGACCGAGTACGACATCTAATATACAACCCAAAAAGCAATCAAAGGAAGTGTGTTAGCTGATCATTTGGCACATCAAGCCGTGGATGACTACCAGTCCATGAATTTTGAGTTCCCAGATGAGAACAGCATGTTAGTAACCGACTATGAAGAACCTGGACCGGATGAAGGACCTGAGGAAGGATCCCGATGGTCTATGTTTTTTGATGGAGCCTCAAACGCACTGGGTAACGGCATTGGCGCTGTAATCATATCTCTCGAGGGCTGTCATACTTTGTTTATTGCCCGATTATGTTTTAATTGTACCAATAACATGGCAGAGTATGAAGCGTGTATCATGGGTCTTAGAGCTGCCATTGACCTAAGGATCAATTTCTTGAGTGTATTCGGGGATTCCGCTTTTGTGATAAGTCAGATTAAAGGCGAGTGGGATACGAAACACCTGAACCTTATCCCTTACAAAGAGTATGTACTGACACTACTGCCGCATTTTGAAAAGATCACCTTTGAACATTTCCAACAAGAAAAGAATCATTTAGCGGGCGCACTAGATACTATGTCATCAATGTTCAAGGTCAGGTGGGACAATGAAGCTCCCCAAATCACTATTGAGAGATTGGATGAACCGACACACTGTTGTGAGATAGATACTGAGGAGGTAGCCAACAAACCTTGTTTTCATGAGGTGAAAAGGTATCTCGAGGCTCAAGAATACCCCGAGGGGGCATCTGTCAATGACAATAAATTTCTGAGGAGATTTGCTGCAAAGTTCTTCCTCAGCAATGGAATCCTCTATAAGCACAATCATGACGCTACCATATTGGGGTGTGTAGACAAGAGCGAAGCAGAGAGGATCATGGAGGACCTACACGAAGGTACCTTTGGCACGCATTCTAGTGGACATACCATGGCAAAGAAGATCCTACGGGCAGGATACTACTGGTCCACTATGGAGGCCGACTGTTATCAGCATTCTCGAACCTGTCATAATTGTCAAATCTACGCTGATAAGTTGCATGTACCTCCAGTTCCCTTGAATGTCTTGACGGCTCCCTGGCCCTTTTCAATGTGGGGCATTGAGATTATCGGAGAAATTAGACATACCGCGTCCAACGGGAATCGCTTCATCCTAGTGGCCATTGATTACTTTACGAAGTGGGTTGAGGTTGCCTCCTTTGCTACGGTTACTAAGAATGTGATGGCACGGTTCATCAAGCATAACCTAGTTTTTCGTTATGGTATCCCTAAGAGAATCATCACGGATAATGGTACCAATCTCAATAATTCAATGATCACTGACCTCTGTAAACAGTTCAAGATTCAGCATCACAACTCTTCTTCTTATCGACTGAAGATGAATGGGGATGTTGAAACTGCTAACAAGAATATCAAAAAGATCATACAGAAGATGACGATGACATACAAAGACTGGTACAAGATGTTACCATTTGCTCTTCATGGGTATCGTACTTTAGCACGTACGTCGACAGGGGCAACACCCTATTCTCTGGTATATGGCATGGAGGTCGTCCTACCCATAGAGGTCCAGATCCCTTCTCTACGGATTATGAAGGATGCGGGTTTGAGTGAAGATGATTGGATCCAGACTCGACTTTATCAATTGAACTAAATCGACGAGAAAAGACTTACTGATGTCTACCATGGTGTGATGCGCTGGGAGAACTGACTTGAGGTTTTTGTGTTTTATCGCAAATGATGTGGTTAGCAAGAGTCGCCACCGACTTTTCTTTTATCCAAAAGGAAAGGTGAAAAAGCACAGGAAAGACCTTTGAGATTGTTTCTTGAGTTCGGGGGGTAGATTATGAAAAGGGAAGGTATTAGCACCCTTTTCATCCATGGTTTTCCATGGGCTCTTAGTTACTTACTATATCACTTGCTTTTTGTTTGAAATTGTGCTTTGTGTGGTTTTTGAAAGTATTTTTTAAAAAGAGGCAATTGTTTAGGAAATCTTTGTAATGATTCTCGTTCGTAAGAATGTATACAAAGATGTTGATCTTTTGAAAATGTTTTCAAGTTTTGTAAGATGCTTTGAAAGTGTATGTGATTGTTTTGAAAATAGCAAGGATGTTTGTTTTGAAATGGAGCAAGTAATTAGGAGCAATCTACCTACTCAAAATTCTTTCTTGTTCATTTTCTTTTACTTTGACATTGTCGCCTTACCATTGATTTGGTAAGCAACCCTATCTTTGAATGTAAACGGGACGGGCGTGGGTCACCGTATAACCATGATTAGCAATATTGCAAGGTATCTTAGCATTCTTTTTTGAGTGACTAAGATCATTTGTAAGGCAAATTTAGATAGCGTCATCGACGGACTATGATCTTGTATTTTCTTGTTTTTTGCTAAGATACCTTACATGCGTAATATGGCTATTTTTGTAAGGAAACCAAGTGGGATAACCCTATGGGTGTTTGTGTGCAAATGTGTTATTTTCATGCTTGTTTTTGTCTTGGATTAAGATTTTCTATTTGATTGATTTTATCTTCCCATACAAACCCTAATTACTAGCATGTTATGTAAAAGCGATAAATTGTGAAATTTAAAGTTACTACGCTATTACAACATTTGTGGGAGGGGGTATACAATTTATGAATGGGGGTTGCAATAATATAAACATAATTAATCTATTACAACCGAATTGAATATTGTACAAATAATTGAAATAAATAATATACAAGATGAATTAAATATGCAAGAAATGTAAATGCAAAGAAAAGATTTTTTTTGTTTGGTTTCCTAAAGAAAGGATTTTGATTTTAAGCTAATTAAAAAAAGAAAATAATTAGTCAAGTTTAAATTCATTAAGAAAAAAGATTCTTGAATAAAACCCTAAATCTACCTAAAAAAGATATGAAGTTTAAGAAAAAATATTTTTTTATATTTTATATTTTATCTTGAAAATAATATGTGGTGTCATGAAATATTTTGGTCCTTTTTGTATTAAAAATAAGTGTATTTAAATAAGTAATAATCTAGTTTTAATTTACAAAGAAATTAATAAGAGTAAATAAAGTATAATAAATAAAAACAATTTTTTTGTTTATGTGAAAAATATTTAAATTATGTCAAAATATAAATCTATTATTTTTATACATTTTATGATTTTTTTATATTTTAGAAAATATATTTAAAAGAAAAAAGAAATAAATAAATAAATAAAAATAAAATGGGCCTGGGTGGTGTCACAAGTAAACAGGGTGTATGCTAGCAAAAACAAAAAAAAGAATGCCCGACCCAAGGGGCCCACCGCCTACAAATAAAAATCAGAAAATGTCAAAAATGTGAAAAAAGCAAAATGGTCTCGCTGGGGCTTGAACCCAGGACCATAGGGTGAACAGGCGCGCGCCTTACCACTGGGGTGGCTATACATCCTTTTATATAGGAAAAACCATAAATATATAAGGAAAACTGCTTTCTGAATGCAACTTCATCTTCAACCTTGAGCCATGGTCGGACCACCTGTATCTTCCGCATTTCTCCACAAAAATTGAAAGTTCAAACATGAAAGTTGTGGTGTTTCTTCCCACGAATTCAACCATATAACTTATGTAAACTAAAAGTCAAAGATAAAATCTAATTTTAATGGCCCGAAATTGAAACCTAATTTTCTCAGAAATTTCAAATCCAAAATTCTCTATACACAGTTAATATAAATGGAAACTATTACATGGTTAGCTTTAGAGAAAGGATATCTACATTTTGTTTTCACAAATCAGGATCAAATGATGTTTGTATGAAGAGATAGAAGTTTGAGTTTTTACCTCTTGCAGATGAATTCATGAATGGAGTTTGAGAAACTTTTGAGATGGCCTGAGGATCTATTTAGCTTGCTTGGACCTCCTTGAGTGTATCCCAACTCTTACTTTGCCTTGAATGTCCCTTAATCTCTCTACTTAAGTCAACCTGCAAGCTTGGTTTTTGAAAATTGTGGATAGTGATGGAGGAGTTATAGTGAGGAAACAAGGGTATGGATTGCTTTGGTATGATGTATAGAAGGTGTTTGAGTGATTAGTTTGCAAAATGCACGAGTGGAAATGAAGATCATGAGTTTTGGTTCAGAACTATATGTTAATGGTGCTCTTGAATAGGTTTTTGGTTTTTGAATGTTTGAGGCAGTTTCAGGGCAATAACATTTGTGTGTCAACTTGCAAATAGTATGTCTACTTATAAGCAAGAGGTTTTAAGACTTGTAACAACTCAGATTTCAAAAACTCAGATGTTTGGCTTGGGTACTTGTTTTTGAAGCAAAGCTAGCAAGCATGGTTTCAAGGTGAAGTACAAAGCTTGTAGGGGGGCCGAGACCTTTAAACACACTTGTTCTGATTGTGTGGATTGTGTTTGTGTAAAAAGAACCAATTCAAGGCTCAATGCAAGTTGACTTTGCATAAAGCTTGCTTTTCTAAAATGGCAATGTTGCCTTTCTTCCCAAAATGGAATTAAATTTGTACAATTCATTGAATGCTTGGATTAAAGCTTCTAACAGTTGTGAAAACATTTAATTATGTAGTGAAAGTCAAGTAAGAATCCTGCAAAGTGGGATTTGTACAACATGCTTGAGGATTGGATCCAATGTTCTTCACAAAATGACTTGTAATCCAAGTGACAAAACACCAACTTCATCTCTTCGATTCTCCTTACTCAAGAATGATCTTAAAGAGTTCTTGGACATTTTGGAAAGCTTGCAATGTTCTCTACAACTCATATTTGAATGATTTTGAATATTCTCCTTGGAACCATGTGAAAATTGCCATTAAGTTAGGTCAAAATCTGCCTAACTAGGGCAAAATTTCACTAAGTCATTTTTAGTTCATGAGCATGTATTCACAAAATTATAACTTGAGATACATGCATTTTTAGGAGAAGTTGTATGAATAAAAGTTGTAGATTTCATGGAGATCTACAACTTTCATATTGGAAGTTTCCTTTGAATCATCTTGCATCATGATGAAAACTTGGCTCAAAATTGTGAAAAAATAAGAAATTTTCTATACTTAGAAAAATTTCTAAGTTAAGAAATTTCATCTTTTCAAAATAAAATCTTGAATTCTTGATTCCTTGATGAACAAGTTTCATATTTTGGCATGTTTTTATGAATTATGATCTTTGGCACTTGAACTTGACCAAAAAGTCAAAGTTTGACTTTTCAGTATACAATTGACTTTTGATTAGTTGACTGAAAAATTCAAATGTCAATCAAATGGACTTGTATTGTTTTGAATCATGCCATTAGGTCAAAGTGATGAAATTGGACTCTTTAGATCATGCCTTAATCCAATTGATCATTTTCTAGGTCAAAAACCAGAAATTTCCCTTTCCCAGTCAAAACCCTAATTTTGACCATTTTTCCCTTTTGATGATTTGATCAAATTTCTTGAGGAATTGTGGTCCAAACTTGATCAAATGATACATATGAGTTTAAAATGTTAGTGTGGATCAAAAATTATGAATTTTGACTGTAAATTGGCCATGGTTGACTTTTTCCCCAATATAGTTGATTTTTAGGTCAATTGTTCATTGACTGATCAAAAGTGTGATCCAAGGCTTGAAACTTGGCATGAGTAATCTTGGGGGTCCATAACGGTCCATGAAAGTCATATGAAGCATTGATAGTTCAAAAATCCTTGTGCAAACTCAAACCCTAATTTTGGTCATCAGTGCCTAAGGAGGTGTCTAGAGTTGATCAAACCCTAGTGCAGTCTTGAGCCCAAGGAGATCTTGTGAGCAAATTCTTGATAAGTGAGAGGGAGAATTTTGGGGTACAACAGCTTCCCCTGTTCAATCTCTTAAACCTGAAGAGTTAGATTGGCGTGTTTTTCCAATCGTGACTCGAAGGTGGAAGATGATTGGACACTAAAGTGCCCAGAAATTTGCACTTGGTGATGTGAGAGTCAAGGGAATGGGCTTAAAGATGCCATTTAGATAGGTGCTAGAAAGTCGTTGGAGACGGGTTTGTAGATGCCATCCAAAAGTGATTGTTGAATTGTAATTTGTAAGCTGAAAGAATGAGTACTAGAATGGCGTCCGTGTCTGGAGCGTATATGTACTGTATCTGGAAGAGGCTTTGATTGAGTATTAGAATGGAATCTGCGTCTGGAGCATATCCGTACAGTACCTGAAAGTTGAATCAGAATGGCATCTTTGTCTGGAGCGTGTCTGTACTGTATCTGAAGTCTGAATCTGAATGAGTATCAGAATGGCATCCGTGTCTCAAGCGTATATGTATTGTATCTAAAGTCTGGATCTGAATGAGTATTAGAATCACATCTGTGTCTGGAGTGTATCTGTACTGTATCTGAAGTCTGAATCTGAATGAGTATCAGAATAGCATCTGTGTCTGGAGCGTATCTGTATTGTATCTGAAGATTGAATCTGAATGAGTATCATAATGGCATCCGTGTCTGGAGCGTATTTGTACTGTATCTGAAGATTGAATCTGAATGAGTATCAGAATGGCATCCGTGTCTAGAGCGTATATGTACTGTATATGAGGTATGAAGCTGAATGAGTATCAGAATGGCATCCGTGTCTGGAGCGTATCTGAACTGTATCTGAAGTCTGAATCTAAATGAGTATCAGAACGGAATCCGTGTCTGGAGCGTATCTGTACTGTATCTGAAGTCTGAATCTGAATGAGTATCAGAATGGCATCCGTGTCTGGAGCGTATTTGTACTGTATCAAAATATTTTGGAATTTTGTTAGTGGTAGCTATTAACCTTATCCTGAAAAGGGTAAAATGTTATCTAAAATAATATGTTTATGTTGTATGAAATGCATAGTATAATGCATTCGTGTTATCAATGTTTATGATATATGGATGCAATGTATGCGTATATGAGCTGGTTTGCTGCACTGTTGTTGGACTGGGGAAAATAAATCCCTAACTGCTGCAAAGGATATGTAAGTCTTCATGTTTTGAAGTTAAAATGTTGATGAATTTCTATTTAGAGAAATAAACTCTGTCGTAAGGGAAATGTCGTATACTGCTTGTAAAATTCCAATAGGGAATCCTGAGAAATTTGATGACTTCTCCTAGGGATCGACAATTTGAAACTATGTTCCACTGGGGACTTATACTACGGGGATTTCTTATGGAATATCCTAGAGGTATTTCCTTATCCATTCAACCCATCAGTAATTGCTATTTTTTCATTTTCTTTATTTGTAAATAGTAATTATGTTCAAATGCATATGTTCAATAATGAATCATTGGACGTTTTTGTAGACAAAACACAAGCGTAAAGAAAAAAACAGATAGTTTTTTCACTTTCAAAGAGATATCTTTGTATTGACTTTGAGTATTATTTTTGTACAAGGAGACAAAAATTCTAGCAAGAGAATGTCGTCGTAAAACAAAAATGAAAATTTTGATACAAAGAAAAGATAGCCATGTGTAAAAATCCCATGGGGTTTCTATTCTGCTACAGCCTTCGTATCTCTGAGCATCTTGTCTATTTGTTTCCTTGTTTGAAGATAATTGAATTGATCAGAAACCCTGAGTTTGTCATTGGAAGCCAAAGGTTGTCTGTAAAGTGATCCAACGGGACATAGTCATACGCTTTAATTCCCTAACTTTTTCCTGGACCACCCTTTTGGGTTTTCAGTCCACCCGGAAACCCTTTTTTTCCCAAGTCGCCCTTTCAGGTTTTCAACTTGTCGGGTTTATAGATTTTTTTTTGTTTTATCCCTAATTTTTGCCTGAACCCTTTTGGTTCTCCGGGATTCCATTTTTTGCCTAGGTATGTTAACCTAGCAGGTCTCTTATGCGTAGTATCTTTTGACTATGTCCGCGTTTGCCGGATGCGGCAGGTCGTCACCATCCATAGTGGTCAAGATCATTGCCGCACCAGAGAAAATCTTTTTGATTACAAATGGTCCTTCATAGGTAGAAGTTCACTTTCCCCTAGGATCACCTTGTGGTAGTATGATGCGTTTGATCACTAGATCTCCAACTTGATACACTTGGCGTCTGACCTTTTTGTTGAAAGCCTTGATCATTTGTTTTTGATACATCTGACCATGGAAAACAGCAGTAAGTCTCTTCTCATCAATAAATTTCAGTTGATCAAGTCGAGTTTGGATCCAGTCGTCTTTGCTCAGCCCTGCATCCTTCATAATTCTCAGAGAGGGGATATGGACCTCGATAGGCAAGACAGCTTCCATGATGTAAACCAGAGAATAGGGTGTTGCCCCGATTGATGTGCAAGCCGTGGTACGATACCCGTGGAGAGCGAATGGTAACATCTCATGCCAGTCTTTATACGTGACTGTCATTTTCTGTATGATCTTTTTAATGTTTTTATTTGCAGCTTCGACAGCACCATTCATCTTTGGCCAATAGGGAGAAGAATTGTGATGCTGAATCTTGAACTGTTCGCACAAGGCGGTGATCATAGTGTTGTTGAGATTTGTACCATTGTCAGTGATGATCCTTTCCGGGATAATGTACCGGCAAATGAGATTTTGTTTGATGAAGCGGGCAACAACATTCTTGGTAACGGAAGGGAAGGAAGCTTCCTCCACCCACTTTGTAAAATAGTCAATGGCCACTAAGATGAAGTGGTGTCCATTGGAGGTTGTCGGCTTGATTTCCCCAATCATATCAATCCCCCACATAGCAAAGGGCCAAGGAGCCATCAAGACATTCAGAGGAACCGGAGGTACGTGCACCTTGTCAACATAAATCTGACACTTATGGCAGGTTCGAGAGTGTTGATAACAATCTGCTTCCATGGTAGACCAGTAATATCCTGCCCATAGAATTTTCTTTTCCATCGTATGCCCACTGGAATGGATGCCAAAAGTGCCTTCATGCAATTCAGCCATGATCCTTTCAGCTTCAGCCTTATCTACGCACCGAAGTAACACAGAGTCATGATTGCGTTTGTACAAGATACCGTTACTAAGGAAACATTTGGCAGAGAATATCCTTAAGAACTTCTTATCATTGATTGAAGCTCCTTCTGGATATTCTTGAGCCTCTAGATACTTCTTAACTTCGTGAAACTAAGGTTGGTCCACTACTTCTTCAGTATTAATCTTGTGAAATTGTGCTGGTTCTTCCATTCGTTCGATGGTGATATGGGGAGCCTTGTCATCCCAATTAAGTTTAAACATAGATGACATTGTGGCTAGAGCGTCTGCTAGCTGATTTTCTTCTTGCGGGAAACGCTCGAACGTAATCTTCTCAAAATGTGGTAGCAATGTCAAAACATGTTCTTTTTAAGGGATAAGGTTTGGGTGTTTGGTGTCTCATTCCCCTTAGATCTGGCTAATAACCAAAGCTGAGTCTCCGAATACATCCAAGGATTTGATCCCCAAGTCTATGGCAGCTTTGAGACCGAAGATGCACGCTTCATATTCTGCCATGTTGTTTGTACAATTGAAGCAAAGTATGGCAGTGAAGGGAGTATGACACCCTTCCGGAGATATGAGTACAGCACCAATACCATTGTCGAGTGCATTGGATGCTCCATCAAAGAACAGGGTCCATCGGGATCCTTGTTCAGGTCCGTCATATGGCCTGAATTCTTCACAGTTGTCTAATGTCATGATGTCTTCATCCAGGAATTCGAACTTCATGGACTGGTAGTCTTCTACAGCCTGGTGAGCAAGGTGGTCAGCTAGTACACTACCCTTTATTTCATTCTAGGTAGTATATTGTATGTCGTATTCCGTCAGAATCATCTGCCATCTCGCTATTCTCCCAGAAATAGCAGGCTTCTCGAAGATGTATTTTATCAGATCCATCTTAGATATCAGCAAGGTAGTATGAGTCAGCATATACTGTCTTAGCCGGTGAGCAGCCCATGCCAGAGCGCAGCAAGTTTTCTCGAGCAGTGAATATCTGGTTTCTTAGTCAGTAAACTTTTTGCTCAAGTAGTAAATAGCATGCTCTTTTGGCCAGACTCGTCATGCTGCCCCAATACACACCCCATTGAGTTTTCTAAAACAGTCAGATACATGATCAACGGTCTTCCTTCAACTTGTGGCATCAATACAGGAGGCTCTTGTAAGTATTCTTTGATTTTGTCAAAAGCAACATGGAACTCGTCATTCCATTTGAGTACCTGATCTTTCTTCAACAATTTGAAGATTGGTTCACAAGTAGCTGTCAAGTGAGAGATGAATCTAGCAATGTAAATCAAACGTCCCAAGAAACCTCTGACTTCCTTCTCAATACGAGGAGCAGGCATTTCTTGTATTTCTTTTTTACCTTGGAAGGATCTACTTCAATACATTTGTTGCTGACGATAAAGCCTAAGAGTTTACCAGACCGTACCCCAAATGTGGATTTGTTCGGATTAAACCTCAGCTTGTACTTCTTCAGTCTCTCAAACAGTTTTTGTAAGTGATCAAGATGCTCTTCTTCCATTTGAGATATGGCTATCATATCGTCCATGTAGACCTCTATTTTGTGATGTACCATGTCGTGAAATAGAGCTACCATGGCACGCTGATAGGTTGCCCCAGCATTCTTCAGTCCAAATGGCATCACCTTATAGCAGAAAGTGCCCCACTGCGTGACAAAGGTTGTTTTCTCCATGTCTTCAGGCGCCATTTTTATTTGGTTGTAACCTGAGAATCCGTCCATGAAGGAAAACACTTTGTGTTGTGTTGTATTATCAACTAGGATATCAATGTGGGGGAGTGGAAAATCATCCTTAGGGCTTGCCCTATTCAAATCTCTGTAGTCCACACACATTCGCACCTTGCCGTCCTTTTTGGGCATGGGAACAACATTGGCAACCCATTGAGGGTAAGAGGTGACAGCCAAGAATCCAGCATTGAATTGCTTCATGACCTATGCTTTAATCTTTTCTGACATATCAGGCCTCATGCGGCGAACTTTTTGCTTTATTGGCGGACAATCTTCTCTTGTAGGCAGACGATGTACCACAATATCTTCATAAAGTCATGGCATGTCTTCGTACGACCAGGTAAAGACTTCAACATAATTGTGTAACAACTGAATCAGTCGCTCCTTGACACTGGGTTCCAGATTGGCACCCACCTTGACCTCTTTTTTGTCTTCTTCGGTACCTAGGTTGATCGTATCCACAGGTTCCTCGTGAGGTTGAATGGTTCTCTCTTCTTGCAGTAGTAGTCTTGCAAGTTCCCCTGGTACTTCACAATATTCATCACCTTCCTCTTTGGCTTAGTAGATTAGATTCTCAGAGTTATAAAAGGCCATAGCAGTATCGTTACCCATGGGATCCCGAATGGATGTATACCTGCATTGTGAATGTGGGTGTGTGTAAGGGTATAGCTATCTTTAAAAGAAGGTAAAATGTAAAAGAAAAACAATGAGCATAAAAGTTTGTATGCGATAACGTCCATGATTCATTGATGTCATATGAAAAATGAGATAATAACCCTTACAAATGGACCATTGTGCCTCGGGTAAGACACAAGGTTTTAAGAGTGCAAATTGTTTTGAATATTACAGATCCAACAAAATGTAAAGACAAATTACTGAGGGATAAAAGTGATCGGGAAAAAGTCTCTAGCCACCCAATTGGTGAGCCCTTCATTGACAGTTGGGAAAATCCAAGCCTCCAGGTTGCAGCCATCTTCACCATTTTCTACTATGTTGACTTCACGGTTGTTGATCTTCAAGGGTGGCCCTCCAGCACGGGCACTGCGTACATCCTTTTGAGCATTTGAAGTGAAACTTAGGCCAAACTCGTCAGACTTATATGGGATATCTTGGGAGTTGTCCCCAGATAGTGTACCTTTCTTATTCTACTACTGCTTTGGCATCCTTCAGTGACGACATTCGGAGTGGAGGCCTTGTAATCTTGGGAACAACCTTGGTTACTGCCACATCTTGAGGGACCTCTTCAAAGTGTTGAAATGGAGTTTCAATGAATTCACTATCTAATTCCACATATCTGAAGGAATTGAGATGGCTAATCATGTATTCTTCCTCTCCATGAACGGTGATAATCTTCCCTTGAACTGGATACTTCAACATTTCGTGCAACGTAGAAGTAACAGCGCCAGCATTGTGGATCCATGGTCAGCCTAGCAAGCAGGAGTATGAAGGACGTATGTCCATTACATAAAAAGTTGAATTGAAAGTTTGGGTTCCAACTTTTATGGGGATATCCACTTCCCTGTGCAACATCCTCTTCGAGCCGTCAAAAGCCCTTACCACTATGTTTCTTGGCTTCAAAGTCAACCCCTCACAGTCAAGTCTATCAAGAGCTTTTTTGGGTAATACATTCAGAGATGAGCATGTGTCCACCAAAACATGCACCAGAGTTGTGCCCCTATATTCCACTGAGACATGTAATGCCTCATTACGCTTCCTTCCCCTCGGTTTCATATCAGTATCTGAAAAACCTAAACCATTGTCTGCCGTTAGGCTGGCTACGCAGTCTTGAAACTGATCGGAAGACGTCTCTTGAGGTACATGGGCGGTTTTTAAGAACTTTACCAAGGCTTTTTCATGTGCCTCGGAACATAGTAGTAATTCCAGCATGGAGATTTTAGAGGGAGTTTGCCCCAGTTGTTCAACTACATCATAGTCGCTTCTCTTTATAATTTTTAGGATCTCCTCCATTTCTTTCTTGGAGGTCTCAGGGATAGTCAATGACTGAGCCTTCGTCCAGACAGGCTCAATCATAACACCTTTTCCTCGAGTCTTGGTTAATTCGGTAGCAGGAGAGTCAGTCGGAATGATTACAGGGGTTGTAACGGCTTTGTCAATTGGAGTATTTGCATAGATGATTATGGGTGTGGGAGTAACCTTTGGAGCAGCCGCAGGGATGATTACGGGTCCAGAAACTGCTTTTGGGGGAGAAATTTTGGGAGAAAAGATCCTACCACATCGGGTAATTTTTCCAGTTCCCGTAATGTTACCGATGTCGGAGTTGACTTTCTCGGAGGTTGAATCTTCGGCGGCTGGTTATTCTTGCTTGATACCATGGTAATAGACATACCCTCTATAATTCCATGGTATGGTTTTGTATGATGAGTATTGGACTGGTCCAGGCATTGTGATTATAAAAGGAGCTTCTTTCGGAACTGATGTAATTCTAACGGGTCTTTTGGTGGAGACCCTGGAAGAATTGGCGAAAATGGTAATGATAGAAACATCTTTAAAAGGAACAGGTGAAACAAAAGTCTTCTCGAATAAAATTTCTTTGTTATCTATTAGGCACTGAACGCCTATTTTCAACAAAGGACAGTCGATTGGGGAGGACAAACAGAGATGGCAAACTTCACCACAGCCCAGGAACACACCGGCATTCAACAAATTCATTTTAATGGTCAGAAGTGGGGTCATGAGTTCATCAATTGAAGTAACAAACAATCCTTCTTCAATGGCATTGGTATTGTGGCCATGTCTAGGCATAGGGGCAGAAATGACATTTGGCTTTTCAGGCGCATTGAACTCAATTTCTTTTGCTTCAATGAGGTCTTGTATTTTGTTCTTTAGAGCCCAATAGTTATTAGTATCGTGACCAGGACTTTCAGAGTGATATGCGCAATGGGCATTGGGATGATAATGAGGAGACGTTGTATTGGGATTTTTTGGAGCTTTTTTGGATCCTAGTAGATGTGGTAATACTTGAGACGGGGTCATGTTAATTCTGGTGAATTTCCTGACTGGCCTTTCCATCCTTGGTTGATTATTTCTTTTCTAATCAGGCGCAGGCTTAGGGATCATCACAGCCCCCACCATTGGTCGACGTTCGGCCCTATCTTGGTTTCTCTGCGGGCAGACGACATCCACCTCTTTCTTTCTGATGAAGGGCTTCCTTACAGCTGTAGAAGAAGATGTATCTTTCTGGATCTTTCCATTCTTTATATCGGCTTATATCCTCTCTCCGGTCAATATTAGTTCAATAAAGCCTGCAGATGCACTTCCGATTAAATGGTTGAAGAAAGGACCATACAAGGTGCCTAAGAACATGTCTACCGATTCTCTCTCAGATAGAGGGGGTTGAACTCTTCCAGCCAAATCTCTCCATTTTTGTGCATAGTCCTTGAAACCTTCATTGGAAACCATGGCCATACTCTGGAGTTAAGTATGGGTAGGTTCCAGATCAGCATTGTACTGGTATTTCTTGTAGAAAGCTGCAGCAAGATCATCCCAATTGTGTACGTTAGCTCTTTCTAGTTGGTAAAACCAGTCAAGTTGAGTTCTAGACAGACTGTCTTGGAAGAAGTGCACCCATAAGTCTTTATCAGCGGTATGGGATTGGATTTTCCTCACATATAACCGGAGATGCATTTTAGGGCACGAAACTCCATCATATTTGGAGAATATAGGTGCTTTGAATTTCGGAGGAATCACAATCTCCGACACCAAACCCAATTCCTCAAAGTCCAAGAAAGGCACCTTTTGGATTTCCATTGCCCTCAAACGCTCTTCGAGATGTTTATACTTGTCATCAGTTGGAGGGTATTGTTCTTCAAAGTAGTCCTCTTCTTCCTCTTCTTCCTCTTCCTCCTTCGATTCTGTCGGGACAATTGTTTCCTTGCCTTTACCATCTTGGTTGTCTCTTTCACCGGATGTTGTTGCAAAGTCTAAAGTCCTTCTTGTCTACCCATGAAATCTTCTTCCCATGTTTAAGACTCCGGTTACCTTCTTTGTTTTCTTTTTCCTCTCTTCAGCCAGCAAAGTCTTCAATTCTTCTTGTCCCTTAGCTAGGGTCAAGAGCAACTGTTGAAACTGTGTATTCTGAGCTTGGAGATCCTTCACTGTTTGCTCAAGATCCATCTTTTGCTGAAATAAACAGTAGAGAGATGAGGAGACTTATTGCAAAAGACCTGCTTATGTTATGATGAATGGTATATGCACATGTAATGATTTCAAGGATTTCAAAGATTCAAATTTGTTTTAGACAAAAAGGAAACACACATTATATTAATAAGTTAAAGCTTGAGTACATCAATTCCCCTTGGGAAAAATAATACAAAATCTCTAAGATATAAAGGTAGTGTGCATCCTCTTCTGTGCAATGTAGGCATTCAGAGTCTGCTCCTCATGAAGTAGCCTAGTGAGCTCCAAAACCTTCTTCTCGCTTGCGTAGAATTGGGCTTCGAATGTATCTCGCTCTCCTTTGAGTTGTATCCAATCCCTTTGTAGGTCTTTAAGAGATGTGGGCATGTCAGGATGTAGGATAGTGTATGGAACATCTCCCTCCATGACAGGCTCAATGATTACCGGGAGAATGGAGGGGTAAGGCATCATAAGACTCTGAGCGCGAGTTCGTACCCATTTAAGGTAAGGCTCAAGAGGGATGGAATTCTTGTGCCCAAAATTCTTGTTATCCACCTTGTTTAACATCCTCCAAGCTCGGATAAATCTATGGCAAAGACCTTGATCGTCGTTGTCATAGTCAAATACCAAACCTTGAATCAGCATCTCGTGCGGGCCATCCCTGTGGACGTAACCAAACTGTCTTAAGGTTAAGCAAGGGTTGTAGGTGATTCCTCCCCTAATTCAAACTAAAGGGACATTATGGAATTTTCCATAATGGTCTACAATGATAACATTATCTTTGGATCGGGAGCACCAATGAATGTCTGAATGTTTGAGTGTCATCAACCTTTATGACCACCTTGAACCTTGCTCATTCTTTAATACAGATTGGGGAAGATGAGAAATAAACCATCTTTCCAAGAGAGGAGTACAACATATAAGGACACCTCTTTTCCTCATTGTGAGAGTGTGAAAATAGTGTAGGATATCTCCTAGCAATGTAGGCACCGGATTGCATGATATGAAGATTTTGACGGTGTTAATATCTATGAGTTGGTCAGGATTTGGAAACAAAACCATCCCATAGATGAGGAGAGCCACAATTTCCTCAAAGGCTTGCAAGTCTAAGGAATTCCAACAGCTTTGGCTTTCTAAAACAGGAACTTTGCTAGGAAACCTTTGACACCACTCCTTGTTTCCCAATGAGTTGTGACATCATACGAGTGCAAGTGTAGAGCTTGAGAAATCTCTTTTGGCTTTGGATCTCTTTCCGTACCGTTGAAAGGTAGTTGATTGAGAATGGGAATCCTCAAGAGTTGGGAGAATTATTCCAATGTAGGCACAAGTTTATAGTCGGGAAATATGAAGCAATGGTGCAAAGGATCAAAGAATTGAAAGAGCACCTTCATCATATCCTCATCTGTGTTGGAGGTGACCAAGTTAAGTAGGCGACCATGTCTCTCGGTGAATGGAGAGTTTTCAGGAATCCTTGAAACTAGCTCCTTAAGTTATGGAGGGATTCTCACAAGGTTGACTTGAATAGTTTTCCTGCGAAGTGAATCCATATCCTACAAAACAAGAACAAAGATGAATCCCAAAATCCTTGAAATGGTTAGTGGATGCATATGATGTTCATGATGTTCATGATGTTATGTACAAATATGCATATACAAACAAGACAAACAAATCCTTAGTTTTAGGCTTGCATGGGGTTTTATAGCTAAGTACCCTCTTGAGGTTTAGTTGGCTCAAACTTGTCCTAGTGATAGTAACCGGGTTCTAAGGAGCTCAATATCACTGGATTGTTTCCTTGGTCATTGTTTCAGCTCAAGCCACTTTAATGGCGACCGAAATATCCCAAGAAACCAAACCTCAATGAGTGTAGTATCGAGTATCTACCAACTTCGGACTGCACCAAAGTCGGTCATCTCACTACATCCTAAAGGCCAAGTTGGTCAAGTAAATGTTATAGAAGTTCATTAGTGCTTCATGACATCACTCATCGGCCCCGTATTCTCTTTGATTAACTCAAAGGCTACTGGTACCCACAAATATGTCGCACTAACGTAGCTATTGCTTAGACCATGTCGGTATACCCCGCACAGTTTCCACAACGTATTGCTACTTACCTATAATGAATCCCAAATCTGGGTAGAGGATTCAAACCCAAACAAAGAACCATAATTTAAAGCATACAAGTCAAAACACGTAAGCAAATAAATATGATCTAATCCCTAATGTAACCCCACTTTTAGAAATTTCCCCAGCAGAGTCACCAGTTTTGTGATGCGGTGGGAGAACTGACTTGAGGTTTTTGCATTTGATCGCAAATGTTGTGGTTAGCAAGAGTCGCCACCGACTTTTCTTTTATCCAAAAGGAATGGTGAAAAAGCACAGGAAAGACCTTTGAGATTGTTTCTTGAGTTCGGGGGGTAGATTATGAAAAGGGAAGGTATTAGCACCCTTTTCATCCATGATTTTCCATGGGCTCTTAGTTACTTACTAGATCACTTTCATTTTGTTTGAAATTGTGCTTTGTGTGGTTTTTGAAAGTATTTTGTAAAAAGAGGCCATTGTTTAGGCAATCTTTGTAATAATTCTCGTTCGTAAGAATGTATACAAAGATATTGATCTTTTGAAAATGTTTTCAAGTTTTGTAAGATGCTTTGAAAGTGTATGTGATTGTTTTGAAAATAGCAAGGATGTTTGTTTTGAAATGGAGCAAGTAATTAGGAGCAATCTACCTACTCAAAAGTCTTTCTTGTTCATTTTCTTTTCCTTTGACATTGTTGCCTTACCATTGATTTGGTAAGCAACCCTATCTTTGGATGTAAATGGGACGGGCGTGGGTCATTGTATAACCATGATTAGCAATATTGCAAGGTATCTTAGCATTCTTTTTTGAAGGATTAAGATCATTTGTAAGGCAACTTTAGATAGCGTCATCGAGGGACTATGATCTTGTATTTGCTTGTTTTTTGCTAAGATACCTTACATGCGTAATATGACCATTTTTGTAAGGCAACCAAGTTGGATAACCCTAGGGGTGTTTGTGTGCAAATGTGTTATTTTCATGCTTGTTTTTGTCTTGGATTAGGGTTTTCTATTTGATTGATTTTATCTTCCCATACAAACCCTAATTACTAGCATGTTATGTAAAAGCGATAAATTGCAAAATTTAAAGTTACTACGCTATTACAATATTTGTGGGAGGGGGTATATAATTTATGAATGGGGATTGCAATAATATAAACATAATTAATCTATTACAACCGAATTGAATATTGTACAAATAATTGAAATAAATAATATACAAGATGAATTAAATATGCAAGAAATGTAAATGCAAAGAAAAGATTATTTTTTGTTTGGTTTCCTAAAGAAAGGATTTTGATTTTAAGCTAATTAAATAAAGAAAATAATTAGTCAAGTTTAAATTCATTAATAAAAAAGATTCTTGAATAAAATCCTAATTCTACCTTAAAATGAAATGAAGTTTAAGAAAAAATATTTTTTTATATTTTATATTTTTTCTTGAAAATAATATGTGGTGTCATGAAATATTTTGGTCCTTTTATTATTAAAAATAAGTGTATTTAAATAAGTAATAATCTAGTTTTAATTTACAAAGAAATTAATAAGAGTAAATAAATTATAATAAATTAAAATAATTTTTTTATTTATGTGAAAAATATTTAAATTATGTCAAAAAATAAATCTATTATTTTTATACATTTTATGATTTTTTTTTTGTATTTTAGAAAATATATTTAAAAGAAAAAATAAATAAATAAATAAATAAATATAAAATGGGCCAGGGTGGTGTCACAAGTAAACAAGGTGTATGCTAGAAAAAACAAAAAAAGAATGTCAGGCCCAAAGGGCCCAGCGCCTGCAAACAAAAATCAGAAAATGTCAAAAATGTGAAAAAAGAAAAATGGTCTCGCTGGGGCTTGAACCCAGGATCATAGGGTGAACAGGCGTGCGCTTTACCACTAGGGTGGCTATACATCCGTTTATATAGGCAAAACCATAAATATATAAGGCAAACTGCTTTCTGAAGGCAACTTCATCTTCAACCTTGAGCTATGGCCGGACCACCTATATCTTCCTCATTTCTCCACAAAAATGGAAAGTTCAAACATGAAAGTTGTGGTGTTTCTTCCCATGAATTCAACCATATAACTTATGTAAACTAAAAGTCAAAGATAAAATCTAATTTTACTGGTCCTAAATTGAAACCTAATTTTCTCAGAAATTTCAAATCCAAAATTCTCTATACACAGTTAATATAAATGGAAATTATGAACATGGTTAGCTTTAGAGCAAGGATATCTACATTTTGTTTTCACAAATCATGATCAAATGATGCTTGTATGAAGAGATAGAAGTTTGAGTTTTTACCTCTTGCAGCTGGAGTCGTGAATGGAGTTTGAGAAACTTTTGAGATGGCCTGAGGATCTGTTTAGCTTGCTTGGACCTCCTTGAGTGTATCCCAACTCTTACTTTGCCTTGAATGTCCCTTAATCTCTCTACTCAAGTCAACCTGCAAGCTTGGTTTTTGAAAATGGTGGATAGTGATGGAGGAGTTACAGTTAGGAAACAAGGGTATGGATTGCTTTGGTATGATGTACATAAGGTGTTTGAGTGATTAGTTTTCAAAATGCACGAGTGGAAATGAAGATCATGAGTTTTGGTTCAGAACGGTATGTTAATGGTGCTCTTGAACAGGTTTTTGGTTTTTGAATGTTTGAGGCAGTTTCAGGATAATAGCATTCGTGTGTGAACTTGAAAATAGTGTGTCTACTTATAAGCAAGAGGTTTTAAGACTTGTAACAACTCAGATTTCAAAAACTCAGATGTTTGGCTTGGTTACTTGTTTTTGAAGCAAAGCTATCAAGCATGGTTTCAAAGTGAAGTACAAAGCTTGTAGCGGGCCGAGACCTTTAAACACACTTGTTCTGATTGTGTGGGGTGTTTTTGTGCAGAAATAGCCAATGCAAGGCTCAATGCAAGTTGACTTTGCATAAAGCCTGCTTTTCTAAAATGGCAATGTTGCCTTTCTTCCCAAAATGGAATTAAATTTGTACAATGCATTGAATGCTTGGATTAAAGCTTCCAACAGCTGTGAAAATATCTAATTATGGAGTGAAAGTCAATTTAGAAGCCTTCAAAGTGGGATTTGTACAACATGCTTCAGGATTGGATCCAATGTTCTTCACAAAATGACTTGTAATCCAAGTGACAAAACACTAACTTCATCTCTTCGATTCTCCCTACTCAAGAATGATCTCAAAGAGTTCTTGGAAATTTTGGAAATCTTTAAATGTTCTCCACAACTCATCTTTGAATTTATTTTGAGGATTCCCCTTGCAACCATGTGAAAAATTGCCATGAAGTTAGGTCAAAAATCTGCCTAACTAGGGTAAAATTTCACTAAGTCATTTTTAGTTCATGAGCATGTATTCACAAAATTATAACTTGAGATACATGCTTTTTTAGGATAAGATGGGTGAATAAAAGTTGTATATTTCATGGAGATATACAACTTTCATGTTGGAAGTTTCCTTTGAATCATCTTGCATCATGACGAAAACTTGGCTGAAAGTTATGAAAAAATAAGAAATTTTCTATACTTAGGAAAATTTCTAAGTTAAGAAATTTCATCTTTTCAAAATAAAATTTTGAATTCTTGATTTCTTGATGAACAAGTTTCATATTTTGGCATGTTTTGATGAATTATGATCTTTGGCACTTGAATTTGACCAAAAAGTCAAAGTTTGACTTTTCAGTATACAGTTGACTTTTGATCAGTTGACTGAAAAATTCATCTCTCAGTCCAATGGACTTGTATTGTTTTGAATCATGTCATTAGGTAAAAGTGATGAAATTTGACTCTTGAGATTATTCCTTAACCCAATTGATCATTTTCTAGGTCAAAAACCAGAAATTGCCCTTTCCCAGTCAAAACCCTAATTTTGACCATTTTGACCTTTTGATGATTTGATTAAATTTCTTGAGGAATTATGGTCCAAACTTGATCAAATGATACATATGAGTTTAAAATGTTAGTGTGGATCAAAAATTATGAATTTTGACTGTAAATTGGCCATGGTTGACTTTTTCCCCAATACAGCTGATTTTTAGGTCAACTGTTCAATTGACTGATCAAAAGCGTGATCCAAGGCTTGAAACTTGGCATGAGTAATATTAGGGGTCCATAATGGTCCATGAAAGTCATATGAAGCATTGATAGTTCAAAAATCCTTGTGCATACTCAAACCCTAATTTTGGTCATCAGTGCCTAAGGAGGTGTTTGGAGCTGATCAAACCCTAGTGCAGTCTTGAGCCCAAGGAGATCTTGTGAGAAAATTCTTGATAAGTGAGATGGCAAATTTTTGGGTACAACACATGGTCAAATGTATCAGAAACGGATGATCAAAGCCTTCAACAAGAAAGTCAGGCAACAAGTGTATCAAGTAGGGGATCTGGTAATCAAGCGCATCATACTGCCACAAGGTGATCCCAGGGGCAAATGGACTCCCACCTATGAGGGACCACTTGTAGTCAAGAACATATTTTCTGGTGGAGCCATGATTCTGACCACCATGGATGGTGACGACCTTCCACACCCTGTCAATACGTACATAGTGAAAATATACTACGCATAATAAAGACCCTCTAGGTTGACATACCTAGGCAAAAATAAGGGCATCCCGTCGAACCAAAAGGGTTCGGGAAAAAATTAGGGATAAAAATGAAAAAATTTGTACACCCGGCAAGTCAAAAACCCGAAAGGGCGGCTTGGGCAAAAAAGGGTATCCCGGTGGACTGAAAACCCGAAAGGGCGGTTTAGGGATTAAAACGTATCACTATGTCCCATTGGATCACCTTGCAATCAGACCTCAGTAATCAGATGTCAAGCTCAAACGGTATCGATCAATCCAGTCAGCTTCGGACAAGCAGCAAAGTGATGAGATGCTCGAAGACATAGGGGTAATAGCAGAATTGAAACCCAGTGGGATCACTACACATAGATGTTTTCTTTTTGTACACAATTTCTGTAATAATTTCATTTTTACGGCGGTGTTCTCTTACTAGAGCGTCAGCCTCCTTGTAAAAAATGTCTGTTATAGGCAATTTCAAATCAATACAAAGCATCTTTTGAGTACAAAGCTTTGTGTTTGTTTTTTCCATTTTCTGTTTTGTTTTGCAAAAAACGTCCAATGTTTTATTCTTGACATATGCATTTGAATATGATTACTGTTCACAAATATCTACATATAAAACAGAAAGACAGTTACTAAGAACTCAAAGAAACTGGTACAAAACCTAAATACCGACAGTTACCCCGACCATCATGGTACAAGGGGCAGAGACAGTTGGAAGCGAAGTCACTGTCACATACAAGCCAGTGACACCTATACTCCCCACAGAGCCAAGACAACCAAGGTCCGATCTCTGTATCCCCAAGCAAGAATTCCCTCCCCAGCAGGTTTCTTCAGAAAGCTGATATTTGCATTCCCCAGCCGAGCTTTATAATCATAAATAGTTTATAAAGTTTTCTCCCGAGCAGAGTTTATTTCTCTGACAGCGGAAGCTCAATCTCCAACAAAGCTCTTCTCTCTAGCAACGAAAGTTCATCCCCAGTTGAGTTTATTTCTCTAAATAAGTAGATTTTCCAACAGAGTATCTCCCTTCCCCACAGAGTCATTCCCTCGCAGGATTGTTCTCAGATAGAGTCTCTCCCGACAGAATATTCTCAAGCTGAATGGATGTAAATCTCCATCTAATCACCTTCGGTCACTATCCCTAGAGGAAACGAAGAACTCAACTCCTCATACTCTCTAGCAGTAGTCCAGGATTTATTTCCCCAGCTAGAGAATATCACAATAGCATTGCGTATCCATACATCATGGCATGTGCATACATATTATACAACACAATCTCATTTATTTTGAGAACATCATTACTCAATACATTTCATACATCATGATATTACATATGACTAACTCTTTACCTTTCAGGGAAAGATGCAATCAAGCTCTCACGAGTTCACTCTGGTTCAGTCAAACTAACACCAAGGTTTCTATTCCAGCTGAAGATATTCCAATACTTTTCAAGATTTTCTCTGGTTCAGTCAAACCGACAGAAAGGTTTCTATTCTAGTTGAAGATATTCTAAGACTTTCGTCTGGGTCAGTTGAATCGCCACTAAGATTCCCCAGATTTCTATGACAGTCAAAGTTAATCCGAGACCTCTTCCGGGATCAGTCAAATCGATACTAAGATTTCTCCCCCAGTTGAAGTTCTCACAAATTTTCTTTGGTTCAGTCAAACCAACACTAAGGTTTCTATTCTAGTTGAAGATGATCCAAGACTTTCGTCTGGGTCAGCCGAATCGCCACTATGATTCCCCTGATTTCTATGCCAGTCAAAGTTAGTCTGAGACCTCTCCCGGGTTCAGTCAAATCGGTACTAAGATTTCTCTCCCAGTTGAAGACAACTCGAGACCTTTCCCTGGTTCAGTCAAATCGATACTAAGATTTCTATTCCAGTTTAAAAGGTATGAAGCCCGGAAATTGACCGGATAATAGCTTAATTTCCCCATCATACTGCGAAGCCTGGAAATCGACCGGATAATAGTATAAAATACTACGAAACCTGGAATCGACCAGATAGTGGTATATCTCAAATTCAAGCTATGAAGCCTTGAAATTGACCGGATAATATCTTAATTTCTCCAAATTACTGAAGCCTGGAATACGACCAGATAACGATATAAGACGTTGTGAAGTCTGGAGCATGACCAAATAGCGGCAAGAGACACTGTGAAACCTGGAGCACGACCAGATAACAGTATGAGGTACTGCGAAGCTTGGAATTCGACCAGATAACAGTTTACTCGGCCAATTACTATGAAGACTAGAAACGACCAGATATTAGTATGCCTTAAATTCAAGTTGAAATCCGGAAATCAACCGGATAACAACTTAATTTCCCCAAATTAGTGAAGCCTGGGAATCGACCGGATAACAATACAAAATGCTACGAAGCCTGGAATCGACCAGATAGTGGTATATCTCAAATTCAAGCTATGAAGCCCGGAAATCGACCGGATAATATCTTGATTTCTCCAAAATACTACGAAGCCTAGAATCAACCAGATAGTGGTATAAGACACCGTGAAGCCTGGAATCGACCAGATAATGGTAAAAGACACTGTGAAACCTGGAGCACGACCAGATAGAAAGTGTAATATCATCTCCCCAGTAAGTCACTGTGAAACCTGGAGCACGACCAGATAGCAGTTAATCGTATTATCCTCAGTAATTCATTGTAAAGCCTGGAGCACGACCAGATAGTAGTTCATTTTCATCTCCTCGACTAAGAAGATGATTCCATAGTAAAGTAACGGACAACTGAAGCTCCTAAAATTCTATTTCTTCCAAGACAAAGACCAACATTCCTCAGCAAATTCCTCCTCAACGACAGGAACATGAATTCTCATCAAAGGAATATCTCGGGAAATCAACATCCTCTAGATGGCATCTTTAAGCCCATCTCCGAAGATTCTCTGTCATATCTTCTGGATGGCATATTTAAGCCCATTTCCGACAATATTCCATCATCTTTTCCAAATGGAATCTGTAAGCCCATTCCCGAAACTACCTATAAGTCAAGCACCATCTCAGACGAGTGCAAATTTCTGGGCACTCTAGTGTTCAATCATCTTCCACCTTCAGATTACGAAAGGCAGACAACCCATCTACATCCTCAGGTTTAAGAAGATTGAACAGGGGAAGCTGTTGTACCCCAAATTTTTCCCTCTCATTTTACTCAACGCATGCCCATTGAGTTCCTCAACTTTCTCAAGGATGCCCAAGAGTTGACCAAACAAATCCTCCTCATAAGGCAACAAGCTTCAGACTAGGGTTTCACTCCACATCAAGATGGTGGAACTCCAAAGGTCCCACATGCTTTCCATGGTCCCAAATGTTCTCAAGATCATCCATGTCAAGTTTCATGCCTTGCACAAGAAGTTTGCTCAGTCAATTGCCTAGATGCCTGAAAATTAACTATATTAGGTCAAAAGTCAATTGTGGCCCACATACAGTCAAACTTCAAGATTTTTGGTCAACATCAATATTTTGAAGTGATATCCATTATTTTATCAAGGGTTGATCATGATACCTCAAGGAATGCTCCTAATTCATCAAAACCCAAAAGTTGCTAAATTAGGGTTTCACAAGGAAAGTCAACCAAACTTTGACTAGGCATAACTTCTTCATACTTTATCAAAAATTATCCATCCAAGGCTCATTTTGAAGAGGATGAAGTTCCCTACAACTCATCTTCAGCTCCCAAGTTCAAAATATGCACTCATCAAAAGATATGAATTTCTACATTATAGGTCCTTTTGAAAAGTCACAAAAAACACCTTTTATGTCAAAGCTTCTTACATGAACGTGGAAGACCCAATTGAGATGAAACCAAAAGGGTTGTTTAGGGGACATCCTAAGATTTATAAAAAGTCTAAGAACACCTCTCTAGGGTTAAAATTGGAGGAGATATGCCTTGTCAAAGTTGACCATTTTTGTAAAATTGCCAAAAGTCAAATGTACTCAAAAGTGCATTTTTGTCAAATGTGCCTAGTTTTTCATGATTGAATCTTGTTTGTGACATGGTCCACAACCCAAATCAGCATCTACACTTTATTTGCTTAATTATTTATTTTATTTTGATTCTTTATTATTTAAAATTCAAATTAAATCAAATAAATTGCAAAAAATATAAAAGATTGATTTTTGATCTAATTTTTGTAGGAATCACAGTCCAATCAAACTAGCATATCATATCCAAATCAGATCAAGGGAAATTGAAGCAAAAATAGCATGATTATGCTTGTTTTGGAAAGATATTATACAAGGCAAAACTAAATCAAATCTCCATGAATCAAAAAGATTTAAATTGTTTTTGTAGACCTAATCAGTTTTACTACATATATAGAACATAACCAAGGCGCAAGAACAAGGATTTGCAGGCGTGAGAACCCCAAATAAAACTCAAATTTTTGGACAAAAGTGGTGGACCAGTTTTAAGCTTAGAGGGCAATTCAAAGCATTCCAACACTCTCAATCGTTTCCTGGACCTTCCTAGAAGCTAGCACGATCAATTACAAGCCTCCACAAGCCCAGAATTGTCGCCTAACACTCACACGATTTGCTTCCTTTTTCAAATTAGATTACAATTATTCCTGCATCATAAACATGTTCTAATTAAATATGTATGGTCATTGACATATTTGAAACGTGTTTGAATGGTTTAATTGAAGCTTTGATGCTTGTATACGTGTTTGCCATTGTTAGGGTTTTCATGGTCGTTTTAGGGCTTTTTGATACAGGGAAAATTAGGGCAAAAGAATGATGCCATTATACTCATGAGATCACAACGAGTTGATTGGTATATTTGGAATTAATTTATCTTGCTTGTCTGAGATTTTTGAAAGTTACAGGGTTATAGCCATGGAAGGTGTTCGTAGGTAAAAGTTGCAAACCTAGAACGACGGACAGGGGAAGAAGAAGATACGTGGCTGATAACCATTGACCAGTTTTAATGGTTGGTGCATGTTTTGTTTGTTTATATTTATCCACTTGTGTTTATATATTATCAATTGTTTTCTTTATATTAACAATTAAACACAAATGGTCCAGTGGCAAAGGCACACGTTTGTAAGAGAAAGGACCTGGGTTCGATCCCAGGTCCCAACGTTTTGCTATTTTCACAACGTTTACATGCAGATTCTATACATTATGTTTCCAGGCGCCCACCATGCAACCCAAGATCTCAACTATTGGATCATTGCCTAGCCAGATCCAACGTCCATCAAGGGATGACCATAGTACACCATCAGAAGGGAACAACACTGAATCTCACGCAAAGGTTGGGCTGACCATTCTTTTGGGCCTTACAATTCAACGTTGCACCCCATCTTTCAGCAAATACAGGCCCGATTTAATTCTTTTCTCTTTATTTTCTTATTTTATTATTTTATTATTTTCCTTTATTAAAATAACACTAAAATTTTTTTTTTATTTAATCAAAAATCATAAAAAAACATAAAAAACATTTTTTCATAAAAATATTTTATTTACTTAATTAATTAGATTAATTTAATTTAGGGAAATTTAATTTCTTTTTATAATTTAAATCAATTAGAAATTAGGGTTTTAATTTGTACATAACCTAATTATTTTTTTCTCAAAAACTAACTTAAATATTTTTCAATTAGATTTTTAGGATTCTTAAACTATTCTCGTATTTAATTCGCCGCGCGCATTTTTTAATTTCCTTTTATTATTATTGTAACTGTTTTGAGGTTGTAATAGATTAATTAGGGTTTTAAATTTCCGCATTTTTATTTTCAGTCCAAGATAATTATGTATCTGTAAAAGTCTTGTAATAGCTAGGACTTTTAACTTTCTCGTATTTTATTTTCGCAAACTATAAACTGCTTAAATGTATGTTAATAGGATTGTATGGAAAGACTAACTAAAAATTAGTACAGTAGAAAACCCTAATTGTGCAAAGATAAATTAACTGAAAATTACACTCGCGCATGCT
The DNA here is from genome assembly GCA_948472305.1 of Vicia faba. Lineage (NCBI taxonomy): Eukaryota > Viridiplantae > Streptophyta > Magnoliopsida > Fabales > Fabaceae > Vicia > Vicia faba. Next base: position 139,631,281 of record OX451735.1, read on the forward strand.
CACTACTAGGGTTTACTCCACTCCAGTTTCCTTCGGTTAAATGGTCATGAAGTATAGGGTTTGTTAGTGGTCGTCCTCTAGCCCTGAAAGATCTAAAATGACCCATTCGGATGTTGCCTCAGAAAAAGATCTTTAAGGCTTTAGGATGATTACTAACGTTTCCTAAAATTGCTTTTGTGATCGTACATGTCCCTTCGAATGTCCCTAAAAAACTCCAACGACGATGCTACCTATTTCTCAATAATGGGATAGCATTGTCTAAAATGAAAACGAACGGACTTTTTCGAGTAGGTAGATTAGTTCCTAGGTACTTGCTCAAACAAACAAAAACTTTTTCACACCAACACTTTCCCAAATAAAGTTTTCAAAAACAACTTCGTAACACTCTTGAGGACAGAAACAAGGGTTAAAATGAAGTAAAACAAGACTTTTAAAAACAAAGCACACACAAGCAAATTTCAAAATGAGCAAGTACCTAAGAGCCCATGGAAAACCATGGATAGAAAGGGTGCTAACACCTTCCCTTTCTATAATCTACCCCCCGTACTCAGAAATATCTTGAAAAAGGTTTTTTCTGTTCTTTTTCCTTTTCCTTGTTGGATAAAATAAAAGTCAGTGGCGACTCTTGCTTACCGCACATGTACGAACAAAAAATTCAAACCAGTATTAACAGTCGGTTCTGCCACCATATCACACAAAGTTTGGTTGTCTTTTCCTATAGAAACCCTAATTTACCATTTTTGACTCTTTATGGGTTATGAGCATTTCTTGAGGAATCATGATCAACCCTTGATCAAATGATGGATATCACTTCAAAATGTTGATGTTGACCAAAAATCTTGAAGTTTGAGTGTACATGGGCCATAGTTAACTTTTGACCTAGCACAGTTGATTTTCAAGCATTTGAGCAATTGACTAAGTAAAATTATTGTGCAAGGCATGAAATTTGGCATGGATAATCTTGAAGACATATTAGGACCATGGAAAGAACTTTAGACCATTAGAGCTCAACCATCTCGGTGAAAATTGAAACCCTAGTTGGGGGTTCATTGCCTTAGGAGGAGAATTGTCTGGTCTATTCTTGGTCAACCTTTGAGCAACTGAGAACCTCTAAGAGTATGTCTTGTGTGAAAAAGGGAGGGAAATTTTTTGGGTACAACATTTTCCCCTGTTCAATATTCTTAAACCTGAAGAAGTAGATTGGTTTGTCTGCCTTTCGTGGTCTAAAGGTGGAAGATGATTGAACACTAGAGTGCCCAGAAATTTGCACTCGCACAAAGTGAGACTGCTGGTAAATAATATCGGGAATGGGCTTACAAATGCCATTTGGAAAAGATGACATAAGAATGTCGGATATGGGCTTAAAGATGCCATCCAAAATAGATACTAACTTCATAAGGAGCCTCTTTATGGGGATTCATGTTCCTGGTGTCCGAGAAGGAGTCCGCTAGGGAATGTTTTTTAGGGGAATAGAGTCTACGAGCTTCGGTTTTCCATTACTCTACTGGGGATTCATCTCTTTACTGAAGAGACAGAAGTAAACTGCTATCTGGTCAGGATCAAGGCTTCACAGTGACTTGCTAAAGATGATAAAGTTGACTGTTATCTGGTCATATTCCAGGCTTCACATTGACCTACTTGGAAAATGAGATTAAACTGTCATCTGGTCATACTCCAGGCTTTGCAGTTTTTCCAACTGGAATAGAAATCAGAAAAATCTTAGTGTTAATTTAAATGAACCAAGGAAAGGATCTACCAGAAAAGAGTCAGTAATAAATCAATGGTCAATTTGAACTGAACCAACAGAGGTCTTGATTTATCTTTGACTGTATAAGAATCAGAAAAATCTTAGTGTCGATTTAACTGAACCAGAAAAAGGTCTTGGATTATTTTCAACTGGAATAGGAATCAGAGAGATCTTTGTATCGATCTAACTGAAGCAGGGGAAAATCTTGAACTAACTTTGACTAGAATTGAAATCATAAGAGTCTTAGGATCGATTCAACTGAATAAGACAAATGTTTTGGGTCATCTTCAAATGGAATAAGAATCAGAGAGATCTTAGTGTCGATCTGACTGAACCAGAGAAGGTCTTTAATTAACATTGACTAGAATGGAAATAAGAAGAGTCTTAGGATCGATTCAACTGAGCCAGGCAAATTTCTTGGGTCATCTTCAACTGGAATAGGAATCAGAGAGATCTAAGTGTTGATCTGACTGAACCAAAGAAGGTATTTAATTAACTTTGACTTGAATGGAAATCAGGAGAATCTTAGGGTCGATTCAACTGAACCATACAAAAGTCTTGGAATATCTTCAACTGGAATAGAAATCAGAGAGATCTTAGTGTCGATCTGACTGAACCAGAGAAGGTCTTGTGATGGCATCTTTCTAAGGAAGATGCTGAAATAGCCTTTCGTTAGACGTAGCTTTGGAGAAGACTACCAGGTCTCGTAGGTAGCCAATGGTGTTTTTTGATTTGATCTTTCCCTGAAAAAGGTAAAGAATTAGTCATATGCAATGTCATGATGTATGAAAATGCATTGTGATGTTGTTCTCAAAATAAATGAGATTATGTTGTATGCGATGTGTATGCGTGTGCCATGATGTATGAATAGGGGATGCTATTGAGATATATCTTAGTCTTGGAAAGTAAATCGCGGACTGCTGCTGGAGAGTATAAGGAGGCTGAATCCTTCATTTCCATTGGGGATGATGAATGAATATGATTTGTCAGGGATTCCCTCTTTCTGTTTGAGGATTATTCTGTCGGGGATCTTCTGCTTGAGGATAACTCTTGTGGAGAGAGATAATTCTTCATTGGAAGATTTGCCATTGTAGAGAAATAAACTCTGTTGGGGAATGAACTTCCGCAGTTGGAGAAATAAACTCTACCCGGGAGGAGTTTTTATGAACTGTTTGAAATTAGAAAACTCGGTTGAGGGATTCAGATTTCATATCTCCGAAGGAACTTCGCTGGAGGAGGTAATTCTTGCTTGGGGAAGGAGTGATCAAAACTTTGGTTATTTCTACTATGTGGGGAACATATACGTCACGGGGTCGTATGTAACGGCGACTTCATTTTAAACGGTCCATACCCCTGTACCATGCTGGAAAGAGTAACTGCCAAGACTGCAAATGGTTTTTTAGACTTTGCCTCGTTCCTTAAAGTCATGAGCAACTGTCTTTTTTTTATTATGTAAATGTTTGTGAATATAAATTATATTCAAATGCATATGTCAAGAATAATTCATTGGATGTTTTTGCAAAACAATACAGAAAAAGAAAAACAAACAGTTTTGTACTTTCAAAGAAATGATTTGTATTGAATTCTGAAGTTAGCCTATAACAGACGTTTTATACAAAGAGACTGACGTTCTAGTAAGAGAACACCATCGTAATAAATGAAAATTACACAAAATAGTGTACAAAGAGAAAACAGCTATGTGTAATAATCCGATTGAGTTTCAATTCTGCTATTGCCCCTATGTCCTTGAGCGTCTCATCACTTTGCTACTTGTCCGAATCTGACTGGATTGTTCGGTACTGTTTGAGCTTGATAATTGATATTGAAGTCTGATTGCAAGGTGATCCAATGGGACATAGTGATACACTTTGAATCCCTAACTTTTGCCTAGACCGCCCTTTCAGGTTTTCAGTCCATCGGGATACCCTTTTTTTCCCAAGCAGCCTTTGTAGGTTTTCGACTTGCCGGGTGTACATATTTTTTTTGTTTTTATCCCTAATTTTTCCTGAACCCTTTTGGTTCGTCGGGATGCCCTTACTTTTGCCTAGGCCAATCAACCTAGCGAGTGTTTATTTAGGCGTAGTATCTTTTCACTATGTCTGCATTAACAGGATGAGGAAGGTCGTCACCATCCATGGTGATTAGAATCATGGCTCCACCGGAAAATATGCTTCTGACAAAAAATGGTCCTTCATACGTGGGAGTCCATTTTCCCCTGGGATCACCTTGTAGCAGTATGATGCGCTTGATTACCAGATCACCCACTTGATATACTTGACATCTGACCTTTTTGTTAAAAACCTTGATCATTTGTTTTTGATACGTTTGACCATGACAGACAGCATTAAGCCTTTTCTCATCAATCAGATTCAGTTGATCAACTCGAGTCTAGATCCAATCGTCTTTGTTCAAGCCTTCATCCTTCATGATCCTCAAAGAAGGGATCTGAACCTCAATAGGCAAGACAACCTCCATACCATATACCAGAGAATAGGGTGTTTCCCCTATCGACGTTAGTGCTGAGGTGCGGTAACCATGAAGAGCAAATGGTAACATCTTGTGCCAGTCTTTGTATGTCACTGCCATCTTCTGTATGATTTTCTTAATATTCTTGTTAGCAGCCTCCACAGCGCCATTCATCTTCGGCTGGTAAGGGTGAGAATTGTGATGCTGGATCTTGAATTGTTTATAGAGTTCGGTGATCATTGTATTGTTTAGATTTGAACCATTGTCAATAATGATTCTCTCTGGTACGCCATACCGATAAATAAGGTTATGTTTGATAAACCACTCCACAACATTCTTGGTAACGGTAGCAAAAGAGGCAGCCTCAACCCACTTCATGAAGTGATTAATGGCCACTAGGATGAAGCGGTTCCCATTGGAAGCGGTAGGTCTAATCTCTCCGATCATGTCAATTCCCCACATTACAAAGGGCCAGGGAGTCGTCAAGACGTTTAAGGGAACCAGAGGTACATGTACTTTATCAGCATAAATCTGGCATTTGTGACAAGTTCGGGAATGCTGATAACAGTCTGCTTCCATAATGGACCAATATTATCCTGCCCGTAGGATCTTTTTAGCCATGGTGTATCCACTAGAGTGGTTACCAAAGGTACCTTCGTGTAAATCTATCATAATCCTCTATTCTTTGCTCTTGTCTATGCACCGGGGTAAAGTAGAGTCATGATTGCGCTTGTAGAGGATTCCATTACTGAGGAAGAATTTTGCGGAGAACCTTCTCAGAATCTTCTTATCATTGACAGATGCACCCTCAGGATATTCTTGAGCCTCAAGATACTTCTTCATTTCGTGGAACCAAGATTTGTCTGCTACCTCTTCAGTGTCAATCTCATAGTAGTATTATGGTTCATCAAACCTCTAAATAGTGATCCGGGGAGCCTTGTTGTCCCACTTGACCTTGAACATAGATGGCATAGTAGCTAGCGTGTCCGCTAACTGATTCTCTTCTCGTGGAAAATGTTCAAAGGTGACCTCTTCAAAGTGTGGAAGCAATGTCAGCACATGTTCTTTGTAAGGGATGAGATTCGGGTGCTACGTGTCCCATTCTCCTTTGATTTGACTTATAACCAAGGTTGAATCCCCGAAAACACTCAAGGACTTGATCCTCGGATCAATAGCAGCTTTGAGACCCATGATGCATGATTCATACTCCTCCATGTTATTGGTACAGTTGAAGCATAGTCTGGAGGTGAATGGAGTATGATAGCCCTCGGGAGATATGATTACAGCACCGATGTTGTTGCCGAGTGCATTGGAGGCTCCATCAAAAACCATGGTCCATCGGGATCCTTCCTCAGGTCCTTCATCCGGTCCAGGTTCTTCACAGTTAGTCACTACCATAATATTCTCGTCCAGGAATTAAAAGTTCATTGACTGGTAGTCATCCACAGCCTGATGGGCCAAATGATCAGCTAGTATACTTCCCTTGATTACTTTCTGCGTTGTATATTGGATATCGTATTCGGTCAAGATCATTTGCCATCTTTCTATTCTTCCGAAGAGAGCGGGCTTCTCGAAGATGTACTTTATCGGATCCATATTAGATATCAACAAAGTAGTGTGGGTCAACATATATTGTCTCAGTCGGTGAGCAGCCCATGCCAAAGCGCAGCAAGTTTTCTCGAGTAGTGTGTATCTTGTCTCACATTCGGTAAAACTTTTGCTAAGGTAGTATATTGCATGCTCTTTTCGACCAGACTCGTCATGCTGCCCCAACACACACCCCATTGAATTATCTAGCATTGTTAAGTACATTATTAAAGGTCTTCCTTCAATCAGAGGCATCAGAATTGGAGGCTCTTGAAGGTATTCCGTGATTCTCTCGAGGGAAATGAACTTAGAAATGTAATTTAGTCTTCCCAAGAAGCCTCTAACTTCCTTCTCAGTGCGAGGAGTCGGAATCTCTTGTATAGCCTTCACTTTTGCAGGGTCTACCTGAATTCCCTTGCCACTGACAATGAAACCTATCAGTTTACCAGACCTTACTCCGAAGGTGCACTTGTTCGGATTTAACCTCAGCTTGTAAGTCTTCAACCTATCAAACAACTTTTGTAGATGATCAATGTGCTCTTCTTCAGTGTGAGACCTTGCTATCATGTCAACAACATAGACTTCTATCTCAAGATGAATCATGTCATGAAACAAAGCTACCATGGCTCGCTGATAGGTTGCCCCGGTGTTATTCAATCCAAACGGCATCACTTTGTAATAGAAAGTGCCCCATTGTGTGATAAAGGTTATCTTTTACATGTCTTCGGGTGCCATCTTGATCTGATTGTAACCAGATAACCCGTCCATGAAGGAAAAGATCTTGTATTGTGTAGTGTTGTCAACCAGAACATGAATGTGGGGAAGTGGAAAGTCATCCTTGGGGCTTGCCCTATTCAAATCTCTGTAGTCCACACACATCCGTACCTTGCCGTCTTTTTTAAGCATCGGGACTACATTAGCAACCCATTAAGGATAAGAGGTGACAGCTAGGAACCCAGTGTTGAACTGCTTCATAACCTCTGCTTTGATCTTCTCTGACATTTCAGGGCGCATGCGATGGACCTTCTGCTTTATCGGAGGGCAATCTTCTTTAGTTGGGATATGGTGAACCACAATATCCGTGTCTAGTCCTGGCATGTATTCATATGACCAGGAAAAGATCTCAACATAATCATGCAACATTTGAATCAAACGCTGTTTGACACCAAGCTCCAGATTTGCACCTATCTTAATTTCTTTCTTGTCCTCTTATGTGCCCAAGTTTATTGTCTCAATTGGCTCTTCATGAGGTTATATGGCCCTTTCTTCCTGCTGTAATAGTCTAGCAAGTTCTCCAGTTACCTCACAATCTACCTCACCTTCGTCCTCGGCTTGGTTGATCAGATTTTCAAAGTCATAACCGGCAATAGCAGAACTGTTATCAATGGGATCCAGAGTGGATATAGATCTGCAGTTTAATATGTGAGTGTGTGTAAGAGCATAGTTGTATAGACAAAGTAAAAAGAAGAAAAGAAAAAAAAAATAGAGAGCGCAAAATTTGTATGCATAAACGTCCAATGCTTTATTAATGTCATATAAGATTAAACATGATAACCCTCACAAATAAACCATTGTGTCACGGGTAAGACACATGGCCATAAAGTTTATAATGTTTATTACATATCCAAAAACAATAAAGACAATTACTTCTGAATAAAAATAATTGGTACAAAGTCTTTTGCTGTCCAGTTACTGGGTCCACCATTAGTAGTAGGAAAGATCCAACTATCCATGTCATTGTCACCACCGCTATCTTCTAGAGCGTTGACCCCATGATTGCTGATATGTAGGGAAGGTCCTCCAGCACGAGCATGATGAACATCCCTTTGATCCCCTAAAGAGAAACCCAAACCAAACTTATCAGACTTGTATGGAATATTAGGGAGTTGACCCCAGATGGTAGACCCACCTTCTTCAATAACTGCTTTTGCATCCGTGAAAGAAGCCATCTTCAAGGGATGTCTAGTGATCTTTGACAGATTAGTGACAGTTTCAGTTGCAGCCATAGTCTGAGGCACCTCTTCGAAATTCTGACACGGAGTCTTGATGAACTCGCCATCCATTTTCACGTACCTGAAGGAGTTCAGGTGACTGACCATGTATTCTTATTCATTGTGTACCATGACGATCTTTCCTTTTACTGGGTATTTCATCATCTGATGCAGAGTAGATGTGACAGCCCCTGCCTAATGGATCCAAGGGCGACCCAACAAACAAGAATAGGATGGCTTGATATCCATCACGTAGAAGGTAGAGTCAAAGGTCTGAGAACCAACTTTGATGGGGATGTCCACCTCCCCGTGCACCATTCTCTTTGAACCGTCGAAACTCTCACTACTATATTACTGGGCTTCAAAGTCAAACCTTCACAGTCTAGTCTATCCAGAGCTTTCTAAGGCAGCGCGTTCAATGATGAACCAGTATCTACTAGGACATGGGACAAAGTAGTGCCCATGCACTCGACGAAAACATGCAGCGCATCATTGTGTTACCTCCCTCTGGGTGTTAGATCAGCATAAAAAAAATCCAAATTGTTGTCAGCCGTCAAACTAGCCACCCAATCTTCGAATTGGTCAGCATGGGTTTCCTGTGGCACATGGGCAGTCCTAAGGAAATTCACCAAAGCCTTCGCATGAGCTTCGAAGCACAACAGTAAGGCTAGCATAGAAATATTTGAAGGGGTCTGCCCTAGCTGTTCGACCATATTGTAGTCATTTTTCTTGATAGTTTTCAAAATTTCTTCCATCTCCTTCTTGGAAGCCTCTGGGATAGATAATGACTGCGCCTTCATCTGGACAGGCTCAATCAATATGTCTTTTTCCCGAGTCTCGGTCGACTCGGTGATAGGGGTGTCAGCAGGGGTAATCACAGGAATTGTAGTAGTAGTATCAGCAGGAACAAAAGTAGGAATGATCACAGGACCAGTAACAGCTTTCGGAGGAGAAATATCAGGGGAGAACACTCTTCCACTTCTGGTTATTTTGCTAGTTCTAACAATGTTGCCAATGTCGGGATCAGCATCTTCAAAAACCTGGTCTTTAACAGCCAACAGGTCTTGCTTGACGCCGTGATAGTAGACGTCTCCCCCATAGTTCCATGGAACAGTTTTGTCCGAGGAGTATCGGATTGGCCCTGGCATTGTAATTATTAGTGGAGTCACCTTCAGAACAGATGTAATCCTGACGGGTCTTTTGGTGGAGACCCTGCGAGGATTGGCGGAAATGGTTATTATTGAAACATCCTTGCAAGAAATGGTTCGAACAGGAGTTTTTTCAAACAAAATCTCTCTATCATCCATCAGGCGCTGAACACCTGCCTTCAACAAATGACAACCAGCCGATAGAGATAAACATGAGTGGCAACCTTTACCACATCCCGAAAATAAATCGGCCTTCAATAAGTTCCACTTGACGGTTAGGAGAGGGGTAACAAGTTCCTCAACATAAGTAACGAACCCACCATCTTCAACAGCGTTAACACCACGGTCGTGCTTGGGAATAGGAGCAGTGATAACATTGGGGATCTCAGGGGCGTCAAATTCAATTTCCTTCGCCTCGAGAAGGTCTTGCACCTTGTTTTTCAAAGCCCAGCAATCGTTTGTATCATGACCTAGACTTTCTGAATGGTATGCACAGCAAGCATTAGGGTTGTAGCAGGGAGAGGCAGTGTTTGGATTCTTCAAAGCCTCCCGCAAAGTTACTAGATTAGACTTCAGCAGATGAGGCAAAACTTGGGATAAAGTCATATTTATCTGGGTAAACTATCTTACCGGCCTTTCTGTTCTCGGTTGATTATTCCTTTGTTGAGTAGGTGTAGGCTTAGAGATCATGACAGCCCCTACCGCTGGAGGGAGTTCAGTTTTGTCCTGATTCCTTTGATGGTACACAACACTAACCTCTTTCTTCCCAGCAAATGGCTTCCTTGCTGCACTGGAGGATACATCCTTTTGAATCTTCCCAATCCTAATTCCAGCTTCCACTCTTTCTCCTGTCAAAATCAATTCGGTAAAGTCGGCTGAGGAGCTTCCAATCAGGTGATTGAAAAATGGACTAGACAGGGTACCCAGAAACATATCCACTAGCTTCCTATCAGACAGGGGAGGCTAGACTCTTCATGCTAAGTCCCTCCACTTTTGAACATAGTCCTTAAAGCCCTCGCTCGAACCCATAGATATACTTTGGAGTTGAGTACAGGTTGGAGCAAGGTCTACGTTTTACTGATACTGCTTGTAGAAAGTAGCATCCAGGTCTTGCCAATTACAAATGTTGGCCCTTTCCAGCTGGTAAAACCATTCTAGTTGAGTTCCAGATAGACTATCCTGAAAGAAGTGGACCCATAAGTCTTTGTCGGCAGTATGAGGCTGAATCTTCCTCAAATAAGATCAGAGGTGCATCTTGGGACATGAAACCCCATCATATTTGGCGAACACCAGCACCTTGAACTTTTGCGGGATGACAACCCCAGAGACTAAACCCAGCTCTTCAAAATCTAGACCTGGTACCTTCCGGACCTCCATTGCATTCAAACGATCCTCTAGCTATTTGTTTTTTCATCACAGGAGGATATTGCTCCTCATCATAGTCAGATTCACCATAGGATTATTTTGGACTGGAGTCTTCCTCTCTTGTTTCCTCTTCCTGATTGTTTCCTTCCTTTGAGGAATTTACCAGTTCAGAGGCTCACTGCACTGGTCCTCTGATCCTTCTTCCCAGATTCACTAACCCAGTAGGATTCTTTGGCTTCTTATTTTCTTTAATAACCAGGGCTTTCATTTCTTCTTGCCCCTTGGTCAGAGCCATGATCATTTGTTGAAACTTGGCATTCTGAGTCTGTAGATCCTTCACTGTTTGTTCTAGAGCCATTGCTGAAATAAACAGCGAAGAGGATGAGAAACCTGCTTTGAAACCTGCTTATGCAATGATATGTATGATATATGTATGATATATGTATGCAATGTTTTCAAGGATTTCTAAGACTTAAAATTGCTTAAACAGAAAGGGAAAAAACGTTAATTGCATTAAGGAATTTTATTGGTCACAATGATGCCTCTTGGGATTACAAAGGAGGTAACAAAGAAAAGAGATTCAAGCTTCCCACGAGCGCATCCTCTTTGGTGCAATGTAGGAATTTATATTCCTCTCCTTGTGAAGTAACCGGGTGAGCTCTAGAACCTTCTTCTTGTTGGCGTAGAATTGGGCTTCGAAAGTATCCCGTTCTTCTTTAAGTTGAATCAAGGATTTCCGTAGCTCCTCAAGATCAGTTGGCATATCAGGATGAAGAACAATGTAAGGAGTGTCTCCTTCAACAATTGGCTCCATGATCACAGGTAATATGGCGGGGTAAGGCATCATAATACATTGAGCACAAGCTCGCACCCATTTGAGGTAAGGCCAAAGAGGGATGGAATTCTTGTGTCCCAGTGTCTTGCTATCAAATCTATTTGTCATGCCCCAAGCTCGAATGAACCTCTTGTGATAACCCTGAACATCATTCTCATAGTCAAAGATGATTCCTTGGACGAGTGCATTATGAGGACCATCCCTTCTAGCATAACCAACAAGGATTATAAGTGATTCCTCCCCTAATGCCTAAGAGAGGGAAATTAGGGAATTCCCCATAGTGGTTAATGATGGTAACATTCTCCTAGGAACGCTAGCACCAATGAATATCTGAATGTGTAAGGGACATCAGCATAAGAGACCATCTTATACCCTGCTCATTTCTCAAAATAGATCGGGATAGGTGCGAAACAAACCACCTAGCCAATAGAGGAGTGAAACACAGAAAGGTCCCTATTCTCTTTAGAGTGCGAGTATGCAGAGAGTGTAGAATATCCCCAATCAAAGTAGGCATCAGATTATGAGACAGAAAAACCATAACCGCATTCACATCTATGAGTTGGTCCGGGTTAGGGAATAGTACCATCCCATAGATGAGAAGGGCCAACACTTCTTCAAAAGCTTGTAAATCCAGGCTATCCCAAAAATAGTGAGCTTTCTCAAATAGAAACTTAACTGGAAATCCTTGGACACCTCTTCTAGTTTCCCAATTTGCCACTACATCAGACCATTGTAAAGATAGAACTTGAGCAATCTCTTTAGGCTTTGGGTATCTTTCCATACCGTTGAATGGTAGCTGATTAAGCATAGGTATCCCCAATAACTGAGAAAACTCCCCCATAGTAGGCACTAACTGGTAATCAGGGAAAGTGAAGCAGTGGTAAAACGGGTCAAAGAAATGAAAGAGCACCTTTAACATTTATTCATCGGGGTTTGAAGTGGCCAAGTTGAGAAGTCGACCATGTTTTTCAGTGAAGGGGGAGCTTTCAGGAATCATTGATGCTAACTCTTTGAGTTGAGGAGGCACTTTCACAAGGTTGATTTGGATAGTGTTCCTGCGAGCGGATGTCATGTCCTACAAAACAAGACAAATATAAGCCCTAGAAAATCCTTGAATTGGTTAGTATGATATGCCATGTCATGATGTCATGATTATGCTAAGAAATCACAGATATAGCAAGCACAAGCAAAACATACAAAAGACCTTAGGTTTAAGGCTTGCATGGGTTTTAAGGTAGTACCCTCTTGAAGTTGGATTGGTTCAACTTGTCCTATAAATTGTAACCGGGTTCTAAGGGATCTCAATATCACTGACCTTTCCCACAAGCTTCATTTGATAGGCGACTGGCTCGGAACCAAACAAAATTCAGGAGTCGAATCTTAATGAGTTTAGCATCGAGTATCTGCCGACTTTAGGAATACACCAAAGACGGCCATCTCGCTACGTCCTAATGGCCAAGTTGTTCATTTAAAGGTTCTAAGGTCAGTTGATGCTTTATAACACCACGCAGCGGCCCCGTGTTCTCCTTGGTTAACTCAAGGGCTACCGGTACCAACCAAAGTGTCACATCAGCGTAGCCATCGCTACAACCGTGTCGGTATATCCTGCACAGTTTCCAAGATCTATTGCTACTTACCTAACAGGTTTCCCCAGATCTGGGTGTAGGATCTATAGTAACCCAAACAGTGTCCTTAAAAGTAAAGCAAGCAAACAAGCAAACAATTTAGAAATGATCTAGACCATAAGGTAAACCCAACTTTTATAATTTACTCCCTAGCAGAGTCGGAAGTTCTGTGATACGGTGGCAGACCCGACTGTCTAATATTGGTTTGTGTTTTTTGTTTGCAAATGTCGCGGTAAGCAAGAGTCGCCACCGAGTTTTATTTTATCCTACAAAGGAAAGGGTGAAAAGAACAGAAAAATACCTTTTTTCGAGATTGTCTGAGTAAGGGGGTAGATTATGGAAAGGGAAGGTATTAGCACCCTTTCCATCCGTGGTTTACAACGGGATCTTAGGTACTTGCTCATTTTTTTTAAACTGTTTGTGTTTATGTGTTTCGAAAGATTTTGTATGCTTTATGGTAACTCTTGTATTAGTCCTCAAGAGTGTGATAAAGCGTTTTTGAAAAGTATTTTGAAAAGTATTTTGAAAAGTGTGTAACTGTGAAAACTTTCAGGTTTGAGCAAGTACGTAAGAGTCATCTACCTACTCAAAAAAGGACGCTATTTTCCTCATTTACTTTAGATAGTGTTATCCTACTATTAGTGAGTAGGTAGCCGTATCATTGGATGTTGAGGGACTATCAAAAGGGACGTTATGGTCATTGAAGGCAACATGTAAGGATACCTTAGCAATTTCGAAGGGACTGTCATCATATAGGCAACATCGAGGGACAAGATCATTTTTCTCGTAGGCAACTCGAGGGACTTTAAGGGACCATGATCTTTTATGATGACTTTTATACCGAGGGTCTTTGCTAAGATATCCCTACGTTCGAGGGACATGACCATTTCCAAGGCAACCGAGTGAGGAATACCCTAAGGATGCAAGTGTGAGAAGTGTGTTTTTTTAGTTATATTATCTTGAGGTTAGTGATCTATGATTAATTTGATTAATCTTGTCATGCACACCTACTTACTAGCAATTATGTACAAGCATACAAGAATGTAAAAGCGAGAAATAAGGTTCCTACACTGTTACAGGGCTTTGGTGTAGATACTTAATAATGGACGAAAAGTAAAGTGCGAAAAAATAAAAATCCTAATTAGGGCTATTACAATCCGTAGGCAGATACATAATAATATAAAATACGTGCGTGAAATAAAGAAGTGTCTAGAAATCTAATAAAATATTCTAAGTAAACAAGAACTTATTTGTTTGATTTTTATTTTAACTAAGAAAAACAATTAAATTAAATATCCTAAAGTCTATTTAGAAAATAAAATGTTAATTAAGAAAAATAGTCTAATATTTTTTTGTTTTTTATTATGAAAAGAAAATAATTGAATCTAATTAAATCCTAAGTTCTACTTCATTTTAAATTAAAGAAAATAGTTAAAATATTTATCTAAATTATTTACAAAATTAATTTAATTAAAAAATACTAACCTAATATTTTTGGTGACTTTTTCTGATTTTTATGATTAATTAAATAAATTTAAGCAAAAAATTAAAAAAAGAAAATATTAAAACAAAACAAATGGGCCTGGGGTTATTCAGCAAAACAAGTGGTGTTGATGGAATTTTGCTGGGCCTAAACGTGAGAAACCCAACTTGCTTCTGGATTCAATGTGGACGTGCCTGGAGATTGCATGGTGCTCCGCGTATTTGCATGCATTGGATCTGAATTAGCTATGACCTGATGGTTCAGATTGGTGGTCCATGATACACTTCTGGCTATGAGGAATGCTAGATCATGTATGAAATATTAAGAAAATGGAAAATGTTGTACCTGGGATTCGAACCCAGGTACCTTCCTTCACATACATACGCCTTTACCAGTTGTGCTGCTACATCATTCATTTATATAAAGCAAACAATAGCATTATATTAGAAAATCAACGCAACTATTTGAAAATTCAAAAAACGCACTCGCTGCCTTGGCTGGCCAATGAGCAATTGACACACTTCGCGCCGGAGTCAACAAGTCCAGGGTGTCGGAGTCAACACTCTGGTCACCATCTTCGGCTAACTCAAAATGTGATCCTGCAAAATAAGCAAGCTAGAGAAAAAGCAAGAACCCTATCCTTCATAAAATCATACGCTGATTCCAAATTTGGCCTTGGATTTTCCTGAAAACCCCTGTATCACTAAGAACAAGCTTCGTCTGAAACTTTGCACTAACAATGGCAAAGTTCTAATCTCACGTCAAACCTTGCATGTAAAGGTTCTAACTTGTGATTGGTGTATCTGAATCTGCAGTTTCAGATGTGGAATGGCTTCATTAATAGCTGGGTTGAGGTCCTGAAAATCTCAGGAAGATGTTTGAACACTTGGTTTGGCCAAATGATGGCTGGAACTTGTTGTTTCAAAAGTCACTATTCTTGGCAATTTTTACAAATTGGTGGGGTTCTTTTCAGGCTGTATGTGTGCCTGTTTGGCTTGCTAACATGAGGTATATATAGGGTAGAATGAGGAGACAAGGTTGAATGGAAAGAATCATGGCCATAAACATTGTTTTTAATCCATTATCCATATTTGAAAAAATGCCATAATTTGTGATTTCATGCCATTTTTGATGATGAGTGAATCTGGACACTACTTGTACGTGATTGTGGGCCTTTAAGCAAGCCAAAGCATCAGCCCAAATGCCTAAAACCATCTTCATTTATTTTATATAATTTATTTTGTATTTATTTGAAATAAATCAAAATAAATATGAGTAAAATAGATGAAAATGGTAAGGCCATTCAAAAATGATATCAGGGGTCCTTTATAGACCTAGGAATATAATTTAAGCTCAAAAAGTTAAGCCAATGACTCAAAAGTTCAAATTTTCCCAATGCACCAATCTTGAAATTTCCAAACTTTTCCCTATTTGGGCAAGCCACAACTTGCTCAATTTTTATCTCATGATGGTGATCTTTGACTTTATGGAAAACCCAGGGTGTCTACTTCAATCCCTCTTTTGATAAATTTTGCATTTGAAGAAGTTATCTTGATGTAAAAGGTCTTGGCAAAAAGTGGCTTTTGTTGACTTTCTAAAAATGACATGTAATGTATGAACTTGTATCTTTCAAATGGTGCATTTCTTGATCTTAAGAGATGAAGATAAGTTGTAGGAAATTGGATTCTCTTCAAAATGAGCTTTGGTTTGGGAAAAATGGATGAAGTATGTGAAATTTATGCTTGGACAAAGTTTGATTGACTTTTCCTATAGAAACCCTAATTTGTCATTTTTTACTTTTGATGGGTTAGGAGCATTTCTTGAGGAATCATGATCAACCCTTGATCAAATTATGGATATCACTTCAAAATTTTGAAGTTGACCAAAAATCTTGAAGTTTGACTGTACATGGGCCACAGTTGACTTTTGACCTAGCATAGTTGATTTTCAAGCATTTGAGCAATTGACTGAGTTAACTTATTGTGCAAGGCATGAAATTTGGTATGGATAATCTTGAAGACATATTAGGACCATGGGAAGCATTTGAGACCATTGGAGCTCAACCATCTTGATGAAAATTGAAACCCTAGTTGGGGGTTCATTGCCTTAGGAGGAGAATTGTCTGGTCAATTCTTGGTCAACCTTTGAGCAACTGAGAACCTCTAAGAGTATGTCTTGTGTGAAAAAGGGAGGGAAAATTTTAGAGTACAACAGCTTCACCTGTTCAATCTTCTTAAACTTGAAGATGTAGATTGGCTTGTCTGCCTTTCGTGATCTGAAGGTGGAAGATGATTGAACACTAGAGTGCCCAGAAATTTCACTCGCCCAAAGTGAGACTGCTGGTAAATATTATCGGGAATGGGCTTACAGATGCCATTTGGAAAAGATGACAAAAGACTATCGGAGATGGGCTTAAAGATGTCATCCGAAATAGATGTTGGCTCCATAAGGAGTCTCTTTGTGGGGATTCTTGTTCCTGCTATCCGAGGAGGAGTCCGCTGGGGAATGTTTTTTAGGGGAATAGAGTCTAGGAGCTTCGGTTGTCCATTAATCTACGGGGGAGTCATCTCTTGACTGAAGAGACAGAAGTGAACGGCTATCTGGTCAGGATCCAGGCTTCACAGTGACTTGCTGAAGATGATAAAGCTGACTGTTATCTGGTCATATTCCAGGCTTCACATTGACCTACTTGGAAAATGAGATTAAACTGCCATCTGGTCATACTCCAGGCTTTGTAGTTTTTCCAACTGGAATAGAAATCATAAAAATCATAGTGTCGATTTAAATGGACCAAGGAAAGGATCTACCAGAAAAGAATCACTAATAAATCAATGGTCAATTCAAACTGAACCAGCAAAGGTCTTGATTTATCTTTGACTGGATAAGAATTAGAAAAATCTTAGTGTCGATTTAACTGAACCAGAAAAAGGTCTTGGATTATTTTCAACTAGAATAGGAATCAAAAAGATCTTGGTATCAATCTAACTGAACCAGAGGAAAATCTTGAACTAACTTTGACTGGAATTGAAATCATAAGAGTCTTAGGATCGATTCAACTGAACCATACAAAAGTCTTTGGTCATCTTCAACCTGAATAGGAATCATAGAGATCTTAGTGTCGATCTAACTGAACCAGAGAAGGTCTTTAATTAACTTTGACTGGAATGGAAATCAGAAGAGTCTTAGGATCGATTCAACTGAACCAGACAAAAGTCTTGGGTTATCTTCAACTGGAATAGGAATCAGAGAGATCTTAGTGTCGATCTGACTGAACCAGAGAAGGTATTTAATTAACTTTGACTGGAATAGAAATCAGGAGAATCTTAGGGTCGATTCAACTGAACCAGACTAAAGTCTTGGAATATCTTTAACTGGAATAGAAATCAGAGATATCTTAGTGTCGATCTGACTGAACCAGAGAAGGTCTTGTGAGGGCGTCTTTCTGAGGAAGATGCTGAAATAGCCTTTTGTTAGACGTAGCTTTGGAGAAGACTACCAGGTCTCGTAGGTAGCCAACGTTGTTTGTTGATTTGATCTTTCCTTGAAAAAGGTAAAGAATTAGTCATATGCAATGTCATGATGTATGAAAATGCATTGTGATGATGTTCTCAAAATAAATGAGATTATGATGTATGTGATGTGTATGCGTGTGCCACGATGTGTGAATAGGGGATGCTATTGAGATATTTCTTAGTCTGGGAAAGGAAATCTCGGACTACTGCTGGAGAGTATAAGGAGGCTGAATCCTTCATTTCCACTGGGGATGATGAATGAATATGATTTGCCAGGGATTCCCTCTTTCTATTTGAGGATTATTCTGTCGGGGATCTTCTGCTTGAGGATAACTCTTGTGGAGAGAGATAATGCTTCATTGGAAGATTTTTCTGTTGTAGAGAAATAAACTTTGTTTGGGAATGAACTTCCGTAGTTGGAGAAATAAACTCTACCCGGGAGGAGGTTTTATGAATTGTTTGAAATTATAAAACTCGGCTGGGGGATACAGATTTCAGCTCTCTGAAGGAACTTTGCTGGAGGAGGTAATTCCTGCTTGGGGAAGGAGGGATAAAAACTTTGGTTGTTTCTGCTCTGTGGGGAATATAGATGTCATGGGGTTGTATGTAACGGCGACTTCGTTTCAAACTGTCCCTACCCCTGTACCATGTTGGAAAGAGTAATTGTCGGGACTACAAATGGTTTTTTAGACTTTTCCCCATTCCTTAAAGTCATGAGCAATTGTCTTTCTATTTCTTATGTAAATTTTTGTGAATAGCAATCATATTCAAATGCATATGTCAAGAATAAGTCATTGGACATTTTTGCAAAACAAAACAGAAAAAGAAAAACAAATAGTTTTGTACTTTCAATGAAATAATTTGTATTGATTTCTGAAGTTTGCATATAACAGACGTTTTGTACAAAGAGACTGACGTTCTAGTAAGAGAACGTCGTCGCATAAAATAGTGTACAAAGAAAAAAACAACTATGTGTAATAATCCCATTGAGTTTCAATTATGCTATTGCCCCTATTTCCTTGAGCGTCTCATCACTTTGCTACTTGTCCGAAGCTGACTGGATTGTTCGGTACTGTTTGAGCTTGATAGTTGATATTGAAGTCTGATCACAAGGTAATCCAATGGGGCATAGTTGTTGCATCCCAAAATTTACCCTCTTGATTTAGGCTTATGTTTCATCATGAATATCATATTGCATTGCATTTATACATTGTGATAGGATCAAAGTACTTTGGTTATCAAGTCTTCCTCAAGCTTTGAAGGTTGATTGCATTGACAAGTTGCTCAAGTATAACTTTATCATCTAAACCTCTAGATCTTTCAAGCTCAAAATTTATTGCATATCTCAAGACATTTCATCCATCTCTTTGGATCATCAGAGGATTGAAGTTTGTGATTGATTATAAGAAGAATCACTCTTTGGATTCACCAGTCAAATTAGGGTTTTGCTTGATCAAGGCTATTGATCAATGTACAAGTCTTTATTTGGAAGTTACAACATCTCATTGGTATTTGAAAAGTCTTTGTACAAGGAATTGGTCAAGATGCCCAGAGGATTTGAAGTTTTGAAGATGATTCATCAGTCTCCTAAGGTGTTAACCAAAACTAGGGTTTGGGATTTCATCAAGATTTCTTGAGAATTTTGAAGTGAAGCTTTGTACATGGCCTCTATATATTTCGAAGATCATATGTTTGAATTTTTTATCATCAATTTTGAAGGGAAGTGGACCAATTGATTCAAAGGGGCAAAATGGTCATTTTGGTCAAAATCAGTCAAAGTCAAGGTTGACCAAGTGAAATTTTGATCAACCATCAATTCAAGGGTGTACTTTTCATATTTCAAGTCCATTTTGATCATTGGATCAAAAAGATTGAGGTTTGGGTTGAAACTTGTTCATGAAGAAACCCTAAAAGTTTCTAATTTTGGAAAATAAGGACTTAACTTCAAAAATTCATATTTTATTCACCTTTGATCAAAAAAATGAAAATGAAGTACGCTTGGAAAGCTAAGAGGATGATATTTCATCTCCTTTTGGTTTCATGTCCAAATTGGAAAAAAGTCAAGAGTTATAAAACTTGGAAGTCACAAAATTATAGGTCATTTTCCAAAATTAGTGAATTTCATGTCAAATTTTGAGGACCTTAATGGATTCAATTGCGAAAAATCAAAACTAAGGTATTGTATATCTTTTCAATACCTTTTCAAATTGTACTCATTTGTGTCCAAATTCAAAAATATGAGCAAGTTATGAACTTTGGAATTCTGAGGCCCATTACACTCACCATTTCGTGCCCATGTGCTTCTTGAACTTGCTTGAATGAAAAAATACAAAACATGCTCAATTTTGAAAATTCACCAACACTTCTTCATTTCAAGTAATCATGGGCTGGCACTTTGAGCATTGGTTTCTGACCTCATTTGGCCCAAAAAATGCATAAAAGGCAAGAAAATGCACGAGAAAATGACCTGATCCTATGCACACTTCATTTTCTGCACAAACTTCCAATCCTGCCCTCCAACGACTTTGGGTGCCGAATACCACTTCTATCCTCTTCCTCTCGTGCTATATAACAAGAATCAAGGCTTAGTTGTGGAGGGGGAGGCTCATAATCGCTACATTCCAAATCTGAAAATTTTGAAGCATCTCTGCAAATTGCTTCGAATCTCTCTTCTCCTTGGATCATTCTTCAAAATTCTTGGTGGTTTAGCTTCAGTGAAGTAAGGAGATCAAGCTTGCACCATTGGATTGCTTCTGGAGTGAAGGAATCGAGTTTCCAGTTTTCACATCCATGTGAGTTTCTTGAACTTTGATTTATGTGTTTCAGCTTGAATTGATGATGTAAATCATGTCCATTGAGTTGCTAGCTGGACAATCACTAGGATTGATGTATATTTGAGCTTTGATTCAAGCAGAATGGATGAAATTGTGTTCCTGATTTTGATGTTTGCAGTGATTTTTTTCAGTTTTTGATACTTTATTTCTTGATGCATGTTTGATCTTTGAGATTGATTCGAATTGCATGATGTAGTATGATATGTTAGCTTTAATTTGCACTTGAATTCATGGATTTAGGTTTAGAAACGAGCACGATTGATGGATCTGAACATGGCTCGTGACCTGTTTTTGTTGCACGCATTTTGCCCTATGCTGGAGGTTGAAGACGAAGTGAGGTGGCGCGCTGTGATTGGCTTGTTTGAAATTTTAATGCATTTCATATTATTTGATTTTAATTATTTTCTGATTTTTATTTCTTGATCAAAACAATTTAAAAAATTCTGGAAAAATTATCACAAGTCCAAAATAATTTCTACTATCTTGTGTAATTTTATTGGAATTTTTAAAAATGTTTTGATTGGTTTAAAATTTCACAAGTTTAATTAATTGTTTGTTCAATGATTATTTTTATTTTAATAGTTCTTTTGATCTAAAAATTCCACAAAAAAATGTTTTGAACTCTTAAAATTATTTAGAATTTGATTCTCAAATTTGTTTATCATTTTTTCTATTTTTGATTAGGAATTTAATTTGAGAAGTTTATTTGAAATATTTGCTTCATAATTTTTTTTTTAATACTTCCTTTAATTCAAAAATCCTCAAAAAAATCATATAAGCTTTTTTTTAATCATAGTGTCTGAATATAATTTTATTTTGACCTTTTTATGAATTTTGGCTAGGGTTTTCATTTTTTGTCATTTAATAATAGTTTAATTATTTAATTGTTTATAATTTTTGTTTTAATATTTCCTTTAATTCAAAAATCCTCAAAAAATCAGGGATGTGTGTTTTTAATTTTAATATTTGAATTTAATTTTGGTTGGATATTTTTCTGATTTTTTATTAGAATTTTATTTTGAGATGTGATTATTTGTTTAATTAATTAATGGTTTGAGTTTGAATTATTTTTGACTTTTCTTTAATCCTAAAAATGTGAAAAAATAAGTATTCTGATATTTAGGGTTTCCTTGTGATTTGCATGATCTTGGTTTGAATTGTTTGAATTTTGATCTTACCTAATTAATATCTAAGATTAAAATTCAAACAATTAGGGGTTTGTAGCTTACATTGCAAGTTTTATTTTCAAAACCAATTTGCCTTGGGTTTCCATTGGAATTTAGGTCTTGATTAAGGTTCATGGATGTATTGAGGATCTGAAAACCATTTTTCTTGAATTATTTGACTTCATTGGATATTTTTCCCCAAATTATTTTGAAAACTTGTCTAGTTTTTATAGTTTGGCCAACTAGTTTTGAACTTTGGGCCTCATTTGATCCACTCCTCAACCATTCATGAACTTAAGACTTGCTTTCTAACTTCTACACACTTTAAAGATGCTAAGAATTTTTTTTTGTGTGAATTATTGATCCTTGTTTCTATCTTTGATGTATTTTTGAAGTGAAGGTACCCAATTAGTGTTGCATATCTTGTTGCAATTTGCTTGATGGCCAATGAACTTGAGTGATTCCTACAATTGGGCACCTAATAATCATGTTGGTTCTGTTTATCCACATAAACTCAAGTCATTTCACTTAATACCCCATATTTGAATGATTGAACCTTTTGATGCATTGTGTGGGATTCCTCTTCTATTATGCTTGTGAGCTATGATGAAGTAATTGAGTATGATTGAATTGTGTTTGCTACTAACCTTCATGGTCTTTGTTTGTATTCTTCTCAATCTCCCATGATCCTGGATTGATATTCAATTGTCAATTCAATATGGTGATAGAAAGGAGCAACATTCCCCTAATTTTTGACCAAATTGTGCATATGCCAGTTTCCCTTTTGTCTATCATATCTAATGTTTTGATAGATGCTATCATGTTTTCTCACTTCATTATGGTGTCATCATCCATCCCTAATGCGAGTCATCATTCTATTTATGGGAATACTAACTTGGCTGTTGAATGTGCGAGGTACTCTGAGAAAAGTTTTCCATTTTTGACTTAAGGCTATTGTGTTTCACTTTATTTATGGAACACAATTTATTATATTGGCACTACTCTTGTGCTTGGCATATTTGATAGTCTATGCAGGATATATACATGTGATTATGAATGCTATACATTGCCCATGGGATCTGTTCATATCTGAAAATCTCAATACTTACATCCTGATGACGTAATTTCTGACTTGATTTGTCTGTTGATTCCAGCTTGCTTGAAGTTTTCTGGGTTTATTTTATTCTTGTTCAGTTGCTACTGATAGTTATCCGTTTAGTATTGCGCTATTTCCCTTCTTCTGTTTTTATTTTGCATAGTTCTATGTTGCATGATGGGACCTCTGTTGCTGATATATGTCAGGAGGCATCTGTTTTTGTTTGATACATGTATTGTGTTTGTTTCTTTAACTGTTGATCGATGAGTCACTCAATTTAGAAATTGAGATCACGACTTCGCTCTCATTGCATGTTCCCTATAGGACGTTTATTGTTTGTTTCTTTAATTGTTGATCGATGAGTCACTCAATTTAGAAATTGAGATCACGACTTTGCTCTCAGTGCATGTTCCGTATAGGATGTTTATTGTTTTTCTTCTTTAATTGTTGATCGATGAGTCACTCAATTTAGAAATTGAGATCACGGCTTCGCTCTTATTGCCTGTTCCCTATAGGATAGTTTTGTTAAGCTTCCTTTGACATGTTGATTAAGGTAGGAATCCATGTATGCTAGCATAGGGTAGGATTTTCCTTTATCCTCAACCTTAGGATCAATCATTGTATGATAACACTAGGGATAGTGCTAGGCTAGTTTCCCTTAGTTGTTTTTTCCTTCCTTTGCATTTTGCATCTTAAAACAAAATTTGTTTTTTTTTCTTGGCAAATCATAAAACACCTCTAATAAACTCAAACCCTTCTTCAAGGTAAAAGATACAAATCAATCTTATTTGTTTGTGCGCCTCTTGGCTTTATTTTTAAACCTGGTTTATTGATGTTTTGCCATCCTTACCATGCCATGATACCTTTTTACCTTATAGCCGATGTTTCGCCATCGCACATTTGTTTAAAGCCGATGTTTCACCATCGCACATGTTTGTTATCCTATTTTGATTCTCAATATCATTGTTAGGTGTGATGTTTCGCCATCTTTGCCATGATATCTTACTACCATTTAGTCGATGTTTCACCATCGCACATTTGTTTAAAGCCGACGTTTCGCCATCGCACATGTTTGTTATCCTACTTTGATTCTCAATATCATTGTTAGGTGTGATGTTTCGCCATCTTTGCCATGATATCTTGTCATCTTATAGCCGATATTTCGCCATCGTACATTTGTTTGAAGCCGATGTTTTTCCATCGCACATGTTTGTTATCCTACTTTGATTCTCAATATCATTGGTAGGTGTGATGTTTTGTCATCCGGTTTATTGATGTTTCGCCATCTTTTCCATGATACCTTGTTATCTTTTAGCCGATGTTTCGCCATCGCATGCTTGTTTGAAGCCGATGTTTCGCCATTGCACATGTTGGTTATCCTACTTTGACTCTCAATGTAATTATTAGGTGTGATCTTATATCATTTGGTTTTTCGCCATCTTTGATGTGTTACTTTGTTATTATTTAGCCGATGTTTTACCATCTCATTTGGTCGTTGTTTTATTCGATGTTTTGTCATCTTGAATGTTTTGTTGTCTTAACTAAAAAACACAAACCAAACAAAATATATAAGCCGAACTACGGCTGCTCTGATTCCTTAAAAGGGATACGTAGGCAAAGGGGTAGGGCCCAACCGAGCATAACTTTTATTTTCCCTACATTTTTTTCTTTTGTTTCTTTCGCATGCATTCCCTTTTAGGTTAGACAACAAGAGTGGATACCGTAGAGTACTACGGGCGTGTGGTGTGCTAATACCTTCCCCTCGCGTAACAGACTCCCTTACCCGATCTCTCGATGTTTACCTTTCCCTTTCGGTGGGATAAAAGACGTTCGGTGGCGACTTCATTGATGTCTCATTATGGAGATGACGGTTCCGCCAGGTCGTTTCAATAGTGATAGGCTTCGAATCCCTATCTTTTGCCTAGACCGCCCTTTCAGGTTTTCAGTCCATCGGGATACCCTTTTTTACCCAAGCCGCCTTTGTAGGTTTTTGACTTGCCGGGTGTACAGAATTTTTTTGTTTTTATCCCTAATTTTTGCTCGAACCCTTTTGGTTCGTTGGGATGCCCTTACTTTTGCCTAGGCCAGTCAACCTAGCAGGTCTTTATTTAGGCGTAGTATCTTTTCACTATGTCTGCATTAACAGGGTGAGGAAGGTCGTCACCATCCATGGTGGTTAGAATCATGGCTCCATCGGAAAATATGCTTTTGATCACAAATGGCCCTTCGTACGTGAGAGTCCATTTACCCCTGGGATCACCTTGCAGCAGTATGATGCGCTTGATTACCAGATCACCCACTAGATATACTTGACGTCTGACCTTTTTATTGAAAGCCTTGATAATCCATTTTTGATACATTTGACCATGACAGACAGCAGTAAGCCTTTTCTCATCAATCAGATTCAGTTGATCAAGTCGAGTCTGGATCCAATTATCTTCGTTCAAGCCCGCATCCTTCATAATCCTCAATGAAGGGATCTGGACCTCAATAGGAAAGACAACCTCCATACCATATACTAGAGAATAGGGTGTTTCCCCTGTCGATGTTCGTGCTGAGGTGCGGTAACCATGAAGAGAAAATGGTAACATCTCGTGTCAGTCTTAGTATGTCATTGTCCTCTTCTGTATGTTTTTATTAATATTCTTGTTAGCAGCCTCCACAACACCATTCATCTTCTGCTGGTAAGGGGAAGAATTGTGATGACGGATCTTGAATTATCTATAGAGTTCGGTGAGCATTATATTGTTGATATTTGTACCATTGTCTGTAATGATTCTATCTGGTACGCCATACTGACAAATCAGGTTATGTTTGATAAACCGCGCCACAATATTCTTGGTAACGGTAGCAAAAGAGGCATCCTCAACCCACTTCGTGAAGTAATCAATGGCCACTAGGATGAAGCGGTTCCCATTGTAAGCGGTAGGTCTAATCTCTCTGGTCATGTCGATGCCCCACATTGCAAAGGGCCAGGGAGCCGTCAAGACGTTCAAGGGAACCAGAGGTATATGTACTTTATCATCATAGATCTGGCATTTGTGACAAGTTCGGGAATGCTGATAACAGTCTTCTTCCATAGTGGATCAATAGTATCCTTCCTGTAGGATGTTTTTAGCCATGGTATGTCCACTAGAGTGGGTTCCAAAGGTACCTTCGTGTAAATATGTCATAATCCTCTCTTCTTTGCTCTTGTCTATGCACCAAAGTAAAGTAGAGTCATGATTGCGCTTGTAGAGGATTCCATTACTAAGGAAGAATTTTACGGAGAACCTTCTCAGAATCTTCTTATCAATGACAGATGCACCCTCAGGTTATTCTTGAGCCTCAAGATACCTCTTCATATCATGGAACCAAGGTTTGTCTGCTACCTCTTCAGTGTCAATCTCATAGTAGTATGTTGGTTCATCCAACCTCTCAATAGTGATCCTGGGAGCCTTGTTGTCCCACTTGACCTTGAACATAGATGACATAGTAGCTAGCGTGTCCACTAACTGATTCTCTTCTCGTGGAAAATCTTCAAAGGTGACCTCTTCAAAGTGTGGAAGCAATGTCAGCACATGTTCTTTGTAACAGATGAGATTTGGGTGCTTCGTGTCCCATTCTCCTTTGATTTGACTTATAACCAAGGTTGAATCCCCTAAAACACTCAAGGACTTGATCCTCAGATTAATAGCATCTTTGAGACCCATGATGCATGTTTCATACTCCGCCATGTTGTTGGTACAGTTGAAGCATAGTCTGGCGGTGAAAGGAGTATGATAGCCCTCGGGAGATATGATTACAGCACTGATGTCGTTGCCGAGTGAATTTTAGGCTCCATCAAAAACCATGGTCCATCGGGATCCTTCCTCAGGTCCTTCATCTGGTTCAGGTTCTTCACAGTCAGTCACTAGCATAATATTCTCGTCCTGGAATTCAAAGTTCATTGAATGGTAGTCATCCACAGCCTGATGGGCCAAATGATCAGCTAGTACACTTCCCTTGATTGCTTTCTGGGTCTTGTATTAGATATCGTATTCGGTCAAGATCATTTGCCATCTTGCTACTCTTCCAGAGAGAGCGGGCTTCTTGAAGATGTACTTTATCGGATCCATCTTAGATATCAACAAAGTAGTGTGGGTCAACATATACTGTCTCAGTCGGCGAGCAGTCCATGCCAAAGCGCAACAAGTTTTCTCGAGCAGTGAGTATCTTGTCTCACAGTCAGTAAACTTTTTGCTAAGGTAATATATTGCATGCTCTTTTCGACCAGACTCGTCATGCTGCCCCAGCACACACCCCATTAAATTATCTAGCACTGTAAAGTACATTATCAAAGGTCTTCCTTCAATCGGAGGCATCGGAATTGGAGGCTCTTGAAGGTATTCCTTGATTCTCTCGAAGGCGGTCTGGCATTCGTGACTCCACTTTACCACTTGATATTTCTTCAGGAGTTTGAAGATTGGCTCATAAGTAGCAGTTAAATGGGAAATGAACCTGGCAATGTAATTTAGTCGTCCCAAGAAGCCTCTAACTTCCTTCTCAATGCTAGGAGTCGGCATCTCTTGTATACCCTTCACTTTTGCAGGGTCTACCTGAATGCCCTTGTCACTGACAACGAAACCTGGCAGTTTACCAAACCTTACTCCGAAGGTGCACTTGTTCGGATTTAACCTCAGCTTGTACGTCTTCAACCTATCAAACAGCTTTTGTAGATGATCAAGGTGCTCTTCTTCAGTTTGAGACCTGGCTATCATGTCATCAACATAGACTTCTATCTCATGATGATTCATGTCATGAAACAAAGCTACCATGGCTCACTGATAGGTTGCCCCGGTGTTCTTCAACCCAAACGGCATCACTTTGTAATAGAAAGTGCCCCATTGTATGATGAAGGTTATCTTCTCCATGTCTTCGGGTGCCATGTTGATCTGATTGTAATCAGAGAACCCGTCCATGAAGGAAAATATCTTGTGTTGCACGGTGTTGTCAACTAGAACGTCAATGTGGGGAAGCGGAAAGTCATCCTTGGGGCTTGCCCTATTCAAATCTCTGTAGTCCACACACATCCATACCTTGCCATATTTTTTAGGCATCAGGACTACATTAGCAACCCATTGAGGATAAGAGGTGACAGCTAGGAACCCAGCGTTTAACTGCTTCATAAACTTTGCCTTTATCTTCTCTGAGATTTTAGGGCGCATGCGACGGGCCTTCTGCTTTACCGGAGGGAAATCTTCTTTAGTTGGCGGACGGTGAACCATAATATTCGTGTCTATTCCTGGCATGTCTTCATATGACCAGGCAAAGATCTCAACATAATCATGTAACATCTGAATCAAACATTGTTTGACACCAAGCTCCAGATTTGCACATATCTTGATTTCTTTCATGTCCACTTCTATGCCTAAGTTTATTGTCTCAACTGGCTCTTCATGAGGCTGTATGGCCCTTTCTTCCTGCTGTAATAGTCTAGAAAGTTCTCCAGGTACCTCACAATCTTCCTCGCCTAGGTCATCGGCTTGGTTGATCAGATTTTCAAAGTCATAACCAGAAATAGAAGAACTGTTATTAATGGGGTCCAGAGTGGATATGGATCTGCATTTTGATACGTGAGTGTGTGTAAGAGCATAGTGGTATAGACAAAGTAAAAAGCAGAAAAGAAAAAAAGCAGAGAGCACAAAATTTGTATGCATAAACGTCCAATGCTTTATTAATTCCATATGAGATTAAACATGATAACCCGCAGAAATAAACCATTGAGTCTCGGGTAAGACACATGGCCATAAAGTTTATAATGTTTATTACATATCCAAAAACAATAAAGACAATTACTTCTGAATAAAAGAAATTGGTACAAAGTCTTTTGTTGTCCAGTTATTGGGTCCACTGTTGGTAGTAGGGAAGATCCAGCTATCCATGTCATCGTCACCATCGCTGTCTTCTAGAGCGTTTACCCCATGATTGTTGATACGTAGGGGAGGTCTTCTAGCATGATCCCAACTAACAGCCCTTTGAGCCCCTGAAGAGAAACCCAAGCCAAACTTATCAGACTTGTACGGAATATCAGGGAGTTGACCCCAGATGGTAGATCCACCTTCTTCAATAAATGCTTTTGCATCCTTGAGAGAAGCCATCTTCAAGGGAGGTCTGGTGATCTTCGACAGATTCAGTTTCAGTTCCAGCCATAGTCTGAGGCACCTCTTCGAAATTCTGACACGGAGTCTCGATAAACTCGCCATCCATTTCCACGTACCAGAAGAAGTTCAGGTGACTGACCATGTATTCTTTTTCACCGTGTAACGTGACGATCTTTCCTTTTACTGCGTATTTGATCATCTGATGCAGAGTAGATGTGACAGCCCCCACCCTATGGATCTAAGGGCGACCCAACAAACAAGAATAAGATGGTCTTATATCCATCACGTAGAAGATATAGTCAAAGGTCTGAGAACCAAATTTGATGGGGATGTCCACCTCCCTGTGCACCATTCTCTTCGAACCGTCGAAAGCTCTCACTACTATGTTGTTGGGCTTCAAGGTCAAACCTTCACAGTCTAGTCTATCCAAAGATTTCTTAGGAAGCACATTCGATGATGAACCAGTATCTACTAAGACATGGGCCAAAGTAGTTCCCATGCACTCGACGGAAACATGTAGCGCATCATTGTGTTTCCTCCCTCTGGGTGTTAGACAAGCATCAGAATAACCCAAACCATTTTCAGCCGTCAAACTAGCCACCCAATCTTCAAATTAGTCAGCAGAGGTTTCCTGTGGCACATGGGCAGTCTGAAGAAACTTCACCAAATCCTTCGCATGAGCTTCGGAGCCCAACAATAAGGCTAGCATAGAAATATTTGAAGGGGTCTGCCCTAACTGTTCGACCACATTGTAGTCGCTTTTCTTGATAATTTTCAAAATTATTTCCATCTCCTTCTTGGAAGCCTCTGGGATAGATACTGATTGCGCCTTCATCTGGACAGGCTCAATCAATATGTCTTTGCCCCGAGTCTCGGTCGACTCGTTGATAGGGGTGTCGGTAGGGGTAATCACAGGAATTGTAGTAGTAGTATCAGCAGGAACAAAAGTAGGAATAATCACAGGACCAGTAATAACTTTCGGAGGAGAAATATCAGGGGAGAACACTCTTCCACTTATGGTTATTTTGCTGGTTCTAACAATGTTGCCAATGTTGGGATCAGCATCTTCAAAAATCTGGTCTTCAACAGCCAGCAGGTCTTGCTTGACGTCGTGATAGTAGACGTCTCCCCCATAGTTCCAGGGAACAGTTTTGTCCGAGGAGTATGGGA
Source organism: Vicia faba (assembly GCA_948472305.1). NCBI lineage: Eukaryota > Viridiplantae > Streptophyta > Magnoliopsida > Fabales > Fabaceae > Vicia > Vicia faba. Next base: position 139,661,428 of record OX451735.1, read on the forward strand.
TTGGCCCTGGCATAGTAATTATTAGTGGAGTCACCTTCGGAACAGATGTAATCATGACGGGTCTTTTGGTGGAGACCCTGCGAGGATTGGCAGAAATGGTTATTATTGAAACATCCTTGCAAGAAATGGTTGGAACGGGAGTCTTTACAAACAAAATCTCTCTACCATCCATCAGGCGTTGAACACCTGCCTTCAACAAATGACAACCAGCTGGTAGAGATAAACATGAGTGGCAACCTTCTCCATATCCCGGAAATAAACCAGCCTTCAATAAGTTCCACTTGACAGTCAGGAGAGGGGTAATGAGTTCCTCAACAGAAGTAATGAACCCACCATCTTCAACAGGGTTAACACCACAGTGTGCTTGGGCATAGGAGCAGTGATAACATTGGGGATCTCAGGGGCGTCAAATTCAATTTCCTTCACCTCGAGAAGGTCTTGCACCTTGTTTTTCAAAGCCCAACAGTCGTTTGTATCATGACTTGGACTTTCCGAATGGTATGCACAAGCATTAGGGTTGTAGTAGGGAGAGGCAGTGTTGGGATTCTTTGGAGCCTCCCGTAAAGTTACCAAATTAGACTTCAGCGGATGAGGCAGAACTTAGGATAAAGTCATATTTATCCGGGTAAACTGTCTTACCATCCATTCTGTTCTCGGTTGATTATTCCTTTGTTGAGTAGGTGCAGGCTTAGAGATCATGACAGCCCCTACCGCTGGACGGTGTTCAGTTCTGTCCTAATTCCTTTGATGGTACACAACACTAACCTCTTTCTTCCCACTAAATGGCTTCCTTTTTGCACTGGAGGATGCATCCTTTTGAGTCTTCCCACTCCTAATTCCAACTTCCACTCTTTCTCCTGTCAAAATCAATTCGGTAAAGCTGACTGAGGAGCTTCCAATCCGGTGATTGAAAAATGGACAAGACAGGGTACCAAGAAACATATCAATTAGCTCCCTATCAGACAGGGGAGGTTGGACTCTTCCTGCTAAGTCCATCTGCTTCTGAGCATAGTCCTTAAAGCCCTCGCTTGAACCCATAGACATACTTTGGAGTTGAGTACGGGTGGGAGCAAGGTCTGTGTTATACTGATACTTCTTGTAGAAAGCAGAAGCCAAGTCTTCCCAATTACGAATGTTGGCCCTTTCCAGCTGGTAGAACCATTCTAGTTGAGTTTCGGACAGACTATCTTGAAAGAAGTGGACCTATAAGTCTTTGTCAGCAGTGTGAGGCTGGATCTTCCTCACATAAGATCGGAGGTGCATCTTTGAACATGAAACCCCATCATATTTGGCAAACACCGACACCTTGAAATTTTGCGGGATGACAACCCCAGAGACCAAACCCAGCTCTTCAAAATCCAGACTTGATACCTTCTAGACCTCCATTGCATTCAAACGATCCTCCAGTTGTTTGTATTTTTCATCAGCGGGAGGATACTGCTCCTCATCATAGTCAGATTCATCATTGGATTCTTTTGGACTGGAGTCTTCCTCTCTTGTTTCCTCTTCTTGACTATTTCCTTCCTTTGATGAAGTTACCAGTTCAGAGGCTCGTTGCACTGGTCCTCTGATCCTTCTTCCTAGATTCACTAACCCAGTAGGCTTCTTTGGCTTCTTCTTTTCTTTAATAAGCAGGGCTTTCAGTTTTTCTTGCCCTTAGTCAGAGCCATGATCATTTGTTAAAATTGGGCATTCTGAGTCTGTAGATCCTTCATTATTTATTCTAGAGCCATTGCTAAAATAAACAGCGAAGAGGATGAGAAACCTGCTTTTAAACCTGCTTATGCAATGATATGTATGATATATGTATGCAATGTTTTCAAGGATTTCTAAGACTTAAAATTGCTTAAACAGAAAGGGAACAAACGTTAATTGCATTAAGGAATTTTATTGGTCACAATGATGCCTCTTGGGCTTACAAAGGAGGTTACAAAGCAAAAGTAAACTCCCAAAGCAAAGAGATTCAAGCTTTCCACGTGCGCATCCTCTTTTATGCAATGTAGGCATTTATATTCCTTTCCTCGTGAAGTAACCGGGTGAGCTCTAGAACCTTCTTCTCGTTCGCGTAGAATTGGGCTTCGATAGTATCTTGTTCTTCTTTAAGTTGAATCCAGGATTTCCGTAGCTCCTCAAGATCAGTTGGCATATTAGGATGAAGAACAATGTAAGGAGTGTCTCCTTCAGCAATTGGCTCCACGATCACAGGTAAGATGGCAGGGTAGGGCAACATAAGACATTGAGCATGAGCTCACACCCATTTGAGGTAAGGCCCAAGAGGGGTGGAATTCTTGTATCCCAGTGTCTTGTTATCTACTTTGTTTGTCATAACCCAAGCTCGAATGAACTTCTTGCGATAACCCTTAACATCATTCTAATAGTCAAAGATGATTCTTTGGACGAGTGCATTATGAGGACCATCCCTTCTAGCATAACCAAACTATCGCAATGCTAAACAAGGATTATAAGTGATTACTCCCCTAATTCCTAATAGAGGGAAACTAGGAAATTCCCCACAACGATCAATGATGGTAACATTCTCTAAGGATTGCGAGCACCAATGAATATCTGAATGTGTAAGGGACATCAGCCTACGAGACCATCTCATACCCTGCTCACTTCTCAAAATAGACCGGGGTAGGTGCAAAATAAACCACCTAGCCAATAGAGTAGGGCAACAGAGAAGGGTCCCTCTTCTCTTTAGAGTGTGAGTGTGATACGATGGGAGAACTGACTTGAGGTTTTGCGTTTGTTTTTGCAAATGTTTCGGTTAAGCAAGAGTCTCCACCGACTTTTTATTTTATCCTAAGGAAAGGTTAAAAAGCACAGCAAAAACCTTTGAGATGTTTTCTTGGGTTCGGGGAGTAGATTATAGAAAGGGAAGGTATTAGCACCCTTTTTATCCATGGTTATCCATGGGCTCTTAGTTACTTGCTTAGATCACTTGCCTTGTGTTTTCAATTGTTTGAAATGGTGCTTTGGGTGTGGGTTTGAAAATGTTTTGAAAAGAGGCCATTGTTGTGGCAACCTTTGTAATGACCCATGTTTGGATGTATACAAAGGTGTATATCTTTTGAAAAGTTTTCAATGTTTTTGTTTTGAAAGTTTTTTTTGAAAGTGTTGTGGAGTGTAGTTTTGAAAAGTAGGCAAGTGTGTTTTTGCAAGATTTGGTCAAGTAACCAAGAGCTATCTACCCTAAATTTCTCAAAGATCTTTCCTATGTTTTAACCCTTTTAACAATTTTGTTCCACCATTGTATTTGGTGGACAATCTTGTGTTAGGATGTTAACGGGACGGGCGCGGGTCATTGTTTAGACCATGAATGCAATAGTGCCAAGTGTCTTTGGCAATTTTTCCTTTAAGGGACTTGATCATTTTTAGGCAACTTTCGAAAGCGTCGTCGAGGGACTATGATCACTTGATATTGTTTTGTTTTTCCAAAAACACTCAACATGCAACATGGCCCATTTATTGAAGGCAACAAGTGGAGTAACCCTAGGGGTGCAAGTGTGATTGGTGTTGTCCATTTTCATGCTTTTTTGTCTTTGAATTAGGTCAAGCTATTTGTTATTTGATTTTTGCATACAAACCCTAAGTCTATCAGGCATATTTAGAAAGCTTTTAAAGTGCGGAATTAAAAGTCCTAAATTATTACACAATAATCATGGGGATGGGGGTACAAATGTCCAAATGGGGATGAGACTTAATAGGAGAGTAGTATCCAAATAAATTTACAACCAAATCGAATCAATCGCAAATGTAAAATGATCAATGTATAAGAATAAAGCAATGTAAGTGTATCAATGTATTTGTGTAAGTGTATGATTTATTTACAAATGAAATAAAAATAATAAAAAAAGGGTTAATTTTTGGATATTTTCATGTTTAGGGCAAAACCCTAATTTTGTAAATAAAAAGGTATTTATTATGTATTATATACAATATTTATTAATTATATACAAAAATAAATAAAAGTGAAGTATATTTGTAAAAAAGTAATTTTAGAGGTTAAATAAAAAAAATGTATTATTTTTTTATGTTTTTATCCTAAATATTCTAATAAATATGTAAGTATTTATATTATATATTAAACATATTAAATATATACAAAAATAAAAAATGTTAATTATTTACAACAAAAAGTATATTTTTCAGAAAATGTTTCCAAAATGTAAATAAAAAAAATAATAACTAAAAAATATGTTTTGTATTATTATTTTTAATGTTTTAAACAAATAGTATTATATTTATTTATATATGTAACTAAATGAAACAAACAAATATCAAATAAAATGCAAAAAATGTGAGAAAAATATTTTTAGTGTTTTTTTCATGCTTGAATGAAAATATAAAATCAAAATCAAAAAGAAAAAATCAAAAATGACAAATATATCACATAATGGGCCAGGGGGGTGTAAGTGGAAAATAAGTGGTGTAAACAGAAAAACAAATCAGGCCCAGCCCAGGGAACTTTGTCTTCAACCTCCAGCAACCTTCCAAACAAAAAACGCGTGTTTCCTTCTCCAACTGCTATCTCTTGATTCTTTGACTTTTAACAAAAACTTATAACATCAAAAATGTAGAGCATCAAACCACGAATTCATACATATAAAGAACTTGATCTAACTCTCAGAAATGAGAGAGAATTTCTTCTCCCCCAATTCCTCAACTAACTTTTGTTCAATGTTCAGGTTCCAAATTCTCTCAACACACACAAAATAAATGAAAAGTAATGATATGGGTAGCTTCAGGGCCATGAGTGGGACATAACTTCTTCACAAACCTAAGCCTAGATAAGCTTGGATAGAGAGATAGAAGTTCAAACTTTTACCTGTTCAGCTTGAATCGTGTGCAACAATGGAGGTACTTTTAATGCAGTTTGAGGACTTGTACAGCTTGCTTGAGGTCCAAGGATGCTCTTCCAACCTCCAGCTTGCTTTGAAACTAACTGAATCGAGCTATGTAACTCAACCTGCACAACTGAAAAAATGAAAATGGTGAACTTGGTTAGAGGTGTTACAGTCTGTAGCTGGGGCTTGGGATAGTTTGTATGGATGTTATGGAATGTGTATGAAGTGGTTTTGGCCAAGGCGCACGAATGGATTGAGTTGTGGACCTCAATCTGCAGCAGGTGCCCTGTTTTGCCACAAAACTGTATTTTGATGAATGAGAAGGTTTGAACTCTGATTGATTCGTGCTTTAGGTTAGTTGGATCAAGTGAAAAGTGTTTGCAAAGTTTCTTTTGGCTCTTGCTTGCAGGAATGTGAGTTGTGATACAAAATGCAAGTTTTCTTCTTATCTAAGCTAAAGTTGTCAAGTTGAATCATAGGCCAAGGCAGGTCCCTCAAGCATGCTTCCAAGTTTGTTCTTGATCAGTGGGATATGTCCACATATTTGTGCCTCAGAGATTTCCTTGTACTTCAAAGATATGTGAACTTGACATAAAGTGCTTCTTTACAAGAATGGCTAAAATGCTTTTTCCATTTTAAGACTAAACCTTCATGTAATGACCAAATGCACAAGATAATGCTAGGACACAAAGGTTTGGCATTTAATTATTGAGTGTAAGAAGGATTAGATGCCTGTAATCTAGCTTGAACCATGCTGAGTTTGAAAATACAAAGTGTATGAACATGCCTTGGTCAAGAATAAAAGTGGATTTTGTCCAACTTTGCAAATTCGATTCTCCCTAACCACAAGGGTGTTTGAGAAGTTCTTGGACAATTTGGAAAGCTTGGAATGTGTACTACAATCCATCTTTGTAATGAAAGTTGAGATTCCAAGTGGAAGCATGTGAAAAGTGGCCATGAAGTTGGGCAAAAATCCTGCCTAGAATAGGTCAAAAAATTTCTAAGTTAAGAATGTTTTGCACCCTTGTTCCAAAAATCATAACTTGAGTTACAAGCTTCTTTTGAGGAAACTTTGTGAATCAAAGTTGTAGATTTTGCAATGGACTATAACTTTCACGTTTTGAGTTTTTCTTGAATCCATTTGCATCTTGGTGAAAAGATGGGACAAAGTTAGGAAAAAATTAGGAAATTTCATAACTTAGAAAATTTCTAAGTTATGAAATTTCTTCATTTCAAACCCTAATTTGTAATCTTTGATTTCTTGATGAACAAGTTTCAAAATTTGACATGTCTTGATAAAAAATGAATCTTGGCACTTGATTTTGACCAAAAAGTCAAAGTTTGACTTTTCAGTATACAGTCAAATTTGGATCAGTTGACTGGAAAATTCATCTGTCAACCTTGTGCATTTGGGATCTTTTGAACTTGTTGAATGTGTCAAGACCATTTCATTGAGTCCTTGAGTCCATATGTGAGCTTGGTTTGCCATTGGTTAGGTCAAACAGTCAAAAATTGCCTTTGTGCATTCAAAACCCTAAAAATGACCATTTTGCCCTTTTGGTGATCTGATCAAATTTCTTGTGGAATTATGATCCAAACTTGATAAAATGGTCCATATGAGTTCATAATGTTGATGTGGGTCAAAAATCATGAGGTTTGACATTCAATTGACCACAGTTGACTTTTTCCCCAATACAGTTAATTTCTAGGTCAACTGTTCAATTGACTGGGCAAAGATTGGAATCAAGGCTTGAAACTTGGTATGGATAGACTTGTGAGTCCAACATGAAGCATGAAAGTCATTTTGGGCATTTTAGGTCAAAACATCTTTGTGCAAACTCAAACCCTAATTTGGGTCAACAGTGCAAGGAGGAGTCTTGAGCAGAGCAAACCCTAACTTGATCTTGAGCTCCAAGGGTCTTGTGGTGAGAAAATATTGATGAAATGGGAGGGAAAATTTTGGGGTACAACAGTTGCCCCTGTTCAATCTTCTTAGACCTGAGGATGTAGATTGGCTTGCGTGCCTTTCATGATCCGAAGGTGGAAGATGATTGAACACTAAAGTGCCCAGAAATTTGCACTCGCATAGTGGAGTATCAGCAATGCGATGTCGGGAATGGGCTTATAGATGCCATTTGGAAGTGTAATGGATAGTGGTGGAGATGGGCTTAAAGATGCCATCGGGGGTGTCGATCGCGTAAGAGATTCCTTAGCGAGAACTTGCGTACCTGAGAAAGAAATATAATTTCCTGGCCTGTTACAGGGGTTGATCTTCAGTCTCTTCATGAAGATATGCCCTGGCTAGATACAGGTATCGAATCTACAATCAAACGCTCACAGATATGCCCTGGCTAGATACAGGAATCGGATCCGGAACTTCAAAAGGTTGCTTACAGACGTGCCCTGGCTGGATACAGGTATCGAATCTCTAAACTATTCATGCAGATATGCCCTGGCTGGATACAGGTATCGAATCCACAATAAAATACTCACAGATATGCCCTGGCTGGATACAGGAATCAAATCTGGAATTGGTCATCTACAGATATGCCTGGCTAGATACAGGTATCGAATCTGGTATTTGTCGTCTACAGATATGCCCTGGCTGGATACAAGTATCAAATTTGGAATTAGTTGTCTACAGATATGCCCTGGCTGGATACAGGTGTCGAATCTGGAATTAGTCGTCTACAAATATGCCCTGGCTGGATACAGGTGTCGAATCTGGAATTAGTCGTCTACAGATATGCCCTGGCAGGATATAGGTATCGAATATGGAAACTCTTCATGCAGATATGCCCTGGCTGGATACAGGTATCGAATCTACAATCAATCACTCACAGATATGCCCTGGCTAGATACAGGTATCGAATCTAGAATTGCGATAGTTGATAGTAATCATCTTTGGATTGTCCTTTTTCCTGAAAAGGCAAGACATTAGTTGTACGCAATGTCATGATGTATGAGATGCATGATGTCATGATGTTCTAAAAAATAAATGAGATTGTGTGATATGATGCGTATATGCATGCGTCAGGATGTACAAAATGTGAAATGTCTATGAATGTGTTTTCGACTAGGAAAATAAATCCTTGACGAAGGCCGGGAAATCAAATCCTGGGCTGATGTTGAAGAGTAGAGTTCTTCGCTTCCGCTGGGGATGATGGTTGCAAGAATAAACCGGTAGGAGAAGATGACTCCATTGGGGAATAAACTTGTTGGAGAGATTACTCTGCGGGGAATTACTCTTTGGGAAGAGATACTTCGTTGAGGTTTTGATGAGAGCTCCGTTGGGGATTCCACTGATAAGTTATGTTGGGGAATTTGATGAACTCCGCTGGGGAATAGGAAGAACTTCGCCGAGGACGATCTTTCCGTGGTAATTAGCTGAGGATAACCCAGTTATACCCTGGTGGGGAAATAACCTTTGAATGAAGCCGGGGAGATGCGTTCGTACTCTACAGAGGATAAGCTTCCAGAATCTACTGGGGAGGATGATTCAACTTTCCTGGCGAAACTTTTCAGACTATACTGGGGAATGGTTCCACTGGGGTGTCCGTATTCCACCGGGGAACGAATCTTATATTAAGACTGCCGGGGATGCTTGCTGAGGAAAGTCTATATTCTGCTGGGGAATGTTGAGATCTTCTAGGGATACCCAACTTTCTTAAGGCTGACAGTAGACTAACTCGGCTTGGGGAGAGTATCGCTGACTTGCTGGAGATACTGTGCCTTTTCAGGACTGATGGGAGACCAACCCTGCCTGGGTAGAGTATTGCTGAATCTGGTCTTACTCTGTGGGGAGTTGAGGTAACTTGGTTACATTCTTCAGTCGAACTTACCTTGATACCTCGGTGGACAGAGCAACTAGATCGCTTAGACAAATCTTTATTGCCCCTGTTTCTGATGTCATCTGTAATTAGTCCTTTGTTTCGCATGCAAATATTCATGATTAGCAATTAATGTCAAATGCATATATCAAAAATTAACACTGGACGTTCTTTGCAAAACAAAACAGAAAAAGGAAAAAACGATGGGTAATTTGTCTGAAAAATTGAACTTGTATTGATTTTGAAATTTGCCTGTAAATAGGAGTTTTGTGTACAGGAGGCTGACGTCCTAGTAAGAGAACACCGCTGAGAAAAATAGAGTTTATACAATTTTATGAAAAGGAAACAAAATAGCTATGTGAAAAATAATCCCATTGGGTTCCAACTCTGCTATCGCCTTTATGTCTTCAAGCGTCTCATCACTATGCTGCTTAGTTGAAGATGAAGCCGATTGATTGATGCCGTCTGAACCTGATAGTTGATATCGAGTTCTGGATGCAGGGTGATCCAATGAGACATAGTATTACGCTTTAATCCCTAACTTTTGCCTGAACCGCCCTTTCGGGTTTTCAGTCCACCGGGATACCCATTTTTACCCAAGCCGCCTTTTCAGGTTTTCGACTTGCCGGGTGTACAGATTTTTTTCATTTCATCCCTTATTTTTGCCCGAACCCTTTTGGTTCACTGGGAAGCCCTTATTTTTTCCTAGGTGTGTCAACCTAGCGGGTCTTTAATTCATGCATAGTATCTTTTTACTATGTCTGTATTGGCGAGATGAGGAAGGTCGTCACCATCCATGGTGGTTAGAATCATAGCTCCTCCTGAGAAGATGTTCTTAACCATAAATGGCCCTTCGTACGTAGGGGTCCATTTGCCCCTGGGATCACCTTGAGGTAGAATGATGCACTTGATTACCAGGTCCCCAACTTGATACTCTTGTCGTCTGACTTTCTTGTTAAATGCCTTGATCATCCGTTTTTGGTACGTCTGACCATGACAAATAGCGGTGAGTCTCTTTTCGTCGATTAGGTTTAATTGATCAAGCCGAGTCTGGATCCAGTCATCTTCGCTCAAATCTGCATCTTTCCATATCCGGAGAGAGGGTATCTGAACTTCAATAGGCAAGACTGCCTCCATGCCATAGACCAAGGAAAAGGGAGTTCCCCTGTTGACGTCCGTGCTGAGGTACGGTACCCATGAAGAGCAAACGGTAACATTTCGTGCCAATCTTTGTAGGTCATTGTCATCTTCTGCACAATCTTCTTGATGTTCTTATTCGCTTCTTCTACAGCTCCATTCATCTTCGGCCGGTATGGAGAAGAGTTGTGGTGTTGTATCTTGAATTTCTCGCAGAGCTCAGTGATCATCTTGTTGTTAAGATTGGTAACATTATCCATAATGATCCTCTCAGGTACACCGTATCGACAGATCAGGTTGTGCCGAATGAACCGTGCCACAACATTCTTGGTTACGGTAGCATAGGAAGCTGCTTCAACCCACTTTGTGAAGTAATCAATCGCTACTAAGATGAAGCGATGCCCATTAGATGCCGTAGGTATGATTTCGCCGATCATATCAATGCCCCACATTGCAAAAGGCCAAGGTGTTGTCAAAACATTCAGAGGAACCGGAGGAATGTGCACCTTATCAGCATAGATCTGGCATTTATGACAAGTTCGATAATGCTGATAACAGTCGGCTTCCATTGTGGACCAGAAATATCCTGCCCGAAGGATTTTCTTTGCCATGGTATGTCCACTGGAATTTGTTCCGAAGGTACCTTCATGTAGCTCTGCCATGATCCTTTCTGCTTCAGTCTTATCCACACAACGCAGTAAGGTTGAATCATGGTTTCGCTTGTAGAGAATGCCATTGCCGAGGAAAAACTTTGCCGCAAACCTTCTCAGGAACTTCTTGTCATTAACAGATGCACCTTTGGGGTATTCTTGAGCTTCAAGGTACCTCTTCACTTCATGATACCAGGGTTTTTCTATTACCTCTTCGGTCTCGAGATCGCAGCAATGTGCAGGTTCATCCAATTTCTAGATAATGATCTGGGGCGCCTCGTTGTCCCATTTGACTTTGAACATGGAAGACATCGTAGCTAACGCGTCCGCCAACTGATTCTCCTCTCTTGGGAAGTGTTCTAAAGTTATCTCTTCGAAATGGGGAATCAATGTCAATACATACTCTTTGTAAGGAAGAAGATTTGGGTGTTTCGTATCCCACTCGCCTTTTACCTGATTGATCACGAGAGCGGAATCTCCGAAGACACTCAGAAACTTGATCCTTAAGTCAATTGCAGCTTGAAGACCCATGATGCATGCCTCATACTCCGCCATGTTGTTGGTGCAGTTGAAACATAGTCGGGCGGTGAGTGGAGTATGAGTGCCTTTAGGGGATATGATCACAGCGCCGATACCATTACCCAAAGCGTTCGAGGCTCCGTCAAAGTGCATAGACCATAGGGATCCTTCCTCAGGTCCTTCATCCGGTCCAGGTACTTCACAATCAGTCACTACCATGATATCCTCGTCTGGAAATTCAAAGTTCATGGATTGGTAGTCGTCCACTGCCTGGTGTGCCAAATGATCTGCCAATACACTTCCCTTGATTGCTTTTTGAGTCGTGTACTGGATGTCATATTCCGTCAAGATCATCTGCCATCTTGATATTCTTCCGGACAAGGCGGGCTTTTCGAATATGTACTTGATTGGATCCATTTTTGAAATCAACAAAGTATTGTGAGTCAACATATACTGTCTCAGCCGGCGAGCAACCCATACCAAAGCGTAACAAGTTTTCTCGAGCAGTGAGTACCGGGTCTCACAGTCGGTAAACTTTTTGCTAAGGTAATAAATGGCGTGTTCTTTTCGGCCAGACTCGTAATGCTGCCCCAGCACATACCCCGTTGAGTTGTCCAGTACTGTCAAGTATAAGATTAGAGGCCTCCCTTCAACCGGTGGCATAAGGATGGGTGGTTCTTGGAGATACTCTTTGATTCTTTCGAAAGCGGCCTGACATTCATCGTTCCAACGTACTACTTTATCTTTCTTCAACAGCTTGAAGATTGGTTCACAGGTAGCAGTTAGATGCGAGATGAATCGGGCAATGTAGTTCAATCGTCCTAGAAAGCCTCTGACTTCATTCTCTGTCTTGGGAGTTGGAATCTCTTGTATGGCTTTCACTTTGGCAGGGTCCACTTGAATGCCTTTGTCGCTTACGACGAAGCCTAGCAATTTTCCAGATCTCACCCCAAGGTGCACTTGTTTGGGTTCAACCTCAGCTTGTACAACTTCAGACGGTCAAACAGCTTTCGTAGATGGTCAAGGTGTTCCTCCTCAGTTTGGGACCTTGCAATCATATCGTCGACGTATACTTCTATCTCGTGATGGATCATGTCATGGAACAAAGCAACCATGGCACGTTGGTAGGTTGCCCCAGCATTTTTCAACCCAAAAGGCATGACCTTGTAGAAAAAGGTGCCCCACTAAGTAACAAAAGTGGTCTTATCCATGTCTTTAGGAGCCATCTTGATCTGATTATAACCGGAGAAGCCATCCATGAAGGAGAATACTTTATGCTGAGCAGTGTTGTCAACCAGAACGTCGATATGAGGCAGAGGGAAATCATCCTTAGGGCTAGCCCTGTTCAAATCCCTGTAATCAACACACATTCTGACCTTACCATCCTTCTTCGGCACTGGAACCACGTTGGCAATCCACTGAGGGTAAGAAGTAACTGCTAGAAACCCGGCATCAAATTGTTTCATAACCTCAGCTTTGATTTTCTCGGACATTTCTGGACGCATACGACGGACCTTCTGTTTTACCGGAGGGCATTCTTCCTTGGTAGGCAGGTGATAAACCACAATGTCGGTATCCAACCCAGGCATGTCTTCGTAAGACCAGGCAAAGATTTCCACATAGTCATGCAGCATCTGAATCAACCGTTGTTTCACACTGGGCTCTAGATTAGCACCAATCTTGACTTCCTTTTTGTCTGTCTCAGTACCCAGATTTACTGTTTCCACTGGCCCTTCATGTGGCTGAATGGCCCTCTCTTCCTGGAGCAGTAGTCTTGCAAGTTCACCAGGCACTTCGCAATCATCTTCACCTTCGTCTTCGGCTAAGTTGATCGGATTTTCGAAGTCATAACTGGCAGTAGCAGAGTCGTTACCAGTGAGATCCAGAGTGGATTGGAACCTGTATAAGTGAGTGTGTGTAAATATAGCTGTTTTGTAATATATAATAAAGAAAGAAAAGGAGCACAAGATTTTGAAATGCAACAAACGTCCAATGTTTTTATTAATGATATATGAAAATGACACATAAAAGCCCTCACAAATGAAGCCACGGTGCCCCGGGTAAGACACCGAGCCATAAAAGTTTCAAAATATTGTCTGTTACAAATTCAAAACAAAAGAGTTCATTACTGAGTGACAAAAGTAATAGGTGTGAAGTCTTTGGCAGTATAGTTGCTTGGTCCACCTTCGGTTGTTGGGTAGATCCAACTATCGAATTCAGATTCCTCCACGTCGTCTTCAATAGCATTCACTCCCGGGTTGGTGATGAATACAGGAGGTCTTCCAATCCTTGCCTTACGAACAGCCCTCTGAGCCTCTGCAGTGAAACCCAAACCAAAATTGTCGGTGTTCGGAGTAAAGTCAGGAAGTCAGCCCCAGTTTGCACACTCACCCTTCTCAATCACAGCCCGGACATCCTTTAAGGAAGCCATCTTCAAAGGAGAGTCTTCTTTAGTCACAGTCTCTGTTGATGCCAGTGTCTGAGGCACCTCTTCAAAGTGTTGAAAGGGGGTCTCAATAAACTCCCCATCCATCTCTACATACCGGAACGAGTTGAGGTGGCTGACCATATACTCTTCCTCCCCCTGAATTGTAACAATCTTCCCTCTGACTGGGTACTTAAGCTTCTGATGTAGTGTGGAGGTCACCGCTCCAGCCTTATGGATCCATGGACGACCTAGCAAACAAGAATAGGATGGTCGGATGTCCATCACATAGAAATTAGAATCAAAAACTTGAGAACCAACCATGATTGGAATGTCGACTTCCCCATGTACCATCCTTTTCGAACCGTCAAAGGCCCGGACAACAATGTTACTAGGCTTGAGCTCCAAACCCTCACAATCCAACCTGTCTAGGGCCTTCTTGGGTAATACGTTCAATGAAGAACCAGTGTCTACCAACACATGGGCAAGAGTAGTGCCCTTGCATTCAATGGAGACATGCAGGGCGTCGTTATGGTTCTTTCCTTTGGCAGTCAGATCGGCGTCAGAGAAGCCCAAACCATTATCAGCAGTCAAGTTGGCCACACAATCGGTAAATTGATCAGCAGACATTTCTTGTGGCACATGGGCCGTCTTCAGGAAGGAAATCAGGGCCTTGGCATGGGCCTCTGAACACAACAACAGTGATAACATAGAAATCTTTGATGGGGTGTGCCCCAGCTGCTCAACTACGTTGAAATCACTCTTCTTAATGATCTTGAGAATCTCTTCCATATCTTGTTGGGAAGCTTCAACATTGGTTGTCTTTGGTGCCTCCGTCGGGGCAGGAAAATCAGTAGCAATCCCTTTGCCCCGAGCGTCAGATGACTTGGCAGCAGGGGCAGAAACAGGAACTTGATCAGGAAGGGGAGCAGGCACACTTGCAGGTGTGATGACAAGAGGTCTCTAAATAGCTGGTGGCGCAATATCCGGTGAGAACAGCCTACCACTGCGAGTAACTTTGGCAGGCCCGGTGATGTTACCGACGCCGGTACTAGTATCAAACTCTTGCTTTACTCCAAGAACATAAACATCTGCCCCATAGTGCCATGGGACAGCTTTGTCGGATGTATAAAGGAGAGGCCCCAGAACAGTGATGATGATATGAGCAATCTTCTGAGTGGACATGATTTTGACAGGCTTCTTTGAGAGAGCCTTAGGAGGTTTGTTGAAAATAGTGACAATAGAAACTTCTTCAGCAGGTATAGCAGGAACAGCAATCTTCTCGAACAAGATTTCTTTGCTATCCATCAGGCTTTGGATACCTGATTTCAGCAAAGGACATCCAACAGGTAAAACAGCGCATAGACGGCAACCTTTACTACATCCCAGAAATAAATCGGCTAGCAACAGGTTCCTCTTGACAGTCAACAACGGAGTAACAATCTCATCCACATAGGCTACATACGGGTCTTCTTCCACAGCATTCACTCCATGCTGGGGCATGGGAGCAGTCACAACATTGGGTCTTTCGGGCGCCTCAAATTGTATTTCTTTAGCATCAATAAGGTCCTGAACCTTATTCCTCAGAGCCCAACAATCGTCCGTAGTATGCCCCGGGCTATCAGAGTGATAAGCGCAACGGGCGTTGGGGTTGTACTTTGGAGAAGCTGTGTTCACTACCTTCGGAGCTTCTTTGACAGTTACCAGATTGGTTGACAGTAGTTGCGGCAAAATCTGAGACAGGGTCATGCTGAGTCGAGTGTACTGCCTTTTAGGCCTCTCACCCCTTGGTTGGTTGTATTGCTGAGGAGCAGCATCAGGCTTTGAGATTACCAACGCATTAACAGCTTGGCGGCGTTCCGGCTTAATTTGTCTTCTGGGACCATAAACAGCACTGGCTTCCTTCTTGAAGAGCTTCTTTTCAGTACTCGAGGAGGCACCTTTCTGTATCTTCCCCGACTTGATACCAGCTTCTATTCTCTCACCAGTCAAGATCAGATCTGTAAACCCAGCAGAAGAATTACCAATCAGATGGTTGAAGAACGGACCAGACAGGGTCCCCAGGAACATGTCAACAAGTTCACGGTCAGTCAGCGGTGGTTGCACCCTGCCAGCCAGGTCCCTCCACTTTTGCGCATACTCCTTGAATCCTTCGCCCGCCCCCAGTGACATACCCTGGAGTTGGGTACGCGTGGGAGCGAGGTCGGAATTGTACTGATACTTCTTATAAAATGCAGTAGCCAAGTCCTCCCAGTTTCGGATACTGGCTCCATCCAGCTGATAGAACCACTCGAGTTGAGCCCCTAAAAGGCTATCCTGGAAGAAACGGATCCATAGATTCTTTTCTGCAGTGTAAGGTTGGATCTTCCTTACGTATGATCTGAGATGCAGCTTAGGGCAGGAAGCCCCGTCGTACTTCGCAAAGGCAGGTGCCTTGAACTTGTGTGGGATCACCACCCCAGAAGATAAACCTAGATCTCCAAAATCCAACCCCGACACATGTTGGATCTCCATGGCACTTAAACGGTCCTCTAGTTGCTTGTACCTGTCTTCAGCAGGAGGTTATTGTTCATCATTGTAATCCGTCTCGTTGTCGGAGACCACAGGACTAGGAGCCATTCCCCCTTGGGGACTGTCTTTCTCTGCAGAGGAAGTAGCCTGATCAACCTCATTATGCAGTGTATTCCCAAACCTCCGTCCAGTGTTAAACAACGCAGTCCTCTTCTTCTTCTTCTTCTTCAAGAGCAGAGTCTTCAACTCCTGTTGACCCTGGGCTAAGCTCATGACCAGCTCCTGAAACTGGGCGTTCTGGGCCTGGAGGGCCTTGATAGCTTGTTCGGTAGTACGCTCAGAAGACATGATGATTGAGTGCTGAAATAAACAGCGAAAAAGATTAAGAAACCTGTAGAAGAAGGGGTACCTGTTATGCGTATGATGTAATGAGATGCGCATGATTTATGTTTTCAAAGACAATCGGGATTCAACTTTGTAGACAAAAAGGAAACACACTTCATTAGATTCAAACTTTAAATTGTTCAACAATTTGCCCTTAGGCATTACGAAAATGAAAAATACTGAAAAGGAAATAAAAGCTGTAAAAGAAACATCCAAAGCTCATCAGTGCTCCCATGGCCTCCTCTTCTCAGTATGGATATAGTCATTCAGGATCCGCTCTTCCTCCAATTGCTTAGTCAGCTTCTGGATCTTTTGTTCCTGTTCGTTGAACTTTTCCCGATAAAAATCCCGTTCTTCCTGTAGATGCGCCCAAGATCTCTTTAGTGTATCAACATCAGTGGGTATCTAAGGAGGGAGGACAGTTGGAGGAACCCCGTCTTCATCAGGAAATTCAAGAATGATAGGCCTGACAGCTTCATATGGCATACCTAACTTTTGAGCACGGATGCGGACCCATCTGCAGTAGGGTTCCATTGGTAGAGAATTCTTCGATCCCAACTCATGTGGGTCAGTTTTGTGAATTATGTCCCAAGCCTTGATGAATCTATGGTGCAGCTCGTCACTGTCTACCTGAAACTCAAAACTGATGTGAGGCACCAACATCTCATGAGGCCCTGCTCTTCTGGCTCTTCCAAACTGACGGAGAGCTAGACATGGATTATAGGAGATTCCTCCATGGGTACCGATCAATGGAACATTAGGATATTCTCCGCAACGATCAATAACGGCTACTTCATCCAAACCTCTGAGAGTCCAAATGATGTCACTATCAGTGAGAGACATTAACCTATGAGCCCAGCCCTTTCCTTCTTCATTCTTCAGCACGAACTTAGGGAGGTGCAAAATAAACCACTTCACTAACAAAGGAGCACAACACCACAGAGTTCCCTGTCTTCGGGTAGTACGAGCATAGAGTTGTTGTAGGATATCACCCAAGAGAGTGGGTATAGGGTTCCGAGACATGAAGATCCTTATGGCATTGATATTGACGAAGTTATCAGGATTTGGAAACAATACTAGACCATAGATTAAGAGAGCCAGAATGTCTTCGTACGCCTTGAAGTCTAAGTCATTCCATAAACTATTAGCTTTGCCAACCAGAAACTTAGCCAAAAAGCCCTTAACTCCACTTCTAGTCTCCCAGTTAGCCATTACCTCTTCTTTGGTCAAGGGAAGGGCTGCAGCAATCTCTTCAGGCCTAAGAGTCTTCTCCCAACCAGTGAATGGAGTTTGTTCCAAAACAGGGATACCAAGTAAATCAGAGAATTCTTCCAGGGTAGGGACCAGCTGGAAGTCTTGAAAAGTGAAGCAATGGTACAGGGGATCATAGAACTGGACCAGGACACTCATCAGTTGTTGGTCCCACTTTGAAGTGACTAAACCGAGAAGAGAACCATGCCTCTTGATGAAGGAAGTAGTGTTTGGAATCCTATCAACCAATTCCTTGAGCAAAGTAGGTGGTTGAACAAAGTTGAGCCGGATAGTATTCCTACGCACGGGCATCATGATGTCCTACAAAACAGAGCAAAGATGAAACCCTCTTGTCTTTGCAATGGGTCAGTCCTTATGCAGGATGCATGCAATGGTATGATGGTATGATGTTATGATAAAGCACACCACAAGTATTCACAAAGGCAAGCATGATAAGGCACACAAGTCACACAAGACAGCCCTTAGAGTTTAGGCCAGCATGAAGTTTAGGTATTACCCTCTTTCAGTTACGTTGGTTAAGACCTGTCCTATCAAAAGTAACCGGGTTCTAGAGGATCTCAATATCACTGACTACCCTCAATCGGTCATAACTCCAGCATCACAATATTTTCTTGCGGCCAGAACCATCGCGAGAGTTTAGCCTCAATGAGTGTAGCATACTGCTACCGTTCTATGACCAAGTTGGGTCAATTTAGGGTTCTAAGGTTGGTTGGTGTTTAATGACTCCTTGGAAGACCCATATTCTCCTCGTTGCAACACAAGGGATATCGGTACAGACCAAGGTGTCACACCATTGTAGCCACTGCTTCACCCATGTCGGTCTACGCCGGACAGGTCCCTCACAGCTTATGCTACCTAAAAGGGGATTCCCCAGATCAGGGTTAGGATCTACGAAACTCCGATGCAAAGCCCACAAATATAAAAGCAAACAAAGCAAGCAATTGAAAACAAGAGTGGTCTAATCCTAAGGTAACCCCACTTTTAAGTTAGTCCCCAGCAGAGTCGCCAGTTCTGTGATACGGGGGGAGAACTGACTTGAGGTTTTGCGTTTGTTTTCGCAAATGTTTCGGTTGAGCAAGAGTCGCCATCGACTTTTTATTTATCCTAAGGAAAGGTTAAAAAGCACAGCAAAAACCTTTGAGATGTTTTCTTGGGTTCGGGGAGTAGATTATAGAAAGGGAAGGTTTTAGCACCCTTTCTATCCATAGTTATCCATGGGCTCTTAGTTACTTGCTTATATGACTTGCCTTGTGTTTTCAATTGTTTGAAATGGTGCTTTGGGTGTGGGTTTGAAAATGTTTTGAAAAGAGGCCATTGTTGTGGCAACCTTTGTAATGACCCATGTTTGGATGTATACAAAGGTGTATATCTTTTGAAAAGTTTTCAATGTTTTTGTTTTGAAAGTTTTTTTTGAAAGTGTTGTGGAGTGTAGTTTTGAAAAGTAGGCAAGTGTGTTTTTGCAAGATTTGGTCAAGTAACCAAGAGCTATCTACCCTAAATTTCTCAAAGATCTTTCCTATGTTTTAACCCTTTTAACAATTTTGTTCCACCATTGTATTTGGTGGACAATCTTGTGTTAGGATGTTAACGGGACGGGCGCGGGTCATTGTTTAGACCATGAATGCAATAGTGCCAAGTGTCTTTGGCAATTTTTCCTTTAAGGGACTTGATCATTTTTAGGCAACTTTCGAAAGCGTCGTCGAGGGACTATGATCATTTGATATTGTTTTGTTTTGCCAAAAACACTCAACATGCAACATGGCCCATTTATTGAAGGAAACAAGTGGAGTAACCCTAGGGGTGCAAGTGTGATTGGTGTTGTCCATTTTCATGCTTTTTTGTCTTTGAATTAGGTCAAGCTATTTGTTATTTGATTTTTGCATACAAACCCTAAGTCTATCATGGCATATTTAGAAAGCTTTTAAAGTGCGGAATTAAAAGTCCTAAATTATTACACAATAATCATGGGGATGGGGGTACAAATGTCCAAATGGGGATGAGACTTAATAGGAGAGTAGTATCCAAATAAATTTACAACCAAATCGAATCAATCGCAAATGTAAAATGATCAATGTATAAGAATAAAGCAATGTAAGTGTATCAATGTATTTGTGTAAGTGTATGATTTATTTACAAATGAAATAAAAATAATAAAAAAAGGGTTAATTTTTGGATATTTTCATGTTTAGGGCAAAACCCTAATTTTGTAAATAAAAAGGTATTTATTATGTATTATATACAATATTTATTAATTATATACAAAAATAAATAAAAGTGAAGTATATTTGTAAAAAAAGTAATTTTAGAGGTTAAATAAAAAAAATGTATTATTTTTTTATGTTTTTATCCTAAATATTCTAATAAATATGTAAGTATTTATATTATATATTAAACATATTAAATATATACAAAAATAAAAAATGTTAATTATTTACAACAAAAAGTATATTTTTCAGAAAATGTTTCCAAAATGTAAATAAAAAAAATAATAACTAAAAAATATGTTTTGTATTATTATTTTTAATGTTTTAAACAAATAGTATTATATTTATTTATATATGTAACTAAATGAAACAAACAAATATCAAATAAAATGCAAAAAATGTGAGAAAAATATTTTTAGTGTTTTTTTCATGCTTGAATGAAAATATAAAATCAAAATCAAAAAGAAAAAATCAAAAATGACAAATATATCACATAATGGGCCAGGGGGGTGTAAGTGGAAAATAAGTGGTGTAAACAGAAAAACAAATCAGGCCCAGCCCAAGGAACTTTGTCTTCAACCTCCAGCAACCTTCCAAACAAAAAACGTGTGTTTCCTTCTCCAACTGCTATCTCTTGATTCTTTGACTTTTAACAAAAACTTATAACATCAAAAATGTAGAGCATCAAACCACGAATTCATACTTATAAAGAACTTGATCTAACTCTCAGAAATGAGAGAGAATTTCTTCTCCCCCAATTCCTGACCTAACTTTTGTTCAATGTTCAGGTTCCAAATTCTCTCAACACACACAAAATAAATGAAAAGTAATGATATGGGTAGCTTCAGGGCCATGAGTGGGACATAACTTCTTCACAAACCTAAGCCTAGATAAGCTTGGATAGAGAGATAGAAGTTCAAACTTTTACCTGTTCAGCTTGAATCGTGTGCAACAATGGAGGTACTTTTAATGCAGTGTGAGGACTTGTACAGCTTGCTTGAGGTCCAAGGATGCTCTTCCAACCTCCAGCTTGCTTTGAAACTAACTGAATCGAGCTATGTAACTCAACCTGCACAACTGAAAAAATGAAAATGGTGAACTTGGTTAGAGGTGTTACAGTCTGTAGCTGGGGCTTGGGATAGTTTGTATGGATGTTATGGAATGTGTATGAAGTGGTTTTGGCCAAGGCGCACGAATGGATTGAGTTGTGGACCTCAATCTGCAGCAGGTGCCCTGTTTTGCCACAAAACTGTATTTTGATGAATGAGAAGGTTTGAACTCTGATTGATTCGTGCTTTAGGTTAGTTGGATCAAGTGAAAAGTGTTTGCAAAGTTTCTTTTGGCTCTTGCTTGCAGGAATGTGAGTTGTGATACAAAATGAAAGTTTTCTTCTTATCTAAGCTAAAGTTGTCAAGTTGAATCATAGGCCAAGGCAGGTCCCTCAAGCATGCTTCCAAGTTTGTTCTTGATCAGTGGGATATGTCCACACATTTGTGCCTCAGAGATTTCCTTGTACTTCAAAGATATGTGAACTTGACATAAAGTACTTCTTTACAAGAATGGCTAAAATGCTTTTTCCATTTTAAGACTAAACCTTCATGTAATGACCAAATGCACAAGATAATGCTAGGACACAAAGGTTTGGCATTTAATTATTGAGTGTAAGAAGGATTAGAGGCCTGTAATCTAGCTTGAACCATGCTGAGTTTGAAAATGCAAAGTGTATGAACATGCCTTGGTCAAGAATAAAAGTGGATTTTGCCCAACTTTGCAAATTCGATTCTCCCTAACCACAAGGGTGTTTGAGAAGTTCTTGGACAATTTGGAAAGCTTGGAATGTGTACTACAATCCATCTTTGTAATGCAAGTTGAGATTCCAAGTGGAAGCATGTGAAAAGTGGCCATGAAGTTGGGCAAAAATCCTGCCTAGAATAGGTCAAAAAATTTCTAAGTTAAGAATGTTTTGCACCCTTGTTCCAAAAATCATAACTTGAGTTACAAGCTTCTTTTGAGGAAACTTTGTGAATCAAAGTTGTAGATTTTGCAATGGACTATAACTTTCACGTTTTGAGTTTTTCTTGAATCCATTTGCATCTTGGTGAAAAGATGGGACAAAGTTAGGAAAAAATTAGGAAATTTCATAACTTAGAAAATTTCTAAGTTATGAAATTTCTTCATTTCAAACCCTAATTTGTAATCTTTGATTTCTTGATGAACAAGTTTCAAAATTTGACATGTCTTGATAAAAAATGAATCTTGGCACTTGATTTTGACCAAAAAGTCAAAGTTTGACTTTTCAGTATACAGTCAAATTTGGATCAGTTGACTGGAAAATTCATCTGTCAACCTTGTGCATTTGGGATCTTTTGAACTTGTTGAATGTGTCAAGACCATTTCATTGAGTCCTTGAGTCCATATGTGAGCTTGGTTTGCCATTGGTTAGGTCAAACAGTCAAAAATTGCCTTTGTGCATTCAAAACCCTAAAAATGACCATTTTGCCCTTTTGGTGATCTGATCAAATTTCTTGTGGAATTATGATCCAAACTTGATCAAATGGTCCATATGAGTTCATAATGTTGATGTGGGTCAAAAATCATGAGGTTTGACTGTCAATTGACCACAGTTGACTTTTTCCCCAATACAGTTGATTTCTAGGTCAATTGTTCAATTGACTGGGCAAAGATTGGAATCAAGGCTTGAAACTTGGTATGGATAGACTTGTGAGTCCAACATGAAGCATGAAAGTCATTTTGGGAATTTTAGGTCGAAACATCTTTGTGCAAACTCAAACCCTAATTTGGGTCAACAGTGCAAGGAGGAGTCTTGAGCAGAGCAAACCCTAACTTGATCTTGAGCTCCAAGGGTCTTGTGGTGAGAAAATATTGATGAAATGGGAGGGAACATTTTGGGGTACAACAGTGAGTGTAGAATATCCCCAAGCCAAGTAGGCACCGGATTATGAGACAGAAAAACCTTAACCGCATTTACATCTATGAGTTGGTCTTTGTTAGGGAATAGTACCATACCATGGATGAGAATGGCCAATACTTCTTCAAAAGCTTGTAAATCCAGGCTATCCCAAAAATAGTGAGCTTTCTCAAATAGAAACTTAACTGGAAATCCTTGGACACCTCTTCTGGTTTCCCAATTTGCCACTACATCAGACCGTTGTAAAGACAGAGCTTGAGCAATCTCTTCAGGCTTTGGGTCTCTTTCCATACTGTTGAATGGTAGTTGATTAAGGATATGTATCCCCAATAATTGAGAAAACTCCTCCATAGTAGGCACTAACTGGTAATCAGGGAAAGTGAAGCAGTGGTGCAACGGGTCAAAGAACTGAAAGAGCACCTTTAAAATTTCTTCATCGGGGTTTAAAGTGGCCAAGTTGAGAAGTCGACCATGTTTTTCAATGAAGGGAGAGTTTTCAGGAATCTTTGATGCTAACTCCTTGAGTTGAGGAGGCACTTTCACAAGGTTGATTTGGATAGTGTTCCTGCGAGCGGATGTCTTGTCCTATAAAACAAGACAAAGATAAGCCCTAGAAAATCCTTGAAATGGTTAGTATGATATGCCATGTCATGATGTCATGATTATGCTAAGAAATCATAGATATAGCAAGCACAAGCAAATCAGACAAAAGACCTTAGGTTTAAAGCTTGCATGGGTTTTAAGGTGGTACCCTCTTGAAGTTGGATTGGTTCAACTTGTCCTATAAATTGTAACTGGGTTCTAAGGGATCTCAATATCACTAACCTTTCCCACAAGCTTTGTTCGATAGGAGACTGACTTTCAACCAAACAAAATTCAAGAGTCGAGACTCAATGAGTGTAGCATCGAGTATCTGCCGACTTTGGGAATACACCAAAGATGTCCATCTCGCTATGTCCTAATGGCCAAGTTATTCATTTAAAGGTTCTAAGGTCAGTTGACGTTTGATGACACCACACAGCGGCCCCGTATTCTCCTTGATTAACTAAAGGGCTATCGGTACCAACCAAAGTGTCGCATCAACATAGCCATCACTTCAACCGTGTCGGTATACCCCGCACAATTTCCACGATCTATTGCTACTTACCTAATAGGTTTCCCCAGATCCGGGTGTAGGATCTATAGTAACCCAAATAGTACCATTAAAATTAAAGCAAATTATTGTACCCCAAACTTTTCCGTCTCATTTCTCAAAGGATCATCTTGGACCCTCAGATTTTGCTTCCATCCAATTCCAAGCCTTGAATCACAAATTTTCCAAGAAAGTCATTCACAAGGGAAAATGGTCATTTGCATACTGGAAAGTCAAACTTTAACTTTTGGATCAAAGTCAAGTTTCAAGAGTCATATTTTATAAAGACATGTTGAAATATGAGGTTTGTTTCATCAATAAATTCAAAAGTCAAAATTACTTTGGGAAAGTCAAAATTCTAAATACTTAGAATTTTTCTAAGTATTTAAGAAATATGACAAGCTCGGAACTTCTAGCCAGATTATCACCATAATGCAAGCTGATTCTGGAAGAACTTCTAACTCAAGAGTTTTAGATCTCAATGAGGCCTAAAACACTGCAGAACATAACTTCTTCTAGAAGTCTTGGGATTTCAAGTTGTACGTATTCAAAGACACATCTCTGAAGCTTAGGCACTTAGTAAATTCTGAGCATTTTCAAGTCAGAAGTTGTCTACAACTTATGGGCCAGTTTTGACGTAGGTTTAGTCAGAAGTTGCAAGAGTAACTCAAAGAGGGCTTACAAAGAATGTCATAAGTTATCTGGAAAGTCTGAGAACTAACTCAGAACATGCTGGAGCAAAGAGATTAAAGGATCAGAAGTTGGATGTTGGTTCTAAGTTGCGCTGATGCTGAATTTCTGACCCAGAATTAAGCTATGATGCATAATCTCCCATTGCGGGATTTCTTGTTTGATAAATCTCATCAACATTTAATGCTCACAACCACTTTTGAGTTTTTAGCCTAAGGATTTCCCCACGTGTGGCATAGAAGTACATTATTGTCCTTGAAAAAGAAAACTTTTATACAAGAGTATGTTGGGCCCGTGCTTTGTTTTTGCTCCTAAGGGTACTTTTCCTTAATTCATGCTTATAAATCTAGCTTTGGCACGGCTAAAAGCTGCTAACCACCATACTTGTTTATCTTACTTCAAGAACAAGCCAGCATGCTAGCATGATGGTGGTACTTTTGACTCCTCCAAGCTACAAAATTATTGCCTAAAAATTGAACTTCATTTGCAACTATGAAGGGGCCGGTCAAAAAAACTGAAAAGAAAAAGCTTTGAAACCTTGCTAAAAATTCCAGGAATCTGAAACTGCAAACACAAATACAAAACCTGCTAGTTTTTTATTCTTGCATTCAAACTCAAATTTCCCTCAAGTGTTTCTTGACCAAATCATCCATACACCATTCATAACTTAAGTTAAAGGTTGTTCCCGTCTGCTGAGCACGTGAGGAAGCTGATCAGAACATTACAAGCAGTCATAACCAAACTCCAGTTTACAGGACCTTTTCCAGCTGCAAGGTAAGCTTCTGTTAACTCTCATCATATCACTTAGGCATTGTTAAACTTGCATATCCAAAATACAAACATCAGTTTAAAGGTTCTTAAGGAAACTAGGATTAGCATATACATGTTTGTTTCTGATTTACAGTCTTGACATTTTTTATGTTTCTGAAACCATGATGGAAACCTACCATAATTGCTATGAATGTGTTTTCTGTTCTGTTAAGAAATGACTAAGTTGCAGATGTTCTGATTAGCATCAAGAAAGAGATGGAGTTTATCATCAGAGTTTACTTTGTGATACATATTTATGCATTTGCTTCTGATACCGGATGTACAGCCACCCCAGTGGTAGAAAGCGTGCGCATAAGACATTAGTACTAAGGGTCTTGGGTTCTAATCCCATAAGCATCTTTTTAGGTTCATTTATTGACATTTTTACCCATTCATCTGTCAGACAGTATTCCTAAATCAGAACTTCTAGACAATCTTACCCAACAACATTATCACCTCACTCTCTCAAATAGTCAGAACTTCTGATTTTCTAGAGACATTAGAACTTCTAGGTTCCCAGCTACACTATAGCTTATGAACCCCTTCAAAAATCAGAACTTCTAGGTTTTCCTTTATTCCCATCAACCTCAGAACTTGGTGTACCCAGGCCCAGAACTTCTGACCTTTTACTTTCCTACTAACACTTTCTCTCTTGGAGTGTATCAGAGTCAGAACTTTTGTTCCTTCTCATTTCAGCAACGTGTTGATTATGACTCCCTTTTCTCTTAATTATCTTATTTTAGCTTTAATAACCAAAAACACCAAAAAAACATTTTTATATTTATATACTTTATTTTATCTCTTTTTAAACCAAGAGGTCAAAAATATTTTCTTAAGCCAAATTATTTCTTTTCTTAACAAAAACAAAACAAGTGCATTTCAATTCTTGTATATTATTTCAATATGGTTGTAATAGATAATTAGGACTTCCATTTCTTGCAATCCCCGTTTGTAAATTTGTACACCCCATCCCCCTAATGTTTGTAATAGCGTAGAATATTTACTTTCCGCAATTTATCGCTTTAATATAAATGCTAGTAATTAGGATTTGTATGGAAAGATAAAAATTAACAAATAGATAACCCTAATCAAGACTAAATGCATGCAATCAAACACACTATACACACATGCACCATTAGGGTAATCCTACTTTGCTGCCTTTCGGAAAATAGTCATGTCCCTCGAACATGGGTGTTTTAGCAAAGACCCTTGATAAAAGATCGTAGTCCCTCGATGACACTCGATGTTGCCTTCGGTAAACGATCTAGTCCCTAAACGACATTGCTATAAACGTCCCATAGGTTTCCTTCTATGACTATACAAAATGTCCTGCGCTCGTCCCTTCACATCCTACGATGGGGCTTCTTATCAATCAATGGTAAGATAGCAACATCTAAAGGAGGAGGAAAAGAACATCTAAGACCTTCTGAGTAGGTGGATTTGCTCCTAGTTGCTCGCTTGCTCACAACAAAAACATTTTATACACCAACACACTCATTTGAAACATTTTCAAAAGACAAAAACTTTGTACGCGTTCTTATAGAAACGAGAGCCATTACAAATAAGACACCTTTTTAAAATCTCTTTCAAAAAAACACATTCCACAAGCACCTCTTTGAGCTATTTTCGAAACAACACTTTGTACGCGTTCTTATAGAAACGAAAACCATTACAAATACATTTTCAAAATACTTTCAAAACCTACACCACAAGCACACATTCAAACAAAAGCAAGTGATCTAGCAAGCAACTAAGAGCCCGTAGATAACTACGGATGAAAGGGGTGCTAATACCTTCCCCTTTCATAATCTACCCCTCGAACTCAAGAAAACATCTCTAAAGGTTTTTCCTGTTCTTTTCAACCTTTCCTTTTGGATAAAAGAAAAGTCGGTGATGACTCTTGCTATCCGCAACATTGTGATCAAACGCAAACACCCAAGTCAGTTCTCCCACCGTATCACACAAACAAACAAGCAAACAATTTAGAAATGATCTAGACCCTAAGGTAAACCCCACTTTTATAATTTACTCCCCAGCAGAGTCGCCAGTTATGTGATACGATGGAAGAACTGACTGTTTAATACTGGTTTGCGTTTTTCATTCGCAAATGTCGCGGTAAGCAAGAGTCGCCACAGACTTTTATTTTATCCTACAAAGGAAACGGTGAAAAGAATTGAAAAAGATCTTTTTTCGAGATTTTCTAAGTAGGTGGTAGATTATGGAAAGGAAAGGTAATAGTACCATTTCTATCCGTGGTTTTCCACGGGCTCTTTGGTACTTGCTCTTTTTTTTTAAAACTGTTTGTGTTTGTGTGTTTCGAAAGATTTTGTCTGCTTTATGGTAACTCCTATATCAGTCATCAAGAGTGTGATAAAGCGTTTTTGAAAAGTATTTTGAAAAGTGTGTAAGTTTGAAAACTTTCAGGTTTGAGTAAGTACTAAAGAGTCATATACCTACTCGAAAAAGGACGTTCTTTTCCTCCTTTCCTTTAGATAGTGCTATCCTACTATTAGTGAGTTGGTATCCCTATCATCGGATGTTGAGGGACTATCGAAAGGGACGTTATGGTCATTGAAGGCAACGTGTAAGAATACCTTAGCAATTTCGAAGGGAGTGTCATCATATAGGCAACATCGAGGGACAAGATCATTTTTCTCGTAGGCAACTCGAGGGACGTTAAGGGACCACGATCTTTTATGATGACTTTTATACCGAGGGTCTTTGCTAAGATATCCCTACGTTCGAGGGACGTGACCATTTCCGAGGCAACCGAGTGAGGAATGCCCTAAGGATGCAAGTGTGAGAAGTGTGTTTTTTCAGTTATATTATCTTGAGGTTAGTGATCTACGATTAATTTTATTAATCTTGCCATGCACACCTACTTACTAGAAATTATGTACAAGCATACAAGAATGTAAAAGCGAGAAATAAAGGTTCCTACGCTATTACAGGGCTTTGGTGTAGATACATAATAATGGACGAAAAGTAAAGTGCGAAAAAATGAAAATCCTAATTAGGGCTACTACAATCCATAGGCAGATACATAATAATATAAAATGCGCGCGCGAAATAAAGAAGCGTCTAGAAACCTAATAAAATATTCTAAGTAAACAAGAACTTATTTGTTTGATTTTTGTTTTAACTAAGAAAAATAATTAAATTAAATATCCTAAAGTCTATTTAGAAAATAAAAATTAATTAAGAAAAATAGTCTAAGTTTTTTTATTTTTGATTATGAAAAAAAAATAATTTAATCTAATTAAATCATAAGTTCAACTTCATTTTAAATTAAAGAAAATAGTTAAAATATTTATCTAAATTATTTACAAAATTAGTTTAATTAAAAAATACTAACCTAATATTTTGGTGACTTTTTATGATTTTTATGATTAATTAAATAAATGAAAGCAAAAAATTAAAAAAATAAAATATTAAAACAAAAACAAATGGGCTTGGGGTTATTCAGTAAAACAAGTGGTGCTGATGGAATTTTACTGGGCCTAAACATGAGAAACCCAACTTGCTTCTGGATTCAATGTGGACGTGCCTGGAGAGGGCATGGTGCTCCGCGTATTTGCATTCATTGGATCTGAATTAACTATGATCTGATGGTTTAGATTGGTGGTCCATGATACACTTCTGGCTATAAGGAATGCTGGATCCTATATGAAATATTAAGAAAATGGAAAATGTTGGACCTGGGATTCGAACCCAGGTCCCTTCCTTCACATACATACGCCTTTACTAGTTGTGTTGCTACATCATTTATTTATATAAAGAAAACAATAGCATTATATTAGAAAATCAAGGCAACTATTTGAAAATTCAAAAAACGCGCGCACTGCCTTGATTGGCCAATGGGGAATTGACACACTTCGTGCCGGAGTCAACAAGTCCAGTTTGACGGAGTCAACACTATGGTCACTGTGGTACGGTGGGAGAACTGACTTGAGGTTTTGCGTTTGTTTTCGCAAATGTTTCGGTTGGCAAGAGTCGCCACCGACTTTTTATTTTATCCTAAGGAAAGGTTAAAAAGCACAGCAAAAACCTTTGAGATGTTTTCTTGGGTTCGGGGAGTAGATTATAGAAAGGGAAGGTATTAGCACCCTTTTTATCCATGGTTATCCATGGGCTCTTAGTTACTTGCTTAGATCAACTTGCCTTGATTTTCAATTGTTTGAAATGGTGCTTTGTGTGCGTGGGTCTGAAAATGTTTTTGAAAAGAGGCCAATGTGGTGGCAACCTTTGTAATGATCCATGTTGGGATGTATACAAAGGTGTATGTCTTTTGAAAAGGTTTTCAATGTTTTTTTTTAAAGTTGTTTTGAAAGTGTAGTGATGTGTGGTTTTTGAAAATAGGCAAGTATTTTGTTTTGCAAGTTTGATTCAAGTAACTAAGAGGTTGTCTACTCCTAAATTTCTCAAAGATTTTCTCCTATGTTTTTAACCCTTTTAACAATTTTGTTCCACCATTGCATTTGGTGGACAATCTTGTGTTAGGATGTGAAAGGGACAGGCGCGGGTCATCGTTTAGACCATAATTACAATGGTGCCAAGTATCTTTGGGCAATTTTTCCTTGGAGGGACTTTGATCATTTTTTTAGGCAACTTTCGAAAGCGTCATCGAGGGACTATGATCATTTGATTGTTTGTTTTGCCCAAAGAGACCTAGCATGCAATATGGCCCATTATTGAAGGCAACAAGTGGAATACCCTAGGGGTGCAAGTGTGATTAGTGTTGTCCATTTTCATGCTTGTTTATCTTGCAATTAGGTCAAACTATTTTTGGTTGATTGATTCGCATACAAACCCTAATTCTAACATGGCATAATTAGAAAGCATTAAAGTGCGAAAAATAAAGTTCCTAAGTTATTACAACACAATATATGGGAAGGGGGTACAAATGTTCAAATGGGGGGTATTTTGACAAGGAATTTAAACCTAGACTATTACATCAAATTGAGAATTTACAAGATATTTAATAGACAACAATTAAATAAAAATGGAATAAATATGCAAGATGCAAAAATGTTTTTTATGTGTATGAAAAAAAAGTATTTCTATATGTCAAATAAACAAAATAAAAAGTATTAATTTTTGGAATTTTTATGTATTTAGGGCAAAACCCTAATTTATTAAATAAAAGGTATTAATTATTTAATATATACAATATTTAATAATTATGTACAAAAATAAAATAAAAATGAATTATATTGGTCAAAAAGGTATTTTTAATACTAAATATTAATAAAAATAAAAATGTATATATCTTGCATTTTAACCTAAATATATTAATATATATATATATATATATATATATATATATATATATATATATATATATATATATATATATATATATATATATATATATATATATATATATATATATATATATATATATATATATATATATATATATATATATATATATATATATATATATATATATATATATATATATATATATATATATATATATATATATATATATATATATATATATATATATATATATATATATATATATATATATATATATATATATATATATGTATTTGTATTATTTATTAAATATATTGAATATGTACATAATAATATTTAATATTTATAAAAAAGTATATTTTATATAAAATATTTTCAGAAGATAAAATAAAATAAAAATGGAAAATAAAATGTGTTTGCATTATTTTAGTATTTTTTAAATAAAAGTATGTAAGTATTTATTTATGTACAAACATTATTTTAAACAAATAAATGCCTAATAAATATAAAAATGGTGTAAAAATATTTTTTTATATTTTTAATATTGTGAGGAAAAATAAATAAGTCAGAACAAAAAAGAAAAGGTCAAAAAATCATGAAAATAAGCATAATGGGCCAAGGGGGTTTAAAAGTAACAAAAGGGTGCAAAAAGAAAGTCAACTCAGGCCCAGCCCAAGAAGACTTCATCTTCAACCTCAGAACATGTTTGAACAACCATCCACGCGTGTTTTCTATCTCCCAATTCCTGGACTTTCAAGCAAAACTCACAACATGAAAAATGTAGAGCATTAAAAGACGAATCCAGACATATAAAGAACTTGACTTAACTCTCTAAGATGAGAGAGAATTTCTTCTCCCCCAATTCCTGACCTAGTTTTTGTTCCATGTTCAGACATTAAATTCTCACAGCACACATAATATAAATGAAAACTAATTACATGGGCATGTTCAGGGCTATGAATGTGACATATTTTCTTCACAAACCTAAAGCTAACAATGCTTGGATAGAGAGATACGAGTTCATGAACTTACCTGTTCAGTTGGAATCGTATCTGGTGATAGAGGTACTTTTAGTGCAAGGTGATGATTGGTACAGCTTCCTTGATGTCCAGGGATGTTATTCCAAGTTTTACTTTGCTTTGAAACTAGCTGAATCGAGTTATAGAACTCCACCTGCAAAACAGAAAAATGAAAATGGTGATGTTGATTGGGAGTGTTACAGGTCGTGTTTGAGGTTTGGAATAGCTTCAGGGGATGTTATGGGATGTGTTTGAAGTGATTTTAGCAAGAATGCATGAAAGGATTGAGCTATGGAACTCAATCTGCAGCAGGTCCCCTGTTTTTGCAGTTTGAGGGTGATTCTGTGTTTGAGAGGGTGTTGGAGATGGTTGGCTCGTGTTCTAGCTCAGGTTTAATGATTAGAAAGTGTTTGACAAGTTTGCTTAAGCTTTGGTTTACAGGAATGATAATTGTGTTATGTTATGCTAGCTTTCTTCAACTTTAAGCAACAAATGTCCACTTGAGTTTTTAGACTGATAGAGGCCCCCCTAATGCTGCAAACCTTGGCCTTGATCAGTGTAATTAGCTCATAAACTTGTTCCAAAGAGATTTGCATTGTACTTGCTTGGATTGTTAATTGACATAAAGTGCAACTTTTCTAAAATAGATATAATGCTTTATCTAAAAATGGCTTAATCTTGCATATAATGTTTGAACTCATAGAATAACACCTTGGCACAAAGGATTGGCATTAAATTATGGAGTGTAGATGAGATAAAAGACCTGTAATCAAGGAAAGCAAGCTGAATTCAAAATGGCACAAATGTATGAACATGTAAATTGGCCAAATCAAAAGTGAGTTTTTCCCATCTTGCCAAATTCGATTCTCCCTAACCATTAGGTTGTTTGATGAGTTCTTGGACATTTTGGAAAGCTTGGAATGTGTACTACAATCCATCTTTGAAATGAAAATTGAAATTCCAAGTGGAAGTATGTGAAGAATGGTCTTGAAGTTAGGAAAAAATCCTGCCTAAAATAGGTCAAATTTCTCTAAGTTAAGAATGGTTTGGTACCCTTGTTCCAAAAATTGTAACTTGAGCTACAAGCTTCTTTTGAGGAAACTTTGTGAATCAAAGTTGTAGACTTTGCAATAGGCTACAACTTTCATGTTTTGACTTTTCCTTGAATCCAAATGCATCTTGGTGAGAAAGTGGGACAAAGTTAGGAAAAAATTAGGGTTTTTCATAACTTAGAAAAATTCTAAGTTATGAAAAATCTTCATTTCAAACCCTAATTTGCAATTCTTGATTTCTTGATGAACAAGTTTCATGATTTGGCATGTTTTGATGAAAAATTAATCTTGACACTTGATTTTGACCAAAAAGTCAAAGTTTGACTTTTCAGTATACAGTCAAAATTGATCAATTGACTGGGAAATTCAACTGTCAATCTTGTGTATTTGGGATCTTTTGAACTTGTTGAGTATGTCAAGACAATTCCATGGGGTCCTTGAGTCCATATGTGAGTTTGGTTTGCCATTGGCCAGGTCAAACAGTCAAAAATTGCCTTTGTGCAGTCAAAACCCTAAAAATGACCATTTTGCCCTTTTGGTGATCTGATCAAATTTCTTGTGGAATTGTGATCCAAACTTGACCAAATGGTCCATATGAGTTCATAATGTTGATGTGGGTCAATTTTCATGAGATTTGACTGTCAATTGGCCACAGTTGACTTTTTCCCCAATACAGCTGATTTCTAGGTCAACTGTCCAATTGACTAGGCAAAATTTGGAATCAAGACTTGAAACTTGGTATGGATAAACTTGGAAGTCCAACATGAAGCATGAAAGTCATCTTAGGCATTTTAGGTCAAAATATCTTTGTGTAAACACAAACCCTAATTTGGGTCAACAATGCAAGGAGAAGTCTTGAGCAGAGGAAACCCTAACTGGATCTTTGAGCCCCAAGGGTTTTGTAATGAGAAAATGTTGAGGAAATGGGAGGGCAAATTTTGGGGTACAACAGTTGCCCCTGTTCAATCTTCTTGAACCTGAAGAGTTAGATTGGCAAGTTTGCCTTTCGTGACTCGAGGGTAAAAGGAGATTGGACACTAGAGTGCCCGGAAATTTGCACTCGCATGTTGGAGTATCAGCAATGTGATGTCGGGAATGGGCTTATAGATGCCATTTGGAGAGATGGTGGGTAGGGAGATGGGCTTATAGATGCCATCTAGAGACGTGACAGAACCTTGTCGAGAATGGGCTTATAGATGCCATTTGGAAGTGTTGATCGCATAAGAGATTCCTTAGCGAGAACTTGTGTATTTTGAGAAAGACAGACGTTTTCCTGGCTTGTTACAGGTGTTGATCTTCAATCTCCTCATGCAGACATGCCCTGGCTAGATACAGGAATCGAGTCTACAATCGGTTGCTCACAGATATGCCCTGGCTGGATACAGGAATCGAATCTTCGAACTCTTCAGACATGCCCTGGCTAGATACAGGAATCGAGTCCGGAATTGTGACAGTTGATAGATATGCCCTGGCTGGATACAGGAATTGAATCTTCAAACTCTTCAGACGTGCCCTGGCTAGGTACAGGAATCGAATCTGGAAATGTTGTCAACAGACATGCCCTGGCTAGATACAGGAATCGAATCTGGAATTATGGTAGTTGATAGACATGCCCTGGCTGGATACAGGAAACGAATCTTCAAACTCTTCAGATGTGCCCTAGCTAGATACAGGAATCGAATCCGGAAACTGATCACTTACAGATGTGCCCTGGCTAGATACAGGAATCGAATCTGGAAACTGTGACAGTTGAAGGTAGTTGTCTTTTTCCTGAAAAGGCAAAACATCAGTTGTATGCAATGTCATGATGTATGACATGCATGATGTCATGACGTTCAAAATGAGATAGTGTCGTATGCACTTTATCATGTATGTAAGCAAGATGTATGAAATGCGAAATGTTTATGAATGTATTTTTGTCTAGGAAAATAAATCCTTGACGACCGGTCGGGGAATTAAATCCTGGGCTGATGTTGAAGAGTAGAGCTCTTCGTTTCCGCTGGGGATGACGGTTGCAAGAATACACCGGTAGGAGAAGATGAATCCGTTGAGGAATAAACTTGTTGGAGAGATTACTCTACGGGGAATTGCTCTGTGGAAGAGATACTTTGCTGAGGTTTGACGAGAGCTTCACTAAGGATTTCAATGATGGACTCCGCTGGGGATAACAATGATAAACTCCTCTGGGGATTGCGTTGATAAGTTATGTTGGGGAACTTTGATGAACTCCGCTGGGGATAGGAAGAATTTTGCCGAGGGCGATATTCTGTGGTAATTAGCTGAGGATAACCCAGTTATAAGCCCTTGTGAGGAATAACCTTGAATAAAACTCGGGAGAGACGTCCGTACCCTGCAGGGGAATAGCTTCAAGACCTGCCGGGGATAAGAATTCCACTTTCCTGGGGAAACTTTTCAGATTATACTGGAAAATGATTCCACTGGAGTGTCCGTATTCCGCCGGGGAACAATCTTAGATCAAGACTGCCGGGGATGCTTGCTGATGAATGCCTATACTCCGCTGGGGAATGTTGCTATCTTGTCTTACTCTGTGGGGAATTGAGATAACTTGATCACATACTTCAGTTAAATCTACCTTGGTACTTCGGCGGACAAAGCAACCAGACTGCATCAGACAACTCTACATTGCCCCTGTTTCTGATGTCACCTGTAATTAGTCTTTTGTTTCGTATGCAAGTACTTGTGAATTAGAAACTTAATGTCAAATGCATATATCAAAAATGAACATTGGACGTTCTTCGCAAGACAAAACAGAAAAGGGAAAAACAATTGGCAATTTGTTTGGAAAACTGAATCTGTATTGATTTTGAAGTTTGCCTGAAAATAGGCGTTTTTTTTTTGTACAAGAGGCTGACGTCCTAGTAAGAGAACGCCACCGAATAAGATAAAGTTTATACAATTTTGAAAAGGAAACAAAACAGCTATGTGCATAATATTCCCACTGGGTTCCAACTCTGCTATCGCCTTTATGTCTTCAAGCGTCTCATCACTTTGCTGCTTAGTTGAAGATGAAGCTGATTGATCGATGCCAAAGTCTGAGCCAGATAGTTGATGCCGAATTCTGGATGCAAGGTGATCCAATGAGACATAGTGTTACGCTTTATCCCTAACTTTTTCCTGGACCGCCCTTTCGGGTTTTCGGTCCACCGGGATACCCATTTTTGCCCAAGCCGCCTTTTCAGGTTTTCGACTTGCCGGGTGTACAGATTTTTTTTATTTCATCCCTTATTTTTGCCTGAACCCTTTTGGTTCGCCGGGAAGCCCTTATTTTTGCCTAGGTATGTCAACCTAGCGGGTCTTTTATTCATGCGTAGTATCTTTTTACTATGTCTGCATTGGCGGGGTGAGGAAGGTCGTCACCATCCATGGTGGTTAGAATCATGGCTCCTCTTGAGAACACATGTTTAACCATAAATGGCCCTTCGTACGTAGGGGTCCATTTGCCCCTGGGATCACTTTGAGGAAGGATGATGCGTTTGATTACCAGGTCCCCCACTTGATACTCTTGTGGTCTGACTTTCTTGTTAAATGCCCTGATCATCCATTTTTGGTACGTCTGACCATGACAGACAGCAGTGAGTCTCTTTTCGTCAATCAGGTTTAATTGATCAAGTCGAGTCTGGATCCAGTCATCTTCACTCAGATCTGCATCCTTCATTATCCGGAGAGAGGGTATCTGGACTTCAATCGGCAAGACTGCCTCCATGCCATAGACCAAGGAAAAAGGAGTTGCCCCAGTTGACGTCCTTGCTAAGGTACGGTACCCATGAAGAGCAAATGGTAACATTTCGTGCCAATCTTTGTAGGTCACTGTCATCTTCTGCACAATTTTCTTGATGTTTTTATTCGCCGCTTCGACAGCTCCATTCATCTTCGGCCGGTAAGGAGAAGAGTTGTGGTGTTGTATCTTAAATTGCTCGCAGAGCTCAGTGATCATCTTGTTGTTAAGATTGGTACCATTGTCCGTAATGATTCTTTTCGGGACGCCGTACCGACAGATCAGGTTATGCCAAATGAAACGTGCAACGACGCTCTTAGTTACGATGGCGTAGGAAGCTGCCTCAACCCACTTCGTGAAGTAATCAATTGCTACTAGGATGAAGCGATGCCCGTTGGATTCCGTTGGTCGGATCTCACCGATCATATCAATCCCCCACATTGCAAAAGGCCAAGGTGCCGTCAGGACGTTCAGAGGAACCGGAGGGATATGCACTTTATCAGCATAGATCTGGCATTTGTGACAAGTTCGAGAATGTTGGTAACAGTCGGCTTCCATTGTGGACCAGAAATATCCTGCCCGAAGGATTTTCTTTGCCATGGTATGTCCACTGGAATGTGTTCTGAATGTACCTTCATGTAGTTCTGTCATGATCTTCTCTGCTTCAGCCTTATCCACGCAACGCAGTAGAGTTGAATCATGATTCCGTTTGTAGAGAATGTCGTTGCTGAGGAAGAATTTTGCCGCAAACCTTCTCATGAACTTCTTGTCATTGACAGATGCACCTTCAGGGTATTCTTGAGTTTCCAAGTATCTCTTTACCTCATAATACCAGGGTTTTTCAGTCACTGTCTCATCCTCAAGATCACAACAGTATGCCGGTTCGTCCAACTTCCAGATAATGATCCGGGGAGCTTCATTGTCCCATTTGACTTTGAACATTGAAGACATTGTATCTAGTGCGTCCGCTAGCTAATTCTCCTCTCTTGGGAAGTGTTCAAAAGTTATCTCTTCAAAGTGGGGAAGCAAAGTCAACACATACTCCTTGTAAGGAATAAGATTTGGGTGTTTCATATCCCACTCGCCTTTGATCTGATTGATCACGAGAGCGGAATCTCCGAAGACACTCAGAAACTTGATCCTTAAGTCGATTGCAGCTTGAAGACCCATGATACATGCCTCATATTCTGCCATGTTGTTGGTGCAGTTGAAACATAGTCGGGCGGTGAGTGGAGTATGAGTACCTTTGGGGAATATGATCGCAGCGCCGATACCATTACCCAAAGCGTTGGAGGCTCCGTCAAAATGCATAGACCATCGGGATCCTTCCTCAGGTCCTTCATCTGGTCCAGGCACTTCACAATCTGTTACTACCATGATATCTTCGTCCGGAAATTCAAAGTTCAAGGATTGGTAATCGTCTACGGGTTGGTGTGCCAAATGATCTGCCAGTACACTTCCTTTGATTGCTTTTTGAGTGGTATACTGGATATCATATTCTGTCAAGATCATTTGCCATCTTTCTATTCTTCCAGACAGAGCAGGCTTTTCGAATATGTACTTGATGGGATCCATCTTTGAAATCAACAAAGTAGTGTGAGTCAACATATACTGTCTCAGCCGGCGAGCAGCCCATACCAGAGCGCAGCAAGTTTTCTCGA
Organism: Vicia faba; assembly: GCA_948472305.1. Taxonomy (NCBI): domain Eukaryota; kingdom Viridiplantae; phylum Streptophyta; class Magnoliopsida; order Fabales; family Fabaceae; genus Vicia; species Vicia faba. The sequence continues at coordinate 139,699,501 of OX451735.1, forward strand.
GCAGTGAGTACCGAGACTCACAGTCGGTAAACTTTTTGCTCAGGTAATAAATAGCGTGCTCTTTTCGGCCAGACTCGTTATGCTGCCCCAGCACACACCCCATTGAATTGTCAAGCACTGTCAAGTATAGTATCAGAGGTCTCCCTTCCACTGGTGGCATAAGAATGGGTGGCTCTTGGAGATACTCCTTTATCTTTTCGAAAGCGGCCTGACATTCATCGTTCCAACGTACTACTTGATCTTTCTTCAGTAATTTGAAGATTGGCTCACAGGTAGCAGTTAGATGTGAGATGAATCGGGCAATGTAATTTAGTCGTCCCAGAAAGCCTCTGACTTCTTTCTCTGTCTTGGGAGTCGGCATCTCTTGTATGGATTTTACCTTGGCAGGGTCCACCTGAATACCTTTATCGCTTACAATGAAACCTAGCAATTTTCCAGACCTCGCCCCAAAGGTACATTTGTTTGGATTCAACCTCAGCTTGTACAACTTCAGTCGGTCAAACAGCTTCCGCAGATGGTCAAGGTGTTCCTCCTCAGTTTGGGACCTTGCAATCATGTCGTCAACGTATACCTCAATCTCATGATGGATCATATCATGAAATAAAGCAACCATGGCACGTTGGTAGGTTGCCCCAGCATTTTTCAACCCGAATGGCATGACCTTGTAGCAGAAGGTGCCCCACTGAGTCACAAAGGTAGTCTTTTCCATATCTTCCGGAGCCATCTTGATCTGATTATACCTTGAAAAGCCATCCATGAAGGAGAACACCTTGTGTTGAGCAGTATTGTCAACAAGAACGTCGATGTGAGGTAGGGGAAGTCATCCTTGGGGCTTGCCCTGTTTAGATCCCTGTAATCGACACACATTCTGACCTTACCGTCCTTCTTCGGTACCGGCACCACATTGGCAACCCACTGAGGGTAAGAAGTCACTGCTAGAAACCCGGAATCAAATTGCTTCATAACCTCAGCTTTGATCTTTTCGGACATCTCTGGACGCATACGGCAGACCTTTTGCTTTACCGGAGGGCAGTCTTCCTTGGTAGGCAGGTGATGAACCACGATGTCGGCATCCAAACCAGGCATGTCTTTGTAAGACCAAGCAAAGATCTCCATGTAGTCATGCAGCATCTGGATCAATCGTTGCTTCATGCTGAGCTCTAGATTGGCACCAATCTTGACTTCTTTTCTATCTGTCTCAGTACCAAGGTTCACTGTTTCCACGGGCTCTTCATGCGGCTGAATGGCCCTCTCTTCCTGGAGTAGCAGTCTTGCGAGTTCACCAGGCACTTCGCAATCATCTTCACCTTCGTCTTCGGCCAAGTTGATCGGATTCTCGAAGTCATAACTGGTGGTAGCAGAGCTGTTACCAGTGAGATCCAGAGTGGATTGAAACCTGTATAAGTGAGTGTGTGTAAATATAGTTGTTTTGCAATATATATAACACAGAAAGAAAAAGAGCGCAAGATTTGAAATGCAACAAACGTCCAATGTTTTGATTATTGATATATGGAAATGTCATACAAAAAAGCCCTCACAGATGGAGCTACGATGCCCCGGGTAGGACACCGAGCCAATAAAAGTTTCAACATATTGTTTGTTACAAATTGAAAATCAAAAGAGTTCATTACTGCGTGACAAATGTAATAGGTGTAAAATCCTTTGCCGTCCAGTTGCTTGGTCCGTTGTTGGTGGTTGGATAGATCCAACTGTCAAATTCTGCTTCCTCTACGTCCTCCTCGATAGCATTCACCCTTGGGTTGGTGATGAACACCGGAGCCTTTCTGATTCTTTCCTTGCGAACAGCCCTCTGAGCCTCTGCAGTGAAGCCCAACCCAAACTTGTCGTTCTTTTGAGTGAAGTCAGGAAGTTGACCCTAGTTTGCGCACTTGCCTTTCTCGATTACAGCCCGGGCATCCTTCAGGGAAGCCATCTTCAAGGGGAAGTCTTCTTCAACCACTGTCTCAGCTGACACCAAAGTTGGAGGTACCTCCTCAAAATGTTGAAAGGGGGTTTCAATAAACTCCCCGTCCATCTCGATATACCGGAATGAATTCAAGTGACTTACCATGTATTCCTCCTCACCCTGCACAGTAACAATCTTCCCTTTGACAGGGTATTTGAGCTTTTGGTGTAGAGTGGATGTTACTGCCCCAGCCTTGTGAATCCAGGGTCGACCCAACAAGCAGCAATAAGATGGACGAATATCTATTACATAGAACGTTGAGTCGAAGACTTGGGAACCCACACGAATAGGAATGTCTACCTCACCGTGCACCATCCTCTTAGAACCGTCGAAGGCTCTAACAATGATGTTACTAGGTTTCAATTCCAGGCCCTCACAATCCAAGCGATCTAAGGCCTTCTTGGGCAAAACATTCAGGGAAGAACTGGTGTCCACCAACACGTGTGCGAGAGTAGTGCCCCTGCATTCTATAGAGACGTGCAGGGCATCATTGTGATTTTTCCCTTTGGCGGTAAGGTCTGCATCTGAGAAACCCAAGCCATTGTCAGCTGTCAAATTAGCCACACAGTCAGTGAATTGATCTGCAGAGGTCTCTTGCGGTACATGGGCTGTTTTCAGAAATGAAATCAGGGCCTTTGTGTGGGCTTCTGAGCATAGCAGCAATGATAGCATAGAGATTTTGGAGGGGGTATGCCCCAACTGTTCAACAACATTGAAGTCACTCTTTTTAATGATTTTAAGGATTTCCTCCATCTCTTGTTGGGAGGCTTCAACAGCAGTCTTTTTTGGTGCCTCCGTCCTGGCAGGCAAATCGGTAGCAACTTCTTTGCCCCGATCATCAGAGGACTCGGCGGCAGTAGTAGACACAGGAACTTGATTTGGAACATGCACACTTGCGGGTGTGATGATAAGAGGTTTTCGGATAACTGGTGGTGCAATGTTAGGCGAGAAGAGCCTGCCACTGCGAGTAATCTTGGCGGGACCAGTGATGTTACTGATACTGGTACTGGTGTTGAACTCCTGCTTCACTCCAAGCACATATATGTCTGCCTCATAGTGCCATGGGACAGCCTTGTTATATTCATAGGGGAGAGGCCCCGGAACAGTAATGGTAATGGGTGCAACAGACATAATTTGGACTGGCTTCCTTGGGAGAGCCTTGGTAGGATTGTTGAAAATTGTGACGACAGATACTTCTTCAGCGGAAACAAACGGAACAGTAGTTTTCTTGAACAGAATTTCTTTGCTATCCATCAGGCTTTGGATGCCTGATTTCAGCAGCGGACAACCGGTAGGGATAACAGCACACAGGAGGCAACCCTTTCTACAGCCCGGAAATAAACCGGCTAGTAGTAAGTTCCTCTTAACAGTCAAAAGAGGGGTAGCAACATCATTCACCGAAACAGCATACAAATCTTCCTCGACGGCATTTACTCTATGCTAGGGCATAGGAGCAGTTACAACATTTGGCCTCTCAGGTGCCTCAAACTGAATTTCCTTCGCGTCGATAAGGTCTTGCACCTTGTTTCTCAGGGCCCAGCAATCATCAGTAGTATGCCCGGGGCTATCAGAATGATAAGCACAACGGGCATTTGGGTTATACTTAGGAGATGCAGTATTCACGACCTTTGGAGCCTCTTTGATGGTCACAAAGTTGGTTGATAACAATTGCGGTAAGATTTGTGACAAGGTCATACTCAGCCGAGTATACTGCCTCTTGGGCCTTTCACCTCTTTGTTGATTGTACTGCTGAGGAGCAGCAACAGGCTTTGAAATGACTAAGGCATTGACGGCTTGGCGGCTTTCTGGCTTGACTTGTCTTCTAAGACCATAGACTGCACTTACTTCTTTCTTGAACGGCCTCTTCTCAGTACTTGCGGAGGCAGCTTTCTGTATCTTTCCTGACCTGATGCCAGCTTCTATCATTTCACCTGTCAGAATCAAATCCGTAAACCCAGCGGAGGAGTTACCAACCAAATCATTGAAAAATGGACCAGACAAGGTCCCTATAAACATATCAACCAGCTCACGATCAGTCAATGGAGGCTGCACCCTGCCAGCCAAATCTCTCCATTTTTGTGCATATTCTTTGAACCCTTCGCCCATTCCTAGAGACATACCCTGAAGTTGGGTACGCGTAGGAGCAAGGTCAGAATTGTATTGATATTGTCTATAAAATGCGGTCGCCAAATCTTCCCAATGTCGGATACTGGTTCCATCTAGGTGATAGAACCACTCAAGCTGTGACCCCGAAAGGCTATCTTGGAAGAAGTGGATCCAGAGATTTTTATCTGCCGTGTAAGGTTGGATCTTCCTTACGTACGACCTGAGATGCAGCTTTGGACAGGAGGCCCCGTCATATTTGGCAAAGGCAGGCGCCTTAAACTTGTGTGGGATTACCACCCTAGAAGATAACCCCAAATCTCCGAAATCCAGCCCCGGCACATTCTGAATTTCCATGGCGCTCAAGAGGTCCTCTAATTGCTTGTATCTGTCAGCAGCAGGCGGGTATTGTTCGTCATTGTAATCCGTCTCGTTGTCAGAGACTGCAGGACTAGGAGCTCCTCCCCCTTGGGGACTGTCTTTCTCTGCAGAGGAAGTAGTTGGATCAGCCTCATTATGGAGTGTGTTCCCAAACCTGCGTCCAATGTTGAATAACGCAGTTCTCTTCTTCTTCTTCTTCTTCAGGAGCAAAGCTTTCAACTCTTGCTGACCTTGGGCCAGGCTCATGACCATTTCTTGGAACTGGGCACTTTGGGCTTGAAGGGCCTTGATTGCTTGCTCACTGGATGGTTCTGGATTCATGATGACTGTTCAAAATAAACAGCGAAGAAGATTAAGCAACCTGTAGAAAAAAAGGGGTACCTGTTATGCACATGATGCATGAGATGCTATCTATGCAATGCATTCAAGGGTTTTTAGAAATTCACAATTGTTGCAGACAAAAAGAACGCACGTCATATTAATAAGAAAAGATTTGTTAGTTCATAAATGCCTCATGGGCCAAATATTACAAAAACAACTTCTCAAGGTAAAAAGACGTTGTGCATCCTCTTTGGCGCAATGTAGATGTTGAGGGCCTCTTGCTCATGGAGTCGGCGAGTGAGCTCTAAAACCTTCTTCTCGTTGGCGTAGAAGCTGGCTTCAAAAGTGTTCCGTTCCTCCTTGAGTTGGATCCAACTCTTCTGCATCTCCTCCCACGATGTAGGCATGTCAGGATGTAGGATGGTGTAGGGAACCTCTCCTTCCTTGACGGGCTCTTTAATCACAGGGAGAACATGAGGATAAGGCATCATTAGACTCTGGGCTCGGGCTCGTACCCACTTGAGATAAGGTTCAAGAGGGATGGAGTTCTTGTGTCCCAGTGTCTTGCTATCAACCTTGTTGGGCTTCCCCCAAGCTCTGATGAATCTTTGGCGAAGTCCTTGCACATCGTTGTCGAAGTCAAAAACTAGGTCAGGAATCAACATGTCGTGAGGGCCATCTCTTTGTGCATATCCAAATTGCCTCAAAGCTAGGCAAGGGTTGTAGGTGATACCCCCTCTGATTCCAAGTAAAGGAACATTAGGAAACTCTCCACAATGATCGACGATGATGACATTTTCTCTTGACCGAGAACACCAATGTACATCAGAGTGAGTAAGAGTCATCAACCGTTGGGACCACCTTGAGCCTTGGTCATTCTTCAAGACAGATTGTGGAAGGTGCGAAATAAACCACCTTGCAAGGAGAGGAGTACAGCACATGAGAACACCCCTCTTTCTCATTGTTCGTGTGTAAAATGAGTGAAGAATGTCCCCAAGCAATGTTGGTATTGGATTTCTGGACAAGAAGATTTTGACGGCGTTGACATCTACCAATTGGTCAGAATTTGGGAACAAGACCAACCCATAGATAAGGAGTGCCACAATCTCTTCAAAGGCTTGTAGGTCCAATGAATTCCAACACTCTTGTGCCTTCTCAAACAAGAATTTTGCTAAGAAGCCTTTGACACCGCTTCTAGTTTCCCAATGCCCCTTGATGTCAGAAGGCTGTAGATGTAATGCTCGAGCAACATCTTCAGGCTTTGGTTCCTTTTCCGTACCGTTGAAAGGTAGTTGATTAAGGATAGGAATTCTTAAGAGTTGAGAAAATTCCTCCAAAGTGGGTACCAACTGGTAGTCAGGGAAAGTGAAACAGTGGTGAAGAGGGTCAAAGAACTGGAATAGCACCTTCATCATGTCTTCTTCAATGTTGGTGTTCACTAAGCTGAGCAGTCTACCATGTCTTTCACTGAAGGATGAGCTTTCAGGAATTCTTGAGGTGAGCTCCTTGAGTTGAGGAGAGATTCTCACAAGGTTAACTTGGATGGTTTTTCTGCGAGGAATTTCCATGATCTACAAAACAAGAACAAAGATGAAGATCTAAACCCTTCAAGTGGTTAGTAAATGCATATGATGCCTTATGATGTTCATGATGTATGCACAAACATATGTACAAGCAAATCACACCAAACCCTAGTTTCAGGATTGCATGGGGTTTCATAGGTAAGTACCCTCTTGAGTGTAGTTGGCTTAAAAACCTGTCCTATAAATAGTAACCGGGTTCTAAGGAGCTCAATATCACTGGATTGTTTTCATTGTTCATTGTTTTGGTTTAGCCACTTAACTAGCGACCAAAATATTACAAGAAAACAACCCTCAATGAGTGTAGTATCGAGTATCTACCAACTTCGGACTGCACCAAAGCCGGTCATCTCACTACCCCTAATGAAAAGCCAAGATGGTCAAGTAAGGTTCTAGGTCATTAGTGCTTAGTGACATCACTCAGCGGCCCCGTACTCTCCTTGATTGAACTCAAGGGTTACCGGTACTCACAAATATGTCGCACTAATATAGCTATTGCTTCGACCGTGTCGGTATACCCCGCATAGTTTCCACAATGTATTGCTATCTATGAATGTTTCCCAAAATCCGGGTGTAGGATTGCAAACCCAAACAAGAGAGCCAAGATATAAAGCAATCAAATCAAACAATTAGTCATGCAAGAGGGTGATCTAAGCCCTAAGGTTACTCCACTTTTAAATTTCTCCCCAGCAGAGTCGCCAGTTCTGTGGTACGGTGGGAGAACTGACTTGAGGTTTTGCGTTTGTTTTCGCAAATGTTTCGGTTGAGCAAGAGTCGCCACCGACTTTTTATTTTATCCTAAGGAAAGGTTAAAAAGCACAGCAAAAACCTTTGAGATGTTTTCTTGGGTTCGGGGAGTAGATTATAGAAAGGGAAGGTATTAGCACCCTTTCTATCCATGGTTATCCATGGGCTCTTAGTTACTTGCTTAGATCAACTTGCCTTGATTTTCAATTGTTTGTGTGCGTGGGTTTGAAAATGTTTTTGAAAAGAGGCCAATGTGGTGGCAACCTTTGTAATGATCCATGTTGGGATGTATACAAAGGTGTATGTCTTTTGAAAAGGTTTTCAATGTTTTTTTTTAAAGTTGTTTTGAAAGTGTAGTGATGTGTGGTTTTTGAAAATAGGCAAGTGTTTTGTTTTGCAAGTTTGATTCAAGTAACTAAGAGGTTGTCTACTCCTAAATTTCTCAAAGATTTTCTCCTATGTTTTTAACCCTTTTAACAATTTTGTTCCACCATTGCATTTGGTGGACAATCTTATGTTAGGATGTGAAAGGGATAGGCACGGGTCATCGTTTAGACCATAATTACAATGGTGCCAAGTATCTTTGGGCAATTTTTCCTTGGAGGGACTTTGATCATTTTTTGTAGGCAACTTTCGAAAGCATCATCGAGGGACTATGATCATTTGATTGTTTGTTTTGCCCAAAGAGACCTAGCATGCAATATGGCCCATTATTGAAGGCAACAAGTGGAATACCCTAGGGGTGCAAGTGTGATTAGTGTTGTCCATTTTCATGCTTGTTTATCTTGCAATTAGGTCAAACTATTTTTGGTTGATTGATTCGCATACAAACCCTAATTCTAACATGGCATAATTAGAAAGCATTAAAGTGCGAAAAATAAAGTTCCTAAGTTATTACAACACAATATATGGGAAGGGGGTACAAATGTTCAAATGGGGGGTATTTTGACAAGGAATTTAAACCTAGACTATTACATCAAATTGAGAATTTACAAGATATTTAATAGACAACAATTAAATAAAAATGGAATAAATATGCAAGATGCAAAAATGTTTTTTATGTGTATGAAAAAAAAGTATTTTTATATGTCAAATAAACAAAATAAAAAGTATTAATTTTTGGATTTTTTATGTATTTAGGGCAAAACCCTAATTTATTAAATAAAAGGTATTAATTATTTAATATATACAATATTTAATAATTATGTACAAAAATAAAATAAAAATGAAGTATATTGGTCAAAAAGGTATTTTTAATACTAAATATTAATAAAAATAAAAATGTATATATCTTGCATTTTAACCTAAATATATATATATATATATATATATATATATATATATATATATATATATATATATATATATATATATATATATATATATATATATATATATATATATATATATATATATATATATATATATATATATATATATATATATATATATATATATATATATATATATATATATATATATATTATTTATTAAATATATTGAATATGTACATAATAATATTTAATATTTATAAAAAAGTATATTTTATATAAAATATTTTCAGAAGATAAAATAAAATAAAAATGGAAAATAAAATGTGTTTGCATCATTTTAGTATTTTTTAAATAAAAGTATGTAAGTATTTATTTATGTACAAACATTATTTTAAACAAATAAATTCCTAATAAATATAAAAATGGTGTAAAAATATTTTTTTATATTTTTAATATTGTGAGGAAAAATAAATAAGTCAGAACAAAAAAGAAAAGGTCAAAAAATCATGAAAATAAGCATAATGGGCCAAGGGGGTTTAAAAGTAACAAAAGGGTGCAAAAAGAAAGTCAACTCAGGCCCAGCCCAAGAAGACTTCATCTTCAACCTCAGAACATGTTTGAACAACCATCCACGCGCGTTTTCTATCTCCCAATTCCTGGACTTTCAAGCAAAACTCACAACATAAAAAATGTAGAGCATTAAAAGACGAATCCAGACATATAAAGAACTTGACTTAACTCTCTAAGTTGAGAGAGAATTTCTTCTCCCCCAATTCCTGACCTAGTTTTTGTTCCATGTTCAGACATTAAATTCTCACAGCACACATATTATAAATGAAAACTAATTACATGGGCATGTTCAGGGCTATGAATGTGACATATTTTCTTCATAAACCTAAAGTTAACAATGCCTGGATAGAGAGATACGAGTTCATGAACTTACTGGTTCAGTTGGAATCGTATCTGGTGATAGAGGTACTTTTAGTGCAAGGTGATGATTGGTACAGCTTCCTTGATGTCCAGGGATGTTATTCCAAGTTTTACTTTGCTTTGAAACTAGCTGAATCGAGTTATAGAACTCCACCTGCAAAACAGAAAAATGAAAATGGTGATGTTGATTGGGGTTGTTACAGGTCGTGTTTGAGGTTTGGAATAGCTTCAAGGGATGTTGTGGGATGTGTTTGAAGTGATTTTAGCAAGAATGCGTGAAAGGATTGAGCTATGGAACTCAATCTGCAGCAGGTCCCCTGTTTTGGCAGTTTGAGGGTGATTCTGTGTTTGAGAGGGTGTTGGAGATGGTTGGCTCGTGTTCTAGCTCAGGTTTGATGATTAGAAAGTGTTTGACAAGTTTGCTTAAGCTTTGGTTTACAGGAATGATAGTTGTGTTATGTTATGCTAGCTTTCTTCAACTTTAAGCAACAAATGTCCACTTGAGTTTTTAGACTGATAGAGGCCCCCCTAATGTGCTGCAAACCTTGACCTTGATCAGTGTAATTAGCTCATAAACTTGTGCCAAAGAGATTTGCACTGTACTTGCTTGGATTGTTAATTGACATAAAGTGCAACTTTTCTAAAATAGATATAATGCTTTATCTAAAAATGGCTTAATCTTGCATATAATGTTTGAACTCATAGAACAACACCTTGGCACAAAGTATTAGCATTAAATTATGGAGTGTAGATGAGATAAAAGACCTTTAATCAAGGAAAGCAATCTGAATTCAAAATGGCACAAATGTATGAACATGTAAATTGGCCAAATCAAAAGTGAGTTTTTCCCATCTTGCCAAATTCGATTCTCCCTAACCATGAGGTTGTTTGATGAGTTCTTGGACATTTTGGAAAGCTTGGAATGTGTAATACAATCCATATTTGAAATGCAAATTGAAATTACAAGTGGAAGTATGTGAAGAATGGTCTTGAAGTTAGGCAAAAATCCTGCCTAAAATAGGTCAAATTTCTCTAAGTTAAGAATGGTTTGGTACCCTTGTTCCAAAAATTGTAACTTGAGATACAAGCTTATTTTGAGGAAACTTTGTGAATCAAAGTTGTAGATTTTGCAATAGGCTACAACTTTCATGTTTTGACTTTTCCTTGAATCCAAATGCATCTTGGTGATAAAGTGGGACAAAGTTAGGAAAAAATTAGGGTTTTTCATAACTTAGAAAAATTCTAAGTTATGAAAAATCTTCATTTCAAACCCTAATTTGCAATTCTTGATTTCTTGATGAACAAGTTTCATGATTTGGCATGTTTTGATGAAAAATGAATCTTGACACTTGATTTTGACCAAAAAGTCAAAGTTTGACTTTTCAGTATACAGTCAAAATTGATCAATTGACTGGGAAATTCAACTTTCAATCTTGTGTATTTGGGATCTTTTGAACTTGTTGAGTATGTAAAGACAATTCCATGGGGTCCTTGAGTCCATATGTGAGTTTGGTTTGCCATTGGCCAGGTAAAACAGTCAAAAATTGCCTTTGTGCAGTCAAAACCCTAAAAATGACCATTTTGCCCTTTTGGTGATCTGATCAAATTTCTTGTGGAATTGTGATCCAAACTTGACCAAATGGTCCATATGAGTTCATAATGTTGATGTGGGTCAATTTTCATGAGATTTGACTGTCAATTGGCCACAGTTGACTTTTTCCCAAATACAGCTGATTTCTAGGTCAACTGTCCAATTGACTGGGCAAAATTTGGAATCAAGACTTGAAACTTGGTATCGATAAACTTGGGAGTCCAACATGAAGCATGAAAGTCATCTTAGGCATTTTAGGTCAAAATATCTTTGTGCAAACACAAACCCTAATTTGGGTCAACAGTGCAATGAGAAGTCTTGAGCAGAGGAAACCCTAACTGGATCTTTGAGCCCCAAGGGTTTTGTAATGAGAAAATGTTGAGGAAATGGGAGGGCAAATTTTGGGGTACAACAGTCACCATCCCCGGCCAACTCAAAATGTGATCCTGCAAATACAGAAAGCTAAAGAAAAAGCAAGAACTCTATCCTTCATAAAATCATACGCTGATTCCAAATTTGGCCTTGGATTTTCCTGAAAACCCCAGTATCACTAAAAACAAGCTTCATCTGAAACTTTGCCCTAACAATGGCAAAGTTACAATCTCACGTCAAACCTCACATGTAAAGGTTCTAACGTGCGATCGGTGTATCTGAATCTGCGGTTTCGGATGTGGAATGGCTTGAGTAATGGCTGGGTTGAGGTCCTGGAAATCTCAGGAAGATGTTTGAACACTTGGTTTGGCCAAATGATGGCTAGAACTTGTTGTTTCAAAATTCACGATTCGAGGAAATTTTTACAAATTAGTGTGGTTATTTTCAGATTGTATGTGTGCCTGTTTGGCTTGCTAACATGAGGTATATATAGGGTAGAATAAGGAGACAAGGTTGACTGGAAAGAATCATGGCCATAAACATTGTCTTTAATCCATGATCCATATTTGAAAAAATGCCATAATTTGTGATTTCATGCCATTTTTTATGATGAGTGAATCTGGACACTATTTGTACGTGATTGTGGGCCTTTAAGCAAGCCAAAGCATCAGCCCAAATGCCTAAGCCCATCTTCATTTATTTTATATAATTTATTTTGTATTTATTTGAAATAAATCAAAATAAATATGAGTAAAAAGATGAAAATGGTAAGGCAATGCAAAAATGATATTAGAGGTCCTTTATAGGCTTAGGAAGATAATTGAAGCTCAAAAAGTTAAGCCAATGACTCAAAAGTTCAAATTTGCTCAATGCACCAATCTTGAAATTTCCAAATTTTCCCAATTTGGGAAAGCCACAACTTGCTCAATTTTTATCTCATGATGATGATTTAGACTTTTTGGAAAGCCCGAGATGTCTACTTAAATCCCTATTTTGATCAATTTTGCATTTGAAGATGTTATATTAATGTAAAAGGTCTTGGCAAAAAGTGGCTTTTGTTGACTTTCTAAAAATGACCTATAATGTATGAACTTGTATCTTTCAAATGGTGCATTTCTTGATCTTGAGAGCTAAAGAGAATTTGTATATAATTGGATTATCTTCAAAATAAGCTTTGGTTTCGGAAAAATGAATGAATTATGTGAAAGTTATGCTTGGTCAAAGTTTGGTTGACTTTTCCTATAGAAACCCTAATTTTCCATTTTTGACTTTTGATGGGTTAGGAGCATTTCTTGAGGAATCATGATCAACCCTTGATCAAATGATGGATATAACTTCAAAATGTTGATGTTGACCAAAAATCTTGAAGTTTGACTGTACATGGGCCACAGTTGACTTTTGACCAAGCACAGTTGATTTTCAAGCATTTGAACAATTGACTGAGTAAACTTGTTGTGTAAGGCATGAAATTTGGCATGGATAATCTTGAAGACATATTAGAACCATGGGAAGAATTTGAGACCATTGGAGCTCAACCATCTTGATGAAAATTTAAACCCTAGTTGGGGGTTCATTGCCTTAGGGGGAGAATTGTCTGGTCAATTCTTGGTCAACCTTTGAGCAACTGAGAACTACTAAGAGTATGTCTTGTGTGAAAAAGGGAGGCCAAATTTTTGGGTACAACAGATTACATGGCCCTATGTGATCCAGATTTTTGTCGAAGTTTGTTCTATCGACATTATTAGCTTCGACCATATAGTAGCTTTGATCTGCTTCAATATTTCCAACTATACCATCTGGGCTCCAAATGGTTACACGTTGGTGCATTGATGATGGCACTGCTCCTATGCCATGTATCCACTCTCTACCTAAGAGTAGATTATAGTTTGGATTCGCTGAAATGACCATAAACATAGTTGGTCAAAGTATTGTTCCCACCTTGAGGTCTAATTTTATCACCCCAATTATAGTTCCAATACCTCCCTCATAGTTCGATAGAACCATGTTGTGGGGTTTGATATCTTCATCCCCTTTGCCTAGTTTCCTCAGCATACCTTGGGGAATTATATTTATTATGGCCCGACAATCAACCAGAATTTTGTTGATGGTTGCTTCCCTAACTTTTACTCTGATGAACAATGGTTTGAGGTGATTCTTCATCGCCTCAGTGGGGCATTCGAAGAAAGCATTTTGCTCTTCGACACAGCCATTATTCATGACGTAATAACAAACTTGCTTATGTTTGGACATATCCTGTTAGACCTCCCAGTCAGTCTCTTCGACTTTGACTTGGCGGTCATATTCCCTAGGTAGTATTGATACTACATTCACTATAATATCCAAAGTAGCATCAGATTCAGAATTACCTTCATCATTTGATTCACCTTGTTCTGGCCACACCAATCTTCTCACAATTGGTTTTCTTTCCAAAGTATTTCTTTGCTTGCCTTTTTACTTTCTTTGTGGCACATTGGTGCTTGATTCAGGTTGAGGCTCCCCTGAATCCTCTCTTTTGGCTTTTCATCATCTTCTATATCTCTTCCACTGGGAGCAGGACATGGGGTTTTTTCCCTTGTAGTTACTCGACACATGAGCCACTTTGTTTGTTGTTGTAGTTTGGAATTCCTTCCTATAGGCCAAGGATGATCCTATTGGAACATCAAATGTTCACCATTTCTCCTCACTGGGCCTTTTTCTGCTTGCTGTTTTCAGCCAAGTGTCCACATGGACATTTGTTGGAGGCCTGAAAGTTGATGGCCTCTTCATCTGGTTCATTGGTCCCTTCTAATGTCCTCTTATGGGATTATACCGGACCTCGGGATCCATGTTGGGTTAGGCATTGGTGCCTTATTTCTCCTTTGCTTCCCTCACACCCTGTATGTGTTCTGCAGCCTTTTTGTCGAAGATGGAGTTGCATCTTAGACACAACATCACTTCAGACTTCTTTTTCTGGCATCGTTGTAGAAAATCTGCTAGATTCTCATTCTCTTTAGGAAATGTAGTTTTATTGACTTCCTCTTGTCGGATGGCATATTTTGAAGCCTTTATCCCAGATACATTAACCATATTGACTTCTACGTTGCTCTTGGAAGCGAGATTCAGCCTTTGCATTTTGGCTTCTAGGTACTCTGTCGAACCCGTGACGGTAGCCAAATAGGAACATGCAGTAGTCCCTTTGTTTGAGCCTTCAGCAGCTCCTTTGTTTGAGCCTTCAGTAGCTCCTTTATTTAGGCCTTCAATAGCCTTTCTCACCCTTTCAACAGTCTTTCTGGAGATGTTCCCAGTGAAACTTCCAAAAACAGGCTTAATGACGAAGTCTTCTGAAACTTCGACCATGTTGGTGCCTGGTGGTTCAGCATAGTGGGCTTCAGGTTGCAATGAGTTTGCATCGATTTTCATTTGAGGTTTGTCAGCAAACTTGAGGCGGCCCTCCTTGATCGCTCCTTGAATGAAGTCCCTGAAAAGAAAACATTGTAAAGTTGTATGGCCCAAAAAATTATGATACTTACAAAAACCTCTTTTCTTTCTTTGTTCTAAAGGAGGCATTTTTCCCCTTGGGGCACTATCATTTGGCCATCTTTAACTAACAAGTCAAATATCTCGTCACATTTTTTATGTCGAAACTATATGTTTTCTTTGGGAATCTATCATACTTCTTTTCAGACTCAGTAGGATTCTTCCCATTTGAGGGCATTAGCAATATGCAAGAATACAGTGGCCCTTGCTTTAATTATGCTAAATCTATTTCACTTTCTTCGACAACTATAGGATCACTAGATGTCTCGGGATCGTCATCATCCATTTCAACATAGGCTACCCTTTCTCTTCAATGAGTCTTAGTTGCTTTAGCTTTTTCAGCTTTAAGACGTTCTACCTGTCGAACTCTATCGGCCAATTGGGCCATATCCCTCAGGTATTGGGTATCTAATTTTTCCTAATAGAATAATCTAGTCCCCCTGCTACCATTTTGACCAACTCATGCTCAGGCACTTGTGTAAAGCATCTGGCTTTAAGTAGTCGAAATCTATTTACATATTCATCTATTGGCTCAGTGAATCTCCTTTTCACATTATCTAGTACTTTCAGACTTATTTTGGTTTGTCCCATGTAAAATTGTTCATGGAACAATCTCTCTAATTGATTCTAGTTGTGGATCAAATTGGCTGGGAGGGTGGTAAACCAAGTAAAATCATTTTTAGTTAAGGAACTTGGGAAGTACTTAATCCTAAGGCTCTCGTTATTTGAGATTTCCCCTGCTTCTATCAAATATCTCGCCTCATGTTCGACCGTAGATTATGTTGTATCCCCGGAAAATTTGGTTAACTTTGGAACTTTCCACCTATGGGGTAAATCTGTTTGCAAGATATACTCTGACAATGGGGATGTAAGGTTTGTCCTATGAAAGCCAATGTTCATTCCATTTTGTATCATGATTCTTTCGATCATGGCTGTCAGATTATTATTTGTTCCATAATTATGGTGTCGAACCTGCTGTATCACTTCGTCGGCATTTTGGTTTCTATTTACCATAATTACATCTTGATCAACATCTCTAGGGATCTGTGGGGGAACTTTTGGTATTTCGACCCTAGGTTGCTCGATCTCCATTCTATGGTTCATTCAAATTGGCTATAGACTTTGGTTAATGTTCACATCTTCCTCTAAAACTATACCCTGATTCCTTCTTATTTGCGCCCTTTGGCTTGTCTAATAGGTTAGGCAACCCTAAAAAATTCAACCATGCGCATCATTTGAGTTGCCATTTGCTGATTCGACTGGGTGGTATTTTGTATTAGAGGGTTCAGCATTGTACTCAAAGTTTGTGCCAACATTTGTACCATATCATGGTTACTTTCATCCATTTTTTGCCTCAAAATTACCGTAGAAGCAATTGTGAGACTTGGTATTGCATGGGATGCCCCTCCTAAGAGTTGTTTTCTGCCCAAATTCGCCATACTGGTTCCAGATCCCTGTAATGGCGAAGACGCACTCACGAAAGGTTCTGAAAATATGGATGCAGCGTTCATAAGGCTATCCATTTCAGTAGTAGGCATGCCATAAGGCTGGTCTCGACCCATCCAGGCTATCGAAAATCCTGGGGGAACATAGGGTCGAGATCCTAGATTTACCCTTGGTGGGGGTGTTCCTAATGGACCTCTAGGACCTACATACGAAAGTATTGGTCCCGTTTGTGCTACTGTTAACATTGGTGCCGAACCAACGGTTAATGGGATAGTTTTACTAACGATTGGTATAACGCTGTTTCCGCAGCAATTGATGGATTCTCAATTATTTGGCTTATTATCCATTTCACTATTTCTTTTCCTAGTTGTACACTCGTTGGTGTTTAATTTATCACTTCTTAATAACATACAACACTTTGTAAAAGAAAATAAATTATGTAAAGCATTTATTTTAATATAAACAAGCAAATAAAAATTAGCAACGTCCCACTGGGCGTGCCAATTTTTTTATCGTGAAAATTGGTAAACAGTCGCTGATCTTCCAAAAAAGGTGATTTTTGGTTACTTGCAGGATCGATCAGATTGATCCTAGGACATATGCTAAATATTTGTGTTGTTTTGATAAAAATGCTAATTCTAATAAAGAACACGTTCGACTGAGAAAGGTGGAGGTTAGATGCAGACAAAAACTTGATAAAAGTGCAAGTAAAAGTAAGTAGAAAGGGGTTGAGAAGTGTAGAAATCTGGTAAAAGTGCAAGTAAAATGCAAGGGAAAATAAACTTTGTAAGTAAGATAAAAGGTTGTAAGCAGGAACGGAAAGGAATGTAAAAGACTTTGATTATAAAATGTGGTGTTTCAAACGTACATTCTCAGTATTCTTTCTCACGCAGCAGGTACTCAAATAATATTGAGTGACTTGCAAAATTGGTTGAACACACGGAAAGTTTTCATAAACTTCCTATATTTATACTAGTAAAAAGTAACTGCTAGACGGTTAATTCGATCTAGGATCAGGACAAGTGTCCTTTGCATGTTCTTCGATCTTTAACTGCATGCCACGTTTCTTTCTTCAACTGCCAAGTGAACTACATTTCCCTCTTATATTCAAATTCGAATTCAAATTATTGCTGATACAACGCTTCCAGGTCGAAGGCTCTTACAAGATCGAAGCCTCTGGGTCGAAGACCCTTTCTAACTTAGAGAATTCTCTAAGTGTTTTTCCCTTCTTAACAAGGATGACTTTGATGGGCATTTTCAAAGGCTCTAAATTCGAAGTATCTTCGAATTAGACTATGTTTCCAAATCGAAGAGTTCTTAATTTAGACTTCTTCAATCTCTTAGATTTCTTGTCTATTTTTAGCCAATAAAGCCAATGTGTCTGGGTGTCGAATTTAGGAGCTAACAACTGCACTGAAGCAAAGACTCCAACGCATCTAACATGCATTTTGGAGAAAGAAGGGGTAAGTGGAAAGGTTTGTATGAAGCTCTATCGTGGTATGATAGGATATTTTATGTATTTGACTACATCTAGACATGATATCTTATTAAGTGTTCATCTTTGCTCTAGATTTCAATCTGATCCTAGGAAATCTCATTAAACTGCTGTTAGGAGAATTCTAAGATATCTAAAAGGAACCTTTAATCTTGGCTTGATGTATGAGAAAACATCATAGTATTCTCTTTCTGGTTTATATGATGCAAACTACGCTAGAGATCGACTAGAGAGGAAGAGTACTTCTGGAAACTATTTGTTTCTAGGCAAGAATCTAATACCATGGTCAAGCAAGAGGCAATCAACAATTTCTCTTTCAACAGTAGAAGCAGAGTACATTTCAGCAGCACTATGCAGTACTCAGATGTTATGGATGAAAAATCAGCTAGAAGATTATCAGATTTATGAGAGTAACATTTCCATCTTTTGTGACAATACCGTTATTATTTTCTTAAGTAAGAATCCTATCCTACACTCTAGGGCTAAACACATAGAAATCAAACATCATTTTATTAGAGACTATGTTCAGAAAGGGATCCTATCTTTGAAATTCATACATACAGACCATCAGTGGGCTAATATTTTTACAAAACCCTTAGCTGAAGATAAATTTCTGTTTATTATAAAGAATCTGAAAATGGGTCTATGTCTAGAGTAAGATGTCATTAGAATCAAACGTGTTTTAGTTGTAGTCTGAAGGGATAAAATTCTGACTTCAACAAAAGACTTCTAATTTGTTTTATCTTAGTCGTCAGAAGATGTTTCAGTCATAAATGTTCCTGATCATATGGAAATCTTTGTGGTTTTCCATATGCTAAGAATATCAAAAGCATTACCTAAATAGACTTAGTGTCTATCACACTCTACCTAGGTCATGCACAAGCAGTTATTTTTCTTGAAATTGATTAATCATGATTACATTCATTTAACCAGGCCTTTTCACTATGTCTTGGAAAAAGTTTTTTCATGTCATACTCCTATGCCTTTGTCTGATATTCCATGTCGTGTTCCAATTAAATGTTTTCGTGTTCTTTCACCTTAACGTTTGATATACTTCTTCTTTCATTTCCTTTTTTTAGCAGCCCGTGATGTCATTTGAGTGTTTCAATCGTCTTACTTCGTGAACTGCTTGACTGGCTATTTATATCTCTTATCATCTATAGGCATTCATTAAGTACTTATCCTTGTATCATCTTCAACAATGTCTTCTCTTCAAGCTTGTCTGCATACCATGACTGTTAGAACCTTTCAAGGAGATGAAAATCTTCTCGAGGTAATCAAAGAGAAAATACCCAACTTTGTGTCCGATAATGGTTTCATCAACGGGGTTATTGAAAATCAAGGATGGTCTAGGTATGCAACAATGTTGAGAGGTCTTATTTATCCTAACATCTTAAATAACTTCTGGCTTCATGTTTCTATCAGTCCTGATGAAAACACCATTCGTTCTTACATCTTTGGCTTTCTGATTACCATCACTTGCTCCTCCATTGATGAAGCCATATAAAATCTACCTTTACCCAAATCTTGCATGAATGTTGACATGTTTCCAAATGTTCCTAACTCTTCATTTAGATATGACCCCCTTAATTCAGATAATTTGAAACCACTTGCAAAAATATGGTTTCAGTTCTTGTTGAAAAATCTTCATCCCAAAGAAGAAGATCTTGATAAAGTTTTTCTTAGGGATATGTGACTTCTTTACTGCATTCGCAAGAGTATTCCAATTCATCTTTCGACAATAATATTCAATCATCAAAAGCTATCAACCCTAGCATCCAGGAACTCTTAAAAATCATTCATTCTGTATGGACGTGTATTGTCTGAACTGTTTGAGTTAGCAGGTATAATTGAAATTGTTCAAAGAAATTTGTTCATTAGAGGCAATGCTCTATTTGATGAGTGTTGTGATGTGTTTGAAGTTTAGATAGCTTTACCTGTCTATGTTCTCTATGTTGTTTCTCCTTATGTTGTACTCTCCTTCGAATATCAATGAAACTTCTTATCTTTTCTTATTATTTATGATGGTTTTTATGTTTTTCACACCTAATTATCTTTCTGATTATGACAAAAAGGGGGAGTAATTAAGTGGACGTAATTTTTATTTCAATAATCAAGTTCTTGAAAATGTTCTCTGAAAAGAGTTGCTTACATTGTAACCCAGTTAAACTTTTGTTTCTATTAGAATTGTTTTTCTTTTTCAGGAAATGAGAACTCTGATTAAAGAAGATCAGAAAATACAATGCAAGACTTATGTCTAACTCTGAAGATATGTTTTGAGAATCTAAAAGTTTTCTTAGTGACATTAAAGTTTCAAGAATTTCAATTTGATTTCATTTTCATTGGCATCTAAAGTCAAGATTCAATAAGAAGAAGTTCTAAGAAATCAAGATCTCAATTTTTTTCATTAGCATCCAGAGTCAAGACTCTCAAGATCTCGATATCTAATCTATTGGAACGAAGGGGAGTTTTACTCAAATGGTTCAGAGTCACGATATTCGATATTCATCAAGTCATTGACTAGGGGGGAGTATCATAAAAAGGATAAGTATTTCTTACCTTTCTATTTTCACTTTTTCTGATTATAAGAACAAAATTGTGTCATCAAAATACATAGTTTTGTCATCATCAAAAAGAGGGAGATTTTAAGAACAAGATTTGGTTATGTAATATTATCTCAGAGTTTTGATAATAACAAATGAGAATGGTTGTATGAACAATTTTTATACTCTAATGTTTGTTATTGTTGAGTACTTAACAAACAGGTTCTGCTTCTGATGGATGGCGTGGCCAAGACATTAGAAGAGAATTAGTTTTGCTTCTGTGCTACACAAGTTTTGTTGAACAGTAGAAAGGTGTCAATCTTAGCTTGTACGTCTTCAACCTGTCAAATAGTTTCTGGAGATGATCAAGGTGCTCTTCCTCAGTCTGAGACCTGGCTATCATGTCATCAACATCAACCTCAATTTCATGGTGAATCATGTCTTGGAACAAAGCGACCATGGCGCGCTGATAATTTGCCCAAGCATTCTTCAACCCGAAAGGCATTACCTTGTAACAAAAGGTGCCCCACTGTGTAACGAAGGTCGTCTTTTCCATGTCTTCAGGAGCCACCTTGATCTGGTTGTAGCCAGAAAAACCATCCATGAAGGAGAAGATCTTGTGTTGCACGGTGTTTTCGACCAGAACATCAATGTGAGGAAGTGGGAAGTTATCCTTGGGGCTTGCCCTGTTCAGATCTCTATAGTCCACACACATCCGTACCTTACCATCCTTCTTAGGCACCGGAACAACGTTGGCAACCCACTGCGGATAAGAAGTGACAGCTAAAAATCCCGCGTCGAACTATTTCATGACCTCAGCTTTGATTTTCTCAAACATCTCAGGGCGCATGCAGCGAACCTTCTGCTTTACCGGAGGACGGTCTTCTTTGGTTGGTAGGCGGTGTACCATAATATTAGTGTCTAAACCAGGCATATATTCATAGGACTAGGCGAAGATCTCAACATAGTCGCGTAGCATCTGTATCAACCGTTGTTTGACACTAGGCTCCAGATTCACACCTATCTTAACCTCTTTCCTGTATTCCTCTGTACCCAAATTCACTGACTCAACTGGCTCTTCATGAAGCTGGATGGCCCTTTCTTCCTGCAGTAACAGTCTAGCAAGTTCTCCAGGCACCTCACAATCATCTTCACCTTCATCCTCGGCTTGGTTGATCGGATTTTCAAAGTCATAATTGGCAGTAGAAGAACCGTTATCAATAGGATCCATAGTGGATATGGATCTGCATTATGATATGTGAGTGTGTGTAAGAGAACAGCTATTTTGATAAAGCGGGAGACAGAAAAGAAAAACAAGGTGCATAAAATTTGTAATGCAAGAAACATCCAATGTTTTATTAAAGACATATGAAATGATAAATAATAAGCCATCACAAGCAAAGCCAAGGTGCCTCGGGAAAGGCATCGGGCTGTAAAGTTTCAAACTGTTTATTACAAATCTTAAAACAAAAAGCCAATTACTGCAGAATAAAAGAAACAGGTATGAAGTCCTTCTCCGTCCAGTTGTTTAGTCCACCATTGGTTGTTAGGTAGATACAGCTGTCGATGTCTGAATCTTCTTCGTCATCTTCAATTGCATTAACTCCTTGATTGCTGATGTGCAGAGGAGGTCTTCCAA
Organism: Vicia faba; assembly: GCA_948472305.1. NCBI lineage: Eukaryota > Viridiplantae > Streptophyta > Magnoliopsida > Fabales > Fabaceae > Vicia > Vicia faba. Next base: position 139,721,405 of record OX451735.1, read on the forward strand.
TCTGTGCGTGCATAACAGCCCTTTGAGCCCCTATAGTAAAGCCCAAACCATTGTCAGTTTTGTCAGTTTTAGAAGAGTGATTAATTTTGTGAAAAATAATTAAGCAAATTAACTTAAATAAAAGAAATAAATAGAGAAAATAAAAAATAATAGGCCTGATTGTTTAGCAAAGGGGGTGTGAATCTGATTTGTGGTAAGGCCCATTTATCATCAAGCCTAGTCAACGCTGGATCTGATGGAGGCGTTGACTTGAGGAGAATGATGAACCTTCATTATGGGCACATTGGATCTGGCTAGGAGCACATCAGATGGCTGATGTTGAGGGTGTATGGGATACGCTTGAGAATGTGAAGCACTGGATTGACCTGCAATTGTTGAGAAAATAATAAAATGCACACGCCTGGGATCGAACCCAGGACGTGTGTGTGATACGGTGGGAGAACTGACTTGAGGTTTTGCGTTTGTTTTCGTAAATGTTTCGGTTGAGCAAGAGTCGCCACCGACTTTTTATTTTATCCTAAGGAAAGGTTAAAAAGCACAGCAAAAACCTTTGAGATGTTTTCTTGGGTTCGGGGAGTAGATTATAGAAAGGGAAGGTATTAGCACCCTTTCTATCCATGGTTATCCATGGGCTCTTAGTCACTTGCTTAGATCACTTGCCTTGCATTTTCAATTGTTTGAAATGGTGCTTTCAATTTGTTTGAAATGGTGCTTTGTGTGTGGGTTTGAAAAATGTTTTGAAAAAGATGCCTTGTCTAGGCAACCCTTGTAATAATTCTTTACTTGAATGTTTTACAAAAGGTGCTTGTCTTTTTGAAAAGATGTTTCAAGATTTTGAAAGTTGTTTTGAAAGTTTGTGTTTGTGAAGTGTGTTTTGAAAAATGGCAAGGATTGTTTTGCAAGATTGGGCAAGTAACCAAGAGCTATCTACCCTAAATTTCTCAAAGATCTTTCCTATGTTTTAACCCTTTTAACAGTATTGTTCCACCATTGCATTTGGTGGACAATCTTGTGTTAGGATGTTAACGGGACGGGCGCGGGTCATCGTTTAGACCATGATTGCAATAGTGCCAAGTGTCTTTGACAATTTTTCCTTTAAGGGACTTGATTATTTTTAGGCAACTTTCGAAAGCGTCATCGAGGGACTATGATCATTTGAATTGTTTTGTTTTGCCAAAGAAACTCAACATGCAACATGGCCCATTATTGAAGGCAACAAGTGGAGTAACCCTAAGGGGTGCAAGTGTGCTTGGTGTTGTCCATTTTCATGCTTGTTTGTCTTTGAATTAGGTCAAGCTATTTTTCTTTATTTGATTTTTGCATACAAAACCCTAAGTCTATCATGGCATATTTAGAAAGCTTTTAAAGTGCGGAAAATGAAATCCTAAATTATTACAACATAATTATGGGATGGGGGGTACAAATGTTCAAATGGGGGATATTTAGCAAGAAATTTAAATCTAAACTATTACATCCAAATTGAATATACAAGTTATTTTAATTGTACAATAATTGAATAAACACAATAAATATGCAAAATGCACAAAATGGTTTTATATGTATGTAAAAGTGTTTTTTCATGTGAAATATATAAAAATATAGAAAAAGTTAATTTTGGACATTTTCACATTTTAGGGCAAAACCCTAATTTTTCTAATTAAAAAAAGTATTTATTATTTATTATATACAATATTTATTAATTATATAAATAAATAAATAAAATAGAAGTATATTATGAAAAAGTAATTTTTAAGGTCAAATATTAATAAAAATAAAATGTATTATTTTTGTATTTTTTATCCTAAATATTCTAAATATATAAATATTTATATTATGTATTAAATATATTAAATATATACAAAAAATAAAAATATTTATTATTTACAAAAAAAAGTATATTTTTTAGAAAATGTTTTCAAAAGATAAAATAAAATAAAATCAGAAAATAAAATGTATTTGTATTATTTTTAGTATTTTAAATAAAAGTATATTTATATTTATTTACATACACATATCAAATAAAACAAATAAATCCCTAATAAATACAAAAAAAAGGTGAAAAATATTTTTAATGTTTTTATATTTTAACCAAAAATAACAAGTCAGAATCAAAAAGAAAAAGTCAAAAATGATAAAAATAACACACAATGGGCCAAGGGGGTGTATGTGTGAAATAGTGGTGCAAACAAAAAAAATAAGCCAGGCCCAGCCCAAAGGACTTTGTCTTCAACCTCCAGCCATTTTTCCATCAAAAACGCGCGCCTTCTTGTTTATCTCACTAACTTCTGATTCTTTGATCTTTTGACAAATCTTAAAACATGAAACTTGTAGAGCTTGAAGCCACGATTCTAAACATATAAAGAAGTTGATCTAACTCTCAGAAATGAGAGAGAATTTCTTCTCCCCCAATTCCTGACCTAGCTTTTTTCAGATATTCAGTTTCAAAATTCTCTCAGTACACACAACATAAATGAAAAGAATGACATGGGTAGCTTCAAGGCCATGAGTATGACATAACTTCTTCACAAACCTAAGCCTAGATATGCCTGGATAGAGAGATAGAGGTTCAAACTTTTACCTGTTCAGCTGGATTCGTGTACAACAATGGGGGCACTTTCAATGCAGTGTGAGGACTTGTACAGCTTGCTTGAAGTTCAGGGATGCTTCTCCAACCTCTAGCTTGCTTTGAAACTAACTGAAACGAGCTATGTAACTCAACCTGCACAACTGAAAAAATGAAAATGGTGAACTTGGTTAGAGGTGTTACAGTCTGTAGCTAGGGCTTGGGATAGCTTGTATGGATGTTATGGAGTGTGTATGAACCAGCTTTGGCCAAAACGCACGAGCAAACTGAGTTGTGCAACTCAATCTGCAGGGATGCCCTGTTTTGTGCAGCAAAATGGTGTTTTGATGAATGATGAGGTTTGGAATATGGTAGGCTCGTGTTTCAGGTCAGTTGGATCAAGTGAAAAGTGTTTACAAAGTTTGCTTGAGTTGGTTCTTGCAGGAATGAGAGATGTGATCAGTTTTGCAAAGTTTCTTCCTAGATAAGCAAAGTTTGTCAAGTTTGGTTATAGGCCAAGGCAGGTCCCTCAAGCATGCTGCATAATCTCTCCTTGATCAGTGGGATTAGTCCATAATCTTGTGCCTAAAAGATCTGCTTTGTACTTCTTTGATTTGCTTTTGACATAAAGCACTTCTTTACAAGAATGGATAAAATGCTTTTTCCAAATATGGCTTGATTCTTTGTGTAATGACTATATGAACAAAATAATGCTAGAACACAATGGATTGGCATTTAATTATTTAGTGTAAGAAGGATTAGAGGCCTGTAGACTAGCTTGTACAAGCTGATTTCAAAAATGCCCAAGTTATGAACATGCATTTGGTCATGAACAAAAGTGACTTTTTCCCAAATTTGCCAATTCGATTCTCCCTAACCACAAGGGTGTTTGAGAAGTTCTTGGATAATTTGGAAAGCTTGGAATGTGTACTACAATCCATCTTTGTAATGCAAGTTGATATTCCAAGTGGAAGCATGTGAAAAGTGGCCATGAAGTTGGGGAAAAATCCTGCCTAAAATAGGTCAAAAAATTTCTAAGTTAAGAATGTTTTGCACCCCTATTCCAAAAATCATAACTTAAGCTACAAGCTTCTTTTGAGGAAACTTTGTGAATCAAAGTTGTAGATTTTGCAATGGACTACAACTTTCATGTTTTGAGTTTTGTTTGAATCAAAACATATCTTGATGAAAAAATGGGACAAAGTTAGGAAAAATTAGGAATTTTCATAACTTAGAAAATTTCTAAGTTATGAAATTTCTTCATTTTAAACCCTAATTTGCAATTTTGGATTTCTTGATGAACAAGTTTCATAATTTGACATGTTTTGATGAAAAATGAATCTTGACACTTGATTTTGACCAAAAATTCAAAGTTTGACTTTTCAGTATACAGTCAAATTTTGATCAGTTGACTGGAAAATTCATCTGTCAATCTTGTGCATTTGGGATCTTTTGAACTTGTTGAATGTGTCAATACAATTCCATTGACTCCATATGTGAGCTTGGTTTGCCATTGGTTAGGTCAAACAGTCAAAAATTGCCTTTGTGCAGTCAAAACCCTAAAAATGACCATTTTGCCCTTTTGGTGATCTGATCAAATTTCTTGTGGAATTGTGATCCAAACTTGACCAAATGGTTCATATGAGTTCATAATGTTGATGTGGGTCAAAAATCATGAGGTTTGACTGTCAATTGACCACAATTGACTTTTCCCCCAATACAGCTGATTTCTAGGTCAACTGTCCAATTGACTGGGCAAAGATTGGAATCAAGGCTTGAAACTTGGTATGGATAAACTTGTGAGTCCAACATGAAGCATGAAAGTCACTTTGGGCATTTCAGGTCAAAACATCTTTGTGCAAACTCAAACCCTAATTTGGGTCAACAGTGCAAGGAGGAGTCTTGAGCAGAGCAAACCCTAACTTGATCTTGAGCTCCAAGGGTCTTGTGATGAGAAAATATTGATGAAATGAGAGGGAAAATTTTGGGGTACAACAGTTGCCCCTGTTCAATCTTCTTGCATCTGAAGAGTTAGATTGGCAGGTTTGCATTTCGCGTCTCGAAGGTAAAAGGAGATTGGACACTAGAGTGCCCTTAAATTTGCACTCGTCAGAACAAAGGATGCGGGAATGGGCTTAGAGATGCCATTTGGAGATGGGCTTAAAGATGCCATCTAGAGGGGTGACAGAATCTTGTCGGGGATGGGCTTAAAGATGCCATCTGGAATGAGTATCAGAAAGGTGTCCATGTTTTGGAACATCTCTGAACTGGGGGTTTTGAATAAGCAATGGATTGATATCCGCGTTTGGAGAATCCGTAAACTGTTTTCAAAAGTTGAGTCTGAACAAGCGATAGATTAACATCCGTTGTTGGGAGGAATCTGTAAACTGTTTTCAGAAGTTGAAGAAGAATCTGAACAAGCGATAGGTTAACATCCGTTACTGGAGAACCCGTGAACTGTTTTCAGAAGCCTTGAAGTTGAATAAGCAATAGAGCAGCATCCGTTGTTGGGAAGCGTCCGTAAACTGTTTTCAAAAGATGAGAAGAATCTGAACAAGCGATAGGTTAACATCCATTACTGGAGAACCCGTGAACTGTTTTCAAAAGCCTTGAGGTTGAATAAGCAATAGAGCAACATCCGTTGTTGGGAAGCGTCCGTAAACTGTTTTCAAAAGTTGAGAAGAATCTGAACAAGCGATAGGTTAAAATCTGTTACTGGAGAACCCGTGAACTGTTTTCAGAAGTCTTGAAGTTGAATAAGCAATAGATCAGCATCCGTTGTTGGGAAGCGTCCGTAAATTGTTTTCAAAAGTTGAGAAGAATCTGAACAAGCGATCGGTTAACATCCGTTACTGGAGAACCCGTGAACTGTTTTCAGAAGTCTTGAAGTTGAATAAGCAATAGAGCAGCATCCGTTGTTAGGAAGCGTCCGTAAACTATTTTCAAAAGTTGAGAAGAATCTGAACAAGCGATAGGTTAACATCTGTTACTGGAGAACCCGTGAACTGTTTTCAGAAGTCTTGAGATTGAATAGGAACCGGTGTAGGGTTTCCTGATGATGAGTCCGTGTAAAACTGCATCTTGAATAATTGTTAATGATAGCCTTTTATTCTTATCCTGAAAAGGACAAAATGTTAGCTAAACACAAAATTATGTTGCATGAAATGTATGTTGCAATATGTGTTATATCAATGTTTATGATATGAATGTAAATGCATGCGCATGTAAGCTGAAGAGCTGTCTCGCTGAGGATAAATGAATCCTGGATGGCTGGAGATAAAAAAAAATCTTGACTGCTGCCAGGGAAAGTGAGTCCTTGACTGCTGCAGGGGATTGCAAGAATCTTGATTGCTGAGGATGAGACATCCTTGTTTGACTACTGCTGGAGACTTAGGAGCTTGGGTTGCATACCGATCTACTGGGGATTCCTGTCCTGAGGAGATCTTTACTGGAGAACATCTGATTGTCCTGTGAGGAACTGAGAATGAGAGTCTTTTCTCTGCTTGGGGAAATGCAAGATCTTCAACTGTTGAGGGATCTTAGGACCACTGCTGAGGAACTGGCATTCTCTGGTGACTTGCAGGGTAAGAGAATTTCCGAAGATCTCTACTGGGGAGTTCAGAATCTGATAGACTCATGCTGGAGAGGTATGATCTGAGAATCTTTAGTTTGGTGGGAAGTATCTCTGTGGGGAGAAAGACTGTTAGTCTGGTACCGCTGGGGGTTGATGGTTGGAAATTTTAGTTCTGCTGGGGATTGGATTTTCAGATTTTTAAGGCTCCACTGGGGATTTTGAATTTGATTCTGAGGGGAATTGAGTTCTGGGAGGCCCTATGGCTGGGGAGATCAGTTTTAAGAAAGCTTTCTCTGCTGAGGATCCCGAAGTTTACTTCGTTTAGGGAAAAAAGTTCTGACTGAGGAGTTTGGATTTCAAATCTGCTCGGGATTTCCTCTGAAAGGGCATCAGAATATCTATCTGCACCTTCATCCTATCAGTAATCATCTTTCTTGATTCGTAAGGAAATGATTATGTTCAAATGCATATGCCTATTTAACAAAACATTGGACGTTTCTCAAATAAAACATAAGTGCGAAAGAAAAGAGAAAAGGAAGACAACGCAAACTTCTGTATTTGGAAAAGTGTTTGTATTAACTTTCTATGAGTATATTTGTACAAAGGAGACAGTCATCCTAGTAAGAGGATGTCGTCGTAAATATTGAAAAATTTATACAAAAGAAATATGGCTATGTGAAACAATTCCATGGGATTCCATTCTGCTATAGCCTTCACAACTCTGAATATCTGTTCATTCAATGCTTCGTCTGCCGATGACTGGATTGATCAGAAGCTTGGAGCTGATTGATGAAGAGATTGTCCTTAAAGTGATCCGACGAGACATAGTCATACGCTTTAATTCCCTAACTTTTGCCTGAATCGCCCTTTCGGGTTTTCGATCCACCGGGAAACCCCTTTTTGCCCAAGCCGCCCTTTCGGGTTTTCAACTTGCCGGGTGTACAATTTTTTTTTGTTTTATCCCTAATTTTTGCCTGAACCGCCCTTTCGGGTTTTCGATCCACCGGGATGCCCATTTTTTCCCAAGCCGCCCTTTCGGGTTTTCGACTTGTCGGGTTATTTCATGCGTAGTATCTTTTGACTATGTCTGCGTTCGCAAGGTGCGGCAAATTGTCGCCGTCCATGGTGGTCAGAATCATTGCACCACCAGAAAATATGCTCTTGATCACAAATGGTCCTTCGTATGTAGGAGTCCATTTTCCCCTGGGATCACTTTGCGGCAAGATAATCCGCTTGATTACGAGATCTCCGACTCGATATACTTGACGTCTGACTTTCTTGTTGAAAGCCTTGATCATCCGTTTTTGATACGTTTGACCATGACAGACAGCAGCGAGTCGCTTCTCGTCGATCAAATTGAGTTGATCAAGTCGGGTCTGAATCCAATCGCCTTCACTCAAACCAGAGTCCTTCATAATCCTTAGGGAAGGAATCTGAACCTCCATGGGCAGGACAGCTTCCATGCCATATACCAAAGAAAATGGGGTTGCCCCAGTTGAAGTACGTGCCGTGGTACGGTATCCATGCAGAGCAAACGGTAACATCTCATGCCAGTCCTTGTAAGTGACTGTCATTTTCTGAATGATCTTCTAAATGTTTTTGTTTGCAACTTCAACAGCATCGTTCATCTTCGGCCGATAGGGAGATGAATTGTGATGATAAATCTTGAACTGTTCGCACAATGCGGTGATCATAGTATTATTCAGATTTGTACCGTTGTCCGTGATGATCCTATCTGGAACACCATACCGGCATATGAGGTTTTGCTTAATGAAGCGGGCAACCACATTTTTGGTAACAGAGGCGAAGGAAGCCGCTTCGACCCATTTGGTGAAGTAGTCAATGGCAACCAGGATGAAGCGATGTCCGTTGGAGGCCGTGGGCTTGATCTCTCCAATCATATCAATGCCCCACATTGCAAATGACCAAGGAGCTGTCAGCACATTGAGAGGAACCGGAGGAATATGAATTTTGTCAGCGTAAACTTGACACTTGTGGCAAGTACGGGAATGCTGATGGTAATCTGCTTCCATGGTAGACCAGTAATAGCCCGCCCTTAGGATCTTCTTAGCCATAGTATTCCCGCTCAAATGGGTGCCAAATGTACTGCTGTGCATCTCGGTCATGATTAACTCTTCCTCAGCTTTGTCTACACATCGGAGTAAAACACAATCATGGTTGTGCTTATAGAGGATGCCATTGCTCAGGAAGAACTTGGCAGCAAATTTCCTTAGGAACTTCTTGTCATTTACGGAAGCTCCTTCGGGATATTCTCTAGTCTGGAGATACCTTTTGATTTCGTGAAACCATGGCTGTTCCACTACTTCTTCGGTATTAATCTCATGACAATGCGCAGGTTCATCCATTCGCTCGATGGTGATTCGGGGAGCCTCGTTATCCCAGTTGAGTTTAAACATAGAAGACATTGTTGCCAGAGCATCTGCTAGCTGATTCTCTTCTCGCGGGAACTGCTCGAAGGCGATTTGCTCAAAATGAGGCAACAATGTTAGGACATGTTCTTTGTATGGGATAAGATAAGATTAGGATGTTTGGTATCCCACTCTCCTTTGATTTGACTGATAACCAAAGCCGAGTCCCCAAATACGATCAAAGATTTGATCCCCAAGTCTATAGCAGCCTTGAGACCAAAGATGCAAGCTTCATATTCCGCCATGTTGTTTGTGCAGTTGAAGAAAAGTCGATCTGTGAAAGGCGTGTGACAACCTTCCGGGGAAATGAGTACCGCACCGATACCGTTTCCAAGTGCATTTGAAGCACCATCAAAGTACAGGGTCCATCGGGATCCCTTTTCAGGTCCGTCATATGGTCTGTTACCTTCAATGTTGTCCAAATTCATGATGTCCTCGTCTGGGAAGTAAAATCTCATGGATTGATAATCTTCGATAGCTTGATGAGCTAGATGATCAGCTAGTACACTCCCTTTTATAGCTTTTTGAGTGGTGTACTGGATGTCATACTCAGTTAGGATCATTTGCCATCTAGCTATTCTTCTAGATAAAGCAGGCTTCTCGAAGATATACTTGATAGGATCCATTTTGGAAATCAACAAGGTGGTATGAGTCAATATATACTATCTTAGTCGGCGAGCAGCCCATACCAAAGCGCAGCAAGTTTTCTCGAGCAGTGAGTAGCGAGTCTCACAGTCGGTAAACTTTTTGCTAAGGTGATAAATAGCATGCTCTTTTCGACCAGACTCGTCATGCTGGCCCAAAACACACCCCATTGAGTTATCCAAGACGGTCAAATACATGATCAACGGTCTTCCTTCGACGGGAGGCATCAGAATAGGAGGTTGTAGCAAATACTCCTTGATCTTATCAAAAGCAGCTTGGAAATCGTCGTTCCATTCGACTACCTGATCTTTCTTTAATAATTTGAAAATTGTCTCACAGGTAGAAGTCAGATGAGAGATGAATCTGGCGATATAGTTTAAGCGCCCCAAGAACCCTCTAACCTCCTTTTCAGTACGGGGAGCGGGCATCTCTTGTATTGCTTTCACTTTTGCTGGATCGACTTCAATGCCTTTGTTGCTGACAATAAACCCTAGAAGTTTACCAGACCTAACTCCAAAAGTACACTTACTTGGCTTCAGCCTGAGTTTGTACTCTTTCAACCGGGCAAACAGCTTTTCTAGATGTTCAAGGTGTTCCTCCTCTGTTTGTGACCGAGCTATCATATCGTCTACGTAAACTTCGATCTCATGATGTATCATATCATGAAATAAAGCTACCATGGCGCGTTGATAAGTTGCCCATGCGTTCTTCAGTCCGAACGGCATCACCTTGTAACAGAAAGTACCCCATTGTGTAACAAAGGTTGTTTTCTCCATGTCCTCGGGGGCCATTTTAATCTGGTTGTAGCCCGAGAATCCATCCATGAAGGAAAACACTTTGTGCTGAGCTGTGTTGTCAATCAGAATGTCGATATGTGGTAGCGGAAAATCATCTTTAGGGCTAGCCCTATTCAAATCCCGATAGTCTACACACATCCTGACCTTGCCGTCTTTTTTAGGTACTGGCACGATGTTAGCAACCCATTATGGATAGGAGGTAATAGCCAGAAAGCCAGCGTTGAATTGTTTCATCACTTCTGCTTTGATCTTCTCAGACATGTCGAGCCTCATTCGGCGGACCTTTTGCTTGATCGGTGGACAATCCTCTCTTGTAGGGAGATGGTGAACCACGATATCTGTGTCTAAGCCCGGCATGTCTTCATAAGACCAGGCGAAGATTTCAACGTATTCATTTAACAGCTGTATCAGGCGCTCCTTGACACTTGGTTCCAGATTGGCACCCACTTGTACTTCTTTCCGGTCTTCCTCTGTTCCCGAGTTGACAGTTTCCAACAACTCTTCGTGAGGCAAGATGGCCCTTTCTTCTTGCTGTAAAAGTCTGGCTAGCTCTCCTGGTACTTCACAACCTTCGTCATCCTCATACTCAGCCTGATTGACCAGATCTTCAGAGTTATTGAAGGACATAGCAGAATAGTCACCCATAGAATCCAGAGTGGATGGGTACCTGCATTTGTGAGTGTGGGTGTGTGTAAGGGATAGCCATCCTTAAACAAAAAATGTAAAAGGAAAGAAAATGAACATAGCAGTTTATCAATGAAAAACGTCCAATTAATCATTAAACATGGCATATGGATATGAAGATAATCAAAACCCTTACAAATGGACCTACATACCCCGGGTAAGGCATGAGGTGAAAAAGTAGTGTGCAGATTGTTCAAAAGTAAATATTACAGACCACAGGAAATGTTTGACAGATAATTACTAATTAATAAAAGTAATGGGGACAAAGTCCTTTGCCTCCCAGTTGCGTAGTCCCCCTTCGATGGTTGGGTAGATCTAATCTTCAATGTTGGCCTCTTCGTCTTCACCTTCCAAAGCATTGATCCCATAAGGAGAGATCTTGACGGGTGTTCCTTCAACCTTTGAGCGGCGCATAGCTTTCTGCCCCGCAGCAGTGAATCCTAAACCAAACCTGTCCGTTTTGTGAGGAATATCCGGCAACTGCCCCCACGTCGAGCTCTTTCCTTCCTTCATCGCGGCCTTTGCGTCCTTTAGAGATGTCATCCTGGCCATCTGCTTTGGTACCTCATCTACCACTTTTGCTACTTCCACCTCAGGAGAGACTTCCTCGAAGTGCTGGAATGGTGTCTCAATGAATTCACCCTCTACCTCTACATACCAGAAGGAGTTCAGGTGGCTGATCATATATTCCTCTTCACCATGGACGGTTATGATCTTTCCTTTGACTGGGTATTTCAGCATTTGATGTAGGGAGGAGGTGACTTCCCCAGCATTGTGTATCCATGGTCTCCCCAATAAGAAAGAGTATGACGGATGGATGTCCATCACATAGAAAGTTGAGGGGAACACCTATGTGCCAACCTTAATGGGAATGTCTACCTCCCCATGTACCATTCTCTTCGACCCGTCAAACGCCCTTACAATGATATTACTTGGCCTTAGCTCCAAACCTTCACAGTCCAATCGGTCGAGAGCCTTCTTAGGCAGCACGTTCAAAGAAGAACCAGTGTCGACCAGAACATGGGCCAGAGTAGTTCCTTGGCATTCTACTGACACATGTAAGGCGTCGTTGTGCTTTCTTCCTTTTGAGGTTAGGTCAGCATCAGAGAAACCTAAACCGTTGTCTGTTGAAAGACTGGCTACACAGTCTTGGAATTGGTCGGCAGAGGTTTCCTGGGGTACATGGGTTGTCTTCAGGAATTTTATCAATGCTTTGGCGTGCGCCTCTGAACTGAGTAGCAATGCTAACATGGAGATTTTCGAGGGGGTTTACCCCAGTTGCTCTACCACGTCATAATCACTCTTTTTAATTATCTTCAGTATCTCCTCCATCTCTTTCTTAGAGGTTTCCGGGATAACCAAAGGTTGAGCCCTCGTCCTGACGAGCTCATCTTGGATCCCTTTCCCCTTATCAGCAGAAGTAGGAGGAACAACAATAGGAATAACAGCATCTTCAATCAACGGGGTTCTAGCGGAAAGTTTTATCGGTGCAGGAATAACTTTGGCAGCAGATGAGGGTCCAACGATTGCCTTTGGGGGGGAAATCTCTGGAGAAAATATTCTCCCACTTCGGGTGATCTTGCTTGTGCCGACAATGTTTCCAATGTTGGCATCTTCTTCATCAGAGCTTCCTTCTGTTATTTCAACTTGTTTAATACCATGGTAGTAGATTTCTCCACCGTAATTCCATGGTATTGATTTTTCAGAACTGTAGGGGACAGGCCCTGGCATAGTTATCTTCAGAGGAACAGACTTTGTAGCGGATGTAATCTTAACAGGCTTTTTGGCGGCCTTGGAAAGATTGGCGTGAATGGTGATAATTGAAACATCTTCAGTAGGGGTTGGAATAGCAGGAACTTTTTCAAACAGAATTTGTTGATTGTCCATCAGGCCTTGGATGCCTTTCTTCAGTAACGGGCAGTCAATTGGTAGAGAGTAACAACAGTAGCAATCCTCTTTGCATCCCGGGAAAATCCCGGCCCTTAGCAGATTTAACTTGATGGTTAACAGCGGAGTTATCAGGTCATTGACATCAGAAACATATAAATCTTCCTCAATAGCATGGACATTTCGACCATGCTTCGGCATCGGAGCCGATATCACGTTTGGCTTCTCTGGAGCATCGAACTCAACCTCCTTCGCCTATATCAAGTCTTGGATTTTATGCTTAGGTGCCCAGCAATCGTTGGTGTCGTGCCCGACACTGTCAGAATGGTAGGCGCATTTAGCATTGGGATGATAATGCGGAGAAGATGTGTTCACATTTTTTGGTGCCTCCTTGATAGTGGCGAGATTCAACTTCAACAGATGGGGAAGCACTTGCGCTGGCGTCATATTGATGCGGGTGAACTGCCGTTGCGGCCGTTCCACCCGTTGCTGATTTGGTATGGATTGGTTATAACGAGGCTGATCATTTGATGGATTTTGGATCATCACGGCCCCCACAGTCGGCCGGCGCTCAGTCTTCCCCGCTCTTCTCTGAGAATACACAACAGCTGTTTCCTTCTTCACTGGAAATGATTTCTTAGCAATTGTAGATGCAGAGACATCCTTCTGAATCTTCCCATTCTTGATACTGGCTTCTACCCGCTCGCCAGTCAGAATTAATTCAGTAAACCCTGCGGAAGAGCTACCGATCAGATGGTTAAAGAATGGACCAGACAGGGTCCCCAGGAACATATCAACAAGTTTTCTATCAGAAAGAGGTGGTTGCACTCTTCCGGCCAGATCGCGCCACTTCTGGGCGTATTCCTTGAATCCCTCACCTGAGGCCATTCCCATACTCTGTAGCTGAGTACGGGTTGGCGCCAAGTCGAAGTTATACTGATATTGGCGATAAAAAGCAGCTGTCAGATCCTCCCAACTATGTATCTCTGACCTTTCCAGCTTGTAAAACCAGTCTAGCTGAGTGCCAGACAGGCTATCTTGAAATAAGTGTACCCAAAGGTTTCTGTCGGAAGTGTGAGGTTGGATTCTTCGGACATACGACCTTAGGTGCATTTTTGGTCAAGACAGCCCGTCATATCTTGCAAAAATTGGCACTTTGAACTTCGGGGGGATCACAATTCCAGCAATTAATCCCAAATCTTCGAAATCTAAGTCGGGAACTCTCTGCAGCTCCATAGCTGCCAACCTGTCTTCCAAGTTTTTGTACTTATCATCGGCGGGCGGGTATTGTTGCTCTGAGTAGTCTTCGTCTTCTTCATCCCCTTCTTCTTCAGCTTCGGATTCGGAAGGTACCGCAGCCCCATTTCCTTTACTGGTTCCCTCTTCAGACGTAGGGGGAAATTCAAGAACTCTTCTGGCTTCACCCTCAAACCTTCCTCCCAAGGTAGCCACCCCGACTCTTTTCTTCTTCTTTTTCACTTGCTCTTTGTTCCCCAGCAGGACTTTTAGATCCTCCTGACCCTTTGCCAAGGTCATCAGGAGATGTTGAAATTGTGAGTTTTGAGACTACAAATCCTTGACTGTCTGTTCGAGATCCATCTTACTGAAATAAACAACAGAAAGATAAGGAAACCTGGTGTGGAGACCTGCTTATGCGCATGATGAATGATATGTTTACTTATGCAATGCATTCAAGGATTTAGAAAATTCAAAATTGTTGCAGACAAAAAGAACACACGTCATATTAATAAGAAGAAATTTTGTCAGTACATAAATGCCCCATGGGCCAAATATTACAAAAAACTTCTCAAGGTAAAAAGACGTTGCGCATCCTCTTTGGTGCGATGTAGGTGTTGAGGGTCTCTTCCTCATGGAGTCGGCGGGTAATCTCCAAAACCTTCTTCTCACTGGCGTAGAAGCTGGCTTCAAAAGTATTTCGTTCCTCCTTGAGTTGGATCCAACTCTTCTGCATCTCCTCCCATGATGTTGGCATGTCAGGATATAGGATGGTGTAGGGAACCTCTCCTTCCTTAACGGGCTCTTTAATCACAGGGAGAACATAAGGGTAAGGCATCATTAGACTCTGGGCTCGGGTTCGTACCCACTTGAGATAAGGCTCAAGAGGGATGAAGTTCTTGTGCCCCAGTGTCTTGCTGTCTACCTTGTTAGGCATCCTCCAAGCTCTGGTGAATCTTTGGCGAAGTCCTTGCGCATCGTTGTCGAAGTCAAAAACTAAGTCAGGAATCAGCATGTCATGAGGGCCATCCCTCCGTGCATATCCAAATTGTCTCAAAGCTAGACAAGGGTTGTAGGTAATGCCTCCTCTAATGCCAAGCAATGGAACATTAGGGAACTCTCCACAACGATCGACGATGATGACATTTTCTCTGGACCGAGAACACCAATGTACATCAGAGTGAGTGAGGGTCATCAATCGTTGTGACCACCTTAAGCCTTGGTCATTCTTCAAGACAGATTGTGGAAGGTGCAAAATAAACCACCTGGCAAGGAGAGGAGTACAGCACATGAGAACACCCCTCTTTCTCATTGTTCGTGTGTAAAATGAGTGAAGAATGTCTCCAAGCAATGTTGGTATTGGATTTCTGGATAAGAAGATCTTGACGGTGTTGACATCTATAAGCTGGTCAGGATTTGGGAACAGGACCAACCCATAAATGAGGAGTGCCACAATTTCTTCAAAGGCTTGTAGATCCAATGAATTCCAACACTCTTGTGCCTTCTCAAACAAGAATTTTGCCAAGAAGCCTTTGACACCGCTTCTAGTTTCCCAATGCCCCTTGATGTCAGATGGTTGCAAGTGTAGTGCTTGAGCAACATCTTCAGGCTTTGGTTCTTTTTCCGTACCGTTATAGGGTAGTTGATTAAGAATAGGAATTCTCAAGAGTTGAGAAAATTCCTCCAAAGTGGGCACCAATTGGTAGTCGGGGAATGTGAAACAGTGGTGAAGGGGGTCAAAGAACTGGAACAACACCTTTACCATGTCCTCTTCAATCTTGGTGTTGACTAGGCTGAGCAGTCCACCATGTCTTTCACTGAAGGGAGAGCTTTCTGGAATTCTGGATGTGAGCTCCTTGAGTTGAGGAGGGATTCTCACAAGGTTGACTTGGATAGTTTTCCTGTGAGGGATTTCCATGACCTACAAAACAAGAACAAAGATGAAGATCCAAACCCTTGAAATGGTTAGTGAATGCATATGATGCTTTATGATGTTCATGATGTATGCACAAACATATGTACAAGCAAGTCACACAAAACCCTAGTTTCAGGCTTGCATGGGGTCTCATAGGTAAGTACCCTCTTGAGTGAAGTTGGCTTAAAAACCTGTCCTATAAATAGTAACCGGGTTCTAAGGAGCTCAATATCACTGCATTGTTTTCCATGTTCATTTTTTTGGTTTAGCCACTTAACTAGCGACCAAAATATTCTAAGAAAACAACCCTCGATGAGTGTAGTATCGAGTATATACCAACTTCGGACTGCACCAAAGCCGGTCATCTCACTACCCCTAATAAAAGGCCAAGATGGTCAAGTAAGGTTCTAGGTCATTAGTGCTTAGTGACATCACTCAGCGGCCCCGTACTCTCCTTGATTGAACTCAAGGGTTACCGGTACTCACAAATATGTCGCACTAATATAGCTATTGCTTCAACCGTGTCAGTATACCCCGCACAGTTTCCACAACGTATTGCTATCTATGAATGTTTCCCCAAATCCGGGTGTAGGATTTCAAGCCCAAACAAGACAACCAAGATATAAAGCAATCAAAGCAAACAATTAGTCATGCAAGAGGGTGATCTAAGCCCTAAGGTTACTCCACTTTAAAGTTATCCCCAGCAGAGTCGCCAGTTCTGTGATACGGTGGGAGAACTGACTTGAGGTTTTGCGTTTGTTTTCGCAAATGTTTCGGTTGAGCAAGAGTCGCCACCGACTTTTTATTTTATCCTAAGGAAAGGTTAAAAAGCACAGCAAAAACCTTTGATATGATTTCTTGGGTTCGGGGAGTAGATTATAGAAAGGGGAGGTATTAGCACCCTTTCTATCCATGGTTATCCATGGGCTCTTAGTCACTTTCTTAGATCACTTGCCTTGCATTTTCAATTGTTTGAAATGGTGCTTTCAATTTGTTTGAAATGGTGCTTTGTGTGTGGGTTTGAAAAATGTTTTGAAAAATATGCCTTGTCTAGGAAACCCTTGTAACAATTCTTTACTCGAATGTTTTACAAAAGGTGCTTGTCTTTTTGAAAAGATGTTTCAAGGTTTTGAAAGTTGTTTTGAAAGTTTGTGTTTGTGAAGTGTGTTTTGAAAAATGGCAAGGATTGTTTTGTAAGATTGGGCAAGTAACCAAGAGCTATCTACCCTAAATTTCTCAAAGATCTTTCCTATGTTTTAACCCTTTTAACAGTATTGTTCCACCATTGCATTTGGTGGACAATCTTGTGTTAGGATGTCAACGGGACGGGCGCGGGTCATCGTTTAGACCATGATTACAATAGTGCCAAGTGTCTTTGACAATTTTTCCTTTAAAGGACTTGGTCATTTTTAGGCAACTTTCGAAAGCGTCATCGAGGGGCTATGATCATTTGAATTGTTTTGTTTTGCCAAAGAAACTCAACATGCAACATGGCCCATTATTGAAGGCAACAAGTGGAGTAACCCTAAGGGGTGCAAGTGTGCTTGGTGTTGTCCATTTTCATGCTTGTTTGTCTTTGAATTAGGTCAAGCTATTTTTCTTTATTTGATTTTTGCATACAAAACCCTAAGTCTATCATGGAATATTTAGAAAGCTTTTAAAGTGCGGAAAATGAAATCCTAAATTATTACAACATAATTATGGGATGGGGGGTACAAATGTTCAAATGGGGGATATTTAGCAAGAAATTTAAATCTAAACTATTACATCCAAATTGAATATACAAGTTATTTTAATTGTACAATAATTGAATAAACACAATAAATATGCAAAATGCACAAAATGGTTTTATATGTATGTAAAAGTGTTTTTTCATGTGAAATATATAAAAATATAGAAAAAGTTAATTTTGGACATTTTCACATTTTAGGGCAAAACCCTAATTTTTCTAATTAAAAAAAGTATTTATTATTTATTATATACAATATTTATTAATTATATACAAAAATAAATAAAAGAGAAGTATATTATGAAAAAGTAATTTTTTAGGTCAAATATTAATAAAAATAAAATGTATTATTTTTGTATTTTTTATCCTAAATATTCTAAATATATAAATATTTATATTATGTATTAAATATATACAAAAAATAAAAATATTTATTATTTACAAAAAAAAGTATATTTTTTATAAAATGTTTTCAAAAGATAAAATAAAATAAAATCAGAAAATAAAATGTATTTGTATTATTTTTAGTATTTTAAATAAAAGTATATATATATTTATTTACATACACATATCAAATAAAACAAATAAATCCCTAATAAATACAAAAAAAGGTGAAAAATATTTTTAATGTTTTTTTATATTTTAACCAAAAATAACAAGTCAGAATCAAAAAGAAAAAGTCAAAAATGATAAAAATAACACACAATGGGCCAAGGGGGTGTATGTGTGAAATAGTGGTGCAAACAGAAAAAATAAGCCAGGCCCAGCCCAAAGGACTTTGTCTTCAACCTCCAGCCATTTTTCAAACAAAAACGCGCGCCTTCTTGTTCATCTCACTAACTTCTGATTCTTTGATCTTTTGATAAATCTTAAAACATGAAACTTGTAGAGCTTGAAGTCACGATTCTAAACATATAAAGAAGTTGATCTAACTCTCAGAAATGAGAGAGAATTTCTTCTCCCCCAATTCTTGACCTAGCTTTTTTCAGATATTCAGTTTCAAAATTCTCTCAGTACACACAACATAAATGAAAAGTAATGACATGGGTAGCTTCAGGGCCATGAGTAGGACATAACTTCTTCACAAACCTAAGCCTAGATATGCCTGGATAGAGAGATAGAGGTTAAAACTTTTACCTGTTCAGCTTGATTCGTGTACAACAATGGGGGCACTTTCAATGCAGTGTGAGGACTTGTACAGCTTGCTTGAAGTTCAGGGATGCTTCTCCAACCTCTAGCTTGCTTTGAAACTAACTGAAACGAGCTATGTAACTCAACCTGCACAATTAAAAAAATTAAAATGGTGAACTTGGTTAGAGGTGTTACAGTCTGTAGCTAGGGCTTGGGATAGCTTGTATGGATGTTATGGAGTGTGTATGAACCAGCTTTGGCCAAAACGCACGAGCAAACTGAGTTGTGCAACTCAATCTGCAGGGATGCCCTGTTTTGTGCAGCAAAATGGTGTTTTGATGAATGATGAGGTTTGGAATATGGTAGGCTCGTGTTTCAGGTCAGTTGGATCAAGTGAAAAGTGTTTACAAAGTTTGCTTGAGTTGGTTCTTGCAGGAATGAGAGATGTGATCAGTTTTGCAAAGTTTCTTCCTAGATAAGCAAAGTTTGTCAAGTTGGGTTATAGGCCAAGGCAGGTCCCTCAAGCATGCTGCATAATCTCTCCTTGATCAGTGGGATTAGTCGATAATCTTGTGCCTAAAAGATCTGCTTTGTACTTCTTTGATTTGCTTTTGACATAAAGCACTTCTTTACAAGAATGGATAAAATGCTTTTTCCAAATATGGCTTGATTCTTTGTGTAATGACTATATGAACAAAATAATGCTAGAACACAATGGATTGGCATTTAATTATTAAGTGTAAGAAGGATTAGAGGCCTGTAGTCTAGCTTGTACAAGCTGATTTCAAAAATGCCCAAGTTATGAACATGCATTTGGTCATTAACAAAAGTGACTTTTGCCCAACTTTGCCAATTCGATTCTCCCTAACCACAAGGGTGTTTGAGAAGTTCTTGGACAATTTGGAAAGCTTGGAATGTGTAATACAATCCATCTTTGTAATGCAATTTGAGATTCCAAGTGGAAGCATCTGAAAAGTGGCCATGAAGTTGGGCAAAAATCCTGCCTAAAATAGGTCAAAAAATTTCTAAGTTAAGAATGTTTTGCACCCCTATTCCAAAAATCATAACTTGAGCTACAAGCTTCTTTTGAGGAAACTTTGTGAATCAAAGTTGTAGATTTTGAAATGGACTACAACTTTCATGTTTTGAGTTTTGTTTGAATCAAAACATATCTTGATGAAAAAATGGGACAAAGTTAGGAAAAAATTAGGAATTTTCATAACTTAGAAAATTTCTAAGTTATGAAATTTCTTCATTTTAAACCCTAATTTGCAATTTTGGATTTCTTGATGAACAAGTTTCATAATTTGACATGTTTTGATGAAAAATGAATCTTGAAACTTGATTTTGACCAAAAAGTCAAAGTTTGACTTTTCAGTATACAGTCAAATTTTGATCAGTTGACTGGAAAATTCATCTGTCAATCTTGTGCATTTGGGATCTTTTGAACTTGTTGAATGTGTCAAGACAATGCCATTGAGTCCTTGAGTCCATATGTGAGCTTGGTTTGCCATTGGTTAGGTCAAACAGTCAAAAATTGCCTTTGTGCAGTCAAAACCCTAAAAATGACCATTTTGCCCTTTTGGTGATCTGATCAAATTTCTTGTGGAATTGTGATCCAAACTTGACCAAATGGTTCATATGAGTTCATAATGTTGATGTGGGTCAAAAATCATGAGGTTTGACTGTCAATTGACCACAGTTGACTTTTCCCCCAATACAGCTGATTTCTAGGTCAACTGTCCAATTGACTGGGCAAAGATTGGAATCAAGGCTTGAAACTTGGTATGGATAAACTTGTGAGTCCAACATGAAGCATGAAAGTCACTTTGGGCATTTCAGGTCAAAACATCTTTGTGCAAACTCAAACCCTAATTTGGGTCAACAGTGCAAGGAGGAGTCTTGAGCAGAGCAAACCCTAACTTGATCTTGAGCTCCAAGGGTCTTGTGATGAGAAAATATTGATGAAATAAGAGGGCAAATTTTTGGGTACAACAGTGTGCATCAAAGGCTAACATCCTCACCATCTGTGCTAACATGTTAATTGTGATAATAATGAAATAAAAGAAACATAATGCAAACAACGTGTCACGCCTCCAAAACGCGTGGAAATTCAAACGAGCCATTCACACACTGCCACGCCATCGTCTTCTTCACTGATTCTGTCGTTTTAGGTAAAAGGACTTTTACCTACGGATATCAAGCGTAGGTATATCCCATGTCCATTTCAAAAATCTTGTATGCGCATGATAAATGGAAACTAATGGTACCAAACAATTCATTTCAACCTCACGAGCATTACGGTACCATTATCAATTCCCAATTTTTCCTGTATAAGAAACCCCTAAAAATAAAGAACAAACCCTAGCCATGGCAGTTTTACATACAATCAATAAAAATGAAATTGAATATAGTGATTAGCTTGCAAACTCTATAAGGAACAATAATATGTAATCAAAACGTGCAAATGATGTATAAATTAATAAAAACGAAAATGAATTTCTAAGCTAACCGTGTCACTGCCCCAGCCTTATGAATGCAAGGACGACCCAGCAAGCAAGAATATGATGGTCTAATATCCATCACATAGAAGGTGGATGAAAAAATCTGAGAGCCAACTTTAACAGGGATGTCCACCTCCCCGTGCACCATTCTCTTTGACCCGTCGAAAGCCCTGACCACAATATTGCTCGGCTTCAGAATCAAACCTTCACAGTCCAGACGATCTAATGTATTCTTCAGAAGAACATTCAATGAGGACCCGGTATCTACCAACACATGGGCCATAGTGATGCCTCTGCACTCGATCGATATGTGTAGAGCATCGTTATGATTTCTCCCCTTAGCAGTCAGATCCGCATCTGAAATTCCTAACCCATTGTCAGCAGTTAGGCTAGCCACACAATCTTTGAACTGGTCGGCTGAAGTTTCCTGCGGCACATGCACAGTCTTGAGGAATGCAATTAAAGCCTTTGCATGGGCTTTAGAACACAACAACAAGGATAACATGGAAATCTTTAATGGGGTCTGCCCCAGCTACTCGACTATGTTGTAGTCGCTCTTCTTGATAATCTTCAAATTTTCCTCCATTTCTTGTTTAGAGGTTTCTACAATAATCTTTTTAGGTGCCTCCGTCCGGGAAGGCTCACCTGTGATTTCTTTGCCCCGAGTCCCAGATGGCTCGGCGACAGGGGTGATAACTGGAGTAGAAACTGGGATAGTAGTTGATGTAATAGCAGACAGAATAACAACAGGTTTATGGACAGTTGGAGGGGAAATCTCGGGAGAAAAGAGTCTTCCACTTCTGGTGACCTTGCTTATCCCAATAATATTACTGATGTCCAAATCGGCTTCTTCAGCCCTCAAATATTTTTTAACACCATGGTAATATACATCAGCACTGTAATGCCATGGGATAGCCTTATCTGAGGTATATGGGATGGGAACCGGAGCGGTGATTATTAACGGAGCAATTCTTGGAATGGGTGTAACCCTAACAGTTTTTCTCGAGGAAACCTTGGAAGGGTTGGCGGAAATGGTGATAATGGCAACATCTTCAAACGGAATCATAGTCTTCTCAAACAAAATTTCCTTATTATCCATCAGGCTCTGAACACCTGACTTCAATAAACAGCAATCGGAAGGCAGAATTGAACACATGTGGCAACCTTCACCATAATCCGGAAATAAACCAGCCAACAACAAATTCTTCTTAACCGTCATCAAAGGAGTAGAGATCTCTTCCATAGAGGTTACCAACAAATTGGTGTCCACAGCATTGACTCCACGACCATGCTTGGTCATAGGAGCAGTTATAACGTTGGGATTTTCCGGAGCATCAAACTCAATCTCTTTAGCTTCCAGCAAATCTTGCACTTTATTCCTCAGAGCCCAGCAGTCATTTGTGTCGTGGCCAGGACTCTTTGAATTTATACACACCGCGCATTGGGATTGTATCTGGGAGAAGCAGTGTTGGGATTGTATCTGGGAGAAGCAGTGTTGGGATTCTTGGGAGCCTCTTTCAAGGTTGCCAAGTTGGACTTTAACAGATGAGGCCGAACTTCAGCCAAAGTCATGTTGATGCGGGTAAACTGTCATTGTGGTCTTTCCACCCTTTGCTGATTGTTGCATTGTGGAGCAACCGTGGGTCTTGGTATCACTACAGCATTTACTGCTTGACGGTGTTCAGGTCTGCTTTGGCCCCTCGGGCCGTAGATTGCACTAGCTTCCTTCTTACTGGTGAAAGGCTTCTTTACTGCACTTGATGAAGCATCCTTTTGTATCTTACCACTTCGAATGCCAACTTCTACTCTCTCTCCTGACAAAATCAACTCAGTAAACCCAGATGACGAACTGCCGATCAGATGATTGAAAAATGGACCAGATAGCGTCCCTAGAAACATGTCAACCAACTCCCTATCAGATAAAGGGGGTTGGAATCTTCCAGCCAAGTCTCTCCACTTTTGAGCATAGTCCTTAAAACCTTCACGTGCACCCATAGACATACCCTGGAGCTGAGTACGAGTGGGAGAAAGGTTGGCGTTATACTGATACTGCCTGTAAAAAACAGCAGCGAGGTCTTCTCAGTTTCAGACACTGGCTCCTTCCAACTGATAAAACCATTCAAGCTGAGTCCCTAACAGACTATTTTGAAAGAAGTGTACCCACAAATTTCTATCAGTAGTGTGAGGTTGGATTTTTCTTACGTACGAGCGGAGATGGAGTTTTGGACAGGATACTCCATCGTACTTGGCAAAAACCAGAGCTTTGAACTTATGAGGGGTCACCACTTCTGATACCAGTCCCAGTTCTCCGAAATCCAAACCAGAGATTTTATGAATCCCCATAGCACTTAGACGGTCTTCTAGCTGCTTGTACCTATCCTCGGCAGAAGGATATTGCTCATCATCGTAATCCGTATCGTTATCAGAAACTGCTGGACTAGGGTCCTTTGTCATTTCTTGGTTCTCCTCGTCTTTAGATGAGGAGGTCAAATCAGCTGATTGTCTTATCCTTTCTCCAAATCTTCTCCCCATGTTCAGAATACCAACCTTCTTCTTCTTCTTTTCTTTCAGAATAAGGGCCTTCAAGTCCTCTTGCCCTTTAGCCAAGCTTAAGAAAATTTTTTAGAATTGGGCGTTCTGTGCCTGAAGATCTTTGATGGCTTGATCAGAAGACATTTCTGTTGAAATAAACAGCGAAGAAGATGAGAAACCTGTAATGGTACCTATAATGGTGTGCATGATAATGGGATGCGCATGTAATGATTTCAAAGACTTTGGGAGATTTAAATTTGCAAACCAAAAATAAACAAACTTTATTAGATTAACTTGTAAAAGGTTCAACAATGCCTTTAAGGCGTTACAAAGAAGTAAAATAGAAAACAAATTTAAAACTAGAAAAGCCAAGTCAAAAGTCCCATGGACGCTTCCTCTTTGTGCCGATGTAGTCATTGATCATTCTTTCTTCTTCGAGCTGCCTGGTGAGCTTCAAAATCTTCCTTTCTTGCTCATGGTACTTTTCTCGGTAAGTATCCCTCTCCTCTTTCAGCTGAATCCAAGACCTCTGCAACTCCCCAGGATCAGTGGGCATGTTAGGATAAAGAACGGTGTAAGGAATGCCCTCTTCATTGGTGGGCTCCACAATCACTGGAAATACGGCTTCATAGGGAATCCCAAGTTTCTGGGCACGAGCTCGGACCCATTGGAGGTAAGGTTGCATAGGAAGGGAATTCCTTGGCCCCAACTCTTGGGGGTCAGATCTGTTCACCATTCCCCAAGCTCGTACAAACCTCCGGCGGTGCTCCTCAACGTCCTCCTTGTAGTCAAATGCAATATCCTCAAGAAGTAGCTCATGGGGACCATATCTTCGAGCACGACCAAATTATCGCAAAGCTAGACAAGGATTGTAAGTTATACCCCCTCTGATTCCAAGCAATGGGACATTAGGATATCCCCCACAACGGTCAATGACAGCAATGTCTTCCGTAGCCCGGGAACACCAAAGAATGTATGTATGGGCAAGTGACATTATTATGTAGGACCATCCCAAACCTTCTTCGTTCTTCAGCACAGACTTAGGGAGGTGCGAAATAAACCACCTTGACAATAATGGCATGCAACACATGAGAGTTCCTCTTCTTCGCACGGTACGAGTATAAAGGGCATGCAAGATATCACCCAGCAGGGTAGGCACAGGATTGCGAGAAAGGAAAATCTTGACAGCATTCACATCTACAAAGAAATCTGGATTCGGGAAGAGAACCAAACCATAGATAAGGAGAGCCAAGATATCTTCGAAAGCCTGAATATCCAAACTATCCCAGAATATCTGAGCCTGGTCTATCAGAAATTTGGCTAAGAAACCTTCGACTCTGCTTCGTGTTTCCCAATTGGATACTACATCAGCCCGTTTCAGATGCAGAGTTGAGGCAATGTCTTCTGGTCTAGGAACCTCTTCCATACCTGTGAAGGGTACCTGTTCAAGGATAGATATGCCCAATAAGTGAGACAACTCTTCCAAGGTGGGTACCAGCTGGTAATCTGGAAAGGTGAAGTAATGATGCACGGGATCGAAGAACTGGAAAAGTACACTCATCATCTGCTCATCAAGATTTGAAGTGACCAGGCTGAGAAGTTAACCGTGTCTCTTAATGAACATGGAAGTCTCCGAAACTCTTGAGGCGAACTCTTTAAGTTGAGCAGGTATTTGCACAAAGTTAACTCAGATGGTATTTATGCGCACGGAAGCTATAATCTACAAAACAGAACAAAGATAAATTCCCTTGGTCTTTGAAATAGTTAGTATAATGAAATATGAATGCCATGTTATGATGCATGATGTCATGATAAACCACGGGTATAGCAAACAACAGGTATTGCAAGCATAGTCAAATCACATAAAACCCTTAGGTTTAAGGCTTGCATAAGGTCAAAGGTAGTACCCTTTTGAAGTTAAGTTAGTTTTAACCTGTCCTTGCAAAAGTAACCGGGTTCTAAAGGATCTCAATATCACTGACCATCCTCCATTGGTCATGGTTTCAGCTCACACAATCTTTTCTTGGAGCCGGAACTATCTCGAGAGTATGGTCTCAATGAGTGTAGCATCAAGTATCAACCAGTTCTCAGCTTTACACCGAGGTCGGCTATCTCACTACTTTCTAATGGCCAAGTTGGTCGATTAAAGGTTCTAAGGCCAGTTGATGCTTAACGATACCACGCAGCAGCCCGTATTCTCCTCGTTTCTCCATAAGGGATACCGGTACCAACCAATGTGCCACATCAATGTAGCTACTGCTTCAACCGTATGTGTCTATGACGTACAGTTCCCTCACAGTTTATTTCTACTTACCTAAAAGGTGTCCCCAGATCCGGGTTAGGATCTATAGTAACTCCCAAACAAAACCCTTAAAAGTAAAGCAATCAAAGCAATCAAGAGAAGCAATTAAGATGAACTAGATCCTAAGGTATACCCCACTTACTTTCCCCAGCAGAGTCGCCAGTTCTGTGATACGGTGGCAGAACCAACTATTTTGAAAATGCTGGTTTGCGTTTTGCATTTTTTGTTTGCAAAATGTCGCGGTAAGCAAGAGTCGCCACCGACTTTTATTTCATCCAATCGGAAAGGAAAAAAGTACAGAAAAAATCCTTTTTCGAGATGTTTCTGAGTACAGGGGGTAGATTATAGAAAGGGAAGGTGTTAGCACCCTTTCTATCCATGGTTTTCCATGGGCTCATAGGTACTTTCTCATCTTTTAAAATTGCTTGTGTATGTGTTTTATTTTGAAAAAGTTTGACTTTGTGATAACCCTTGTATCAGTCCTCAAAGGTGTGACGAAGTTGTTTTGAAAAAATTTTTGAAGAGTGTAAGTGTGAAAAGTTTGATTTGGGCAAGTACCTACTAGCATCTACCTACTCGAAAAAGGATTGTTTTTATTCTTGTTTCCTTTAGACAACGTTATCCTATTATTGAGAAATAGGTAGCACCGTCATTGGAGTTGTAAGGGTCAATTTGTAAGGGACGTACGATCACTCAAGCAATATTAGGACGTCTTAGTAATAACCCTAAAGTCTTAAGATCATATTCTAGGCAACATTTCCGACGCGACGTTTCTGAGGTAACATTTTCGAACGGGACTTTTGATCTTTGTTAGACAGGAGGGCAACCACTAAGACACCATATACTTTAATGATCGTTTACCGAAGGCAACCGAAGTGAGATTATACCCTAGGAGGTCACATGTGCGAGTGATTTAATTTCAGTTATTATCTTTGCACATTAGGGTTTTCTAGCCGTTTTAAATTACCATGCAATCTTGTTATACAATCCTATCAACATGCATCTAAACAGTTAATATTTGCGAGAATTAAAATGCGAGAAAATAAACCTACGCTATTACAAGGCTTCGGGGTAGGGATTAATTACGTAGCCAAAAAAACCCGCAAAAGACGATAAATAAAAGAAAGTCCTAAATTAAACTATTACATACCGTGGATAGTTACACCAATATCGCAAAAAATAATAAACACGCGCGATGAATTGAATACAAGATAATCAGGATTTTGACCCTAACTTAAACCTAATTGTGATTAGCTCAAAAAAGGTTTGTGTTTTGTTTTGTTAATTTAAGAAAATAGAGAAATCTTTATATTAAATTAAAAAGAAAAGCCTAATTCTAGTTAATTTTAATTTTAAGAAAAAAATTGAATTAATTTATTCTGAAACCTATTTTTGGTATTTATTTTGAAAAAAGAAATAAAAATTAAATCAAGAGTTTAACCCTAATTTTTCTAATTGGTTTTAATTAATAAAAAGTTAGAATTTCCATAAATTAAATTAAACTAAATTAAATTAAATTTGATAAAAAAAACTATTTCTAATTTTTTTATGATTTTTGATTTTATGATTTTATGAAAAAAGAGTGATTAATTTTGTGAAAAATAATTAAGCAAATTAACTTAAATAAAAGAAATAAATAGAGAAAAGAAAAAAGAATGGGCCTGATTGTTTAGCAAAGGGGGGTGTGAATCTGATTTATGGTAAGGCCCATTTATCATCAAGCCTAGTCAGCGCTGGATCTGATGGAGGCGTTGACTCGAGGAGCATGATGAACCTTTATTGTGGGAATATTGGATCTGGCCAGGAGCACATCAGATGGTTGATGTTGAGGGTGTATGGGATACGCTTGAGAATGTGAAGCACTGGATTGACCTGTAATTGTTGAGAAAATAACAAAATGCACACGTCTGGGATCGAACCCAGGATGTGTGCATCAAAGGCTAACATCCTCACCATTTGCGCTAACATGTTAATTGTGATAATAATGAAATAAATGAAACATAAGGCAAACAACGTGTCACGCCTCCAAAACGCGCGGAAATTCAAACGAGCGATTCACACACTGCCACGCCATCGTCTTCTTTATTGATTCTGTCGTTTTAGGTAAAAGGACTTTTACCTATGGACATCAAGCGTAGCTATAGCCAATGTCCATTTCAAAAATCTTGTATGCGCATGATAAATGGAAACTAATGGTACCAAACAACTCGTTTCAACCTCACGAGCATCATGGTACCATTATCAATGCCCAATTTTTCCTGTATAAGAAACCCCTAAAAACAAAGAACAAACCCTAGCCATGGCAGTTTTACATACAGTCAATAAACATACAATTGAATATAGTGATTAGCTTGCAAACTCAATAAGGAACAAGAATATGTAATCGAAACGTGCAAATGATGTATAAATCAATAAAAATGAAAACGAATTTCTAAGCTAACCGTGTGATTGCTACAACGCGTTTCAGGGCGTGGGGAGGCTTGCTAATGATTGAAACACGATCCTGAGTCGTCCAGCAGTTGATTGGTATGGTTAGGATGGCCTGCAACTTGGTATTTGATCTGCACTTTTTCTTTGAAATTTTGCAATTGATTCTGCCTCTTTCACGATTTCTCCACCTCTCCCTTTGGTCTGCCTTTGTTCACTATCTATAATAGAGTGCATTAGGGTTAATATTTGCATCAAATCTTTGTCATTTATGAAGATTGATCATTGATTTATTCCTTGCACAAAATCTTTCAAAAACAAGAATTTTCAATCTTTTTTGTCCATATGAAGCCTAGCACAATTTGATCTTGTCTCCGGCTGTATAATGACTCTAATCATGCACAAAATCTCAAGGTTTAATTGGTTTTTGATATTTCCATTATTTTATATTGATTTTATTTGATTTAAATGAAATGAAATCAAAATAAATAACAAAAATAAAATAATGACAAGTGGAAGGGCTGATGGGTCGTGGGTCACATTACAAACTCATTGCAAGCATAAAAAGTTGGGCCCATTTAGTAAAAATGCAATTTTGGACATATTTGACTTTTGGCAATTTTGTAAAAAGGGTCAACTTGGCCATTGCATAACTCTCTCAATTTTGACCCTAGAGAGGTGTTCTTGGACTTTTTAGAAAACTTAGTATGTCCTCTAAGCAACCCTTTTGGTCTCATCTAATTGAGTCTTCCATGTTCATGTATGAAGCTTTGACCCAAAAGGTGTTTTTGTTGACTTTTCAAAATGACCTATAATGTCCAAATTCATATCTTCTTGTGAGTGCATATTTTGAACTTGGGAGCTGAATATGAATGTAGGGAATTACATCCTCTTTAAAATGAGCTTTGGATGGGTCATTTTTTATAAAGTATGAGAAAGTTATGCTTGGTCAAAGTTGAGTTGACTTTTCCTGCAAAACCCTAATTTAGCAACTTTAGGGTTTTGATGAATTATGGGAAATCCTTGATGAGTCATGATCAACCCTTGATAAAATGATGAATGATACTTCAAAATGAGGATGTTGACCAAAAATCTGGAAGTTTTACTATATGTGGGCCACAGTTGACTTTTGACCTAGCATAGTCGACTTCTAGGTACTTGAGCAATTGACTGAGTAAACTTCCTCTGCAAGCTTGAAACTTGACATGGATAATCTTGAGAACATATCAGGACAATGGTGAGAATTTGGGATCCTTTGGACTCAAGCATCTTGATGCAAAATGAAACCCTAATTTAAGATAGACTGTCTTAGGAGAGAGTTTGCATGGTCAACTCTTGGACCTCCTTGAGCAATTTGAGGACCTCACTTGACATGTATTGAGAAATATGGGAGGGAAAATTTTGGGGTACAACAGCTGCCCCTGTTCAATCTTCTTAAACCCGAGGATGTGGATTGGCTTGTCTGCCTTTCGTGATCTTAAGGTGGAAGATGATTGAACACTAGAGTGCCCAGAAATTTGCACTCGCATGAAGTGATATTTGTCTTGCGATATCGGGAATGGCATTATAGATGCCATTTGGAAGAAGTTTTGATCGCATAAGAGATTCCTTTGCGAGAACCCGTGTACCTGTGGTTGAGGAGGACTTCGCTGGGGAATGTTGGTCTCTGTCTCGAGAGAAATAGAGTTTTAGGAGTTTTAGTTGTCTGTTACTATACTGGGGAATGATTCCGGTTTGGGAAGCGGGAGTGATTTTGTGTTTGGTCAGGGTATATGTTGCACCGCGACTTACTGGGGGAATGTGAAATTAATTGTGTTTGATTGGGTCCAGGTCTTATAGTGTGTTGGACTGTTGTCTGGGGATAATAGAGGAAAAACCCGGATAGTAAGGTTATAAGAAGGAACCTGGATAGTAGGGTTACTTCGAGATGAAAGCCTAGGTAGTAGGGTTGTGAGAAGGAACTTGGATAGTAGGGTTACTTCGATATGAAAGCCTGGGTAGTAGGGCTGTGAGAAGAAACCTGGATAGTAGGGTTACTTCGATATGAAAGCCTGGGTAGTATGGTTGTGAGAAGAAACCTAGATAGTAGGGTTACTTCCATATGAAATCCTGGGTAGTAGGGTTGTGATAAGAAACCTGGATAGTAGGGTTACTTCGATATGAAATCCTAGGTAGTAGGGTTGTGAGAAGAAACCTGGATAGTAGGGTTACTTCGATATGAAAGCCTGGGTAGTAGGGTTGTGAGAAGAAATCTGGATAGTAGGGTTACTTCGATATGAAAGCCGGGATAGTAGGGCTGTAAGAAGGAACCTGGATAGTAGGGTTTCTTCTATATTAAAGCCTGGATAGTAGGGCTGCTCTTGTCGCGCCGATGATTACTCTGTTTAGCTTCGAGTGTTGGTCATGGGCTTGCCGGAAATAATTGATAATAATGTCTTTCCTGAAATAAACACAGGGTTAGTCATATGTGATGCATGAGGTGCATTGTGTGTTGACGTTCTCAAAATAAATGAGACCGTGTTATATGTGGTGTATGCATATGTCATGATGTATGAACATGAAATGCTGACGCAATAATCGGAATTGGGGAAAATAAATCCCTGATTGCCATGAAACATAGTTCCTCCCCCCTGTTGGGGATGGTGAACAAAGATGACCGTGCTGGGGATTTTCCCCTTGGATGGCGAATATTCTGCCGGAAGAGACCCTGCCTGAGGATAACTCTGCGGGGAATAAATCTGTCGGAGATGAGATACTCCGTCGATGGATCATGCTATTTTGGAGAAATAAACTCAGCTGGGGATAAATTTCCGTTGCTGGTGACAATGAATTCTGTCGGAGATTGAATTTCTGCTTGGGGAAACAATTTACTGACTCACTCGCAAATGTGAACCTTAGTTGGGGAGAGTTATGCCCTGAGGACCTCACTTGACATGTATTGAGAAATATGGGAGGGAAAATTTTGGGGTACAACAGAATCTAAAGTCAAGATTCAATAAGAAGAAGTTCTAATAAATCAAGATCTCAATTGTTCTATTGGCATCAAGATCTCAATTTTTTTCATTAGCATCTAGAGTCAAGACTCTCAAGATCTCGATATCTGATCTATTGGAACCAAGGGGAGTTTTACTCAAATGGTTCAGAGTCAGGATATTCTATATTCATCAAGTCATTGACTAGGGGGGGTATCATAAAGAGGATAAGTATTCCTTACCTTTCTATTTTCACTTTTTCTGATTATAAGAACAAAATTGTGTCATCAAAATACATAGTTTTGTCATCATCAAAAAGAGGGAGATTGTAAGAACAAGATTTGGTTATGTAATATCATCTCAGAGTTTTGATAATAATAAATTAGAATGGTTGTATGAAAAAAATTTATACTCTAATGTTTTTTATTGTTGAGTACTTAACAAACAAGTTTTGCTTCTGATGGATGGCGTGGCCAAGACATTAGAAGAGAATTAGTTCCGCTTCTGTGCTACACAAGTTTTGTTGAGTAGTAGCAAGACACTCCAAAAGGCTCAGAAGTGTAAGCTTTGATGTTTGTCTAAAGAAACCAGTTAGAAGATCTGAAGACAAAAGTTGCTACTTAAGTTCAGATGCTGAAGACTCGTGTTTCTGAAGACAACATGTTCTAAAGAAACAATCAGAAGATTTTCCAGTGACATTAGAACTTCTAGGTTCCCAGCTACACTATAGCTTATGAACCCCTTCAACAATCAGAACTTCTAGGTTTTCCTTTATTCCCAGCAACCTCGGAACTTGGTGTACCCAGGCCCAGAACTTCTGACCTTTTACTTTCCTACTAACACTTTCTCTCTTGCAGCGTATCAGAGTCAGAACTTCTGTTCCTTCTCGTTTCAGCAACGTGCTGATTCTGACTCCCTTTTCTCTTAATTATCTTATTTTAGCTTTAATAACCAAAAACACCAAAAAAAATATTTATATTTATATACTTTATTTTATCTCTTTTTAAACCAAGAGGTCAAAATATTTTCTTAAGCCAGTTTATTTCTTTTCTTAACAAAAACAAAACAAGTCCATTTCAATTCTTGTACATTATTTCAATATGGTTGTAATAGATAATTAGGACTTCCATTTCTTGAAATCCCCATTTGTAAATTTGTACACCCCATCCCCCTAATGATTGTAATAGCGTATAATATTTACTTTCCGCAATTTATCACTTTCATATAAATGCTAGTAATTAGGATTTGTATGTGTTGTACCCCAAAATTTGCCCTCCCATATTCTTCAAAGTTTTGACAAGCATCATCTCAATTTGCTCAAGTCTACTCAAGGGCTACACAGTCAACCACCCTCCTAAGCCAGTCAAATTAGGGTTTTGGTTCCTTCAAGGAAGTTGAGGTTTTCAAAGGCTCAATCAAGTCACATATGCCTATACACATTGCCAAGCATCCATATGCCAAGTTTCAAGGCTCACAAGATCAAGTTGCACAGTCAAAAGCCCTAATTGCCTCACAATCAACTATAGGGGTAAAATGGTCATTTGGCAGTCAAAAGTCAAAAAATTTGGTCAACATCTTATTTTGAAGCCACAATCATCATTTGGTCAAGTCTTGACCATGATTCCATAAGAATGGCTCAAAAATCATCAAGATGCAAAAGTTTCCATTTTTGGACAGTTGAAAAGTCAACTGTAACTTGACCAAGGCATAACTTTTTCATGGTTCATCAGAAAAATCCCATCCAATGCTCATTTTGAAGGGGATGACATTTCCTACAACTCATCTTCACATTCCAAGTCCAAGAAATGCTCTCACAAAAAGTTATCAATTTCAACATTATAGGTCATTTTCAAAAGTCAACAAAAAGGCATTTTAAGTCAAAGACCATAACTTGAGATTGGTGAATCAAAATGACATGGGACCAAAGGCATTGGTTAGAGTACTTCAAGACCTTTCCAAAATGTCCAAGAACATGTTCATATGATCAAAATTGAGCAAGATATGCATTGAAGAAGTTGGGAAATTTTTGTGAAATGGCAAAAGTCAACTATCCTTGAAACTTCAATTTTTGACAAAAGGGCCCACTTTCTTCCACTTGGTTCAGCCTTGTCATGCCACCCACGTGTCCCATGACCCATTACAAGACCAAACATTTATTTTTTTCATTTTTTATTTAATTTTTATGGATTTAATTCATTTTAATCCATAATAATTCAAATAAAATCAAAAAAATGAATTAAATGGTATCTTTGAGTTTTGAATGGCTTTTATGTGTCATGAACAACCTACCCATTTTGTGCTAGGGCCATTTTAAGCATGAAAATTCAAATTTGAACAAAATTGGAAAATGCTTTAATGGTGGTTATGAAGAAATCCAAAAACATCATTGCAATGGATCATTGGCTCTTAATGTGATTTATTCTCATTCATACATACATATGCAAGTGTTCCATACCTCATTCACGACCTAGAGCTCATTGAAACGGCATAACCAAATTCAAAAATCCAAGCAAAAAAGTCAAATCCTAATTCTACCTTCCAGGCCATTTCAAAGAGATTTGAAGGTTCAAATACATTGTTGGGAGTCTCCAGAACCTATTGCAATCATAAACAAGCTCCAATACTCAAGGAAACGCCCAGCATAAGTCACAGGGTTTGAATTTTTTTTCAGAAACGCATACCATTATTCATACATTGTTAACATCTTTTATGGATCATTTTATGTTCATAGCATTCAGGTGAAGCTAATGGTAGGATTCAATTGCTTTGAGAGCCCGTGAAACGCAAATCACCATGGTTAAATCTTAGGGTTTTCATGCTTTTGAATTAGGGCTTTTCACATACTGTAAAATCAGACCTCAAGACGCACATGGTTGAAACCGCCTGATTGAGACAAACATGTTGATACCCTCGCGCCCAATTTATCTTGCATCCACGCCTATTCGCTATTTTTCAATGTTGCAGGTTGTGGGGGTTTAAACCCCCCGCTATCTAACTTTATTTCTTGCAGTTTCAGGGAAGAAGACGGTGATGTGCTTGCATCTGGTTGGTCCGTTCAAAAAATGCGCGCTACTTTTTTCTTTTTTCAGCATATAACGCGTTTATTCTATATTATATTTGTTTCTTATTTCATTAACAAACGCGCATGAATGGTCTAGTGGAAGA
This sequence comes from Vicia faba, assembly GCA_948472305.1. NCBI lineage: Eukaryota > Viridiplantae > Streptophyta > Magnoliopsida > Fabales > Fabaceae > Vicia > Vicia faba. The sequence goes on from OX451735.1 coordinate 139,755,897, forward strand.
GCAGGTGGTTGTGAATTACTGGGACCTGGGTTCAATTCCCAGGTCCCCCCCAAATGTTTATTCATGTTTTTTCTAACTCAATCACATGCAGTCTTCCAAACAATCAACACCATATGCCCTCATGCATCAACGTGCCATGTGTCCAGTCCCACTGATCTGAAGGCCAAGGAATGAAGGAACACCATGCTCATGAGTCAGTGCATCTTCAGGCAGTCTCAAAGGTCAAACAAGGCTGGCTTCTTGATGAGCTCAGATTGCCAATACACCCTCAATTCTGGCCCAACACCTCTATGGTTCTATTTTATTTTCTTTTGTTTTCTTTTCCTTTTTTTATTTTCTTTTAACTAATTTTTAATTATTATCATTATTGTTAATTAACCTAACAAACTAATTTTTTCCATAAAATTCAAAAAAACAAAAAAAAAAACATTTTATTATTTATTAACTTATTTTGTAAATAAATGTAAATTAAAATAAATTAGTTTATTTAGTTAACTTTAATACCTTTTTACAATAAATAAAATAATTTAGACTTAGGCTTTTCTTTTGACATTTTTAATTCTTTTTTTTATTAAAACATAAAAACACAAAAAATATTTTCTTAATTAATTAATTAATTAGTTATTAGTTTCAATTTCATTAATTACAAAAAGGGACAAAAATTCAATTCTTTTCTTAAAAGGGTCAAAACCCTTAGGACGTTCCCGATTTAATTCTTTCGCGCATTATTCTTATTTTGATTATTTATGTAACTGTTTCCGGATATGTAATAGTAATTAGGTTTATCTCTTTATTTACTATTTCTCGCACTTTATTTCCAAACGGGTTTTGTTTTTTGGCGATGTATAGACCCGCGCCTTGTAATAGCTAGATTTACATTTCTGCAATTTATTTTCCGCGCTCCTAACTGCTAATATGCCTGCAAGAATGTATGTCAAATAAAATTAATCCGTAGCTCACAAATAACATGTACAAAGACAATTAACTGGAAAACAACACACAAAGCACATGCCACTTCTAGGGTACGCCTCACTGGTTGCCTCGACGTGGTCATCAAGTATAGGGTGTCTTAAAGGTCGCCCTTCTGTCCAAAAGATCCAGTTGCCTCGAAACGGTTGCCTCGGATAAAAGGATCTAGGACATTAGGGTTACCACTAAGGTGTCCTACCATTGCTTCGGTGACCACATTGTCCCTATAATCGAATTGACCCGAACACCTCCAACGACGGTGCTACCTACGTCTCAATGGTGGGATAGCACTATCTAAAGGACTCTTACACAGCTTAATTCTTTAGAGTAGGTAGATTTCTCTTAAGTACTTGCTCTTTTCAAAACAAACAAAACAACTTTTCACTCACACTTTATAAAAGTTTTTCAAACAAATTTTTCACACACTCTTGAGGACAGATACAAGAGTTATTTAGAAATCTTTCAAACAAAACTTTTTCAAAACCCACACACATTTGAAAAGCAAACAAATTTTTGAAAACATAAGAGCAAGTACCTAAGAGCCCGTGGATAACCACGGATAGAAAGGGTGCTAACACCTTCCCTTTCTATAAATCTACCTCCCGAACCGAGAAACATTCTCAAAGAAGGAATTTTGCTGTGCTTTTGTCCTTTCCAAGTTGGAGAATATAAAAGACGGTGGTGACTCTTGCTTACCGCGACATTTCGCGAAACCAGCTAAAAAACAGTCAGTTCTATTTCCACCGATCACAAATAGATAACCCTAATCAAGACTAAATGCATGCAATCAAACACACTATACACACATGCACCCTTAGGGTAATCCTACTTTGCTGCCTTTCAGAAACTAGTCATGTCCCTCGAACATGGGCGTTTTAGCAAAGACCCTTGATAAAAGATCGTAGTCCCTCGATGACCCTCGATGTTGCCTTGGGTAAACGATCTAGTCCCTAAACGACATTGCTAAAAACGTCCCATAGGTTACCTTCTATGACTATACAAAATGTCCTGCGCTCGTCCCTTCACATCCTACGATGAGGCTTCTTATCAATCAATGGTAAGATAGCAACATCTAAAGGAGGAGGAAAAGAACATATAAGACCTTCTGAGTAGGTGGATTTACTCCTAGTTGCTCGCTTGCTCACAACAAAAACATTTTATACACCAACACACTCATTTGAAACATTTTCAAAAGACAAACACTTTGTACGCGTTCTTATAGAAACGAGAGCCATTACAAAGAAGACCCCTTTTTAAAATCTCTTTCAAAAAAACACATTCCACAAGCACCTCTTTGAGCTATTTTCGAAACAACACTTTGTACGCGTTCTTATAGAAACGAGAACCATTACAAAGAAATTTTCAAAATAATTTCAAAACATACACCACAAGCACACATTCAAACAAAAGCAAGTGATCTAGCAAGCAACTAAGAGCCCGTAGATAACTACGGATGAAAGGGATGCTAATACCTTCCCCTTTCATAATCTACCCCCCAAACTCAAGAAAACATCTCTAAAGGTCTTTTCTGTTCTTTTCAGCCTTTCCTTTTGGATAAAAGAAAAGTCGGTGATGACTCTTGCTATCTGCAACATTGTGATCAAACGCAAACACCCAAGTCAGTTCTCCCACCGTATCACACACACAAACAAGAAAACAATTTAGAAATGATCTAGACCCTAAGGTAAACCCCACTTTTATAATTTACTCCCCAACAAAGTCGCCAGGTATGTGATACGGTGGCAGAACCGATTGTTTAATACTGGTTTGCGTTTTTCGTTCGCAAATGTCGCGGTAAGCAAGAGTCGCCACAGACTTTTCTTTTATCCTACAAAGGAAAGGGTGAAAAGAACAGAAAAAGACCTTTTTTCGAGATTTTCTGAGTAGGGGGTAGATTATGGAAAGGGAAGGTAATAGTACCCTTTCCATCTGTGGTTTTCCACGGGCTCTTTGGTACTTGCTCTTTTTTTTAAAATTGTTTTTGTTTGTGTGTTTTGAAAGATTTTGTCTGCTTTATGGTAACTCTTGTATCAGTCCTCAAGAGTGTGATAAAGCGTTTTTGAAAAGTATTCTAAAAAATGTGTAAGTGTGAAAACTTTCAGGTTTGATCAAGTACTTAAGAGTCATCTACCTACTCGAAAAAGTACGTTATTTTCCTCCTTTCCTTTAGATAGTGCTATCCTACTATTAGTGAGTTGGTAGCCCTATCATCGGATGTTGAGGGAATATCGAAAGGGACGTTATGGTCATTGAAGGCAACATGTAAGAATACCTTAGCAATTTAGAAGGGAGTGTCATCATATATGCAACATCGAGGGACAAGATCAATTTCATCGTAGGCAACTCGAGGGACGTTAAGGGACCATGATCTTTTATGATGACTTTTATACCGAGGGTCTTTGCTAAGATATCCCTACGTTCGAGGGACGTGACCATTTCCGAGGCAACCGAGTGAGGAATACCCTAAGGATGCAAGTGTGAGAAGTGTGTTTTTTCAGTTATATTATCTTGAGGTTAGTGATCTACGATTAATTTGATTAATATTTCCATGCACACCAACTTACTAGCAATTATGTACAAGCATACAAGAATGTAAAAGCGAGAAATAAAGGTTCCTACACTATTACAGGGCTTTGGTGTAGATACATAATAATGGACGAAAAGTAAAGTGCGAAAAAATGAAAATCCTAATTAGGGCTATTACAATCCATAGGCAGATACATAATAATATAAAGTGCGCGCGCGAAATAAAGAAGCTTCTAGAAACCTAATAAAATATTCTAAGTAAACAAGAACTTATTTGTTTGATTTTTGTTTTAACTAAGAAAAATAATTAAATTAAATATCCTAAAGTCTATTTAGAAAATCAAAATGAATTAATAAAAATAGTCTAAGTTTTTTTGTTTTTTATTATGAAAAGAAAATAATTTAATCTAATTAAATCATAAGTTCTACTTCATTTTAAATTAAAGAAAATAGTTAAAATATTTATCTAAATTATTTACAAAATTAGTTTAATTCAAAAATACTAACCTAATATTTTTGGTGACTTTTTCTGATTTTTATGATTAATTAAATAAATGAAAGCAAAAAATTAAAAAAATTAAAATATTAAAACAAAACAAATGGGCCTGGGGTTATTCAGTAAAACAAGTGGTGCTGATGGAATTTTACTGGGCCTAAACGTGAGAAACCCAGCTTGCTTCTGGATTCAATGTGGATGTGCCTGGAGAGTGCATGGTGCTCCACGTATTTGCATGCATTGGATCTGAATTAACTATGATCTGATGGTTCAAATTGGTGGTCCATGATACACTTCTGGCTATGAGGAATGCTGGATCTTATATGAAATATTAAGAAAATGGAAAATGTTGGACCTGGGATTCGAACTCAGGTCCCCTCCTTCACATACATACGCCTTTTCCAGTTGTGCTGCTACATCATTTATTTATATAAAGCAAACAATAGCATTATATTAGAAAATCAACGCAACTATTTGAAAATTCAAAAAACGTGCGCACTGCCTTGACTGGCCAATGGGGAATTGACACACTTCACGCCAGAGTCAACACTACGGTCACCATCCCCGGCCAACTCAAAATGTGATCCTGCAAAATAAGAAAGCTAAAGAAAAATCAAGAACTCTATCCTTCATAAAATCATACGCTGATTCCAAATCTGGCCTTGGATTTTCCTAAAAACCCCTGTATCACTAAGAACAAGCTTCGTCTGAAACTTTGCCCTAACAATGGAAAAGTTTCAATCTCATGTCAAACCTCACATGTAAAGGTTCTAACCTGTGATCGGTGTATCTGAATCTGCAGTTTCGGATGTGGAATGGCTTGAGTAATGGCTGGGTTGAGGTCCTGGAAATCTCAGGAAGATGTTTGAACACTTGGTTTGGCCAATTTATGGCTAGAACTTGTTGTTTCAAAATTCACGATTCTTGGAAATTTTTACAAATTAGTGTGGTTATTTTCAGATTGTATGTGTGCCTGTTTGGCTTGCTAACATGAGGTATATATATGGTAGAATAAGGAGACAAGGTTGACTGGAAAGAATCATGGCCATAAACATTGTCTTTAATCCATGATCCATATTTGAAAAAATGCCATAATTTGTGATTTCATGCCAATATTGATGATGAGTGAATATGGACACTATTTGTACGTGATTGTGGGCCTTTAAGCAAGCCAAAGCATCAGCCCAAATGCCTAAGCCCATCTTCATTTATTTTATATAATTTATTTTGTATTTATTTGAAATAAATCAAAATAAATATGAGTAAAAAGATAAAAATGGTAAGGCAATGCAAAAATGATATTAGGGGTCCTTTATAGGCTTAGGAAGATAATTGAAGCTCAAAAAGTTAAGTCAATGACTCAAAAGTTTAAATTTGCTCAATGCACCAATCTTAAAATTTCCAAATTTTCCCAATTTGGGAAAGCCACAACTTGCTCAATTTTTATCTCATGTTGATGATCTTAGACTTTTTGGAAAGCCCGAGATGTCTACTTAAATCCCTCTTTTGATCAATTTTGCATTTGAAGATGTTATATTAATGTAAAAGGTCTTGGCAAAAAGTGGCTTTTGTTGACTTTCTAAAAATGACCTGTAATGTATGAACCTGTATCTTTCAAATGGTGAATTTCTTGATCTTGAGAGTTGAAGAGAAGTTGTATAGAATTGGATTATCTTCAAAATGAGCTTTGGTTGCAGAAAAATGGATGAAGTATGTGAAAGTTATGCTTGGTCAAAGTTTGGTTGACTTTTCCTATAGAAACCCTAATTTGACATTTTTGACTTTTGATGGGTTAGGAGCATTTCTTGAGGAATCATGATCAACCCTTGATCAAATGATGGATATAACTTCAAAATGTTGATGTTGATCAAAAATCTTGAAGTTTGACTATACATGGCCACAGTTGACTTTTGACCAAGCACAGTTGATTTTCAAGCATTTGAACAATTGACTGAGTAAACTTGTTGTGCAAGGCATGAAATTTGGCATGGATAATCTTGAAGACATATTAGAACCATGGGAATAATTTGAGACCATTATAGCTCAACCGTCTTGATGAAAATTGAAACCCTAGTTGGGGGTTCATTGCCTTAGGAGGAGAATTGTCTGGTCAATTCTTGGTCAACCTTTGAGCAACTGAGAAGTGCTAAGAGTATGTCTTGTGTGAAAAAGGGAGGCCAAATTTTGGGGTACAACAGATTACATGGCCCTATGTGAGCCAGATTTCTGTCAAAGTTTGTTCTATCGACATTATTAGCTTCAACCATATAGTAGCTTTGATTTGCTTCAATATTTTCAACTATATCATATGGGCACCAAATGGTAACACGTTGGTGCATTGATGATGGCACTGCTCCTATGCCATGTATCCACTCTCTAACTAAGTAGATTATAGTTGGGCTTCGCTGAAATAACCATAAACATAGTTGGTCGAAGTATTGTTCCCACCTTGAGGTCTAATTTTATCACCCCCATAGTAGTTTCAATACCTCCCTCATAGTTCGATAAAACCATGTTGTGGGGTTTGATATCTTCATCCCATTTGCCTAGTTTCCTCAGCATACCTTAGGGAATTATATTTATTTTGGCCCGACAATCAACCAGAATTTTGTTGATGGTTGCTTCCCTAACTTTTACTCTGATGAACAATGGTTTGAGGTGATTCTTCATCGCCTCAGTGGGGCATTCGAAGAAAGCATTTTGCTCTTCGACACAGCCGTTGTTCATTATGTAATAACAAAATTTCCTATGTTTGTCCATCTCCTGTTAGACCTCCCAGTCATTCTCTTCGCCTTCGAGTTGGCGATTGTATTCCCTGGGTAGTATTGATACTACATTCACCATAATATCCAAAGTATCATCAGATTCATAATTACCTTCATCATTTGATTCACCTTGTTCTGGCCACACCAATCTTCTCGCAATTGGTTTTCTTTCCAAAGGATTTCTTTGCTTTCCTTTTCCTTTCTTTGTGGCATATTGGTGCTAGATTCAGGTTGAGGCTCCCCTGAAGCCTCTCTTTCGGCTTTTCTTCGTCTTCTATATCTCCTCCACTGGGAGCGGGACATGGGGTTTTTTCCCTTGTAGTTACTCGACATATGAGCCACTTTGTTTGTTGTTGTAATTTGGAATTCCTTCCTATAGGCCAAGGATGATCCTCTTGGAACATCAAATGTTCGCCATTTCTCCTCACTGGGCCTTTTTCTGCTTGCTGTTTTCAGCCAAGTGTCCACAGGGACATTTGTTGGAGGCCTGAAAGTTGATGGCCTCTTCACCTGGTTCATTGGTCCCTTCTTATGTCCTCTTATGGGATTATATCGGACCTCGGGATCTATGTTGGGTTAGGCATTGGTGCCCTATTTCTCCTTTACTACCCTTACACCCTATATGTGTTCTACAGCCTTTTTGTCGAAGATGGAGCTGCATCTTAGACACAACATCACTTCAGACTTCTTTTTCTGGCATCGTTGTAGAAAATCTGCTAGTTTCTCATTCTCTTTAGGAAATGTAGTTTTATTGACTTCCTCTTGTCGGATGGCATCTTCTGAAGCCTTTGCCCCAGATACGTTAACCATATTGACTTCTACGTTGCTCTTGGCAGCGAGATTCGGCCTTTTCATTTTGGCTTCTAGGTCCTCTGTCGAACCCGTGACGGTAGCCAAATAGAAACCTGCAGTAGTCCCTTTGTTTGAGCCTTCAGCAGCTCCTTTGTTTGAGCCTTCAGTAGCTCCTTTATTTAGGCCTTCAATAGCCTTTCTCACCCTTTCGACAGCCTTTCTGGAGATGTTCCCAGTGAAACTGCCAAAAACAGGCTTATTGACGAAGTCTTCTGAAACTTCGACCATGTTGGTGCCTGGTGGTTCAACATAGTGGGCTTCAGCTTGCAATGGGTTTACATCTATTTTCATTGGAGGTTTGTCAGAAAACTTGAGTCGGCCCTCCTTGATCGCTCCTTGAACGAGATCCCTGAAAAGAAAACATTGTAAAGTTTTATGGCCCAAAAAATTATGATACTTACAAAAACCTCTTTTCTTTCTTTGTTCTAAAGGAGGCATTTTTTCCCCTTGGGGCACTATCATTTGGCCATCTTTAACTAACAATTCAAATATCTCGTCACATTTTTGATGTCGAAACTATATGTTTTCTTTGGGAATCTATCACTGTTCTTTTCAGACTCAGTAGGATTCTTCCCATTTGAGGGCATTAGCAATATGCAAGAATACAGTGGCCCTTGCTTTAATTATGCTAAATCTATTTCACTTTCTTCGACAACTATAGGATCACTAGATGTCTCGGGATCATCATCATCCATTTCGACATAGGCTACCCTTTCTCTTCGATGAGTCTTAGTTGCTTTAGCTTTTTCAGCTTTAAGACGTTCTACCTGTCGAACTCTCTCGGCCAATTAGGCCATATCCCTCAGGTATTGGGTATCTAATTTTTCCTAATAGAATAATCTAGGCCCCCTGCTTCCATTTTGACCAACTCATGCTCAGGCACTTGTGTAAAGCATCTGGATTTAAGTAGTCAAAATCTATTTACATATTCATCTATTGGCTCAGTGAATCTCCTTTTCACATTATCTAGTACTTTCAGACTTATTTTGGTTTGTCCCATGTAAAATTGTTCATGGAACAATCTCTCTAATTGATTCCAGTTGCAGATCAAATTGGCTGGGAGGGTGGTAGACCAAGTAAAAGCATTTTTAGTTAAGGAACTTGGGAAGTACTTAATCCTAAGGCTCTCGTTATTTGAGATTTCCCCAGCTTCTATCAAATATCTCGCCACATGTTCGACCGTAGATTATGTTGTATCCCTGGAAAATTTGGTGAACTTTGGAACTTTCCACCTAGGGGGTAAATCTGTTTGTAAGATATTCTCTGGCAATGGGGATGTAAAGTTTGGCCTATGAAATCCAGTGTTAATTCCATTTTGTATCATGATTCTTTCGATCATGCTGTCAGAGTATAATTTGTTCCATAATTATGGTGTCGAACCTGTTGTATCACTTCGTCAGCATTTTGGTTTCTATTTACCACAATTACATCTTGATCAACATATCTAGGGATCTGTGGGGGAACTCTGGGTATTTAGACCCTAGGTTGCTTGATCTCCATTCTATGGTTCATTCCAACTAGCTATAGATTTTGGTTAATGTTCAAGTCTTCCTCTAAAACTATACCCTGATTCCCTCTTATTGGCTCCCTTTGGGTTGTCTAATAGGTTAGGGAACCCCAAAAAATTCATCCATGCGCGTCATTTGAGTTGTCATTTGCTGATTCGACTGGGTCATATTTTGTATTAGAGGGTTCAGCATTGTACTCAAAGTTTGTGCCAACATTTGTACCATATCATGGTTACTTTCGTCCATTTATTGCCTCAAAATTACCGTAAAAGCATTTGTGAGACTTGGTATTGCATGGGATGCCCCTCCTAAGAGTTGGTTTCTACCCAAATTCGCCATACTGGTTCCAGATCCATGTAATGGAAAAGACACACTCACCAAAGGTTCTGAAAATGTGGATGCAGCGTTCATAAGGCTATCCATTTCAGTAGTAGGCATGCCATAAGGCTGGTCTCGACCCATCCAGGCTGTCGAAAATCCTGGGGGAACATAGGGTCAAGATCCTGGATTTACCTTTGGTGGGGGTGTTCCTAATGGACCTCTGGGACCTACATACGAAAGTATTGGTCCCGTTTGTGCTACTGTCAATGTTGGTGCTGAACCAACGGTTAACGGGATAGTTTTACTAACGGTTGGTATAACCGATGTTTCTCCAACAATTGATGGAGGTATTTCTCAATTATTTGGCTTATTATCCATTTCACTATTACTTCTCCTAGTTGTACACTCGTTGGTGGTTAATTTATCACTTTTTAATAACATACAACACTTTGTAAAAGAAAAGAAATTATGTAAAGCATTTATTTTAATATAAACAAGCAAACAAAAATTAGCAACGTCCCACTGGACGCGCCAATTTTTTTACCGTGAAAATTGGTAAACAACTGCTGATCTTCCAAAAAGGGTGATTTTTGGTTACTTGCATGATCGATCAGATTGATCCTAGGACATATGCTAAATATTTGTGTTGTTTTGATAAAAATGCTAATTTTAATAAAGAACACGTTCAACTGAGAAAGGTGGAGGTTAGATGCAGACAAAAACTTGATAAAAGTGCAAGTAAAAGTAAGTAGAAAGGGGTTGAGAAGAGTAGAAATCTGGTAAAAGTGCAAGTAAAATGCAAGGGAAAATAAACTTTGTAAGTAAGATAAAAGGCTGTAAGCAGGAACGACAAGGAATATAAAAAGGAATGTAAAAGACTTTGATTATAAAATGTGGTGTTTCAAACGTACATTCTCAGTATTCTTTATCACGCAGCAGGTACTCGAATAATATTGAGTGACTTGCACAATTGGTTGAACACACGGAAAACTTACATAAACTTCTTATATTTATACTAGTAAAAAGTAATTGTTAGATGGTTACTTCGATCTAGGATCAGGACAAGTGTCCTTTGCATGTTCTTCGATCTTCAACTCCATGCCACCTTGCTTTCTTCAACTGCCAAGTGAACTACACTTCCCTCTTATATTCAAATTCGAATTCAAATTATTGCTTATATGAACGCTTCCAGGTCGAAGGCTCTTACAAGATCGAAGCCTCTGGGTCGAAGACCCTTTCTAACTTAGAGAATTCTCTAAGTGTTTTTCCCTTCTTAACAAGGATGACTTCGATGGGCCTTTTCAAAGGCTCTTGATTCGAAGTATCTTCGAATTAGACTATGTTTCCAAATCGAAGAGTTCTTAATTTAGACTTCTTCAATCTCTTAGATTTCTTCAGTCTATTTTTAGCCAATAATGCCAATGTGTCTGGGTGTCGAACTTAGGAGCTAATAACTGCACTGTAGCAAAGACTCCAATGATCCAACATGCATTTTGGAGAAAGAAGGGGTAAGTGGAAAGGTTTGTCTAAAGCTCTATCATGGTATGATAGGATCTTTTATGTATCTGACTGCATCTAGACATGATATCTTATTAAGTGTTCATCTTTGCTCTAGATTTCAATCTGATCCTAGGAAATCTCATTTAACTGCTGTTAGGAGAATTCTAAGATATCTAAAAGGAACCTTTAATCTTGGCTTGATGTATAAGAAAACATCAGAGTATTCTCTTTCTGGTTTCTATGATGCAAACTATGCTAGATATCGGCTAGAGAGGAAGAGTACTTCTGGAAACTATCAGTTTCTAGGCAAGAATCTAATACCATGGTCAAGCAAGAGGCAATCAACAATTGCTCTTTCAACAGTAGAAGCAGAGTACATTTCAGCAGCATTATGCAGTACTCAGATGTTATGGATGAAAAATCAGCTAGAAGATTATCAGATTTATGAGAGTAACATTTCCATCTTCTGTGACAATACCGTTGTTATTTTATTAAGTAAGAATCCTATCCTACACTCTAGGGTTAAACACATAGAAATCAAACATCATTTTATTAGAGACTATGTTCAGAAAGGGATCCTATCTTTGAAATTCATAGATACAGACCATCAGTGGGCTAATATTTTTATAAAACCCTTAGTTGAAGATAAATTTCTGTTTATTATAAAGAATATGAAAATGGGTCTATGTCTAGAGTAAGATGTCATTAGAATCAAACGTGTTTTAGTCGTAGTCTGAAGGGATAAAATTATGACTTAAACAAAAGACTTCTAATTTGTTTTATCTTAGTCGTCAGAAGATGTTTCAGTCAGAAATGTTCCTGATCATATGGAAATCTTCGTGGTTTTCCAGATGCTAAGAATATCAAAAGCATTACCTAAATAGACTTAGTGTCTATCACACTCTACCTAGGTCATGCACGAGCAGTTATTTTTCTTGAAATTGATTAATCATGATTACATTCATTTAACTAGGCCTTTTCACTATGTCTTGGGAAAAGTTGTTTCATGTCATACTCCTATTCCTTTGTCTGATATTCCATGTCGTGTTCCAATTAAATTTTTTCGTGTTCTTTCACCTTAACGTTTGATCTACTTCTTCTTTCATTTCCTTTTTTTAGCAGTTTGCGATGTCATTTGAGTGTTTCAATCGTCTTACTTCGTGAGCTGCTTGACTGACTATTTATATCTATTATCATCTATAGGCATTCATTAAGTACTTATCCTTGTATCATCTTCAACAATATCTTCTCTTCAAGCTTGTCTGCATACCATGACTGTTAGAACCTTTCAAGGAGAGGAAAATCTTCTCGAGGTAACAAAGAGAAAATACCCAACTTTGCATCCGATGATGGTTTTATCAACGTGGTTATTGAAAATCAAGGATGGTCTGGGTATGCAACAATGCTGAGAGGTCTTATTTATCCTAACATCTTAAAGAACTCCTGGCTTCATGTTTCTATCAGTCCTGATGAAAACGTCATTCGTTCTTACATCTTTGGCTTTCTGATTACCATCATTCGCTCCTCCATTGATGAAGCCATATAAAGTCTACCTTTACCCAAATCTTGCATGAATGTTGACATGTTTCCAAATGTTCCTAACTCTTCATTTAGATATGACCCCCTTAATTCAGGTAATTTGAAACCACTTGCAAAAATCTGGTTTCAGTTCTTGTTGAAAAATCTTCATCCCAAAGAAGAAGATCTTGATACAGTTTTTCTTAGGGATATGTGTCTTCTTTACTGCATTCGCAAGAGTATTCCAATTCATCTTTCGACAATAATATTCAATCATCAAAAGCTATCAATCCTAGCATCCAGGAACTCTTAAAAATCATTCATTATGTATGGACGTGTATTGTCTGAACTGTTTGAGTTAGCAGGTATAATTGAAATTGTTCAAAGAAATTCATTCATCAGAGGCAATGCTCTATTTGATGAGAGTTGTGATGTGTTTTAAGTTTAGATAGCTTTCCATGTCTATGTTCACTATGTTTTTTCTCCTCATGTTGTACTCTCCTTCGAATATCAATGAAACTTCTTATCTTTTCTTATTATTTATGCTGGTTTTTATGTTTTTCACACATAATTATCTTTCTGATTATGACAAAAAGGGAGAGTAATTAAATGGACGTAATTTTTATTTCAATAATCAAGTTCTTGAAAATGTTCTCTGAAAAGAGTTGCTTACATTATAACCCAGTTAAACTTTTGTTTCTATTAGAATTGTTTTTCTTTTTCAGGAAATGAGAACTCTGATTAAAGAAGATCAGAAAATACAATGCAAGACTTATGTCTAACTCTGAAGATATGTTTTGAGAATCTGAAAGTTTTCTTAGTGACATTAAAGTTTCAAGAATTTCAATTTGATTTCATTCTCCTTGGCATCTAAAGTCAAGATTTAATAAGAATAAGTTCTAAGAAATCAAGATCTCAATTGTTCTATTGGCATCAAGATCTCAATTTTTTTCATTAGCATCCAGAGTCAAGACTCTCAAGATCTCGATATCTGATCTATTGGAATCAAGGGGAGTTTTACTAAAATGGTTCAGAGTCAGGATATTCTATATTCATCAAGTCATTAACTATGGGGAGTATCATAAAAAGGATAAGTATTCCTTACCTTTCTATTTTCATTTTTTCTGATTATAAGAACAAAATTGTGTCATCAAAATACATAGTTTTGTCATCATCAAAAAGAGGGAGATTGTAAGAACAAGATTTGATTATGTAATATTATCTCAGAGTTTTGATAATAACAAAAGAGAATGGTTGTATGAACAATTTTTATACTCTAATGTTTGTTATTGTTGAGTACTTAACAAACAGGTTCTGCTTCTGATGGATGGCGTGGCCAAGACATTAGAAGAGAATTAGTTTCGCTTTTATGCTACACAAGTTTTGTTGAACAGTAGCAAGACACTCCAAAAGGCTCTGAAGTGTAAGCTTTGATGTTTATCTAAAGAAACCAGTCTGAAGATCTGAAGACAAAAGTTGCTACATTAGTCCAGATGCTGAAGACTCATGTTTCTGAAGACAACATGTTCTAAAAAAACAATCAGAAGATCTGAAGACAAAATTTTCTACTCAAGTCTAGATGCTAAAGACTCAAGTTTCTAAAGACCCAAGGTTCTAAAGATAAGGGTTCTAAAGACCAAGTGTTGAAGTCTCTAAAGACAAAAGTTCTAAAGATTCGAAAGACTTGAATTTCTAAAGACCCAAGGTTCCAAGAAAAGGTTCTCACAACAAAGTGCAGAAGATGCAATTTTGAAGACTCTGAAGACTTAAAGTTCTGATGACCTTGTGTTATGTTCTTGCTTATAAAATCACGCTCGCAGAAGCCTCTGAAGTGCAGAAGGAAAGAAGATAGCGTTAACGTGGTACAAATAGTACATGGTACAATCAACATTTCATTCCACTACCATGAAAGGATGGACGCGTCACACGATCTTGTTCCTCACGTTATTGTTCAAGCTACCAATGTTTCTGGAAATCCCAAGAGTACCCCTCAACGAATATATTATTTTATTGGCTATATAAAGGCTTGAAGACTAAGAGAGAAAGTTGTCAATCAACGAAATATCCACGCACAAAGCGTTGTTTATATCTTTAATATTTTTAGTCATTGTACTTAAAATAGTTTACATATTCAGCTTGTGTAGAAGCAATATTCTTGTAATCAAAACTTGTATTCAAATTGTTGTTTGATTTTCCTTAAGGGACCGGATAGGTCTGTACCCTTAAGAAGTCTAGAACTTGCGAGTTTTAGAGCTTGTTAGTCACTTGCGAGTAGCTTGTGCATTGTAATAATCAAGTTGTTTATTGTTTGATATTCCTTAAAGGATCAGGTAGGTCTGTATCCTTAACAAGTCTAGTACTTGCGAGTCTTAGAGGTTGTTAGTCACTCACGGGTAGCTTGTGCAAATTGTAATCAGTTTGGTTATAGTGAATTAAGTCCTAGATTGAGTGAGGCGAAATCACCTTGGCGGATGAACTAGACTAGTTTATTTTTAAGTGAACTAGTATAAATATACATTATTCTTTACTTCTTGTTCTTACTTATTATTATTATCAAGAGTGAAGGAAAAAAGATTTTAATTTAAAGGAGAATATTTTTTAAAAAAAGTTTTTAATTTAAAAACTCAATTCAACCCCACGTGTTTTTCACACCATCAATGCATTGATAATGTTTTAAAGGATTGATAATGTTTTAAATTCAGTATAAAGAAGGATACAACAATTATCCAAATATGCACGGGTATTAAAACCAAGAGTCATCGCTCTGTTCTTTGACGAAGTTATCTTTGAACTTTCTTTGTCTTTCTCGCTACTCACTCTTGAAAATCCTCTAACTTTGATTCAACTCAACAACGTGTTCTTTATATGCATCACAAAACACATATTCCTTCTTCAAAAACTCAAATACAAAAAACATCAGTGTTTGTTCATAAGTATTATGAACATCATTTTCAGGAAGGATCATATATATTTAGAAAATAATCAAAGCTCATATAAAATTTTAAGTGACCAAATTTTCTGTTGCTAACTCAGATCGCAAAAATTGATCTCCACGTTAATGTCATATAAGAGTGTTTAAGTTCAAATTGATCCAAATAAAAATCGTAAATCGATCCAAAAACATAATAGTTATGAATTCTCTTTTATGAAAACCTCTCATATCCGATTGAATTTTAGATTAATTTTTCAAAATCGATCCAAAACTATACAAAGCCACATTCATATATATTAATACTCATTTTTCATTAGTATGATTATTTAATCAAATTATTATTCTTTGATATTTGATTTATTTTAATATTATTTTATTAGTTTACTTCTTAAAAATATTTTATTTGTTTCAAACATAATGGACCGTTGTCATTTTGCAATTCTAATTTCTAATATACTATTTATCACATAATACTGTAAACTTATTATTTTACAAATTTTTTATAATATTTAATTAATAATTAATAAAAAGTTAAAATTTATAATTTTTAATATTTAAAAATTGTTCCAAATTAAATAACGTAAAATTGAAACGAATCAAATTTATTCAATTAATAATTTATAATCGAACAATAAATAATTTCATTTTTTAATCAAAGGTTTTTTTTCTCAAAATTGATTTAAACCGTGCCACAAAACTCATAGTTTCACATATTCTTATTTATTAATTTAGACTAATATAATGGAATGAAGTGGTTATTGATATTTGATTTGTATAGTTAAAAGATTCAAATAATTATTTTCAAAATTATAAAAATAAAACGATCCTCGAATATAAAATATAAAATTTATTAAATTTTTAAAACATAGTAACCGTTTTAAAGATAATAAAAAATTTCTCCATATTTAACACGGGCTTACATCCTAGTTAAATGAAAGTTATACAATTATTTTATATTATTAATACGAACAAACATACACATGCCTTTTTTCAAAACATAACATAGAGAGAGAATCATAAGTAGATAGAGGCTTAGCAAAAAGTGGATATTGTTCACTTCAATAAAAATATAATCATGTCTAGTTAATGTCCGATTAGGGTGGCAAACAGGGTGTCAAAGTCATAAAAAAATTTTAAAAAAATTTAACCACAATTTAATTATGACAAAAATAAATAAAAAAGAAAATTGAGATATCAAATTTTCAAAAACAATTATGCATGTTTTGTAAAATCTAGTAAGAAAATTCGGTAGGACATAAATTGAACACCGAATTTAAAATATTTTTGATACTTCAAAAAAAGGAAGGTAAGACGTTATCTTAAAAAATCTTAAGATATTCAAGCACGTGTGTTAAATGAGGATATTCTCAAAGTGTTTGAAATTTTGATTTTATTAAACTAGATTTAATGTTTAAAGAGAATGTCACGTCAAACTGTCGAAACTGAGTCAGGTCGACCAAAAGGAAATAAAAGAATATATGTTAAGAAATGGTCAAAATTGGTTTAGTCGACCAAAGGGTGAAAGACAAGGAAAATGATCGAAATTGGTTTTTGTCAACCAAAAGGGTTTATGGACTTAGAGGAATTGTTGTTGATTTTTAAATCTTGCCAAAGAGAAAGTGTCGAAGCGAGTCAGAAGCGGTTTACTTTCAGAAGCTAAGAGCGGGAAGATTTAAATTTCAAAGTCATCAGCAGTTGTCAACGGTTTACAATTTGTTTAAGTGCCAAATAGGTGGCGACATCCAGTGAAGCGGTTGTCTCAAGATTTTAATATTGCTCATAGATTTCATCAAGGCAGTTACATTGTAAATATTATAAATAAGCAGATTTAGTGTATTTTTTTGGTGTGTTCACTTGTATGCTCAAATCACTTGTCAAAACTTTGTAATTCCGAGCGTTAGGAAATAAAGAGTGAAGAAGTGCTTGACGTACGTGAATCACCACTTTTATTTCAATGCAAATCCTTTATTTTTCAATTATCTCTTTTGAATACTTTATTTGCTTTCTATGTACTGTTGAACAAAGTCTTTACGTTATTTTCTACTTCGCGTAAATAATTCAATGCTCTCTGTCGGTCACGAGTCACTAGTCAGTTAGTTTATTGAATCTTATTTTCATATGAATACCTTATGTCGGTCACGAGTCACCAGTCTGTCGATCGATTCATAGTGTGGAAAGATGTTATACTTGTTCCCTTAATCACAGAAAACCATTTCCCTTGATAAAGATTTTGATAGAATAAGTATAAATAATAAAACTTTTAGCACGTGTCTTAAGATCAACTGGTCGATCTTGAGAGTTACCCTTTGTTTTAGGACTTTGGGAGGACCAGCGGTTGTTTACCATTTTCCACAGTAAATAAAATGGCACACCCAGTCGGACACAATGCTAAGAATTTGTCTTAAGTGTATGCAGCTTAGAAATGGAAAGTTAACCAAAGAGTATAATAAACCATCATCTAGGAAGCATATATTAAGAATGACAATTCCTGATAATCCAAACGTAGACGAAATATCGTCACGAACTTTAACTACTACTGATCTAGTAGTTTCTCAAGTTGCACTTTTTCCTCTAGTTGGGTCAACTGCAGCAGGTTCCGCACAAATTTCTCAAGCTCCACCGGGAAGCCCAAGGCCTGTAATGACTACGACCACTATACCTAATGTGCCTCGTTTTGGTAATGTGGATCTTGTTTATGTAATGTCGTATTCCATGATGCCAGGATACCAGTCAACGTCGAATGCAATAGTGGTGTCAGATAATGCTCAAAATTTGAACTCCCCTTTACAAGGATCTGCACCAGGAGGAAATAATTGAGGCAACCAAATTAGAGGAATATCTTCTCAACCAATAGTACTGCCTCTCACTAACACTTCAGTAGTAGTGTTAAGGCAACAAATGGATGATAGTAACCATGAGTTAGTTAATATGTTAACTAACCAAATGGGTAATGTATTTAATCCTATAGTACAAGAGTCGGCTGAGACTAATAGACAGTCCACTGAAACAAATCGACAGGTGATTATCTAATTAACACGTTTGTGTAATTTTTTAGGTGCTCCCCTAGCACCTATTCGACAAGCGCCACTTGTTCGACTAGATGCCCCTGGTCAAATGGACATGGGGGCAATACAGGATGAAACTGTCCATCAGGGACAAGTGCTAGTACCTCTAAGGAATTTGAATGTCGATCCACCTAGGGCATTAGTACATCGACATCAAGAGGCTGATCAAATTGTTGAACAAATTCAACAAGAGGATTTAGCCGTAGAAAATAACCTAACCACCATTGTCGAAAGAATTATGGCTAGGAATGGTATGAGTACCACACTTCATAGGCCAACGTATTCTTCCCCTTTGTTTGTATATCTTACAGACTGAAAACCCTAGAGGATGGAAAACTTCTAAGTATACAAAATTCGGGGGAGAATCTGGAGAGTCGACAGTGGAACATATTGCTAGGTATTTGACTGAATCTGGGGATATGTCGAATAATGAAAACTTACGGGTAAAATATTTTCCTTCTTCCCTTACTAAGGTAGCTTTCACGTGGTTTACCACTTTGCCTCCAAATTCGATTGACTCATGGACTAAGTTGGAAAAACTTTTCCATGAACAGTTTTATGAGGGTCATTCGAAAATTAGTTTGGTTGAATTGTCAAACATTAAAAGAAGGTTTTTTGAAACCATTAATGATTATCTAAATAGATTTAGGTCATTGAAAGCAAGATACTTTACTCAAGTACCAGAACATGAGCTTGTTCAAATGGCTGCTGGAGGTTTAGATTATTCCATTAGGAAGAAAATAGATCCGACCTTCGTGAAGAGTATGTCACAGTTAGCTGATAGAGTTCGACATCTAGAGCGTCTGCGACTAGAAAAGATCAGACATACTAAGGCTAGGCCTAAGAAATAAAAAGTAGCCTTCATAGATTATGATGACACATATCCCATTTGTGAGGCCGACTATACCTCACCAATAGAGGCAGAGGTCGACGTGGCTGAAATGAAGTCAGGGCTAGCATATGAATGTAAATCACTATTTTCTACTAAAGGAAAAAATACGGTCGAAAACAATCCAAAATTTCCAGCGAAAACTTATACGTTTGATGTCACTAAATGTGAAGAAATTTTTTATTTGTTAGTTAAAGATGGTCAAATTTTAGTACCCCCGGGTGCTAAGTTACCACCATTAGAACAACGACAGAAAAGAGGTTTTTGTAAATTTCATAATAATCTTGGTCAAACAACCTCTCAATGTTATCTTTTCATGGATCTCGTACAAAAATCGCTGCAAGAGGGTAGATTAAAATTTGCTGCACGGAAAATGAAGATTGATACTGATCCTCTTAGGTAAGACAAGGCTTTGTTT
This sequence comes from Vicia faba, assembly GCA_948472305.1. NCBI lineage: Eukaryota > Viridiplantae > Streptophyta > Magnoliopsida > Fabales > Fabaceae > Vicia > Vicia faba. Next base: position 139,775,656 of record OX451735.1, read on the forward strand.
CTTGACTCTGTTGACATCAACATGGTAGAAATTACTGAGTTTCCTGATGATGATATGGTCGAAGAGGGTACTGGAGAAAGTCTTGATGTCGACTTAGCTGATGTGTACCCAAGGCCTGAGGAGGACTTGCTAGACTTCCTTTACCATTGTAACAAATGGATTGTTGTTTTGTTCTTACTATATATAGAAGGACATTTATTGCAAGCCAACTAACCAATCAATTTCAAAAAGAAGCAAGAAACTACGTGAGAAATTCTGGGCTCACAAACTCTTTGTTCATACACTTTGTGCGATTTATTCTAAGTGAAAAATCACAGTTGTGATATAGCTTGATTAGAAGCAAACTTTATCTGACTATCTGTAAAGATTAAACTCTTGTAATTGTTCCTTGAGAGACCAAGTTTGGTCAGATTTCTCAAGTAGACTAGGACTAGATTTAAGTCTTAGTGGTATTAGTCACTTGTAAGATTACTTGTGCATTGTTAGTCACAACAGTTGTTGTGTGTTTGTAATCAGTTGATTATAGTGAATTAAGTCCTTGTTGAGAAAGGCGAAATCACCTTAACAGGTGGACTGGAGTAGTTTGAGTTCAAACGAACCAGGATAAAAATAACCTTGTCTTTCCATTATTGTTGAGATTTGTTTTGAAAAGAAAGAGTCACTTATTCAAACCCCCCCCCCCCCCTCTAAGTGTTTTCTTACCCTTCAGTTTCATGTACTTCCCCGTCCATCCACTTCAACATAACGAAAGTAAGTAACATTGTTGGTCACGACATCTTCCTCTCCGCCAATGATGATAACCTTGTCTTGGATGATGAATTTTAAGCGTTGGTGCAGAGTTGAGGTAACAACCCCTGCCATATGGATACACGGGTGTCCCAGCAGACAAGTATAAGATGGACGTATATCCATGACATGGAATGATAGGTAGAACACGTAGGGGCCAATTTTGATGGGCAAGTAAACTTCCCCTTCTACAGATCTCCTTGACCCATCAAAAGCTTTGACTGTCAGCGTGCTAGGTTTCATCATAACCCCGTCCATGTTCAGCTTGAATAAAGTATCTTTAGGCATAACGTTCAAAGAAGACCCAGTGTCTACCAGGACTCGAGACATCATAGTGTCTAAACATCTGATGGAAATATGAAATGCTTTATTATGAGCCCGGCCCTCCGAATGAAGCTCGTCGTCACTGAGACAGTTCCCGGCAAAAATATTTGTAACAACCCCTTCAAATTGGGCCACAGAAATTTCAAGATTCACATGGGAACCGTGTAGAATTCTTATCAAGGCGGTTCTATGAGCTTCGGAGTGCAGAAGGAGGAACAAGATTGATATCTTTGCAGGCGTCTGATTTAGCTGGTCAACTACCTTGAAATCAATCTTCTTGATTACCCTGATTAATTGCTCCACTTGTTGTTCAAAAGACGTCCCAGGAGAATCATCAACTACTTGTTTCCCTTTATCTTTCACAGGAATCTCTTTGATAACTTCTTCGGGAGGAGGCGGAGCAAGAGCAAAGACTCTTCCACTTCGAGTTATTCTGCTAGTTTTGGCAATGTTGGTTACATCCTTATTTTCAATCGGCAAACAGATAACTTTCTTTCCACGGATGTAAACAGCATTATATTCCCATGACACTGCCCTGTTATCATCTATCGGAGCAGGTACTGGATTTGGAATTGTCGGTGCTTGGATCGGCACGGGAGCAATTGGAATCTGATCTAGCGCGGGGAGCGCTGGAACTTGTATAACCAACGGAACTCTTGAAATTTCCCTCTGAACATTGGTCGGATAATACGGAATCTCTAGAATAGCAACATAACCTTCGGGGATGACCTTCTCAACTCTAACAACCCCTTCGTCCATCAATATCTAAATGGAATTTTTCAAATCATCACACTCGTCCGAACTGGATGAGCATTTCAAGCAAAAGTCGTGAAGCTCTTGTAGAACTTCCTGCTGCAAAAGATGCTCTCTTAGAACTGTCATTGACATCTGAACCTCATCAACCTGAGTCACTAAGTCATAACCATCATCGAACCCGATTGCATTGGCAGTATCCCCATGATGGGGAGGCATATGATTATTTTGAACATTAGGGCCTATAGGAGCGAAGCTTAACTCCTTGGCTTCCAATAGATCTTGCACCTTGTACTTTAAAGCTTTGTAGTTTTCGATTGAATAGCCTAGAGCGCCTGAATGAAACTCACAACGTGCATTGACATCATAACCCCTTGGAAGTTCTGCTGGTGGGGGAGCTAACACTCGCAGTTGTACCAACTGACCAGCTAGCAATTATGGAAGCAATTGGGCATACGACATCGAGATTAGATCCAACTTCCTCTCGGGATACCTTTGTTTCCTTTGTTGACCCCTTTGCCCTTGGGGCCTCTGATTTTGTTGGTAGTTTCGTGGCGGCGCATATTGTTGTTGTGGAGCAGTAGTAGGGGTTTGGTAGTATGGAATCTGTACAACAACTTTTCCTTTATCAACAAAGGCATTGCTTACCTCTCCTTCCTTTTTCTTGACAAAACCGCCAGAATAAGGTTTCTTTCCATTACCTGAGTTGTTGTTACCATTCGTGCCAGATACACCTGTAATAGTCCCTACTTTAATACACATTTCAACCCGCTCCCCGATGATGACCATATTCGAAAATGAATCAGAAGTACCGCCGAGCATATGTTTCAAATACGGGCCTCAGAGGGTACTCATAAACATATCTACCAGTTCCCGGTCCAGGAGAGGAGGCTGAACCCTCGCTTCCAAACTGCGCCACCTCTGGGCATACTCTTTGAAAGACTCACTAGTCTTCTGAGACATACTTTGCAACTGTGCACGGCTAGGAACCATGGCAGTGTTGTAATGATAATGTTTTAGGAAAGCATCTACAAGCTCACCCCAAGTACTAACATGAGTTTGCTACAATTGCATATACCATTCTAATGGAGCTTCAGCAAGATTGTCCTGAAAGAAATGCATAAGCAACGGCTCGTTATACCGATCGGAGGTGTGTCTCTGGACATGTAACCCCCTTATACTTGTCGAAATCAGGTAGCTTAAACTTTGGTGGAATCACAACCCCTAGAACCAAACACACAGCAGCGGCATTGAATCCCGGTTTCTTAGAAGTCTCTATAGCCTTCAAGCGTTCTTCCAAAGCCTTGTACATCTTAGTAGTTTCAGACAAATCAGCCATAGAATCCTTTAGAGGGTCATCGAGATCGATGACATCATGGTGGTCATCCACAATTAGTCGTGGGTTCTCCTTAGGAATCCCCCATGGTAATTCCTGGGTCCACCATTCTCGGACGTGGAGGCATTGTCAACCAGCTTAGTAACACTTAGTCTAAGCTCTTCCTGCCCTTGGATGACGGCATGAAGAGTTTCCATGAGCTGATTCATCCAATTGCCCATGGTGTCCATGTCTTTGCGGAGAGCGGCCTGGTTCTGCTCAATCTGTTCCATAATCCTCATCTTGTTGGATCGAGTGCGGTAAGGATGTAGGGAAGTCGTCTTGTGGGTTCTGATAATAAGAGGCAAAACCATCAGATAAGAACTCCTGCCAGAAAACCTACAATTCATGAAATGCATGATATGTATGATGTATGAAATGATTGTCCATTCTGATTTTCCACGGATCAATTATCGTCAGTAATAATCGAGTAACATGATGATAAGAACGACCATTTAAAGGAAACATTCAGAAATATGAGAAACTCCCACATAATTGAATATAAGAAAGCTGCGAGAGTACAAGATGAACGATTTCGTCCAACAAGCTTGGCGGTAATCGAAGTAACAATATAATAATCAGTTTGAAGGTAGGCTATCATTCTTCCTCCATTCCTATCTCACATCATCAATACCCAAATAAAGTGCCTTAGAAATAGCTTCAAAATTATGCTCGTTCAGAATAGCAATAAGTATGTGCTCGATAATCTTGAACAAATGAGAGTATTCTTCCGGATTTAGAACAATCTGATAGTCCTGGAAGGTGAGGCAATGTAATTCGTAGTCGTAAAACTAAAGTTGAGTCAAAGCACCACCATGTCTTCTATGATACGGTGGGAGAACTGACTTGAGGGTTTTGCGTTTGATCGCAAATGTTGCGGTTAGCAAGAGTCACCATTGACTTTTCTTTTATCCAAAAGGAAAGGTGAAAAAAGCACAGGAAAGACCTTTGAGATTATTTCTTGAGTTCGGGGGGTAGATTATGAAAAGGGAAGGTATTAGCACCCTTTTCGTCCATGGTTTTCCATGGGCTCTTAGTTACTTGCTAGATCACTTGCTTTTGTTTGAAAATGTGCTTGGTGTGGTTTTTGAAGGTATTTTGTAAAGAGGCCATTGTTTAGGCAATCTTTGTAATGATTCTCGTTCATAGGAATGTATATAAAGATGTTTGATCTTTTGAAAATGTTTTCAAATTTGTAAGATGTTTGAAAGTGTAAGTGTTTGTTTTGAAGATAGAAAGGATGTTTGTTTGAAATTGAGCAAGTAATTAGGAGCATTCTACCTACTCAAAAGTCTTTCTTGTTTGTTTTCTTTTCCTTTGACATTGTTATCTTACCATTGATTTGGTAAATAACCCTATCTTTGGATGTAAACGGGACGGGAGTGGGTCATCGTATAACCATGATTAGCAATGTTGCAAGGTATATTAGCATTCTCTTTTAGGGACTAAGATCATTTGAATGGCAACTTAGATAGCGTCATCGAGGGACTATGATCTTGTATTTGCTTATTTTTGCTAAGATACCTTACATGTGTAATATGATCATTTTGTATAAGGAAACCAAGTGGATTTACCCTAGGGGTGCTTGTGTGTAAGTGTATCATTTCCATGCTTGTTTTTGTCTTGAATTAGGATTTTCTAAGTATTGGTTTTAGTCTTTCCATGCAAACCCTAATTACTAGCATATTATGTATAAAAGCGATAAATTGCAGAATTTAAAGTTACTACGCTATTACAACATTTGTGGGAGGGGGTGTACAAATTGAATGGGGATTGCAAAAATGTAAACCTAGTTAGTTTATTACAACCATATTGAATTGGTATCAATGTACAAGGAAATTAAATGAATACAATGTACAAAATGAATAAATGTACAAAAATGCAAAATGTGAAGTAAATGGATATATGTTTGATTTTTTAGGAAAAAGGGATTTTGTCTTAATATAATTAATTTAAAGAAAAATAATTAATAAAAAGTAAACCCTAATTTGCTAAGAAAAGTTTTTTTTAAGCAAAACCCTAAATCTATTAATTAAAATAAAAGAAATTAAGTTTTATAAGAAAAATGTTTTTTGGTATTTTTTGTCTTGAAAATATTTATAGTATCATAAAATATTTTTGACCTTTTTTATATTAAAATAATATATTTTAATAGGTGTAAAGAGAAAAATAAAACTAACCTAGTTTTAATTAAATTTACAAGATAATAAGTAAAAATAAATAAAGTATAGTTAATAAAAATATTTTTTGTGAGAAAAATAAAAATAAAATAAGCCAAAATATAAATCTATCATTTTTTGTATTTTTATGATTTTGTTAGTATTTAGAAAATATATTAAGGAAATCAATAAAATAAAAATAAGAAAATAAAATAAATTGGGCAAGGGATGCAAACAGCCTGCAAGGGGGTTAGTAAGCAAAAATATAAAAAAAAACAATATAAGCCCAATAAGGCTCAGGCGCTTGCAAAAAAAGTCAGGAATGCAAAATATGTAAAAAAAATGCAAAAGGGTACCACTGGGGCTCGAACCCAGATCCCAAAGGTTACAGGCGCGCGCTTCTACCACTAGGGTGGCTATACATCCGTTAACATAGGCAAATCAATAAATATGTAAGGCAAAACGTGCCATGATGACTTCATCTTCAACCTCCAACCAGACCAACTGTAACTTGCTCATTTCTAATCAAAAATGAAAAATGTAAACATGAAACTTGTAGCAAATTTTCTCACGGTTTCAGAAATGTAAAGCACTAAGACTATAGATCAAAGATAAGCATGAATTTTAATGGCCCTAATCTGAACCCTAAAAATCTCAGAAATTTCAGTTTCAAAATTCTCTAAGCTCAAGCAAAATTAATGGAAACTATGGACAAGGTTAGCTTCAGGGCAATGATATCTACATATTTTATTCACAAATAAATCATTGATGATGCCTGTATGAAGAGTTCCAAGTTAAGAAAACTTACCTCAAAACTGGAAATCATGTTTTGAGTTTGAGCTTGTTTCAAGTGATGGTAATCATCAGGTTAGCTTCCTTGAGGTCCCAAGAAGCTAATGCAATGATTAGCTTGAACAACGGATGGCTGAAATGGTCTGGAGAAGTCAATGTGCAAAGCTGAGCTTTTGAAAATGGAAGATGGTGTTAATGGTGTTACAGTTCTGTAACAGGGTGTGAGATCAACTCTATATGATGTTTAGAAACTTTAGAAACCAAAAGACCAAGAAACGCATGAGTAGATTATGAGTTTCAAGTTTTTGGTCAGTTTGTGTGAAAATGGAAGTGTGTAGTGTGATTCTGAGTTCTAGGTTCTTTCAAGGCTTGAGCATTCGTGTTTTTGTGTCAAATGGTTTGTGTATGTATAAGCAAAAGTGTTTGAGAGCTTTGGACAATCATAAGTACCAGTTTTTAGCTTTTGGCTAGGTTACTTGATTTTGAATAAAAGAGGGAAACAAGTTTCAAGAAGAAGTACAAGCATGGGATGGGTGATTGTAAGTGTTTGAAACATTTATCATGAGTTATAGGACCTGTTTGATCAGAAGAGAACAAGTGCAAGGCTCAAGAACAAGTTTTGTACAAAAAGTCACTTTATCAAAATGGCAATGTAACCTTTCTTCCAAAAATGGATATAAAGCATGTCCATGCATTGAATGCTTGAAGTGAGGCCTCTAACAGCTATGTAAACCATTAATTATGGAGTTCCTAACAAGTTTGAGGCCTGCAAATTAGTGTTTATGCAGCATAGGTTTAATTTCAATTTTGTTCATCACTAAAATGACTTGTAATTAAAGTGATAAAACCCTAACTTCATCTCTTCGATTCTCCCTACTCAAGAATGATCTCAAGGAGTTCTTGGACATTTTGGAAAGCTTGCAAAGTGCTATATAACCCATATTTGAATTGATTTTTAATATTCCCCTTGGAACTATATGAAAAAGTTCCATGAAGTTGGGTCAAAATCCTGACCAAATTAGGGCAAAATTTCACTAAGTGTTTAGTTTCATGACCACATGTTCATAAAATTATAACTTGAGATCCCAGCACTTTTGGAAGGAGTTGTGTAAAGTAAATTTGTAGATTTAATGGAGATCTACAAATTTCATGTTGGAAGTTTCTCTTGAATCATCTTGCATCATGGTGAAAGTTTTTCTCCAAGTTAAGAAAAAACATGAAATATCCAACACTTAGAAAAATTTCTAAGTTTAGAAATTTTGACTTTTCAAAATGAAATCTTGACTTTTTGATTTCTTGACGAATAAGTTTCATATTTTGACATGTTTTGATGAATTATGATCTTTGGCACTTGAATTTGACCAAAAAGTCAAAGTTTGACTTTTTAGTATATAGTTGACTTTTGATTAGTTGACTGAAAAATTCATATGTCAATCCAATGGACTTACAATGTTTTGAACCATGTCAATAGGTCAAAATGATGCAATTGGACTCTTGACATCATGCCGTAAACCAAATGACCATTTGCTAGGTCAAAAATCAAAAATTGTCCTTTCCCAGTCAAAACCCTAATTTTGACCATTTTGCCCTTTTGGAGATTTGATCAAATTTCTTGAGGAGTTGTGGTCCAAACTTGATCAAATGATACATATGAGTCTAGAATGTTTATGTGGATCACAAATTATGAAGTTTGACTGTAAATTGACCATGGTTGACTTTTTCCCAATATAGTTGATTTTTAGGTCAACTGCTCAATTGACTGAGCAAAAGTGTGATCCAAGGCTTGAAACTTGACATGAGTATTATTGGGGGTCCATAATGATCCATGAAAGTCACATGGGACATTGGAAGTTCAAAAAATCCTTGTGCAAACTCAAACCCTAATTTTGGTCATTAGTGCTTAAGGAGGTATCTTGAGCTGATCAAACCCTAATGCAGTCTTGAGTCAAGGGAGATCTTGTGAGCAAATTCTTGATATGTGAGAGGGAAAATTTTAGGGTACAACAGCTGCCCCTGTTCAATCTTCTTAATCCTGAAGAGTTATATTGACAAGTTTTACCATTCGTGACTCGAAGGTGGAAGATGATTGGACACTAGAGTGCCCAGAAATTTGCACTCAGTGATGTGATGGTTGAGGGAATGGGCTTAAAGATGCCATTTGGAGAGATGATACAAAGTTTTTGGAGATGGGCTTGTAGATGCCATCTAAAAGTGATTGCTGAATTGTAATTTGTAAGCTGAAGGAATGAGTATCAGAATAGCGTCCGTGTCTGGAGCGTATCTGAACTGCATCTGGAGGCTGATTTTGAATGAGTATTAGAATGGTGTCCGTGTATGGAGCGTATATGAACTGTATCTGAAAGTTGAATCTGAATGAGTATCAGAATGGCATCCGTGTCTGGAGCGTATCTGAACTATATCTGAAAGTTGAATCTGAATGAGTATCAGAATGGCATTCGTGTCTGGAGCGTATCTGAACTGTATCTGAAAGTTGAATCTGAATGAGTATCAGAATGGCATCCGTGTCTGGAGCGTATCTGGACTGTATCTGAAAGTTGAATCTGAATGAGTATCAGAATGGAATCCGTTTCTGGAGCGTATCTAAACTGTATCATAAAATTGAATCTAAATGAGTATTAGAATGGAATCAGTGTCTGAAGCGTATCTATATTGTATCTGAAGATTGAATCTGAATGAGTATCAGAATGACATCCGTATCTGGAGCGTATCTATACTGTATCTGGAAGTTGAATGAGTTTCAGGACGACATCCGTGTCTGGAGCGCATCTGAACTGTATTTGAAAATTAAATTTGAATGAGTATTAGAATGGCATCCCTGTCTAGAGCGTATATATATTGTATCTGAAGATTGAATCTAAATGAGTATCAGAATGTAATCTGTATCTGGAGCGTATCTGAACTATATCTGAAAACTTTGAATCTGAATGAGTATCAGGATGGCATCCGTATCTGGAGCATATCTGAACTGTATTTGAAAACTTTGAACATTGTTAATGGTAGTTGTTAACCTTATCTTAAAAAGGGTAAAATGTTAGCTAAAATGCAAAATTATATTGTATGAAATGCATGGTATGATGCATTCATGTTATCAATGTTTATGATACATGGATGCGATGTATGCGTATGTGAGCTAATTTGTTGCACTACTTGTTGGATTTGGGGAAGATAAATCCCTGATTGCTACTGAGCATATGGGGTGTAAGTCTTCATGTTGTGAAGTTGAAGTGTTGATGAATTTCCGCTTAGAGAAATAAACTCTGTTGTAAGGGAAATGTTGTGTACTGTTTGTAAAATCCTGTTGAGGAATCCGGAGAAATTGGACGACTTCTACTGGGGATTGATAACTGGAAGCTTTGTTCCGCTGGGGATTAAACTGCATACTGCGGGGGATTTCATGGAAATAGCTTAGAGAGATTTCTCTATCTCTTAGATCCATCAGTGATTGTCTTGTTTATTTGTAAACAGTAATTATATTCAGATGCATATGTTCAAAAGTAAATCATTGGACGTTTTTGTAAACAAAACACAAGAGTAAAGAAAAAACAGATAATTCTGCACTTTCAAAGGGATATCTTTGTATTGAATTTGAGTAAGTATTTTTGTATAATGATACAAACATTCTAGTAAGAGAATGTCGTCGTAAAAAATGAAAATATTGATACAAAGAAAAGATAGCTATGTGCAATAATCCCATGGGGTTCCCATTCTGCTATAGCCTTCGTGTCTCTGAGCATCTTGTTTATTTGTTGCCTTGTCCGAAGATGATTGAATTGATCAGAACCTCTGAGTTTGTCAGTTGAAGCCAAAGGTTGTCCTTAGAGTGATCCAACGGGACATATTCATACGCCTTAATTCCCCAACTTTTGCCTGGACCGCCCTTTCGGGTTTTCAGTCCACCGGGATACCCTTTTTTGCCCAAGTCACCCTTTCGGGTTTTCAACTTGCCGGGTGTACAGATTTTTTTTGTTTTATCCCTAATTTTGCCCAAACCTTTTTGGTTCGCCGGGATGCCCTTGTTTTGCCTAGGTGTGTCAACATAGCGGGTCTCTTATATGTAGTATATTTTGACTATGTCCGCGTTTGAAGGGTGCGGTAGGTCGTTGCCATCCATGGTAGTCAAGATCATTGCTCCACCAGAGAATATGTTTTTTATTACAAACGGTCCTTCGTATGTAGGAGTCCATTTTCCCCTAGGGTCACGTTGTGGTAGTATGATACGTTTGATCACTAGATCTCCAACTTAATACACTTGGTGTCTGACCTTTTTGTTGAAAGCCTTGATCATCCGTTTTTGATACATTTGACCATGACAGACAGCAGTAAGCCTTTTCTCGTCAATCAAGTTTAGTTGATCAAGTCGAGTCTGGATCCAATCTTCTTCATTCAACTCTGCGTCCTTCATAATTCTCAGAGAGGGGATCTGAACCTCAATAGGCAAGACAACTTCCATGCCATATACCAGAGAGTAGGGTGTTTCCCCGGTTGATGTGCGGGCTATGGTATGATACCCGTGGAGAGAGAATGGTAGCATCTCATGCCAGTCTTTGTATGTGATTGTCATTTTCTGTATGATCTTTTTAATGTTCTTATTCGCGGCTTCGACAACACCATTCATATTTGGCCGGTAAGGGGAAGAATTGTGATGCTAGATCTTGAATTTCTCGCACAGAGCAGTGATCATAGTATTGTCCAGGTTTGTACCATTGTCTGTAATGATCCTCTCTTGGATACCGTAACGACATATGAGATTTTGCTTGATGAACCGGGCGACAACATTCTTGGTAACAGAAGCGAAAGAAGCTGCCTCTACCCACTTTGTAAAATAGCCAATGGCCACTAAGATGAAGCGGTGTCCATTGGAGGTTGTTGGCTTGATTTCCCCAATCATATCAATCTCCCACATAGCAAAGGGCCAAGGAGCCGTCAAGACATTCAGAGGAACCGGAGGTACATGCACCTTGTCAGCATAGATCTGACACTTATGGCAGGTTTGAGAGTGTTGATAGCAATTTGCTTCCATGGTAGACCAGTAATAGCCTGCCCGTAGGATTTTCTTTGCCATCGTATGCCCACTGGAATGGGTGCCAAAAGTGCCTTTATGTAACTCAGCCATGATCCTTTCAGCTTCAACCTTGTCTACACACTAAAGTAACACAGAGTCATGGTTGCGTTTGTAAAGAATGCCATTACTAAGGAAGAATTTAGCAGAGAATCTCCTTAATAATTTCTTATCATTTACTGAAGCTTCTTCTGGATATTCTTGGGTTTCGAGATACCTCTTGACTTCGTGAAACCAAGGCTGGTCCACTACTTCTTCAGTGTTAATCTCGTGACAGTGTCCTGGTTCATCCCTTCGTTCAATGGTGATCTGGGGAGCCTCGTTATCCCATTTATGTTTAAACATAGATGACATTATGGCTAGTGCGTCCGCTAGCTGATCTTCTTCTCGCGGTAAATGCTCGAAGGTAATCTTCTCAAAATGTGGGAGCAATGTCAAAACATGTTCTTTGTAAGGGATAAGGTTAGGGTGTTTGGTGTCTTATTCCCCTTTGATCTGGCTAATGACCAAAGCTGAATCTCTAGATACATTCAAGGATTTGATGCCCAAGTCTATGGCAACTTTGAGACCAAAGATGCATGCTTCGTATTCCGCCATGTTATTTGTACAATTGAAGCAGAGTCTTGTAGTAAATGGAGTATGACACCCTTCAGGAGATATGAGTACAACACCAATACCATTTCCGAGTGCGTTAGATGCCCCATCAAAACCAGGGACCATCGGGATCCTTGTTCAGGTTCGTTATATGGCCTGAATTCTTCATAGTTGTTTACCATAATGATGTCTTCATCTGGGAATTCGAACTTCATAGACTGGTAGTCTTCCACAACTTGGTGAGCAAGGTAATAAGCTAGTATACTGCCCTTTATTTCTTTCTGGGCAGTATACTGTATGTCATATTCTGTCAAGATCATCTGCCATCTTTCTATTCTCCCAGAGAGAGCAGGTTTCTCAAAGATGTATTTTATGGGATCCATTTTAGATATCAACAAGGTAGTATGGGTCAGAATATACTGTCTTAGTCGGCGAGCAGCCCATGCCAGAGCGCAACAAGTTTTCTCGAGCAGTGAATATCTTGTTTCACAGTCGGTAAACTTTTTCTCAGGTAATAAATAACATGCTCTTTTCGGCCAGGCTCGTCATGCTTCCCCAGCACGCACCCCGTTGAATTTTCCAAAACGGTCAGATACATGATCAATGGCCTTCCCTCGACTGGTGGCATCAACACAGGAGGCTCTTACAGGTACTCTTTGATCTTGTCGAAAGCAAATTGGCATTCATCGTTCCATTTGACTACTTGATCTTTCTTCAGTAATTTGAAGATTGGTTCACTAGTAGCTGTCAGGTGAGAAATGAATCTGGAAATGTAGTTCAAACTTCCCAAGAATCCTCTGACTTCCTTTTTAGTACGAGGAACAGGCATCTCTTGCATCACTTTCACCTTGGTAGGATCTACTTCAATACCCATATTGCTGACGACAAAGCCTTGGAGCTTACCAGACCTTACCCCAAACGTGCATTTATTTGGGTTCAACCTCAGCTTGTACTTCTTTAGTCTCTCAAAAAGTTTTTATAAATGATCAAGATGCTCTTCTTCTGTTTGAGACCTAGATATCATGTTGTCCACATAGGCCTCTATTTTATGGTGTATCATGTCGTGAAATAGAGCTACCATGGCACGCTGATAGGTTGGCCCAGCATTTTTCAGCCCGAATGGCATAACCTTGTAGCAGAATGTGCCCCACTGTGTGACAAATGTTGTTTTCTCCATGTCCTCATGCGCCATTTTGATTTGGTTGTAACCTGAGAAACTGTCCATGAAGGAAAACACTTTGTGTTGTGCCGTATTGTCAACTAGGATGTCAATGTGGGGGAGTGGGAAATCATCCTCAGGGCTTGCCATATTCAAATCTCTGTAGTCCACGCACATTCTTACCTTGCCGTCCTTTTTGGGCACGAGAACAACATTGGCAACCCATTGCAGATCGGAGGTGACGGCCAAGAATCCAGCATTGAATTGTTTCATGACTTCTTCTTTAATCTTCTCCTACATATCTGGTCGCATTCGACGGATCTTTTGTTTTACTGGTGGGCAATCCTCTTTTGTAGGTAGACGATGTACCACAATATTTGCATTAAGTCCTGGCATGTCTTCATACGACCAGGCAAAGACCTCAACATATTCGTGTAGCAACTGAATCAGACGCTCTTTGACACTGGGTTCCAGGTTGGCACCCACCTTGACTTCTCTTTTGTCTTCCTTGGTACCTAGGTTGATTGTATCCACGGGTTCCTCGTGGGGCTGAATGGTTCTCTCTTCTTGTTGTAGTAATATGGAAAGTTCTCCTGGTACTTTACAATCTTCCTCACTTTCGTCTTCGGCTTGGTAGATTAGATTTTCAGAGTCACAGAAGGCCATAGTAGAACTGTTACCCATGGGATCCCGAATGGATGTAGACCTGCATTGTGAGTGTGAGAGTGTTTAAGAGTATAGTTATCTTTGGAAGAAATGAAAATGAAAAAAGAAAAACAATGAGCACAAAGTTTTTATGCAAAAACGTCCATGATTCATTGATGTCATATGGAAATGAGATAATAACCCTTACAAATGGACCATTGTGCCTCGGGTAAGACACAAGGTTTTAAGAGTCTGAATTGTTTTAATATTACATATCCAACAAAATGTAAAGACAAATTACTGTGGGATAAAAGTGATCGGGACGAAATCTCTAGCCTCCCAGCTGCTGAGCCCTCCACTGACAGTTGGGAAAATCCAATCCTCCAGGTTGTAGCTGTCTTCATCATCTTCCACCACATTGACTTCGCGGTTGCTGATCTTCAAGGGTGGTCCTCCGACACGAGCGCGGCGTACAGCCTTCTGGGCACCTGAAGTGAAACCCGGGCCAAACTTGTCAGATTTGTATGAGATATCTGGGAGTTGTCCCCAAATAGTGCACCCACCTTCTTCTATCACTGTCTTGGCATCCTTTAAAGACGACATCCTGAGCGGAGGCCTTGTGATCTTGGGAACTTGAGACACATCCTTGGTTACTGCCACATCTTGCGGGACTTCTTCAAAGTGCTGGAATGGAGTTTCAATAAATTCACCATCTAATTCCATATATCTGAAGGAATTGAGATGGCTGACCATATACTCTTCTTCTCCATGAACAATGATGATTTTCCCTTGAATTGGATATTTCAGCATTTTGTGCAACGTAGAAGTAACAGCGCCAGCATTGTAAATCCATGGTCGGCCTAGAAAGTAGGAATATGAAGGGCGAATATCCATTACATAAAAAGTTGAATCAAATGTTTGGGTTCTAACCTTTATAGGGATATCCACTTCCCCATGCACCATCCTTTTTGAGCCATCAAAGGCTCTCACTACTATGTTGCTCGGTTTCAATGTTAATCCCTCACAGTCAAGCCTATCAAGAGCCTTTTTAGGCAACACATTCAGAGACGAACTGGTGTAAACCAAGACATGAGCCAGAGTTATGCCTCTGCATTCCACTGAGACATGCAATGCCTCATTATGCTTCCTCCCTCTTGGCGTTAAATCAGCATCCGAAAAACCTAAACCATTATCTACAGTCAAGCTGGCTATGCAGTCTTGGAACTGATCGGCAGATGTTTCTTGGGGTACATGGGCAGTTTTCAGAAATTTTACCAAGGCCTTTGCATGCGCCTCAAAACATAGTAATAAAGCCAGCATGGAAAATTTAGATGGAGTTTGCCCCAGTTGCTCAAATACATTGTAGTCGCTTCTTTTTATGATCTTTAGGATTTCCTCGATCTCTTTTCGGGAGGTCTCATGGATAGCTAATGATTGTGCCTTCGTCTGGACAGGCTCAATCAGAATACTTTTACCTCGAGTCTTAGTTGACTCGGCAGCAGAAATGTCAGTAGGAGTGATAACAGGGGTTGTATCAGCTTTGTCAGTTGGAGTATTAGTGAAGATGATTGTAGGACTGGGAACAGTCTTTGGAGGAGAAACAACAACAGAAATGATTACGGGTCCAGAAACTGCTTTTAGGGGAGCAATTTCTGGAGAGAACACCCTTCTGCTTCGGGTAATCTTGCTAGTCCCTGCGATATTACTGATATCGGAGTCAACTTTCTCAGAACTTGAATCTTCAGCAACTGGCCAATCTTGTTTGATACCATGGTAGTAGACATCCCCTTCATAATTCCATGGTACAGTTTTGTCTGACGAATACGGGATTGGTCCAGGCATTGTAATTATCAAAGGAGCTACTTTTGGAACTGATGTAATTCTAACGGGTCTTTTGGTGGAGACCTGGAAGAATTGACGGAAATGGTAATGATGGAAACATCATTATAAGGAACAGGTGGAACAGAAGTCTTTTCGGAAAAAAATTCCTTGTTGTTTATTAGGCACTGAACGCATGCTCTCAACAAAGGACAGCTGGTTGGTGAGGATAAACAGAAATGACAGCTTTCATCACCGCCTGGGAAAACACTGACATTCAATAAGTTCTTTTTGATAATCAGGAGTGGGGTCATAAGTTCATCAACTGAAGTAACAAACATATCTTCCTCAATGGCGTTGGTATTATGGCCTTGTTTGGGCATAGGGGTAGAAATGACATTGGGCTTTTCCGGCGCATCTAATTCAATCTCTTTGGCTTCAAGGAGGTCTTGTACTTTTTTCTTTAGAGCCCAACAGTTATTAGTGTCATGGTCGGGACTCTCAGAGTGGTATGCACAGCAGGCATTAGGATGATAGTGAGGAGAGGTTGTGTTAGGGTTCTTTTGAGCTTCTTTCAAGGTCACTAGATTGGATCTTAACAAATGTGGCAATACTTGAGATAGTGTCATATTAATTCGGGTGAATTGTCTGACTGGTCTTTCCATTCTTGGTTGGTTGTTTCTTTGTTGATCAGGCGCAGGTTTAGGAATCATAACAGCCCCCACCATTGGACGACGTTCGGCCCTATCTTGATTTCTCTGAGGATATACAACAATCACTTCTTTCTTTCTGATGAATGGCTTCCTTACAGAAGCAGAGGATGCATCTTTTTTCATAACTTAGAATTTTTCTAAGTTATGAAAAACCCTAAATTTTTTTCAACTTTGCCTCACTTTCTCACCAAGATCTATTTGGATTCAAACAAAAGTCAAAACATGAAAGTTGTAGCTTGTTGCATAATCTACAACTTTGATTCACAAAGTTTTCCCAAATGAGGCTTGTATCTCAAGTTACAAATTTTTGAATAAGGGCACTAAACCATTCTTAACTTAGTGAAATTTTAACCTATTTTGACAAGGTTTTCTATCCAACTTCAAGGCCATTTTCCATACACTTACACTTGGAATTTCAATTTTCATTTCAAAGATGGATTGTAGTACACATTCCAAGCTTTCCAAAATGTCCAAGAACTTCTCAAACAACCTCATAACTTGAGAGAATCGAATTTCACAATATGGCAAAAACTCACTTTTGAATTGGCTATTTTCCATGTTCATAATTTGTGCAAACTTCTCAAACCAGCATGCCCCTTGATTACAGGTCCTTAAACCATCCAACACTCAATAATTTAATGCATGTTCATTGTGCTAAGACCTTGTTTCATGAGTTCAAGCATTGCCTAAAGGATTAATCCCAAATTGGAAAAAGCATTATATCCATTTTTGCAAAAGTTTCACTTTATGTCATGATGCAAATCCACAAGTACAGATGAGATCTAATTGGCACAAGATTATGAGCAAAACACTCTGATCAAGGAGAGATTATGCAGCACATTAGGGGGCCTCTACTGACCTAGAACACAACTTGGGCATTTGTTGCTTAAAGTGTAAGTAACATTGCATTTTGTAGGAGAACTCTCATATCAGCTTAAAAACACTTAAGCAAACTTGTAAAACACATCCAGGACATCCCAACTAAGCTAGTACACGACCCTAACATCCCTCATACACTCCCAATCCCAGAATCACCTTCAAACTGCAAGAACAGGGCAAGGCCTGCAGTTTGAGTGCCATCTTTCATTCCTCTCAAGTTTTCTTGCCCAAACCAGTTCACACACATTCCCTAGCATCTATGCAAGCTAACCAAGACTTGAAACACGACCTGTAATTCCTCTAACAAGTTCCACCATTTTCACTTTTTCATTTTGCAGTTGAAGTTCCACAGCTCGATTCAAGGTGTCTCAAGGCAAAGTAAATATTGGAACAGCATCACCACACCTCAAGGAAGCTATACCAACCATCACTTTGCACTGAAAGCTTCCCCATTGCCAGATAGAACTTCAACTGAACAGGTACTTTGGTGAACTTCTAACTCTTAGTATAGGCATCATTAGCTCTAGGTTTGTGAATAAGAAATGTTCTACTCATGCCACTGAACCTGTACATGCTTTTACTTTTCATTTCTTTTGCTTGAGCTGTGAGAATTTAAGGTTTGAAAATGGCAGAAAACTTAGGCCAGGATTTGGGAATGTCAAAATTCTCTCTCATTTCTGAGAGTTAGGAGGTGTTCTTTATATATTTGGAATCGTGATTCAATGCTTAACATTTTTTGTGTTGAAAGTTTGTGCAAAAGATCAAGGAATCAGGATGTTTGAACTGGAAGAACAGGCGCGCGTTTTGGACAATTTTTTGTCTGAAGGTTGAAGAAGAAGCCACATGGGCTGGGCCTGTGTGGTCTTTTCTTTTCACACCCTATTTCCATTTTCATACCCCCCCAAGCCCATTTTGTGTATTTTTATGATTTTTTGATTTTTCCTTTTTTATTCTGACTCATTTATTTTTTCTTATCATATTAAAAACATAAAAAATATTTTTTGCACTATTTTTATATTTTTTAGACATTTATTGGATCATATTGATATTTGTATACAAATAAGTAAATAATATATTATTTAGAATAATTAGAGAAAAATAATGTAAACACATTTTATTTTCATTTTTATTTTGTTTTATCTTCTTGAAATATTTTTATACAAAACATACTTTTTTTCATAAATATTAATTATTATTATTTTTATATATATAATATTTATTTAGTAAATGATATATATATATATATATATATATATATATATATATATATATATATATATATATATATATATATATATATATATATATATATATATATATATATATATATATATATATATATATATATATATATATATATATATATATATATATATATATATATATATTAATTAATATTTTTTCATAAATATTAATTATTATTATTTTTATATATATAATATTTATTTAGTAAATGATAAAGATATATATATATATATATATATATATATATATATATATATATATATATATATATATATATATATATATATATATATATATATATATATATATATATATATATATATATATATATATATATATATATATATATATATATATATATATATATTAATACACTTAGGATAAAATACCAAAAATATACATATTTTTATTTTATTAATATTTAACACTAATAATACATTTTTAAAAATATACTTCATTTTTTATTTTTTGTATATAAATAGTAAATATCATATATATTAAATAATTAATACCCTTTTGGTTAAAATTAGGGTTTTGCCCTAAATATGAAAATACTCCAAAAATAATACCTTTTTTTATTTATTTTACATAAATAATATTTTTTCATACATATAAAATTTCTTTTTACATCTTGCATATTTATTTCATTTTCATTTAATTTATGCCTTTATTTATATTGTAAATATTCAAAGGAAATGATGTAATAGCTAGGTTTTATTTCTTGTCTAAAGAACCCCCATTTGAAACATTTGTACCCCCCTCCCCATATTATTGTGTTGTAATAGTGTAGGAATTTAAATTTCGCACTTTAATGCTTTCTAAACATACCATGCTAGAGTTAGGGTTAGTACGTAAATAAAAAGAACAAAAATAGTTTGACCTAATCTCAAGATAAACAAGCATGAAAATGGACAACACATCTCACACTTGCACCCCTAGGGTATTCCACTTTGTTGCCTTCAAATAAATTGGGCCATATTGCATGTTGGGCTTCTTTGGGTAAAACAAACAATCAAATGATCATAAGTCCCTCGATGACGCTTTCAAAAAGTTACCTAAAATGATCAAGTCCCTTTCAAAGAGAAATTGCCCAAAGATACTTAGCACTATTGCAATTATGGTCTAAACGATGACCCACGCCCGTCCCTTTCACCTCCTAATACAAGATTGTCCACCAAATGCAATGGTGGAACAAAATTGTCAAAAGGTTTAAAACATAACAAAAATCTTTGAGAAAACTTTAGGGTAGATAACTCTTAGGTACTTGTCAATTTGCAAAGAAAACACTTGCCTATTTTTAAACCACACTTCACAAACACTTTCAAAACAAACTTTCAAAACCTTGAAACATCTTTTCAAAATACAAAACACCTTTTTGTAAAACATTTGAGTAAAGAATTGTTACAAGGGTAGCCTATACAAGGCATCTTTTCAAAACATTTTCAAAACCACACACCGAGCACCATTTCAAACAATTGAAAACCAAGGCAAGTTGATCTAAGCAAGTACCTAAGAGCCCATGGATAACCATGGATAGAAAGGGTTCTAATACCTTCCCTTTCTCTAATCTACTCCCCGAACCCAAGAAAAATCTCAAAGGTTTTTGCTGTGCTTTTTAAACCTCTCCTTAGGATAAAATAAAAAGTCGGTGGCGACTCTTGCTCAACCGAAACATTTGCGAAAACAAACGCAAAACCCTAGTCAGTTCTCCCACTGTATCACAGAACTGGCGACTCTGCTGGGGAAAATTTTAAAAGTGGAGTAACCTTAGGGCTTAGATCACCCTCTTGCATGATTAATTGCTTGTCTTTATTGCTTTACATCTTGGCTCTATTGTTTGGGTTTGCAATCCTACACCCGGATTTTGGGAAACATTCATAGATAGCAATACGTTGTGGAAACTGTGCGGGGTATACCGACACGGTCGAAGCAATAGCTATATTAGTGTGACATATTTGTGAGTACCGGTAACCCTTGAGTTCAATAAAGGAGAGTACGGGGCCGCTGAGTGATGTCACTAAGCACTAATGAACTAGAACCTTACTTGACCATCTTGGCCTTTTATTAGGGGTAGTGAGATGACCGGCTTTGGTGCAGTCCGAAGTTGGTAGATACTCGATACTACACTCATTGAGGATTGTTTTCTTGGAATATTTTGGTCGCTAGTTAAGTGGCTAAACCAAAACAATGAACAATGAAAACAATCCAGTGATATTGAGCTCCTTAGAACCCGGTTACTATTTATAGGACAGGTTTTTAAGCCAACTACACTCAAGAGGGTACTTACCTATGAAACCCCATGCAAGCCTGAAACTAGGGTTTGGTGTGATTTGCTTGTACATATGTTTGTGCATACATCATAAACATCATAAAACATCATATGCATTCACTAACCATTTCAAGGGTTTGGATCTTCATCTTTGTTCCTGTTTTATAGGTCATGGAAATTCCTCGCAGAAATACCATTCAAGTCAACCTTGTGAGAATCTCTCCTCAACTCAAGGAGCTCACCTCAAGAATTCTGGAAAACTCATCCTTCAGCGAAAGACATGGTAGACTGCTCAGCCTAGTCAACACTAACATTGAAGAAGACATGATGAAAGTGCTATTCCAGTTCTTTGACCCTCTTCACCACTGTTTCACTTTCCCCGATTACCAGTTGGTGCCCACTTTGGATGAGTTTTCTCAACTCCTGAGAATTCCTATCCTTAATCAACTACCCTTCAACGGTATGGAAAAGGAACCAAAGCCGGAAGATGTTGCTCGAGCATTACATCTACAACCATCCGACATCAAGGGGCATTGGGAAACCAGAAGCGGCGTCAAGGGATTCTTAGCAAAATTCTTGTTTGAGAAGGCACAAGAATGTTGGAACTCATTGTACCTACAAGCCTTTGAAGAGATTGTGGCACTCCTTATCTATGGGTTGGTCTTGTTCCCAAATCCTGACCAATTGGTAGATGTCAACGCCGTCAAAATCTTCTTGTCCAGAAATCCAATACCAACATTGCTTGGGGACATCCTTCACTCATTTTACACACGAACAATGAGAAAGAGGGGTGTTCTCATGTGCTGTACTCCTCTCCTTGCAAGGTGGTTTATTTCGCACCTTCCACAATCTGTCTTGAAGAATGACCAAGGCTCAAGGTGGTCCCAACGGTTGATGACTCTTACTCACTCTGATGTACATTGGTGTTCTCGGTCCAGAGAAAATGTCATCATCGTCGATCGTTGCGGAGAGTTTCCTAATGTTCCTTTACTTGGAATTAGGGGAGGTATCACCTACAACCCTTGCCTAGCTTTGAGGCAATTTGGATATGCACGGAGGGATGGCCCTCATGACATGTTGATTCCTGACCTAGTTTTTGACTTCGACAACGATGCGCAAGGACTTCGCCAAAGATTCATCAGAGCTTGGGGAAAACTCAACAAGGTTGATAGCAAGACTCTGGGACACAAGAACTCCATCCCTCTTGAGCCTTATCTCAAGTGGGTACGAGCCCGAGCCCAAAGTCTGATGATGCCTTATCCTCATGTTCTCCCTGTGATTAAAGAGCCCATCAATGAAGGAGAGGTTCCCTACACCATCCTACATCCAGACATGCCTACATCGTGGAAGGAAATGCAGAAAAGTTGGATTCAGCTCAAGGAGGAACAAAATACTTTTGAAGCTAGCTTCTACGCCAGTGAGAAGAAGGTTCTAGAGCTTACCCGCCGACTCCATGAGCAAGAGGCCCTCAACACCTACATCGCACCAAAGAGGATGCGCAATGTCTTTTTGCCTTAAGAAGTTATTTTGTAATATTTGGCCCATGGGGCATTTATGTACTAACAAATTTCTTCTTATTAATATGATGTGCGTTCTTCTTTGTCTGAAACAATTTTGAATGTTCTAAATCCTTGAATGCATTGCATACATAAGCATACCATTCATCATGTGCATAAGCAGGTCTCACTCCAGGTTTCCTTATTTGTCTGCTGTTTATTTCAGTATGATGGATCTCGAGCAAACAGTCAAAGACCTACAAGCTCAGAATGCACAGTTCCAGCAACTCCTGATGACCTTGGCTAAGGGTCAGGAGGATATCAAGACTCAATTGGGGAATAAGGACCCAGTGAAAAAGAAGAAAAAGAGGATTGGGGTGGCTATTTTGGGGAGAAGATTTGACGGATAAGCTCGGAGAGTGCTTGAATTTCCTCCTACTTCTGATGAAGGGACCAGTAAAAGAGATGGAGCTGCGGTGCCTTCCGAGTCTGATGCGGAAGAGGAAGAGATTGAAGAGGATGAAGATTATTCTGACCAGCAATACCCTCCAGCTGATGATAAATACAAGGGTTTAGAAGACAGATTGGCCGCCATGGAATTACAAAGAGTACCGGGTTTGGATTTTGAAGACTTGGGTTTGGTTGTCGGGATTGTGATTCCCCCAAAATTCAAAGTGCCAGTGTTCGTGAGGTATGATGGGCTGTCCAGTCCAAAAATGCATCTCAGGTCCTACGTAAGAAAGATTCAACCCTATACGGCAGATAAAAACCTCTGGATTCATTTCTTTCAAGACAGCCTTTCGGGAGCTCAGTTGGAGTGGTTTTATCATCTAGAAGGAACCAGTGTCAGAAATTGGGAAGATTTGGCCACCTCTTTCTACAAACAATACCAGTATAATTCTGATCTTGCTCCTACTCGTACCCAACTTCAGGGTATGTCACTAGGAACAAGCGAGGGATTCAAAGAATATGCACAAAAATGGAGGGATTTGGCTGGCAAGGTGCAGCCTCCTTTAACCGATCGTGAGCTCGTTGATATGTTTCTAGGAACCCTATCTGGGCCTTTTTTCAATCATCTAATTGGTAACTCTTCCGCGGGGTTTACCGATTTGATCTTAACAGGCGAAAGAATAGAAGTTGGCATCAAGTCAGGAAAGATTCAGAAGGGTGTTGCTGCAAGTGTTGAGAAGAAACCTTTTAAGAAGGAAACAACTGTGGTATATTCTCAGAGAAGAGCAGGGAAGACGGAGCGTCGGCCAACTGTGGGGGCCGTAATGATTCAAAACACTCCAAATGAGCAGCCTCGCTATAACCAGTCCAGACCAAATCAACAACGGGTGGAACAGCCACAACGGCAGTTCACCCGTATTAATATGACTCCAACGCAAGTGCTTCCCCATCTATTGAAGTTGAATCTCGCCACCATCAAGGAGGCACTAAAGAATGTGAATACGTCCTCTCCGCATTATCATGCCAATGCTAAATGCGCCTACCATTCAGACAGTGTTGGACACGACACCAATGATTGTTGGGCACTCAAGCATAAAATCCAAGACCTGATAGAGGCTAAGGAGGTAGAATTTGACGCTCCAGAGAAGCCTAATGTGATATCTGCACCCATGCCGAAGCACGGCCGAAATGTCAATGCCATTGAAGAAGATTTGTACGTTGCTGATGTCAGCGATCTGACTACTCCATTGCTAACCATTAAGTTGAACCTATTGAGGGTCGGGATCTTCCCGGGATGTAAGGAAGACTGCTATTGTTGTTACTCTCTGCCGTTTGATTGTCCATTACTGAAGAAAGGCATCCAAGGCCTTATGGATAGTCGACAAATTTTGTTTGAAAAAGTTTCTGCTGTTCCAGTTCATACTGAAGATGTCTCAATCATAACCATTCACGCCAATCTTTCCAAGGCCGTTAAAAAGCTTGTTAAGATTACACCGGCTACGAAATCTGTTCCTTTAAAGATAACAATGCCAGGGCCTGTTCCCTATGTTTCTGAGAAGTCGATACCTTGGAACTATGGCGGTGACGTCTACTACCATGGTATCAAACAAATCGAAATAACTGAAGAAAGTTCGGATGATGAAGAAGCCAGCATTAGTAACATTGCGGGCACTAGCAAAATCACTAGGAGCGGGAGAATATTTTCTCCAGAGATTGCCCCTCCAAGAGCAATCTTTGGACCCTCATCAGCTGACAAGGTCATCCCGGCACCAATAAAACTTTCTGCTAGAACTCCTTTGATTGAAGACGTTGTTGTTCCTAGCACTGTCTCTCCTACCGCTGCTAACAAAGGTAAGGGAATCCAAGATGAGCTCGTCAGGACGAGGGCTCAACCCTTGGTAATCCCGGAAACCTCCAAGAAGGAAATGGATGAGATTTTGAGGATAATCAAAATAAGTGATTACGATGTAGTAGAACAGCTGGGGCAAACCCCCTCCAAGATCTCCATGCTGGCACTACTGCTTTGCTCAGAAGCGCACGCTAAAGCCCTGATAAAATTCCTGAAGGCAGCCCATGTGCCCCAGGAAACCTCTGCAGATCAGTTTCAGAATTGCGTGGCTAGCCTGACTGCGGACAATGGATTAGGTTTTTCTGATGCTGACCTAACTCCTAAAGGTAGGAATCACAATAATGCTTTGCACATTTCAGTCGAGTGTCGAGGAACTACTCTCGCACACGTCTTGGTTGACACTGGTTCGTCGCTGAATGTGTTGCCTAAAAAGGCATTGGACCGACTAGATTGTGAGGGATTGGAATTGAAGCCGAGTGATATTGTTGTCAGAGCTTTCGATGGTTCGAAGAGAATGGTCCATGGAGAGGTTGAAATTCCCATCAAGATAGGAACTGAGGTGTTTAAATCCACTTTCTATGTGATGGACATCCGTCCATCATACTCTTGCCTGCTGGGTAGACCTTGGATACACCATGCTGGGGCAGTCACCTCCTCCTTACATCAGATGTTGAAGTATCCTGTCAAGGGAAAGATCATCACTGTCCATGGCGAAGAAGAGTACATGATTAGCCACTTAAATTCTTTCCGGTATGTGGAGGTTGAAGGAGAGTTCATTGAGACACCGTTTCAACATTTTGAAGAAGTCCTTCCTGAAATAGCAGTAGCAAAGTTGGCAGCTGAGACACCAAGACAGATGGCCAGGATGGCATCTCTGGAGGACGCAAGGGCCGCAATAAAAGAAGGGAAGAATTCAGCATGGGGGCAGTTACCTGACATTCCACATAAGACAGACAAATTTGGATTAGGGTTCACTACCGCAGGCCAAAAAGCTATGCGCCGGTCGAAGATTGAAAGAGCGCCAGTCAAAATTTCTCCCTACGGAATCAACGCTTTAGAGGATGAAGACAAAGAGAGCAACATTGAAGAGTGGATTTATCCAACTATCAAAGGAGGATTGAGCAACTGGGAGGCAAAAGACTTTGTCCCCATCACTTTTATTCATCAGTAATTTATTTGTTAAACATTTCTTATTTGGTCTGTAATATTTACTTTCAAACAATCCGTACACTATCTTTTCACCTCCTGCCTTGCCCGGGGCATGTAGGTCCACTTGTAAGGGTTTTGATTACTTTTCATATCCATATGCCATGTTTAATGATTCATTGGACGTTTTTCATTTGATAAACTGCTTATGTTCATTTTTCTTTCCTTTTGCATTTTTGTTTAAGGATGGTTATCCCTTACACACACCCACACTCACCAATGCAGGTACCCATCCACTCCGGATTCCATGGGGGACTATTCTGCTATATCTTTCAATAACTCTGAAGATCTGGTCAATCTAGCCGAGTATGAAGGTGACGAAGGTTGTGAAGTACCCGGGGAACTAGCCAGACTTCTGCAACAAGAGGAAAGGGCCATCTTACCGCATGAAGAGTCACTAGAAACTGTCAACTTGGGGACTGAGGAAGACCGGAAGGAGGTGCAAGTGGGTGCCAATTTGAAACCGGATGTCAAGGAAAGCCTGATCCAGTTGTTGAATGAGTATGTTGAAATCTTCGCTTGGTCTTATGAAGACATGCCGGGTTTAGACACGGACATCGTGGTTCATCGTCTCCCCACAAGAGAAGACTGTCCACCGATCAAGCAAAAAGTTCGCCGAATGAGGCCTGACATGTCCGAAAAGATCAAAGCAGAAGTAATGAAGCAATTCGATGCTGGCTTTCTGGCTGTTACGTCCTATCCTCAATGGGTCGCTAACATTGTGCCAGTACCTAAGAAAGATGGCAAAGTCAGGATGTGTGTGGACTACTGGGATTTGAATAGGGCCAGCCCCAAAGATGATTTTCCGCTACCTCACATTGACATTTTGATCGACAATACAGCTCAGCACAAAGTGTTTTCCTTCATGGATGGATTCTCGGGCTACAATCAAATCAAAATGGCCCCCGAGGACATGGAGAAAACTACTTTCGTCACACAATGGGGCACTTTCTGTTACAAAGTGATGCCGTTCGGGCTGAAGAACGCAGGGGCAACTTATCAACACGCCATGGTAGCTTTATTTCATGATATGATACATCATGAGATTGAAGTTTACGTAGACGATATGATAGCTCGGTCACAAACAGAGGAAGAGCACCTTGAACATCTGGAGAAGCTGTTTGCCAGGTTAAAAGAATACAAGCTCAGGCTGAATCCAAGTAAATGCATTTTTGGAGTTAGGTCTGGTAAACTCCTAGGATTCATTGTAAGCAACAAAGGCATTAAAGTCGATCCCGCAAAAGTAAAAGCAATACAAGAGATGCCTGCTCCCCGTACTGAGAAGGAAGTTAGAGGATTTCTGGGGCGCTTAAACTATATTGCCAGATTCATCTCACATCTGACTTCTACCTGTGAGCCAATTTTCAAACTCTTGAAAAAAGATCAGGTAGTCGAATGGAACGACGATTGTCAAGCTGCTTTTGATAGAATCAAGGAGTATTTGCTAGAACCTCCTATTCTGATGCCACCCGTCGAAGGAAGACCATTGATCATGTATTTGACCGTCTTGGATAACTCAATGGGGTGTGTTTTGGGCCAGCATGACGAGTCTGGTCGAAAAGAGCATGCTATTTATTACCTTAGCAAAAAGTTTACCGACTGTGAGACTCGCTACTCACTGCTCGAGAAAACTTGTTGCGCTTTGGTATGGGCTGCTCGCCGACTAAGACAGTATATGTTGACTCATACTACCTTGTTGATTTCCAAAATGGATCCTATCAAGTATATCTTCGAAAAGCCCGCTTTATCTGGAAGGATAGCTAGATGGCAAATGATCTTAACTGAGTATGACATCCAGTACACCACCCAAAAATCTATAAAAGGGAGTGTACTAGCTGACCATCTGGCTCATCAAGCTATCGAAGATTATCAACCCATGAGATTTGATTTCCCGGACGAGGACATCATGAATTTGGACAACATTGAAGGTAATGGACCGTATGACGGACCCGAAAAGGGATCCCGATGGACCCTGTACTTTGATGGTGCTTCAAATGCACTTGGAAACGGTATCGGCGTGGTACTCATTTCTCCGAAAGGTTGTCACACACCTTTCACGGCCCGACTTTGCTTCAGCTGCACAAACAACATGGCTGAGTATGAAGCTTGCATCTTTAGTCTCAAGGCTGCTATAGACTTGGGGATCAAATCTTTGATCGTATTCGGGGACTCGGCTTTGGTTATCAGTCAAATAAAAGGAGAGTGGGATACCAAGCATCCTAATCTTATCCCATACAAAGAACATGTCCTGACATTGTTGCCTCATTTCGAGCAAATTACCTTCGAGCATTTCCCGCGAGAAGAGAATCAGCTAGCAGATGCTCTAGCCACAATGTCCTCCATGTTTAAACTCAACTGGGATAAAGAGGCTCCCCAAATCACCATCGAACGAATGGATGAACCTGCGCATTGTCATGAGATTAATACCGAAGAAGTAGTGGAACAACCTTGGTTCCATGAAATCAAAAGGTATCTCGAGACTAGAGATTATCCCGAAGGAGCTTCCGTAAATGACAAGAAGTTCTTAAGGAAATTTGTTGCTAAGTTCTTCCTGAGCAACGACATCCTTTACAAACGAAGCCATGATTGTGTATTACTCCGATGCGTAGATAAAGCTGAAGCAGAGTTGATCATGACTGAGATACACAGCGGCACATTTGGCACTCACTTGAGCGGGCATACAATGGCTAAGAAGATCCTAAGGGCAGGCTATTACTGGTCTACCATGGAAGCTGACTGCCATCAACATTCCCGTACTTGCCACAAGTGTCAAGTCTATGCTGACAAAGTTCATATCCCTCCGGTTCCTCTCAACGTCCTGACTGCTCTGTGGCCCTTTGCAATGTGGGGCATTGATATGATTGGAGAGATCGAGCCCACGGCTTCTAACGGACATCGCTTCATCCTGGTTGCCATTGACTATTTCACCAAATGGGTTGAAGCAGCTTCCTTCGCCTCTGTTACTAAAAATGTGGTTGCCCGCTTTATCAAGCAAAATCTCATATGTCGGTATGGTGTTCCACACAGGATCATCACAGACAACGGTACAAATCTGAATAACACGATGATCACTGCATTGTGCGAACAGTTCAAGATTTATCATCACAATTCATCTCCCTATCGGCCGAAGATGAACGGTGCTGTTGAAGCCGCGAACAAAAACATTAAGAAGATCATTCAGAAAATGACAGTCACGTACAAAGACTGGCATGAGATGTTACCGTTTGCTCTGCATGGATACCGTACGACGGCACGTACTTCAACTGGGGCAATCCCATTTTCTTTGGTTTATGGCATGGAAGCTGTTTTGCCTATGGAAGTTCAGATTCCTTCTCTAAGGATTATGAAGGATGCAGGTTTGAATGAAGATGATTGGATGCAGACCCGACTTGATCAACTCAATCTGATCGATGAAAAGCGACTTGCTGCTATATGCCATGGTCAGACGTATCAAAAGCGGATGATCAAGGCCTTCAATAAGAAAGTCAGACGTCAAGTGTATCAAGTCGGAGATCTCGTAATCAAGCGGATTATCTTGCCGCAAAGTGATCTCAGGGGCAAATGGACTCCTACATATGAAGGACCACTTGTGATCAAGAGCATATTTTCTGGTGGGGCAATGATTCTGACCACCATGGACGGCGACGATTTGCCGCACCCTGCGAACGCAGACATAGTCAAAAGATACTACGCATAAAATAACCCGACAAGTCGAAAACCCGAAAGGGCGGCTTGGGCAAAAAATGGGCATCCCGGTGAATCGAAAACCCAAAAGGGTGGTTCAGGCAAAAATTAGGGATAAAAACAAAAAAACCTGTACACCCGGCAAGTTGAAAACCCGAAAGGGCGGCTTGGGCAAAAAGGGGTTTCCCGGTGGATCGAAAACCCGAAAGGGCGATTCAGGCAAAAGTTAGGGAATTAAAGCGTATGACTATGTCTCGTCGGATCACTTCAAGGACAATCTCTTCATCAACCGGTTCCAGGCTTCTGACCAATCCAGTCATCGTCAAACGAAGCATTGAATAGACAGATATTCGGAGTTGTGAAAGCTATAGCGGAATGGAATCCCGTGGAATTATTTCACATAGCCATCCTTATTTTGTATAAATCTTTCAAATATTTACGACAAAATCCTCTTACTAGGATGATTGTCTCCTTTGTACAAATATACTCATAGAAAATCAATACAAATACTTTTCCCAGAAATTTGTGTCATTTCCTTTTCTTTTCTCTTGCACTGTTTGTTTTATTTTGAGAAACGTCCAATGTTTTGTTAAACAGGCATATGCATTTGAACATAATCATTTCCTTATGAACCAAGAAAGAGGATTACTGATAGGTCGAAGGTACAGTTGAATAACCTGACACCCTTTCAAAGGAAACCCCCGGGAGATTTGGAATCCATATCCCTAGCAAGTCTTGAAGCTCATCCCCAGTAGATTCTGGAAGCTTATCCCCCGCAGAGTACGGACGTCTCTCCCGAGTTTTATTCAAAGTTATTCCTCACAAGGTCTTATAACTGGGTTATCCTCAGCTAACAATCACGGAAGATCGCACTCGCCAAAATTCTTCCTATCCCCAGCGGAGTTCATCAAAATTCCCCAACAGTAACTCATCTTTGCAATCCCCCAGCCAGAGGGTCCTCAGGAATTCAATTCCCCCCAGAGTTTAAGTTTCAGAGTCCCCAGCGAAGCCAGGCTAATGAACCTTCTCCCTACAGAGTTTTAGGAGAGCAAATCTTGAGTTCCCCAGTGAAGTCGCCAGAGATGTTTCCCGCCAAACTGAAGATTCTCAGTCTTGCATCCCCAGCATGAGCCTACTAGATTGGTACTCCCCAGTAGAAGTCATCAGGAATTCCCCAGAGGTTTGGTATACAACCCAAGCTTTTTATTCCCCCAGTAACACCAAGGAATTATTCTTCCCGAAAGCAGTCAGGATGCTTTTATCTTCAGCCATCCAGGATTCATCTGTCCCAAGCAAGACAGCTCATCAGCTTACATGCGCATTCATTACATTCATATCATAAACATTGATATAACATATATTGCATCATACATTTCATGCAACATAATTTTGTGTTTAGCTAACATTTTGTCCTCTTCAGGATAAGAATAAAAAGCTATCCTTAACAGTTTCAGATGCAGTTTTACACGGACTCATCATCAAGCAACCCTACACCGGTTCCTATTCAACTCCAAGATTTCTGAAAACAGTTCACGGGTTCTCCAACAACGGATGCTAATCTATCACTTGTTCAGATGCAACCCTTTGAAAACAGTTTACGGACGCTTCCCAACAACGGATGATGCTATATTGCTTATTCAACTCCAAGACTTCTGAAAACAGTTTACGGGTTCTCCAAGTAACGGATGTTAACCTATCGCTTGTTCAGTTTCTTCTCAAGACTTCTGAAAACAGCCTATGGATTCTTCCCAACAACGGATGTTAATCTATCACTTGTTCAGATGCAACCTTTTGAAAACATTTTACGGACGCTTCCCAACAACGGATGCTGCTCTATTGCTTATTCAACTTCAAGATTTCTGAAAATAGTTTACGGGTTTGCCAAGTAACGGACGATAACCTATCGCTTGTTCAGTTTCTTCTCCAGGCTTCTGAGAACAGTCTATGGTTTCTTCCCAACAACGGATGTTAATCTATCACTTGTTCGGATGCAACCGCTTTGAAAACAGTTTTCGGATTCCTCCCAACAACGGATGTCTATCTATTGCTTATTCAGACCCCCAGTTCGAAGATGGTCCAAAGCATGGACGCCTTCCTGATACTCATTCCAGATGGCATCTCTAAGCCCATCCCCGACAAGTTACTGTCACCCCTCAAGATGGCATCTCTAAGCCCATCTCCAAATGGCATCTCTAAGCCCATTCTCGCATCCATTGCTTTGACGAGTGCAAATTTCCGGGCACTCTAGTGTCCAATCTCCTTTTACCCTTGAGTCACGAAAGGCAAGCTTGCCAATCTAACTCTTCGGATTCAAGAAGATTGAACAGGGGCAATTGCTGTACCCCAAAATTTGTCCTCCCATTTCTCATTGATTTCTCACCACAAAGCCCTTGAAGCTCAAGATCCAGTTAGGGTTTCATCTGCTCAAAGACTTCTCCTTGCACTGTTGACCCTAATTAGGGTTTGTGTTTTCACAAAGATGTTTTGACCCAAAATGCCTAAGATGACTTTCTTGCTTCATATTGGACTCCCAAGTTTATCCTCATCAAGTTTCAAGTCTTGATTCCAAGTTTTGCCCAGTCAATTGGACAGTTGACCTAGAAATCAACTGTATTGGGGAAAAAGTCAACTGTGGCCAATTGACAGTCAAACCTCATGAAAATTTACCCACATCAACATTATGAACTCATATGAACCATTTGGTCATGTTTGGATCACAATTCCACAAGAAATTTGATCAGATCACCAAAAGGGCAAAATGGTCATTTTTAGGGTTTTGACTGCACAAAGGCAATTTTTGACTGTTTGACCTAGCCAATGGCAAACCAAGCTCACATATGGACTCAAGGACCCCATGGAATTATCTTGACATACTCAACAAGTTCAAAAGATCCCAAGTACACAAGATTGACAGTTGAATTTCCCAGTCAATTGATCAATTTTGACTGTATACTGAAAAGTCAAACTTTGACTTTTTGGTCAAAATCAAGAGTCAAGATTCATTTTTCATCAAAGCATGCCAAATCATGAAACTTGTTCACCAAGAAATCCAAAAAATGCAAATTAGGGTTAGAAATGAGAATTTTTCATAACTTAGAATTTTTCTAAGTTATGAAAAACCCTAAATTTTTTTCAACTTTGCCCCACTTTCTCACCAAGATCTATTTGGATTCAAACAAAAGTCAAAACATGAAAGTTGTAGCTTGTTGCATAATCTACAACTTTGATTCACAAAGTTTTCCCAAATGAGGCTTGTATCTCAAGTTACAAATTTTTGAATAAGGGCACTAAACCATTCTTAACTTAGTGAAATTTTAACCTATTTTGACAAGGTTTTCTATCCAACTTCAAGGCCATTTTCCATACACTTCCACTTGGAATTTCAATTTTCATTTCAAAGATGGATTGTAGTACACATTCCAAGCTTTCCAAAATGTCCAAGAACTTCTCAAACAACCTCATAACTTGAGAGAATCGAATTTCACAATATGGCAAAAACTCACTTTTGAATTGGCTATTTTCCATGTTCATAATTTATGCAAACTTCTCAAACCAGCATGCCCCTTGATTACAGGTCCTTAAACCATCCAACACTCAATAATTTAATGCATGTTCATTGTGCTAAGACCTTGTTTCATGAGTTCAAGCATTGCCTAAAGGATTAATCCCAAATTGGAAAAAGCATTATATCCATTTTTGCAAAAGTTTCACTTTATGTCATGATGCAAATCCACAAGTACAGATGAGATCTAATTGGCACAAGATTATGAGCAAAACACTCTGATCAAGGAGAGATTATGCAGCACATTAGGGGGCCTCTACTGACCTAGAACACAACTTGGGCATTTGTTGCTTAAAGTGTAAGTAACATTGCATTTTGTAGGAGAACTCTCATATCAGCTTAAAAACACTTAAGCAAACTTGTAAAACACATCCAGGACATCCCAACTAAGCTAGTACACGACCCTAACATCCCTCATACACTCCCAATCCCAGAATCACCTTCAAACTGCAAGAACAGGGCAAGGCCTGCAGTTTGAGTGCCATCTTTCATTCCTCTCAAGTTTTCTTGCCCAAACCAGTTCACACACATTCCCTAGCATCTATGCAAGCTAACCAAGACTTGAAACACGAACTGTAATTCCTCTAACAAGTTCCACCATTTTCACTTTTTCATTTTGCAGTTGAAGTTCCACAGCTCGATTCAAGGTGTCTCAAGGCAAAGTAAATATTGGAACAGCATCACCACACCTCAAGGAAGCTATACCAACCATCACTTTGCACTGAAAGCTTCCCCATTGCCAGATAGAACTTCAACTGAACAGGTACTTTGGTGAACTTCTAACTCTTAGTATAGGCATCATTAGCTCTAGGTTTGTAAATAAGAAATGTTCTAATCATGCCACTGAACCTGTACATGCTTTTACTTTTCATTTCTTTTGCTTGAGCTGTGAGAATTTAAGGTTTGAAAATGGCAGAAAACTTAGGTCAGGATTTGGGAATGTCAAAATTCTCTCTCATTTCTGAGAGTTAGGAGGTGTTCTTTATATATTTGGAATCGTGATTCAATGCTTAACATTTTTTGTGTTGAAAGTTTGTGCAAAAGATCAAGGAATCAGGATGTTTGAACTGGAAGAACAGGCGCGCGTTTTGGACAATTTTTTGTCTGAAGGTTGAAGAAGAAGCCACATGGGCTGGGCCTGTGTGGTCTTTTCTTTCACACCCTATTTCCATTTTCATACCCTCCAAGCCCATTTTGTGTATTTTTATGATTTTTTGATTTTTCCTTTTTTATTCTGACTCATTTATTTTTTCTTATCATATTAAAAACATAAAAAATATTTTTTGCACTATTTTTATATTTTTTAGACATTTATTGGATCATATTGATATTTGTATACAAATAAGTAAATAATATATTATTTAGAATAATTAGAGAAAAATAATGTAAACACATTTTATTTTCATTTTTATTTTGTTTTATCTTCTTGAAATATTTTTATACAAAACATACTTTTTTTCATAAATATTAATTATTATTATTTTTATATATATAATATTTATTTAGTAAATGATAAAGATATATATATATATTAATACACTTAGGATAAAATACCAAAAATATACATATTTTTATTTTATTAATATTTAACACTAATAATACATTTTTACAAATATACTTCATTTTTTATTTTTTGTATATAAATAGTAAATATCATATATATTAAATAATTAATACCCTTTTGGTTAAAATTAGGGTTTTGCCCTAAATATGAAAATACTCCAAAAATAATACCTTTTTTATTTATTTTACATAAATAATATTTTTTCATACATATAAAATTTCTTTTTACATCTTGCATATTTATTTCATTTTCATTTAATTTATGCCTTTATTTATATTGTAAATATTCAAAGGAAATGATGTAATAGCTAGGTTTTATTTCTTGTCTAAAGAACCCCCATTTGAAACATTTGTACCCCCCTCCCCATATTATTGTGTTGTAATAGTGTAGGAATTTAAATTTCGCACTTTAATGCTTTCTAAACATACCATGCTAGAGTTAGGGTTAGTACGTAAATAAAAAGAACAAAAATAGTTTGACCTAATCTCAAGATAAACAAGCATGAAAATGGACAACACATCTCACACTTGCACCCCTAGGGTATTCCACTTTGTTGCCTTCAAATAAATTGGGCCATATTGCATGTTGGGCTTCTTTGGGTAAAACAAACAATCAAATGATCATAAGTCCCTCGATGACGCTTTCAAAAAGTTACCTAAAATGATCAAGTCCCTTTCAAAGAGAAATTGCCCAAAGATACTTAACATTATTGCAATTATGGTCTAAACGATGACCCACGCCCGTCCCTTTCACCTCCTAATACAAGATTGTCCACCAAATGCAATGGTGGAACAAAATTGTCAAAAGGTTTAAAACATAACAAAAATCTTTGAGAAAACTTTAGGGTAGATAACTCTTAGGTACTTGTCAATTTGCAAAGAAAACACTTGCCTATTTTCAAACCACACTTCACAAACACTTTCAAAACAAACTTTCAAAACCTTGAAACATCTTTTCAAAAGACAAAACACCTTTTTGTAAAACATTCGAGTAAAGAATTGTTACAAGGGTAGCCTATACAAGGCATCTTTTCAAAACATTTTCAAAACCACACACCGAGCACCATTTCAAACAATTGAAAACCAAGGCAAGTTGATCTAAGCAAGTACCTAAGAGCCCATGGATAACCATGGATAGAAAGGGTGCTAATACCTTCCCTTTCTATAATCTACTCCCCGAACCCAAGAAAAATCTCAAAGGTTTTTGCTGTGCATTTTAAACCTTTTCTTAGGATAAAATAAAAAGTCGGTGGCGACTCTTGCTCAACCGAAACATTTGCGAAAACAAACGCAAAACCCTAGTCAGTTCTCCCACCGTATCACATAAGGGTACCAATCAACTCGTCTCATCCTCACGAGCATCATGGTACCTGATTCAAGGCCTAATTTTGCTTATACTGAAAACCCCTAAAACAAACACAGAAACCCTAGCCATGGCAACATCATGTACAGGCATCAAAAATATAATTAAATGGTAGGTTAGCTTGCAAACATGATGACAAACACGAATATAACAATCAAAAGTGCTAATGATACAAGAATCGTGATAATCGAATTGCAAAAATGTGTCAAACCGTGTGAGGTGTAGCGCGCGTTTCTGGGTGTTTTGAAGCTTGCAAATGATGTTGTTAGCTTCCTGAGATGTCTAGCAAGTGATTGGGATAGCTAAGATGGCTTGAGATTTCTCGTGGAATGAAAACCAACTCATACTTTTCTTTGAATTTTGTGACTTTACTCTGCCTCTTTTCACGACTCTAACCCCTGTTTTTTGATCTGGAATTCTTCATTATATAACCCATAATGAATTAGGTTAACAAACTTGGAATGAATCTTTCTATTTATCCAATATTTGATTTGATTTTCAAGTTGTATGATATGTTGCTATTTTTAGCCAAACCATGCCTTTCTTTTATCAATTGCCCTTGATTCGATTTGCTCTTGTTTACTCAACATATCTTGATTGCCAAACTGTCAAAAAAACAAATCAAATCATATCTTTATTAATTTTCATCATTTATTTGATTTAATTCACTTTTAATTAATGAAAAATCAAAATAAATTGAAAAATTAAGCACATAATGGGTGAGTGAACATTTGAGTCGTGGACCACATTATAATTGAGGTGAAAGCATAAAAAGTTTGGCCCATTTAGCAAAAAATGCAAATTTGAGCACATTTGACTTTTGGCAATTTTGCAAAAATGGTCAACTTGGCCAACGCATAACTCTCTTAATTTTGACCCTAGGGAGGTGTTCTTGTACTTTTTAGAAAGCTTAAGATGTCCTATAAAAAACCTTTTTTGTCTCATCTCAATTGAGTCTTCCATGTTCATGTATGAAGCTTTGACCCAAAAGGTGTTTTTGTTGACTTTTCAAAAGGACCTATAATGTCAAAATTCATATATTTTTATGGGTGCATATTCTGGACTTGGGGGATGAATATGAATTGTAGGGAATTGCATCCTCTTCAAAATGAGCTTTGGATGGGTCATTTCTGATAAAGTATGAGAAAGTTATGCTTTGGATGGGTCATTTCTGATATATCTATTTTTGTGATTTTATATTAAATTAAATGAATGGTGAATCAAAAGTAAATTAAAACCTACTTCTAAAATATTCTAATATCTTTTGAAAATTTTAAGTAAAGAAAATATTGAAAGGAAATCAAAATCTAACTCTAAATATTTTTGTTATTTTATCATGTAAAGGAAAGAAATAACTCATGAAAATGTATCGGACAAAAATTGATCGAAAGAAAAGTTAGAGCAAGAAGTTAAAAGAAACATAACCCAGGGGGCGTAAGCCTGAAACAAAGTGTATGGTCAGTAACAAACCTGGGCGCTAGGCCCAGGATAGAAATCCTAGTGGAATTTTTGTTTAGGCTAACAGGCTTCTAAAAAAAAGGGCCATGAGATGGGTGCAGTCCGACCCAATTACTATTTTTTGTTCCATTAAAAAAACCTGAAACTTATTGAATTAAAACAATGAAGTAAAAATTAAATCATTAATAGAGTTAGAAATGGATTAGGGCAAAACGTGACAAATCCAAACTGAGACACATTCTTCTTATTTGCATCTTCCATGCGCCGCGAACACTCCCTCCGTCAACCACTCTGTGACTCAAAACATCAAGGCCTCAACTTCGATTTCATTCCCCTCTGCTTCATACGTGTCCCCCTCCGGCTTAACTTCGCGGATTCAATCCTCACCACTGTCAACTTTGGTTCAATGCCTCTTTTGCTCCTCTGTCATCTTCATCACTGTTCTCGTGCTTTACTCCATTTAGATTTGCTGGTAGGTGTTAGAATTCTGGTTCTCTGATTTCATCGCATGCTAGTATTCTGCTTTTTTTATTGTGTTAGGGTTGTTGATGAGTTGTTAAATAGGAAGGTGAGGTAGAACAGAATGGATGATGGTGGTGGTGCGGTGTATCTTGGACTTGACATGGTGAGCCAATGGATGCTGAAGGCTATGTGAGAAGAGCCGGACGAGGGAGTATGTGGTTTATAGCGGAAAGTGAAGGATGTTATGGTGAGAAGGTTTTGCAATGGAGAGGTGGTACGCGAAGGCTGGTGATAGGTGGATGGTGGTTTTAAGAACTGTTGGTATGCTAGAAGTAGATGAAGGTTGATAGAAGAAACTAGAACTGTGCATTTTTTGCAAGGATGAAGTTCTGTGTCCAAAATTCAGGGAGAAAGAGAGAGGGAGAAAAGGAAATGGAGTGGTTATAGCGTAGAGCGGCGGGGAAGAGGCGACAAATGTAAAATTAATCTCTTAGGTTTTGGATTTGTTGTGCAGTAAAAGGTTTGAAGGTACACTTTATCTAAGTTAGTATCCTAATTCACAATAGTAGGACTCAACAGCAACAACTATAAAGCTCACAGAACAACACAAAATAAGATTCAAATAAAGGAAAAGCGAATTTACCGAGTCAGAGCTCCTCCGAAGGACCTTCAAATTCTCAGGTATAATTCTGACACTCTTTTTTCTTTCTGAAAATTGACTCCACTGGCATGTTCTATGTTGCTCTGTTGTTTCTCTTTGGGATTCTTACTGTCTGTTGTTGTTGGTATTTTGTTGCAGGTGGTAAGTAGTAATATTGTGCACTGGTATGCAGTTTGTTGATGAAAAAGATGACAGTAGGTTTGAAAGGTAGTTGCAGGTTGATACAAACTAAGATTGTTGTGATATTTTTGAGAAATTTGTGGTTTTCTGGCTGTGTTATCTCACTTTTTTTGTTTTTCTGGCTCTGTTATCTCTTTTTGGGTTCGTTGGCTGTGTATTCTTTGTTGGTTTTCAGGCTTGGGAATTCTTGTGTGTTTTTGCTGGCTATGTATATTATGTTTTTACTTGGTAATTCTCTCCCTCTCGGTTTGCTGGCTGTGTCTAAAATCCCTTTTTTTGCTTCAATGAAATAGTGGCTTTTATGTGTGAGAAAAGGTGAAAATTGGGAGGGAAAATGTATGAGATTTGAATACAATTGTTAAACTGTCTTCATAGCTTCTAAAGTGCAGGTTTTGTTTCTATCCATTTTGGTGCAAGGATAACATAGTAGCATAGCATATGTTTTGGCTGTATGATGCAGGTTTTTGGCTTGTTCTGTTGGATAGTTTTCTACAGTTTGGCATGTTGTGTTTGGCTTGTTCTGTTGGACAGTTTTATACAGGTGACATCTTTTCAAACCTGTATCCTTTTCCTCTTTTAGCTTTCAATGATGTAACGCAACTTGCTTTTACATAATTCTAAAGGGTTTGCATTTTAGGGAATATGATGATGCAGGGTTTTGTAGGCTATTGCTAGTTTGCACTGTTTTGTCAATTACTGCTGTTGTTTTTGGTTTTAGATGTACTGCTATTTTCCAGTTTTGCTACTGTTGGCCACTTTGTTGCTGCTGTTTTTTGCTTATTTTTATTGTTATGTTTGGCCTGTGTTTGTAGTTTGCAGCTTGTTGTACTTTAGGCTGCTTGTTGCTTTGCTTGCTACTTTGTAGCTTGCTGCAGCGTGCTTGGAAGCTGCTATCATTATTGTTTGGCAGCCTTGCCCTGTTTCTATTACAGTTATCTAGTTTGCTTATGCTGCCTTAATGCTTTGTTGCGGTGCAATTTTCCTTCTAGTGGTGCAGTTTTGCTTTCTTGTTTTTGTGCAGCAGTTGTTTGCATTTGCTGCCTTGCTGGTTGGCAATTTTTCTTTTCTCCTTTTTTATGAACCAAAGAGGACAAATTTTTATGATTTGCAATTTGGGAGAAAATAAACCATGATTAAAAAATAAATCCCTCTTTAACTGATTCCAAATGTAAATCCTCATGATGAGCATTTTCTCTTAACAAATAATTGTCTGGAAATTTTCATATGTTAATTGCTTGCTAATTTTTTTGTTTTCTTTGTTTCATGAGCACGAGTATTGGATTGCAAGCGGGGTTGTAATATGAAAAGGTCGAGGCTAGCAAAGAACATGGACGATTTTCTTGAAGAGGAAGCAACAAAAATTGAAGAAGAAACATTTAATTTCTTTTTTTTTGTTTTGTAAACTGCAATTGTACTTGTGATTTCAGGCCTTGTAACTTGTCTCAAAAAAATGTAATGAACACAAACTTGAATGAATTTATTAATGATGAACTTTGTTGTAGGAATCAAATAACTCTTGAATCTTGTTTGAACTTTGAAATTATCTCTTGAATAATTCGAATGCACACTTTGACTTTGTAACTTAAACTTCAAGAAATTGCGAACAATTGTTGTAACTTGTATTTTAAACAATCATTTGCCTTATCTTCCAGACTCCAATCACACTCTTGCACAAAATAAATGCTTAAGAATTTAATTCCCCTTGGTTAATTCGAACCCAAAACAACGATCGCTTAAACCTTAATCTTCATATCACGGCTGAACCAAACTCGCACTCTTAAACATAACTTGTAACTTAAGCAACCAAAACATGTCTTGATGGTCATGAACCCCAAGCTTATTTCTTGTGCCCAAACTCCACAATCATCAACTTAAACTTCAAACTCTCGAATAAGTGACTTAGAGACTTTTAAAAAGAAAGCTTGAAATAAGAGGAGAGG
Source organism: Vicia faba (assembly GCA_948472305.1). Lineage (NCBI taxonomy): Eukaryota > Viridiplantae > Streptophyta > Magnoliopsida > Fabales > Fabaceae > Vicia > Vicia faba. The sequence goes on from OX451735.1 coordinate 139,816,121, forward strand.
AACTCCCTGAACTCTGAGCCATCTTTGAGGCAGGCAAAAGAAACATCTTCACAAAACCAAGGACCCAAAACCCTATCATCTTGACCAACATATAGGGAAATAAACCCTAATCCAGGCTCTGATGAATTCGAGCAAGAAACAGCCTCGTAACTTGATGACAAAGAAATTCATGATACCTTAAAAATCCATCCCGGGATCCACTAATCGAGAACCAGATGTGTTTCCCTTTTACCTAATAAGAGAACTTCAAAACAAAATCAGACATAAAGAGGGCACAACCCTAATACCTCAAACCAAAGAGATGCGGGATGTGCGAATGACTGAATTAAAAAATGGTGCAAATGGGATGCAAAGTTCAAATCCATACAAAAGAAAAGGAGATAGGGCAAATTTGGGGTACGACAACTTCCCCTATTTAATCGTCTTAAACTTGAATGTGAGATTCACGTTAGCCTTTCGAAAGTTCAAGGTAGAAGATGATTAAATACCAGGACCCAGAATTTAACCTGGAGAGATGGTGTGCGTGTCATTCATTGGTGTGAATGTCTGTTAGGGAAGGACAAACTGGTCTCCTGGTGGATTGGTCATGGTAGCTCATATTGGGGTAACGGTGCCAATACAAGGTTCTTGAGGGAGTGGGCGGTAGAGTGACTGAAAGAATATGGTTGACAATGTCGCGGTGACTGAAGGTAGGATTCATAAGAAAATTAAATATAACACGAGGGTAAAGTTTGCGTGTTGTACCCCAAAATTTCCCCTCCCATATTCTTCAAAGTTTGACAAGCATCATCTCAATTTGCTCAAGTGTTCTCAAGGGTTGCACAGTCCTAACATCTCCTAAGCCAGTCAAAAACTAGGGTTTTGGTTCTTGCAAGGAAGTTGAGGTTTTCAAGGGCTCAATCAAGTCTCATATGCCTATACACATTGTCAAGCATCTACATGCCAAGTTTCAAGGTTCACAATGCCAGTTTGCACAGTCAAAAGCCCTATTTGCTCTACAATCAACTGTAGGGGTAAAATGGTCATTTGACAGTCAAAAGTCAAAATTTTTGGTCAACATCTTATTTTGAAGCCACAATCATCATTTGATCAAGTCTTGATCATGATTCCACAAGAATGGCTCAAAAATCATCAAGTTGCAAAAATTTCCATTTTTGGACAACTGAAAAGTCAACTGTAACTTGACCAAGGCATAACTTTTTCATGGTTCATCAGAAAAATCCCATCCAATGCTTATTTTGAAGGGGATGACATTTCCTACAACTCATCTTCACATTCCAAGTCCAAGAAATGCTCTCACAAAAAGTTATCAATTTCAACATTATAGGTCATTTTCAAAAGTCAACAAAAAGGCATTTTAAGTCAAAGACCATAACTTGAGATTGGTAAATCAAAATGACATGGTACCAAAGGCATTGGTTATAGGACTTCAATACCTTTCCAAAATGTCCAAGAACATGTTCATATGATCAAAATTGAGCAAGATATGCATTGGGGAAGTTGGGAAATTTTTGTGAAATGGCAAAAGTCAACTATCCTTAAAACTTCAATTTTTGACAAAAGGTCCCACTTTCTTCCACTTGATTCAGCCTTGTCATGCCACCCACGTGTCCCATGATTAATTTCAAGACCAAATATTTATTTTTTCATTTTTATTTAATTTTTATGGATTTAATTCATTTTAAATCCATAATAATTCAAATAAATCTAAAAAATTAATTGAATGGCATATATTTGGTTTGAATAGCTTTTATGTATGATATGCCAGCTCACAATTTCGTGCTAAGGCTTTTTGTGCACAAAATCTTGATTTTGAACCAAATATGGAAAGCTTTCAATGGTGGTTAAAGAAAAATCTCAAGACATTAATTCCATGGATCCCAAGCCCAGTTGCTGACCTAATTCCATTCCCATATATGCACACAACATAACCCTAATACAATTCACGTGAAAAAGCTGCTGCAAACCCTGATGCCATTTTGAAAAAAAAGTCAAGAAAAGTCAAAACTGAATTCAACCTTCCAGGCCAATTCAAACCCTTTTCTTGATTCAAACACGTTGCTAGCACACTCAGGAACGCATTGCAATCAAATTCAAGTGTCAACACCCAAGAAAACGCTCTACACAGTCGTACGGTTTGCACATATTTTTTAGAATTACATCTCATTATTCATGCGCATTTGATATGTTTTGTTGATTGTTTCATGTTCATAGAACTCACAGGAAGCTAATGGTGTGGTCCAATTGCCTTGAAACGTCCTGAATCATAAACTACCATTAACATTTTCCAGGGTTTTCAAACTTTGAATTTGGGGGTTTCTCCACAGGAAAAATTGGATCTTCTTAGACCTATGGTTGAATTCGTCAAGGCCAGACGAATCTAACCCAACCCTCGCGAACAATTTCTGATCATCATACGCCTATTCGCTATTTTCTCTTAATGCAGGTTGTGGGGGTTAAAAACCCCCGCTATTTGATTTTATGTTGCAGGGAAAAGGAAGAAGATGACTGACGTGTTGAACTATGGTTGGAGCGTTCAAATAATATGCGCGCGTTTTGTTAAATTCCAGCATAGACGTTGTTTTTCTATTTTATGTTTATTGCCCATTATAAAATCAAAGCAAGCAGTTGGTTGAGTTGGTGGAAGGCGCGTCCAACAACCATTGGGACCTGGGTTCGATTCCCAGGTCCCCCAAAATTTCTATACATTTTTTCTTTACGTGCTTGTGTGTAGGTTCCAGAAGAAAGTCCATCATGCACCTTGCCCATCCAGCGTGCCAAGTGTCTTCAACAGCCATCCAAAGGCCATGAGAGTGAGGAACATCATAGTCCCAGTCAAACAGGTGCCTAGGCAATTCCCAGAGTCAACGTGGCTTGGCAACAAATGGGCCTGGAATCTGCTTGTTCACCTCCCAAGCTGGCCCAAACCCCCCCCCCCCCCCCCCGGGTTTGCATTTCATTTTTACTTTATTTTCTTTCATTCAATTGTTTTATTTATTTTTATTGTTTTTTATTTTAATTAATTATTAACCCGTAAATTAATTAGTATTTTCCATAAAAATTCAGAAAAACCTAAAAAAACATTTTTATTACCCTTTTTGTAAATAAATATGGTTAATTAATTTAGTCTTTTAAAATTAGAGCAACTTTAATTTTTTCATAATAAATAAAAACAATTTAGAATTAGGTTTTTGCTAACTTTTAATTTCTTTTTATTTTCTCTTTATTTCCATTAAAACATAAAAATACAAAAAAAAAACATTTTTTTTCTTTTAATAAATAGTTAATTAATTAGTAATTAGGCTTAATTTTTAATTAATTGCAAAAAAGGGACAAAAATTCAATTCTTTCTCAAAAAGGGTCAAAACCCTCAGGACGTCCCGATTCATTCTTTCGCGTGCATTTTAGTTTTAATTCGTTATTTTGATTATTTATGTAACTGTCTCCGGATATGTAATAGTTAATTAGGTTTATCTCTTTATTTACTATTTCCCGCATTCTTATTTTCAAAACGGGTTTTTGTTTTTGGCGATGTGTAGACCCGCGCCTTGTAATAGCTAGATTTACATTTCTGCAATTTATTTTCCGCACTCCTAACTGTTAATTATGCCTGCAAGAATGTATGACAAATAAAATCAATATGTAGCTCACAAATAACATGTACAAGATAACATAAACTAAATTCAACACACATGCACATGCCACTCCTAGGGTACGCCTCACTGGTTGCCTCGAACGTGGTCGTCAAGTATAGGGTGTCTTAGAGGTCGCCTTCCTATCTAAAGATCCAGTTGCCTCGAAACAGTTGCCTCGAATAAAAAAGGATCTAGGACATTAGGGTTACTTCTAAGGTGTCCTACTATTGCTTCGGTGACCACACTGTCCCTTATAATCGAATTGACCCGAACACCTCCAACGATGGTGCTACCTACCTCTCAATGGTGGGATAGCACTATCTAAAGGACTCTTACACAGCCTAATTCCTTAGAGTAGGTAGATCTCATGGGTACTTGCTCTTTTCAAAAACAAACAAACAAATTTTTTCACACTGACACTTTCAAAAAGTGTTCAAACAAATGTTTCATACACTCTTGAGGACAGATACAAGAGTTACTTAGAAATTTTTCAAACGAAACTTTTTTTCAAAACCCACACACACTTGAAAAGAAAACAATCTTTTGAAAACATAAGAGCAAGTACCTAAGAGCCCATGGATAACCATGGATAGAAAGGGTGCTAACACCTTCCCTTTCTATAAATCTACCTCCCGAACCGAGAAACATTCTCAAAGAAGGAATTTTGCTGTGCTTTTGTCCTTTCCTTGTTGGAGAACATAAGAGACGGTGGCGACTCTTGCTTACCGCGACATTTCACGAACCAGCTTAAAAAATAGTCAGTTCTATTTCCACCGATCACAGAACTGGCGACTCTGCTGGGGATACTCTTAAGTGAGGTGTACCTTAGGATTAGACCACTCTTATGTTTTCAATTGCATGTTTTGATTGCTTTAATATTGTGGGCCTGTTTTGGGAGTTACATAGATCCTAACCCGGATCTGGGGGATACCTTTTAGGTAGCAACAAACTGTGAGGGAACTGTGTGGGGTATACCGACACGGTTGAAGCAGTTGCTACGTTGATGTGGCACTTTGGTGAGTACCGGTAACCCTTGAGTCAAGTCAAGGAGAGTACGGGGCCGCCGTGTGGTGTCGTGAAGCATCAACTGACCTTAGGAACCTTACTTGACCATCCTGGCCTCTTTAGGGGTAGTGAGATGACCGACTTTGGTACAGTCCGAAGTTGGTAGATACTCGATACTACACTCATTGAGGGTTGTTTTCTTGGAATATTTTAGTCGCCAGTTCAGTGGCTAAATCAAAACAATGAACACAGAAAACAACCCTATGATATGAAGCTCCTTAGAACCCGGTTACTTTTGATATGACAGGTTTTGAGCCCACCAACTTCAAGAGGGTAGTACCCAAACTTCATGCTGGCCTAAACTCTAAGGGTTCTCTGTGTGACTTGTGTGCCTTCAAACTTGATTACTTGCATGCTTGTTATCTGACACATGGGTTTCTTGCAGGGTTTGTTTACAGTCCTTAATCTGGGCTCATAACAGGGTTTACTTACATCACTCCACGCATAGCATAACATCATACCATCATACCATTGCATACATCCTACATAAGGACTAACCCATTTCAAGGATCTCAAGGGCTTGTGATGCAGGTCATGATGAACCAATAGCAAGGGGAAAAGGGGATTTATTTTCCTCTAGCCAGGTTGATGACTTGAGTCAGGGGCTATGACCCACTTGATATGGTGAGCTTGACTCTTGAAGAAGGGCTCTCATCAACATGAAGTTCCTTCCATCAAGCTGCAAAATTCAAATTCTAACAATTTTTCTTGTTTACCCCGCGAGATCCTTGAAAACATCGCATGCATACATACATATCATTGCATTACAGGTACCCTTGGTACATGTCTCTTACCTTCTTCCCTGTTTATTTCAGCAATGGCTTCCCAACAAGACAACCAGGATCTTCATGCTCAAGAGATTCGGTTCGGGGAGATCCTCCTAAATCTATCCAAGGGGCCGGAAGAGCTGAGAACACTCCTTATGGGGACTTTGGTCAGGAACAATCTAGAAGACGATAAAGACGAATGGCTGAAATGTCTGCAAGCTGAGGTAGATAAAATGAGAACCCAGATGCTGGGGCAGATGGCTCTCATCCAAGACTTAGCTCAAAGACAAGAAGAGCTCAGGGTTCTCGTCAACCAACTGCTTCGGGATAACCAACTGGGGCAAACATCTAAGGTTGAAGAGCCAATCACCATCAAATTCCCTTTGAGACAAGAAGACAAGGGAAAAGCTCCTCAACTTGCTTCAGGGTCACAAATTCAGCATCAACCTCACCAGCTTCAGCAAGACAGTATGAAGCAAGTAGTCAGGGCTGGGGACCAAACCGGTAATCAGCCTCCAAGAAGTCAAAGGTTTGGTTCAACGAATAGGCCTCTCCAAACTGCTACTACTTCACAAGTCCCACAACGACCTCGCCAAGAACAACGGGTTGATCAGAGCAAGCCAGACAAGCCCAGGAAGCAATTCACCCCGCTTAACACGTCACTGTCTCAAGCTTTGCAACACCTGTTGAGGTTGGATCTGGTGACGTTGATAGGACCTCACCCTAATCCTAAGAATTCTTCACCCAACTATAATCCTGGGGCCAGGTGCGCGTACCATTCTAACAGCCCGGGGCATGATACTGACGACTGTTGGAAGTTGAGGTACAAGATCCAGGACCTGATTAATGAAGGAGCAGTGGAATTCACCCAAGATGGTCAGGTCGAGTTCTTCTACTATCCCTGCGAGATTCACCATTTGAAGTGACAAGTCTTGAGACGAGAAAACTTTTGTTCATTCGAATGTTCAAGTTGTATTTTTCTTTGATTGTTCAAACAATTATTGTCATAGCAAACCTTATTACTTTATCAATGCATCGCATATGTCTGTTTTGAATCAATATATTCGCATTCGCTATATTAAAACTGCTTTCATTTTTTGATGTTCAACTCTCGATAAAACAATTCTAAGCCTCTTGAGGGAGAATGACGAAAATGATACCACAATTTACAGTATGCTTTTGAACAGACCCCGCTGATGAGGTACAGGCATTGTTTCAATTCCTAAACACTGGAGTTATAAGGAAGATAATCCCTTGTCAACCCCTCTGGGCCAAAGAAGTAGGAGTTTTTCTTTTCGAAAATTAAAAACCCTTAATCATAACCTGGGGCAGGGTAGTTTTCTCAGTTGATCCAAGTGTACAACGAATGACATCAAAAGGAGTCCTTCCAAAGTAAAAGACGGTAATGGTTCCGAATAATCATAAAGACAGGCAGTTATTATCTCTCAAAATAAAAGCCCATTAAGTCAAAACCTATGAAGGAGACTTACAAAACTGGGGCATCCCGCTGGCTGTAATCACAAAAGAAACAGTTCAGGCAAAAAACAGGGATAACAAAATCAAAAAAAAAAGAAAGAGGTCCTACAAACCCTCAACCAAAAAACGATTGCCTATTCAAAATAAATTGTCAATATCCGAACCATCATTGGAATATCAGGACAAAGACTCAAACAAAGTCGAATGCACGATCAGCTGAGTTTAGGTTTGAAGAACATCACGAAGAGAGGGTGGGTACAAATACATTTTGAGCCTTATCCTTTGTTTCTTAAACCGTGAACCAGGCCACGCTACAACCCTTAAAAGTCCTAGCTGAAGCATGGGTTAGTTCGAAAGTGTACTGTTACGAAAGGTATCCTAACTCCTTAAGGCTTGCGGTAAAACAACGAGTTGACATCACCGTTTATAAAAAATTCACTTGTTTTATGAAAAAAAAATGCATTTTCAAAAACTTCAAGACAGACATAAGCTTTGCATTTTTAATATAACATTGCTTGCATATGACTATTTGTTTGAACAGCATAGAAGTTCGCACGACAAATGTCTAATGAACAAAAACACCTCCAATCAAGGGGCATGGCATAATCATCGCCCATCATCTGGGGCAGTTAGGTCAAGATTCGAAGAATCTCTCAAAAGGCCAACCAGCTTGGGGCAAATCTCCATCTGGATCACTTGGGGCATTGGACGATCAAACGAAGATCTTCTGGTGGCATGGTAACACTGCACTACTGACAGTGACACCTCCCTACATCCTGAGAGCGTGGACATAGTCGAAAAGATACTACGCACAATCAAAGACCCGCTAGGTTGACACACCTAGGCAAAAATAAGGGCTTCCCGGCGAACCAAAAGGGTTCGGGCAAAAACAAGGGATGAAAACAAAAAAATTTGTACACCCGACAAGTCGAAAACCTGAAAAGGCGGCTTGGGCAAAAATGGGTATCCCGGTGGACTGAAAACCCGAAAGGGCAGTCCAGCCAAAAATTAGGGATCACAGCGTACGACTATGTCCCGACATCTCGTCACTTGCCTACCAAAAGAAGATTTTCCAATCAACAGGTATCAAGCACCTCATAGGCCTGCTTCTCCAGCAGAAACTGGGGCAATAAGAATTGTCTAAGCGATCTAGATGCTCTGTCCACTAAGGTACTGAGGTAGGTTCGACTGAAGAACGTAACCAGGGTACCTTCACTCCCCGCAGGGTAAGACAAGATTCAACAATCATCCCCCAAGCAGAGCTGGTCTCCCATCAGCCCCTAAAAGGCACAGTATCTCCAGCAAGTCAGTGATACTCTCCCCAAGCAGAATTAGCCTACAATCAGCCTTAAGGAAGTCGGATATCCCCAGAAGATCTCAATATTCCCCAGCGGAGTATACAGATATTCCTAAGCAAGCATCCCCGGCAATCTTAGTATAAGATTTTTCCCCGGCGGAATTCAGACACCCCAGTGGAGCCACTTCCCCAGTACAGTTCAAAAGTTTCCCCATGAGAGTTGAATCATCCTCCCCAGTAGATTCTGGAATCTTATCACCTGCAGAGTACAAACGCATCTCCCCGGCTTTATTCAAAGGTTATTCCCCACCAGAGCTTATAACTGGGTTATCCTCAACTAATTACCACGGAAAGATCGTCCTAGACGAAGTTCTTCTTATCCCCCAACGGAGTCCATCAAATCTTCCAACATAACTTATCATTGGAATCCCCAGCGGAGTTATCATCAAAACCTCAGCAAAGTATCTCTTCCCACAGAGTAACTCCCCGCAGAGTAATCTCTTCGCCAAGTTTATTCACCAACGGAGTCATCTTCTCCTAACGGTTTATTCTTGCAACCATCATCCCCAGTGGAAATGAAGAACTCTATTCTTCAAACATCAGCCCAGGGTTCAACTTCCCGGCATTCGTCAAGGAGTTATTTTCCTATACGAAAATACATTCATAGACATTTCACATTTCATACATCCTATTTTACATACATGATAAAGTACAATACGACATTATCCCATCTTGAACATCATGACATCAGGCATTTCATACATCATGACATTGCATACAACTGATGTTTTGCCTTTTCAGGAAAGAGGTCAATCCAAAGATAATTACTATCAACTGTCGCAATTCCAGATTCGATACCTGTATCCAGCCAGGGCATATCTATAGACGATTCATTCCAGATTCGATTCCTGTATCTAGCCAGGGCATATCTGTGAGAGACTGATTGTAGATTCGATACCTGTATCTAGCCAGGGCATGTCTGCATGAAGAGTTTAGAGATTCGATTCCTGTATTCAGCCAGGGCATATCTGTAGACGACTAATTCCAGATTCGATTCCTGTATCTAGCCAGGGCATATCTGTGAGTAACTGATTGCAGATTCGATACATGTATCCAGCCAGGGCATGTCTGCATGGAGAGTTTAGAGATTCGATTCCTGTATCCAGCCAGGGCATATCTATAGACGACTAATTCCAGATTCGACACCTGTATCTAGCCAGGGCATATCTGTGAGTAACTGATTGTAGATTCGATACCTGTATCCAGCCAGGGCATGTCTGCATGAAGAGTTTAGAGATTCGATTCATGTATCCAGCCAGGGCATATCTGTAGACGACCAATTCCAGATTCGATACTTGTACCTAGCCAGGGCATATCTGTGAGTAACTGATTGTAGATTCGATACTTGTATCCAGCCAGGGCATGTCTGCATGAAGAGTTTAGAGATTCGATTCCTGTATCCAGCCAGGGCATATCTGTAGACGACTAATTCTAGATTCGATTCATGTATCTAGCCAGGGCATATCTGTGAGTAACTGATTGTAGATTCGATACCTGTATCCAGCCAGGGCATGTCTGCATGGAGAGTTTAGAGATTCGATTCCTGTATCCAGCCAGGGCATATCTGTAGACGACTAATTCTAGATTCGACACATGTATCTAGCCAGGGCATATCTATGAGTAACTGATTGTAGATTCGATACATGTATCCATCCAGGGCATGTCTGCATGAAGAGTTTAGAGATTCGATTCCTGTATCCAGCTAGGGCATATCTGTAGACGACCAATTCCAGATTCGATACCTGTACCTATCCAGGGCATATCTGTGAGTAACTGATTGTAGATTCGATACCTGTATCCAGCCAGGGCATGTCTGCATGAAGAGTTTAGAGATTCGATTCCTGTATCTAGCCAGGGCATATCTGTAGACGACCAATTCCAGATTCGATACCTGTACCTAGCCAGGGCATATCTGTGAGTAACTGATTGTAGATTCGATACCTGTATCCAGCCAGGGCATGTCTGCATGAAGAGTTTAGAGATTCGATTCCTGTATCCAGCCAGGGCATATCTGTAGACGACCAATTCCAGATTCGATTCCTGTATCTAGCCAGGGCATATCTGTGAGTAACTGATTGTAGATTCGATTCCTGTATCCAGCCAGGGCATGTCTGCATGAAGAGTTTAGAGATTCGACTCCTGTATCTAGCCAGGGCATATCTGTAGATGACCAATTCCAGATTCGATTCCTGTATCTAGCCAGGGCATATCTGCGAGTAACTATTTAAAGATTCGATCCCTGTATCCAGCCAGGGCATATCTGTAGACGACTAATTCCAGATTCGACACATGTATCTAGCCAGGGCATATCTGTGAGTGATTGATTGTAGATTCGATACCTGTATCTAGCCAGGGCATATCTGCATGAAGAGTTTGAAGATCAACCCCTGTAATAGGCCAGGAAACCATCTTTCTTTCTCAAAGTACGCAAGTTCTTGCTAAGGAATCTCTTACGCGATCGACACCTTCAGATGGCATCTATAAGCCCATCTCCACAACTATCCATCACATTTCCAAATGGCATCTATAAGCCCATTCCCGACAAGGTTCTGTCACATCTCCTGATGGCATCTATAAGCCCATCCTCCTATCCATCATCTTTCCAAATGGCATCTATAATCCCATTCCCGCCATCACACTGCTGATACTCTACTATGCGAGTGCAAATTTCTGAGCACTCTAGTGTTCAATCATCTTCCACCTTCGGATCACGAAAGGCACACAAGCCAATCTACATCCTCAGGTCTAAGAAGATTGAACAGGGGCAACTGTTGTACCCCAAAATTTTCCCTCCCATATTCTTCAAAGTTTGACAAGCATCATCTCAATTTGCTCAAGTCTTCTCAAGGGTTGCACAGTCCTAACATCTCCTAAGCCAGTCAAAAACTAGGGTTTTGGTTCTTGCAAGGAAGTTGAGGTTTTCAAGGGCTCAATCAAGTCTCATAGGCCTATACACATTGTCAAGCATCTACATGCTAAGTTTCAAGGTTCACAATGCCAGTTTGCACAGTCAAAAGCCCTATTTGCTCTACAATCAACTGTAGGGGTAAAATGGTCATTTGACAGTCAAAAGTCAAAAATTTTGGTCAACATCTTATTTTGAATCCACAATAATCATTTGATCAAGTCTTTATCATGATTCCACAAGAATGACTCAAAAATCATCAAGATGCAAAAGTTTCCATTTTTGGACAGCTGAAAAGTCAACTGTAACTTGACCAAGGCATAACTTTTTCATGGTTCATCAGAAAAATCCCATCCAATGCTCATTTTGAAGGGGATGACATTTCCTACAACTCATATTCACATTCCAAGTCCAAGAAATGCTCTCACAAAAAGTTATCAATTTCAACATTATAGGTCATTTTCAAAAGTCAACAAAAAGGCATTTTAAGTCAAAGACCATAACTTGATATTGGTAAATAAAAATGACATGGGACCAAAGGAATTGGTTAGAGGACTTCAAGACCTTTCCAAAATGTCCAAGAACATGTTCATATGATCAAAATTGAGCAAGATATGCATTGAGGAAGTTGGGAAATTTTTGTGAAATGGCAAAAGTCAACTATCCTTAAAACTTCAATTTTTGACAAAAGGGCCCACTTTCTTCCACTTGATTCAGCCTTGTCATGCCACCCACGTGTCCCATGATTAATTTCAAGACCAAATTTTTTTTTCATTTTTATTTAATTTTTATGGATTTAATTCATTTTAAATCCATAATAATTCAAATAAATCTAAAAAATTAATTGAATGGCATATTTTTGGTTTGAATAGCTTTTATGTATGATATCCCAGCTCACAATTTCGTGCTAAGGCTTTTTGTGCATAAAATCTTGATTTTGAACCAAATATGGAAAGCTTTCAATGGTGGTTAAAGAAAAATCTCAAGACATCAATTCCATGGATCCCAAGCCCAGCTGCTGACCTAATTCCATTCCCATATATGCACACAACATAACCCTAATACAATTCACGTGAAAAAGCTGCTGCAAACCCTGATGCCATTTTGAAAAAAAGTCAAGAAAAGTCAAAACCGAATTCAACCTTTCAGGCCAATTCAAACCCTTTTCTTGATTCAAACACGTTGCTAGCACACTCAGGAACGCATTGCAATCAAATTCAAGTGTCAACACCCAAGAAAACGCTCTATATAGTCGTACGGTTTGCACATATTTTTTAGAATTACATCTCATTATTCATGTGCGTTTGATATGTTTTGTTGATTGTTTCATGTTCATAGAACTCACATGAAGCTAATGGTGTGGTCCAATTGCCTTGAAACGTCCTGAATCATAAACTACCATTAACATTTTCTAGGGTTTTCAAACTTTGAATTTGGGGGTTTGCTCCACAGGAAAAATTGGATCTTCTTAGACCTATGGTTGAATTCGTCAAGGCCAAACGAATCTAACCCAACCCTCGCGAACAATTTCTGATCATCATACGCCTATTCGCTATTTTCTCTTAATGCAGGTTATGGGGGTTAAAAACCCCCGCTATTTGATTTTATGTTGCAGGGAAAAGGAAGAAGATGACTGACGTGTTGAACTATGGTTGGAGCGTTCAAATAATATGCACGCGTTTTGTTAAATTCCAGCATATACGTTGTTTTTCTATTTTATGTTTATTGCCCATTATAAAATCAAAGCAAGCAGTTGGTTGAGTTGGTGGAAGGTGCGTCCAACAACCATTGGGACCTGGGTTCGATTCCCAGGTCCCCCAAAATTTCTATACATTTTTTCTTTACATGCTTGTGTGTAGGTTCCAGAAGAAGGTCCATCATGCACCTTGCCCATCCAGCGTGCCAAGTGTCTTCAACAGCCATCCAAAGGCCATGAGAGTGAGGAACATCATAGTCCCAGTCAAACAGGTGCCTAGGCAATTCCCAGAGTCAACGTGGCTTGGCAACAAATGGGCCTAGGCATTTCATTTTTACTTTATTTTCTTTCATTCAATTGTTTTATTTATTTTAATTGTTTTTTATTTTAATTAATTATTAACAAGTAAATTAATTAGTATTTTCCATAAAAATTCAGAAAAACCTAAAAAAACATTTTTATTACCCTTTTTGTAAATAAATATGGTTAATTTATTTAGTCTTTTGAAATTAGAGCAACTTTAATTTTTTCATAATAAATAAAAACAATTTAGAATTAGGTTTTTGCTAACTTTTAATTTCTTTTTATTTTCTCTTTATTTCCATTAAAACATAAAAATACAAAAAAAAAAACATTTTTTTTCTTTTAATAAATAGTTAATTAATTAGTAATTAGGCTTAATTTTTAATTAATTGCAAAAAAGGGACAAAAATTCAATTCTTTCTCAAAAAGGGTCAAAACCCTCAGGACGTCCCGATTCATTCTTTCGCGCGCATTTTAGTTTTAATTCGTTATTTTGATTATTTATGTAACTGTCTCCGGATATGTAATAGTTAATTAGGTTTATCTCTTTATTTACTATTTCCCGCATTCTTATTTTCCAAACGGGTTTTTGTTTTTGGCGATGTGTAGACCCGCGCCTTGTAATAGCTAGATTTACATTTCTGCAATTTATTTTCCGCACTCCTAACTGTTAATTATGCCTGCAAGAATGTATGACAAATAAAATTAATCCGTAGCTCACAAATAACATGTACCAGATAACATAAACTAAATTCAACACACATGCACATGCCACTCCTAGGGTACGCCTCACTGGTTGCCTCGAACGTGGTCGTCAAGTATAGGGTGTCTTAGAGGTCGCCCTCCTATCTAAAGATCCAGTTGCCTCGAAACGGTTGTCTCGGATAAAAAAGGATCTAGGACATTAGGGTTACTTCTAAGGTGTCCTACTATTGCTTCGGTGACCACACTGTCCCTTATAATCGAATTGACCCGAACACCTCCAACGACGGTGCTACCTACCTCTCAATGGTGGGATAGCGCTATCTAAAGGACTCTTACACAGCCTAATTCCTTAGAGTAGGTAGATCTCATGGGTACTTGCTCTTTTCAAAAACAAACAAACAAATTTTTTCACACTGACACTTTCAAAAAGTTTTCAAACAAATTTTTCATACACTCTTGAGGACAGATACAAGAGTTACTTAGAAATTTTTCAAACGAAACTTTTTTTCAAAACCCACACATACTTGAAAAGCAAACAATCTTTTGAAAACATAAGAGCAAGTACCTAAGAGCCCATGGATAACCATGGATAGAAAGGGTGCTAACACCTTCCCTTTCTATAAATCTACCTCCCGAACCGAGAAACATTCTCAAAGAAGGAATTTTGCTGTGCTTTTGTCCTTTCCTTGTTGGAGAACATAAAAGACGGTGGCGACTCTTGCTTACCGCGACATTTCGCGAACCAGCTTAAAAAACAGTCAGTTCTATTTCCACCGATCACACTGCGGAAGACTTACGACCCTAAAAAGATAACGCGAGGGTAAGATCTACGAACAACCCACGACCCTAAGAGAGATATAGCGAAGGTAAGATCTACGGATGATCCACGACCTTAAAACAAGATAAGGAGAGGGTAAAGCAAAGGTAAGATCTACGGACGATCTACGACCCCGAAAATATAACACGATGGTAATATCTACGGACGATCTACGACCCTAAAAATATAACCTGGTGGTAAGATCTACGGACCATCTACGACCCTAAAATGAGAAGGTAAGATCTACGGACGATCTACGACCTTAAAAATAAGAGGAGGAGAGGGTAAAGTCTACGGACGACCTACGACCCTAAGAGAGATAAAGTGAAGGTAAGATCTATGGACGACCTACGACCCTAAAATGTGAAGGTAAGATCTACGAACGATCTACGACCCTAAAAATATAATGCGATGGTAAGATCTACGGACGATCTACGACCCTAAAAATATAACACGGCGGTAAGATCTACGGACGATCTACGATCCTAAAAATATAATGCGACGGTAAGATCTACGGACGATCTACGATCCTAAAAATATAACGCGATGGTAAGATCTACAGACGATCTACGACCCTAAAATGCGAAGGTAAGATCTATGGACGATCTACGACCTTAAGAGAGATAAAAAGGAAGGTGAGATCTACGGACGACCTACAACCTTAGGAAATGATAACGTGAGTATTGAGAGTTGGGGAGCATGACGTACTAACACCATGGTTCATTTTAGTTGGTAGCGTAAGGACAGATGTTAACTGGGAATTATGAGGATAATATTCTTTGTAAGGATGTTTTGTTGGTTTGGGATTGATTTGGGACTGATCTGGCTCATGCTTCATATGCATTTGAAGTGTGACATGATGATCCATGAATATGCTATGCGTTTGAGGATGCAATGCAATATGTCGTGATGATTATTGTATGCAAAGTGCCAAAAGCTCATTTGGATCTGTTGCTCATCATCGTGAGGTACTAATATGAACTGGTGCTTGAAATTTGAGAGAAAAAGGGTTAGCCTTGTCGAGTTCACTGGGGGATTAGATCTTGCTGAGGAGAAATGACTTGATCTTACCTCCTTCATGGGTTGGACTTTTTATGAATAACCGAAAAGAGACGTGGATCTCAACCAATGCTCCAAGTCTCTCTGTGTGGAAGAACCGGGCGCTCGGTCGACTGTAGGGAGGCGACGAGGATGGGGGCTTGGCTGAGGTGACCATTGTAACTTGATACCCGCATAGGAACAAACAAACATTTGAACACCGTGGCATTCCCTTGGGATGCCTTCATATCCATGTAATGTAGTGTTTCACATCTTAGCTCGTGATTATTATTGACTTATTGTTTTCAATGCAATGCTTAACAAAGAATTTAAATCACGATTCGCATACGAAAAATAAAGTAAAAGAACATAACAAAGATTTTTTTAATGGAAGGGCAAATTTTTATTAATGAGTTTGGCCCGTGAATGGGTATTCATACATAGAAACAACTCCTAAGTGAGGAAGTTGCGGAGAAGAAAAGAAATACAACGAGTAAAATGGCAATAAGAAAATCTCGAACTTCCATTAAAATTGATATTTCTATAGTTCCCGTATCCTGGGTTGTCATAGTGCCGTGCTTCCAAAGGATAATAGCTAGATTGATCCATCCCGCATTAGGAGGGTGTACGTGAAGAGTCTTCAGACTTCAGTCTCTCGCTTTTATTTTGTCCCTAACTTTTTCCTGGATCGCCCTTTCGGGTTTTCAATCCACCGGGACACCCATTTTTGCGTAAGCCGCCCTTTCGGATTTTCAACTTAGCGGGTTATTTCTTCTTCTTTTTTTTCTTTTTTTTAGCCCTAACTTTTGCCTAAGCCGCCCTTTCGGGTTTTCGACTTAGCGGGTCCTTTTATGCGTAGTATTTTTTGACTGAGTCTAAATTGACTAGAAGCGGAACGTCTTCCCCATCCATGTTTGTCAGGATTATAGCACCTCCTGAGGAAGCTTTCTTCATGATGTGCGGTCCCTCATAGTTGGGAGTCCACTTGCCTCTTGGATCAGTGTGGATTGGGAGAATCTTTCTTAAGACTAGGTCACCCGTGTGGAACTCTCGAGGCCGAATCTTCTTGTCAAATGCTCTCTTGAGACGATGTTGATATAATTGACCGTGACAAATGCTGAGAGAATTCTTCTAAGGTGGGTACCAACTGATAATCTGGAAAGGTGAAGCAGTGATGCTTAGGATCGAAGAACTGAAAAAGTGCGCTCATCATCTGTTCGTCAAAGTTTGAAGCAACCAGGCTAAGAAGTTGACTGTGTCTCTTAATGAAAGTAGAAGTTTCGGAAACTCTTGATACTAGCTCTTTGAGTTGGGAAGGTATCTTCACAAAGCTGATTCGGATAGTATTTTTACGCATGGAAGCCATGATCTGCAAAACAGAACAAAGATAAATTCCCTTGGTCTTTGAAATGGTTAGTGTAATGAAGCATGAATGCCATGTTATGATGCATGATGTCATGATAAACCACAGGTATAGCAAACACAGGTATTGCAAACACAGTCAAACCACACAAAGCCCTTAGGATTAAGGCTTGCATGAGGTCAAAGGTAATACCCTCTTGAAGTTAAGTTGGTTTCAAACCTGTCCTAGAAAAGTAACCGGGTTCTAGAGGATCTCAATATCACTGACCATCCTTTATCGATCATGGTTTCAGCTTACACAATCTTTTCTTGCAGCTGAAATATTCTGAAAGTATGATCTCAATGAGTGTAGCATCGAGTATCAACCAGTTCTCAACTCTACACTGAGGCCGACTATCTCTCTACTTTCTAATGGCCAAGTTGTTCAACTAAGGTTCTAAGGTTCGTTAGTGCTTCACGACACCATGCAACGGCCATGTATTCTCCTCGTTTCACCATAAGGGATATTGGTACCAACCAAAGTGCCACACCAACGTAGCTACTGCTTCAACCGTATCGGTCTACG
This sequence comes from Vicia faba, assembly GCA_948472305.1. Taxonomy (NCBI): domain Eukaryota; kingdom Viridiplantae; phylum Streptophyta; class Magnoliopsida; order Fabales; family Fabaceae; genus Vicia; species Vicia faba. Next base: position 139,833,812 of record OX451735.1, read on the forward strand.
TCGTACAGTTCCCTCACAGTCTATTGCTACTTACCTAATGAGTGCCCCCAGATCCGGGTATAGGATCTATAGTAACCCCAAACAAAACCCTCAAAAATAAAGCAAACAAAGCAATCAAGAGAAGCAATTTTAATGACCTAGATCCTAAGATATACCCCACTTATAAATCCCCAGCAGAGTCACCAGTTCTGTGATACGGTGGCAGAACCGACTGTTATATACTGGTTTGTGTTTTGCGTTTTTTTGTTTGCAAAATGTCGCGGTAAGCAAGAGTCGCCACCGACTTTTATTTCATCCAACCGGGAAGGAAAAAAGTACAGAAAAAATCCTTTTTCGAGATTTTGAGTACGGGGGGTAGATTATAGAAAGGGAAGGTGTTAGCACCATTTCTATCCATGGTTTTCCATGGGCTCTTAGGTACTTGCTCATTTTTAAATTGCTTGTGTTCGTGTGCTTGTTTTGAAAAATGTTTTACTTCGTGATAACCGTTGTATCAGTCCTCAAGGGTGTGAGAAGTTGTTTTGAAAATTTGTTTGAAAAGTGTAAGTGTGAAAAGTTTTGATTTGAGCAAGTACCTACTAGCATCTACCTACTCAAAAAAAAAGATTGTTTCTATTCTTGTTTCCTTTAGACATTGCTATCCTACCATTGAGAAATAGGTAGCCCTGTTGTTGGAGTTGTAAGGGTCAATTCGAAAGGAACGTACGGTCACTAAAGCAATTTTAGGACACCTTAGTAGTAACCCTAGAGTCTTAAGATCTTCCCGAGGCAACATTTCTGAGGCAACATTTCCGAGGCAACATTCGAATGGGACACTTTGATCTCTTTAGACAGGAGGGCAACCACTAAGACACCTTATGCTTAATGATCGTTTACCGAAGGCAACCGAAGTCAAAGTATACCCTAAGAGTGAATATGTGCGAGTGATTTATTTTTGGTTTATTTACTTTGCACATTAGGGTTTTCTAACCATTTTAATTTTGTCATGCATTATTGCCATACAATCCTATTAGCATACATCTAGACAGTTAATAATTGCGGAAATTTAAAAGTGCGAAAATATAAAACCTAACTATTACAAGGCTTCGGGAAGGGGGATTAATTACATAGCCAAAAATTGGGGAAAAGCGATAAGTAAAAACCCTACTTAAAACTATTACATCCTCAAAACAGTTACACAAATAACAAAAGAATTAAATGCACGCGGTAAGTTAAATGCGAGGCGATTAGGGTTTTGACCCTTTGACTAATCCTACTTGCGATTGATTAAAGGAAAAAATGTTTTTTGTCATGTTTTGTTGTTTGAGAAAATCATGAATAATTAAATTGCAAAGAAAATCCTAAGTTCTAATTAATGTTAATTTAGGAAAATTAATTAATTAATTCTAAACAACTTATTTTTGTATTTTTTGTTTTATTCGAGAAAAAGAGAAAAATTAAATCAAGAGTTAATCTGAATTTTCTAATTGATTTTTAATTGTGAAAAACAAATTAAAGTTACCCTAAATTAAATTAAGCTAATTAATTTAACAAATTAAATTTGATAATGAAAACTAATCCTAAATTTGTGAATTCTTGATTTTATGATTTTAAAGAAAGTGATTAGTTTTTGGGAAGAAATAATTAAGCAAAATAATTAAATAAGGAAATAAAAAAAAAAAGAAATAAAATTGTGCCTGATTGTGAATAGCAATGCTGGGGGATGTGTGGAACTGAAAATCCCAAAGGCCCATTAAACTCGAGGCCTGGTCAGCGCTGGATCTGGTGCATCGTTGACTTTGAGGAATACCATGGGCCTTCATTGTTGTCATGTTGGATTTGACTAGCTAGGCATCCAGTGGCCAGGCGCTGAGGGTGTATGGAAGGCGTATGATGATGTATTGCATTGGATTCACCTGAAACAATCAAGAAAATAATAAAATGCACACGTCTGGGATTGAAACCAGGACGTGTGCATCAAAGGCATTCCCTCCAACCATCTATGTTAGAGTGTTAACTTGTAAGCATAATAAACAAACAAAACCAAAAGACAAGTCAAATATTCTGCCAGCCCCAAACGCGTGAAATTTGAATGGACTAATCACGCTTTGACACGCATCATCTTCTTCCCTTCTCCGTCATTTTAGATGAAGGGACTTTTACCTACAGCAGTTTTGTTGTAACTATAAACCTGTAACATTCAAAAATCATGTACAAGCAATATAAATGAAAGGTAATGGTACTGTGATACGGTGGCAGAATCGACTATTAAATACTTGTTTGCGTTTTGTGTTCGCAAAATGTCGCGGTAAGAAAGATTCGCCACCGACTTTAATTTCATCCAACCGGAAAGGAAAAAAGTACAGAAAAAATCCTTTTTCGAGATTTTGAGTACGGGGGGTAGATTATAGAAAGGGAAGGTGTTAGCACCCTTTCTATCCATGGTTTTCCATGGGCTCTTAGGTACTTGCTCATTTTTAAATTGCTTGTGTTTGTGTGCTTTGTTTTAAAAATGTTTTACTTCGTGATAACCATTGTATCAGTCCTCAATGATGTGACGAAGTTGTTTTGAAAATTCTTTTGAAAGGTGTAAGTGTGAAAAGATTTGATTTGAGCAAGTACCTACTAGCATCTACCTACTCGAAAAAAGATCGTTTCTATTCTTGTTTCCTTTAGACAGCACTATCCTACTATTGAGAAATAGGCAGCACCGTCGTTGGAATTTGTAAGGGTCAATTCGAAAGGGACGTACGATCACTAAAGCAATATTAGGACACCTTAGTAGCAACCCGAGAGTCTTAAGATCTTTTCGAGGCAACATTTCTGAGGCAACATTTTCGAGGCAACATTCGAATGGGACATTTTGATCTTTTTAGACTGGAGGGCAACCACTAAGACACCCTATGCTTAATGATCGTTTACCAAAGGCAACCAAAGTGAGAGTATACCCTAAGAGTGAATATGTGTGTGTGCTTTATTTTCAGTTTATTATCTTTGCACATTAGAGTTTTCTAACCATTTTAACTTTGTCATGCATTCTTGCCATACAATCCTATTAGCATACATCTAAATAGTTAAATATTTGCAGGAATTAAAAATGTGAGAAAATAAACCTAGCTATTATAAGGCTTCGGGGAGGGGGATTAATAACATAACCAAAAATCGGGGAAAAGTGATAAGTAAAAAACCTTAAGTTAACTATTACATACCATGAACAGTTACAAAATAATGGCAAAATAATTAACAAGAGTACGGTGAATTAAATACGAGACGATTAGGGTTTTGACCCTTTGACCAATCCTAATTGCAATTGATTAAAGAAAAATGTTTTTTTATCATGTTTTGTTATTTAAGAAAAATAATGGAGAATTAAATTAAAAGAAAATCCTAAGTTAATTAATTTTAATTAAGAAAAACAATTAAGTTAACCTATTTTTGTGTTTTTGTTTGAAAAAATAAAAGAATTAAATCAAGAACTTAAACCTAATTTTCTAATTGATTTTAATTATAGAAAAAACAAATTAAAGTTACCCTAAACTAAATTAAATTAATTAAATTAAATTTGATTAAAAAAAACCTAATTCTAATTTTTTGTGAATTCTTGATTTTATGATTTTATAAAATAATTAATTTTAAAATATAAAATGATTAAACAAATTAAAATAGAAAATAAAAATCAAGAGAAATTGAGAATTGGGCCTGATAGTGTTAGCAAATCTGGGAGTTTGAATTTGAATTCTTTGGCCCAAATACTCCTAAGCTTGGTTGGCCACGCCTGATCTGGTATGATGTTGACTTGAGTGTATGGTAGACCTTCATTGGAGAGGCGTGGGATCTGATGACATGCTGGATCACATGGACAGATGTTGACGGCGTATGATGGTCACCAAGAGGAGCAATACGCTGGATCAACTGACTGGGAATAATATAAATGAAAACGCTGGGACCTGGTGATCGGACCCATGTCCTTATGCTTAAATCCAATGCCACGCTGCCAGCTGAGCTATGATGGTTAGTTGTAATTATAATAATAATACAATATAATATAATAAAAGCAAAAGATCTGGTTCCAAGGCGCGAAATTTCAAATGTCCCAATGGTTGCTTGACATGCCAGCGTCTTCCTCCTTTCTCCGTCGTTTTAGACTCTGGCACTTTTACCTATGGACGTCTTGTTGTAACTACAAACCTGTAACATTCAAAAATCATGTACAAGCAATATAAATTAAATGTAAGAGTACCAATCAACTCGTCTCATCCTCACGAGCATCATGGTACCTGATTCAAGGCCTAATTTTGCTTATACTGAAAACCCCTAAAACAAACACAGAAACCCTAGCCATGGCAACATCATGTACATGCATCAAAAATACAATTAAATGGCAGGTTAGCTTGCAAACATGATGACAAACACGAATATAACAATCAAAAGTGCTTATTATACAAGAATCGTGATAATCGAATTGCAAAAATGTGTCAAACCGTGTGAGGTGTAGCGCGCGTTTCTGGGTGTTTTGAAGCTTGCAAATAATGTTGTTAGCTTCCTGAGATGTCTAGCAAGTGATTGGGATAGCTAGGATGGCTTGAGATTGCCCGTGGAATGAAAACCAACTAACACTTTTCTTTGAATTTTGTGACTTTGCTCTGCCTCTTTTCACGACTTTAACCCCTGTTTTTTGATCTGGAATTCTTCATTATATAACCCATAATGAATTAGGTTAACAAACTTGGAATGAATCTTTGTATTTATCCAATATTTGATTTGATTTTCAAGTTGTATGATATGTTGCTATTTTGAGCCAAACCATGCCTTTCTTTTATCAATTGCCCTTGATTCGATTTGCTCTTGTTTACTCAGCATATCTTGATTGCCAAACTGTCAAAAAAACAAATCAAATCATATCTTTATTAATTTTCATCATTTATTTGATTTAATTCACTTTTAATTAATGAAAAATCAAAATAAATTGAAAAATGAAGCACATAATGGGTGAGTGAACATTTGAGTTGTGGACCACATTATAATTGAGGTGAAAGCATAAAAAGTTTGGCCCATTTAGCAAAAAATGCAAATTTGAGCACATTTGACTTTTGGCAATTTTGCAAAAATGGTCAACTTGGCAAACACATAACTCTCTTAATTTTGACCCTAGGGAGGTGTTCTTGGACTTTTTAGAAAGCTTAGGATGTCCTATAAAAAACATTTTTTGTCTCATCTCAATTGAGTCTTCCTTGTTCATGTATGAAGCTTTGACCCAAAAGGTGTTTTTGTTGACTTTTCAAAAGGACCTATAATGTCAAAATTCATATATTTTTACGGGTGCATATTATGGACTTGGGGGATGAATATGAATTGTAGGTAATTACATCCTCTTCAAAATGAGCTTTGGATGGGTCATTTCTGATAAAGTATGAGAAAGTTATGCTTGGTCAAATTTGAGTTAACTTTTCCTGCAAAATCCTAATTTAGTAACTTTTGGGTTTTGGTGAATTGTGAGCAATCCTTGAGGAATCATGATCAACCCTTGATCAAATGATGGATAATACTTAAAAATTAGGATTTTGACCAAAAAAATTGAAGTTTGACTGTATGTGGGCCACAGTTGACTTTTAACCTAGTACAGTTGATTTCAGGCATTTGAGCAATTGACTGAGCAAACTTCTTCTGCAAGGCTTAAAACTTGACATGGATGATCCTGAGAACATATTAGGACAATGGTGAGAATTTGATTCCTTTGTGGTTCACACATCTTGATGAATATGGAAACCCTAATTTGAGTCATACAGCCTTAGGAGAGAGTTTGTCTGGTCAACTCTTGAACTTCCTTGAGCAATTTGGGGACCTCACTTGCCATTTGTTGAGTAAAATGAGAGGGAAAATTTTAGGGTAAAACAGCTGCCCCTGTTCAATCTTCTTAAACCTGAAGATGTAGATTGGCTTGTCTGCCTTTCGTGATCTGAAGGTGGAAGATGATTGGACACTAGAGTGCCCAGAAATTTGCACTCGCATGAAGTAGTACTTGATTTATGATATCGGGAATGGGCTTACAGATGCCATTCGGAAGTTGAGGATTTAAGATTGTCGGGGATGGGCTTAAAGATGTCATCCAAAGAGGTGTCGATCGTATAAGAGATTCCTTTGCGAGAACCTGTATACCTGTTGTTGAGGAGGACTTCACTGGGGAATATTGGTCTCTGTCTTAAAAGAAATAGAGTTTTATGAGCTTCAGTTGTCCGTTACTCTACTGGGGAATAACTCTGGTTTAGGGAAGCGGAAGTGAACTGCGTGTCTGGTCGGGGTATATGTTGCATCGCGACTTACTGGAGAGATGCGAAACCAATCGTGTTTGATCGGGTCTCGGTCTTACAGTGTTGTGGACTGTTGTCTGGGGATAAGAGAGGAAGAACCCGGATAGTAAGGTTATGAGAAGGAACCTGGATAGTAGGGCTACTTCGAGATGAAAGCCCGGATAGTAAGGCTGTGAGAAGGAACCTGGGTCGTAGGGTTACTTCGAGATGAAAGCCTGGATAGTAGGGCTGTGAGAAGGAACCTGGATAGTAGGGTTACTTCGATATGAAAGCCTGGATAGTAGGGCTGTGAGAAGGAATCTGGATAGTAGGGTTACTTCGTGAAGAGTTTGGGTAAAACTGCAGAGGGAACCTGGGTAAGGTTGCTTTGTGATGAGTTTGTGTAGGGATTTAGGAGGAACCTGCGTAAGGTTGCATTTTTCGCACCGATGATTACTCTTTTTAGCTTCGAGTGTTGATCATGGACCTGCTGGCAATTATTGATAATAATTATCTTTCCTGAAAGAAATACAGGGTTAGTTATGTGTGATGCATGAGATGCATTGTGATAAGGTTCTCAAAATGAGTGAGATTATGTTATATGTAATGTATGCACATGTCATGATGTATGAACATGAAATGTTGCCGTAATAATCTGAGTCCGGGAAAATAAATCCATGACTATTGCTTGGAGAGTATGGAAATGATATTCTTGACTGCTGTAAAAAACCATAGTTCCTCTACTTCTGTTGGGGATGGTGAACAAAAATGACTAGCTGGGGATTCACATCCCTTTGGCTGGTGAATATTCTGCCGGAAGAGACCCTGCTTAAGGATAACTCTGTGGGGAATAACTCTGTTGGAGAGGAGATACTTTGTTGATAGATCGCTGATTTGGAGAAATAAACTCAGTTGGGGATGAATTTTTGTTGCTGGTGATAATGAATTCTGTTGGAGAGTGAATTTCTGCTTGTGGGAGAAATAAACTCTGCTTGGGGAAAAATTTACTGACTCACTCGCGACTGTGAACCTCAGCTGGGGAGAGTTATGTCCTGTTCGGGAAAGCTGACATCACTGTCTTTGGATACTTTTTACTCTGTGGGGAGTGTACGTACAACTACAAATGTTCTCAAGCTGGCTCTATCCCGGTACCTGATGAGCAGAGTAACTGTAAGGTTTAGGCACTTCTTGTTTTCCCTGTTTCTATAAGTACGAGTAATTGTCTTTTGTTTCTTATGTAAATCCTTATGAACAACAATCATTTTCAAATGCATATATCAAAAATAAATCATTGGACGTTCTTGCAAAACAAAACAGAAAAAGAAAAAGAAACAAATTGAAGTTTTGTAAAGACTTGTATTGATTTTTGAAATTGGCCCGTAATAGGCGTTTTGTACAAAGAGGATGATGTCCTAGTAAGAGAACACCGCCGAAAGAAGTTACAATTTGTGTAAAAGAAATAAAAATAGCTATGTGAAATAACCCCATTGAGTTCCAACTCTGTTATTGCCTTTATATCTTCAAGCGTCTCATCACTTTGCTACTAGGCCGAAGGTTGATCAGATTGATTGGCATTGTCTGAGCTTGATAGTTGATACCGAAGTCTGGTTGCAAGATGATCCAATGAGACATAATGTTACGCTTCAATCCCTAATTTTTTCCTGGACCGCCCTTTCGGGTTTTCAGTCCACCGGGATACCCTTTTTTGCCCAAGTCGCCTTTTCAGGTTTTCGACTTGCCGGGTTACATTTTTTTCTTCATTTTCATCCCTTACTTTTTCCCGAACCCTTTTGGTTCACCGAGAAGCCCTTATTTTTGCCTAGGCCAGTCAACCTAGCAGGTCTTTGATCATGCGTAGTATCTTTTCACTATGTCTGCATTGACGGGGTGAGGAAGGTCGTCACCATCCATGGTGGTTAGAATCATAGCTCCTCTCGGGAAAATGTTCTTAACCACAAATGGCCCTTCGTACGCGGGGGTCTATTTTCCCCTGGGATCACTTTGCGGTAGTATGATGCGTTTGATCACTAGATCCCTGACTTGATATTCTTGATGTCTGACTTTCTTGTTAAAATCCTTGATCATTCTCTTTTGATACGTCTGACCATGACAGATAGCAGTAAGTCTCTTTTCATCGATTAGATTCAGCTGACCAAGTCGAGTTTGGATCCAGTCGTCTTTGTTCAAACCCGCATCCTTTATAATCATGAGAGAAGATATTTGGACTTTGATGGGTAAGACTGCCTCCATGCCATATACCAGAGAGTAGGGTGTTTCCCCTGTCGACATCCGTGCTGAGGTACGGTACCCATGAAGAGCGAATGGTAACATCTCGTGCCAGTCTTTGTATGTCACCGTCATCTTCTGCACAATCTTTTTGATGTTCTTGTTAGTTGCTTCAACAACCCCATTCATCTTCGGTCGGTAGGGAGAAGAGTTATGATGCTGAATCTTGAACTGTTTGCACAGCTAGGTGATCATTGTGTTATTGAGATTTGTACCATTGTTAGTAATAATTTTCTCTAGTACACCATATCGACAGATCAGATTGTGTCGGATGAACCGCGCCACGACGTTCTTGGTTATTGTAGCAAAGGAAGCTGCCTCAACCCACTTCGTAAAGTAATCAATAGCCACCAGAATGAAACGATGTCCGTTAGACGCAGTAGGTCTAATATCGCCAATCATGTCGATGCCCCACATTGCAAAGGGCCAAGGAGCTGTCAAAACATTAAGGGGAACCGGAGGTACATGCACCTTATCAGCATAGACTTGGCACTTATGACAAGTTTGAGAGTGCTGATAACAATTGGCTTCCATAGTTGACCAATAATATCCTGCCCGTAGGATCTTCTTAGCCATGGTATGTCCACTAGAATGGGTTCCGAAGGCGCCTTCATGTAACTCTGCCATGATCCTTTCTGCCTCGCTCTTTCCTACACACCGCATTAAGGTTGAATCATGGTTACGCTTATAGAGGATTCCATTGCTGATGAAGAACTTCGCAGCGAAGCTTCTCAGAAACTTCTTATCATTAACAGATGCCCCCTCAGGGTATTCTTGAGCCTCAAGCTACCTCTTTACCTCGTGAAACCAGGGTTTGTCTGCCACTTCTTCGGTGTCGATCTCACAGTAGTGTGCGGGTTCATCCAATCTCTCAATGGTAATCTGGGGAGCTTCATTGTCCCACCTAACTTTGAACATAGAAGACATAGTAGCTAGCGCATCCGCTAACTGATTCTCCTCTCTTGGGAAATGTTCAAAGGTTACCTCCTCAAAGTGTGGGAGCAATGTCAGTACATACTCTTTGTAAGGAATAAGATTCGGGTGCTTCGAATCCCACTCGCCTTTGATCTGACTTATTACCAGAGCAGAATCCCCGAATACACTTAAGAACTTAATCCTCAAGTCAATAGCAGCTCGAAGGCCTATGATACACGCTTCATACTCCGCCATGTTATTGGTGTAGTTGAAACATAATCGGGCGGTGAACGGAGCATGACAGCTCTTAGGAGATATAATTACAGCGCCAATGCCGTTACCCAGTGCATTTGAGGCTCCATCAAAATACATAGACCATCGGGATCCCTCCTCAGGTCCTTCATCCGGTCCAGGTTCTTCGCAGACGATTACCAACATGATATTCTCATCCGGGAACTCGAAATTTATGGACTGGTAGTCATCCACGGCCTGATGCGCCAAATGATCCACCAATACACTCCCTTTGATTGCTTTTTGGGTTGTGTATTGGTTGTCGTACTCGGTTAAGATCATCTGCCATCTTGCTATTCTTCCGGATAAGGTGGGCTTCTCGAAAATATACTTGATCGGATCCATCTTTGATATAAACAAGGTAGTGTGAGTCAACATATACTGTCTTAGTCGGTGAGCAGCCCATGCCAAAGCGCAACAAGTTTTCTCGAGCAATGAGTATCGGGTCTCACAGTCGGTAAACTTTTTGCTAAGGTAGTAAATTGCATGCTCTTTTCGACCAGACTCGTCATGCTACCCCAGCACACACCCCATTGGATTGTCTAGCACTATCAAGTATAATATCAAGGGTCTTCCTTCAACTGGATGCATCAGAATTGGCGGTTCTTGAAGGTATTCTTTGATTCTTTTGAAAGCGGTCTGGCATTCATAATTCCACTTTACCACTTGATCTTTCTTCAGCAACTTGAAGATCGGCTCACAAGTAGCAGTCAGATGTGAAATGAACTTGGAGATGTAATTTAGACGTTCCAAGAAACCTCTAACTTCCTTCTCTATGCGGGGGACCGACATCTCTTGTATGGCTTTTACCTTTGCAGGGTCTACCTGAATACCTTTGTCACTGACAATAAAACCCAGAAGCTTACCAGATCTTACCCCAAAGGTACACTTGTTCGAATTCAACCTCAGCTTGTACGTCTTCAACCTGTTAAACAGTTTCTGGAGATAATCAAGGTGCTCTTCCTCAGTCTGGGACCTGGCTATCATGTCATCAACATAGACCTCGATCTCGTGGTGAATCATATCGTGGAACAAAGCGACCATGGTGCGCTGATAAGTTTCCCCAGCATTCTTCAACCCAAAAGGCATCACCTTGTAACAGAAGGTGCCCCATTGTGTAACGAAGGTTGTATTCTCCATGTCCTCAGGAGCCATCTTGATTTGGTTGTAGCCAGAAAAACCATCCATGAAGGAGAAGATCTTGTTTTGCACAGTGTTGTCGACTAGAACATCAATGTGAGGAAGTGGGAAATCATCTTTGGGGCTAGCCCTGTTTAGATCTCTGTAATCCACATGCATCTGTACCTTACCGTCCTTCTTAGGTACCGGAACGACGTTAGCAACCCACTCTGGATATGAAGTGACAGCTAAGAATCCTGCGTCGAACTGTTTCATGACCTCTACCTTGATTTTCTGACATTTCAAGGCACATACGGCGGACCTTCTGCTTTACCGGAGGGAAGTCTTCTTTAGTCGGCAGGCGATGTACCACAATATCAGTGTCCAAACCAGGCATGTCTTCATAGGACCAGGCGAAGATCTCAACATAGTCGTGCAGCATCTGTATTAACCGTTATTTGACACTAGGCTCCAGATTCTCACCTATTTTAACCTCTTTCCTGTCTTCCTCGGTACCCAAATTTACTAACTCAACTGGCTCTTCATGAGTTTATATGGCCCTTTCCTCCTACTGTAATAGTCTAGCAAGTTCTCCAGGCACCTCACAATCATCCTCACCTTCGTCCTCGGCTTAGTTGATCGGATTTTTGAAGTTGTAACTGGTAGTAACAGAGGTGTTATCAATGGGATCCAGAGTGGATATGGATTTGCAGTATGATACGTGAGTGTGTGTAAGGGAATAGCTATTTTGATAAAGTGAGACAGAAAAGAAAAACAAGGAGCGCAAAATTTGTATGCAAGAAACGTCCAATGTTTTATTAATGATATATGAAATGACAAATAATAGCCCTCACAAGCAAAGCCAAGGTGCCTCGGGCAAGGCACCGATCCATAAAGTTTCAAATTGTTTATTACAAATCTTAAAACAAATGAGTCAATTACTGCGGAATAAAAGAAATAGGTATGAAGTCCCTAGCCGTCCAGTTATTCGGTCCACTGTTGGTCCTTGGGTAGATCCAGTTGTCGATGTCTGAATCCTCTTCACCGTCTTCAATTGCATTAATTCCCCGATTGCTGATGTGTAGAGGAGGTCTTCAAGCCCGAGCACGCCTAACAGCCCTTTGAGCCCCTTCTTCAACCACAGCCCTGGCGTCCTTGAGAGAAGCCATCTTCAATGGAGGTTTGTTGGTAGTAACTTCGGTTGATGCCAAGATCGGAAGGACCTCTTCGAAATTCTAACAAGGAGTTTATATGAATTCTCAGTCCATCTCTATGTAGCGGAAGGAATTGAGGTGACTCACCATATATTCTTCTTCACCTCGCACTGTGACAATCTTTCCCTTCACCGGATACTTTAGCATTTGATGGAGTGTGGAGGTAACTGCCCCAGCCTCATGGATCCAAGGACGACCCAGCAAGCAGGAATATGACGGCCTGATATCCATTACATAGAAGGTGGACCCAAAAGTCTGAGAACCCACCTTGACAGGGATGTCCACCTCCCCGTGTACCATTCTCTTCGATCCGTCAAAAGCCCTTACCACAATGTTACTAGGCTTTAGAATCAAACCCTCACAATCGAAACGGTCCAACTCTTTCTTCGGCAAAACATTCAGTGAAGATCCGGTATCTACCAGCACATGAGCCATAGTGGTGCCCCTGCACTCAATCGAGACATGCAGAGCATCATTATGATTCCTTCCTTTCGGTGTCAGATCCGCATCTGAAAAACCCAGCCCAATGTCAGCAGTCAGGCTGGCCACACAATCCTTGGACTGATCTGTTGAAGTTTCCTACGGCACATGCGTCGTCTTGAGAAATGCGATCAAAGCCTTCACATGGACTTCAGAACACAACAATAGAGAGAACATGGATATCTTCGATGGGGTCTGCCACAGCTGCTTGACCACATTGTAGTCGCTCTTCTTAATGATTTTCAGTATTTCCTCTATTTCTTATTTAGATGCTTCCACAACGATTTTCTTAGGTGCCTCCGTCCGGGCAGGCTCACCTATAATTTCCTTGCCCCGAGTCCCAGATGGCTCAGCAGTAGGGGTGATAACTGGAGTAAGAACGGGAACAATAGTTGATGTACTAGCGGGAACAACAGATGGAATGACAATAGGTTTGTTGACAGACTTCGGGGAAATCTCGGGAGAGAATACCCTTCCACTTCGGGTAACTTTACTAGTCCCGACAATATTACTGATATCAGTATTAGCTTCTTCATTCTTTAGATCTTGTTTAATGCCACGATAGTACACATCAACACCATAATGCCATGGGACAACCTTATCTGAGGTGTACGGGATGGGACCAGGAACAGTTATTATCAGCGGAGCAATTCTTTGAACAGGTGTAATCCTAACAAGTCTTCTCAAGGAAACCTTGGAAGGATTGGCGGAAATGGTTATAATATTAACTTCTTCGTTTGGAACAATAGGAATCATAGTCTTCTCGAACAAAATCTCTTTATTATCCATCAAGCGCTGAACACCTGACTTCAACAAACGGCAACCAGAAGGTAGAATCGAACACATGTGGCAAACTTCTCCCCAACTCGAAAATAAACCGACCAACAGAAAATTCTTCTTAACAGTCATAAGAGGAATGGAAATTTCTTTAACAGAGGTCACAAACAAATCAGTGTCGACAGCATTAACTCCACGACCATGTTTGGGCATGGGTGCAGTTATAACATTCAGCTTTTCTGGAGCATCAAACTCTATCCCCTTGGCTTCGAGCAAGTCTTGTACTTTGTTTCTCAGAGCCCAGCAATCATTTGTATCGTGGCCAGGACTCTTAGAATGGTAGGCGCACTGCGCATTGGGATTGTATCTGGGAGAGGTAGTGTTTGGATTCTTGGGAGCCTCTCTCAAGGTTGCCAAGTTGGATTTTAATAAATGAGGCAGAACTTCAGCCAAAGCCATGTTGATGCGGGTAAACTACCATTGTGGCTTTTCCACCCTTGGTTGATTATTGCACGGTGGAGCAACTGCGGGTCTTGGTATCACTACAGCATTTACCGTTGGACGGTGTTCAGATCTTCTTTGGCCCCTTTGGCTATAGACTGCACTGGCTTCCTTCTTACCAGCGAAGGGATTCTTTGCTGAACTCGAGGAGGCATCCTTCTGTATTTTACCACTCCGAATTCTAGCTTTTACTCTTTCTCCAGTTAAAATCAGTTCAGTGAAACCAGATGACGAGCTGCCAATTAAGTGATTGAAAAATGGACCAGATAGCGTCCCTAAAAACATATCAACCAACTCCCTATAAGACAAAGGGGGTTGAACTCTCCCAGCCAAGTCTCTCCACTTTTGAGCATAATCTTTAAAACCTTCACATGCACCCATGGACATACTCTGGAGCTGAGTACGAGTGGGAGCAAGGTCAGCATTATACTGATATTGCTTGTAGAAAGCAGCAACAAGATCTTCCCAGATTCGGACACTGGCTCCCTCCAACTGGTAAAACCATTCAAGTTGAGTCCCTGACAGACTATCTTGAAAGAAGTGCACCCACACATTTCTATCAGCGATGTGGGGTTGAATTTTCCTGACATACGAACGGAGATGGAGTTTTGGGCAGGACACCCCATCATACTTGGCAAAAACTGGAGCTTTAAACTTATGAGGGATGACCACTAGAGATGTCAGTTTGGACCTGTTAATGGGGATCCCCGCGGGGAACGCCCCGTTCGGGGCCCCAAAGATGGGGAATTTTCCCCCGTGGGGGCGGGGATGGGGAGAAAAATTCCCCCGAGAGCATTTCGGGGACGGGGACGGGGAATACACCCCCCGCCCCGCGGGGACCACGCCCCGCCTATTATTTTAATATAGTTAATTTAATATATATATTTTAGATTAGGTTTTTTAGTCATTTCCTTTATGTTTATTTATAAAAATAAATAAATAAATATTCATGTTTCTTTGTGCTTTTTATTTTTATAGAAAATATAAACATTTTAAAAAAATAAAATATTAATGAATAAATGTAGGATCTATGGGGATCCCCGCGGGGAACGGGGATCCACGGGGAACGGGGATGGGGATAGAAATTCCCCCGTGACGGAGATCGGGGACGGGGACGGGGAATGAATTTGATGGCGGGGAAAAAGATGGGGAAGTGTCCCCCCGGCCCCGCCCCGCCCCATTGACATCCCTAATGACCACTCCCGATACCAGTCCCAATTCTCCGAAATCCAAACCAGGTATCTTCTGAACTTCCATAGCACTCAGACGGTCTTCTAATTGCTTGTATCTATCCTCAGCGGGAGGATATTGCTCATCGTCATAATCAGTATCATTGTCAGAGACTGCAGGACTAGGGTCCTTTTCCCCTTCTTGGTTCTCCCCTTCCTTGGATGAAGAGGTCTGATCAGTTTGATGCTTCAACCTTTCTCCAAATCTTCTGCCCATATTTAGAATACCGACAGCCTTCTTCTTCTCCTTCTTCTCTTTCAGAATGAGGGCTTTCAGATCCTCCTGCCCTTTAGCCAGACTTATAAACATCTGTTGGAACTGGGCGTTTTATGCCTGAAGATCTTTGATGGTTTGCTCGGAAGACATTTCTGCTGAAACAAACAACGAAGAAGATGAGAAACCTGTAGTGGTACCTGTAATGATGTGTATGATAATGGGATGCGCATGTAATGATTTCAAAGACTTCGGGAAATTTAAATTTGCAAACCAAAATAAACAAAAACTTTATTAGCTTAAATTTGAAGGTTCAACATACCTTTAAGGCGTTACAAAATAAGTAAATAAAACAAATCTAAAACTAGAAAAGAAAAATCAAAAGTCCCATGGACGCTTTCTCTTTGTGCTGATATAATCATTGAGCACTCTTTCTTCCTGGAGCTGCCCGGTGAGCTTTAAAACCTTCCTCTCTTGATCATGGAATTGTTCCCTGTAAGTATCCCGCTCATTCTTCAGCTGAATCCAAGACCTCTGTAACTCCCCAAGATCAGTAGGCATGTAAGGATAAAGAACTGTATAAGGAATGCCTTCTTCAGTAATGGGCTCCACAATCACTGGTAATACGGCCACATAAGGCATCATAAGCTTCTGGGCCCGAGCTCGTACCTATTGGAGGTAAGGCTCCTTAGGAATGGAGGTCTTTGGTCCCAACTCTTTGGCGTCAGATCCGTTTACCATGCCCCAAGCTCGTATGAACCTCCGGCGATACTCATTAACATCATCCTCATAGTTGAATACAATGCCCAATAAGTAACTCATGGGGACCATCCCTTCGAGCATGACCAAATTGTCACAAAGCTAGACAAGGATTGCAAGTTATACCCCCTCTGATACCAAGTAATGGGACATTAGGGTACTCCCCACAGCGGTCAATAATAGCAATGTCTTCCATAGCTCAGGAACACCAAAGAATATATGTATGAGCGAGTGACACTATCCTGTGTGACCAACCCAAACCTTCTTCGTTCTTCAGTACAGACTTAGGGAGGTGAGAAATAAACCACCTCAACAGCAACGGCATGCAGCACATAAGAGTCCCTCTTCTCTTCATGGTACGAGTATGGATAGCGTGCAAAATATCTCCAAGCAAGGTAGGCACAGGGTCGCGAGAAAGGAAAATCTTGATAGCGTTCACATCTACGAAAGAGTCCGGATTAGGGAAGAGAACTAAACCATAGATAAGAAGAGCCAAGACCTCCTCAAAAGCCTGAAAATCCAAATCATCCCAAAATAGTTGAGCTTTATCTATCAGAAATTTGGCTAGAAAACCCTCGACTCCACTTCGAGTTTCCCAATTGGATACCACGTCGGCCCGTTTCAGATGTAAAGCTGAGGCAATGACTTCTGGCTTAAGAACTTCTTCTATACCTGTGAAGGGTACCTGTTCAAGAATGGGTATTCCCAATAGCTGGGAGAATTCTTCCAAGGTGGGTACCAACTGATAATCTGGAAAGGTGAAGCAGTGATGCTTGGGATTGAAGAACTAAAAAAGTATGCTCATCATCTGTTCATCAGGGTTTGAAGTAACCAGGCTGAGAAGTTAACTGTGTCTCTTAATGAAAGTAGAAATTTCAGAAACTCTTGATACTAGCTCTTTGAGTTGGGAAGGTATCTGCACAAAGTTGATTCGGATAGTATTTCTATGCACAGAAGCCATAATCTGCAAAACAGAACAAAGATAAATTCCCTTGGTCTTTGAAATGGTTAGTGTAATGAAGCATGAATGACATGTTATGATGCATGATGTCATGATAAACCACATGTATAGCAAACACATGTATTGTAAACACAGTCAAATCACATAAAGCCCTTGGGTTTAAGGCTTGCATGAGGTCAAAGGTAATACCCTCTTGAAGTTAAGTTGGTTTCAAACATGTCCTAGAAAAGTAACCGGGTTCTAGAGGATCTCAATATTACTGACCATCCTTTATTGGTCATGGTTTCAGCTCACGCAATCTTTTCCTGCGGCCGAAATATTCCAAAAGTATGATCTCAATGAGTGTAGCATCGAGTATTAACCAGTTCTCAGCTCTACATTGAGGCCGGCTATCTCGCTACTTTATAATGGCCAAGTTGGGCAATTAAAGGTTCTAAGGTCAGTTGATGCTTCACGACACCACGCAGCGGCCCCGTATTCTCCTCGTTTCACCACAATGGATATCGGTACCAACCAAAGTGCCACACCAACGTAGCTACTGCTTCAACCGTATCGGTCTACGCCGTACAGTTCCCACACAGTCTATTGCTACTTACCTAAAAGGTATTCCCCAGATTCGGGTGTAGGATCTATAGTAACCCCAAACAAAACCCTCAAAAATAAAGCAGACAAAGCAATCAAGAGAAGCAATTTTAATGACCTAGATCCTAAGGTATACCCCACTTATAATTCCCCAGCAGATTCGCCAGTTCTGTGATACGGTGGTAGAACCGACTGTTTAATACTGGTTTGCATTTTGTGTTTTGTGTTCTTAAAATGTCGCGGTAAGCAAGAGTCACCACCAACTTTTATTTCATCCAACCGGAAAGGAAAAAAGTACAAAAAAAAATCCTTTTTCGAGATTTTGTGTACGAGGGGTAGATTATAGAAAGGGAAGGTGTTACCACCCTTTCTATCCATGGTTTTCCATGGGCTATTAGGTACTTGCTCATTTTTAAATTGCTTGTGTTTGTGTGCTTTGTTTTAAAAATGTTTTACTTCGTGATAACCCTTGTATCAGTCCTCAAGGATGTGATGAAGTTGTTTTGAAAATTGTTTTGAAAGGTGTAAGTGTGAAAAGCTTTGATTTGAGCAAGTACCTACTAACATCTACCTACTCGAAAAAAGATCATTTCTATTCTTGTTTCCTTTAGACAGCACTATCCTACTATTGAGAAATAGGCAGCACCGTCGTTGGAATTTGTAAGGGTCAATTCGAAAGGGATGTACGATTACTAAAGCAATATTAGGACACCTTAGTAGCAACCCTAGAGTCTTAAGATCTTTTCGAGGCAACATTTCCGAGGCAACATTCAAATGGGACATTTTGATCTTTTTAGACTGGAGGGAAACCACTAAGACACCCTATGCTTAATGATCGTTTACTGAAGGCAACCGAAGTGAGAGTATACCCTAAGAGTGAATATGTGCGACTGCTTTATTTTCAGTTTATTATCTTTGTACCTTTGGGTTTTCTAACCATTTTAACTTTGTCATGCATTCTTGCCATACAATCCTATTAGCATACATCTAAACAGTTAAATATTTGCGTGAATTAAAAATGCGAGAAAATAAACCTAGCTATTACAAGGCTTAGGGGAGGGTGATTAATTACATAACCAAAAATCAGGGAAAAGCGATAAGTAAAAAACCCTAAGTTAACTATTACATACCATGAACAGTTACAAAATAATGGCAAAATAATTAACAAGCGCGCGGCAAATTAAATACGAGACGATTAGGGTTTTGACCCTTTGACCAATCCTATTTGCGATTGATTAAAGAAAAATGTTTTTTTTGTCATGTTTTGTTATTTAAGAAAAATAATGGAGAATTAAATTAAAAGAAAATCCTAAGTTCTAATTAATGTTAATTAAGAAAAACAATTAAGTTAACCTATTTTTATGTTTTTGTTTGAAAAAAGAAAAGAATTAAATCAAGAACTTAAACCTAATTTTCTAATTGATTTTAATTATAGCAAAAACAAATTAAAGTTACCCTAAACTAAATTAAATTAATTAAATTAAATTTGATTAAAAAAAACTTAATTATAATTTTTTGTGAATTCTTGATTTTATGATTTTATAAAAAAATTGATTTTAAAAATGATTAAACAAATTAAAATAGAAAATAAAAATCAAGAGAAATTGAGAATTGGGCCTGATAGTGTTAGCAAATCTGGGGGTTTTAAGTTGAATTCTTTGGCCCAAATACTCCTAAGCCTGGTTGACCACGCCTGATCTGGTATGATGTTGACTTGAGTGTATGGTATACCTTCATTGGAGAGGCGTGGGATCTGATGACATGCTGGATCACATGGACAGATGTTGACGGCGTATGGTGGTCACCAAGAGGAGCAATGCACTGGACAACTGACTGGAAATAATATAAACGAAAATGTTGGGACCTGGGGATCGAACCCAGGTCCTTGTGCTTAAATCCAATGCCACGCCGCCAGCTGAGCTATGATGGTTAGTTGTAATTATAATAATAATACAATATAATATAAGAAAAGTAAAAGATCTGGTTCCAAGGCACAAAATTTCAAATGTCCCAATGGTTGCTTGACACGCTAGCGTCTTCCTCCTTTCTCCGTCGTTTTAGACTCTGGCACTTTTACCTATGGACGTCTTGTTGTAACTACAAACCTGTAACATTAAAAAATCATGTACAAGCAATATAAATGAAATGTAAGGGTACCAATCAACTCATCTCATCCTCACGAGCATCATGGTACCTGATTCAAGGCCTAATTTTGCTTATACTGAAAACCCCTAAAACAAACACATAAACCCTAGCCATGGCAACATCATGTACAGGCATGAAAAACACAATTAAATGGCATGGTTAGCTTGCAAACATGATGACAAACACGAATATAACAATCAAAAGTGCTAATGATACAAGAATTGTGATAATCTAATTGCAAAAATGTGTCAAACCATGTGAGGTGTAGCGCGTGTTTCTGGGCGTTTTGAAGCTTGCAAATGATGCTGTTAGCTTCCTGAGATGTCTAGCAAGCGATTGGGATAGCTAGGATGGCTTGAGATTGCCTGTGGAATGAAAACCAACTCACACTTTTCTTTGAATTTTGCAACTTTGCTCTGCCTCTTTTCATGACTCTAACCACTGTTTTTTTATCTGGAATTCTTCACTATATAACCTAGAATGAATTAGGTTAACAAAATTGGAATGAATCTTTGCATTTATCCAATATTTGATTTGATTTTCAAGTTGTATGATATGTTGCTATTTTGAGCCAAACCATGCCTTTCTTTTATCAATTGCCCTTGATTCAATTTGCTCTTGTTTACTCAGCATATCTTGATTGCCAAACTGTAAAAAAAACAAATCAAATCATATCTTTATTAATTTTCATCATTTATTTGATTTAATTCACTTTTAATTAATGAAAAATCAAAATAAATTGAAAAATGAAGCACATAATAGGTGAGTGAACATTTGAGTCGTGGACCACATTATAATTGAGGTGCAAGCATAATAAGTTGGGCCCATTTAGCAAAAAATGCAAATTTGAGCATATTTGACTTTTGACAATTTTGCAAAAATGGTCAACTTTGCCAACGCATATCTCTCTCAATTTTGACCCTAGGGAGGTGTTATTGGATTTTTTAGAAAGCTTAGGATGTCCTATAAACAACCTTTTTGGTATCATCTCAATTGAGTCTTCCATGTTCATGTATGAAGCTTTGACCCAAAAGGTGTTTTTGTTGATTTTTCAAAAGGACCTATAATATCAAAATTCATATCTTTTTATGGGTGCATATTATGTACTTGGGGGATGAAGATCAATTGTAGGGAATTGCATCCTATTCAAAATGATATTTGGATGGGTCATTTTTGATAAAGTATGAGAAAGTTATGCTTGGTCAAATTTGAGTTGACTTTTCCTGCAAAACCCTAATTTAGCAACTTTTGGGTTCTGATGAATTGTGAGAAATCCTTGAGGAATCATGATCAACCCTTGATAAAATGATGGATAATACTTCAAAATGAGTATGTTGACCAAAAAACTTGAAGTTTGACTGTATGTGGGCCACATTTGACTTTTGACCTAGTACAGTTGATTTCAGGCATTTGAGCAATTGACTGAGCAAACTTCTTCTGCAAGGCTTGAAACTTGACATGGATGATCCTGAGAAAATATTAGGACAATGGTGAGAATTTGAGTCCTTTGTGGTTCATACATCTTGATGAAGATGGAAACCCTAATTTGAGGCATACAACCTTAGGAGAGAGTTTGTCTGGTCAACTCTTGAACTTCCTTGAGCAATTTGGGGACCTCACTTGCCATTTGTTGAGTAAAATAAGAGGGAAAATTTTGGGGTACAACAGGTACCAATCAACTCGTCTCATCCTCACGAGTATCATGGTAACTGATTCAAGGCCTAATTTTTCCTGTACAAAAAGACCCTAAAAATAACTCAGAAACCCTAGCAATGGCAACATCGTGTACATGCATCAAAAACGCAATTAAATAACATGGTTAGCTTGCAAACATGATGACAAACACGAATATAACGATCAAAAGTGATAATGATGCAAGAATTTTGATAATCAAATTGAAAAAAATGCCAAACCCTATGAAGTGTAGCGCGCGTTTCTGGGTGTTTCAGACCTTGCAAACGATTAGGACAGCTTCCTCGGACGTCCAACAATGGATTGGGATAGCTAGGATGGCTTAAGATGGCCTGTGGAGTGAAAACCAATTCACACTTTTGCCAATTTTTTTTAGTTTTGTTCTATGCTTCTCACGACCTCTCAACCTCTGTTTTTTGATCTGGAATTCTTCATTATATAATCTAGAGTGAATTAGGTTAACAAACTTGGACTAAATCTTTGCATTTATCCAAGATTTGATTTGATTTGCAAGCTATATGATATGTTTCTATTTTGAGCCAAATCATGCCTTTATTGTACCAATTTTCCTTGATGCAATTTGATCTTGTTTACTCAGCATATCTTGATTGCCAAACTGTCAAAAAAACAAACCAAATCATATCTTTGTTAATTTTCATAATTTATTTGATTTAATTCACTTTTTAATTAATGAAAAATCAAAATAAATTGAAAAATTAAGCACATAATGGGTGAGTGAGCATTTGAGTCGTGGACCACATTATAATTGAGGTGAAAGCATAAAAAGTTGGGGCCATTTAGCAAAAAATGCAAATTTGAGCACATTTGACTTTTGGCAATTTTGCAAAAATGGTCAACTTGGCCAATGCATAACTCTCTCAATTTTGACCCTAGGGAGGTGTTCTTGGACTTTTTAGAAATATTAGGATGTCCTCTAAACAACCCTTTTGGTCTCATCTCAATTGAGCCTTCCATGTTCATGTATGAAGCTTTGACCCAAAAGGTGTTTTTGTTGACTTTTCAAAAGGACCTATAATGTCAAAATTCATATCTTTTTGTGAGTGCATATTCTGGACTTGGGAGATGCAGATGAATTGTGGGTAATTTCATCCTATTAAAAATGAGCTTTGGATGGGTCATTTCTGATAAAGTATGAGAAAGTTATGCTTGGTCAAAGTTGAGTTGACTTTTCTTATAAAAACCCTAATTTAGCAACTTTTGGGTTTTGATGAATTGTGAGCAATCCTTGAGGAATCATGATCAAAACTTGATCAAATGATGGATAAAACTTCAAAATGAGGATGTTGACCAAAAATCTTGAAGTTTGACTGTATGTGGGCCACAATTAACTTTTGACCTAGTATAGTTGATTTTCAGGCATTTGAGCAATTGACTGAGCAAACTTCTTATGCAAGGCTTGAAACTTGACATGGATGATCTTGATAACATATTAGGACAGTGGTGAGAATTTGAGTCCTTTGTGGCTCACACATCTTGATGAAGATGGAAACCCTAATTTGAGGTATATTGCCTTAGGAGAGAGTTTGTCTGGTCAACTCTTGAACTTCCTTGAGCAATTTGGGGACCTCACTTGCCATTTGTTGAGTAAAATGAGAGGCCAAATTTTGGGGTATAACACATTGGCAGAAAAGTAAATTAATCATGCCCTTGCTTAAAAAGGTTTTGAGTTACGCCCTCAAGGCAAGATGCCACCTTTGATTTGTTTGTGTTTTGTTACCTTGAAAAAGGGTTTAAGTGTTGTTAGCATATTTTATGATTTGCTAAAGAAAATGAGTTAGTTTTAAATGCAAGGATGCAAAAATGGAAATAAAAGATTCTATGGGAGACTAGTCTATTTCTAACCTAATATTATCATACAATGGTAGCCCTAAGTCAAGGATGAACGAAAGGGAAACGTCTACCTAATGTTAGCATGCATGGTTTACAACCTAAGGTCTAACTTGCATCCGCACAGAGCAAGCGCATCCTAAGAAAACATGGTATGTACAAGGATAAAGCAAACAAGCCAATAAACTCAAGAAAACACGCCTAGAGAGATCCTATCTAAGTTAGCATGCCAAAGAAAGTCTAACAAAACTAACCTATAGGGAACATGCAATGAGAGTGAAGTTGTGATCTCAATTTCTAAATTGAGTGACTCATCGATCAACATGAAATAAAGGAAAGCGATAAAATCCTATAGGGAGCATGCACTGAGAGCGAAGTCGTGATCTCAATTTCTAAATTGAGTGACTTATCGATCAACAAGAAGAAACAAACACAAGCACAACACATACAACAAATGAAGTGTGGAATGCCTGCTACAGGTCTTTAAACAGCGACTTCGAGCGCACGCTCTTTATTTCATACTTCTCATGATATTTAGAAAGCAATAACAAAACGCAATAAAGTGCAGAGAAGTACAAGGGTAGTAGCAACGACTACCAAAAGCGAGCAAATCGTCAAGAGCGGACGAAAGCAATGGAGAAGCAGGGAGTACGCGTCGAGCAAGCTTCACCAAGAAATAAACAAAGTCAGAAATAATATCCAACTAAGATAGAGGCAAACGCGTGTTGTGAATGAAACGTGTAATCAGAAGTTCCTGCACAAAGCTCATAAAGTATCGCATGTATCAGGACAACATATAATACGATATGAATTCCTCAAGATGATGAGAAATAAGCGTGTCGCATCAGAAGCGAGCATAAGACGTATGCTTCAATCACATAACAACTTGATATGTTACAAGATCGAAAGCACTAAGATGTACCTTGCACGATGAACAAACACGTTAAAAATAGCACGGCAAAACAGCATGAAAATGAATGAAAACTAAAGGAAAAAGAAGTATTTTTTATTAGCTCTCATGTGTAAGGAAAATCTAAAAAAACTAAAATTAATTCCTAAAGTCGATTAAGAAAAACTAACAAATTTTACTTGATTTTCACATTCTTTCTATTGTAAATAAAAAATGAATGAGAGAATTAAAACTAAAAGGGCTAAATCAAAGAGAACATGAATGCATCAGGGGTGGAGAACTAAAGTTTGATGGTATGATGAAGCAGAACGCTAGGCCCATCAAACTGAGCCCAAGAACTTGTTTTTTTGTACTAACTCTTAATCACCCAAAAAAATGGTATTGGGCTTCAGGAGGTGTTAAGAGGCGTAGAGGCCCAATAGATCTTCAGCCCTTTTTTATGTTTATGGCTCATGTTCTACCAAAAACCAAGGCCCTGCATCCAGTCCAAAATCATCATCAAACCTTATCTAACACTTATTCATTTAATGTTTTTTTTAATACTAAAAACACAGGGGAACGGTGCAAAGGGCTTTTCAGCTTAGGGTTGAAGAATGGCTTTTCAGCTTCTAAAGAAACTGTTGTACCCCAAAATTTGCCCTCCCATATTCTTCAAGAAATTGCCAAGTCAAAGCTCCAAAGTTCCCCAAGGGTTGCACAGTGCAAAGGTCTCCTATACAGTCAAAATTAGGGTTTGTGTTCTGATCAAGAAAATGAAGTTTCCAAAGGTCCAATCAAGTCTCACATGCCTACAAATATGGTCAAGCATCCTCATATCAAGTTTCAAGACATTCAGCACAAAATTGCACAGTCAAAAACCCTAATTGCACTACAGTCAACTGTAGGGGCAAAATGGTCATTTGACAGTCAAAAGTTCAAATTTTTGGTCAACATCTCATTTTGAAGCCACAAACATCATTTGATCAATGCTTGATCATGATTCTCAAAGCTTGGCTCAAAAATCATCAAGATGCAAGAGTTTCCTTATTTGGACAGTTGAAAAAGTCAACTGTAAATTGACCAGGGCATAACTTTCACATGGATTATCAGAAAAATTCCATCCAAAGCTCATTTTGAAGAGAAAGACATTTCCTACAACTCATCTTCATACTTCAAGTCCAAGAAATGCTCTCACAAAAAGTTATCAATTTCAACATTATAGGTCATTTTCAAAAGTCAACAAAAAGGGACTTTAAGTCAAAGGCCATAACTTGAGATTGGTAAATCAAAATGACATGGGACCAAAGGCATTGGTTAGAGGACTCAAAGACCTTTCCAAAATGTCCAAGAACATGAGCAAAGCTTAAAAATTGAGCAAGTTATGCCTTGTGGAAGTTGGGAAATTTTTGGATATTTTGAAAAGTCAACATTGGTTCAAATGACCTAAAATTGCTAATGGGCCCATTTTTCTTCCACAATTCATCATCCATGGCATGTGCACGACCACTTGGCCCAAAGGGAAGTATTTCTTCATTTTTTATTTATTTATTTGAATTTTTATTTATAATAATTCATTTAAATCAAATTAATTACATGGAAAATATTTAACCTAGGTTTTACAATCTTTTTGTGCACAAAATCTACTCAATAATTCGTGTGAAATTAAATAGGGAAAGATTTGGATAGAATTGATCTTAATTTGTACAAAAACACATGGAAAATATTTGAAAAAGATCTTGAAAATCAAATCTTCCAAAGTCATGAATGCCAAGCTTTTTGGATCAAATTTCTTAACCTAATTGTTCCACACATATATACAAAGCAAACCCTCATGCTTGAGACCATTGAAGCTGCGCAGAAACCATTCACCAACTTGAAAAATTTTGTCTAAAAACTCAATTCTGAAAACTAACTTGTAGGTGGTTTCAAGCCAAGATTTCCATTCCATTAGCTTCCTTGAAGGTTACAGGACATATTCCAATCATTCCCCAAGCCCCATACTCAAGAAAACGTAAGATCACCATGGAAGTTGGTGAAGAAAATTTCTGAATCAGTTTCTATCATACATGCATTGTTGACACATTTTGTTATGATTTTTGTGTTTAGAATAAAGTTTGCAAGCTAACCATATGCTTTGATTGGATTATTACGCGCTATGTGCAAAGATACCATTATTATTTTTTAGGGTTTACAGGATTTCGAAATGGGGGTTTCTTGGCCTTGTAAAATTAGCAAACCACGATGCCAGGAATGGATTCAGGAGACTTGGACGAAGACAATGGGACCCTCGCGCTCAATTTATGAGTGTCCTGGGGCTAATCGCTATTTTTCCAAAACCGGCCTAGGGGAACGCTAACAAAACCGTTGCCTTTGTCCTTTGTATTTCAGAAAAATAAAATACAACGAAGAAGATGAACTCGTGGCAAGAGATGGTTGGCCTGTTTGAAAGTTCGCGCGTAGAGGCCCCACTAACGCTTGTTTTATTTATTATATTTGTTGTTTATTATATATTAACATGCGTAAACTGGTTCAGCTGGCAAGGCATAGTGGTGGCAAAGCACATGACCTGGGTTCGAGCCCCAGGTCTTCATACTTTCAATATATTTTTTCAACCCATACTCACATGCAGCTTCAGTGTAAACGCACATCATGCACCTCCATAATCAAGCCATCCACGCGTCCAAGGGCATCAGATCAAAGGCCCAGATCCAAGGAATGTGATGAACCATGGTCAACACTGATACACCCTAGTGCCAAAGTCAACGAGGCTTAAGGAATTGGGCCCTAGAGTGCTGGGCTTCACCTCCAAAATCAGGGGCAGACCCCCTAGGTTTGCAAGTCTTTATTTTTTATTTATTTTCTATTTTCTTTCTAATTGTTGTTTTATTTAATTAATTAATTATTTCCATAAAAACACAAAAAACATAAAAATCAGAAAAAGAGAAAAAATAATAAATATTTTTATTTCTAGTATTTTTATAAATAAATGTGCATGTAATTAAATTTAGTGTAAATTAGGGTCTAATTTAATATTTTCATAATAAAATAAAAAACATAGAATTAGGTTTGATTAATTTTTCATCCTTTTTATTTTTCTTTCAAATATTTAATATTATTTATTTTATTTATTTTATAATCAAATTTGTATATAAAAATTAGGGTTAATTTAGGTTAAAATTCAATGTTTTCTTAATAAATTAAAAGCCACTAGAACTAGGGTTAGTGTTTATTTTAATTAATTCTTTTTTCATTTAAATCCTAAAATACTAAAAAATACCAAAAACATCTCCTTTTTTAATTAATTAATTCCATGTAATTTATTTTTGCAAAAAAGGGTCCAACGCCCTCGTTTCGTTCTTAATTTCTTATCAATTCGCATATTTATTTTATTTCGTTTAAATATTTATGTATCTCTCCCAAAGCCGTGTAAATAAGTGCTCGCACTTTTAATTCTTTATTTTCTTTTATTTCTTTATTTTCTGTCAAATCGGGTCCTGGTTTAACTTTGGCGATGTGGACCCGCGCTTTTGTAATAGCTTAGAATCCTTTACTTTCTCGCAATATTTTAACTGTTAATCAAGGCATGAAAGAATGAATGGACAATAAATAAAAAACAAACGCATAGATCACCCATAACCTGACAAGACAAAAATAAATGAATCTGACACACAAATCACACACCACCCCTAGGGTACGCCTCACTGTTGCCTTGCCTCGAAAGGTGATCGTCGAGTAGAGGATGTCTTGGTAAGTCCTCATGATCCGGGAACCTGGCATGAGGGTAGCTTCTAAGGTGTCTTCCCATTGCTCTGGTGATCACCATGTCCCTAAACTCGAATTGACCCGAACACCTCCAACGGTGGTGCTACCTACCTCTCAATGGTGGGATGGCATTACTTTAAAGGACATTTACACAGACGAATTCCTTAGGGTAGGTAGACGACTCTAGATACTTGCTCTAAATTTCAAAACAAATCAAAAATACTTTTCACACTGACACCTTTTCAAAAAGCTTTCGAAAGCAATTTTTCAAACACTCTTGAGGACCGATACAAGAGTCGAACTGGAATTTTCAAAGAAACTTTTTAAAAACCCACATTGAAAAGCAAACAAACCATTTTGAAAACACAAATGAGCAAGTATCTAAGAGCCCATGGATAACCATGGATAGAAAGGGTGCTAACACCTTCCCTTTCTATAACCTACCTCCCGAACCGAGAGCAATCTCTTTAAGGAATTTTTCTGTGCTTTTATCCTTTCCATTTGGAGAAAATAAAAGACGGTGGCGACTCTTGCTTACCGCGACATTTCGCGAACCAGCGTTAAACAGTCAGTTCCAGATCCACCGATCACAGAACTGGCGACTCTGCTGGGGACTCTTATAAAGTGAGGTGTACCTTAGGGTTAGTTCATAACTGTGTTTTCAATTGTATTGCTTTGCTTGCTTTATTATTGTGGGTTGCATCGGAGTTACATAGATCCTAACCCGGATCTGGGATACCCTGTTTAGGTAGCATAAGCTGTGAGGGACCTGTCCGGCGTATACCGACATGGGTGAAGCAGTGGCTACGTTGGTGTGGCGCCTTGGTCTATACCGATATCCCTCGTGTTGAAACGGGGAGAATATGGGTCTTCCAAGGAGTCATTAAGCACCAACAGACCTTAGAACCTTAAATGACCCAACTTGGCCAATAGAACAGTAGCAGTATGCTACGCCCATTGAGGCTAAACTCTCGTGATGGTTCTGGCCGCAAGAAAAGATTGCGATGCTGGAGTTATGACCGATTGAGGGTAGTCAATGATATTGGGATCCTCTAAGAACCCGGTTACTTTGATAGGACAGGTATGAACCAACCAACTGAAAGAGGGTAATACCTAGACCTCATGCTGGCCTAAACTCTAAGGGCTTCTCTTGTGTGACTTGTGTGCCTTCGTACTTGACTATCTGCATGCTTGTTACCTGACACTTGTTTCTTGCAGGTTTTAGTTTGTAGTCCTTATTTGGGACTCATAACAGGGTACTAAGTTACTTGCAGGTTTTGTCTATAGTCCTTAATTGGGACTCATAACAGGGTACTAAGTTTCTTGCAGGTTATGTTTTAAGTCCTTAACTGGGACTCATGACAGGTTTACTTGAGTTTCTTGCAGGTTTTAGTTTGTAGTCCTTAATTGGGACTCATAACAGGGTTGCTTACATTACCCCATGCATAGCATAACATCATACCATTACATACATCCTAACCCATTTCAAGGATCTCAAGGGCTTGTGATGCAGGTCATGATGAATCAACATCTAGCAAGGGGCAAAGAGGATTTATTTTTCTCTAGCCAAGGTTGTCAGAGGCTATGACCCACTTGATATGGTGAGCTTTGACACTTGAAGAAAGTTCCCTAAGCCAAGGTGGTCCGAGGCTATGACCCACTTGATATGGTGAGCTTTGACACTTGAAGAAAGTTCCCTAAGCCAAGGTGGTCCGGGGCTATGACCCACTGGATATGGTGAGCCTTTGACCCCTGAAGAAGGACTCTCAATAATATGCAGTGCCTTCAATCAAGCTACCGGTTTCAAGTTTTAACAAATTTCTTGTTTACCCCGCGAGGTCCTTGAAAACATTGCATGCATGTCATACACATCATTACATAACAGGTATCTTTGCTGCAGATCACTTACCTTTCCCGCTGTTTATTTCAGCAATGGCTTTCCAACCAGACAACCAGGACCTTCTTGCTCAAGAAACTCGGTTCGGGGAAATCCTCCTGAATCTATCCAAGGGGCAGGAGGAGCTAAGGATACTTCTCATAGAGACTTCAGTCAGGAACAGCGCTGAGGACGAACGGCTGAAACGTCTGCAAGCTGAAGTGGATGCAATGAGAGCCCAGATGCTGGGGCAGGTAACTATCATCCAAGACTTAGCTCAAAGACAAGAAGAGCTCGGAGTTCTCATCAACCAACTGCTTCAGAATAACCAACTGGGGCAAACGTCTAAGGGTAAAGAGCCAGTCATCATTCAACCACCCTTGAGACAAGCAGACAAGGGAAAAGCTCCTCAGATGGCTTCAGTGTCACCAATTCAGTATCAACCTCACCAGCTTCAGCCAGACAAGCCTAAAAGGCAGTTCACCAAACTCAGCGTGTCACCGTCTCAAGCTTTACAACAATTGTTGAGGTTGAATCTGGTGACGGTAAGGGGCCCTCCTAGGCGTCTCAATACAACCTCCCTAAAGTACAATCCTGAGGAAAGATGTGCGTACCATTCTAACAGTCCAGGACATGACACCGACGACTGCTGGGCTTTGAAGAATAAGATTCAAGATCTGATCAATGAAAGAGCTGTGGATTTTACCCAGATGGGCCAGGCTGAATGCTCCTGCCATCCTTACAAGATGCACCAGTTGAGATAACAAGCCCTGAGACTGAAAATACTTTTGTTCATTCGAATGTTCAAGTTGCAATTTTCTTTTGTTTAAACATTTACTCATTGTTAAAACATTGTTATTTCATTAATGCATCGCATATGTCTGTTTTGAAACAATATATTCGTATTCACTAAATGCAAATTATTTTCATATTTTTTCCGATGTCAACACTCAATTAATAATGCTAAGCCTCTTGAGGGAGGATGACGAAAACGATACCACGATCTTTACAGTATGCTTTTGAACAGACCCCGCTGATGAGGTACAGGCATTGTTTCAATCCCTAAACACTAGAGTTATAAGGATGATAATCCCTCGTCAACCCCTCTGAGCCAAAGAAGTAGGAGTTTTTCTTTTCGAAATTTAAAACCCTTAATCATAACCTGGGGCAGGGTAGTCTTCTCAGTTGATCCAGGCGCACAACGAATGGCGCCAAAAGAGGTCCTTACAAAACAACGAAAGACAGTGATGGTTCCGAACAATCAATAAAGAAAGGCAGTCATTATCTCAAAAAATAAAAAAAAACCCATTAAGTCAAAACCAATGAAGGAGACTTACAAAACTGGGGCATCCCGCTGACTGTAATTCCGAAGAGGAAACAGTTCAGGCAAAAAAAAGAAAGGGATAACAAAAATCAAAAAAAAAAAGAAAGAGGTCTTACAAACCCTCAACAAAAACAAAAAGAGACATGACTGCCTATTCAAAATAAACTATCAACGTCCGAATCATCATCGGAAAATCAGGACAAAGACTCAAACAAGGTCTAACGTATGATCAACTGAGTTTAGGTTTGAAGAACATCACGAAGAGCGGGTGGGTACAAATAATTTGAGCCTTTATCCTTTGTTTCTTAAACCGTGAACCAGGCCACGTTATAACCCTTAAAAGTCCTAGCTGAAGCATGGGTTAGTTCGAAAGCATACTGTTACGAAAGGTATCCCGACTCCTTAAAGCCTACGGTAAATAAGGAGTTGACATCATGTTTTACAAACATTAATTTATTTTATGAAAAAAGGATGCATTTTCAAAATCTCCAAGACAGACATAGGCTTTTGCGTTCTTAAAATAACCTTGTTTGCATATGACTATTTATTTGAACAGCAGGGAAACTCGCACGAGGAATACCTAGTGAACAAAAGCACTTCCAATCAAGGGGCATGACATGACTATTGTCCATTATCTGGGGCAATCCAATCAAGATTCAGGGAATCTCTCAAGATGCCAACCAGCCTGGGGCAAATCTCCGCCTAAGTCACTTGGGGCATTGGACAGGAATTCTAGCAACAAATCTTGCACGATCAGACACCTTCTGGCGGCATGGCAAAACACTTCTAACAGGGGCAATTCCCTACATTCTAAGAGCATGGACATAGGCGAAAAGATACTACGCAAAATCAAAGACCCGATAGGTCGACGTACCTAGGAAAAAATAAGGGATTCCCGGCGAACCAAAAGGGTTCGGGCAAAATGAAGGGATGAAATAAAAAAATTATAAAAAAAATCTGTACACCCGGAAAGTCGAAAACCTGGAAAGGCGGCTTGGGCAAAAATGGGTATCCCGGTGGACTGAAAACCCAAAAGGGCGGTCCAGGAAAAAATTAGGGATCAAAGCGTACGACTATGTCCTGGCATCTCGTCACTTGCCTACCAAAAGAAGTTTTGTCCATCAACAACTACCAAGCACCTCCACAGGTCTTCCTCTCCCACCTCAGAAACAGGGGCAATAATGAGCCGTCCAAGCGATCTAACTGCTCTGTCCTCCAAGGTACCAAGGTAGGTTCAGCTAAAGAACATAACCAGATATCCTAAATTTCCCAGAGAGTAAGTCAGCAGTCAGTGCATTCTTCTCCAAGCAGAGCTATCAAATCTTAAGGAAGTTGAGTATCCTCCAGCAGATCTCAACATTCCCCAGCAGCATACATACTTATAACAAGCATCCCCGGCAGTCTTGGTCTAAAGATTGTTCCCCGGCGGTATATCAACATTCAAAGGAATCACTTCCCCCGCAGTTCAAAACTTCCCCATGAGGGTCCAATCTAGTTCCCCAGGAAAGTTGGAATTCATCTCCCCAAGCAGTAAGCTTATCCCCAGTAGATTCTAGAAGCTTATCCTCGTAGAACACGAACGCGTCTCCCGGCTTTATTTAAAGAGTTATTTCCGTACTAGGATATAACTGGGTTACCCTCAGCCAAAAGCCATGGAAAGAGCGTCCTCGACGAAGTTCTCTTACCCCCAGCGAAGTCTATCAGCACTTCCAATACAGCAAAGATATCCTCAGCAAGTTATTATCAACAACTCAGCAAAGCATCTCCCTCCCCCACAGAGTACTGCTTCCCAGCAAGACCGCTAGAGTACTTTTCTCCCTGCAGAGTAATCATTCGCCAAGTTTATCCCCCAATGGAGTCATCTTCTCCTACCGGTATTCTTGCAACTATCACCCCCAGCGGAAGTAAAACCTTATTCTTCGACATCAGCCTAGGAGTGACTTCCCGGCACCCGTCAAGGACGAAAACATACATTCCTAAACATCACATACATCATTATAGCATGCATAGACGCATCATATCATACAAATCTCATTTATGTTGAGAACATCATTGCTTGGTTCATATCATGCATTGCATATGACTAACCTTTACCTTTCAGGAAAGATTCAGCTAAATTCTCAATCATATTTCAAGACCTAGACCGGTTCAGTTAATCGACTCCAAAGATTTCTTATCCAGTCCAAGGCCTTCTCTAGTCCAGCTAAATCGACTCCCAACAGATTTTTCTGATAAAGACTCAGTAGAAGTTATCAGATAATAATTTCCTATTGGTTCTCTCTCCGACGGTGCATGAGATGATAATTCCATTTTAGGTTTTTCTTTGAGATTATAATTTCTTATTGGTTCTCTCTCTGACGGTGCATGAGATGATAATTCCATCCCAGGTTTTTCTTTGAGATTATAATTTCCTATTGGTTCTCTCTCCGACGGTGCATGAGATGATAATTCCATTTTAGGTTTTTCTTTGAGATTATAATTTCCTATTGGTTCTCTCTCCGACGGTGCATGAGAAGATAACTCCATTTTAGGTTTTTCTTTGAGATTATAATTTCCTATTGGTTCTCTCTCCGACGGTGCATGAGATGATAATTCCATTTTAGGTTTTTTCTTTGAGATTATAATTTCCTATTGGTTCTCTCTCCGACGGTGCATGAGAAGATAATTCCATTTTAGGTTTTTCTTTGAGATTATAATTTCCTATTGGTTCTCTCTCCGACGGTGCATGAGATGATAATTCCATTTTAGGTTTTTCTTTGAGATTATAATTTCTTATTGGTTCTCTCTCCGACGGTGCATGAGATGATAATTCCATCCCAGGTTTTTCTTTGAGATTATAATTTCCTATTGGTTCTCTCTCCGACGGTGCATGAGATGATAATTCCATTTTAGGTTTTTCTTTGAGATTATAATTTTCTATTGGTTCTCTCTCCGACGGTGCATGAGAAGATAGTTCCATTTTAGGTTTTT
This sequence comes from Vicia faba, assembly GCA_948472305.1. Classification (NCBI taxonomy): domain Eukaryota; kingdom Viridiplantae; phylum Streptophyta; class Magnoliopsida; order Fabales; family Fabaceae; genus Vicia; species Vicia faba. Next base: position 139,867,912 of record OX451735.1, read on the forward strand.
CTTTGAGATTATAATTTCCTATTGGTTCTCTCTCCGACGGTGCATGAGATGATAATTCCATTTTAGGTTTTTCTTTGAGATTATAATTTCCTATTGGTTCTCTCTCCGACGGTGCATGAGATGATAATTCCATTTTAGGTTTTTCTTTGAGATTATAATTTCCTATTGGTTCTCTCTCCGACGGTGCATGAGAAGATAATTCCATTTTAGGTTTTTCTTTGAGATTATAATTTCCTATTGGTTCTCTCTCCGACGGTGCATGAGATGATAATTCCATTTTAGGTTTTTTCTTTGAGATTATAATTTCCTATTGGTTCTCTCTCCGACGGTGCATGAGAAGATAATTCCATTTTAGGTTTTTCTTTGAGATTATAATTTCCTATTGGTTCTCTCTCCGACGGTGCATGAGATGATAATTTCATTTTAGGTTTTTCTTTGAGATTATAATTTCTTATTGGTTCTCTCTCCGACGGTGCATGAGATGATAATTCCATCCCAGGTTTTTCTTTGAGATTATAATTTCCTATTGGTTCTCTCTCCGACGGTGCATGAGATGATAATTCCATTTTAGGTTTTTCTTTGAGATTATAATTTCCTATTGGTTCTCTCTCCGACGGTGCATGAGAAGATAATTCCATTTTAGGTTTTTCTTTGAGATTATAATTTCCTATTGGTTCTCTCTCCGACGGTGCATGAGATGATAATTCCATTTTAGGTTTTTCTTCGAGATTATAATTTCCTATTGGTTCTCTCTCCGACGGTGCATGAGATGATAATTCCATTTTAGGTTTTTCTTTGAGATTATAATTTCCTATTGGTTCTCTCTCCGACGGTGCATGAGATGATAATTCCATTCCAGGTTCTTCTCAGACGTCCGCTGTTGAGATTATAATTGCCTATGGTTCTCTTCCCGATACTGCGAAGATGGTAATTCCCACCAAGATTTTCTCAACGAGCATTGTTGAGGTTAAAGTCACCCAAGGTTCTCTTACCGTTCATGCTAAGGTAGTAACCGCTCCTGGTTCATTCATCGCCGTTTGAAGCTCCAGATCCAGCTCCTGTAACCAGTCAGGACACATCTATACCAAGCATCTGAAAATCAGCTCCTGTAACATGTCAGGTACTCATTTTTCTGTTTTGCAGGTATGCAGGTTCTCGCTAAGGAATCTCTTACGCGATCAACATCCAGATGGCATCTATAAGCCCATCATCCTATTCATCAACCTCTAAATGGCATCTGTAAGCCCATTCACACCATCACTGCTACTATGTGAGCGCAAATTTCTGGGCACTCTAGTGTTCAATCATCTTCTACCCTCGGATTACGAAAGGCACGTCAGCCAATCTGCATCCTCAGGCCTAAGAAGATTGAACAGGGGCAACTGTTGTACCCCAAAATTTGCCCTCCCATATTCTTCAAGAAATTGCCAAGTCAAAGCTCCAAAGTTCCCCAAGGGTTGCACAGTGCAAAGGTCTCCTATACAGTCAAAATTAGGGTTTGTGTTCTGATCAAGAAAATGAAGTTTCCAAAGGTCCAATCAAGTCTCACATTCCTACAAATATGGTCAAGCATCCTCATATCAAGTTTCAAGACATTCAGCACAAAATTGCACAGTCAAAAACCCTAATTGCACTACAGTCAACTGTAGGGGCAAAATGGTCATTTGACAGTCAAAAGTTCAAATTTTTGGTCAACATCTCATTTTGAAGCCAAAAACATCATTTGATCAATGCTTGATCATGATTCTCAAAGCTTGGCTCAAAAATCATCAAGATGCAAGAGTTTCCTTATTTGGACAGCTGAAAAAGTCAATTGTAAATTGACCAGGGCATAACTTTCACATGGATTATCAGAAAAATTCCATCCAAAGTTCATTTTGAAGAGAAATACATTTCATACAACTCATCTTCATACTTCAAGTCCAAGAAATGCTCTCACAAAAAGTTATCAATTTCAACATTATAGGTCATTTTCAAAAGTCAACAAAAAGGGACTTTAAGTCAAAGGCCATAACTTGAGATTGGTAAATCAAAATGACATGGGACCAAAGGCATTGGTTAGAGGACTCAAAGACCTTTCCAAAATGTCCAAGAACATGAGCAAAGCTTAAAAATTGAGCAAGTTATGCCTTATGGAAGTTGGGAAATTTTTGGATATTTTGAAAAGTCAACATTGGTTCAAATGACCTAAAATTGCTAATGGGCCCATTTTTCTTCCACAATTCATCATCCATGGCATGTGCACGACCACTTGGCCCAAAGGGAAGTATTTCTTCATTTTTTATTTATTTATTTGAATTTTTATTTATAATAATTCATTTAAATCAAATTAATTACATGGAAAATATTTAACCTAGGTTTTACAATCTTTTTGTGCACAAAATCTACTCAATAATTCGTGTGAAATTAAATAGGGAAAGATTTGGAGAGAATTGATCTTAATTTGTACAAAAACACATGGAAAATATTTGAAAAAGATCTTGAAAATCAAATCTTCCAAAGTCATGAATGCCAAGCTTTTTGGATCAAATTTCTTAACCTAATTGTTCCACACATATATACAAAGCAAACCCTCATGCTTGAGACCATTGAAGCTGCGCATAAACCATTCACCAACTTGAAAAATTTTGTCTAAAAACTCAATTCTGAAAACTAACTTGTAGGTGGTTTCAAGCCAAGATTTCCATTCCATTAGCTTCCTTGAAGGTTACAGGACATATTCCAATCATTCCCCAAGCCCCATACTCAAGAAAACGTAAGATCACCATGGAAGTTGGTGAAGAAAATTTCTGAATCAGTTTCTATCATACATGCATTGTTGACACATTTTGTTATGATTTTTGTGTTTAGAATAAAGTTTGCAAGCTAACCATATGCTTTGATTGGATTATTACGCGCTATGTGCAAAGATACCATTATTATTTTTTAGGGTTTACAGGATTTCGAATTGGGGGTTTCTTGGCCTTGTAAAATTAGCAAACCACGATGCCAGGAATGGATTCAGGGGACTTGGACGAAGACAATGGGACCCTCGCGCTCAATTTATGAGTGTCCTGGGGCTAATCGCTATTTTTCCAAAACCGGCCTAGGGGAACGCTAACAAAACCGTTGCCTTTGTCCTTTGTATTTCAGAAAAATAAAATACAACGAAGAAGATGAACTCGTGGCAAGAGATGGTTGGCCTGTTTGAAAGTTCGCGCGCAGAGGCCCCACTAACGCTTGTTTTATTTATTATATTTGTTGTTTATTATATATTAACATGCGTAAACTGGTTCAGCTGGCAAGGCATAGTGGTGGCAAAGCACGTGACCTGGGTTCGAGCCCCAGGTCTTCATACTTTCAATATATTTTTTCAACCCATACTCACATGCAGCTTCAGTGTAAACGCACATCATGCACCTCCATAATCAAGCCATCCACGCGTCCAAGGGCATCAGATCAAAGGCCCAGATCCAAGGAATATGATGAACCATGGTCAACACTGATACACCCTAGTGCCAAAGTCAACGAGGCTTAAGGAATTGGGCCCTAGAGTGTTGGGCTTCACCTCCAAAATCAGGGGCAGACCCCCTAGGTTTGCAAGTCTTTATTTTTTATTTATTTTCTATTTTCTTTCTAATTGTTGTTTTATTTAATTAATTAATTATTTCCATAAAAACACAAAAAACATAAAAATCAGAAAAAGAGAAAAAATAATAAATATTTTTATTTCTAGTATTTTTATAAATAAATGTGCATGTAATTAAATTTAGTGTAAATTAGGGTCTAATTTAATATTTTCATAATAAAATAAAAAACATAGAATTAGGTTTGATTAATTTTTCATCCTTTTTATTTTTCTTTCAAATATTTAATATTATTTATTTTATTTATTTTATAATCAAATTTGTATATAAAAATTAGGGTTAATTTAGGTTAAAATTCAATGTTTTCTTAATAAATTAAAAGCCACTAGAACTAGGGTTAGTGTTTATTTTAATTAATTCTTTTTTCATTTAAATCCTAAAATACTAAAAAATACCAAAAACATCTCCTTTTTTAATTAATTAATTCCATGTAATTTATTTTTGCAAAAAAGGGTCCAACGCCCTCGTTTCGTTCTTAATTTCTTATCAATTCGCATATTTATTTTATTTCGTTTAAATATTTATGTATCTCTCCCAAAGTCGTGTAAATAAGTGCTCGCACTTTTAATTCTTTATTTTCTTTTATTTCTTTATTTTCTGTCAAATCGGGTCCTGGTTTAACTTTGGCGATGTGGACCCGCGCTTTTGTAATAGCTTAGAATCCTTTACTTTCTCGCAATATTTTAACTGTTAATCAAGGCATGAAAGAATGAATGGACAAAAAATAAAAAACAAACGCATAGATCACCCATAACCTGACAAGACAAAAATAAATGAATCTGACACACAAATCACACACCACCCCTAGGGTACGCCTCACTGTTGCCTTGCCTCGAAAGGTGATCGTCGAGTAGAGGATGTCTTGGTAAGTCCTCATGATCCGGGAACCTGGCATGAGGGTAGCTTCTAAGGTGTCTTCCCATTGCTCTGGTGATCACCATGTCCCTAAACTCGAATTGACCCGAACACCTCCAACGGTGGTGCTACCTACCTCTCAATGGTGGGATGGCATTACTTTAAAGGACATTTACACAGACGAATTCCTTAGGGTAGGTAGACGACTCTAGATACTTGCTCTAAATTTCAAAACAAATCAAAAATACTTTTCACACCGACACATTTTCAAAAAGCTTTCGAAAGCAATTTTTCAAACACTCTTGAGGACCGATACAAGAGTCGAACTGGAATTTTCAAAGAAACTTTTTAAAAACCCACATTGAAAAGCAAACAAACCATTTTGAAAACACAAATGAGCAAGTATCTAAGAGCCCATGGATAACCATGGATAGAAAGGGTGCTAACACCTTCCCTTTCTATAACCTACCTCCCGAACCGAGAGCAATCTCTTTAAGGAATTTTTCTGTGCTTTTATCCTTTCCATTTGGAGAAAATAAAAGACGGTGGTGACTCTTGCTTACCGCGACATTTCGCGAACCAGCGTTAAATAGTCAGTTCCAGATCCACCGATCACAGAAACCATACCCTTTTCTCATTTGCTTATCAACTCCTCCATACCGATGTTGTCCCTAGCGGCGATGAAAGCTCAGACGACCTCCAACCTACATCGTTCACTCCCTCTTTATTCCGAACCAAACAGAACATCACCGCGATATAGCGACTCCCTGCCGGAAATCACCGATCAACTCCGTTGTTCATTCTCTTCTTCCCACCTCTGATCTATGTTCTTAAGATTCATCCTCAAATTTATTGAACCTAAACCAAGAGGGAAAACCATAGGATCTTAAAAGTCGAATTAAGCGCCTACGGTGAACGGTATCGTCGTGAAATCTTGGGGGAATGGTTCATCAGAATTCACGCTTTATGATGATTACAAAAGCTTAATCGACAAGATGAGAAATAGAGGGGACGCGAGCGTTACCTATCGGAGATCGTCCGATGCGGTTTCAACGGCGGCACAAAACAGAAATCCAGAGGTTAGGTAATACGATTATTTCTCTTCTTTATCTCTTCAGATTCTTCTTCTTATGCATTTTCTAAGTTTTGCGTTTCTGAATTTGCTCCGCTTCTGTGAAATATAGATGTTACTGCGAATTGGACGGAGGTGCTATGATATGAAGAAGAAGAAGTTGATTGACGCGATGAAGATGAAGAGGATGAAATGGTTGTAGCTTGATAGATATTGAATAAAATTGATGAAGAAGCTTAAAGATTCGGTTACAGTAGGTTGAGGATTGAAGAATTTTCAGAAGCAGTTATAGAGAGAAAGCAGAGAGATGAAGGTGGTGGTTGAGGACAAAGGAGAGAGAACACATAAGAGGTTGCAGAAGAAAGCAGAAGAAGTTACAGAAAAAAGTAGAAGAATTTACAGAAGAAAGAATGAAGGCCCCGAGTGAAGGTTGAAAAATGTCTTTTTTTTTCAGTATATCCTTTTTTGTTCCCTTTTTTCTGTTATTGAATACCTTCTCTTTTTGTTATTCTGTTATCTAAGTTTGTTGAGTTCCGTTACATCCCTCCCTTCTTCTGTTACATTTTTTCTGTTGAGAAGTTTGTTACGGTTTGTTAGAAGTTTGTTAGGAGGGCCAGTTGGAACCTGTTAGAATTGGTTGGGAATTAGTTAGTTTTGCTGGAAGTTCTGTTAGGAGCTGGAAGGCTGATTACAGGTTGTTGTTTTATGGTCGAAAGCTGTTAGAGAAAGCTGTTAGGAAAACAGTTAGGGGTTTTTGAAGAGTTAGGATATTAACTAGAGTTGATAATTAGTTAGAGGAATCTAGAATTCCGTTAGAATTCTCTTTAGGGAATGTTAGTTAATTTTGTTAGCCATCTTTGTTATGAATTTTCTCTTGGCTGGGAGTTTGTTGAGGCGGTTAGGAAAATGGTTAGGAGCGGTTAAGGATAGTTTTCTGTTTGGACATTTTTGAGTAGTTAGTTGAATCTGTCAATTCTGTTTTGTGGGTTGTTAAAAGATTCTGTTTTGAAAGTTATGAGTGGTTAGTTGGTTAGGAATTATGTTTGAGTTTGTTAGGAATATTCAAGAAACAGTTGGGATTTTGGTTATAATTTAGTTTTGGAAGTCATTTGGTTAAAGGTTTAGAAGCTGGCAATTTTTCTGGAAATTAGTTGTAAAACGGTTAGCAAGAGTTTGAGAGGTTATGGGCAGGGTTGTGGACTAGATAGTTTGTTTATTGTAAAACTAAAATTCTGTTGGCTTTTTCTTTTTGATATGTAGGGCTGCATTGGTATTCATGATGTGTAACACGTCGAACGCGATTAACAGTCAGGCTTTTAAACACTCAATGCTTCCTGATTTTCTGAACTAGAAAACAAATCCACAACTTGAGCTAGGGATCGTGAGTTTGTAGGAGAAAACAATGCCAGATGAGCTTTCCTTGATGCAGCTTCTCGTCCTGCAATTTCTGACTTCTTTTTTCCGTTTGAACTTGCTTCGCCTAAATTCTATTTTGCTTTGAACACCATGCCTAGGGTGTAAATTTGAGTGTATTGTCTCTTGAACTTGTAGGCTTATCAAAATGTGGATTTCAAGGTTGTTTTGGTTTCAGATTGGATTTTTATGAATGAATTTTACAGTGAAAGAAGGTTATTTCATTTTCCTCCAGTTAAGGCAGTGTTGATATTAGTCACCTCTTTTTCTTTATACTTGAATAGGTTTGGAAGTTGAGAAGCGGCAAAGACATGGTTAAGTCATGAAGTAATAAGCATGAAGATTGGTCGTGGAATTAGAAGAATGAAAATGAAGGTCGATAAGTCTTGCATAGGTTTAGGAATGGTTAGCAAGTAGTATGCTGAATTTGGTCAAGACCTGTAATACTTTTATGTAATTTTATTTGTGGTAATGGTGTAAATGGACATTATTTTGAATACCATCTATTAATGTATATCTTGTAATGAAATGATATTTTCCTTGAATAAAATTTGAAACTCTTTTGCCTCCGAATTGTATTTGAAATCCCATTTTCCACTTCAAACTTGCAAGCTCGAGTAAGAACCATGTGGTGGTAAGGTAAAAGCCCAAAAATTTTAAGGACTTTGGTTAAAATATATAAACCTTTGATGTGATATTCTAATTCCACCATGTCTCCTCAAACTCTTGTATAAGGTTCAAAGTATTTACTTGTAACCCAAATAACCAAGCCAACCATACTTTGACAAATGACAAAATCAAATGAAGCCCTAATGTTGAAGTGTGCCGCATGATAGCCCTAAAGAAACCTAATTGCACCGATTCATGCTCAGAGAATAAGCCTTTACCCAACGAGCCTCTTGATCACCCCATGAATAGGGAAATAAACCCTAACTTCCAAAGATAAGCGCTAACACACTAAAGAAACGTCTCACTTCATGAATCCCAAGAATCTTCTTGTCTAAGTTTAGACCCCTTTGAAAGAAATCCAGTTCAAAGTCCTGCATCATAAGTAACAATGAAGCTACCCCTCACATGATGAATAAGCCCAAGTGCCGAGAACAAACCCAAGGTAATTATAAGACCAAACCCCAAGTGCTGAGAACAAACCCAAGGTAATTATAAGACCAAACCCCAAGATTTATCTGATAATTCTAAGCATAAGGAAGCAAACCCTTAATCCATGATTAATGAGAACCTTAGCTAAAAGCAACCTCCATAGGATAGAACCCCAATTTGAAAAACCATGGATCCGATGCTAAGCTTATTGATTAATGATGCATGTTGTGCCAAATGACCTAATGTAGTGTATGCAAATGAAATGAAGAGTACATGATACGTAAGCTAGATAAAAGTAAAGGGTATGACAAATTTGGGGTATTACACCGAGTTCTTCATTTCCGCTGGGGATGGTGAATGGAGATGACTATATTATGGATTTACTCATTTCTGTTTGTGAATATTCTACCGGGGAGAGACTCTGCTTGAGAATAACTCTGAGGGGGAATAGCTCTGTTTGCGAGAGGAGATGCTTTGTGGGAAGATTTTGCCAATTCGGAGAAATAAAATCCATTGGGGGATGAACTTCATAGCTAGAGAAATAAACTTTGTTGGGGATTGAGCTTTTTCATTCATAGAAATACACTCTGCTCGGGAGAAAACTTTATGAACCGCTTGCGATTATAAAATTCGGCTGGGGGATATAGATATCGGCTCTCTGAAGGAACTTTGTTGGGGAAAGTAACTCCTGTTTGGGGAAGCCGATGTCAAAGCTTTTGGTTGCCTCTACTCTGTGGGGAGCATAGACGTCACAGGGGCGCATGTAATGGTGACTTCATTTCAAAACTATTTCTGCCCCTGTACCTGTTGGACAGAGTAACTGTCGGGATTGCAACTGCCTTTTTTAGACTTTGCCCAATTCCTTAAGTCCTTAGCAACTGTCTTTCTTTTTCTTATGCAAAATATTTATGGATAACAATCATATTCAAATGCATATGTCAAGAATAAGTCATTGGACGTTTTTGCAAAATAAAACAGAAAAGAAAAATGAATAGTTTTTGTGTAGAAATGACTTGTATTGATTTTGAAGTTGGCCTATAACAGGCGTTTTTGTACAAAGAGGTTGACGCTCTAGTAAGAGAATGCCGCCGTGAAAATGAAAGCTATATAATATTGTGTACAAAGAGAAGAAAACAACTATGTGTAATAATCCCATTGAGTTTCAATTCTGCTATTGTTGCTACATCTTCGAGCATCTCATCACTTTGCTACTTGTCTGAAGCTGACTGGATTGATCGGTGTCGTTTTGAGCTTGATAGAGGATACTGAAGTCTGGCCGCAAGGTGATCCAATAGGACATAGTGATACGCTTTAAATCCTTAACTTTTTCCTGGACTTCCCTTTCGGGTTTTCAGTCCACCGGGATACCCTTTTTTGCCTAAGCCGCCTTTTCAAGTTTTCGGCTTGCCGGGTGTACAGATGTTCTTGTTTTCATCCCTAATTTTTACCCAAACCCTTTTGGTTCATCGGGAAGCCCTTATTTTTCCTAGGCCATTCAACCTAGCGGGTCTTATTTATGCGTAGTATCTTTTCACTATGTCCGCATTGACAAGGTGAGGAAGGTCGTCACCGTCCATGGTGGTCAGAATCATGGCTCCACCAGAAAATATACTTTTGATCACAAATGGTCCTTCGTATGTGGGAGTCCATTTGCCCTTGGGATCACCTTGCGGCAGTGTGATATGCTTGATCACTAGATCCCCGACTTGATATACTTGGTGTCTGACCTTTTTGTTGAAAGCCTTGATCATTTGTTTTTGATACATTTGACCATGACAGACAGCAGCAAGTCTCTTTTTATCGATCAGATTCAGTTGATCAAGTTGAGTTTGGATCCAATCATCTCCATTCAGACCTGCATCCTTCATGATTCTTAGAGAAGGGATCTGGACCTCGATAGACAGGACATCCTCCATGCCATATACCAGAGAGTAGGGTGTTGCCCCTGTTGACGTTCGTGCTGAGGTGCGGTACCCGTGAAGAGAAAATGGTAACATCTCATTCCAGTCTTTGTATGTCACTGTCATCTTCTGTATGATCTTCTTAATGTTCTTGTTAGAAGCCTCCACAATGCTATTCATCTTCGGCCGGTAAGAGGAAGAATTATGGTGCTGGATCTTAAAATGCTTACAGAGTTCAGTGATCATCGTATTGTTGAGATTCGTACCATTGTCAGTGATGATTCTATCTGGCACACTGTACCGACATATCAGGTTATGCTTGATAATCTGCACCACTACGTTCTTGGTTACAGTAGCAAAAGAGGCAGCTTTAACCCACTTCGTGAAATAATCAATGGCCACCAGGATGAAGCAATGCCCATTGGAAGCGGTTGGTCTAATATCTCCAATCATGTCAATGACCCACATTGCAAAGGGTCAAGGAGTCGTCAAGACGTTCAAAGGAACCGGAGGTACACGCACCTTATCAACATAGATCTGACATTTGTGACAAGTTCGGGAATGCTGATAGCAGTCTGCTTCCATAGTGGACCAATAGTATCCTGCCCGTAGGATCTTTTTTGCCATGGTATGTCCACTCGAATGGGTTCTGAAGGTACCTTCATATAGACCTGTCATAATCTTATCTGCTTCACTCTTGTCTACGCACTGAAGTAAATTAGAGTCATGGTTGCGCTTGTAGAGGATTCCATTACTGAGGAAGAACTTTGCGGCGAACCTTCTCAGAAACTTCTTATCATTGACATATGCCCCCTCGGGATACTCTTGAGCCTCGAGATATCTATTTACTTCATAGAACCAAGATTTTTCTGCTACTCCTTAAGTGTCAATCTTGTAGCAATATGCTGGTTCATCCAACCTTTCATTAGAGATCCGAGGGGCCTCGTTATCCCACCTGACCTTGAACATAGATGACATGGTAGCTAGCGCATCCGCTAACTGATTCTCTTCTCGTGGAAAATGTTCAAAGATTACCTCCTCAAAGTGTGGAAGAAATTTCAGCACGTGCTCTTTGTGCGGGATGAGATTCGGGTGCTTCATATCCCACTCTCCTTTGATCTGACTTATCACCAAGGTTGAATACCAGAAAACGCTCAAGAACTTGATCCTCAGGTCAATAACATATTTGAGACCCATGATGCATGCTTCATACTCCGCCATGTTATTGGTACAGTTGAAGCATAGTCGGGAAGTGAAAGGAGTATGACAGCCCTCGGGGGATATGATTACAAAACCAATGCCATTACCGAGTGCGTTCGAGGCTCCATCAAAAACCATAGTCCATCGAGATCCCTTTTCAGGTCCTTCATTCGGTCCAAATTCTTCATAGTCAGACACTAGCATAATATTCTCGTTCGGGAACTCAAAATTCATGGACTGGTAGTCATCCACGACCTGATGAGCCAAATGACCAGCTAATACACTTCCCTTGATTGCTTTCTGGGTCGTGTGTTAGATATCGCATTCGGTTAAGATCATCTGCTATCTAGCTATTCTTCTGGAGAGAGAGGGCTTCTCGAAGATGTACTTGATCGGATCCATCTTAGATATCAGGAAATTAGTGTGGGTCAACATATACTGTCTCAGTTGGCTAGCAACCCATTCCAGAGCGCAACAATTTTTCTCGAGCAATGAGTATCTTGTCTCACAGTCGGTAAAAAAATTTCTAAGGTAGTATATTGCTTGCTTTTTTTGACCAGACTCGTCATGCTGCCCCAACACACACCCCATTGAATTGTCTAACACTGTTAAGTACATTATCAAAGTTCTTCCTTCAATCGGAGGCATCAGAATTGGTGGTTCTTGAAGGTATTCCTTGATTCTTTCGAAGGCAGACTGACATTCATCGTTCCATTTTACCACTTGATCTTTCTTCAGGAGCTTGAAGATTGGCTCACAAGTAGCAGTTAAATGGGAAATGAACCTGGCAATGTAGTTTATGTAATTGCAAGCTTCTCAAGTCATATTTAAAGCATGTGTTTTGATGAAGACAACTTGGACATCAACTTTCAAAGGATGTGCAAAAAGCTTATCAACATCAAATTAAAGTCTTGAAGATTATTGAAGAATTATTAAAGAAATCATCAAATGTCAAAATGGTATAAATAATTCTTTAAATCTTGAATATAGATGTTCACAATATGCATTCATCAACATATACATATTCCATAACTTTAACATCAAGAAAAACTTTGTTTGAAATATCTTTCAAAATGTATTTTTGAAAATAAACCTTTAGGAACCGGTTCCTCCCTAACAGGGAACCGGGTTCCAGCTTTTCTCAAAAAACATGTCCCTGGTTTTTGTACCAGGAACCGGGTTGTACCAATAGGGGAACCGGTTCCTGCGTGATAAATTTGAATTCCAACATATAACGTTCACTAAGAACCGAGTTCTGTCAGTGTCGGAACCGGTTCCTAGCGAACCAATGCAGTTTTTACTTTGTTTTTTGAACATTTTTCAAGTGGTATCTTTTCATGAATGCATTCCAACTTTTCATATGAATTGGCATGAATGAAGAGGTTCTTACAACTTTATAAAATGCAGATTTTCTTATTTTCAAACAAGAACACCATAACATTTTTATATGTTCAATACTTCAATTTTCAAATTAACAAATATCCTTCTTCATTAATAATTTTCTCTTTTACTCACATTTGAATTTAAACTTTCATGTGTTCATAATTTTGTGAAACTTGCCATATACACTTTCATTATCATTTCAAGTTTCATTCATACATTGTGAACATTTATATACATTATTGAGAATTGTTTTTATCTTGAAGAAGAAGATCAATTGAAGATTGATAAAGCTCTCCATATACTTCAAACTAAATCATTGTATTACTTAAAGATTTTCCCTTACTATCCAGGATTGTTGGAAGTAAGTGTTGTGATTTGAAGAGGATTGTTCTTTATTCACATTAGTGTTTGTTTGGTCTTAAAGGTGTTAAGAACCTTTGATCACCCTATAGGTTAGATAGTAAGCATAGGCTGTACAATCATTCTAACTATAGTGAAATCTCTTTCGTGTTGGAAAGGGGACTGGAGTACTCTCGGATTGTGAGGGGAACCAGGATATATCACCGTGTTCTTTACTTTTCCGCATTTATCGCTTTCATCACCATAATCGAGAAAAGATAAAGATATAATCAAAACCTTCAAACACTTAACCAAAAATTACTACCAAGGATTCTCATAAAACCGAATAAATTTTATAAGACCTAATTCACCCCCCCCCCCCCCCCCCTCTTAGGCACTCTGAGACTTACAATTGGTATCAGAGCAAGTTATAAGTAACTTGTTCCTAAAGATCCAGAATGGCTTCCGCAAATCATCAACCAGTCTTCAGAGATGGTGGTAGTAACAACAAGCCTCCTCTATTCTGTGGTGAATATTTTGACTTCTGGAAAATACGCATGAAGGCGCATTTAGAAGCACAAGGAGAGGAAGTATGGGATGCTGTTGAAAATGGTCCATTTATCCCGATATCTGTTATCAATGGCATTGGTTATGTAAAGCCCAAAACTGCATGGGACGACGATGATAAAAAGAAAGTTCTATATGACAAAAAAGCAATAAACCTTCTTCAAGGTGCACTCAGTATGGACGAATTTTTCCGTGTCTCGAACTGCAAGACAGCAAAAGAAATATGGGATACCCTTGTTCAAACTCATGAAGGAACGACTGAAGTAAAAAGATCAAGGCTAAATACCTTGAGTCAAGAATATGAACTATTTCGAATGCAGCCCGGAGAATCCATTCTTGACTTACAAAAGAGATTTGTGCATTTGACAAATCACTTAAATGCTCTTGGTAAAACCTTGACAAATGATGAACTCAACTTGAAAATCCTTAGATCATTGACTAGGGAATGGCAACCAAAGGTAACGGCAATCTCGGAAAAGAAGAGTCTCTCCGCAATGACTTCCGCTACATTATTTGGCAAACTTCAAGAATATGAAACGGAACTCGGTAGACTTGAAAAACATGAAAATTTAGAGAAGAAATCCAAAGGCATTGCCTTGAAAGTTGATTCAAAGGAAAGTCAAGATAAAGATGCATCGGAGGAAGATGAAAACTTCTTGCTTCTTGTAAAAAGGTTAGGAAAATATTTTGGTCATAAAAATAATCTTCATAATGCTAACTTTGTCAAGAGGAAGAAATTTTATAATCATAAAGATAAAGAAGCCTCCACATCAACACAAGATGTCACATGTTATGAATGTGGAAAGCAAGGTCACATAAAGTCGGATTGTCCAAAACTCTCCAAGAAAAATGGATTCAAAGGCAAAAAGGAGTTCAAGAACAAAAAGGCTTATGTTGCATGGGAAGATAATAAGATAAGTTCTTCATCCGATTCGGAAAGCAAGGAATGTGCAAATCTAGCATTAATGGCTTCACATCACTCCGACAATGAAGAAGAGGTTAGTAATGAATTTAATCTTTTTAATGATGATGTTCGAGATGCTATTGATGAACTCTTGAAAGAATGCAAAAGTTTATACAAAAAGGTGTCAAATCAAGAAAAAGAACTTCTAAGTTGTTTAGAAAAAATTGACACCATGACTAAAGATTTTGATCTTCAAAAACAGAATTTTATTAAAGAAAAAGAAAACTTTGCATGCTCCAAGTGTGAATCAAATGTCTTTTAAATTGTTCAATTAAAAAGAGTCATTGAACGATATGAAAAAGGACAAATAGGATTGGAAGGATTACTAAGCCAACAACGTTATCCAAATGATAAAAGGGGTCTTGGTTATGTGAATTCTAAGAAACCAAGTAACAATCCCACTGTTTTTGTAAAGGCTAGTAATAGTTCCAATCCCAAGAAAGTAGAAAAGAAGCAAGTTGTTCATAATCATCAAAATAAAAAGGCTAATGTATCGAAAAAGAAAACATTTCCTAAGAAGAAATCTTATCCTTCTAGATATAGAAGTAACTTTGAACCTACGTGTTTTTATTGTGGTATTAAAGGCCATACACCTAATGCTTGCTATGTTAGAAACTTTAGTATAGCAAGTGGGCATTATGTGTGGGTGAAAAAGGGAACTAACTATGAAGGACCCAAGGCAACTTGGGTACCTAACAAAGAATAATTTGTTTGTGTAGGTATGCTTGAAATCCACATCAAATGTTTGGTATCTTGATAGTGGATGTTCAAAGCATATGACAGGAGATGTACACCAATTTTCATATCTAGTACATAAAGCCAAAGGGTATGTCACCTATGGAGACAACACCAAAGGAAAGATTCTTGGCGTTGGAATAGTTGGCACACTTCCATCCATTCAAATTGAGGATGTTCTCTATGTTGAAGGATTAAAGCACAATCTTCTTAGCATAAGTCAACTTTGCGATAGAGGGTTCAAGATCAAATTCAACAAAGATGAATGTCTCATTATGGATGAGGCAACCAATGAGGTAAAACTCAAAGGTATAAGAACTAACAATATTTTTATGATTACGTTAGATGATTTGTCTCTGAAGGTACAATGTCTTATGGTAAACAACAATGACGCTTGGTTATGGCACAAGAGAATCGCTCACATTCACATGGAGCACTTGAACAAATTGGTTAAGCATGACTTAGTTATTGGTCTACCAAAGATGAAGTTCATCAAGGACAAATTATGTAATGCATGCCAAAAGGGCAAACAGACCAAAACAACTTTCAAATCTAAGAATGTGGTGTCTACTTCAAGACCACTACAATTGTTACACATGGATCTCTTTGGTCCATCAAGAACAAAAAGCTTGGAAAAGATCTTGGTAGTTTGGAAGAAGGTGATCACTAAATAGTTCTCACAAGGTGCACTCCTTCTTTTATATATGTTTTTATAAAATATGTGTGTATATATTGTTTGTACAAACCTTTTCCTTTCATAATAAATTTTCAAGTTTTTGGCAATTTTTGCATATGGAACCCGGTTCCCATAATGGTAGGAACCGGTTCCTGGTTCATTTTCCAGAAACGCTATTTTTTCAAAAAAACCAGGAACTAGGTTCACTATAGTGCAGAACCGGTTCCCAGCATGCAGACCGGCTAGACGCCCTTTCATGTGCTTAAGTGCTTTTTAAATGAGTTTTTATGTCATAGTCAACATTCATCTCTCAAAACCCTTCCACCTCCATTGACACACCTCATAAAAGCTCCAACATCTCTTTGTCTTCACCAACATATTAATACCCACTACTATAAATCTCTATAAAACCACTTCTCCTTCCATATTTCATACTCAAATATCCCAATCTCTCACCTATTCCGAAAATCCCAAATCAAAACCCCAACTTTCAGATTTATCACAAATCTCCATGGGTCCTAAGAGAGCTACCAGATCCAGCAAGGGAAAGGCACAGGTTGAAGAAAATACTTCCAACATTCATCCTCAGACCATCAAATCCAGAAGGCTCACTTTCAAATCTCGCAATCGGAAGGTTCTTAAAGCTAAGTTTTGTAGACTTCATACATTTCCTGTTCATAGCTTTTTATTTCCTGCTCAGTTAGCCTCTGCTGGGGTTGCTAGGTTTGTAGGTAACAATGGTGAAGTGTTTCCTGACCTTGTTAGAGAATTTTATCACAACTTAAAACTTGTACCTGATGAATTTGGTGATATTACTCTAACCTCTCATGTTCTGTCAAAGAGTATCTGTTTAACTGTTGAGGAATTTGGTGCATTGTTGGGTGTTCCGCATGAAGGTTTGGTTTTGGTTAATGGCGTTATTCCACATGATTGGCTACCTTTCAATAAGGCAGAAATTTTTATTAACATGTGTAGGCCAAATCAACATAATACTGCGCGTCAACAACTTCTATCATCATCAAATTTGTTTTGCTCGAATCTTTCAGTAAGTGACAGAATGCTCCATCTCATTATTGCATATATCCTCTTTCCGAAGAATTCTAACCATTCGCACATAAATGAGTTTGAATTAATGGTACTTTATGCTTTGAGACGCCGTTGTTCGGTAAATTGGGCACTTTCCATTATGTACCATATGCAGCTAATGGAATCTCTTGATGGTGGGTTACCATATGCTCGAGCCATCTCTCACATTTTGGAAAATGCACATGTTAACCTTCAACGAGAAGTGACAAGGATTCAAGGAGATAAAGAGGCAATTACAGATGCAACCGCACTTAAAAATACAGGGATCATTCTAGATGCAAGAGGTCACTTTCACTATAAAGAAGACTTCGAACCAACTGTCCAATATGTGGCCCAACCTCCCGAAGGCGGATACACCTTAGACATGTTGTTCAATCAGATGACAATCTTCCAGAGACATGTGGATGATCGCTTCGATGTGCTCCAACAAGAAAATGCTTCAGCACGGCGACAACTCCGAAATGTCCAAAGAACTCAAAAGGTTATTCTTGATCACTTTGACAGAAAAGGAGTTCTAGAGGAAGAGGTATCTGGAAGTGGTAGTGGAAGTGATGAAGATGATGATGAGATGAATGAAGATGATGATTAAAAGACAAAAAAAAATTTTGTCATTTCTTTTTAATATATTTTTCTTTCTAACGTTTAGACAATGTTCTATTTTTATGCTTCGTGATGTTTAGACAATTGTTGTTTTATTGTTATGTAATCGTACAATTCGTTGTTCGTATTTTAGTATGTTTGAAATCATACAATGTGTTTTGTTCGTACTTTAAATGTATGGTTGTGTTTTATACTTGTCTTAATTTTTATATGTATCTAGTTCACTCTTTTTCCCCATCCTTTTTGATGTTAACAAAGGGGGAGAAGAGTATGCATGTATGTTGTTTTGTTTCAAAGAAATTGCAGGCCCAAATAAATGTCAAACTCTCTCTAAAATTCAAAGAATCATGGACTTAGGGGGAGCATACAATTTAGGGGGAGCCTTGCATTTGCTCAAAATGTTCGCTACACAAAACAACATGAACATCTCAAGAAATCGTTTTCAAGACTTGGTTGTCATCATCAAAAAGGGGGAGAATGTAATTGCAAGCTTCTCAAGTCATATTTAAAGCATGTGTTTTGATGAAGACAACTTGGACATCAACTTTCAAAGGATGTGCAAAAAGCTTATCAACATCAAATTAAAGTCTTGAAGATTATTGAAGAATTATTAAAGAAATCATCAAATGTCAAAATGGTATAAATAATTCTTTAAATCTTGAATATAGATGTTCGCAATATGCATTCATCAACATATACATATTCCATAACTTTAACATCAAGAAAAACTTTGTTTGAAATATCTTTCAAAATGTATTTTTGAAAATAAACCTTTAGGAACCGGTTCCTCCCTAACAGGGAACCGGGTTCCAGCTTTTCTCAAAAAACATGTCCCTGGTTTTTGTACCAGGAACCGGGTTGTACCAATAGGGGAACCGGTTCCTGCGTGATAAATTTGAATTCCAACTTATAACGTTCACTAAGAATCGGGTTCTGTCAGTGTCAGAACCGGTTCCTAGCGAAGCAATGCAGCTTTTACTTTGTTTTTTGAACATTTTTCAAGTGGTATCTTTTCATGAATGCATTGCAACTTTTCATATGAATTGGCATGAATGAAGAGGTTCTTACAACTTTATAAAATGCAGATTTTCTTATTTTCAAACAAGAACACCATAACATTTTTATATGTTCAATACTTCAATTTTAAAATTAACAAATATCCTTCTTCATTAACAATTTTCTCTTTTACTCACATTTGAATTTAAACTTTCATGTGTTCATAATTTTGTGAAACTTGCCATATACACTTTCATTATCATTTCAAGTTTCATTCATACATTGTGAACATTTATATACATTGTTGAGAATTGTTTTTATCTTGAAGAAGAAGATCAATTGAAGATTGATAAAGCTCTCCATATATTTCAAACTAAATCATTGTATTACTTAAAGATTTTCCCTTACTATCCAGGATTGTTGGAAGTAAGTGTTGTGATTTGAAGAGGATTGTTCTTCATTCACATTAGTGTTTGTTTGGTCTTAAAGGTGTTAAGAACCTTTGATCACCCTATAGGTTAGATAATAAGCATAGGTTGTACAATCATTCTAACTATAGTGAAATCTCTTTCGTGTTGGAAAGGGGACTGGAGTACTCTCGGATTGTGAGGGGAACCAGGATATATCACCGTGTTCTTTACTTTTTCGCATTTATCGCTTTCATCACCATAATCGAGAAAAGATAAAGATATAATCAAAACCTTCAAACACTTAACCAAAAATTACTACCAAGCATTCTCATAAAACCGAATAAATTTTATAAGACCTAATTCACCCCCCCCCCCCTCTTAGGCACTCTGAGACTTACAGTTTAGGCGTCCCAAAAAGCCTCTGACCTCCTTCTCAATGATAGGAGCCGGCATCTCTTGTATAGCCTTTACTTTTGCAGGGTCTACCTGAATGCCCTTGTCACTGACAATGAAACCTAGCAGTTTGCCAGACCTTACCCTGAAGGTGCACTTGTTCAGATTCAACCTCAACTTGTATGTCTTCAATCTATCAAACAACTTTTGTAGATGATCAAGGTGCTCTTCCTCAGTTTAAGACTTGGCTATCATGTCATCCACATATACCTCTATCTCATGGTGAATCATGTCATGAAATAAGGCGACCATGGCTCGCTGATAGGTTTCCCCAACATTCTTTAATCCAAACAGCATCACTTTGTAGCAGAAAATGCCCCATTCAGTGGCGAAGGTTGTCTTCTCCATATCTCCGGGTGCCATCTTGATCTGATTGTAACCAGAGAAACCATCCATGAAGGAAAAGATCTTATGTTGTGTGGTGTTATCAACTAGAACGTCGATGTGGGGGAGCAGAAAGTCATCTTTGGGGCTTGCCCTATTCAGATCTCTGTAGTCCACACACATTCGTACCTTACCGTCTTTTTTAGGCACCGACACTAAATTGGAAACCCATTGGGGATAAGAGGTGACAGCTAAGAACCTGGCGTTGAACTGCTTCATAACTTCTGCTTTGATCTTCTCTGACATTTTAGGGTGCATGCGACAGACCTTCTGTTTTATCGAAGGACAATCTTCTTTAGTTGGCAGTCGGTGAACCACAATATCCACATCCAGTTCTGGCATGTCCTCATATGACCAGGAAAAGATCTCGACATAGTCATGCAACATTTGTATCAACCGTTATTTGACATTAAGCTCCAGATTTGCGCCGATCTTGACTTCTTTTGTCTACCTCTGTGCCAAGTTTATTGTCTCAACTGGCTCTTCATGAGTCTATATAGCTCTCTCTTCCTGCTATAACAGTCTAGCGAGTTCTCCAAGTACCTCACAATCTTTCTCACCTTCGTCCTCGGCTTGGTTGATTGAATTTTTGAAGTTATAACTGGCAATAGTAGAACTGTTATAAATGGGATCCATAGTGGATGTGGATATGCAGTTTGATATGTGAGTGTGTGTAAGAGCATAGCTGTATTAATAAAGTAAAAAGCAGAAAAGGAAGACAGAGAGTGCAAAATTTGTATTCGAAACGTCCAATGCTTTATTAATGCCATATGAAAGTGAAACATGATAACCCTCACAAATAAACCGATGTGCCTCGGGTAAGACACATGGCCATAAAATTATATTGTTTATTACATATCCAAAAAACAAGAAAGACAATTACTTCTGAACAAAAGTAATAGGTACAAAATCTTTTTCCGTCCAGTTACTATGTCCACCGTTGGTAGTAGGGAAGATCCAGCTATCCATGTCATTGTCATCATCTCCGTCTTCTATAGCATTGACCCCATGATTACTGATGTGTAGGGGAGGTTTTCCAGCACGAGCACGTCGAACAACCCTTTGATCCCCTAAAGAGAAACCCAAACCAAATTTATCAGACTTGTACGGAATATCAGGGAGTTGACCCCAGGTGGTAGACCCACCTTCTTCAATAACAACTTTTGCATCCTTGAGAGAGGCCATCTTCAAGGGAGGTCTGGTGATCTTCGACACGTTGGTAACAGTTTCAGTTGCATCCAGAGTCTGAGGTACCTCTTCGAAATTCTGGAACAGAGTCTCGATGAACTCACCCTCCATTTCCACATATCTGAATGAATTCAGGTGTCTGACCATGTATTCTTCTTCGCCACGTACAGTGGCAATTCTCCTTTTGATCGGGTATTTCATCATCTGATGCAGAGTGGACGTAATAGCTCCAGCCCCATGTATCCAAGGGCGGCCCAACAAACAACAATAAGATGTCTTGGAATCCATCACATAAAAGGTAGAGCAAAAAGTCTGAGAACCAACCTTGATGGGGATGTCCACCTTCCCGTGCACCATTCTTTTTTATCCGTCAAAAGCCCTCACTACAATATTAATGGGCTTTAAAGTCAAACCTTTGCAGTCTAGTCTATCTAGGGTGTTCTTAGGCAGCACATTTAATGACGAACCATTATCTACAAGGACATGGGCCAAAGTGGTGCCCTTGCATTCGACAGAGACATGCAATGCATCATTATGCTTCCTCCCTCTAGGGGTCAAATCGGCATCAGAAAAGCCCAAACTGTTATCGACCGTCAAACTAGCCACACAATCTTCAAATTGGTCAATAGGAGTTTCCTGGGGCATATGGGTAGTTTTCAGAAACTTCACTAAAGCCTTCGCATGAGCTTCAAAGCACAACAACAAGGCTAGCATAGAAATCTTTGAAGGGGTCTGCCCTAGCTGTTCGACCATGTTGTAGTCGCTTCTCTTGATAATTTTCAGAATTTCTTCATTCTCTTTCTTGGAAGCCTCTGGGATAGATACTGACTGCGCCTTTGTCTGGACAGGCTCAATCAATATGTCTTTGCCCCGAGTCTCGGTCGACTCGGGGATAGGGGTGTCAGCAGGAGTAATCAAAGGATTGTAGTAGTAGTAGGAACAAAAGTAGGAATAATCACAGGACCAGTAACAATTTTAGGAGGAGAATCTCAGGGGAGAACACTCTTCCACTTCTTCTTATTTTGCTGGTTCCAACAATGTTGACAATGTCGGGATCAACATTCTCAGAAACCTGGTCTTCACCAGCCAGCCAATCTTGTTTGACATCGTGGTAGTAGACGTCACCCCCATAATTCCAAGGAACAATTTTGTCTGAGGAGTATGGGATTGGCCATGGTGCAGTAATTCTTAGCGGAGTAACCTTCGAAGTAGATGTAATCCTGACGGGTCTTTTGGTGGAGACCCTGGGAGGATTGGCGGAAATGGTTATTATCAAAACATCCTTGCACAGAATGGTTGGAACGGGAGTCTTCTCAAACAAAATATCTCCAACATCCATCAGGCGCTGAACACCCGCTTTCAACAAATGACAACTAGTCGGTAGAGATAAACAGAAGTGGCAACCTTCACCATATCCCAGAAATAAACCCTCCTTCAACAATTTCCACTTAATGGTCATAAGCAGAGTAACAAGCTCTTCAACAATAGTCACAAACATATCATCTTCAATAGCATTAACACCACGACCATGCTTGGGCATAGGAGCAGTGATAACATTTGGCATCTCAGGGGCGTCAAACTCAATTTCCTTCGCCTCGATAAGGTCTTATACTTTGTTTTTCAAAGCCCAACAGTCGTTTGTATCATGACCTGGACTTTCTGAATGATAAGCACAACGGGCGTTTGGATTGTAGCGGGGGGGGGGGGGGGGGGGTAGTGTTGGGATTATTTGGTGCTTCCCATAAGGTTACTAGATTGGATCTCAACAAATGGGGAAAAACTTGGGCTAGAGTCATATTTATCTGGGTTAATTGTCTTACTGGCCTTTCTGTTCTCTATTGATTGTTCCTCTGTTGAGTGAGTGCAGGCTTAGGAATCATGACAGTCCCTACTGTTGGACGACGTTCAGACCTGTCCTGACTCCGCTGATGGTGCACATTACTAACCTCTTTCTTCCCAGCAAATGGTTTTCTTACGGCACTGGAGGATACGTCCTTTTGGATCTTCCCACTCTTAATTCCAACTTCCACTCTCTCCCCTGTCAAGATTAATTCAGTGAAGCCGGCCGAGGAGCTTCCAATTAGATGATTAAAGAACGTACTGGACAGGGTACCTAGAAACATGTCCACTAGCTCCATATCAGACAGGGGAGGTTGGACTCTTCCTGCTAAGTCCCTCCACTTCTAAGTGTAGTCTTTGAAACCCTCGCTTGATCCCATAGCCAAACTCTGGAGTTGAGTACGAGTGGGAGCAAGGTCTGTATTATACTGATACTTCTTATAAAAAGCAGCGTCCAGGTCTTCCCAATTATGAATGTTGGCCCTTTCCAGTTGATATAACCAATCTAGCTGAGTTTCAGATAGACTATCCTGAAAGAAATGGACCCACAAATCTCTGTCAGCAGTGTGATGCTGTATCTTCCTCACATAAGACCAGAGATGCATCTTGGGACACGAAACCCCGTCGTACTTAGCAAACACTGGTGCCTTGAGCTTTGGCGAAATAACAATCCCAGACACCAAACCCAACTCTTTAAAGTCCAGCCATGGCACTTTCTGAATCTCCATTGCACTCAGACGCTCTTCCAGCTGCTTGTACTTTTCGTCAGCCGGAGGATACTGCTCTTCATTGTAATCAGTGTCTTATCATATTCTTTCAGACTAGGGACTTCCTCCCTTGTATCACCCTCTTGATTCTCTCCTTCCTTGGATGAAGAGGTCAGATCAACCATTTGCTTCAACGGTCCCTTGAATCTTCTTCCCAGATTTACCACACCAACTGTCCTTCTCGACTTCTTAGCTTTGTATTTAACAATCAGGGCTTTCAGTTCTTCCTGTCCTTTGGCTAGAGCCATGATCAGCTGTTGGAATTGTGCATTCTGAGTCTGTAAGTCTTTCACAGTTTGTTCGATAGCCATTTCTTGCTGAAATAAACAACAAAGAAGATGAGAAACCTGTTATGAAACCTGTTTATGCAATGATGTGTATGACA
Source organism: Vicia faba (assembly GCA_948472305.1). NCBI lineage: Eukaryota > Viridiplantae > Streptophyta > Magnoliopsida > Fabales > Fabaceae > Vicia > Vicia faba. The sequence goes on from OX451735.1 coordinate 139,891,849, forward strand.
TGTGTATGCAATGATTTTAAGTACCTTATTGGATTTAAGCTCTTTTAAACAAAACAAAAAGCAAAACCTTTTATTATCCAGTTTTTAAAGAAACAAAATATTACACAAGGATAAACATTGAAAGGAAATCCCTAAGTCTCCCATGGACGCTTCCTCTTGGTGTTGAGGTTCCTCTCTTCATGAAGTTGCTTTGTTAATTCCAGCACCTTCTTCTCCCTTGCATAAAACTGAGCCTCAAAAGTATCCTGTTCTTCCTTGAGCTGGATCCAAGACTTTTGCAACTCTTCGAAGTTGGTTGGCATATTAGGATGGAGAATAATATGGGACTCGCCCCCTTGAACAATAGGTTCTAAAATCACTGGTAAGATGGAATCGTATGGCATCATAAGACTTTGGGCTCTAGCTCTCACCCATTTGAGGTAAGGTTCCAAAGGGATAAAGTTCTTACGCCCCAAAGTCCTACTATCAGTCTTCTTAACAATGCCCCAAGAGCGGATGAACCTCTGATGATAATTATGCAAATCATCTGAGTAGTTGAACACAATATCATGGATGAGCATATCCAGTGGACCATCTCTCCGTGCATAGCCAAATCGACGTAGTGCTAAAGAAAGATTGTAGGTGATTCCTCCCCTAATGCCCATGAGTGGCACATTAAGAAATTCTCCACAACGATCAATAAAAGAAATGTCCTCTTGAGAGCGAGGACACCAATGGATGTCGGAGTGAGAGTGAGACATTATTCTTTGACTCCACCTTAAGCATAAATCATTTTGCATTACTGACCGAGGATGGTGCGAAATAAACCACCTATATAGCAGAGGGATGCAACACATGAGAGTTCCTCTCTTCTTCAGAGTACGAGTATAGAGAGAATTTAGGATATCCCCGAGCAATGTAGGAACCAGATTATGAGCAAGAAAGATGTTGATGGCATTCACATCTATAAGTTGATATGAACTAGGAAACAAGACCAACCCATTGATCAAGAGGGCTAATACATCTTTGAAGGCATGATAGCTCATAGCATCCAGGAAAATCTGAGCTTTCTTCATCAGGAAATTTGCAAGGAGACCCTTAACTCCACTTCTTTTTTCCCAATTGGCCTTAATGTCAGATGGTTTCAAGTGCAAGGCTACGACAACATTTTTAGAAGTTGGGTCTTGTTCCAAACCGGTGAAAGGTACTCTCTCCAATATAGGTAAACCAAGTAACTTAGAGAATTCTTCCAGTGTAGGCACCAGTTGATAATTCGGGAATGTGAAGCAATGGTGCTTAGGGTCGAAGAACTGGAATAAGACACTCATAAAACCTTCGTCAAACCCAGTGGTAACCAAACTGAGCAAGTGACCATGTATTTTGTGGAATGATGAGTCCTAGGGGACTTTCAAGACTAATTCCTTGATCTTAGGAGGAACTTCTGTGAAGTGAATCCGGATGGTTTTTCTGTGACCTGAATTCATATCCTACAAAACAACTAAGAGGTAAATCCAACATGTCCTTGAAATGATTAGTATGTATGAATGTCATGATGCTATGATGTCATGATTATGCTAAAAATCACAGATAAACACAAGAAAATCACACAATAGACCTTATGTTTAAAGGCTTGCATGAGTTTTTAAGGTATGTACCCTCTTGAATGTTCAGTTGGCTCAACATGTCCTATTAATAGTAACCGGGTTCTAAGGAGCCTCAATATCACTGACCTTCCCTTCAGAAATTGTTTCAGCTCCGCACCGAAGTATTGCGGCCAAAAAATCCTAAAAGTCCAGCCTCAATGAGTGTAGTATCGAGTATCAACCAATCTTCATTCGGAACCAAAGCCGGTTATCTCACTACTTCCTAATGGCTAGGATGAGTCAATATAAAGGTTCTAAAGGTCAGATAGTGCTTAGTGACACTATGAGGAAGCCTAATGTTATCCTTAACTTACTCAAGGAACATTAGTACAATCCAAAGTATCGCTCTAACGTAGCCACCACTTCGTCCATATCGGTCTACACCGTACAACTTCCATGGTTTATTGCTACTTACCTAATAAGGTGCCCCAGATCCGGGTGTAGGATCTTTACAAGAATACCCCAACAAACCCTCAAAGATAAAGCACTCAAAGCAAACAGAGAAAGCAATTTAAAATGATCTAGACCCTAAGGTAAACCCCACTTTATAGATAATCCCCAGCAGAGTCGCTAGTTCTGTGATACGGTGGCAGAATCGACTATTTAAATACTGGTTTGCATTTTTTTGTTTGCAAATGTCGCGGTAAGCAAGAGTCGCCACCTACTTTTCTTTTATCCAACAAAGGAAAGAGTGAAAAGAACAAAAAAAGACCTTTCGAGAGTTTCTGAGTAAGGGGTAGATTATGGAAAGGGAAGGTGTTAGCACCCTTTCCATCCATGGTTTTCCATGGGCACTTAGGTACTTGCTTATTTTCTAAAATTTCTTGTGTTTATATGTTTTAAAAAGCTTTGAAAATTGCCTTAGTGTGGCGATTCACTTTATGGTAAGTCTTGTATCGGTCCTCAAGAGTCTGATAAAGTGTTTTTGAAAACTTTGTTTGAAAAGTATGTCTGAAAGTGTAGGGTGTAAAAATCTGATTTGAGCAAGTACCTAACAGTTATCTACCTACTCGAAAAAGGCGTTCTTTTCCTCCTATCCTTTAGACTGTATTATCCTACTATTAGTGAGTAGATAACCCTAGCCGTTGGATGTTGGGGGATGTGATCGGTGGATCTGGAACTGACTGTTTAACGCTGGTTCGCGAAATGTCGCGGAAGCAAGAGTCGCCACCGTCTTTTATTTTCTCCAAATGGAAAGGACAAAAGCACAGAAAAATTCCTTAAAAGAGATTGCTCTCGGTTCGGGAGGTAGGTTATAGAAAGGGAAGGTGTTAGCACCCTTTCTATCCATGGTTATCCATGGGCTCTTAGATACTTGCTCAATGTGTTTTCAAAATGTTTGCTTGCTTTTCAATGTGGGTTTCAAAAATATTCTTTGAAAAGTTTCAGTTCAACTCGTACGTCAGAGTGTTTGAAAAGTTTGTTTTGAAAGTTTTTGAAAGTGTGTTGGTGTGAAAAGTATTTTGATTTGTTTGAAGAGAGCAAGTATCCATGAGTCGTCTACCTACCCTAAGGAATTCGTCTGTGTAAATGTCCTTTAAAGTAATGCCATCCCACCATTGAGAGGTAGGTAGCACCACCGTTGGAGGTGTTCGGGTCAATTCGAGTTTTAGGGACGTGGTGATCACCAGAGCAATGGGAAGACACCTTAGAAGCTACCCTCATGCCAGGTTCCCGGATCATGAGGACTTACTAAGACGTCCTCTACTCGACGATCACCTTTCGAGGCAAGGCAACAGTGAGGCGTACCCTAGGGGTGGTGTGTGCGAATTGTGTGTCATGTTTCAGTTATTTGTCTTGTCATGTTTATTTGTGTTCTACGCTTGATTTTAATTAAGACATTCATTCTTGCATGCTTTTTAACAGTTTAAATATTTGCGGAAAAAATAAATCTAAGGCTATTACAAATGGCGCGGGTCCACATCGCCAAAATAAACCGGACCCGATTTGACTGAAAGTAAATAAAGTAAAAGAAATAAAAGTACGAAAAGTATAAATTGTTACAAGGCTTTGGGACATGTACATAATGAATAATAAGCGATAAAATAAATGTGCGAAATAAAATAATTAAGACAATGGGCGTTGGACCCTTTTGCAAAAAATTAAATTTAATGAGGAATTAGAATTAAAAAAAAGAATGTTTTTGGTATTTTTGTATTTTTTAAGATTTAAAAGAAAAAAAGAACTTTTTAGAATGAAATTTGAAATGCAAATCCTAATTCTAATGTTTTTTAGTTATTGTGAAAATGTTATATTAATCTAAATTAAACCCTAATTTTTACTTATGTACATTTAATTATAAAAATAAAATAAATAAATAAATAATATTGTGATAAAAAAAGAAAAATTTAAAAGGTATAAAAAGTCATTAAACCTAATGCTATATTTTTGGATTTTTAGTTATTAAGAAAGTATTAAAATCTAACCTAAAATGCAACCCTAGTTTAATTATGAAAATTACTAATATTATGGCAAAAAACAAGGAAAGTTAAAAGGAATAAAAAAAGTCATTAACCTAATGCTACATTTTTGGATTTTTTTATGGAAGAAAGAATTAAAGTTAAAAAACCTAATTAAACTAAATAATTTACATATTAATTATTTACAAGAAAATAAATAAAATAAATATTTTTCATGCTTTTTATCCTTTTTCTGATTTTTTGTGATGTTTTTATATTTTGTAAAGAAAACAATTAATTAATTAAAACAATGAAGATAAATAAAAATAAATAAATTATGAAAAGCAAAGCAAACCAGGGGGGATAGCCCCAAATTGTGAGGTGTTGATCCAAGAACATTGGCCCATTAAGCCTGAGGTTTGTTGACCTTTTCAATTCGTGTGTGATGCGTTGACTGGCACTTATTGTGTTCTTCAATCTGTAACCCTTGATCTGGATACTTTGGGCACGTGGATGGTGATTTCTGGGCGTGCATGAGTCTTGCAATGGGAGTGCTGCATAGGAATTAGTATTGAAAAATAATATGAGATTTTACACAGACCTGGGATTTGAACCCAGGTCATGAGAGTCACAAGCGTATGTCCCTGCCAGCTGAGCCACTAAGTTTCATTTAATATATAATGGCTATTAAATAATAAAAAGAACAAACAAGACATTAATGATTCCGCGCGCGCATTTTCAAATTCCCCCAATCCGCTTGTGCCACGCTATCATCGTCTTCATCCCCTGAAACATAAAAAAACGAAGGCCACGGTTTTGCAAGTGTGGCGTTAGACTGCCTTTGGAAAAACAGCGATTAGCGCTATAGTGCATATAAATTGATCGCGAGGCTTGTGTCTTCTTCGTCTTGATGAGCTGATTGCAACGGCATAAGTCTGGAGCCCTAATTTTACTGTATTGTGAAAGCCCTAAATCAAGCTCTGAAAAACCCTAGAATATGAAAATGGTAGAATCGCGTATGGCCAATGAAAACTCAATTGAACATGATGGTTAGTCTCAAAACATTGTGGTAAACATGAATCAATGGACAAAATGCTGTAAAAACGTTTAAATCATGATGCACGATTTTGGAAATTTTGCTATACAGTTCGAGCTCTAACTACCGATTCTTGGAGGTTGGCTTGTTGTTTGTGATTGATACACGTTCAGAATTTGTCCAGGAAGCTATTAGAATCAGTCTTAGGGCTTAAAACTCACTAGAACCTTGATTTCAGAATTGAGTTATATGGCCAATTTTTCAAGTTTTCAATAAGCTTTTCAGCGCAGCATATGGTGTCCAAGGCTTAGGGTTTGACTCAGTGCTTATGATGGAAGAGAATTAGGTCATTAGTTGGCCTTTATCCATGTCCATGAGAGAATTGGTCTTAGGTCTTTTAGCATTAACAAACTTTCCTTCTTTTAAGCAAGACCAAGACTTGGTGTATAATCTAACCCTAGCATGAGTTTGTGAGTTGGCATATGATATATGGAAGCTATCCCAATTCAAATGACACTATTTCATTGACTTTTGAATTTTATTTGAATTTTTAAAGATTTAAAATGAATTAAATTATCAAAAATTAAATAAAATAGAAAAATCAATATTTGGTCTTGAAATTAATCATGGGACACGTGTGTGGCATGACAAGGCTGAATCAAGTGGAAGAAAGTGGGCCCTTTTGTCAAAAATTGAAGTTTCAAGGATAGTTGACTTTTGCCATTTCACAAAAATTTCCCAACTTCTACAAGGCATAACTTGCTCAATTTTTAAGCTTTTCACATGTTCTTGGACATTTTGGAAAGGTATTTGAGTCCTCTAACCAATGCCTTTGGTCCCATGTCATTTTGATTTTCCAATCTCAAGTTATGGCCTTTGACTTAAAGTCCCTTTTTGTTGACTTTTGAAAATGACCTGTAATGTTGAAATTGATAACTTTTTGTGAGAGCATTTCTTGGACTTGAAGTATGAAGATGAGTTGTAGGAAATGTCTTTCTCTTCAAAATGAGCTTTGGATGGAATTTTTCTGATAATCCATGTGAAAGTTATGCCCTGGTCAATTTCAGTTGACTTTTTCAGCTGTCCAAATATAGCAACTTTTGCATCTTTGATGATTTCTGAGCCAAATTTTGAGAATCATGATCAAGCATTGATCAAATGATGTTTGTGGCTTCAAAATGATATGTTGACCAAAAATTTGAACTTTTGACTGTCAAATGACCATTTTGCCCCTACAGTTGACTGTAGTGCAATTTAGGGTTTTGACTGTGCAATCTTGAGCTGAATGCCTTGAAACTTGATATGAGGATGCTTGACCATGTTTGTAAGCATATGAGACTTGATTGAGCCTTTGAAAACTTCCTTTTCTTGATCAAACTCAAAACCCTAATTTTGACTGTATGGGAGACTGTTGCACTGCACAACCCTTGGGGAATTTTGTAGCTTGGCTTGGCAATTTCTTGAGGAATATGGGAGGGCAAATTTTGGGGTATAACAGTTGCCCCTGTTCAATCTTCTTAGACCTGAGGATGCAGATTGGCTGACGTGCCTTTCGTAATCCGAGGGTAGAAGATGATTGGACACTAGAGTGCCCAGAAATTTGCGCTCACATGTTAGCAGTGTGATGGAAATGGGCTTATAGATGCCATTTGGAGGTTGTTGGATAGGATGATGGGCTTATAGATGCCATCTGAATGTTGATTGCGTGGGAGATTCCTTAGCGAGAACCTGCATACCTGCAAAACAGAAAAATGAGTACCTGACACGTTGCAGGAGCTGATTTTTAGATGCTTGGTATTGATGTGTCCTGACTGGTTACAGGAGCTGAGTCTGGAGCTTCAAACGGCGATGAAAGAACCAGGGATGATTACCACCTTAGCATGAATGGTAAGAGAACCTTAGGCGATTTTAACTTCAACAACGCTTGTTGAGAAAAACATCTTGGGTGACTTTAACTTCAATAACGCTTGTTGAGAAAAATCTTGGTGACTTTAACTTCAACGACGCTCGTTGAGAAAAATCTGGGGGATTTTAACTTCAACAACGCTCGTTGAGAAAAAATCTGGGTGATTTTATCTTCAACAACGCTCGTTGAGAAAATCTGGGTGATTTTAACTTCAACAACGCTCGTTGAGAAAAATCTGGGGTGTCTTCTAGCTGGATAAGAATCAGGGAGATCTTAGGGTCGATCTGACTGAACCAGAGAAGGCCTTTGACTGGATAAGCATCAGGAAAATCTTGGGACGATTTAACTGAACCGGTCTAGGTCTTGAAATGTCTTCAACTGGATAAGCATCAGGGAGATCTTAGGGTCGATCTGACTGAACCAGAGAAGGCCTTTGACTGGATAAGCATCAGGAAAATCTTAGGGTCGATTTAACTGAACCGGTCTAGGTCTTGAAATGTCTTCAGCTGGATAAGCATCAGGGAGATCTTAGGGTCGATCTGACTGAACCAGAGAAGGCCTTTGACTGGATAAGCATCAGGAAAATCTTAGGGTCGATTTAACTGAACCGGTCTAGGTCTTGAAATGTCTTCAACTGGATAAGCATCAGGGAGATCTTAGGGTCGATCTGACTGAACCAGAGAAGGCCTTTGACTGGATAAGCATCAGGAAAATCTTGGGACGATTTAACTGAACCGGTCTAGGTCTTGAAATGTCTTCAACTGGATAAGCATCAGGGAGATCTTAGGGTCGATCTGACTGAACCAGAGAAGGCCTTTGACTGGATAAGCATCAGGAAAATCTTGGGACGATTTAACTAAACCGGTCTAGGTCTTGAAATGTCTTCAGCTGGATAAGCATCAGGGAGATCTTAGGGTCGATCTGACTGAACCAGAGAAGGCCTTTGACTGGATAAGCATCAGGAAAATCTTGGGACGATTTAACTGAACCGGTCTAGGTCTTGAAATGTCTTCAACTGGATAAGCATCAGGGAGATCTTAGGGTCGATCTGACTGAACCAGAGAAGGCCTTTGACTGGATAAGCATCAGGAAAATCTTGGGATGATTTAACTGAACCGGTCTAGGTCTTGAAATGTCTTCAGCTGGATAAGCATCAGGGAGATCTTAGGGTCGATCTGACTGAACCAGAGAAGGCCTTTGACTGGATAAGCATCAGGAAAATCTTGGGACGATTTAACTGAACCGGTCTAGGTCTTGAAATGTCTTCAACTGGATAAGCATCAGGGAGATCTTAAGGTCGATCTGACTGAACCAGAGAAGGCCTTTGACTGGATAAGTGTAACACCCCGTTTTCAATTAATTGATTTATTTAAATTTGGGAATTTATTTTATTAGAATTAATAAAATAAGAAGAATTATTTATTTTGGAGTATTTGAGGAAAATAAAAGAAATAAGGAATATTGAGATTTTTAAGTCATTGGGCTTAGATGTTGTTAGTAAAGAGTGGGGGTGCAGAGAAATAAAGTTATGTTTGGGACTTAGGCCATTTTCTCATTTTTGGTTTTCACGTAAGAACAGAAGTTGGAATTTGGGAAAATAGAACTCTGAAGAACGGAGAACGAAGAACATCGCTCAAGAACTCAAAGCTGCTAATTGATAAGGTAAGGGGGGTTTATACTCGATTTATATTTGTTTATGGGTTTATGTACGGTTGATTCGGGTAATTGTAGGAAAATCCCAATTGTTAGATGTTTCTAGGGATCGATAACCGTAGGACTGAACCTTGTTAGAAAAGGGTTAGGTTCCCAATTTTTATGAATCGATTAAGAGTTTTAAGTCCCAAATGAGGAATTGGGAGTATATATCATGATCGTGAATTTACCTTGGAAGTTGTAGGGATAACCTCAGTGTCAGTAGAATTCCCCAAAAGGACGGTTAATCCCCGATTAAGGTTATTATAATAATTGTTGGTAAATTGGATATTGTGGTGTTGTTGTGAATTATGCAAACTCGATGCGTTAGGTACTGAAATGCGCGTTTTGGCGGACGTTTTCCCGCGTTTGGACTGCTGTTTCTGAGCTGCTGCAGGTTCAGGAAAATCCTGTACGCGCTCAGCAACACGGGCCGTGTTGCACAACACGGGTGCCCGTGTTGCTCTTCTGTGTTGGAACAGGGTATGCTTCTGGTTGCACGACACGGGCCGTGTTGCACAACACGGGTACCCGTGTCAGAGCCCCTGTACTGATGAAAATAAAATGTGCATTTTTCTGGACGTGCTGCACAACACGGGCCGTGTTGCACAACACGGGTGCCCGTGTTGCTCTGCTGTGATGATTTTCTGAATTTTTGATTTCAGTGTTTTGATGTTGGATTTTTACTGCCATGCTTTTAGATATGTTATCGAGCATGAATTATGATATAATTGATGTGATTGGTTGATGTTTGAATAGTATGCTGAGTGAGTACATGCTATTCGTAACTTGATATGATTGATGTTTAAATGGTATGCTGAGTGGTTACATGCTATTTCATATCATGTTAAGTTTGATATTGTTGATGTGCATGATATGTTGATCGATGTTCATAGTATGCTGAGTGTTACATACTTACATATCATGTTGCATTTGTTAATTCCCATTGTGTGGAATTAACATGGTGGCCAATATACGTGTCCGCGATTTAATGGAACGTTGAGGTGGTAGCCGTGTCCGCGATATAATGGAACGGTGAGTTATCCGTGACCCGCGATTTAATGGGGCGGTGGAGTGGTACCACATGCATGGGTGTGTTGCATTAACTTGAATATAACATGAATGGATGATTTTTCCAATGTTATATTTGATTGTTTGTATGCACGTGTGATTGATAAATGGTTGATGATGTTTGATGAATATTTGCAAATATGAAAGGCAATATGTCATGGATATATGAATTGTAAAGGTTTTGTAAACTATGAAATATGCTAACTATTGGGTGATGCTTATGATTTCGTGAATTGATTGTTATGAATGTATAACCAAATGTATATTTGAGAAGCTCACCCTTACTGTTGAATATTTCAGATTGAGGAGCTTCGCTCAGGTGCTTGGCGAAGGCTTATCGTGTCTAGTTTAGTTTCGTTTTAGTATGTCCGGGTCATGCTCTGATAGTTGTAACTCCGGGAACGTTTGGTTGTCGAGCTGCTTTAGTCAGACTCGTTTATTTTCTTTTAATTGTTATAATATGACGTTGACTTTTCCAGGTGTTAATCCCTGATGATTTTGGAAAATATTATAACATTTGATTTTATTAAATAAATTATTCCGCTGTGTAGACATGTATGAGTTACCACTAAAATTATGCATGACAGGAATTTATTTTATTAAAAGAGAATTGTAGCATTCCTCGATTATTACATGTACTCTGAGTTTATAATTTTAATATTTGCGAAAATTATATGCGGGTTTTAGAGGGTGTTACAATAGTGGTATCAGAGCATAGTCGGTCGTTGCGACCAGAGTCTTGAGTCAGTCATTCCTTTTGTATGCGATTAGTGTAAGGCAACACTGTCGATACTGTATTCTGATATGGAGTATGTTTTAATTCTCAGGAATATGGCTGGAAGAGGTAATGGACGAAATGATGCTGCACTCGCTGAGGCTTTGGGGATGTTAGCTGGTGTACTTGCTGGAAACCCAACTGGAGGCGTGATTGGTGCTGATAGGCAATTGGGAAATTTCCAGAGGAACAATCCTCCGTTGTTCAAAGGTACACATGACCCCGAAGGTGCTCAGAAGTGGCTGAAGGAAATCGAAAGGATTTTCCGCGTGATTGATTGTGCTGAAGATCTGAAAGTCAGATATGGTACGCATATGTTGGCAGAAGAGGCCGACGACTGGTGGGTTGCCACAAGGACTGAAATGGTTCAGGATGGAGAGGCACTGACTTGGGCTAACTTCAGAAGGGCTTTTCTGAGGAGGTACTTTCCTGAAGATGTTCGGGGAAGAAAGGAAATTGAATTTTTGGAGCTTAAGCAGGGCAATTTGACTGTTAGTGAGTATGCTACTAAGTTCACTGAGCTGGCAAAGTATTATGCACACTACAACAATGATGAGGCTGGAGAATTCTCTAAGTGTATCAAATTTGAGAATGGTCTCCGAGATGAGATTAAGCAGGGAATCAGGTACCAGCGTATTCGTAGATTTTCTGATCTGGTGGATTGTAGCAGAATCTTGGAAGAAGATATTACCAAGAATAGGTCGTCTCACTCTCGTGGGGCTGTTGACAAAAGAGGAAAGCAACATATGGACCGTGGCAAGCCATATGGTAGAGATAACCAGAGATCAGGCAGTTGGAAAAGGCCTAGTGGGGGAGATTCTAAGGCTCCTATCAGATGCTACAGGTGTGGTGAGTCTGGTCATCACATTCGAGATTGCAAGAGTGATGAGAAGAAGTGCTATAAATGTGGAAAGGCTGGTCATCTGTCTATTGATTGCAAAGGGAAGTCTGTTACTTGTTACAATTATGGCGAAGAAGGTCACATTCGTCCGCAGTGTCCTAAGCCTAGGAAGGATCAGTCAGGTGGAAAAGTGTTCGCTTTGTCTGGATCTGAGACTACCCCAGAGGATCGATTGATTAAAGGTACGTGTTTTATTCATGGCACACCTTTAGTTGCAATTATTGATACTGGTGCAACTCATTCTTTCATTTCTTTGGATTGTGCTGAGAGGTTGAAACTGGACATATCTGGTATGCGAGGTAGCATGGTTGTTGATACTCCTGCATCGGGTTCAGTGACAACTTCACTCGTATGTAGGAATTGTCCTATTGAGATTTTTGGTAGAGGTTTCGGTATGGATTTAGTGTGCCTACCGCTTGAACAAATTGATATTATCCTTGGGATGAACTGGTTGGAATTTAACCGGGTTCATCTGAACTGCTTTGCTAAGACGGTGATTTTCCCAGAAGCAGTTGGTGTCGAGAATTTGACTATGACTGCTAGACAGGTGCAAGAAGCAATGGAAGATGGTGCTAATGTGTTTATGTTACTTGCTTCGTTAGATGCAACAGGAAAGGTCAGGAGTAGTGAATTGCCAGTGGTGTGTGATTTTCCAGAAGTCTTTCCTGATGATGTTGGCGAGTTACCTCCAGAGAGAGAGGTGGAATTTTCTATAGATTTGATTCCTGGTACGAGACCGGTGTCGATGGCGCCATATCGTATGTCTGCGTCTGAATTGGCTGAATTGAAGAGTCAGTTGGAAGATTTACTGGAGAAGAAGTTTATTCGTCCAAGTGTTTCGCCTTGGGGTGCCCCGGTGTTGTTGGTTAAGAAGAAAGAAGGTTCTATGAGACTGTGTGTTGATTACAGGCAATTGAACAAGGTAACCATTAAGAATCGGTATCCGTTACCGAGGATTGATGATTTAATGGACCAACTAATTGGAGCCAGTGTATTCAGTAAGATTGACTTGAGATCTGGATATCATCAGATTCGTGTGAAAGCGGAAGATATTCAGAAGACTGCTTTTCGAACGAGGTATGGGCATTATGAATATTCTGTTATGCCGTTCGGAGTTACTAATGCACCTGGTGTTTTCATGGAATATATGAACAGGATTTTTCATCCGTATCTGGATAAGTTTGTTGTGGTTTTTATTGATGACATTCTGATTTATTCCAAGAATGACAAAGAGCATGCGGAACATCTCAGAATTGTGTTAGAATTGTTGAAAGATAGGAAGTTGTATGCAAAGTTGTCCAAATGTGAGTTCTGGCTGAATGAAGTTAGTTTTCTTGGACATGTGATTTCTAAGAATGGTATTGCAGTGGATCCTACGAAAGTAGAAGCGGTATCTCAGTGGGAAGCGCCGAAGACTGTTTCTGAAATCAGAAGTTTTCTTGGTCTTGCAGGTTATTACAGAAAGTTTATCGAAGGATTCTCAAAGTTAGCATTGCCGTTGACGAAGTTGACTCGTAAAGGACAAGCATTTATTTGGGATTCTGATTGTGAGAAAGGTTTCCAAGAATTGAAGCGGAGATTGACTAGTGCTCCTATTCTGATTTTGCCGAATCCGGTGGAATCTTTTGTGGTCTATTGTGATGCATCTCTGTTGGGTTTAGGTGGTGTTTTAATGCAGAATCAGCAGGTAGTTGCGTATGCTTCGAGACAGTTGAAGGTCCATGAAAGGAACTATCCTACTCATGACTTAGAGTTGGCAGCAGTTGTGTTTGTCTTGAAATTGTGGAGACATTATCTGTATGGTTCGAGATTTGAAGTGTATAGTGATCATAAGAGTTTGAAGTATCTTTTCGATCAGAAAGAGCTCAATATGAGGCAAAGAAGGTGGTTGGAATTTCTCAAAGATTATGATTTTGGTTTGAATTACCATCCTGGTAAAGCAAATGTAGTTGCAGATGCTTTGAGCAGGAAGTCCTTGCATATGTCTATGATGATGGTTCGTGAATTGGATTTAATTGAACAATTCCGAGATTTGAGTCTAGTTTGTGAAAGTACTCCGAAGTGTGTTCGTTTGGGCATGTTGAAACTTACTAGTGGTATTCTAGAAGAGATCAGGATCGAGCAGAAATCCGATGTTAATTTAGTTGATAAATTAACATTGATCAACCAAGGTCAAGGTGGTGAGTTTAGAATTGATGAAAATGATGTTATGAGATTTGGCGATAGAGTTTGTGTTCCGGATGTTGCATAAATCAAGAAGAGTATATTAGAGGAAGGACATCGCAGTGGGATGAGTATTCATCCGGGTGCCACGAAAATGTATCATGATTTGAAGAAATTGTTTTGGTGGCCGAGAATGAAAAAGGAAATAGCTGAATTTGTGTATGCATGTTTAATCTGTCAGAAATCGAAGATTGAGCATCAAAAGCCGTCTGGAGTTATGCAACCAATGTTTATTCCAGAATGGAAGTGGGATAGTATTTCTATGGATTTTGTATCTGGGTTGCCGAGGACTCCTATGAATTGTGAAGCGATATGGGTCGTTGTGGATAGGTTGACTAAGTCTGCTCATTTTATACCGGTGCGAATGGATTACTCGATGGAGAGATTGGCACAGTTGTATATTGAGAAAATAGTGAGTTTGCATGGAGTTCCTTCTAGCATTGTGTCAGATAGAGATCCGAGGTTCACTTCGAAATTTTGGGAAGGATTGCAGAAGGCTTTGGGTACTAAATTGAGGTTGAGTTCAGCTTACCATCCTCAGACTGATGGACAGACGGAGAGGACGATTCAATCGTTGGAAGATTTATTGCGTGCTTGTGTTTTAGAGCAGGGTGGAGCTTGGGATAGCTATTTGCCATTGATTGAGTTTACTTATAACAATAGTTACCATTCGAGTATTGGTATGGCTCCGTTTGAGGCATTGTATGGTAGACGGTGTAGAACGCCTTTGTGTTGGTATGAATCTGGAGAGAGTTCGGTAGTTGGACCAGAGATTGTTCAGCAGACTACTGAAAAGATCAAATTGATTCAAGAGAAGATGAGAGCTTCTCAGAGTCGTCAGAAAAGTTATCATGATAAGAGGAGAAAGAATTTAGAATTCAGTGCTGGAGATCATGTGTTTATGAGAGTTACTCCGATGACAGGTATTGGTCGAGCGTTGAAATCTAAGAGGTTGACTCCACGTTTTATTGGTCCGTTTCAGATTACGGAAAGAGTTGGAGAAGTTGCTTATCGCATTGCTTTACCTCCGAGACTTGCGAATTTGCACGATGTTTTTCATGTTTCTCAGCTGAGGAGATACATTCCAGACCCATCTCATGTAATCCAAATAGATGATGTACAGGTAAGAGATAACCTGACAGTAGAAACATTGCCTATGAGGATAGAAGATCGGGAAGTGAAACAGTTAAGAGGTAAAGAGATAGCATTAGTGAAGGTTGCTTGGGGAGGTCCAGCAGATGGAAATATCACTTGGGAGCTGGAGAGCCAGATGAAAGAGGCTTATCCGGAGCTGTTCGTCTAAGGTATGTTTTCGAGGACGAAAACTCTTTTAGTGGGGGAGAGTTGTAACACCCCGTTTTCAATTAATTGATTTATTTAAATTTGGGAATTTATTTTATTAGAATTAATAAAATAAGAAGAATTATTTATTTTGGAGTATTTGAGGAAAATAAAAGAAATAAGGAATATTGAGATTTTTAAGTCATTGGGCTTAGATGTTGTTAGTAAAGAGTGGGGGTGCAGAGAAATAAAGTTATGTTTGGGACTTAGGCCATTTTCTCATTTTTGGTTTTCACGTAAGAACAGAAGTTGGAATTTGGGAAAATAGAACTCTGAAGAACGGAGAACGAAGAACATCGCTCAAGAACTCAAAGCTGCTAATTGATAAGGTAAGGGGGGTTTATACTCGATTTATATTTGTTTATGGGTTTATGTACGGTTGATTCGGGTAATTGTAGGAAAATCCCAATTGTTAGATGTTTCTAGGGATCGATAACCGTAGGACTGAACCTTGTTAGAAAAGGGTTAGGTTCCCAATTTTTATGAATCGATTAAGAGTTTTAAGTCCCAAATGAGGAATTGGGAGTATATATCATGATCGTGAATTTACCTTGGAAGTTGTAGGGATAACCTCAGTGTCAGTAGAATTCCCCAAAAGGACGGTTAATCCCCGATTAAGGTTATTATAATAATTGTTGGTAACTTGGATATTGTGGTGTTGTTGTGAATTGTGCAAACTCGATGCGTTAGGTACTGAAATGCGCGTTTTGGCGGACGTTTTCCCGCGTTTGGACTGCTGTTTCTGAGCTGCTGCAGGTTCAGGAAAATCCTGTACGCGCTCAGCAACACGGGCCGTGTTGCACAACACGGGTGCCCGTGTTGCTCTTCTGTGTTGGAACAGGGTATGCTTCTGGTTGCACGACACGGGCCGTGTTGCACAACACGGGTACCCGTGTCAGAGCCCCTGTACTGATGAAAATAAAATGTGCATTTTTCTGGACGTGCTGCACAACACGGGCCGTGTTGCACAACACGGGTGCCCGTGTTGCTCTGCTGTGATGATTTTCTGAATTTTTGATTTCAGTGTTTTGATGTTGGATTTTTACTGCCATGCTTTTAGATATGTTATCGAGCATGAATTATGATATAATTGATGTGATTGGTTGATGTTTGAATAGTATGCTGAGTGATTACATGCTATTCGTAACTTGATATGATTGATGTTTAAATGGTATGCTGAGTGGTTACATGCTATTTCATATCATGTTAAGTTTGATATTGTTAATGTGCATGATATGTTGATCGATGTTCATAGTATGCTGAGTGTTACATACTTACATATCATGTTGCATTTGTTAATTCCCATTGTGTGGAATTAACATGGTGGCCAATATACGTGTCCGCGATTTAATGGAACGTTGAGGTGGTAGCCGTGTCCGCGATATAATGGAACGGTGAGTTATCCGTGACCCGCGATTTAATGGGGCGGTGGAGTGGTACCACATGCATGGGTGTGTTGCATTAACTTGAATATAACATGAATGGATGATTTTTCCAATGTTATATTTGATTGTTTGTATGCACGTGTGATTGATAAATGGTTGATGATGTTTGATGAATATTTGCAAATATGAAAGGCAATATGTCATGGATATATGAATTGTAAAGGTTTTGTAAACTATGAAATATGCTAATTATTGGGTGATGCTTATGATTTCGTGAATTGATTGTTATGAATGTATAACCAAATGTATATTTGAGAAGCTCACCCTTACTGTTGAATATTTCAGATTGAGGAGCTTCGCTCAGGTGCTTGGCGAAGGCTTATCGTGTCTAGTTTAGTTTCGTTTTAGTATGTCCGGGTCATGCTCTGATAGTTGTAACTCCGGGAACGTTTGGTTGTCGAGCTGCTTTAGTCAGACTCGTTTATTTTCTTTTAATTGTTATAATATGACGTTGACTTTTCCAGGTGTTAATCCCTGATGATTTTGGAAAATATTATAACATTTGATTTTATTAAATAAATTATTCCGCTGTGTAGACATGTATGAGTTACCACTAAAATTATGCATGACAGGAATTTATTTTATTAAAAGAGAATTGTAGCATTCCTCGATTATTACATGTACTCTGAGTTTATAATTTTAATATTTGCGAAAATTATATGCGGGTTTTAGAGGGTGTTACAATAAGCATCAGGAAAATCTTGGGACGATTTAACTGAACCAGACAAGGTCTTGGAATGTAGCTTGAGAACTTAACTGAATCTTTCCTGAAAGGTAAAAGTCAGTCATATGCAATGCATGATATGGATCAAGCAATGATGTTCTCAACATAAATGAGATTTGTAAGATATGATGTGTACATGCATGCTATAATGATGTATGTGATGTTTTATGTATGTTTTTGTCTAGGAAAGTGAATCCTTGACGGGTGCCGGGAAGTTGTATCCTGGGTTGATGTCGAAGAATAGGTTTTGCTTCCGCTGGGGATGATAACTGCAAGGATACCGGTAGGAGAAGATGACTCCGTTGCGGAATAAACTTGGCGAATGGAAGATTCTGCGGGGAGAAAAGATACTCTAGCGATCATGCTGGGAAGCAATACTCTGTGGGGATAGAGATGCTTTGCTGAGTGTTGATAGTAGTAATTTGCTGGCGATATCCTTGTTGTACTGAAAGTGTTGATGGACTTCGCTGGGGTGAGGAAAGAACTACGTTGACGACGACCTTTCCGTGGCTTTTGGCTGAGGATAACCCAGTTATATCCTGTTGAGGAAATAACTCTTTAAATCAAGCCAGACGACGCGTTCGTGTTCTGTGAAGGATAAGCTTCCAGAATTTACTGGGGATAAGCTTACTGCTTGGGGAGATGAATTCCATCTTTCCTGGGGAACTTGGATGGGACTCTCCTGGGGAAGTTTTGATATGCTGGGGAAGTGATTCCTTTGAATGTTGATGTATGCCGCCGGGGAACAATCTTTAGACCAAGACTGTCAGGGATGCTTGTTAAGAATGTGTGCTGTTGGGGAAGGTTGAGATCTGTGGGAGGATACCCAACTTCCTTAAGGTTGATAACTGCTTTGCTTGAGGAGAGTATACTGCTTGCTGGCTCGCTCTCTGGGGAATTAAGATACCTGGTTGTGTTCTTCAGCTGAACCTACTTTGATACCTTGGAGGATAGAACAACTGGATTGCTTAGACAACTCTTTATTGCCCCTGTTTCTGTGGGAGAAGATACCTGTGGCGGTGCTGATAGTTATTGATGAACAAACCTTCTTCTGGTAGGCCAGTGACAAGATGCCGGGACATAGTCGTACGCTTTAATCCCTAACTTTTTCCTGGACCGCCCTTTCGGGTTTTCAGTCCACCGGGGTACCCATTTTTGCCCAAGCCGCCTTTCCAGGTTTTCGACTTGCCGGGTGTACAGATTTTTTCATTTCATCCCTTCGTTTTGCCCGAACCCTTTTGGTTCGCCGGGAAGCCCTTAGGTATGTCAACCTAGCGGGTCTTTGATTATGCGCAGTATTTTTTCGACTATGTCCGTGTCCTCAGGATGTAGGGAATTGCCCCTGTTAGAAGTGTTTTTGTCGTGTCACCAGAAGATGTCTGATCGGGCCAGATTCATTGTTGGAATGCCCCAGATGACTCAGGTGGAGATTTGCCCCAGGCTATTTGGCCTTTGAGAGATTCTCCGAATCTTGATTGGATTGCCCCAGATGGTAGACCATGATCATGCCGTGCCCCTTGATTGGAGATACTCTTGTTCATTAGACTTTCGTCATGCGAATTTCTATGCTGTTCAAACAAAAAGTCATATGCAAACAAAGTTATATCAAAAATGCAAAGCTTATGTCTGTCTTGAAGTTTTTGAAAATGCATTCTTTTCATAAAACAAGTGATTGTTTGTAAAACGTGATGTCAACTCGTTATTTTATTGCGAGCCTTAAGGAGTCAGGATACCTTTTGTAACAGTATGCTTTCGAACTAACCCATACTTCAGCTAGGACTTTTAAGAGTTATAACGTGGCCTGGTTCACGGTTTAAGAAACAAAGAATAAAGGCTCAAATTATTTGTACCCACCCACTCTTCGTGACGTTCTTCAAACCTAAACCCAGTTGATCACGCGTTAGACCTAGTTTGAGTTTTTGCTCTGATGTTCCAGTGATGGTTCAGATATTGATAACTTATTTTGAATCGGCAGTCATTCCTTTTTGTCAAGAGTTTGTATGACCTCTTTTCTTGTCTAATTTCGTTATCCCTGTTTTTTGCCTGAGCCGTTTCCCTTTTGGAATTACAGTCAGCGGGATGCCCCAGTTTTGTAAGTCTCCTTCGTGGGTTTTGACTTAATGGGTTTTTATTTTGAGAAATGACGACTGCCTATCTTTATGATTATTTAATCACTGTCTTTTGTTTTGTGAGGACCTCTTTGGTGCTATTCGTTGTGCACTTGGATCAACTGAGAGAACTACCCTGCCCCAGGTTATGATGAAGGGTTTTAAATTTTGAAAAGAAAAACTCCTACTTCTTTGGCTCAAAGGGGTTGACGAGGGATTATCATCCTTATAACTCCAGTGTTTAGGGATTGAAACAATGCCTGTACCTCATCAGCGGGGTCTGTTCAAAAGCATACTGTAAAGATAGCGGTATCGTTTTCGTCATCCTCCCTCAAGAGGCTTAGAATTATTAATCGAGAGTTGACATCAGAAAAAATATGAAAACAATTTGTATATAGTGAATACGAATATATTGCTTCAGAACAGACATATGCGATGCATTAATGAAATAACAATGAATAAATGTTTGAACAAAAGAAAATTGCAACTTGAACATTCGAATGAACAAAGCTTTCCAGTCTCAGGATTTGTCACTTCAGATGGAAGATTCTCAGCAGAAGAATTTCATTTGGCCACCCGGCATGAACTCCAGCACCCTTCCGTCGACCAAGTCCTGGATCTTGTTCTTCAAGCTCCAACAGTCATCAGTGTCATGTCCAGGACTGTCAGAATGGTAGGCACATCTTTTATCAGGGTTATAAGTAGGAGCAGAGGTGCCAAGATTCTGGGGAGGACCTTTCAAAGTAATCAGATTGGCCTCCAATAAGTGTTTCAGCATTAGAGATGGTGGTATGCCAGTCTCAGTGAAATGTCTTCCAGGAGTGTATCGCTTGCGCCGATTACCCCGTTGATGCTGGGCTTGTGAAGTAGTAGCAATTTAGAGAGGTCTATTCATTGGGCCCGGCCTTTGCCCTCTTGGAAGCTGTTCCATGACTTGGTCCCTGACTTGGGTTGGTTGCTTCATATCTTGATGAAGCTGACTGATCATGGCCCTCAGTTCTCCTTGCTCCTGAGCTAAACCTTGAATGAGGGTCCTTTGCCCCAGCATCTGGGTCTTCAATGTGTCTACCTCAGCTTGTAGACGTTTCAGCTGTTCGTCTTTGTCATCCTCAGCATTGACCAAAGTCCCCGTGAGAAGTGTCCTTAACTCCTCCTGCCCCTTGGATAAATTCAGGAGGATGTCCCCGAGCCGAGCCTCTTGAGCAAGAAGGTCCTGGTTGTCTTGTTGTGAAGCCATTGCTGAAATAAACAGCGGGACAGGTAAGTGACCTGCAACAAAGATACCTGTTATGTAAGGATGAGTATGATATGCATGCAATGTTTTCAAGGATCTCGCGGGGTAAACAAGAAAATTTGTTAGCATTGGAATTTAGAGCTTGATTGAAGGACACCCATGTTATTGAGAACTCTTCTTCAAGAGTCAAAGGCTCACCATATCAAGTGGGTCATAGCCCCTGACTTTAGTCATCATGTCTGGTTTTGATTTCCAAACAACCTTGGTTAGGGAACCTTCTTCAGGAGTCAGAGCTCACCATATCAAGTGGGTCATAGCCTCTGACAACATTGGCTAGAGGAAAATAAATCCTCTTTGCCCCTTGCTGGGCAGTTGGTTCATCATGACCTGCATCACAAGCCCTTGAGATCCTTGAAATGGGTTAGGATGTATGCAATGGTATGCAATGGTATGATGTCATGCTATGCATGGGGTGATGTAGGTAAACCCTGCTATGAGTCCCAATTAAGGACTATAAACAGACCCTGCAAGAAATTCAGTATACTTTGTTATGAGTCCCAATTAAGGACTATAAACAAAACCTGCAAGAAATTTGGTAAACCTTGTCATGAGTCCTAGCTAAGGACTATAAACAAAACCTGTAAGTAGTTCATGTGTCAGCTAACAAGCATGCAAGTAGGCAAGTACAAAGGCACACAAGTCACACAAAAGAGCCCTTAGAGTTTAGGCCAGCATGAAGTTTGGGGTACTACCCTCTTGAAGTGGGTGGGTTCAACCTGTCCTAATCAAAGTAACCGGGTTCTAAGGTTCCCAATATCACGGGACTGCTTTCATTGTTCATCGTTTCGATTTAGCCACTGAACTGGCGACCGAAATATTCCAGGAAAGCAACCCTCAATTGAGTGTAGTATCGAGTATCAACCAACCTCGGACTGCACCAAAGTCAGTTATCTCACTACCCTAAAGAGGCCAAGATTGTTCAATTAAGGTTCCTAAGGTCTGTTGATGCTTCACAACACCCCGCGGAGGCCCCGTACTCTCCTTGACTGAACTCAAGGGTTACCGGTACACACCAAAGTGCCACATCAACGTAGCAGACTGTTTCAACCATGTCGGTATACCCCGCACAGTTCCCTCACAGCCTTGTTGCTACTTTCTAAGAAGGTATCCCCCAGATCCGGGTTAGGATCTATAGAACTCCCAAGCAACCCACAATTTAAAGCACACAAGGAAAACAATTGAAAACAAAGTTATGAACTAGCCCTAAGGTATACCTCACTTTAAGTTTAATATCCCCAGCAGAGTCGCCAGTTCTGTGATCGGTGGATCTGGAACTGACTGTTTAACGCTGGTTCGCGAAATGTCGCGGAAGCAAGAGTCGCCACCGTCTTTTATTTTCTCCAAATGGAAAGGACAAAAGCACAGAAAAATTCCTTAAAAGAGATTGCTCTCGGTTCGGGAGGTAGGTTATAGAAAGGGAAGGTGTTAGCACCCTTTCTATCCATGGTTATCCATGGGCTCTTAGATACTTGCTCAATGTGTTTTCAAAATGTTTGCTTGCTTTTCAATGTGGGTTTCAAAAATATTCTTTGAAAAGTTTCAGTTCAACTCGTACGTCAGAGTGTTTGAAAAGTTTGTTTTGAAAGTTTTTGAAAGTGTGTTGGTGTGAAAAGTATTTTGATTTGTTTGAAGAGAGCAAGTATCCATGAGTCGTCTACCTACCCTAAGGAATTCGTCTGTGTAAATGTCCTTTAAAGTAATGCCATCCCACCATTGAGAGGTAGGTAGCACCACCGTTGGAGGTGTTCGGGTCAATTCGAGTTTTAGGGACGTGGTGATCACCAGAGCAATGGGAAGACACCTTAGAAGCTACCCTCATGCCAGGTTCCCGGATCATGAGGACTTACTAAGACGTCCTCTACTCGACGATCACCTTTCGAGGCAAGGCAACAGTGAGGCGTACCCTAGGGGTGGTGTGTGCGAATTGTGTGTCATGTTTCAGTTATTTGTCTTGTCATGTTTATTTGTGTTCTACGCTTGATTTTAATTAAGACATTCATTCTTGCATGCTTTTTAACAGTTTAAATATTTGCGGAAAAAATAAATCTAAGGCTATTACAAATGGCGCGGGTCCACATCGCCAAAATAAACCGGACCCGATTTGACTGAAAGTAAATAAAGTAAAAGAAATAAAAGTACGAAAAGTATAAATTGTTACAAGGCTTTGGGACATGTACATAATGAATAATAAGCGATAAAGTAAATGTGCGAAATAAAATAATTAAGACAATGGGCGTTGGACCCTTTTGCAAAAAATTAAATTTAATGAGGAATTAGAATTAAAAAAAAGAATGTTTTTGGTATTTTTGTATTTTTTAAGATTTAAAAGAAAAAAAGAACTTTTTAGAATGAAATTTGAAATGCAAATCCTAATTCTAATGTTTTTTAGTTATTGTGAAAATGTTATATTAATCTAAATTAAACCCTAATTTTTACTTATGTACATTTAATTATAAAAATAAATAAATAAATAAATAATATTGTGATAAAAAAAGAAAAATTTAAAAGGTATAAAAAGTCATTAAACCTAATGCTATATTTTTGGATTTTTAGTTATTAAGAAAGTATTAAAATCTAACCTAAAATGCAACCCTAGTTTAATTATGAAAATTACTAATATTATGGCAAAAAACAAGGAAAGTTAAAAGGAATAAAAAAAGTCATTAACCTAATGCTACATTTTTGGATTTTTTTATGGAAGAAAGAATTAAAGTTAAAAAAACCTAATTAAACTAAATAATTTACATATTAATTATTTACAAGAAAATAAATAAAATAAATATTTTTCATGCTTTTTATCCTTTTTCTGATTTTTTGTGATGTTTTTATATTTTGTAAAGAAAACAATTAATTAATTAAAACAATGAAGATAAATAAAAAAAAATAAATTATGAAAAGCAAAGCAAACCAGGGGGGGATAGCCCCAAATTGTGAGGTGTTGATCCAAGAACATTGGCCCATTAAGCCTGAGGTTTGTTGACCTTTTCAATTCGTGTGTGATGCGTTGACTGGCACTTATTGTGTTCTTCAATCTGTAACCCTTGATCTGGATGCTTTGGGCACGTGGATGGTGATTTCTGGGCGTGCATGAGTCTTGCAATGGGAGTGCTGCATAGGAATTAGTATTGAAAAATAATATGAGATTTTACACAGACCTGGGATTTGAACCCAGGTCATGAGAGTCACAAGCGTATGTCCCTGCCAGCTGAGCCACTAAGTTTCATTTAATATATAATGGCTATTAAATAATAAAAAGAACAAACAAGACATTAATGATTCCGCGCGCGCATTTTCAAATTCCCCCAATCCGCTTGTGCCACGCTATCATCGTCTTCATCCCCTGAAACATAAAAAAACGAAGGCCACGGTTTTGCAAGTGTGGCGTTAGACTGCCTTTGGAAAAACAGCGATTAGCGCTATAGTGCATATAAATTGATCGCGAGGCTTGTGTCTTCTTCGTCTTGATGAGCTGATTGCAACGGCATAAGTCTGGAGCCCTAATTTTACTGTATTGTGAAAGCCCTAAATCAAGCTCTGAAAAACCCTAGAATATGAAAATGGTAGAATCGCGTATGGCCAATGAAAACTCAATTGAACATGATGGTTAGTCTCAAAACATTGTGGTAAACATGAATCAATGGACAAAATGCTGTAAAAACGTTTAAATCATGATGCACGATTTTGGAAATTTTGCTATACAGTTCGAGCTCTAACTACCGATTCTTGGAGGTTGGCTTGTTGTTTGTGATTGATACACGTTCAGAATTTGTCCAGGAAGCTATTAGAATCAGTCTTAGGGCTTAAAACTCACTAGAACCTTGATTTCAGAATTGAGTTATATGGCCAATTTTTCAAGTTTTCAATAAGCTTTTCAGCGCAGCATATGGTGTCCAAGGCTTAGGGTTTGACTCAGTGCTTATGATGGAAGAGAATTAGGTCATTAGTTGGCCTTTATCCATGTCCATGAGAGAATTGGTCTTAGGTCTTTTAGCATTAACAAACTTTCCTTCTTTTAAGCAAGACCAAGACTTGGTGTATAATCTAACCCTAGCATGAGTTTGTGAGTTGGCATATGATATATGGAAGCTATCCCAATTCAAATGACACTATTTCATTGACTTTTGAATTTTATTTGAATTTTTAAAGATTTAAAATGAATTAAATTATCAAAAATTAAATAAAATAGAAAAATCAATATTTGGTCTTGAAATTAATCATGGGACACGTGTGTGGCATGACAAGGCTGAATCAAGTGGAATAAAGTGGGCCCTTTTGTCAAAAATTGAAGTTTCAAGGATAGTTGACTTTTGCCATTCCACAAAAATTTCCCAACTTCTACAAGGCATAACTTGCTCAATTTTTAAGCTTTTCACATGTTCTTGGACATTTTGGAAAGGTATTTGAGTCCTCTAACCAATGCCTTTGGTCCCATGTCATTTTGATTTTCCAATCTCAAGTTATGGCCTTTGACTTAAAGTCCCTTTTTGTTGACTTTTGAAAATGACCTGTAATGTTGAAATTGATAACTTTTTGTGAGAGCATTTCTTGGACTTGAAGTATGAAGATGAGTTGTAGGAAATGTCTTTCTCTTCAAAATGAGCTTTGGATGGAATTTTTCTGATAATCCATGTGAAAGTTATGCCCTGGTCAATTTCAGTTGACTTTTTCAGCTGTCCAAATATAGCAACTTTTGCATCTTTGATGATTTCTGAGCCAAATTTTGAGAATCATGATCAAGCATTGATCAAATGATGTTTGTGGCTTCAAAATGATATGTTGACCAAAAATTTGAACTTTTGACTGTCAAATGACCATTTTGCCCCTACAGTTGACTGTAGTGCAATTTAGGGTTTTGACTGTGCAATCTTGAGCTGAATGCCTTGAAACTTGATATGAGGATGCTTGACCATGTTTGTAAGCATATGAGACTTGATTGAGCCTTTGAAAACTTCCTTTTCTTGATCAAACTCAAAACCCTAATTTTGACTGTATGGGAGACTGTTGCACTGCACAACCCTTGGGGAATTTTGTAGCTTGGCTTGGCAATTTCTTGAGGAATATGGGAGGGCAAATTTTGGGGTATAACAGGGGACTATCGAAAGGGATGTACGGTCACTAAGGCAACTGGGCAAGAACTCTTAGTAACTGTCCTAAAGCCCTAAGATCACTTTTAAACCGAGGCAACAGTCGAGAGGGTCATCGAGGGACTAATGATCTCTTTAAACTTGAGGACAACCACTAAGAATTCTCACGATCCGAGAATTGTGACCTTTATTTTCCGAGGTAACCAAGTGAGGTATACCCTAAGGGTGCAAGTGTGCAACAGTGCTTTTTTCAGATATATTTTATCTTGTGCAATTAGGGTTATCTAGGTTCAATTAATCATTATCTTTCATGCAATTCTATTAATCTAAACAATTAATAATAGTGCGAGAATTTAAAAGGCAGAAATTAAACCTAGCTATTACAGGGCCTCTGGGAGGGGGATACATAACCAAAACTTAGGAGTGTGGAAATTAAAAGCAGTAAATAAACACTAAGTTAGACTATTACAAACTATGTACATATACAATCAATTGAAAAGAATAATAAAAGTAATAAGCGCGCGAAGAATGGAAAGAACGTCTAAACCCTAAAAATGTTTAAAAGAAAATCTTTTTTTGTTCTTATTTATTTATGAAAATATTAAATTATAATAATATCCTAATTAGCTAAATTAAAAAAGGAAAGAAAAAAATTATTAATTACAATTAATTCTAATGAAACTGATATTTTTTGGTATTTTTAAAGAGAAAAAGATTTGAAATTTAATCCTAACTTCTAATTAATTTTTATTTTAAGGAAAACAAGTTAAAGTAATTAAATTACATTAATTTACAAAATTAATTTTAAAAAAAACTAATTCTATTTTTTTTGTGTTTTTTATTGATTTTATGATTAAAATAAAAACTGGTTTTAAAACAATTAAAATAAGAATAAAGAAATTGAAAAAAAACAAAATAAGATAATGGGCCTGATAGTGAAAGCAGTTTGGGGGGGTGTGGAGTTGAATTTGATTAGGCCCAGATCAAATAGCAAGCCCAATGTCCTTTTTGATTCAGTGCAACTAGCTCTTGGGGGTTTACCATGGAGGAGCGTGTCAGAGGCACTGGATCTGATCTTATAGTGATCTGATGGATGAAATCTGGAGATATATGGTGTACGTATTGGGATGCCATATACTGGAACATGTAAGAAAGGTTGGAAAAAATACAAAATTGTTGGACCTGAGATCGAACCCAGGTCCCTTCCCTCACACACTTGCATCTTTACCATTTGCGATATCCTGTTAATTCATATGTATAATAACACAATAATATTATAAGGGAAACAAGGATCAAATCCAGGTCATCAAAAACACATGCGTTCAGTGGACCCACAGGGTTTCAAACAAACCAATCAGATCCTATGAAATTGCCACGCATGCCTTCGCTTGGGTCAGAGGAGTTAACGACGCCAAAGTTGTGCTCCGGTCGTCTTCTCCGACCAACCCCGACGATCAAACCTGCAAAACATGAGGATTAAGAAGCACAAAAAGACCCTATTCCCCTTGAAATTTTCCCAGGAATCCAAATATGGCCTTAGTTTCGCCTGAAAGTACTTGTACCAATGGTACTGAAGCTCAAGCTTCTTTAAAACCTAGCTATGGTAACCTGCAATTTCAGCCCTTAAAGTCACATGTGATACGTCAAATCTCTTCTAATCATCACTATAAACATGAACGTAAACATTATATGGATTTGAATGACATGTTCTAGAAGTTTGAGAGTAGAGAAAAATTACCAATCAGAGGGATCACGTGAGGGAGTTTCTGGGCGTGTTGGGCTTGCTTAACGATGGGGAATGCTTCCTGGAGTTTTCAGGAGGAAGATTGAATGCTTGGTTTATCTTGAAAAGAGTTGAGATTGTTTTATACAAATTGCACTTTTCTTTGGAATTTTAGAGAAAGATTTCAGGGTTTGTGGAGGCAGCTGCACGTGTGTATTAGGGCTGGGATTATTGTGTTTATATATTGAATCACTTTAGGTCAACAAAAATGCCACGAGATCAAATATAATCATGTTGTTTAATATCATGAATATTTAATCCAAATTTTTAAAAATAAACAAATCTTTCCCTTCTCTTGCCTTGTGCGTTTTTTCCTTGATTTTCCAGCTTATCTTATCCATTATTTGATGAGAAAAGATTTGAAAATCATATCTTTCATTATTTCTTCTATTTATTTATTTGATTTTGTATTTTAATGGATAAAATCTCAAAACAAATAATATAAATAAAATAATGATGTATGAATTAGCTCAAAGGTTGTGGATCATGTTAGAAACAAGTTTCAAGCATGAGAAGATGGGCCCATTTGGAAAAAAAAATCAAATTTGATCAATATTGGCTTCATGCACTTTCCCAAAAATTGGTCAACTTTAGCAATGCATATCTTTCTCATTTTTAACCCTATTAGGGTGTTCTTGGACTTTTTAGAGAGCTTAGGATGTCCTCTAAACAACCCTTTTGGTTTCATCTCAATTGGATCTTCCATGTTCATGTAAGGAGCTTTGACCCAAAAGGTGTTTTTGTTAACTTTTTGAAATGACCTATAATTTCTAAGCTTATATCTTTTGATTGAGGCATTTCTTGACCTTGAAGGCTGAAGAGAAGTTGAGGGAATTGGATTCTATTCAAAATGATCCTTGGTCAGAAAATTTCTGATAAAGTATGAGAAAGTTATGCCTGGTCAAAGTTTGGTTGACTTTTCCTATAGAAACCCTAAATTGCCATTTTTGACTTTTGATGAGTTCAAAGCATTTCTTGAGGAATCATGATCAACCCTTGATCAAATAATGGATAATACTTCAAAATATTGATGTTGACCAAAAATCTTGAAGTTTGACTGTATTTGGGCCATAGTTGACTTTTGACCTAGTATAGTTGACTTTCAGGCATTTGAGCAGTTGATGAGCAAACTTGTTGTGCAGGGCATGAAACTTGGCATGGATGATCTTGAGGATATATTAGGACAATGGAGACCAATTAGGACCCTTATAACTCAACCATCTTGATGAGGAATGAAACCCTAGTTTGAGGCTTATTGTCTTAAGAGCAGGATTTGTTTGGTCAATCCTTAGTCAACTTGAGCAATTGAGGACCTCTAGGAGTATGTCTTGTGTGAAAATGGGAGGGAAAATTTTGGGGTACAACAGTGGGCATTGATTATTTTACTAAATGGATTAAAGCAATTCCTTTAGTCAATGTAGACTAGGAAAATGTCATTGAATTCATTCAAAAGCACATTATATACCGGTTTGGAATCCTTGAGACAATAACAACTGATCAAGGGTCAATCTTTATTGGGCGAAAAATGCAAGAGTTTGCTACAGAGATGGGGTTCAGACTATTAACATCTACGCCTTACTATACACAAGCTAATGGTCAAGTCGAAGCGACAAAAAAGGTAATAATCAGCTTAATAAAGAAGCATGTAGGAAAGAAGCCAAAGAATTGGCACAAGACTTTAGATCAAATTTTATGGGCTTGTCGAACTTCTCCTAAAGAAGTTACCAGAACGACACCTTTTCGACTAACTTATGGCCATGACTCAGTATTGCCAGTAGAAATTTGTCTGCAGTCAACAAGAATTCAGAAACATCAAGACGTCCCTTCTGAATCTTACTGGAACATGATGTTAGACGAATTGGTTGATTTGGATGGAGAAAGACTGAGAGCTTTGGACCTCTTAAGGTTACAAAAGAAAAGAGTGGAAAAATCTTACAATAAAAGAGTAAAACCCAAGACATTCTTGCTTGAGGACACGGTATGGAAGGTAATCCTCCCAATGGATTGAAAGGATATGAATATGGGAAAATGGTCTCCTAAATGGGAAGGACCTTTTAAGATCATCCAAACATTATCCGGTGGCGCATATGAGGTCGAAGAATTAAATTAAGATCAAAGGATCTTAAGAGTAAATGGTAAATACTTGAAAAAGTATAGACCTGTACTTCAAGAGGTTAGAATAACCAATGTTTAATCTAAATCGAGTTAAAGAGCCAAGATGGAAAATGTATTAAAAAGTCAAAATGGCTGAAAGTCATTACAAAAAATACATAATTATACAAATAAAAAACAAAGTCGAAATCAAAATGGGAGGTTGGCTTTGATTTTGAGGTATTTTATCTTCTGCAGCTCCAAACGTCTTTCACACAAAGCCTTTGACTGATGAAGAGTTTCGATTTTGGCATCTAATGCTTGGGTTCATTCAGCATATTCTAATACTTCGTTGAGTTCCTCTTGACTCTCAGAATCAATGTTGATGGCGAGAAGTTATTCCTTTCTTTTATCATTAGCAACAATCTTAGCCTCTAACTCTCTGATCTGAGCCTTCATACTAGTTGTATTTTGATCGAGTTCTTCTACTTCTTTCTGCCTGGCCTCTTGTGCCTTTGACAACTCCTTTAGCTTTGAAGCTGATTCAGCAGCAACACCCCAGGCAGCAGCTACATGGCCATCGGCCTCCTCAATTTCGCGATTGAGAGTCCTTCAACAATTGTAGTCAACTGAGACCTAATCGATGATGGAAATCAAATCCAAAATAACACTGGCAATGTCAGGTGAAGCAACAAGAAGGTCGACAACTCTTAAAGTAGTCTTTAGAAAGGAAGGAGCAGTAGGTTCTCCCTCTAAGGTCAACATTAAATCTCTTTTAAAAAGCTGCGCCTTAACCTTTTTAAGTGCCTCCTCAAGAGGAGATGTTGAAGTAGATTTTCCAGACGCAGTCGAAGCACTCTGATCAAAAGAACTTTCTCTACCCTTGAGAATGGCAGTCAAGTAGCCAAGAGGATTTTGTTGTTTCAGTAATGCCAAATCTTCCTTAGTACGAGACCCAGTCAAAGTAACTCTCTCATTTGCAACACGAGTCACATTTGCTCTGACAGATATCTGGACAGGGGCACCGTCAACATGTGCAGAATTTCCTGCTCCCCCTGTAAGGTTTTCTCTTTCATCAGTCGCCGAAATATCCTCAATTTGATTCCCTCCCGCTGGTGTGTCTTCCCTCTCCGTTTCAACTACATCATCAACAACCTCCTATTCTTCGTCTTTTTGTCCATCATCAATAGCCTGCGGAGTCCCAAGATTCGCCTGTTCCTCACTAGGAACTTATTCATTAGGCTTCCCAATGGCTTCATCTTGATGCCCAGAGGTTTGGTTCACCTTGCTAGCAGAGCTCATAAAGGATCCCTTTGCTGAATAAGGCCTATAAGTAGGATCACCCTCACTGTTTATTAAAGTGATAGATTCTTCTACATGTATAAGGGCCTATTTAGAAGTACCAGCAGTGTCCTGAGGATTATGATATTATTATTAGAACTATTGAAAAAAGGAAAGAGGAGGCTAAGTCAATAAACAATCTTAAAGGGCCGAAGTGATTACCTTAGGCGGAACTTCAGCACCGGGACTTGAATTATTGCTTTCACTAGGATTATTCAGCCTAGCGGCTATCTCTTGTTCCGTTGGCTCTTTGATAATGACGGGAGGAGGTCTCGACCCAATAACTTTAACCTTGGTCTTTGGACGAGGCTCGGGAATAGGGGCTGGTTTCTTTAATTTGTGCCTCTTTAGAGGGACATGAGGAGATTCTTCTTCTTCATCACTATAAATTTCAATTTCTTGAACTTTCCTTTTCTATGGATTGGTTTTAAATACCCAGAAAGAAAGGAGTCGGAGGCATCAATGTCAATATTAATATGTTAAAAAGAAAGGTATAGCAGAAAGTGTTTACCTTTGGTGAAGGTTTTACAAAAGGGTCTCCTCTCTTTGCGCTTTCAACGACTTTCTTGGTAATGGTCCTCTTGACGGATAGAAAATAAATAAGTATAAGCTAGATGTAGAATGTTTAAATCAAAGACGATAAGACATTTACTTTGAAAAGAAAGATTACCCTTTTTTATCTTGTCAGAGACCAGCATAAACGCCTCTTGAAGGTGGTCAGCAAAGTCTTTTTCGTCGAAGAATTCTTCGTTATAATACTGCTTCCACCAGTCTTCAAAAAGAGGCGAACACAAGAAATTGAGTTTGAAGTCGAACAAAGTTAGTACGGTTCAACCAATGTACCTACCAATATGCTTGGTAGCAGCATCCTCTGAATAGTCTGCATTATAAAACAACAGAAGCTTTTCTCAGGAATAAATTGGTGAAGGGAGCATCTGGATGATACCAAATTATCGAGAGACAAGATTAGGTTGATAAGAAATCAAACTAAGTTGATTCTTCGAACTCTTGAATCTCAGTGTCATAATTCTTGGGAGAATAAACGACTCCTAGATACCACATACTCATCCACATGGTCATCTTCATCAGATGAAGGATATGGTTGAATAAACCATTCCGGACCAACCTTTCTACTAGCAAAAGGAGCCATGGTCAAAACAAATTCGTTACACTTTGCAAACATCATTACAAAGCTAATAAACTCTTTCTGGAATTGTTGACCTTCGTCAGTTGGAGTCAACAGGACTAATCTAGTCCCTTCGACCCTTCTGTTTAGGACTTCTGGGGCCCTCTCATTAATCTTATTCTTTTGAGGAAGAAAATATTCAAAAGTGGCGTTGAGCCAAAGTTGAAGAATCCAAAAGGGGCCGAAAAGGAGTAAACTCGCCTTGTCTCCAATAACCTTAAGCTGAGTCACACTATTGTTGATGGACTCATATAGGTTGGCTAAAATCAACTCAGACAGACAAAGGGGATAGCCATGATGAAGCTGCGTCGCAAGAGTGAGCATCTTCTTAGTCACTTGAAGTAACTTAGTGCAGAAAACGAAGCGAGATATGGTATATGAATATGGTATATGTGGGTTTCATGGATGAAAACTCGATAGCATCTTCAGACAAATCCTCAGGGTCGAAATAGTCACCAGTTGGTCGAAGACCAGTAATGGCGGCTATATCGAAAAGAGTTGGGGTTACCATTCCACATGGCAAATGGAAGGTGAAATGTGTATTGTCCCAGAAATACAACAAAGATACCAACATGAGAGGGCAATAAGATAACCCAGTCTTCGAGAGCATGATCAAGTCATAAATCCCCATATCCTTCCAGATTTGGGCCTGCACTTTTTCCATCTTACTCAGCCATTCTGAGTATTCTTAAGTAAGACTAGGGCAAGATCGAAAGATCATATTCCCCTTGTTCATGAACTAAAGGTTGATGTCTTCCTTCATTTGAGAATGTTGTTGGTTAGCAGGGGTTGCATCCTCAGGATCATTCCTGGGTTTCTTCGTGCAACCTATAGGCTTGAGCCTAGGGTGAGTTGGGAAGAAGGTGTTATTTTGTTTTGGGTTCTCGAAGCATGTAGATAGTGGGCCGGACATGGCATACATGTTCCCAGAGTACTTAACAGGAATGAGTAACTGAGAGTCATAAGCTTCACGCCATTCTTTGGTCATAGGTTCAAATACGACCCTTCACTCCCCAGTCGAAACAGGAACATGGCTAGTGGAAAAAACCTCTCGTTGTCTTTGTAGGTCAGAAACATTCTTAGTTTTGGGGGTTGTTTGGTGCATTTAAAATGAAAGCCATGGTTGAAGGGAGTGAAAGAACGAAGAAGATGAAGGTCTTAAGACTTTTCTTTGCAAGGAAATAAAGAATACTAAGTGTTGTAAAAGAATTCCAAAGAAAGGATTCATGGCTATTTATAGTGTTCAGGGAATAATGTTTTCCCTCAAGACCATTTAATGCTGCAGAGTTAGTGGGGTACGTGGCGAACGTTGAGGCAGTTATCATACAAGTAATGGAAACACTTGCCATACTTTTCTAGGTTGTAGGGATAATGGCCATCATGGCAGCGTGGTAACGGCTGATTGACATTGACGTGTTGGGAAAAAGGTAATGATGACTCTGAATACCAACAGTGGTTGGTAGAAGGCGAAAAGCGCACGAGTGATTTCTGAGGTAAAAAATAAGACAGGTGTCGAATGGGAATCTCAAAGAATGATCATTTCTTCTTGCATTAAAATTGACATTCTCGGGGGGTAATTGTTAGCTCCTAAATTCGACACCCACAACAAATTGGCCTTATGGGCTAAAAATAGACTGAACAAGTCTAAGCTGGAAATACTTCGACAGATTGGAAAAATACTTAGAGAAATTTATAAGTTAAAATTAATCTTCGACCATAAGGTTCTTGTGGCCTTCTACTGAAAGGGCTCCAGGGCCTTCGACTAAAAGGAAACCTCGTATCAACAACAAGTGATTTTGAATCTGAAGAAAGGAGGGAAAAGCAGTTTGCTTAGAAGTTGAGGAAAGTAACGTGACATGAAGATAAAGGTTGTAGCACATGCAGAAGACACTTATCCTCATCCTAGAGCAAAGCAACTCCTCGACGGTTACCTAGTTTTAGTATAAATATAGGAAGTTTACGTAGATTTCTGTGTGTTCAACTAACCATACAAGTCATTCAATACTATTCGAGTACCTGTTGCGTGAGAAAGAATACTGAAAATGTACGTTTGAAACACCACATTTTATAATCAAAGTCTTTTACATTTCTCTTTACATTTCTTGCCTTTTTATCTTACTTGCAAACATCTATTTTCCCTTGCATTACTTGCACTTTTTATCAAATTCCTGCACTTGAACTCTTCCCAACCCCTTTTTCTATTTACTTTCTGCACTCAAACTCATCTCAAACCTCAACCTTTCTCAGCCGAACATGTGTTCTTTATTTATATCAGCATTTATGTCCAAACAACGTCAAAATTAGCATATGTCTTAGGATCAAACTGATCAATCCTGCGAGTAACAAAAAATTTACCGTTTTTGGAAGATCAGCGGTTGTTTACCGAAAAACACGGCGAAAAGTTGGGCAAGATGAATTTCCTAAGGAGGTTCATATCCAACTTAAGTGGAAAAACCAAAGTATTTTCACCACTACTTCGACTGAAGAATGAGGATTTCGTCTGGCAAGAGGAGCATCAAGAGGCTTTCGACAAAATAAAAAACTACTTAGTGAAGCCTCAAATATTGGCACCTCCTGTTAGACATAGGCCTATGAGGTTATATATTGTAGCTTCAGATTCGACTATAGGAAGTATGTTAATCCAACAGGACGAAAAAGGTGTCGAGAGACCTATATATTATCTTAGTCGAATGCTTAATGATCCTGAAATTAGGTATAATGATATAGAAAAACTATGCCTTTGCTTGTATTTCTCTTGTATTAAATTAAAGCAATATATAAAGCTTGTTGATGTGTATGTATCTTCTCATTTCGATATTATTAAGCACATGTTGTCCAAACCGATTTTACATAGTCGAATTGGTAAATGGGCTTTAGCATTGTGCCCTTAAAAGTAATGAAGGGACAAGTGGTGGCAGATTTCTTGGTCGACCATTCAATGGTTGGTATGCCTCAAAATTATATAGATCTAGAGCCATGGAAATTATACTTTGATGGTTCTAGCCATAAAAATGGAGTTGGAATAGGAGGAATTATAATTTCCCCCAGTGGAATTCTAGCAGAGTTCAAGTATAGAATCAACGATATATACAAATAATGAAGTAGAATACGAGTCTTTAATAACAAGACTTGAACTACTACTAGAATTGGGGACAAGGAACATCAAAATTATGGGAGACTCAGAATTAGTAATTAAATAAGTATCAAAGGAATACATATGTGTTAAAGAAAATTTAATCATGTATTTTATGATTACTATTAGATTGTTAAAGCAATTTGAACAAGTGAGTATTCGTCACATACTTCGACGAGAGAATGAAGAGGCTAATGACCTAGCACAAGAAGCTTCAGGATACAAGAAATATAAAATGAAGAACTTATTCAGGTAAGAGAGAAAGTTCGAGCAACTTGGTTATCTCCTTCAGATTTGTCAATAATAAAGTCAGGGGCTGTAGATGCCGAAAATTTTCAGATTTTAACTGTTGACAATGGGAAAGAGAATGATTGGCGAAAGCCATTGGTCGACTATCTGCGCATCCCTACGGGGTTGACAGATCGTAAGATCAAGTATCGTGCCCTCAGTTATGTTTTGATAGAGAACGAATTATTTAAGAAAACTGCTGAAGGAATATTGCTTAAATGACATGGAGAAAGTGAGGTATATGTAGCAGTGTCAAATGTGCATAATGGAGCATGTGGCACACATCAAGCAGGATATAAAATGAAATGGATTTTAGTGCGTTCAGGTGTCTATTAGCCTTCAATGCTAAAAGATTGCATCGAATTTGCTAAAGGTTGTCAAGAATGCTAAGTGCATGGGGGCATACAACATGTTCCTGCAAGTGAATTACATGTAATTATAAAACCCTGGCCATTCAGAGGATGGGCTTTAGATGTGATTGGAGAAATAAAACCAGCATCATCAAAACAGCCAAGGTATATTTTAGTTGGTATTGATTATTTTACAAAATGGATCGAGGCAGTAGCCTTAACAAATGTCGATAAAGAAGCTGTTATTGAATTTATACAAAATCACATCATATGTCGGTTTGGGATTCCAGAAACAATTACAACCGATAAAGGATCAGTGTTTACTGGATGAAAAAATGCAAGAATTTACGCAAGAAGTTGGAATTAAATTGTTAACTTCTACTCCTTACTATGCTCAGGAAAATGGCTAAGTCGAAGGTGCCAATAAAGTAATAATTAGCCTAATTAAGAAGCATGTAGGAAAGAAGCCAAGGAATTGGCATAAAACACTAGATCAAGCCTTATGGGCATGTAGAACTTCCCCTAAGGAAGCAACAATAACTACTCCATTTCGACTTGCATATGGGGTGGAGATACATGTTCAATCAATAAGAATCCAAAGACGACATGAAATACCATATGAGGATTACTAGAATATGATGGCAGACGAACTTGTCGACTTAGATGAAGAAAGGATGTTGGCCCTTGATTCGTTAATAAGACAGAAAAAAAGAGTTGCCAAAGCTTATAATAAAAAAGTAAAAGATAAAGTATTTGCTGTCGACGATTTAGTATGGAAAGTAATATTACCTATGGACAAAAATGATAGAGTCTTAGGGAAATGGTCCCCAAATTGGGAAAGGCCTTTTAAGGTGATGCAAGTTTTTCAAATAATGCCTATGGACTTGATGAGTTAGCCCCAGA
This sequence comes from Vicia faba, assembly GCA_948472305.1. Classification (NCBI taxonomy): domain Eukaryota; kingdom Viridiplantae; phylum Streptophyta; class Magnoliopsida; order Fabales; family Fabaceae; genus Vicia; species Vicia faba. Next base: position 139,928,545 of record OX451735.1, read on the forward strand.
TCGACGGATCTTAAGAGTAAATGGTAAGTACTTAAAAAAGTATAAGCCCGTTCTTCAAGAATTCAGAATTTCGACAGAATGAATATTCGTCGAATCAACAAGCTGGTAAAATTGTGTTCTAAACCAGCAAATTCAAAACATGCATGAAATGTGTATAATAAAGGAAGAAATAATGGGGGAAATCTTTGTGATTTTCTAAGTTTAAATTATGCCATTTAAGAGACACGTGCTGCAAAATCAACGAGAGTTAATGGGCTACATCTCCCACTAAAAGTGCAATGATGGAAAAAATTAAATGTCACACGTCTCGAAGCTGAAAAGTGTGATACGTTACCATGATTACATGAAGTCACGAAAAAGGTGGAACGGCAACGTTCACATTTGGAGGGATGGAAACGATTTGGTCAAATGGTAAAACCGACGCTTCAAAGATGCCATTATCTCACATGAGTCGAAATTCAAAAATGGCATCTCTGGGGGACATTTTGTTATCTTGAAAAATCTTAAGGTATTCAAGCACGTGTATTAAATGAGGATATTCTCATAAGCTAAGGCTCATCCTCTAAAGTAGGAATTTTTGGGAAATTGGAGCCAAAGCGTTTGAAATTTTGGTTTTATTAAACTAGATTTAATGTTTAAAGGGAATGTCACGCCAAACTGTCGGAACTGAGTCAGGTCGACCAAAAAGAAATAAAAGAATCACTACAAGAAAATTGGCAGATTGCGACAGGTATTTTTGTAGATTACGACGGTTAAAACCGTCGCAATTTTCTTTCCACGACGGTTACTTTACCGTCGCAGAAGTGTGTGTCCCCAACCTATTTCGCGACGGTTACAAATACTGTCGTTCAAGTTTACGACGGGTTGATACCGTCGTGACTATCTTTTGAGTTTCTTTTAATTATTGATGGCGACGGTTCGATACTGTCGTGAATATCTTTTGAAATTGATTAAATTATTTATGGCGACGGTTCGATACCGTCATGACTTTTGTTGATTATTTTTAATTGTTGATTACGACGGTTCGCTACTGTCGCTATGACTTTTGTTTATGTCTTGATTTTTTTTTATTTTTCTATTATATATATTTTTTATTTAAATTATTATCTATGTAAAAAAATTTAAATATAGTTTTTTTTTGTGTTATTTTTTTCTTTAAATTATTTCTTCTTTAATATATTTATTTATAGTATTATTTTTTGTTTTATTTTCTATCACTTTGTAATATAGTAAAAATAATTTCAATAAAAAATATTTAACATCAAATAAGCATTATAATATCCAAAAAAATGTGTGTTCCATAATCATGTAAAATGCGAGTTCCATAATCATGTCAAGTAGTACAAAAAACCCAAAATATATCAATTCCTAATCTTATAATAATAAGTATCATTATGCCAAAAATACATGAGAAAGTTCACAATCTAATTATCTCGATCATAGCAAAGTCTAATTTGTCCCCCCTGAAGTGCTTGACGTATGTGAATCACCACTTTTATTTCAATGCAAATCCTTTATTTTTCAATTATCTCTTTTGAATATTTTATTTGCTTTCTATGTACTGTCGAACAAATTCTTTACGTTATTTTCTATTTCGCGTAAACAATTCAATGCTCTCTATCGGTCACGAGTCACTAGTCAGTTAGTTTATTGAATCTTATTTTCATATGAATGCCTTCTGTCGGTCACGAGTCACCAGTCAGTCGATCGATTCATAGTGTGGAAAGCCGTTATACTTGTTCCCTTAATCACATAAAACCATTTTCCTTGATAATGATTTCGATAGAATAAGTATAATAATAAAACTCTTAGCACATGTCTTAAGATCAACTAGTCGATCTTACGAGTTACCCTTAATTTTAGAACTTTGAGAGGACCAGTAGTTATTTACCATTTTTCACAGTAAACAGACGTAAAATATGAACCAAAAATATTGGTCTATCTTAAAAAAATACAAGAAAAACAATCATGTCCAACGAGCCGAATCGATTGTGTTACGTAATAGAATAAGTGTAATACAAGTCATAAAAGGACACAAGCAATACTTATCTTGAAACACAAATTGCCATGTACTTTCCTCCCCTGAACTTAGCTTAACATCTCTTCTTACACACCGTGGCATCCTCGATCCCACTTCCAACGGGTATATTCTATTCCCCAATCCTCAAACAAAATTAACCTCATTTTACCAAAACACCCCAATCCCTATCCACTTTCCGTTAATTCTCATGACCAATACAGTCACACCCAATAAATACACACGAGAACCCACGTTTGAACCAGAAAAGCCATCCTACATAATTCCCAAATCACCCTTTATCAAATACAAAAACCATAAAAAAGGAAAGGCTATTACGGTACTTTCATATTATCTGAAATCTGAAAAATAATAAAACTTGTACGAAAGACAAAGAACGTGATAGAAGGAGAGAGAGAGAGAGAAAGATAAAGAAGAAGAGAAGAAAGAGAGAGAAAAAGTAGAGAGAGAAAGAACCGTTTGAGATTTTTCGAGACGTTACCGGACTTCAAATCTTCAATTCACCGGAATTTGGGAACCACGGTCACGTCCGGAGGCTAGGGTTTTGAAGTTTCGCGATGTGTACAACAAAATTCGCGATTTGAAGTTTCGTTGTTGTTGATTTGAGAGTTTCGTTTCGGTGGTGATGTTTACGCCGCAGAGACTGTGGCCGGGTCGGTCTATCACTCCGAACAAGAGTGGGGCGCGTACTGGAAACGGGTCGGGTCTTGAATCGGGTGAGGGTACTGGTTCGAAAGGGAAAGGTGTTGCTTATGCTGAAAATGGTGGAAATTTGGATCGTGAGGTTTTGGTTGAGAGGGTTTCAAGTCTCGAAAAGGAGGTTATTTTTTGGATTATCTTGTTTAATTTCTTGTTTTTGAATTTTTTTTGCAAGTTTTGTTTTAAAGTTTAAGTTTTTTTTCTTTCAGTTTTCAGTTACTTGTTCTTTATGAGTGTTGTGGGTGTGTTTTTGAAGTTTTGGGTTAACATTAGGAGAGAGAAAAATAGTATTTTTCTTGGATGTGTTGTAACTGTCATGGGAAATTTAGTATTTTTGAAATCTTGCTTTATAATTGGTTAATTTAATATTTAAGTTTTTGTAATATTTGGCTTGACTGTTTTTGAAATTTGGGAAAAGATTTGTTTTTTGGTGTTGAAATATGTCGTTTGTGAAGTTGGAGAGGCAGCTTGTTATGATGTTCTAGAACATGGTTTAGAGATGGTTTTTGTGAAAATTTTAGTATTGAGGAAGAATAATTTTGTTTTGTGATTCTAATGTTTGAGGGTCTTTTCATGGTTTGACTTTGGAGGTTTGGTTGTAAAATAAAGTGAAATTTTGTAGCATCTGTATTATGCTTGTTGGATCTGATTGTTTTTGAGATGATAGATATATTTATTCTAAAATGGCGTACGGCGAAACTCGCACACACTGTGTTGAGAAGTGTGGTATCTCGAGTTTTGAGGGTTTTGAACATGCGCCTCTTCATATCAAACGTCCTTGTAGCTTACCATTTGAACTGTACTTACGAGACTTTTAAGATGATATTTTAGAGCGGGTTAGAATTTTTTAAATAAAATTTTAGTTTTGTTTTGGAGTGAAACTGAAAATGTTGTTTTGACTTTGCGCAAGTGCTGGACCCTACCTCTGAGGCTAGACACTTGAAGGGTCTTTCTATTATGAATTTAAAGAGAGATTGTGTGTTTCGGTGTATTTTGTTCATGGAGTTTCCTGAATTTATTACTGTTATACATCATTTTCATAACTAGCAATGTTATATTTAAAGAAAGACTCATTATTGAGAAGTTATGTGTTTGTTGGTAAAACTATCGCATTAAGGTTTCAGTGAGATACATTTTGATAACTAGCAATGTAATATGTAAAGAAAGACTCATTATTGAGAAGTTATGTGTTTGTTGGTAAAACTATCGCATTAAGGTTTCAGTGAGATACATTTTAATTTTTAAGTTCATTTCTACTGAAGTCTAAAGTAGAAAACCAATGTTGTATGCATTGTTGTAGCTGTCCCATCATTTAAACTAGGTGTAAGTTTCTCTGTTTGGTGTTACCACAATGTTGCTTAGTGGATAACGATAACCATGCATAATCTCTAACTTTTTAAGTGATGCCGTGTGAAATAGTATTTATCTTTCATGAATGAAGTTAACATCTCTGGAAGAGTTCTTTGCCATTTGTACTGTTTATTTTAATCATAAAGTTGCCACTTTTTATTTTATTTTTGAGTTTGTTTTCTGGTTTGACCTGATTGTTTGTATTTTGCACCAGCTTTACGAGTACCAATTCAATATGGGGCTTCTCTTGATTGAGAAAAAGGAGTGGAACTCTAAGTATTCAGAGCTAAATCAAGATTTAGTGGAAGTCAAGGATGCTTTTGAACGTGAAAAAGCAGCTCATTTATTTGCTCTATCTGAGGCAGAGAAACGTGAAGAGAATCTGAGGAAGGCCTTTGGTGTTGAGAAAGAGTGTGTGCTTGATGTAAGTTTTTTGACATATGTAATTCTACATATGCATCAAGCTTCTCCTTAACAAACCTTATTTATGGATAGTCTGTATCTGAACTGTTGATACTTTTCTTATCATAACATTGAAGTTTGATTATTGCTAATAATTGTAAACTTGTGTTTCTAAAGCTTGAGAAGGCTCTGCGAGAAATGAGGTCAGAGCATGCGAAGATTAGATTTGCGGCAGACTCAAAGTTAGCTGAAGCAAATGCTTTAATAGCCAGTGTTGAAGAGAAATCTTTAGAAGTAGAAGCCAAGTTACGCTCTGCTGATGCCAAACTCGCTGAAATTAGCAGGAAGAGTTCAGAGATTGATAGGAAATCACATGACTTGGAGGCTCAGGAATCTGCACTTAGAAGGGAACGTTTGTCCTTCATTGCAGAGTACTCTCTTTATTACAATTATATTTCAATTTGGAACATATTGTTGGTTTGCTCTCTGTATTCTGCATTCTTGTATCTAATTTATTTTGATCGATGAAACAGGCAAGAATCACATGAGAGTACTTTGTCTAAGCAAAGAGAGGACTTACGAGAGTGGGAGAAGAAACTGCAGGATGGAGAAGAGAGGCTGGCTAAGGGTCAAAGAATTCTCAATGAGAGAGAGCAAAGGGCTAATGAGGTTGACAGAATATGCAGGCAGAAAGAGAAGGACCTTGAAGAGGCACAAAAGAACATTGATGCGGCATATGTAACATTGAGAAGCAAAGAAGATGATGCAAACAGCAGGCTGGCAACTATAACTCTGAACGAGAAGGTTAATATTGATTATAATGTGATATTGCTTAGCTATATTTTTGTTTGTTCTCATTCTGACGCTGGATTTTAATATGTCCATATCCTAAAATGCAGGAATTTGAGTCTATGAAAACGAACTTGGATCTCAAAGAGAAGGAGTTATCTGCATTGGAGGAAAAGCTCAATGCCAGAGAAAAAGTATGTTCTTGTACCTGCTGATCATTTTCCAATTATTAACACAGTGATTGGGTGTATTGTTTTTTTGAATAACCTGGAAAATGGGGAACTGGTATTAATTTGTCGGTTCAATAATAAGATCAATTTTATATGAACATCAATACTTGTTATCAAAAGGTCTGCCGTCATGCCGATACTATATTTTATTTTCATTCGTTTGCTAAATTTCAGCCTGGATTCATTGTAGGTTGAGATTCAGAAGCTTGTTGAGGAACACACTGCTATTCTTGATGCGAAGAAGCAAGAGTTTGAGGTGGAATTGGATGAAAAAAGATCGTCATTTGAAGATGGATTGAGGAATAGATTGATTGAAGTGGAAAAGAAAGAAGGTGAAGTCAGTCACATGGAGGATAAAATTGCAAAACGGGAGCAAGCCTTGGAAAAGAAAGCAGAGAAGCTCAAGGAGAAAGAGAAAGAATATGAAGTAAAAGTCAAAGCTTTGAAGGAACGGGAAAAGTCTATTAAGTCTGAGGAAAAGGACTTAAGGAAGGAGAGGGGTGAAATAGAAAGTGAGAGAGAAGAGTTGCTTAGTCTCAAGGCTGAAGTTGAGAAGCAAAGGGCCAACAATGAAGAAGAATTACTGAAAATTAAAGAAGAGACTAATCGTCTTCAAGTGACTGAGGAAGAGAGGTCGGAATATATACGTTTGCAGTCACAACTGAAGCATGAAATTGATCAGTATAGGCTTCAGAAAGAACTACTGATGAAGGAAGCTGATGACTTGAGGCAGCAAAAAGAGACTTTTGAACGAGAATGGGATGAGCTTGATCTGAAAAGAGCAGATGTGGAGAAAGAGCTGAAAAATGTGCTTCAACAGAAGGAGGAAATTTTAAAACTACAACAAAATGAAGAAGAGAAGTTAAAGAATGAGAAGCAGGCCACAGAAGACTATCTACAAAGGGAGTTGGAAGATCTTAGGTTGGCTAAAGAGTCATTTGCTGCTGAAATGGAGTTGGAAAAGTCAAGCCTAGCTGAAAAAGCTCAAAATGAGAAAAACCAAATGCTTCTGGATTTTGAGATGCGGAGAAAAGAACTTGAAGCTGATATGCAGAATCAGTTAGAGCAGAAGGAAAAAGACTTGCTTGAAACAAAGAAGTTATTCGAGGAGACGAGAGAGAGTGAATTAAGCAATATCAATTTCTTGAGAGAAGTGGCTAATAGAGAAATGGAGGAAATGAAACATCAAAGAACTAAATTAGACAAGGAGAAACAGGATGCAGATGAGAATAGAAAACATGTTGAAAGGCAAAGGATAGAAATGCAGGAGGACATAGATGTACTTGTTGACCTCAACAAGAAGCTGAAAAACCAGCGGGAACAATTTATTGTGGAGAGGCGTCGCTTTATTGATGTTGTTGAGAAACTTCAGAGTTGCCAAAACTGTGGGGAAACAATTTCTGAATTTGTGCTGTCTAATTTACATTCTTCTGCTGACATTGAAAATTTAGACGTGCCTTCTCTTCCAAACTTGGCTGGTGATATTACACAGGGTGCTTCTGATGAAAATCTAGATTCATCTAGGCAAAATACTGGAGCATCCCCTGCAGCTGATACAAGGTCCCCTGTTCCTGGTGGAACTGTCTCTTGGCTACGTAAATGCACCTCTAAGATTTTCAAGATCTCCCCAATTAGAAAGATTGACTCTGATGTTGATAGTTTAAGGGATGTGGATGCTTTGCCTATTGATACAACTAATGAAGATTCACTAGCGAATATTCCTGGCACTGAAAATGAAGCAGAGGTGTCTTTTGCAATTGCAAATGAGTCCTTTGACGCTCCTCGGGTACAATCTGGCAATGATATCACAGATGTAGAGGTTGAAGCCGACCATGATCCTCTTATTGACAACCAGGGCAACAATGACACTAAAGCACCAGACAACAATGACACTGAAGCACCAAACAACAATGACACAGAAGCACCAAACAACAATGACACGGAACCACCAGATGATTTACAGCCTCCCGAATCAAAGGTTGAGAAGGAGAAACCTCGTCGGGGAAGGGGAAGGGGCAGAGCAATAAAGCGCACACAAACTGTAAAAGCTGTTATCAAAGAGGCTGAAGCTTTTCTTGGGGAACCGAAAGCTGCTGAGGCAGTACCTGAATCTGTGGATGATCGTGAGACGGGGTTTCCAAATGGAAATGCCGAGGATTCTGCCAACATGGATTCTGAAAGTCAAAAACCAACTGAAAAACGAACAACGGCAAATTTGCGGAAGCGAAACCGGGTTCAGACAACATCTCAAGTTACTGCTAATGCGAGTGAAGGACATTCTGACATACCAGGACAACGTAAAAGGACTCGACAGAAGGTTGCTCCTCCTCCTCCTGTACAAACTGCTAGAGGAACAAGATATAATTTGAGGCGACCCAAAACGTGAGTACTCCCCTAATTTTCATTTTATTATTGCATGTGATGCGAAGATTGTCAATGTTTTTACCACTTACACAGGGTGTGCGTTGATTTTTTCAGCGGAGCCACAACTTCATCTGCTAAAGGCGTGTCTGGTGGCGGCAAAGAAAGTGATGGAGAGGTTGGTCGTGCAAAAGCTGCAGAAGCTTCTCATTCACACTCGGTCGGCATTACCAACGAAATTGGCGGCAGCATAGATCTTGATGAGGTAAACTTGATATAGTTGCTTTTATTCTTTGTTTTAGTCTTTTGATATACGGTGTTGATGAGTTTTGGATATCAAGCTAAGTCTTTACTTCTTACAGTCTCAGAAAGTAGCGGAGACGCATGAAGATTATGACAATACCACAAGGGCTATTGCAAGCAACATGGCTCTGAGTGAGGAGGTGAACGGAACAGCGGACGACGGGGAGGATCATGATGCTGAGTACAGGAGTGTATCCCACGAGGTTGAAGACGAGGAGGAAAACGAGAACGATGAAGATTACCAACACCCTGGTGAAACTTCAGTAGGGAAGAAGCTATGGAAATTTTTTACCACATAACACTAGACCAGCTTTGGTTTGTGTCTTGACCTCATCAACTTTAGAGATGATGTCAGAAGTTGAATTGTATTAACAATTGGAATTAGATCTCCAAGTTATATATAACCATGGAGAAGAGGTACTTAGGAAGGGTGATTGAATTTCTTTAGCATTTTCATTTGATGTTTCTATGGTGGATATTTGGAGAACCTTTTGGGTATTTGTTGATAACTTTAGGCATTTGGTAGTGTAGCTCCTAGTTTAGAGATTGGATTATTAGTGATCTCCATTTGGAAATTGATTGTATCCAAATGTTGTAATTTGTTTCCTAGAATGTGATAGTTTGAATTTAATGAGGGTGCTTTTGTATCCCATTGTGTGAACTTGGGGCCACAGTTTGTGTTAAAATGCTCGTGTCCATTTCCATTTGTTTTTATACCATGGCTTCTAAGTATGGCTTCTAAGTTTGGTTTCAATTTTGGAATCAGTTTTATCTAATCAATTAATTTGAAATCAATTTCTTTTACAGCATGACCAATTATACATTTCATAAAATCAAATAAATAAATTATTAAAAGAACAAAAAAAAGAAGAACGTGTTAGTTTTTAGTGTAGAACTGGAACTTATTTAACAATATGGATTCTCTGTAGTATATTAACGAAATTAGTCTTATATAAGGACCATGATTCAAAACTCCCTTGGCCAAAATTTTATTTTGTAAAAATCTTCGGAGAATCTGCGACAAATTGATGATTAACCAAAAAAATAAAATAAAATAAAATATACTTTTTTTTTATAGCAATCACCACTGAACAGATGTAATTTTATTCTCGACATGTTAAAATTTTTTCAGCCGGAATTCCAGCTTTAATTTGTCATATATTATCATTTTCTCAAAATACATAAAGAAAATCGTGAAAAATAAAAATAAAAATAAACTAACACTAAAATTCTTTAAAAAATTAATAATCGCAAATGAATCCAATAACATTTACATGAGATGATAAAATATATCTTTAATCTATAGACATTCTTAGACATGCATAATGTTAGATCTTGTGTTGGATCTATTGCAATACATGAATAAAAAGAAAATGAAGATGATACGATAAAAGTTGTATAAAATAAATTCTAAAATGTGTGTTTACACTTATTTTTAATCTTTAAGTTTAATTCAATCCATCAATTTCGATAAATTTAATACAGAGATAAATCATCAAATTCGCTTCTTGATATTTTGAAAATCTTAATATGAATACTACATTCACATTAAATATATCAATTAATATTTTATACCGAATAAGATTTCCTCATTTATTTTTATGTTTTAGAGAAATAAATAAATGACTTATATATGATTTTTAACTCTAAAATTATATTATTTTTGTATATATTTTTAGTTTGCACAATATCTTTATTTATAAAGAAATTAATATCCCCTTAGAAAGAGAAGTATTTTTTAATTCAATGAATATTTGTGTTGGTATATATTATTACCATTGAAATAATAATCAAATTAACACAATGATTTAGTATTGTTGACGTATCGTTTGAGACGCATGACATCTGTTTGAATCCGAAATCAATAAAATCAAGATTCAAACTCATGAGAGTTGATTTAAAACTCAAAGTTATAAGCAATAATACATCAGTGCAAATATCTATAATTTTTAAAAAAAATTAAATAAGATTAATCATTATATTTATCAATTGAATATTTTAGAAATTTCAACAAAAGTGTTAAATAGTTTTAGTGTCGTATGTGATTCTCTCCTATTTGAGGAATTAGCACTTGTACTAAAATTACTACGCTAAGAGGTTACCCAAATTTCTATAGAGAAAAGTGTTAATGAACCACTTTATAATACTGAACCGGTTCTTGCGTAAAAAATTGGCCTGGTTTATAAACTTGAACCAGAAAGCGGAACCATACACAACCATTTGGTTCGTCTACCTCAACCGTGTCGCCGTCGCAAGCCACCTTCCTTACCCACCGCTCGACTATAACTTCTGTCATCGTGACGCCGGAGGTGATAATTTTTCCGTCATAGTTCGTCTCCCTTAACATGTTAATAATTTGAGAACAAACTTTATGCTCGTTTTAGTTAATTAGCTTGTGTTGTTAATTGTTATACCGTTTTGATATATAGATAACATGGTTGCTTTATGCTGATGAGGATGGTATAATGTATTGTGATGAATTTCAAACTTGAAACTTTCTTTAGATCTATGAAGCATGGCACTAGAAACACGACACCGATACTGACATTGCACGGACACACATTTTTTCCAGAGGCGTCCGTGCTATAGAGCTTTAGGTTGCTTGCGATTTTAGGTCTTGTTTGCTTCGATTTTCAGTTAAATCTAATTTGTGTTATGGTTGTTTCGTGGTGACAGATTGATTTTGATAAAATTGATAGGTAAACTGATTAATATTTGAATACGTTTATGTAAAGATGAGGTGAATGATAAATTTGAGTATAAATATCAAGTACGAATCATTTGTTGATGTAAAATCAATTTTACTTGAGAGAAACCTAGTATGTCAAAATCAATTCTAATCAATTTTAGTTTCTATAAAAGTGAAATCGAGAGCATACACTTGGTGTGTAAGAGTTTACAAAAATGCTTTTACCCATTCCTCATTGCAATTTCTCTCAGAAGTTTCGACTCAATGCCTGTGATTTTGTTTGTCTACTCTCCGCCACTCTCAACAATCCAGTCCTTGCGTTTTTGTTGTAAACTTATCCTCCTAAGTTTACGTTTCCTCCGTTTCATATTCTCATTGTATGCTATTCAAATATCGCTTTACTCGTCATTCTCTGTCACAAGCCTCAACGTACATCTTTCTTATATCCTTGTTTTTTCAGTGCTCATTCAGGGTATGTTTCTAGATACGAATTTGTAGGTTTTTTTTTATGGTTGGTTTGCTGTACACAAAGAATGGTTTTTGTGTTTATTTAGGTGTTGGATTTTGGATTAACAGATAATTAGTTGAAATAGCTGAAAATGTTTGTAGAAAGATGATAGAGTAGAGGTAAGAAATTCCACTTAGTCTAAATGCTTAATGATGACAGTTTTCATTTAGCTGAAGGGGTATAAACTAGGGTGGCAAACGGACCTGGCCTGGCCTGTTGGCCATACCCGTTTTTTGCCCGTCATTTAGTGCGGGACAACCTTGAATTTTAAACCCGCGTTATTGAGTAGGCCTGCCCCGCACCACAAAAAAACGGGGTGAACGCTGACAGCCCACAGATAAGGTAAAAAAGATAAATTTTGTATTCTTGTTGGGCCATACTGTACATTCACACACTCCAAACCAAATTAAGTCCATTTATTAATAAAATACAACTAAAAGGATTAGGGTTTTCTACTTTTTCTTCTCTCCTTCACATCACATGCTAACATATTGCTGCTGCCAAAACGAAATTCAAGCTGTTGGAAACAAAATCTGTTGCTGTCGAACGAAATTTGCTTTAAGGTACCTCAAAGTTTGCTTCACAATTGTCAAATGCTCAAATGTGAAAGTGAGACATACATTGTTTTCTGTTTGGTAACTTTTTACATTTATCAATGTCCTAACATAATTGCCGTCAGCTTTTTTAAAGCCACCAGCCATAGGTGTAGAACCTGGAACACCTCCATGTTTATTTATTTACACAGTTGTGATTGTCAAATAGTACTCCTTGACATATGATTTTAAAAGTGGTGGTTGCATATTTGATGAATTAGTCTTTTTGCTACACTTTAGCATTCATTCTTCTTGATGGCAGTACAAACTTGATCTCATATGCTATGGCTGCTTTTTTATTTTTGGAGTAATATGAAGTTCTCGCGGAATGATTATTTTATTTTCTATTGATTTTTGAATAGTTTTTTTTCCTCGATTCATTTGTTATTTTCCTTGTTTATGTGAATCATTGTTAGAAAATACACTGGAACTTTTTATTTTGTGAAGATCTGGTGTGGTCTGTGTAGACTTTGAATTCGTTACTGGATATTTTTTGTTTGTTTTAAATATAGACTTTTTCTTTTGTAACATGTTTGGCTGAATCATCCTTTAACTTTCTACAGGTCAATACTGAGCTCTCTCAAAAGTAATTCTCTATCAAAAATCCAAATATTATTCAACCTCCTCCTTCATATTACTGGAAACTGCTGCGTCAAAGTTTTTTTTACTAGATGTTATTCAACTTGGAAAAATCTGCAGCCAAAACAATTAGAAAGTTGCTCAAGCCTTTTGAAGTATCAATCTTGTATTATAGCTACAAGATCCCTGGTCTTCCTTTCTCACACATTCAGAGCTATAGTTATGTGAACGTGTATATGAAATGGAAAAAAGATTCATACTATGAATCGATTGAGCACATTCACCACTCAATTCAGCTCAAGCCCGTAATTGCCTTAAAAAACTGCATTACCCAGGATCCTAATGGGTGTATCCCTATCTCTGCCGTATCTAAGAGGGGATTACAGTTAGATGTCCCGATGAAGGTTGCAAGATTTATGAGACAATATCCATCCATTTATGAAGAGTTTACAGGTCCTGAGTATAATCATCCTTGGTTTAGGTTGACATCTGAAGCTGCTGAGATTGACAGGGATGAGAAAAGAGTATATGAAGAAAGCAGGGAGGAATTGCGATCCAGGTTGAGGAAGATGATATTGATGACCAAAGAGAATGTTCTACCTTTAAAGATAATTCAGGGGATGCAATGGTATTTGGGGTTGCCGAATGATTTTTTGCAGCATCCAGAACAAAATCTCGATGAATCTTTCAGGTTTGTAGAAATGGAAGATGGACTGAAGGGGCTGGCTATTGAAAGCGGAGAGAAAGTTTATTCTATAATGGAGAAGAATGCCATGAAAAGTGCCACTGATGTAATTGAATTTCCTTTTTTTCCATCAAAGGCTTTAAGGATGAAAAGCAAGATTGAAAACTGGCTAAATGAATTTCAGAAGCTACCGTATATTTCACCCTATGAAGATTTCTCGAATTTGGATCCAAACAGCAACATAGCAGAGAAAAGACTTATTGGCGTTCTTCACGAACTGCTTTCCCTATTTATCGATCATTCAGCCGAAAGAAGAAAGCTCTTTTGTCTCAAGAAGTATTTCGGCTTTCCACAGAAAGTGCACAGAGCATTCGAGCGGCATCCCCATATGTTTTACATGTCTTTCAGGAATAAAACATGTACTGTCATTCTTAAGGAAGCTTACTGCAATGAATCTGCTATCGAGAAGCATCCTTTATTGAGCGTGAGGAAGAAATACATCAAGTTGATGAAGGAATCAGAAGTGATTTTGAGGAACAGGAGGATGGAAAATCGATTTTCTAGTTGTAGTGAAAAACTCACATTAGAGTCAAATTGATTTATCAAAAAGGCGTAGATGAGAGGTTTTTACCTACAGAGAAATAACTCAAAGCAGTTGAGGAGCAATAAGCATTAGTAGAAAGGGCCTATCTGCAGTAAGACACTATGTATCACTCACACTGTGGAAAGGAAAATATGTCTACAGATCTTTTCTAATCTAAACCGATCTTAATAAAAAATGCACATTTATCTAAAATAATTGAAAATATAATATATTGAATATTATTGAATGTGTTTGGATGTTATTTTGTAAAAACTCTAAATGAATTTTAGATTAAATTTTTAAAATCGACTCAAACTGCATACATAAAAGAAGCTCCAATTTGCTTATGTCTAATGCCAACAAAACTTCTCATTTCATTTGCTTATGGGTCATGCTAACAATACTCTTTATTTTTTAAACACTAATTTTAAAATTTATCTTATTGCTTTACTGGTGGCTGTTTCTGGTTTAAGTTTGAGAATTTTTTAGTGATGCGTATCATTGTTCTGTTTAAGAAGCTGCTGTGCAAGGAATCGTGACTCTCTACATGTTATTGCAATATTATTTGGGTTGTTTTATCAGTTAAGGTTACGAATTTTGACAGATTAGTTTTGCGTGACATAGCTTCTTCAATGATCTCCTCAGTTGACAAACCGATTCTAGTGAAAACTCTACATTATTTTGAAATCTAATTGTAGTTTGGATTTCTTCAACAATTTCCTCGACGGGCAGAGTGAGTCAGTAAAAGCTCTACATTGTTTTGGAATGTGATTGTAGTTTGGATCGTGTAACACATAAGATTCGCTCGAGTAAAAAATATGAAAGTGTTGTATATACATAAATAGAAACAAAGTTAAATTATTATCTAAATATACATAAATTTACTAAATTTTTAAATAGTTCTTTATAGTTTGAATATTTTGGTTATCGTTTTCCTTTTTTGGTAAATACTTTTAAAAACCATTTGTACTATTCAACAATCCTTTGATCAAATTAAGAACATATATGTTAAAATGTGCTTATATGAATGAAAATATGTTGTATTTTGTATTGAATATTAATAATATGACACAATATTATAAAATAAAAAAAAATATATGGGACTGTCTGAAATTTTAAAAGAATTAAAAATATTAATATCAAATTATATTTGGAAAATCACATGGATTTCAGTTATCAACAGAGTAAAATCACACTAGGAAAATAAGAATAAAAATAGTATTAAAAATAAAAGATATACAAATCAGTACACCACAACACGTGTCCCAGCCAAATGGAAGAAATGCAACAACTTTACCAAGATACTACTGAGGAATTACTAGTTGACCTACGCATGAAAAGTTATGCAGATATGTTGCAGCTATAAAGGGTCGTCTCGAACGTTCCAAGGCCAATCCAATGCTAATTTCGCAAGCCCGAAATCTGAAACCTGATGGCCAAATAATATCAATAAAACAAAAAGTCCCAATTAGAAAAAGTGAAGTAACATCAACTCGAGACGCTCGGCATAAGCTATCATTTAAGAATGAATCGATTTACAAAGCACACAATACTTCAAAAAGTTATTAAGTATTCTGCATCAGAGGGTATAGATTATAAAAGTGGCTTACCAGAGCAAAGTCATAGACGAGCAATCTTTGATGCACAGATATACAGTAACCAACCAAAGAAATCAGATGACGATGATGTACTCGACTAATAGTCTCAACTTCAGCTCTGAACTCACGCTCCCCTTGTCCACTACCAATTTTAAGCTGTTTTACAGCTACTTCTCTTCCATCTAGCAAACCTTTGTAGACACAACCAAATCCAGCTTCTCCCAACAAATTCTGCTCCGAAGACCCATTTGTAGCTTGGATTAGTTCTTCATATGTTAACCATGATCTTGAATTATTTACTCCACAAAATCACTACCATTCAAATTGGCTGGAGCGTATGGCTTGAAGAACAAGGTACCTATAGGAGAAAATCAATGTTTAAAAACAAATATTGTAGCAGCCATTTACAGTTACTATTAACATATGGCAGTTATATTGTAGATAATGCAAAATTCAATGAATGAACCCCTTGAATCAATATTGAATATTTTAGAGGGACTTGTCTATTTATTATTACAGTATATCCAGTGTAATCAAGGTGAATAAGAAACAACATTGCTAATAATTACCTGGATTGTGAGATGAGGCGCGGCATAATCAGATTTGGATCCTTTTCCCTTCTTCTTTTTCTGTACAAAGCACACAACCATACCAAGAAGGCTGAGGACAATTAAACTAACAGCTGCTCCTGAATGTGAAGGAGTGTTGTTTGTGGCTATATTAAAACTTACAACTTTTTAATTGTAGGGTATCGTTCTAAACTTGGACAGTTGGAGATGGTGAATTCTGGAGGTAAAGATCCACAATATATACTCCCTTTACATACAATCTTCAATTGTGGTAAATAATCCAATATCAATCTTTTTAGCTTGGGAAGTCTGATGTCGTCGCTCACCGCTAATATCTCTTTCATTGAATTGCAACGCCTTACTGAAATTATTTCCAGATTTTGAACTTGTCCAACTAACTTTGGTGTAATTAACTTCTCTATCAAATGGCACTCAAAAACATAAATACTTTTTAGACAAGAGAATATGCCACCCAATGACCAAGTTTGTCTTGCATTAACGTCAATCACGGTTAACCTTTCCAAACTCTCAAGTTCCAACATTTCAAGGTTGTGAATCTTGGTGCAAAAGGAACAAGAATCAGATAAACAAAACAACCTCTCTAGCTGTTGGCAATTATAAGCTCCAATTTTCTTCAAAGAAGAACTAGTGTTACATGAGAGAGCATCACATAAGCAAACCCAATGATCATTTTTATCTATATTCAAACATGTAAGATCTTTAGGTAGTATGTGGGAGAAATGACCACAGTCTCTAAATAGTATAGTCATAACTTCAGGATCATTTGGATCAAATGCTTTCAAATAAATATCATTCCGCAAAACACTTCTTGATTCACCATATACATTTCCTAATATGAGATAATATGCTTGGAGCCCAGATCGCGTGCCAAGATATTTCTCCAAGTACTGGTTGTAATGTTTGCAGTTAAAAGCACCTCCAAAACATTCCAACACAGACATTCTTTGAATATCTTCGACAGTAATCATTGTACGAGTACCTTGGAGATCAAGGTATTGTATTTTGGTCAAATTCAAAGACCCTAATTCAAAATTCAAACTCTTGTTGAAAGATAGATCAAGCCATTTCAAATTCTGTAGCTTATCCAAACCTTGTGGTAGTTCTTCAATGGAACAATTTGAAAGAACCAATCTTGACAATACCTTCAATTCTCCTAATGGCGGCACATGTTTAAGTGAATTACATTCTATTAGTACTAAAGAAACAAGAGACTTCATCTTACTGATAGAATTTGGCAAGCATTCTAGTCTTTTACTATATGACAGATCGAGTATTGTTAGGGTATTCATACATTTGAAAAAACTCTCTGGAATATGTTGAACGGCCAATTGATTTATAATCAAGGTGGACAACCTCGGACAATAAGGTGACATGCCCTCTGGAATTTCTTCAATATCATTTGATTCACCAGCCCACATATGAACAAACTCTAAATCAGCGGCCCATTCATGCGTGATGTTTGTCTTTGTCAATTCGTTCTCTAATTTCACCATAGCATTTCTCTTACTTTCTTTCATAATATAACATGCCGTGTCTATCATCAAGCGATAATTAAATTCAAATGAATGATCAAAACCACTCATCAAACTGTGGGATCTGAGCTTATCTAATATGGTTTGCCCTTCATCGAATATTTCTTGCAAACACCTATTCCCATTTATCAGTCCATTGTCAACAAGTTTCATAATCGTTTCTTCTCTGTCATTCTCTTCGTAACTAGATAGTAGTGCACAATACAAAAAACAGTTTCGCAAGTCTTTTTCCATCAAATTATCATAACTACGTTTTAATACCTTGAAAACTTCTTCTATCACCTCTTGTCCCATTTCCAATTTGTTAAGCTTATTCAATGAATGTTTCCATTGATCAATCTCATCAATTCCTTTCATGGTTCTAGCCATCACACTGATTCCAAGCGGCAAACCCGCAAACCGATCTACAATATCTCTTGCAACCGTTTCAATTTCAGGGGAGAGTGTAGCAGGTGTTCCGTAGTGTCCAAGTTTTACCTTAAATAACTCCCAACCTTCATCTACATCGTAGAGAGGTATCACTTTTATCATATGACTTGGCAAGCAATCCATCTGTTGACACACATGTTTCAAACGCGTTGTGAGAATCACTTTAATTCCATTCACTTTTGTAGAAACACCCACCTTTTCCAAATCAATGTATCTCCAAACATCATCTAAAATAAGAACAGACTTCTCCTTTGTCTCCAACGTCGTCGACAATTTGTTTGCTCTAATTCTCTCATTGTCTTCATCAAGCTCCACGCCTATTCGTTTTGCGATATCGTATTGCAGTTTTGAGATGGTAAAATTGGGAGAAACAGTGACCCAAAACACATCATTGAAAGTTCTTTTCTTTTTTATTTCATTCTCCACAAGAGTAGCAAGTAAAGTTTTTCCCACTCCTCCCATTCCATATATACGATAACAAAAACTTGGTCATCATTTAGAAGTTGAATCACTTTCTTGATATTAAAGTCTAATTCTTTCCCGACAAATTCAGTGGACAAAGTGAGAGGTTTTTCTCCCTTGTGTCGTTTCATATCTTTGAACAACTCATTCATGTCATCCAAGATATTAATAGCATCCACTCTTTGTTTCAATTCATGTAATTCTTTTATCCATGCATCAACTTCAGGCTTGCGCTTTCTGCCCCGAGACTCCAACCATTGAGTTTGTTTTGCAATATCATTTTCCTCACATTCTAGATCAATAACCATTCCTTTTAAGTTATTAATCTTACATCACGGATGCTCAAGTTCTCACCTGTTACATTGTTTTTGATATGTTACAAGAAGTTTAACCTATTTCAAAACAAATAACATGAGATAAATAATAATGAATAAACACATGAATATAGGATTACTTGAAGAGGATGCGATATTGTTGAGAACTTGTTGGTGAGCATGATAAGAGCATGGTGTAATGTTTCCTGTTTTGCCATCCAGCCCCAAGTGTGCTTTAACTTTTGAAGCACTAGTACTACCCTCAAAAGTAAACTCACAATAATTGCATTTCCACAAACGACCATTTGCTACTCTTGTAACGTGAATCCAACAGTTATTCTGTTTCTTCCTATTCATTATCAACCAAATCTCATTACAGAAGAGAAAAGAGTATATTATTTCCAAAACAGCATAACCAAACTCTGGTTATTATCATCTTCTCTTGAGTGATGATATATATGAGATGAAGTAGATTACTCTCAACACGTGGATAATGGAAATGTTCAATATTACGACAAAGTCAAAAACACAAAATGCGCAACTGTTTCATACCTTGCCATGATTTCCATCAAACACGGAAGTAACATTTTTTGGTTTCTTAATAACAGAACGAACACGTAAGTGAAAGAGAGAGAGAAGAGTTGTACACGTTCAGCCTTTGATCCAACAAAAAAATTAAAGCAAACCGTAAAACTCGAATCAACACTATTTTATTTGCATGGTCATATTCTTAACCTATTTTAAAAAAAATAAGAAAATGCCATGCAAATACAATACTCTCTATTCGAATTTAAAAAATTTATTATAAGATATTTTTTATTCTCAAAATTTTATTTATATTTTAATGTTTACATTATTCTTTTATTTTGATTTTTATGTTTTAAGGATGGAAATATAACATTCTCATCATAATAGTTTAATCAACTAATATAATTTTTTATTATCGTTCAAATTTTACTATTTTTTATAATTTTTAATTGAACAAACTTTACAATTATTCATATGAATCTAAAATTATACAAAACTCATCAATTGTTGAAATATCACTTTAAAGAATATAACTTTAAATCTTAAAGCAAACAAAATCTTGTTAATTCAACTCACTTGATAGCTATATAGGGAAATTAAGTGCGAATTCGAACCTGCGATATTTCATCTGTTCATCTATAAAAAATGAATTACAGTCACTAGATTATTTGACAAAAAAAAACACAACTTTAATTGAACTTATTTAATATTAAAATTTTGACACTATAAAAACAGATGTCAACACTGATGTCTCGACACCAAAACACAATGCCAAGACATATGTTATGACATCATCTGCTGACAGAAGACACTTTTACTAAAACAATAATTATACATAAGTAAATTGCAAAAGGTAAAAGACTCTTCAAGCTTGCTAATTATACATAAGTAATTGAACCCACAGTTTTTTTATGTGAGTGCTTGCTAATTTTAGGTTTAGCAAGTCCTTATATATAGACTCTTGTAGTATAAGCTTGGACTCTTCAAGCAAATCCAATCTTCTAATTTTAAATCAAATTCAAGATCTTCTACAAAAATAGGAATCAATCTTCAAAATTTCCTAAAAAATCAAAGATTTTTTTTATGAAACCAAATCAAATATGCATTGTTCCTAATAAAATCTTCTTGATCTGTGAAAATCAATGAGATATATCCAAGAGGATCTCACAAAATCAAATCAGATCTATTAAGAAAAATAATAGCAGCACCTACTGTACAGTTGGCCAAGATGTCAAGACATCTGACTCAACATATGTCTGATATTCATGATTGCAGAACCTGTCATGACAGTTGGTCAAGATGTCGTGACATCTTGCTCAACATCAGCTATAAACCATATTTTAGCAAAATTTCTTCTAATCATAAAACCGTGGATCTAATAATCTCCTCATTTGGAAAATTTTGGCTAAAATAATCTTAGCACAATCAATATGAAGAAGAGGAATAAAACCACAAAGAACAAAACACAATTTACACGAGAGGCATGTAAACTTTGTACAAAACTGCAAACATAAAAATATATCAGAGATATATTACATTTACAAAGAGACCCAACCTCACACACAACACTTCATCAATTATTCCATAAGTCAGATGTCAAGACAGGTGGTCTGACATCACACAACACAGCTCCAACGCAACACAAGAGACTCCAACACATCACAAGAGCTCATTGCTAAGAACAATAATCAGCAACTTTCAAACAGGACCATTACTCCCTCTGTCACACATAACCAAAACTCTTCCTCAAAGAAAAATCTAAATAACCCGAAAATCCAAATTACCGAACCAATATGAACTATCCAAGTTCACACATCAGAGGCACATGCAATAGAAGAAAAATAAGCCTCACATTAGGATTCTCTATAAGATACATTAGGAAATATGTTAGAACATCTGGTAAGAGATCATACACACAAACACCATATCAGTAGTAGTAGCATTAGTAACATCACCAACAAGCATGACAGACAATCATGCTTCCCCTAAATAGTTGCATACAACAAGCAACCACAATAGACTATTATTCACTTAGCAGTAGTACACTCCTATCACAATGTTAATCAACATGTGAAGATATTTGACATGACATCAACATCAGGACAAACACTAACACTTTACTCCCCCTTTTTAGTTAAAAATTGACAAAAATAGAGTAAACGTACAATAAAAATTAGAAGTACACAATGCATACAAGCATAAACACAGATGGAAGCATAAAAAAGCAATTGAAACAAAAACTCATTGATGGAAACACACACAACTATCAGTTGGTCTTCAGGTGATCTTCCACCTCTTACCCCTGTCAAAGACCCTTCTGCACTCTTTCTTATTGTCAGAAGTTTTAGAAGTGTTGACACTGAACTTCCTTGCCATCGCCTTAGAACATGTCTCCTTCAAACCAGCCTTTTGTTCTTGCAAAGACCTTTTGTTCCATCCTTTGACAAGTTAAACCTTAGCAATTAACTTAGGCATATCATGGCTGAACATAGAGGAAAGGCAGAGTATTTGCTGCATTTCTGTAGCGGTAGAAATGTTGAGGCTAAGCCATTGGATTGACTTAACTCGCATAAATCAAAAATAAAAATCGCCACCATGATTTATTGTTTCCAGAGGAATAGGAAATGAGCGAATAACCCAAAAAGAGGGAGAGAGAATCTAGGTACGGGAGTTAGTTATGCAAAGGAAAGGTATTAGTACCCTAAACATCTACAGTACTCCGCAGGAACTTCTTTAAAAATTTGTGTATTTTGGTTATAAAAGGTGTATACAAAAAAATAGATGGTGGAGATGAGAAAAGAAATATTTTTTTTACAATTTTTGCATCTATCGCGGTTGCGAACTGTTCTGGACTCGGCCGACACTTACCCCACCGTTGGAAAAGCCCAATCCATCGTCTTTACAAAGGCCCAAAAGAGTGCAGCCCAAACTGAGGACCATTGGGCATCTCCCCACGTGTCCACTAGGGGAGCATAACCTATGTGTCCATATCGTCATCATCCTACCCTCCGAGAATAACGGGTCCAACTTCCCTGCTTTCTCGGGGAAGTTGACCAAGGAGGAGGCCATATGTTGGACTTCATACACCCGTAAACCCTGGAAGTCTTTGTTGTTGGGCCTCATCATGGCCCATCATTGAAGACCATGGCCCAAAGCTGGGGGCTATAAATACCCTCTCACTTGAGAGGGTCGGATATTCATTCATTCACTCATATTCTCATACTTGCTTGCACTTACTCTGAACCTTACTTTGGCATCAGAGTTTCTTGCAGGTACCCCCCCGCTTCACATTCAACTGCTGCTCGACTTGAAGCTCTAGGCCTTGCCGATCGCTTTTGATCAGGTATGATCAGTGGCACTGTATGTAATTCCCGTTAATTTAATTAATTATTTAATTAAATTATTTTTGGATTATTTATTGAAAAGTTATCAGATGTTGAGAATTGTTGGTATGAGTTGTTAGATTATTATTAATTAATTAATTAGTTGATTAATAATAATTATAATGTTGGATTTAATGGAATAATGGTGTTGGGATTATTTTATTGGTTGGAAGTAGTAAAGTGAGAGTGTGTAAGTTAGGCCCAATAGGATTAATGATATAAGGTTAAGCTGACACAAGGATTTAGTTTTTGGAGAACAAGGAGTCTTGAGCGTGACCGAAAGAGTTGCATGGAGAGAGGAGCAAGTTGCTCGGTGTCAAGCGGAGCAAAACAAGGATTAAGGCCGAAGCTTTGGTTGAGCAAACTTCAATCCAGGTAAGGGTGGGGTTCTGACCTTATAATGAGATTTATGATGTGTATTACATGGGAATTGTCGTTTGTATGACTGTGTGCGTTGATGTTTCTGGATTTGTTATCGAAGTTGCCCGTTTCTCTATGTTGTGGATGTTTTGAGTTATCTGTATGATTGCCCGGTAGAATCGATGATTAGGTTAGTGTAGTTTATCACTGGGTGGTGTGGTCGTTATGATGTTGTGGTATTCCGAGCACTTGGCAGGAAATTAGGATTTATTATTGTGGTCGTTTTATGAGGATTTCTGTGTGACTGTTTTGTACAATTAACAAACCTGCTGATAGGAAATATAGTTGCCCGTTACTGTTATTCCGAGCAGTTGGTCGAAGATCATGGATTATGTTATGACGGTCGTTATAATGTTGTATTATTCTATGATGTTGGCTGGAATTGGTGGTCGAGGAGGATGTTGATGGTGCTAGGTGCCGAGCGGCATTTAGGCCGCGAAGTGTGTCCGAGAATATACGTGTTGGATGTCGAGCGGCATTAGGCTACGGGGCGTGCCGAGGAGCACAATATTATTGTCGAGCGGCGCGGAGTTGCAAGTTGGGCCGAGGAGTATAAGTTAGTTTTTATTCTGCTTTGTTTCTGCGCATGTCGAGGAGTATTGAGTTAGTTATTATTTCTGTCTTAGTTGTTGTGTATGTCGAGGGGCCCATAGTTTCCCTAGTTCTATTTCTCGCGTGTTTTGATTTGGTTGTTATAATGTGTTGTGTAGTCGTGCTTAATTGAGAATTTCAGGTTGATGAGTTATGTTGAGATGCCTCTAATTTGGCAGATATTATGCTGTAGGCTTATGGCCAAAGTTGAATTATGTTGATGTTGAATTGTTGTTGATGTTGTAGGCTTATGACCAATGTTGATTTATGTTAATTTGTTGTTTTTTGTTGTTGTTGCTACATTCATGTTGCGTCGCATACATCGCATATCAAGTTGGAGATGATGCTCGTTAAGTTGGCATGGATTGGCAAAATATTAAGTTAAAGGCTTAAGCCTTGTTGATGCCTCTATTTATTGGTATATGTTTAAGTTGGGAGTTCTTCTTCATTGGTACCACATGCATTTGTATAGACACATTGCATTTTGTGTTGCTTTCTGAGTCGTTGTGTGGTTGAATTAATTATGTTAAATATTGTTAAAAGCCATGAAGCGGTTATTTTTTATGATTTGGTTCTAATGTATTATTTATCATGCACCCGATTATAATGTTTGATATCTCACCCTTCTGTTTGAATGTTACCCCGATGTAGGTAACGTGCAGGTAATCCATAGTGAAGGCGGTTTACCTTCAGTAATTCGAGTCGATGTCATTGCTCTGATACATAACACTCGGGGGGATGAACGCTTGCTATTTTATTGTTATTATTCAGTTGTTTCACTTTAAGTTGTTGTTCATTAATTAATTCTTATTTGAAGTTGTTTCGGTTGGATAAAGTTGTTATATTCTTTTAAGTTGAATATTTGATTCTACTGCGTGGTTATGAAAGATTAATTTATGTTATTGTTGGTTCATCCAAGTTTAATGTGTTATGTATCTGTAATGAATATCGTTGTTTTAAAGTTTTAATTGTAGCATCCTGATTCGGTTGTCAGAATTTTTGTAAATCAGATTTTATATAATTGTTAGGTACAATTGGGGTGTTACACTGTCTACAGGGATCCAGCTTCCCCGTCTTCCTCTCAAGACCAAAGTGTTAGAACATAGTTTGATTCTACAACCCTCGTAAGAGTTTTGATGATAACAAACACAAAGAACAAATATGCACTCGAAAATTATGTTCTATTTTGTATAGAAGTTCTAACGGAAGTGGATCAAAAGTTAAGCTAAAAAGGTGTTCATGCTATGTATGTAGACTGATCTCAGAATGTTATGATGAATGAAGATCAGAACTTGCATTAAAGAGAAAGACATCTTAATTCTGAATGGGAGTCTAACGTTGCAAACAAGACCTTATGATTCTGACTTCCCAAGTTCTGAAACAAAGCAGCAAGTAGATTCCTCATGTTCTGAAGCGTTACCATTCCATCAAAGCAATATCAATTGCAACGACTACAAACAGACAAGGATCTTCATATTATGGAAAGTGCATTAACTGCCAATTATCAAGTTTCCATTTGCACAGATTGCTGCGCCTATTTAAACAAGCATCAAGGTTAAATCGTTCACGATTTACATCACTACTAATATACAATCTCTCAACGATAAAAATCATATTCATAGTATTCTCTAAAATTGTGTAATACATCACAAGTTTGTGATACCGTTTTTGTAACGAAAAGAATCTTGTACAAAGATTAATTCTTATTTTTGTTAGTGAATTTCCTTGAGATAAACCGGGTTGTGGTTGTACTCAAGAAGACTTTGCCAGTTGTCAAAGTAGAATTGTAATCAGTTTGATTAGTAAATTAAGACCTCGTTGGAGAGAGGCGAAATCACCTTGGCGGGTGGACTGGAGTAGTTTGAGATCAAGCAAACCAGGATAAAAATCATCGTGTCATTTGAATTTGATTTTAAATCAATGGTAAGATAGCAATATCAAAGGAAGGAAGAAATGAACAAAGACTTTTGAGTAGGTATATTTTTCCTAGTTGCTTGCTCATTTTCAAATCAAATATCCTTGCTTATTTTCAAAACAAACACCAACACTTTCAAAAATACTTTCAAAACATTTTCCAAACTTGAAACATTTTCAAAAGCTCAACACTTTGTATACGTTCTTACGAACGAGAACTATTACAAAGTTTGCCTAAACGATGGTGCCTTTTCAAAATACTTTCAAAAAACCACACAAATCACATTTTCAAACAAAAGTTCAACACTTTGTATACGTTCTTACGAACGAGAACTATTACAAAGTTTGCCTAAACGATGGCACCTTCCCTTTTCACAATCTACCCCCCGAACTCAAGAAATAATCTCAAAGTTTTTTCCTGTTCTTTTCAGCCTTTCCTTTTGGATAAAAGAAAAGTCGATGGCGACTCTTGCTAACCGCAATATTTGTGATAAAATGCAAAACACCCAAGTCAGTTCTCCCACTGTACCACAATATGGATTCCAGAAAATCTATTTCTGGATATATTTTCACAATCTTTGGTACAAAAATTAGTTGGAAAGCAACACTTCAGAAGGTTCTCGCATTATTAATCCCTAAAGCGGAATATATTACTTTAACTAAAGTTGTGAAAGAAGCATTGTGGCTTGAAGGTTTTGCTAAGGAGCTGAAAGTTCAAGTGTAAGTTATCACTGTTAAGTGTGATAGTCAAAGTGCAATACACTTGTCGAAGAATTCAGCCTATCATGAGCGAACCAAGCACATTGATATGAGGCTGCATTTCGTCATAGGGGTAATCGAGCATGGAGAAGTCTGAGTGCTCAAGGTTTCGATAGATCACAATGTTGCTGATATGATCACAGAGACATTTCCAAGTTGCAAGTTTTTCCACTGAATACAATTGATAAACTTGCATGAAGAAAGCTACTTTATTCTTTGATATTAGAGTTTATTCTAAGGTGGAGATTTGTGAGATATTGGAACCGAACTCTAGCTGGTCAAAGGGAGCTTCTTGATTTCGACATATCAATAGAGTTGTAGCATGCAGACGAAGGATTGTATGATGTAGTCGAAGAAGGTTCAAGCATGCAGTGGTCGAAGAATGCTAGAATAATTAGCATCGAATTGGGCCTGGTTGTTATGTCCAATTGTTTAAGTTAGCTTGTACCCTAAGTTAGCTTGTAATGGGTATTTGTGAAAAATACCATTAGTTTAGTACGTTAGGTTTATTATAAATAGCATACTAGTTTCTCACAATTGCATACTGCAAATCCTAGTTTAGGGTGAGAGGGTTATTTATTATTCTTGTGTACTTGTAATCTTGAATTAAGAGAAAGTAAAGAATAGCAGCTAATAACCAATCCTTGTGCTCTTCTTGCTTTTTTTTCCATCTTTTCAACCCTAATTTCTTCTTGATCGTTAAGAAACAAGTTTATACTTTGTTTCTTGATATCGTTTTTCACATCAATCTTTGTATTATGTAACCATATGGCCAGCAAAATAAATATAAACCAAATTTGGAAGCATCTTTTGTTGATGCCATCATATACCTGTTATTCTTCTTCTCATAACATGTAATTTGCATTATCTCTCTGCATTATTCACAACTTAGGCAATGTGACAGAGCCTAGATGAGAAAGCTCGAAATATTGGCAAGCAATCAAATAATTTTTTTTTTAAGTTTTAAATTATTGGAAATATCACAAAAAGATCTAATGTCATGAAATGTTTTGGGAATTAATGCTCTAGGCCTCTGGCTGACATGATAAGAGGTTCATACTTCTTTGCTGGATTCATACACCAGAACAATAGAGTCCCAATAATATCGATCAAAATAAATCAATTTTGATCAAAACTCCATCTCATGTTTTGGTCCGAATTCAATTGATTTAGGAAAAATAATCAACTTCATGTAAGCTCAAGGAAACATAAATTTAACGCCAAAGGTGCATTCTTTTAGATCGAGAGTTAACATTCAATCAGTAAATTACATATGGCACAGAAAACAGAAAATTCACTCAATCTCACAGTATTAATTTGTTACATCTTCAATTACAGTGTTAACAACATACCCAATTAGACTACATTGGATAGAAAGGGAATCCTATTATGCACCTAGAAGATGCAGAATAACGCACATACTCCCTCCCTACACATTGCTTTGCTTATAAAAATTGGTGTCAAGAACTTGTTTGCCACCCTATAAATGTAAGAATAACAATGAACACACGACGAAGAAATATCGCTGATACAAGTAAGATTCATACTGTTCTCCATAGTTATAGATCTCATGTGACATCTTGAAGAAAAGCTCAGGTTGAAGACCTTGGTAAGGCTGAATTAATTCACAGTTCCCGTAAACCAATGACGATGAGTTAGGACAATCACCACCAGAGTTGATTGTAGGTGCTGCTGCTGATGTTGTAAACCAATATCCTTAAATGTCATAATTCAATATATGGTACCTAATACCAGTTTTGGAAGTGAGAAGTTGCACTTCAACCTGACAGAAGATTAATTCACTAACCCAAAAAGCAGGATAAGGACAAGTTTCAATCCTACTAAGATATGAAGACATAAGGGTCTCATATAACCCTGTTCTTATCTTGTTTGAATCCTACTAAAATATGAAGACATAAGGGTCTCGTCCAGATCCTTACGATAAAGCGCGAAAATTCACCTGCAGATGCCTTTCAAATGCCTTTCACAACATTCACCTGCAGATTGAATCATCTATTAATCAAAAGTACTGCATTTCCTTATATGAGTACATGAAGATGAACATAAAATAAACATTTACTCAATGCACAACCGAAATTCGCTGATTTGCATCAGCAGCATAAAAATAAAAGCTATAATCACAGGGTACCTAATTACAAGAATTTTAATTTTGCAAATAATTTCTTCATACAATGTTTAGCAGCACTAACAATGTTTTATATGTCATCCAATTTCCAAATCATATACCTTCCATTTTTTGTTCATATATTGAGTAAGTTTCGCGTCCTTCCTAGAGTAAATAACTTCCAAGTTTCCCAAGCCTACTTTAAACGTATCACTATGACTCCTTGATCTATACTCTATATGGCTATGTTGTATGTTATTTTCCATTGGAGCAGAAGACCCTAGAAAATTTCCACATTCAAGAATCAAAGGGCCATCCGTGTTCTTCCAATCTGATAACTGAAGAAAGAGAAACCATCGAAGTCATTTTTATTAATATAATCATTAAAAAAATCCCAAAATGAAATAACAACTATTACCCGTAGGATGTTTTCGTTTATCCATACTTGCAGGTCTTGAAGTGAACCATGATTTCTAATTACATTTTTATGCACCCTCGTGAAATAAATAATATTAAACAATCACAAAAACTATTGAAATTTATTTAAAGAAAGAAAGTAAGAGAATATGAGATCACAAGCTGCTCAAATTCATCTTTAACCTTTGAACATTCTTATATTAATATATAACAAGCAGTAAATCTGTAAATCTATAATTCCACAATGATTAGTGCCATTTAGAATATTGAACTGTTATTTTTTAGAAGCTAATACAAATTTTATCAAACTATAATTTTCTATCATTCTACAATTGAATTGAATATAATTTTTATCATGAAAGTTACTCAATATAAATTCTTCTTCTTTAACATTAATGTAATATTCGACAATTAAAACTCTCATACAATTTTCCATTAAAACTATTGCCGAATCTCACCCAAAGCAATATCATTAACCAAATTATGAATCAAAACTCTAGATCTAAAGCCAGAACAATATCACAAACACTAAAACCAGAACAATCTCAACAAAATACAAAAACAAAAATCAATACCAGAGGAATCAGGTACCACAAAAATAAAAAATAAAACAAAATCACAAACCAGATAACAATATCACGAATCCAATCCCTAATCAATCTTAAAAATTCATCTAAATTTCTTATTCTTCGTTTGCCGTAAAATCAAACACGTAAATTTCAAATCGAAAATCAAACAATGCGCACAGAATAGAGAAAAATAAAACGAAACCACATAATAAAGTAAATGTAACAAATAAATCAGAGAAGAGTGGTTGAAAGAGTAATGGTTGATGAAACCGTTTTTGAATGTGGAATAAGGAGAGTGAAACGCACGAGTACCGCTGTATTACATGATTGACAGGGGGACGGTTGAAAGGAAAAACGTTCTGAGAAGAAGGTAACTGCTGCATTATATGGGGTCAGTGGTAGTGGAATGGTGAGAACCAGAAAGGAATCGGAGATGATAGGGTGTGTAGGGGTGTGTATGGTTACCATATTTTAAGAACCAATCCATTTTAATGGTTGTAGTTTTAAAACTATACCGTTTTTTATAATAACCAATTTAAAATTGCAAAATGGTTTCAATTCGGTTCAAAACCGGTTTAAACCGGTTTTCAATCAAAATTGATTTATAAGGAAATTGTATCTTTCTTAATTTGAAGAGACGAAAAAAATTCAGGTTAATGAAGGGAATAAGATGCAAAAGCATGTGTCATTTTTATACTATTATATTCAAACACAAGCACAAATCGTTTTTCACAATTTTTTTGAAAAGCAAAAAAGTAAAATTCAATTTAAGAGTAAAAACATTACACTTTAATCTATGATAAAGTTGCACCAGAACACTAAAATTAGAACCCAAAAAAACTAAAATAAAACATCCTAAAATCAAGACAAAATATGCTTCAAAACAATTGCTACACTATAACAGTTAAACAAAAAAACACAGATTAACAATCATTCATCACAATTAACTTAATAAGTTCTTCTTCCCTTAACTAATCATCACTCTAATTAACTAATTAATAATAAATAAAATAAAATATATAAACTAGTTTTCCATTTTCAATTTGAATATTATATAAATTGGTTTACACGAATTTGAATTTCCTGTGCCTTAATAATATTTTATTCATTAATAATAATATCATATACATTTGGTTTTATGTATGACAACTGGTTATCAAAAATGGAAACCAGATTTTTTTTAATATTAAAATGGATCTGGAGCAGTTCACATCCAACACAAATTGAATTATAAAAATTGGTGCACTGAATTTTTAAAATTGGTTCGTATAAACCAGTTTTTTTGCACACCCCTAAAGGTGTGTTTTTGTAACCGTCATTGTCGATTGAATGGAACGAAAATGCAACAAAAATAGAAGATAGGTTTTTGAACAAAAAAATTTGGTCTCTTCTCAAAAAACCACGTGTCGTCTTGAGATCAATTGAAGAAAAAAAACTATTTTTCTTATATATATATATATATATATATATATATATATAGTGACTATAACATTAAATAATTATAATTATTAAATAGATAAATGAAAATTTTATTCTTGTAGATTTATTTAGGATAATATTATAAATTTCTTATTAAATATAAGTTAAGGAGTTAAAGTTTATATAAAATAAATGAAATGAAATTGTTACAATTATAAGATATATTATCTATATATTATAACTTATTTTAATTCAAAGATATTCAAATGATTGCAGTATAAGAGAGAATCTCAATACTTTTTTTTTTTTGATTTATAAATATTTTTGATAAATAACTACAAGATAAGATAAGTATTCAATGTTTAATAAGTTAATTTAATATAATATATTTAATTATATCAGTCATCAATAAACACATATTCAATCATAAGTCGAAAAACACTCATTTGAAATATCTATCATCAAAGAAAAGTTGTAGGATAATGTAGAAAAATCTTAAACACCAATAGATTTTCATTAAATCTTATAAATGTTTTTTTATACTTAAAAATAAAATAAAAAAACCTTTTAAAAATAAAAGTCTCTGAAACTTATACTAAGCTCAAGTAAATCTCTAAATTGAAATCCAATTATTGATAGAAAATATATATTTATAACCAAAAATAAGTAAATCAAAATAATCCATAACAAAATTACCACTAATATGAGAGGAGAGGTGTTATGTACATTTAAAAGACATTTTTGAATTTCATAAGAATGGTTAATAATCCATAGAGCTTAAAGAATTAGACCATCAACGATGTAGGTCAAAAGAGAAGCTTTTATCATAATCAACCATCCCATTTGATGAGAATTTTTACATTTGAATTTGAATATTGTAGAAGAGAAACCCAGTCAATTCAAGATATCTAACAAAACACAACATCCGATAAGGCAAATAAAAAACAAGTGTTGATAGTCACTCAAGTCAACGGTGATAATATGCAATAGATACTAATTATTGTTGGAACATGTCCATGTTCCATATTGAATTAAAAAAAAAAAATTCATTTAGTCCCACATTGCTCATGTGAGAAATATTAACCATCTCACTTTATTATATAAGGAAGTCACTTGTTTCCTTACAAAATACACCAAAAACATTTTATTAGTTTTTCCTTCCTCACTCTCATAACTCTGCGTCTTTCGAATTGTCGAAGCGCCAACTTCTTCCCCTTTCTTTCTACTCGTTGAATTTTCCGAGTATTTTCTTGAATTCTCTTTATAGAGAATAATGTTAATTTCTCCTCGTTTGAGTTGAGAAATTTTCAAGTATAATTTTTTTATTCTCTTTAGAGAATTATTCAAATTTCTCTTTGTTTGAGAAATCTTTGAGTGATCAAAAATGATCATTATTGAATTCTCTTTGAAGAATTATTGAAATTTCTCTTGGTTTGAGAAATATTTATGACTGGTAAATATATCAGATATTACGGTGGTATTTATACCATATTTGAATGGTCTTAGTACCATTAGAGGGTGTATTTCTAGACCGATTATCTATCGTGCAAGTAGTAATCGTACAGTATAGAACTGGGCTGTTTTATCCTGGAGGCGGCGTGGTAGTTCGACTGCTTTGCATAATTTTGGGCAGTACCGCGAAACGTCTTAAAGAGAGCGAACTGATCCGCGACTCAACCCGGTAATTTCTTCAGTGGCAACATTTTTAAAATCATGAACCAACAATTTTAAGACGTTTCAAACTGCCATGGCTATTGAAGAAATTATCGGTACTTCTAAAATTGTCTCGGACAAACCGTTCTAGTTTGAAGGAGTGCATTTCAAAAGTTGGCAACAAAAGTGAGGTTTTTCCAAACCATAAAGAAGTTTGTCAATATTTTGACCGATGACATTCCTACTGTTCCACTTGGATCAGTTGAACAAACGAATAGAAAGAAATCTATGAACTTAGATTGAATTATTAATTTCAATGAATCTGAATTTACAACATAGATTAAAGAGAAGGATTTACAGCTAAAGGAAGAAATCTCCTTATAGAAAGAGAATGATTATAACATTCTAAATGGACTCGCAAATGATCTATATGATTATTACAATAATTGCGATACTCCAAAACAAGTTTACGAGGCTATGAAAAACAAGTATTGAAGAAGCTGGAGAACAAAAGAATGATTTTAGCAACTACGAAAAGTATCAGATGGTAGATGAAAGATCTGTGGATACTCAAAGTTATGAACTTCAAAAGAAATTCTCATGAGGTCATCACTAAAGGTATGTATTTAGATGTATTTTTTAGAATCTGATTATTCTCCTTGAGTTAAAAAAAGAGGAATCTTAGAGACAATATCAAGAAGAAAAGTCTTGGTTGTTTTAAACAACAAATAAAAATTCGGTGTAGTTCTGAAGCCATTTGGAAAATGATTAAAGAATCAGAACTGCAATGTTGTTATCCGAATTAAGAATGAGATCCTTTCTATGGTCTCAATTGCTCCAACTAGGCAACAATCACCACCTCAAAGAAATGATGTTGTTTTCCATTGTTTTAACCATGGAAAATCATGTCATAAGATTAAGAAATGTAGAAGAGGCTTGAACCTGGTGCTACCCCTAATGCATAGGTCAAACTGACTAATGGGAAATTTATTTCTATGATAATTGAAATCAACACGGTTGATGAATTTGATGATTGGTGGATAGACACTGGTGTTTCTCATCGTGTCTGTTATGATCGTGTTATGTTTAAAACATACACGAATACTAAAGATAAGAAAGTGTTGTTGGGATATGTCCACACCACTAATGTTGCTAGAATTGGAGAAATGGAGTTGAATTTCACCTCCAGAAAGACTTTAATCTCGAAGGACGTCATACATGTTCTTGAGATTAGGAAGAATTTTGTTTCTGGTTTTCTTTTATATAAGGCATAGTTTAGTCAGTCCATTGGGGTAGATTTGTACACCATTACAAAGAATGACATTTTTGTGAATGAAATTGATATGTTTAAAAACTTTGTAAAGAATTTAAAAATCAATTATTAAAGGATCTGATCCCCTAGACCTTATACACTATGGTATATGTGAATTACATGGAACTTTAACTAGAAATAGTAAATGTTATTTTATTGACTATTATTCTGATTATACTTATGTATATTTAATGAAGAATAAAAATGAAGCACTTCACATGTTTAAGATGTATGTAACTGAAACTGAGAATCAACTTAGTAAGAAGATTAAGAGACTTCGTAGTGATAGGAGAACTGAATATGATTCTAGTTTATTTGATGAATTTTATACATGGAATTGTACATGAAATGACTGCACCATACTCTTTTGAAATGAATGGTAAAGCAGAAAGAAAGAATATAACTCTTATTGAACTTGTTGTTGCAATTATATTAAATTTTGGTGTTGCTTCTCACTGGTGGGGGAAATTTTGTTGACTATTTGCTATGTCCTGAATCGAGTTCCCAAGTTAAAAAGTAATATCTCTCCTTATGAGATATTAAAGAAAAGACAACCAAAATTGTCTTATTTAAGAACTTGGGTTTGTCTGGCATATGTCAGAATTCAGGATACGAAGCGAGTTAAACTTGCTAATAGAGCCTATGAATGTGTGTTCATTAGGTGTGAAGCAAACAGTGAGGCATATAGGTTATATGACCTAAATGCAAAAGTGATCATAGAATCAAATGATGTTGAATTCTATGAAGAAAAAAATTTCCTTTCAAATCGAGAAATAGTGGGGGCACTCAATCGAGTCACATTCATGTGATAAGAAGCACAAAAAGCAACGACGATGTAGAAACAGAACTTCGAAGAAGTAAAAGAGTAAGAGTTTCTAAAGACTATGGGAAGAATTATGCGACCTATAATGTAGAGGAAGATCCAATGAATCTTCAAGAAGCCTTGTCATCTCTGGATGCAGATATCTGGCAAGAAGCTATTAATGATGAGATAGATTCTCTAGAATCTAACAAGATCTGTCACTCAGTAGACTTGCCTCCTGGATGCAAACCAATCGGTTGTAAATGAGTTTTGAAAAAGAAACTAAAACCTGATGGAACTATTGATAAATACAAGGCTCGCCTTGTAGCCAAGGGTTTTAGACAAAGAGAGAATATAAATTTCTTCGACACTTTTTCTCCGGTCACCAGAATGACATCCATTAGGGTACTTATCTCAATAGCTGCTATTTATAGTTTAATAGTACACCAAATGGATGTTAAGACAACTTTTTTCAATGGTGAATTAGAAGAAGAAATCTATATGGAACAACCGGAAGGCTTCGTGATCCATGGACCAGAAAACAAGGTCTGTAAGTTAGACAAGTCTTTGTATGAGCTGAAGCAAGCTCGGAAGCAATGACATGAAAAGTTTGACAACTTAATGATATCAAATGGGTATAAGATGAATGAAAGTGACAAATGTGTTTATTACAAATATGAGAATCACATTTGCACTATCATATGTCTCTATGTAGACGACCTATTCATATTTGGGTCAAACATTCAGACCATCAATGAAGTGAAATCATTGTTGTGCAACAACTTTGATATGAAAGATCTCGGTGAAGCAAGTGTGATCCTTGGTATCAAGATCACGAGATCAGAACAAGGCATCTCCTTGGATCAATCACACTATGTGGAAAAGATCTTAAAGAAGTATAATTACTTCGACTGTAAACTTGGGTGCACACCTTATGATCCAAGTGTGAAACTGTTTAAGAACACTGGTGAAAGTGTTAGACAAACAAAATATGCGAGCATCATTGGCAATCTTAGGTATGTCACTGATTATACTAGATCCGACATTGCATATGCAGTGGGATTATTGTGCAGGTTTACGAGTAAACCGAGTTACGAGCATTGACAAGCTATTAAGCGAGTCATGAGGTACCTTAAAAGGACCATATATCTCAGTTTACATTATCAGAAATTTCTGGCTGTACTTGAAGGGTACAGTGATGCAGATTGGAACATATTATTAGATGATTCCAAAGCAACTAGTGGCTATGTATTCCATAGCTAAAGGAGTTGTATCTTAGAAATCAAGGAAACGAAGTATCATGGCTCATTCCATAATGGAGTCTGATATGATAACGTTAGCGATTGCTAGTGAAGAAGAAAGTTAGTTAAAATATGCCTGCTAACTAAGATTTCGTTATGGGAAAAATCCATGCCAGTTGTGTTGATCCACTGCGATAGTACCGCGGCTATTGCAAAAATTGAGAACCATTATTATAATGGTAAAAGACGTCAAATTAGAAGAAAGAACAACACTGTTAGAGACTATATCTCTAAAGGAGTTGTAAGAGTGGATCATGTACACACCGATGAAAATTTAGCATATCCTTTGACGAAAGGATTAGCTAGAGAGAAAGTCTATAATATATCATGAGACTAATGCCTATATAGAAATGAGTTTCTCATGATGGTAACCCGACCTAAATGACTGGAGATCCCAAGAAATAGGTTCAATGGGTAATAACAAGTTATGAGTAATATGAGATTATCATGCAAGTAAAGCATGAATCCTGAAGTAATTAGAGGATGAGATAATAGAAACTCTTAATGAAATCTATACTCTGTATGAGGGAGTACCTAGGCTACAGGAGTACTCTTGATAGACTCACCTATGTGATTGTGGAACTTAGGCCGGTTCCTATGGAATTTCGAGGCAGGATTCCTAGAGCATTCACTAAACCGGGATACACGTGCAGGGCCATTAAAGTACTGGCTATTAGAATACACCTTAAGAAAAGGTTGTGTGTGGGTTTGATGTCTGAGATAGAGTTCAAGACATTTGTGTCACTCTTGTTGAATCGGAATCCTACTTGCTATGCAAAGGTTCAAGTCGTAGACACCTTTGTTTATGCACAATCTTAGAAACGTTTGACGTTACTTCCAAATTCACCTTTTTAAATTCAAGTGGGGGATTGTTGGAACATGTCCATGTTCCATATTGAATTAAAAAAAAAAAATTCATTTAGTCCCACATTGCTCATGTGAGAAATATTAACCATCTCACTTTATTATATAAGGAAGTCACTTGTTTCCTTACAAAATACACCAAAAACATTTTATTAGTTTTTCCTTCCTCACTCTCATAACTCTGCGTCTTTCGAATTGTCGAAGCGCCAACTTCTTCCCCTTTCTTTCTACTCGTTGAATTTTCCGAGTATTTTCTTGAATTCTCTTTATAGAGAATAATGTTAATTTCTCCTCGTTTGAGTTGAGAAATTTTCAAGTATAATTTTTTTATTCTCTTTAGAGAATTATTCGAATTTCTCTTTGTTTGAGAAATCTTTGAGTGATCAAAAATGATCATTATTGAATTCTCTTTGAAGAATTATTGAAATTTCTCTTGGTTTGAGAAATATTTATGACTGGTAAATATATCAGATATTACGGTGGTATTTATACCATATTTGAATGGTCTTAGTACCATTAGAGGGTGTATTTCTAGACCGATTATCTATCGTGCAAGTAGTAATCGTACAGTATAGAACTGGGCTGTTTTATCCTGGAGGCGGCGTGGTAGTTCGACTGCTTTGCATAATTTTGGGCAGTACCGCGAAACGTCTTAAAGAGAGCGAACTGATCCGCGACTCAACCCGGTAATTTCTTCAGTGGCAACATTTTTAAAATCATGAACCAACACTAACATGTTAACGTGTCCTGAGCCATATGGCAAAGAGTATTATTGAAGACACTGGTACTATCTTGGCTTCCAAACTCCATCCTCCTAAACATTTTGAT
Organism: Vicia faba; assembly: GCA_948472305.1. Taxonomy (NCBI): domain Eukaryota; kingdom Viridiplantae; phylum Streptophyta; class Magnoliopsida; order Fabales; family Fabaceae; genus Vicia; species Vicia faba. The sequence goes on from OX451735.1 coordinate 139,966,164, forward strand.
ACGTGCAGATTGTTGCGCAGAATCAAACATTGAACTCTGCTCCGGTTTCATTCCACTATTCAGATCCAAAAACTCGGCCATGGAATCAACTGAAAATGATGATGAACAAACCAAAGCATGCACAACAAAAATAAAGTTAGCATCTTAATCAAATCAACAAAGTATATGACAACGGTGTGTTCTACAAACATAAGAGAGACGCAACGCGCACATTATACAAAGTAACCTTGTAGTTACATGTGTGTTTGAATCCAATGCTCACTATATTCCAAAACCCCTTCAACAACAATCATTCTCCATAAACACAGTAATCACAACAACAAAATTTCCACATCAACTATCAGATCAACTCTTCTACAATCAAATTCTGAATCCTAGCCTAGCATGTATTCAAGTAAAACAGGTCCATAGTATTCTCATAATTGGAACAACAAAATTAATTTGCCACACTGATAACAATCGATGTCTTTCAAACAACATTAGTTGTTATTGAGTGGCATTTAATTTAGCCATCAGAAGTTGGACTCATGATATATTAACAATAATCAGAAGATGAATAGAATGCTATTTTTTATGTGAAGGAGATTAATGAAAAATTGAATAAATATGAGCTAAAATACTTGTGAATATCTATGCTTGCAATCACAATGAAAAAGGAACTTTGAAGCTTTTATGCAAAACTAAAACAAAGTGTCGAAAAGGAACCTTCAAAGAATAAATCAGATAAAAGAGAAAGAAGACTTGGGGAATCAAAAGTTGTTCAAAGAAAATCAAACCATAAAATCTTGTAAAAGGATTAATGTAAACCCAGTTTATGTGAATTCCTTAACACTTCAGCTGTCTAGTGCTCAAAGCTTTTTCAAAACAGAAGGGTTTTAGCACAACATGGTTGACTTCAACATAAACATTATTCTAAATAAATTAGAGTATTTTAAAAAGTAGTTTGATATTATTTTGTACCAGTTGATCAAAATGTAAATTGGCATTAAAACTTGTACCTAACAGATAAATCACAATTCTGGAATCTCAACATCTTTCTATTGTAGGGTGCCTTTGTAATTTCGTACAACTGTTGATGCACACTTTGGGTGAAGATCACAAAGTATACTCCCTCTGCACACTGTATTCAGTTGCGGTAATCCCAACAATGTCAATCTTGTTAACTTGGGAAGTGCAATGTTTGTACAGTCATTGTCATCGCTATTGTTGCCCACAAATATCTCTAGCATTAAATCACAATTTCTTACCATTAACTTCTTAAAGTTTTGAAGTTGCTGAACTAATTGCGGTGTCAACAACCTCTTTATCAAATGGCATTGGGTAATACAAAATTCTATAAGAAAAGAGAATATGCCTCCTGTGACAAAGATCGTCTATCAACAACATTATCTTTGCAGACATCCATTAACCTTGTTAAAGAGATTGGTGAAAGACATGGCATGTTTCATCATGAAAGAGATTCAGAGAAATGTTTTAGTTAAATTTGAGAAAGATTTGACCAATATAGCTCTCAAACACGAATGGGCAGCTGATTTAAACTTGGATCATTTGTGGAATTGTGATATAAAAGAAATTCTTGAGGGCGTGTCACCGATTTGTAACAAATTGTCAATGTTGATTATGAATCAACTACAATTTAGTCACGTTCCGGAGAGTTTTTTCAAATATATGAATGCTATATTAGTTATCAATCTCCTATTGTTATTTTCATCTATATTCAGACATGTGATCAGTCCTTCCACACACTTCCTAAAGACCTTACATGTCTCTGAATATAGATGAAAATAACAATAGGAGAGATCGATAACTAATATAGCATTCATATATTTGAAAAAACTCTCCGGAACGTGACTAAATTGTAGTTGATTCATAATCAATATTGACAATTTGTTACAAATCGGTGACACGCCCTCAAGAATTTCTTTTATATCACAATTTCACAAATGAACCAAGTTTAAATCAACTGCCCATTCCTGTTTGAGAGCTATATTGGTCAAATCTTTCTCAAATTTAACTAAAACATTTATCTGAATCTCTTTCATGATAAAACATGTCATCTATATCACCAACCTCTTTAGCAAGGTTAATGGATGTCTGCAAAGATAATGTTGTTGATAGACAATCTTTGTCACAGGAGGGTATATTCTCTTTTCTTATAGAATTTTGTATTATCCAATGTCATTTGATAAAGAGGTTGTTGACACCACAATTAGTTCAGCAACTTCAAAACTTTAAGAAGTTATTTGTGGGCAACAATAGCGATGACAATGACTGTACAAACATTGCACTTCCCAAGTTAACAAGATTGACATTGTTGGGATTACGCAACTGTGAATCTTCACCCAAAGTGCGCAGGAAGGGTTGTCTGAAATTACAAAGGCACCCTACAATAGAAAGATGTTGAGATTCCGGAATTGTGATTTCTCTGTTAAAAGTTACAAGCTTTAATGCCAATTTACAACTGGTACAAAATAATATCAAACTACTTTTTAGAATACTCTAATTTATTTAGAATAATGTTTATGTTGAACTCAACCATGTTGTGATAGACATGGCATCTTTATTATAGGAGAGATCTTAATAACCTGTTCCATTGTTTTTGTTTGTGATGTTACTAAAAAAACTTAATCATTTAAAAAAATTGTTTAAAAAAATTGAATGTAGCTAAAATCTAGATATTTTAACAGATATTTATAAAAAAGATAAATATATAAATCCACATATTAAAAGTGTAATAGAAAATGCTTCTCATTTACTTGGCATTTCTGCATCTGGATTAAGCAGTGCAGTACTGTTGTGAACTTGTTCTGCATTGCCAAGATACTCGGAGCATTTAATCAGCAGGTGTTTTTTTAACGATACCAACACTTCCAGAACGCGTTACTTGGCAGTAACGACACACCCGTTTTGTACCATTTGCGACTCTAATGACATGTCTCCACCACAGTTCTTGTCTTTGCGGAGGCATGATTAGAATTTTCCCTAAATAAACACAGATTGAAGGTTAAATTCAAATACATGAACAGGCAAGATCAATAAAAAAACAAAGTCTATTGTAAAAAATAAAAAATCAATACAAATAAAAAACTAAGTCGAATAAATGAAAATAAAATAAAAACAAAGGAAAGTGGGATATAACAAGCAAACAGAATGGTGTGAATTTAGTAACCCACTGGACCCAAGTTCTAGGCTCAATCCACATAACAAAAAAACATTAAAAAAAAAAGAGAGAGTTAAAGGAGGTGTAACAAACCATGGAGAGGGTGTTAAGTTCGTGGGCCTGAGGCCAAATCCAACAAGAGCAATTTTCTCAACAAAACAAAAACTAACCCTAATTTTTAAAAAAAAAAAAAAAAAGGAAAACGGCCGCCCCTCATCATTCAAACCAAAACACCCAACCTCACTCAACGTTCAACTCTTGTTCTACCTAAGTCGATTTTTCAGAAAAGAAGAAAGAACCAAAATAACGATTCACTCTCTCACTCGGTTCATTCGTTTCAGAATCAACTCAGTTCATTTAGAAAAGAAAAATGAAGAACAGCACGGTATTGCATCGATCTCGATCTCGATCTCACTCAACAACAAAGACAGTCAAGACAAGATAGATTTTCAGAAAACTCAACAAATAAGATTCACACGAATTTAAATGCAAACTATCAAAAATAAGATAAAAATGAGGGTGATGATAAGTTTACCGATTGGAGATGACGGAGAACGGCGGCAATGTGAAGATTCCGGCGATATCTATGAAGATTCCGGCGAGGTGCTTCCATTCTCACTGATTTTGTTGGTGGTATGTTGGAGATTAAAGGATTTGAAGAAAAGGTTGCTTGATGGAAAAATATCAAGGTTTGTTTTCTCATTCAAGAAGAAGAGAAGAAAGAATTAGTTTTCATTTCTCTTTTCGAGTGAATTGTGGTGATTTTGGATGCTTAAAATTTGTTAGAAAGCTGATGTCATGTGATAGTAGGTACCAGTCATGGGTGAGTAGTGAAAGAATTGTGTGAGTTTGTTGAGAAAATGGAATGAAAGTTGGGTGTTACATGTGAGAGAGAGAGAGAGAGAGGAGTGAAATTGGTGTATGAGATATTTTGAAGATATTTGACTGGTTTTTGTCTTTTAGTGCTTGTAAATTGCAACATTGTTTTGTACTATTTGATAAGTAAATGAATAAAGAGTGGATCAATTTATTAGTGATTATTATTAAGATAAATGTGAAAGAGGAATGCAAATTTGAGGATGAAAATGAATGTCTTTAATTATTTTAGTTGTTATAATCAATTCTAACTTATTTTTTCCAATTAACAAAGATGAGTTCAGAAATAAAAATGCAAAAAAATGATATAATAACAATTATCACGAAATTTGATTAACAAGCAAAGTTATAAAGATCAAAACGAAATTTGAGATATTAGATAGACCGTGTCATTTTCACTTAAGCATAAAAATAATTAAATATGACTCAATTTAGAATACGGCTCTCTCCAACCTTAGATGCAACTAGGCGTTAACAATAAATCTATTTTAAAAGAAGTAAAAGTTTACAAGTTTTTGGTTCTTGCAATTTTAATATTTTATCAAACAAGAGTATTAAAAAAAAAGTGTATTTACCTTGTGAACATAATAAGAAATCAATTTAAGAAAAACTTTTAAATATGTCTACTAATTTAAAATAAAATGCATGTTTAAGATTTATTTTCTTCTTAGGCTTATATTTAAGACCTCTTGAAGTGTGAAGATAAAGTGTTAAGTATGAAAATGTATGTAGTGTGTAGTTCCAGTAGCAGCACTCAAGCGTTAGTATTGAATTCAACTTCACATTTAACTTCTCTGTCATTAAGAAGAATCATCCCAATCTATGCTCCAAATTCAGTTAATATATTAGTTATAACTATCACACGTTTTTATGTTACCGTTATAGATTCAGCTTCATCAGTGGTGAGAAATTTCTATGAAGGAATCAATACACATGAGAAATTTTTTTGGTATCTATGGTGATTGTTTCTGGTTTAAATTTGAGAATTTTTTAGTGATACGTATCGTTGTTCTGTTTAACAAGCTGTTGTGCAAGGAATCGTGACTCTGTACATGTTATTGCAATGTTATTTGGGCTGTTTTATCAGTTAAGGTTTAAAAATTTGACATATTAGTTTTGTGTGACATGACTTCTTCAATGATTTCCTCAGTTGACAGACCGATTTTAGTGAAAACTCTACATTATTTTGAAATCTAATTATAGTTTGGATTTCTTCAACAATTTCCTCGGCGGACAGAGCGATTCTAGTAAAAGCTCTACATTATTTTGGAATGTGATTGAAGCTGTGACACCCCAAATTATCTGATTATTAAATAATTAGAATTTTTAATTATTAATTTAATTGGAAATTTAATTATTGGTATTTTTGGATTATTGGAATTAATTTAATTAATTAAAGGAAAGAAGTATTGGTGGTGTGAAGAGTGATTAGAGGGTGTGAGGGGTAAAATACTCTACTCTTACTAATTACTAATTTAATTATTTTATTGAAATAATAAAAGGAGTATTAAAAGGAAAAAGAAGAGAAAGAGAGTTATTTTGGAATATTCATCATACGTGCATTTGAGAAGAGGAAAAAGAAGGAGAAAACCGGAAGCGTCAGAATTCGAAGAACCCACAAGGTAAGGGGTGATTTCGATTAGTTAATTCGTATTATCGGTTTAGATATTCAATAGTATGGATCATAGTATGTTAGGGAATCCCGGTTTGTAATTCTAGGGTTCCGTAGAATTGTCCCTATTGCGTCGAATTGTAGGTTGAAAACCATTAGGGTGTCAGATGATAAAAAGGAATGATGAAATAATGTTGTTTGATGTTATAATGGTGCAAAATGGATGTGTTTTGGTATTTCTCATGTTGCAATTCGTATGGGTATGTTTGGAATTGGTTTAGAATGAATAAATGCTGTCAAAAGTGCAGAATTTGACTCTGCATGTCGTGGGAATCGGTTCCCAGTGGGGAGGGGTCGGGTTCCACTGTGTGAATTTATAAAAACTGGCAAAAATGCACGTAGGAACCGGTTCTTGTATAGGTAGGAACCGGGTTCTCATACATTTTCCAAAAGCGTGATTTTTGAACTTCGCAGGAACCGGTTCCTGCATATGTAGGAACCGGGTTCTGCTGTAACTTTTGAAAAATATTAAACTTTGAAAATTCATAACTTTCAAACCGTAAGTCCGTTTTGAGTGCCGTTTTAGATGTTATTTCTTAAATTTAATGCTCTATTTTATAAAATGAAAAGATTTCTTAAAACCTGAAATTATTTTGAAAATGAGTCAAATCCCGGAATAAGTGATTATTGGCTAACGCACATGGGTGTGTATGTAGAAGTGAGCCTGTGATGGATGGATGTATTAGTATTGTGTGAATGAAAGACATGTTTATGTTGCTAATGATGGTGTGTATGATCGTTTAGATATCATGTTTTTGGTTTTGGTTCAGTTATGATAAATTGATGTATTTCATAGACTGATTTGATGTTGCATGCTAGTGATGTGCGTGCATATGCATTGTTTTGGTGAAGTTAATTCCCATTGTGTGAAATTTGACTTGTATTGTCGTTAACCGATACCCGGGTGATGATGGGTGGTTAGGCTGGATTCGTGTCCGGGTGTTTATGGACGAATCAATGGTTGATGTATCCGGTTGATGATGGATCAGTGTTGGGTAACTTGGTCACGTGTTGGTACCACATGCATTGTGTCTGCATTGTGTTTGCATGGAATTGTAACATGTTAGGGTGTCTTCCAGTGTTACAATTCTTTGGTTGATTATTGATTTGTGCATAATGACTTGTATGATTGGAACTGCGTGTTGAATCTGAATTTATGCTAAAATGGGTGAAATAATATGCTTGTGATATAATGTTGATTGAGAAGCTTATAATGCATGTTAATTATGAGAAATCTCACCCTTACTTTAACAATTTCAGATTAAAGTTAGCAGCTCAGGAGTTGGTGAGGATGGCTCTAGAGCTATGTTACTTTAAGTCTGCGTGTCAGTGTCGTGCTCTGATAGGTTGTAACACTGGGGAATGTTTAGTTGAGGAATTAGTTATTATTCAATTGTTTCTTTGAATTTCATTGGGAATAATTATGTTTTGGTTTATTCCGTTTTGGTTATGGTATTTTTCCGCTGTGTAAACCATGGTCTTAAGTTGATTGAATTATTTGAATAATGACCCTCAGTGTAGCATGACTACTGTTTTATTGGAAGTTTTATTTATTTCATAATTGTGACATCCCTTGTTCCGTGTTAACTCTGATGGAATATGTCTTTAATCATTGATATAATTAATATTATTTGGGGTATTTTAGAAGGGGTGTTACAATAGTGGTATCAGAGCATAGTCGGTCTTGTCTTGTGTCGTTATCCCTTTTGTATGCGACTAGTGTAAGATGACACTGTCGATACTTGTGTGCTGATGAGGTTGTTTTGTAATGTTACAGAACAATGGCCGGAAGAGGTAACGTAAGAAACGACGATGCTATTGCTGAAGCATTGGGAATGTTGGCTGGAGTACTCGGAGGGAACCAGCAGGGAGCTGTGATTGGTGCTGACCGACAATTGGGGAATTTTCAGAGGAATAATCCTCCGTTGTTCAAGGGTGCACATGATCCCGAAGGTGCTCAGAAGTGGTTGAAGGAGATCGAGAGGATCTTCAGAGTAATTGACTGTGCTGAAGGGCTGAAGGTGAGATACGGAACTCACATGTTAGCAGAGGAAGCTGATGACTGGTGGGTTGCTACCAGAACTGAAATGGAAGAAGATGGTATTGCGTTGACTTGGGCTGTGTTCAGGAGGGCTTTTTTGAGGAGGTACTTTCCTGAGGACATCAGAGGCAAGAAGGAGATTGAGTTTCTGGAACTCAAGCAGGGTAACAAGACTGTCAGTGAGTATGCTTCGAAGTTTACTAAGTTAGCGAAGTATTATGCTCATTATACTAACGATGCAGATGGAGAATTTTCCAAATGTATCAAGTTTGAGAATGGTCTTCGTGATGAGATTAAGCAGGGTATTCGGTATCAGCGTATCCGAAGATTTCCTGATCTAGTTGACTGTAGTAGGATTTTAGAGGAGGATCTTGCTAGCACTAAGTCGAATGCTCGAGGGTATGTTGATAGGAAGGGTAAGCAACAGATGGATCGTGGTAAGCCTTATGATAGAAGTAATCAGAGACCCGGTGGTTGGAAGAAGTTTGGTGGAGGAGATTCTAGTTCTTCCATTAAGTGCTACAAGTGTGGTGAGACAGGACATCGTATGGTGGATTGCAAAAGTAATGATAAGAAGTGTTTCAAGTGTGGGAAACTTGGCCATGTGGCCAATGATTGCAGAGTAAGAGTGGTGACTTGTTACAACTGTGGCGAAGAAGGTCATACTCGTTCTCAGTGTACAAAACCCAAGAAGGAGCAAGCTGGTGGTAAAGTGTTTGCATTGTTTGGGTCAGAGACTAAGCCAGATGATCGACTGATTAAAGGTACATGTTTTATTAATGACATACCTTTGATTGCGATTATTGATACTGGAGCTACGCATTCTTTTATTGCTTTGGATTATGCTAAAAGATTGAATTTGGAAATTTCTAATATGGATGGAAGTATGGTTATTAATACTCATGCGTCGGGTTCAGTGACTACTTTGTATGTTTGTAGGAATTGTCCTATTGTGATTTTTGGTAGGGGTTTCGGTATGGATTTAGTGTGCCTATCGTTAGAACAACTTGATATCATCCTTGGAATGAACTGGTTGGAATTCAACCAGGTTCATATCAACTGTTTTGGGAAGACGGTTATTTTTCCTGAAGAGGTTGGTGTCGAAGATGTGACTATGTCGGTTAAACAGATGAACCTAGCTGTGAAAGATGGTGCTGTGGTATTTATGTTATATTCTGCAATAGAAGCGGAGGGAAAAGCAAAGAGTGATGGATTTCCAGTGGTGAATGAATTTCCAGAGGTGTTTCCGGAAGACGTTAGTGAATTGCCACCTGAGAGGGAGGTAGAATTTACTATAGATTTGATTCCTGGAACTAGTCCGGTGTCGATGGCGCCTTACCGTATGTCGGCATCTGAATTAGCGGAGTTAAAGAAACAGTTGGAGGAGTTACTTGAGAAGAAGTTTATTCGTCCGAGTGTTTCGCCGTGGGGTGCTTTGGTGTTGTTGGTTAAGAACAAAGAAGGTTCAATGAGATTATGTGTTGATTACAGACAGCTGAATAAAGTTACAATCAAGAATCGGTATCCTTTGCCGAGGATCGATGATTTGATGGATCAACTAGTTGAAGCTTGTGTATTTAGTAAGATTGATCTGAGATCTGGATATCATCAGATTCGTGTGAAGTCGGAAGATATTCAGAAAACTGCATTTAGAACGAGGTATGGACATTACGAGTATTTTGTTATGCCGTTTGGAGTTACTAATGCACCTGGTGTTTTCATGGAGTATATGAACAAGATATTTCATCCGTATCTTGATAAGTTTGTGGTGGTGTTCATTGATGATATTCTAATTTATTCGAAGAGCGATGAAGAGCATGCAGAATATCTCAGAGTTGTGTTGGAATTGTTGAAAGAGAAGAAGCTTTATGCGAAGTTGTCCAAGTGTGAATTCTGGTTAAGTGAAGTAAGTTTTCTTGGCCATGTAATTTCCAAGAATGGAATTGCTGTGGATCCTATGAAGGTAGAAGCAGTATCTCAGTGGGAAGCGCTGAAGAATGCTTCTGAGATCCGTAGTTTTCTGGGTCTTGCAGGTTATTACATGAAGTTTATAGAAGGATTTTCCAAATTAGCGTTACCGTTGACTAAGTTGACCAGGAAGGGTCAGATGTTTGTTTGGGATGTTGAATGTGAGAAATGATTTCAAGAGCTAAAGAGGAGGTTGACAAGTGCTCCGATCTTGATTTTTCCAAATCCGACTAAGTCTTTTGTTGTGTATTGTGACACATCATTAATGTGATTAGGTGGTGTGTTGATGCAAGATAAGCAGGTGGTGGCTTATGCTTCGAGACAATTGAAAGTACATGAAAGGAATTATCCGACTCATGATTTGGAGTTGGCAGCTGTTGTGTTTGTTTTGAAGTTGTGGAGGCATTATTTATATGGTTCTCGGTTTGAGGTGTTCAGTGATCACAAAAGTCTGAGGTATCTCTTTGATCAGAAAGAGTTGAATATGAGGCAGAGGAGATGGTTAGAATTTCTAAAGGATTATGATTTCGGTTTTAATTACCATCCTGGTAAGGAAAACATTGTTGCGGATGCCTTGAGTAGGAAGTCCTTGCATATGTCGATGTTAATGGTCCGTGAGTTAGATTTGGTTGAGCAGTTCAGAGATTTAAGTTTGGTATGTGAACTAATCCTAATAGTGTGAAATTGGGTATGTTGAAACTGACTAGTGGTATTCTGGAAGAAATTCGGAATGGACAGAAGTCCGATGTTGGGTTAGTTGATAAATTGACATTGATCAACCAAGGTCAAGGAGGCGAGTTCCGGATTGATGAGAATGGTGTTATGAGATTTGGTAATAGGGTGTGTGTTCCGGATGTTGCAGAGATTAGGAAGAGTATTTTGGAAGAAGAACATCGTAGTGGATTGAGTATTCATCATGGTGCTACTAAAATGTACCATGATTTGAAGAAGTTGTTTTGGTGGCCGGGAATGAAAAAGGAAATTGCTGAGTTTGTGTATGCTTGTTTGGTTTGTCAGAAGTCGAAGATTGAGCATCAGAAACCGTCAGGATTGATGAAACCGTTGTTTGTTCCGGAATGGAAATGGGATGGAATCTCTATGGATTTTGTGTCTGGTTTGCCAAGGACATCTAAGAATTATGATTCTATCTGGGTTATTGTTGATCGGTTGACGAAATCTGCTCACTTTATTCCGATAAGAATGGATTATCCGATGGAAAGGTTGGCAGAATTGTATGTTGAGAAGATTGTGAGTTTGCACGGTATTCCTTCTAGTATTGTGTCGGATCGAGATCCAAGGTTTACATCTAAATTATGGACGGGATTGAAAGAAGCTTTGGGTACTAAGTTGCGTTTAAGTTCCGCTTATCATCCACAGACAGATGGTCAGACGGAGAGAACGATTCAGTCGTTGGAAGATTTGTTAAGAGCTTGTGTGTTGGAGAAAAGTAGAGCTTGGGATAGTTATCTACCATTGATTGAGTTTACCAACAACAATAGTTTTCATTCGAGCATTGGTATGGCTCCGTTTGAGGCATTGTATGGTAGGAGGTGTCGGACACCGTTGTGTTGGTATGAATATGGAGAGAGTGTTGTGATTGGACCGGAAATTGTCCAACAGACTTCGGAAAAGATTAAGATGATTCAGGAGAAGATGAGGACTTCTCAGAGTCGTCAGAAAAGTTATCACTATAAGAGGAGAAAAGATCTTGAGTTTAGCGAAGGAGAACATGTTTTTATGCGAGTTACTCCGATGACTGGTATTGGTCGAGCTTTGAAGTCAAAGAAATTGACTCCACGTTTTATTGGTCCGTTTCAGATTACTAAGAGAGTTGGGAAAGTTTCTTATCAGATTGCTTTGCCGCCGTCACTTGCAAATTTGCATGATGTTTTTCATGTATCTCAGCTAAGGAAGTACATTGCTGATCCGTCTCATGAGATTCGGGTAGACGATATACAGGTACGAGAGAATTTGACTGTGGAAGTGGTACCTGCGAGAATTGAGGATCGGAAGTTGAAACAGTTGCGAGGCAAGGAGATCGCGTTGGTAAGAGTGGCTTGGGGAGGACCAGCAGATGGACATGTCACTTGGGAGCTGGAGAGTCAGATGAAGGACTCGTATCCCGAACTGTTCGTCTAAGCTATGTTTTCGAGGACGAAAACTCTTTTAGTTGGGGAGAGTTGTGACACCCCAAATAATCCGATTATTAAATAATTAGAATTTTTAATTATTAATTTAATTGGAAATTTAATTATTGGTATTTTTGGATTATTGGAATTAATTTAATTAATTAAAGGAAAGAAGTATTGGTGGTGTGAAGAGTGATTAGAGGGTGTGAGGGGTAAAATACTCTACTCTTACTAATTACTAATTTAATTATTTTATTGGAATAATAAAAGGAGTATTAAAAGGAAAAAGAAGAGAAAGAGAGTTATTTTGGAATATTCATCATACGTGCATTTGAGAAGAGGGAAAAGAAGGAGAAAACCGGAAGCGTCAGAATTCGAAGAACCCACAAGGTAAGGGGTGATTTCGATTAGTTAATTCGTATTATCGGTTTAGATATTCAATAGTATGGATCATAGTATGTTAGGGAATCCCGGTTTGTAATTCTAGGGTTCCGTAGAATTGTCCCTATTGCGTCGAATTGTAGGTTGAAAACCATTAGGGTGTCAGATGATAAAAAGGAATGATGAAATAATGTTGTTTGATGTTATAATGGTGCAAAATGGATGTGTTTTGGTGTTTCTCATGTTGCAATTCGTATGGGTATGTTTGGAATTGGTTTAGAATGAATAAATGCTGTCAAAAGTGCAGAATTTGACTCTGCAGGTCGTGGGAACCGATTCCCAGTGGGGAGGAACCGGGTTCCACTGTGTGAATTTATAAAAACTGGCAAAAATGCATGTAGGAACCGGTTCCTGTATAGGTAGGAACCGGGTTCCCATACATTTTCCAGAAGCGTGATTTTTGAACTTCGCAGGAACCGGTTCCTGCATATGTAGGAACCGGGTTCTGCTGTAACTTTAGAAAAATATTAAACTTTGAAAATTCATAACTTTCAAACCGTAAGTCCGTTTTGAGTGCCATTTTAGACGTTATTTCTTAAATTTAATGCTCTATTTTATAAAATGAAAAGATTTCCTAAAACCTGAAATTATTTTGAAAATGAGTCAAATCCCGGAATAAGTGATTATTGGCTAACGCACATGGGTGTGTATGTAGCAGTGAACCTGTGATGGATGGATGTATTAGTATTGTGTGAATAAAAGGCATGTTTATGTTGCTAATGATGGTGTGCATGATCGTTGAGATATCATGTTTTTGGTTTTGGTTCAGTTATGATAAATTGATGTATTTCATAGACTGATTTGATGTTGCATGCTAGTGATGTGCGTGCATATGCATTGTTTTGGTGAAGTTAATTCCCATTGTGTGGAATTTGACTTGTATTACCGTTAACTGATACCCAGGTGATGATGGGTGGTTAGTCTGGATTCGTGTCCGGGTGTTTATGGACGAATCAATGGTTGCTGTATCCGGTTGATGATGGATCAGTGTTGGGTAACTTGGTCACGTGTTGGTACCACATGCATTGTGTCTGCATTGTGTTTGCATGGAATTGTAACATGTTAGGATATCTTCCAGTATTACAATTCTTTGGTTGATTATTGATTTGTGCATAATGACTTGTATGATTGGAACTGCGTGTTGAATATGAATTTATGCTAAAATGGGTGAAATAATATGCTTGTGATATAATGTTGATTGAGAAGCTTATAATGCATGTTAATTATGAGAAATCTCACCCTTACTTTAACAATTTCAGATTAAAGTTAGCAGCTCAGGAATTGGTGAGGATGACTCTAGAGCTATGTTACTTTAAGTCCGCGTGTCAGTGTCGTGCTCTGATAGGTTGTAACACTGAGGAACGTTTAGTTGAGGAATTAGTTATTATTCAATTGTTTCTTTGAATTTCATTGGGAATAATTATGTTTTGGTTTATTCCGTTTTGGTTATGGTATTTTTCCACTGTGTAAACCATGGTCATAAGTTGATTGAATTATTTGAATAATGACCCTCAGTGTAGCATGACTACTGTTTTATTGGAAGTTTTATTTATTTCATAATTGTGACATCCCTTGTTCCGTGTTAACTCTGATGGAATATGTCTTTAATCATTGATATAATTAATATTATTCGGGGTATTTTAGAAGGGGTGTTACAGAAGCAAGCACATTGAGACGAAGTATCACTTTCTCAGAAATCAAGTTCAGAAAGGAGTGTTAGAAGTTCTGCACTGTAGCACTCAGAAACAACTTGCAGATCTTCTGACGAAGGCAGTTAAAACAGATCAATTTCTTTGCTTAAGAGATGAAATTGGCGTTGTTAGCTTCTGATAGATTATCTAAATTAAGGGATGGTATTGGAAATGTAATTTATTTAATGTCCACAATTCCCAATACTTACTCTTTATTAGGGCCTTTTGGCATTTTCTATTTCTAGTATAAATATGCTACCTAGGCTATCAATATTGTATCCCAAATTCATTCCTCTATTTGAATATTAAGAAGTAGTCCTCTTTGTTATCATTCATTGTTCATTCTTTATCTCTCCTTCCATTACCTTGCACCAACAGTGAACATAATAAGAAATCAATTTAAGAAAACTTTTAAATATGTCTACTAATTTAAAATAAAATGCATGTTTAAGATTTATTTTCTTCTTAGGCTTATATTTAAGACCTCTTGAAGTGTGAAGATAAAATGTTAAGTATGAAAATGTATGTAGTGTGTAGTTCCAGTAGCAGCACTCAAGCGTTAGTATTGAATTCAACTTCACCTTTAACTTCTCTCTCACTAAGAAGAATCATCCCAATCTATGCTCCAAATTCAGTTAATATATTAGTTATAACTACCACACGTTTTTATGTTACCGTTATAGATTCAGCTTCATCAATGGTGAGAAATTTCTATGAAGAAATCAATACACATGAGAAATTTTTCTGGTATCTATGGTGGTTGTTTCTGGTTTAAATTTGAGAATTTTTTAGTGATACGTATCGTTGTTCTGTTTAAGAAGCTGTTGTGCAAGGAATCGTGACTCTGTACATGTTATTGCAATGTTATTTGGGCTATTTTATCAGTTAAGGTTAAGAATTTTGATATATTAGTTTTGTGTGACATGGCTTCTTCAATGATTTTCTCAGTTGACAGACCGATTCTAGTGAAAACTCTACATTATTTTGAAATCTAATTATAGTTTGGATTTCTTCAACAATTTCGGCGGGCAGAACGATTCTAGTAAAAGCTCTACATTGTTTTGGAATGTGATTGTAGTTTAGATCGTGTAACACATAAGATTCTCTCAAGTAGAAAATATGAAAGTGTTGTATATACATGAATAGAAACAAAGTTAAATTATTATCTAAATATACACAAATTTACTAAATTTTCAAATAGTTCTTTATAGTTTGAATATTTTGGTTATCGTTTTCCTTTTTTGGTAAATACTTTTAAAAACCATTTGTACTATTCAACAATCAAATTAAGAACATATATGTTAAAATGTGCTTATATGAATGAAAATATGTTGTATTTTGTATTGAATATTAATAATATGATACAGTATTATAAAATTAAAAAAAAAAAAATATATTAGACTGTGTTGTAACCCAAAATTTGCCCTCGAATTTTTCCACAAGAAATTACAGCTTCAGGCGTTTCCTGATTTTTCAAACTGGCTCAAGAATCGGACAAACGGACTTTTTTCGTCAGCCAAGCAAAATTAGGGTTTTATTGATTTTTCAGGGCTCTGGATTGTTTCACACAGTTGGCTTAGGGTTTTGGTTGATTTTGGCTCAACTTTGATCAGACGAACGCTCTTTGGAATTTAATCAGGAATTAGGGTTTTTGTGGGCACGTTCTCAGAAGGATTTAAATTCCACAGCACTTTGCAAGTTATTCAGAGATTTGGGTTGGATTCGCATTGTTTGACTTAATCAGTAAAAAGAATGCATTTGGTTTGAATTCACATTGGTTTGTTTGAACCGGTCAAAAGATCCATGCGGTTTGGATTTACAGTGTTGGTAAAAATCAGTGAAAAAGGAATGCGCCTGATCAGTGTTTTGATTAACTGTTGCTTTGCTTTGGATATTGGAGATACCAAGTTTAACTGATCAATGTGCTAAAGCTTTGTTTATTTAAATTATTTATTATTCTAAGATTAAGTGATTGGAATTTATTTTTCAATTATTTTAATTCAAAGAATTTTAAATAATAAATAAACAATAAAGGATAAAATAGAATTAATTGGATAGTGAAAACTTTTATTTATTCTTAAATTATTTGTACAATTATTGTTTACAATTTATTTACAAACAATGATTTTACATTAATTTAAATTTAAATAAAAAAATGAAACTATCCTATTTTTTCTAAGTCTTCTATTCTTCAAATTCTTCATCCTTTGCTCCCCTCCATTCAATTATTCATCTGCAAGAGAAAAAGAGAAAAGTCAAATAGCAGATAAACAAATAATGACAGATAAAAAGAGTTCATCATTAAGGGCCACTGATTGGGATCAATTAACCCTCTCTGCAAATCACGGGATTTCTCCCGGTTCACAAAGAGGGACGAATGTTTATTTGCTAAAAAATGAATTGCACAATTCAAAAAGTGTCAAATTGCATAAATTCAAATCTCAAAACTCCAAGTTCAAACCAAACTAGAAGTCCAAACTGAAAAAATTCCAACTTGCTGTCAAAGTGTCACAAAGCTATTCAAAGCTGTCAAAGAAAAGAAGATTTGGCAAAGATATCAAAAGATACAAAGTACAAAAGCTGTCAAAAGAAGAGACAAGAATGCAGAGCAAAATTGTTATGCAAGCAATAAAACTCATTTTCATCATTTCCCAAAGAGGGGGCCCTTTCAGAGAAAGTACAGCATAAGCATATTTTAATATATAAACTGTACTGAGAGAGAAGAAGAAGAGATAGAAGAGCAGGCTTAGGCTTTAGGCTTGAGAGAGAGAAAGATATATAAAACAAAAACAAGAGATAGTACAGCAAGGGAGAAACCAATACAAAAGAATACACAAAAACTGTATAAGGATAACCACCAAACAGCATACCAGGGAGGACCTTCAAACACACAAACATAATTAACCTGCATAAAACCTCAGCATCCAACCTGCCTAAGCACAAATAAAAAGCCAAAACCAGTAAGACCCTGTTCAAGGCCAAGACCTGCATTAGCCTTACCAACCAAAGCCATTAGACCTATCAAGCTCAACCTAAGGCCAAACTGTCATAAACCAGTCCAACTTTCAAACCAACACAACCTGTCAAAAATTCAAACACAAAAAACCAGATAACCTGTTAAGAAGCCTAACATGAAGCCTGAAGCCTCAAAGCCTCATCCTGCCTGAAGCCTAACATGAAGCCTGAAGCCTCAAAGCATACCTGCCTAAACCTGAAGCATCAAATATGCCAAAGACCTCAAACCTGCCTAAGAGCTGCCTAAGCAAAAACACTATCAAGCTAAAATAACCTGCCTGAAGCCACTAAAGCAAAAAGCCTGTGAAATTTCCAAGCCATAAGCTCAAACTAAGTTCAAAGCTAAAGGCCAGTTTCAACACCCATAACCTGCCTATCATCACATTCAAAACAACCAAACCTCTGTCAAGTATCATACCTGCCTAAATACCAACACCATCCAAATCAAACTCAAGGCAACCAAAAGCATTCAAAGCCAATCCTAAGCCTCAAAATTTTTTCATCACAGGCGACAAACATTCCAAAGGCAACAAAAGGAAGAGGCAACCAAAGAAGCACATTCAAGGCAAATCAAACAGGCAACCAAAGAAGCAAAGTATCGAGGCAACCTTAACAAGCATACAAAGTGGCTCAACAATAGCATTTCAAGCACATATACAAGGCCCTCAGAACCCTAGGTTCATCCTTGGGCAAAGCCTCAGAAAAAAAAGCAACATCACAGGCAAATCAAAGGGGCACAACATACAAAAGTGTTAAAGGCAACAAGGCATTCAAAGACATTCAAAAGCAAGTGTTAAAGGCAACAAGGCAACTCAGAGGCGACAAAAGTAAGCAACAAAGCAACTCAGAGGCGAAGAAGAGAGATAACAAAAGCGTGCAGAGGCATGTAAACAGGGAAATAGGAGAAGAAGAAAGAGGTGAATTCAAAAGGGGTTTTCAGTCCATATCATCATGAAACCCTAAACAAAAAGAGAAGAGTACAGAAATACCAAGTTTTCCCAAAGCTAGCTTCCGTCATCACGCATATCTCGCCGCCTTGGCCACCCACAACGCCTCCAGGCCACCGTCCTCATCCGTCTCCCCCTAAGGTATAAACCCCTTCCCTTCCTTTTTCCCTTTCACAGAAACAACAACAATGAAAAGCAAAAACATCAAGATGTAAAAAGCTCGAACCTTAACGCAATGGAGATAGAAATTGATACCTTGTAAGCTACCACTTGAACAAGTCCACGAAGAAGAAGAGGTGGCGATGGCGCTTGACGGCCTTGGGCGAAGAGAAGGCTCATAGGTTCGCTAGAGAAGACAAAGAAGAGGACGAACAAACACGAACGCCGCCGCTGCTCACAAAACCCTAAGCGTTGTCCCAAAATGAAAACACGAATCAAAACCCTAAAACGTTTGTCCAAACCGAGTGGGCCTAATCCGTTTCATAAAACCTAAACCCAAGTTAATTCCTAATACACCCCCCCTCGTTTCTCTTGTTCAAGCCAAAACCCATAAGGCCCATTTCAAAAGCTTTTATTCCTTTTATAAAATAAATGTTATGTTCTTTTATTAATTAATTAACTTACCTTTTTTTTTAATAAACCCTTTTCTTTTATATATAAAATATTTTTTTTAACATAATCTATTTTTCTCTAACTTAATATATTTTTCACTAATACATTAATACTAAAATACATAAAAACACATTTTTATTTAAAATATTTAATTTAAATTTTCTTTGTACATAATAAGTAAACATACATTTTTGCATAATTTAATTTCTTAACATTTAAATGAGAATATTCTTTGTACATAACAAATAAAAATACTTTTTTTCTAATTTAATTCTTGATATTTATTTAAAACATACTTTTGGTATATAATAAATAAAGATACATTTTTTTATACATAACATAATTAGAATTTAGAATATTTAATCAAAACGTTCTTTTTGTACATATTAAAGAAAATACAAGATCACAAATTAATTAAACAAGCATTTAATTCTTTAAGTCAACTATACCTTAATAATACATTCAATTTCACATTTCGCACCTGTAAATAATTACATATACAAATATACATACACGTATACACGTGCACTTACACAATATACTTGCATTTGATACATTGTACATTTACTTATATTTGTATATTCGTTACATTTACATTTGATCGCAAATTCGATTTGGTTGTAACTTATTGGACACTATATTCCTAAGTCTCATCCCCATTCATAAATTTGTACCCCCACTCCCGGATACTTATTTTGTAATAGCGTAGACTTTACATTTTCGCAATTTACCGCTTTCAATTATACCATGGTTAGACCTAGGGTTTGCATGTACATGAAACCAAACGCTAGATAACCTAATACAAGACAAATACATGAAATCAATACACAATCACACTTGCACCCTCTAGGGTAATCCCACATGTTGCCTTCCAAAATGGGCCATGCTTGCACGTCGAGTATCTTTGGCAAAACAAATTCAAATGATCATAAGTCCCTCGATGACGCTTTCGAATGTTGCCTAAAACGGAATGATCATAGTCCCTTCAAAGCAAATTGCCAAAGACACTTGGCACCATTGCATTCATGGTCCATACGATGACCCGCGCCCGTCCCGAACAAACTTCCTAAACGCAAGATTGTCCACCAAATGCAATGGTGGAACAAAATTGTTAAAAAGGGTTGAAAACATAGAGAAAACTTTTGAGTACAATAGGGTAGACAAAACTCTTAGTTACTTGAGATCAACTTGCAAAAACACTTGCCTTATTTTCAAAAACCACATTCCACAAGCACTTTCAAAACAGACTCTCAAAACATTTTGAAACATCTTTTCGAAAAGATACACATCTTTGTAAAATATTCGAGTAAATAATTGTTACAAGGTTAGCCTAAGACAAGGCATCTTCTTCCAAAACATTTTCAAACACACACACACACACCATTTTCAAGCAATCGAAAATCAAGGCAAGTGATCTAAAAAAAAAACCAAGTAACTAAGAGCCCATGGATAACCATGGATGAAAAGCGTGCTAATACCTTCCCTTTTCATAATCTACCCCCCGGACCCACGAAATATCTCAAAAGGTTTTTGCTGTGCTTTTTTAAACCTTTCCTTTAGGATAAAATAAAAAGTCGATGGCGACTCTTGCTCAACCGAACAAGTGCGAATACAAACGCAAAACTCATAGTCAGTTCTCCCACCATACCACAGACTGTATGAAATTTCAAAAGAATTAAAAATATTAATATCAAATTATATTAGGAAAATCACATAGATTTCACTTATCAACAGAATAAAATCACATTAGAAAAATAAGAATGAAAATAGTATTAAAAATAAAAGATTTACAAATCAGTACATCCCAGCCAAATGAAAGAAACACAACAACTTTACCAAGATACTACTGAGGAATTACTAGTTGACCTACGTATGTGCGCGCGAGCGCGCATAAAAAGTTGTGCAGATATGTTGCAGCTATAAAAGGTCGTCTCGAACGTTCCAAGGCCTAGATTTATTTTGTGGGAGCATAGTTGTAGAGTCTTGATTCATACTTCCATAGCTACTTTGAGAATCATTAAAGAAACTGGAACTATCTTGGCTTCCAAAAGCCTTCCTTCTCGACATTCTGATCTGTGCAAGTTGTTGTGCAAAATCAAACTCTGAACTCTGCCTCGGTTTCCTTCCGTTATTCGGATCCGAAAACTCGGCCATGGAATCAAAAGCTCTCATAACCTGGCAAATGATGGTGAACAAACCAAAGCATGCACAACAAAGTTAGCATCTTTAAGATCAAATCAACAACTGTATGACAATGGCATGTTGTAAGGTTACCTGACTCATATGTGGCCTCTTAACTAAAGAGTGACGCATGCAGGCTGTCGCGGCCTCAATCATTCTAAACATTTCGTTTCTGTTGCAGTTCTTTTCCAGTCTTGGATCCACCAAAGTTTCAAAGTCCTCAGTATCCGAGCCTTGAAATAAAGATAAGATACTATTTAAATCTGAATCCTATTCTCATTAACTTGTATGCCTTGTAAATATCTATACTAAGCAAAGAAATGTTACTGGAAATGTGTGACTCACACTCACCTATTCAACCAGGCTCTCATCACCAATTGGCTGAGAGGCATCGACGGGCTTCCGACCTGTAATTAGCTCCAAAAGCACAAAGCCAAAGGAATATACATCGGACTTATCAGTCAATTTCCCAGTCGTCGCATATTCTGGTGCCATATACCCGCCAATTCCGAACAAATTATTCCATTATATTCAGAATAATAACAGTGCATACTTTAGTGTTATCAATATTCAAATGATTCAATATCAACAAGAAGCAGCAGTTAGGAGGGAAATAGAGAAGGAAGCCTTTTTGAATTGTCTTATTTGAGTTTATCTACTGAATAAGCACTTCAGAGACTTATGAAAACAAAAAGCTTATTTTTATATGTAAACAGAAAAATATGACTCAAGCCCAAATGTTCCCATTACCCGTGTAGTTACATGTGTGTTTGAATCCAATGCTAATTTCGCAAGCCTGAAATCTGAAACCTGATGGCCAAATAATATCAATAAAACAAAAAGTCCCAATTAGAAAAAGTGAAGTAACATCAACTCGAGACGCTCGGCATAAGCTATCATTTAAGAATGAATCGATTTACAAAGCGCACAATACTTCAAAAAGTTATTAAGTATTCTGCATCAGAGGGTATAGATTATAAAAGTGGCTTACAAGAGCAAAGTCATAGACGAGCAATCTTTGATGCACAGATATACAGTAACCAACCAAAGAAACCAGATGACGATGATGTACTCGACTAATAGTGTCAACTTCTGCTCTGAACTCACGCTCCCCTTGTCCACTACCAATTTTAAGCTGTTTTACAGCTACTTCTCTTCCATCTAGCAAACCTTTGTAGACACAACCAAATCCACCTTCTCCCAACAAATTCTGCTCCGAAGACCCATTTGTAGCTTGGATTAGTTCTTCATATGTTAACCATGATCTTGAATTATTTACTCCACAAAATCACTACCATTCAAATTGGCTGGAGCGTATGGCTTCAAGAACAAGGTACCTATAGGAGAAAATCAATGTTTAAAAACAAATATTGTAGCAGCCATTTACAATTACTATTAACATATGGCAGTTATATTGTAGATAATGCAAAATTCAATGAATGAACCCCTTGAATCAATATTGAATATTTTAGAGGGACTTGTCTATTTATTATTACAGTATATCCAGTGTAATCAAGATGAATAAGAAACAACATTGCTAATAATTACCTGGATTGTGAGATGAGGCGCGGCATAATCAGATTTGGATCCTTTTCCCTTCTTCTTTTTCTGTACAAAGCACACAACCATACCAAGAAGGCTGAGGACAAACAACACCAATACTAACAGCTGCTCCTGAATGTGAAGGAGTGTTGTTTGTGTCTATATTAAAACTTACAACTTTTTAATTGTAGGGTATCGTTCTAAACTTGGACAGTTGGAGATGGTGAATTCTGGAGGTAAAGATCCACAATATATACTCCCTTTACATACAATCTTCAATTGTGGTAAATAATCCAATATCAATCTTTTTAGCTTGGGAAGTCTGATGTCGTCGCTCACCGCTAATATCTCTTTCATTGAATTGCAACGCCCTACTAAAATTATTTCCAGATTTTGAACTTGTCCAACTAACTTTGGTGTAATTAACTTCTCTATCAAATGGCACTCAAAAACATAAATACTTTTTAGACAAGAGAATATGCCACCCAATGACCAAGTTTGTCTTGCATTAACGTCAATCACGGTTAACCTTTCCAAACTCTCAAGTTCCAAAATTTCAAGGTTGTGAATCTTGGTGCAAAAGGAACAAGAATCAGATAAACAAAACAACCTCTCTAGCTGTTGGCAATTATAAGCTCCAATTTTCTTCAAAGAAGAACTAGTGTTACATGAGAGAGCATCACATAAGCAAACCCAATGATCATTTTTATCTATATTCAGACATGTAAGATCTTTAGGTAGTATGTGGGAGAAATGACCACAGTCTCTAAATAGTATAGTCATAACTTCAGGATCATTTGGATCAAATGCTTTCAAATAAATATCATTCCGCAAAACACTTCTTGATTCACCATATACATTTCCTAATATGAGATAATATGCTTGGAGCCGAGATCGCGTGCCAAGATATTTCTCCAAGTACTGGTTGTAATGTTTGCAGTCAAAAGCACCTCCAAAACATTCCAACACAGTCATTCTTTGAATATCTTCGACAGTAATCATTGTACGAGTACCTTGGAGATCAAGGTATTGTATTTTGGTCAAATTCAAAGACCCTAATTCAAAATTCAAACTCTTGTTGAAAGATAGATCAAGCCATTTCAAATTCTGTAGCTTATCCAAACCTTGTGGTAGTTCTTCAATGGAACAATTTGAAAGAACCAATCTTGACAATACCTTCAATTCTCCTAATGGCGGCACATGTTTAAGTGAATTACATTCTATTAGTACTAAAGAAACAAGAGACTTCATCTTACTGATAGAATTTGGCAAGCATTCTAGTCTTTTACTATATGACAGATCGAGTATTGTTAGGGTATTCATACATTTGAAAAAACTCTCTGGAATATGTTGAACGGCCAATTGATTTATAACCAAGGTGAACAACCTCAGACAATAAGGTGACATGCCCTCTGGAATTTCTTCAATATCATTTGATTCACCAGCCCACATATGAACAAACTCTAAATCAGCGGCCCATTCATGCGTGATGTTTGTCTTTGTCAATTCGTTCTCTAATTTCACCATAGCATTTCTCTTACTTTCTTTCATAATATAACATGCCGTGTCTATCACCAAGCGATAATTAAATTCAAATGAATGATCAAAACCACTCATCTGTGGGATCTGAGCTTATCTAATATGGTTTGTCCTTCATCGAATATTTCTTGCAAACACCTATTCCCATTTATCAGTCCATTGTCAACAAGTTTCATAATCGTTTCTTCTCTGTCATTCTCTTCGTAACTAGATAGTAGTGCACAATACAAAAAACAGTTTCACAAGTCTTTTTCCATCAAATTATCATAACTACGTTTTAATACCTTGAAAACTTCTTCTATCACCTCTTGTCCCATTTCCAATTTGTTAAGTTTATTCAATGAATGTTTCCATTGATCAATCTCATCAATTCCTTTCATGGTTCTAGCCATCACACTGATTCCAAGCGGCAAACTCGCAAGCCGATCTACAATATCTCTTGCAACAGTTTCAATTTCAGGGGAGAGTGTAGCAGGTGTTCCGTAGTGTCCAAGTTTTACCTTAAATAACTCCCAACCTTCATCTACATCGTAGAGAGGTATCACTTTTATCATATGACTTGGCAAGCAATCCATCGGTTGACACACGTGTTTCAAACGCGTTGTGAGAATCACTTTAATTCCATTCACTTTTGTAGAAACACCCACCTTTTCCAAATCAATGTATCTCCAAACATCATCCAAAATAAGAACAGACTTCTCCTTTGTCTCCAACGTCGTCGACAATTTGTTTGCTCTAATTCTCTCATTGTCTTCATCAAGCTCCACGCCTATTCGTTTTGCGATATCGTATTGCAGTTTTGAGATGGTAAAATTGGGAGAAACAGTGACCCAAAACACATCATTGAAAGTTCTTTTCTTTTTTATTTCATTCTCCACAAGAGTAGCAAGTAAAGTTTTTCCCACTCCTCCCATTCCATATATACCGATAACAAAAACTTGGTCATCATTTAGAAGTTGAATCACTTTCTTGATATTAAAGTCTAATTCTTTCCCGACAAATTCAGTGGACAAAGTGAGAGGTTTTTCTCCCTTGTGTCGTTTCATATCTTTGAACAACTCATTCATGTCATCCAAGTTATTAATAGCATCCACTCTTTCTTTCAATTCATGTAATTCTTTTATCCATGCATCAACTTCAGGCTTGCGCTTTCTGCCCCGAGACTCCAACCATTGAGTTTGTTTTGCAATATCATTTTCCTCACATTCTAGATCAATAACCATTCCTTTTAAGTTATTAATCTTACTCTCAAAAGATACTTCTATCACGGATGCTCAAGTTCTCACCAGTTACATTGTTTTTGATATGTTACAAGAAGTTTAACCTATTTCAAAACAATAACATGAGATAAATAATAATGAATAAACACATGAATATAGGATTACTTGAAGAGGATGCGATATTGTTGAGAACTTGTTGGTGAGCATGATAAGAGCATGGTGTAATGTTTCCTGTTTTGCCATCCAGCCCCAAGTGTGCTTTAACTTTTGAAGCACTAGTACTACCCTCAAAAGTAAACTCACAATAATTGCATTTCCACAAAAGACCATTTGCTACTCTTGTAACGTGAATCCAACAGTTATTCTGTTTCTTCCTATTCATTATCAACCAAATCTCATTACAGAAGAGAAAAGAGTATATTATTTCCAAAACAGCAGAACCAAACTCTGGTTATTATCATCTTCTCTTGAGTGATGATATATATGAGATGAAGTAGATTACTCTCAACACGTGGATAATGGAAATGTTCAATATTACGACAAAGTCAAAAACACCAAATGCGCAACTGTTTCATACCTCGCCATGATTTCCATCAAACACGGAAGTAACATTTTTTGGTTTCTTAATAACAGAACGAACACGTAAGTGAGAGAGAGAGAAGAGTTGTACACGTTCAGCCTTTGATCCAACAAAAAAATTAAAGCAAACCGTAAAACTCGAATCAACACTATTTTATTTGCATGGTCATATTCTTAACCTATTTTTAAAAAAATAAGAAAATGCCATGCAAATACAATACTCTCTATTCGAATTTAAATAATTTATTATAAGATATTTTTTATTCTCAAAATTTTATTTATATTTTAATGTTTACATTATTCTTTTATTTTGATTTTTATGTTTTAAGGATGGAAATATAACATTCTCATCATAATAGTTTAATCAACTAATATAATTTTTTATTATCGTTCAAATTTTACTATTTTTTATAATTTTTAATTGAACAAACTTTACAATTATTCATATGAATCTAAAATTATACAAAACTCATCAATTGTTGAAATATCACTTTAAAGAATATAACTTTAAATCTTAAAGCAAACAAAATCTTGTTAATTCAACTCACTTGATAGCTATATAGGGAAATTAAGTACGAATTCGAACCTGCGATATTTCATCTGTTCATCTATAAAAAATGAATTACAGTCACTAGATTATTTGACAAAAAAAAACACAACTTTAATTGAACTTATTTAATATTGAAATTTTGACACTATAAAAACAGATGTCAACACTGATGTCTCGACACCAAAACACAATGCCAAGACATATGTTATGACATCATCTGCTGACAGAAGACACTTTTACTAAAACAATAATTATACATAAGTAAATTGCAAAAGGTAAAAGACTCTTCAAGCTTGCTAATTATACATAAGTAATTGAACCCACAGTTTTTTTATGTGAGTGCTTGCTAATTTTAGGTTTAGCAAGTCCTTATATATAGACTCTTGTAGTATGAGCTTGGACTCTTCAAGCAAATCCAATCTTCTAATTTTAAATCAAATTCAAGATCTTCTACAAAAATAGGAATCAATCTTCAAAATTTCCTAAAAAATCAAAGATTTTTTTTATGAAACCAAATCAAATATGCATTGTTCCTAATAAAATCTTCTTGACCTGTGAAAATCAATGAGATATATCCAAGAGGATCTCACAAAATCAAATCAGATCTATTAAGAAAAATAATAGCAGCACCTACTGTACAGTTGGCCAAGATGTCAAGACATCTGACTCAACATATGTCTGATATTCATGATTGCAGAACCTGTCATGGCAGTTGGTCAAGATGTTGTGACATCTTGCTCAACATCAGCTATAAACCATATTTTAGCAAAATTTCTTCTAATCATAAAATCGTGGATCTAATAATCTCCTCATTTGAAAAATTTTGGCTAAAATAATCTTAGCACAATCAATATGAAGAAGAGGAATAAAACCACAAAGAACAAAACACAATTTACACGAGAGGCATGTAAACTTTGTACAAAACTGCAAACATAAAAATATATCAGAGATACATTACATTTACAAAGAGACCCAACCTCACACACAACACTTCATCAATTATTCCATAAGTCAGATGTCAAGACAGGTGGTCTGACATCACACAACACAGCTCCAACACAACACAAGAGACTCCAACACATCACAAGAGCTCATTGCTAAGAACAATAATCAGCAACTTTCAAACAGGACCATTACTCCCTCTGTCACACATAACCAAAACTCTTCCTCAAAGAAAAATCTAAATAACCAGAAAATCCAAATTACCGAACCAATATGAACTATCCAAGTTCACACATCAGAGGCACATGCAATAGAAGAAAAATAAGCCTCACATTAGGATTCTCTATAAGATACATTAGGCAATATGTTAGAACATCTGGTAAGACATCATACACACAAACACCATATCAGTAGTAGTAGCATTAGTAACATCACCAACAAGCATGACAGACAATCATGCTTCCTCTAAATAGTTGCATACAACAAGCAACCACAATAGACTATTATTTCCTTAGCAGTAGTACACTCCTATCACAATGTTAATCAACATGTGAAGATATTTGACATGACATCAACATCAGGACAAACACTAACACTTTACTCTCCCTTTTTAGTTAAAAATTGACAAAAATAGAGTAAACGTACAATAAAAATTAGAAGCACACAATGCATACAAGCATAAACACAGATGGAAGCATAAAAAAGCAATTGAAACAAAAACTCATTGATGGAAACACACACAACTATCAGTTGGTCTTCAGGTGATCTTCCACCTCTTACCCCTGTCAAAGACCCTTCTGCACTCTTTCTTATTGTCAGAAGTTTTAGAAGTGTTGACACTGAACTTCCTTGCCATCGCCTTAGAACATGTCTCCTTCAAACCAGCCTTTTGTTCTTGCAAAGACCTTTTGTTCCATCCTTTGACAAGTTAAACATTAGCAATTAACTTAGGCATATCATGGCTGAACATAGAGGAAAGGCAGAGTATTTGCTGCATTTCTGTAGCGGTAGAAATGTTGAGGCTAAGCCATTGGATTGACTTAACTCGCATAAATCAAAAATAAAAATCGCCACCATGCTTTATTGTTTCCAGAGGAATAGGAAAAGAGCGAATAACCCAAAAAGAGGGGGATAGAATCTAGGTACGGGAGTTAGTTATGCAAAGGAAAGGTATTAGTACCCTAAACATCTACAGTACTCCGCAGGAACTTCTTTAAAAATTTGTGTATTTTGGTTATAAAAGGTGTATACAAAAAAATAGATGGTGGAGATGAGAAAAAAAATATTTTTTTTATAATTTTTGCATCTACCGCGGTTGCGAACTGTTCTGAACTCGGCCGACACTTACCCCACCGTTGGAAAAGCCCAATCCACCGTCTTTACAAAGGCCCAAAAGAGTGCAGCCTAAACTGAGGACCATTGGGCATCTCCCCACGTGTCCACTAGGGGAGCATAACCTATGTGTCCATATCGTCATCATCCTACCCTCCGAGAATAACGGGTCCAACTTCCCTGCTTTCTCGGGGAAGTTGACCAAGGAGGAGGCCACATGTTGGACTTCATACACCCGTAAACCTTGGAAGTCTTTATTGTTGGGCCTCATCATGGCCCATCATTGAAGACCATGGCCCAAAGCTGGGGGATATAAATACCCTCTCACTTGAGAGGGTCGGATATTCATTCATTCACTCATATTCTCATACTTGCTTGCACTTACTCTGAACCTTACTTTGGCATCAGAGTTTCTTGCAGGTACCCCCCGCTTCACATTCAACTGCTGCTCGACTTGAAGCTCTAGGCCTTGCCGATCGCTTTTGATCAGGTATGATCAGTGGCGCTGTATGTAATTCCCGTTAATTTAATTAATTATTTAATTAAATTATTTTTGGATTATTTATTGAAAAGTTATCAGATGTTGAGAATTGTTGGTATGAGTTGTTAGATTATTATTAATTAATTAATTAGTTGATTAATAATAATTATAATGTTGGATTTAATGGAATAATGGTGTTGGGATTATTTTATTGGTTGGAAGTAGTAAAGTGAGAGTGTGTAAGTTAGGCCCAATAGGATTAATGATATAAGGTTAAGCTGATACAAGGATTTAGTTTTTGGAGAACAAGGAGTCTTGAGTGTGACCGAAAGAGTTGCATGGAGAGAGGAGCAAGTTGCCCGGTGTCAAGCGGAGCAAAACAAGGATTAAGGCCGGAGCTTTGGTTGAGCAAACTTCAATCCAGGTAAGGGTGGGGTTCTGACCTTATAATGGGATTTATGATGTGTATTACATGGGAATCGTCGTTTGTATGACTGTGTACGTTGATGTTTCTGGATTTATTATCGAAGTTGCCCGTTTCTCTATGTTGTGGATGTTTTGAGTTATCTGTATGATTGCCCGGTAGAATCGATGATTAGGTTAGTGTAGTTTATCACTGGGTGGTGTGGTCGTTATGATGTTGTGGTATTCCGAGTACTTGGCAGGAAATTAGGATTTATTATTGTGGTCGTTTTATGAGGATTTCTGCGTGACTATTTTGTACAATTAACAAACCTGCTGATAGGAAATATAGTTGCCCGTTACTGTGTTATTCCGAGCAGTTGGTCGAAGATCATGGATTATGTTGTGGCGGTCGTTATAATGTTGTATTATTCTATGATGTTGGCCGGAATTGGTGGTCGAGGAGGATGTTGATGGTGCTAGGTGCCGAGCGGCATTTAGGCCGCGAAGTGTGTCCGAGAATATACGTGTTGGATGTCGAGCGACATTAGGCTACGGGGCGTGCCGAGGAGCACAATATTATTGTCGAGCGGCGCGGAGTTGCAAGTTGGGCCGAGGAGTATAAGTTAGTTTTTATTCTGCTTTGTTTCTGCGCGTGTCGAGGAGTATTGAGTTAGTTATTATTTCTGTCTTAGTTGTTGTGTATGTCGAGGGGCCCATAGTTTCCCTAGTTCTATTTCTCGCGTGTTTTGATTTGGTTGTTATAATGTGTTGTGTAGTCGTGCTTAATTGAGAATTTCAGGTTGATGAGTTATGTTGAGATGCCTCTAATTTGGCAGATATTATGCTGTAGGCTTATGGCCAAAGTTGAATTATGTTGATGTTGAATTGTTGTTGATGTTGTAGGCTTATGACCAATGTTGATTTATGTTAATTTGTTGTTTTTTGTTGTTGTTTCTACATTCATGTTGCGTCGCATACATCGCATATCAAGTTGGAGATGATGCTCGTTAAGTTGGCATGGATTGACAAAATATTAAGTTAAAGGCTTAAGCCTTGTTGATGCCTCTATTTATTGGTATATGTTTAAGTTAGGAGTTCTTCTTCATTGGTACCACATGCATTTGTATAAAGACACATTGCATTTTGTGTTGCTTTCTGAGTCGTTGTGTGGTTGAATTAATTATGTTAAATATTGTTAAAAGCCATGAAGCGGTTATTTTTTATGATTTGGTTCTAATGTATTATTTATCATGCACCCGATTATAATGTTTGATATCTCACCCTTCTGTTTGAATGTTACCCCGATGTAGGTAACGTGCAGGTAATCCATAGTGAAGGCGGTTTACCTTCAGTAATTCGAGTCGATGTCATTGCTCTGATACATAACACTCGGGGGGATGAACGCTTGCTATTTTATTGTTATTATTCAGTTGTTTCACTTTAAGTTGTTGTTCATTAATTAATTCTTATTTGAAGTTGTTTCGGTTGGATAAAGTTGTTATATTCCTTTAAGTTGAATATTTGATTCTACTGCGTGGTTATGAAAGATTAATTTATGTTATTGTTGGTTCATCCAAGTTTAATGTGTTATGTATCTGTAATGAATGTCGTTGTTTTAAAGTTTTAATTGTAGCATCCTGATTCGGTTGTCAGAATTTTTGTAACTCAGATTTTATATAATTGTTAGGTACAATTGGGGTGTTACACTGTCTACAGGGATCCAGCTTCCTCGTCTTCCTCTCAAGACCAAAGTGTTAGAACATAGTTTGATTCTACAACCCTCGTAAGAGTTTTGATGATAACAAACACAAAGAACAAATATGCACTCGAAAATTATGTTCTATTTTGTATAGAAGTTCTAACGGAAGTGGATCAAAATTTAAGCTAAAAAGGTGTTCATGCTATGTATGTAGACTGATCTCAGAATGTTATGATGAATGAAGATCAGAACTTGCATTAAAGAGAAAGACATCTTAATTCTGAATGGGAGTCTAACGTTGCAAACAAGACCTTATGATTCTGACTTCCCAAGTTCTGAAGCAAAGCAGCAAGTAGATTCCTCATGTTCTGAAGCGTTACCATTCCATCAAAGCAATATCAATTGCAACGACTACAAACAGACAAGGATCTTCATATTATGGAAAGTGCATTAACTGCCAATTATCAAGTTTCCATTTGCACAGATTGCTGCGCCTATTTAAACAAGCATCAAGGTTAAATCGTTCACGATTTACATCACTACTAATATACAATCTCTCAACGATAAAAATCATATTCATAGTATTCTCTAAAATTGTGTAATACATCACAAGTTTGTGATACCGTTTTTGTAACGAAAAGAATCTTGTACAAAGATTAATTCTTATTTTTGTTAGTGAATTTCCTTGAGATAAACCCGGTTGTGGTTGTACTCAAGAAGACTTTGCCAGTTGTCAAAGTAGAATTGTAATCAGTTTGATTAGTAAATTAAGACCTCGTTGGAGAGAGGCCAAATCACCTTGGCGGGTGGACTGGATTAGTTTGAGATCAAGCAAACCAGGATAAAAATCACCGTGTCATTTGAATTTGATTTTAAATCAATGGTAAGATAGCAATATCAAAGGAAGGAAGAAATGAACAAAGACTTTTGAGTAGGTATATTTTTCCTAGTTGCTTGCTCATTTTCAAATCAAATATCCTTGCTTATTTTCAAAACAAACACCAACACTTTCAAAAATACTTTCAAAACATTTTCTAAACTTGAAACATTTTCAAAAGCTCAACACTTTGTATACGTTCTTACGAACGAGAACTATTACAAAGTTTGCCTAAACGACGGTGCCTTTTCAAAATACTTTCAAAAAACCACACAAATCACATTTTCAAACAAAAGTTCAACACTTTGTATACGTTCTTACGAACGAGAACTATTACAAAGTTTGCCTAAACGATGGCACCTTCCCTTTTCATAATCTACCCCCCGAACTCAAGAAATAATCTCAAAGTTTTTTCCTGTTCTTTTCAGCCTTTCCTTTTGGATAAAAGAAAAGTCGATGGCGACTCTTGTTAACCGCAATATTTGTGATAAAATGCAAAACACTCAAGTCAGTTCTCCCACTGTACCACAATATGGATTCCAGAAAATCTATTTCTGGATATATTTTCACAATCTTTGGTACAAAAATTAGTTGGAAAGCAACACTTCAGAAGGTTCTCGCATTATTAATCCCTAAAGCGGAATATATTACTTTAACTAAAGTTGTGAAAGAAGCATTGTGGCTTGAAGGTTTTGCTAAGGAGCTGAAAGTTCAAGTGTAAGTTATCACTGTTAAGTGTGATAGTCAAAGTGCAATACACTTGTCGAAGAATTCAGCCTATCATGAGCGGACCAAGCACATTGATATGAGGCTGCATTTCATCATAGGGGTAATCGAGCATGGAGAAGTCTGAGTGCTCAAGGTTTTGATAGATCACAATGTTGCTGATATGATCACAGAGACATTTCCAAGTTGCAAGTTTTTCCACTGAATACAATTGATAAACTTGCATGAGGAAAGCTACTTTATTCTTTGATATTAGAGTTTATTCTAAGGTGGAGATTTGTGAGATATTGGAACCGAACTCTAGCTGGTCAAAGGGAGCTTCTTGATTTCGACATATCAACAGAGTTGTAGCATGCAGACGAAGGATTGTATGATGTAGTCGAAGAAGGTTCAAGCATGCAGTGGTCGAAGAATGCTAGAATAATTAGCATCGAATTGGGCCTGGTTGTTATGTCCAATTGTTTAAGTTAGCTTGTACCCTAAGTTAGCTTGTAATGGGTATTTGTGAAAAATACCATTAGTTTAGTACGTTAGGTTTATTATAAATAGCATACTAGTCTCTCACAATTGCATACTGCAAATCCTAGTTTAGGGTGAGAGGGTTATTTATTATTCTTGTGTACTTGTAATCTTGAATTAAGAGAAAGTAAAGAATAGCAGCTAATAACCAATCCTTGTGCTCTTCTTGCTTTTTTTTCCATCTTTTCAACCCTAATTGCTTCTTGATCGTTAAGAAACAAGTTTATACTTTGTTTCTTGATATCGTTTTTCACATCAATCTTTGTATTATGTAACCATATGGCCAGCAAAATAAATATAAACCAAATTTGGAAGCATCTTTTGTTGATGCCATCATATACCTGTTATTCTTCTTCTCATAACATGTAATTTGCATTATCTCTCTGCATTATTCACAACTTAGGCAATGTGACAGAGCCTAGATGAGAAAGCTCGAAATATTGGCAAGCAATCAAATAAATTTTTTTTTAAGTTTTAAATTATTGGAAATATCACAAAAAGATCTAATGTCATGAAATGTTTTGGGAATTAATGCTCTAGGCCTCTGGCTGACATGATAAGAGGTTCATACTTCTTTGCTGGATTCATACACCAGAACAATAGAGTCCCAATAATATCGATCAAAATAAATCAATTTTGATCAAAACTCTATCTCATGTTTTGGTCCGAATTCAATTGATTTAGGAAAAATAATCAACTTCATGTAAGCTCAAGGAAACATAAATTTAACGCCAAAGGTGCAGTCTTTTAGATCGAGAGTTAACATTCAATCAGTAAATTACATATGGCACAGAAAACAGAAAATTCACTCAATCTCACAGTATTAATTTGTTACATCTTCAATTACAGTGTTAACAACATACCCAATTAGACTACATTGGATAGAAAGGGAATCCTATTATGCACCTAGAAGATGCAGAATAAAGCACATACTCCCTCCCTACACATTGCTTTGCTTATAAAAATTGGTGTCAAGAACTTGTTTGCCACCCTATAAATGTAAGAATAACAATGAACACACGACGAAGAAATATCGCTGATACAAGTAAGATTCATACTGTTCTCCATAGTTATAGATCTCATGTGACATCTTGAAGAAAAGCTCAGGTTGAAGACCTTGGTAAGGCTGAATTAATTCACAGTTCCCGTAAACCAATGACGATGAGTTAGGACAATCACCACCAGAGTTGATTGTAGGTGCTGCTGCTGATGTTGTAAACCAATATCCTTAAATGTCATAATTCAATATATGGTACCTAAAACCAGTTTTGGAAGTGAGAAGTTGCACTTCAACCTGACAGAAGATTAATTCACTAACCCAAAAAGCAGGATAAGGACAAGTTTCAATCCTACTAAGATATGAAGACATAAGGGTCTCATATAACCCTGTTCTTATCTTGTTTGAATCCTACTAAAATATGAAGACATAAGGGTCTCGTCCAGATCCTTACGATAAAGCGCGAAAATTCACCTGCAGATGCCTTTCAAATGCCTTTCACAACATTCACCTGCAGATTGAATCATCTATTAATCAAAAGTACTGCATTTCCTTATATGAGTACATGAAGATGAACATAAAATAAACATTTACTCAATGCACAACCGAAATTCGCTGATTTGCATCAGCAACATAAAAATAAAAGCTATAATCACAGGGTACCTAATTACAAGAATTTTAATTTTGCAAATAATTTCTTCATACAATGTTTAGCAGCACTAACAATGTTTTATGTCATCCAATTTCCAAATCATATACCTTCCATTTTTTGTTCATATATTGAGTAAGTTTCGCGTCCTTCCTAGAGTAAATAACTTCCAAGTTTCCCAAGCCTACTTTAAACGTATCACTATGACTCCTTGATCTATACTCTATATGGCTATGTTGTATGTTATTTTCCATTGGAGCAGAAGACCCTAGAAAATTTCCACATTCAAGAATCAAAGGGCAATCCGTGTTCTTCCAATCTGATAACTGAAGAAAGAGAAACCACCGGAAGTCATTTTTATTAATATAATCATTAAAAAAATCCCAAAATGAAATAACAACTATTACCCGTAGGATGTTTTCGTTTATCCATACTTGCAGGTCTTGAAGTGAACCATGATTTCTAATTACATTTTTATGCACCCTCGTGAAATAAATAATATTAAACAATCACAAAAACTATTGAAATTTATTTAAAGAAAGAAAGTAAGAGAATATGAGATCACAAGCTGCTCAAATTCATCTTTAACCTTTGAACATTCTTATATTAATATATAACAAGCAGTAAATCTGTAAATCTATAATTCCATAATGATTAGTGCCATTTAGAATATTGAACTGTTATTTTTTAGAAGCTAATACAAATTTTATCAAACTATAATTTTCTATCATTCTACAATTGAATTGAATATAATTTTTATCATGAAAGTTACTCAATATAAATTCTTCTTCTTTAACATTAATGTAATATTCGGCAATTAAAACTCTCATACAATTTTCCATTAAAACTATTGCCGAATCTCACCCAAAGCAATATCATTAACCAAATTATGAATCAAAACTCTAGATCTAAAGCCAGAACAATATCACAAACACTAAAACCAGAACAATCTCAACAAAATACAAAAACAAAAATCAATACCAGAGGAATCAGGTACCACAAAAATAAAAAATAAAACAAAATCACAAACCAGATAACAATATCACGAATCCAATCCCTAATCAATCTTAAAAATTCATCTAAATTTCTTATTCTTCGTTTGCCGTAAAATCAAACACGTAAATTTCAAATCGAAAATCAAACAATGCGCACAGAATAGAGAAAAATAAAACGAAACCACATAATAAAGTAAATGTAACAAATAAATCAGAGAAGGGCGGTTGAAAGAGTAATGGTTGATGAAACCGTTTTTGAATGTGGAATAAGGAGAGTGAAACGCACGAGTACCGCTGTATTACATGATTGACAGGGCGACGGTTGAAAGGAAAAACGTTCTGAGAAGAAGGTAACTGCTGCATTATATGGGGTCAGTGGTAGTGGAATGGTGAGAACCAGAAAGGAATCAGAGATGATAGGGTGTGTAAGGGTGTGTATGGTTACCATATTTTAAGAACCAATCCATTTTAATGGTTGTAGTTTTAAAACTATACAGTTTTTTATAATAACCAATTTAAAATTGCAAAATGGTTTCAATTCGGTTCAAAACCGGTTTTCAATCAAAATTGATTTATAAGGAAATTGTATCTTTCTTAATTTGAAGAGACGAAAAAAATTCAGGTTAATGAAGGGAATAAGATGCAAAAGCATGTGTCATTTTTATACTATTATATTCAAACACCAGCACAAATCGTTTTTCACAATTTTTTTGAAAAGCAAAAAAGTAAAATTCAATTTAAGAGTAAAAACATTACACTTTAATCTATGATAAATCTATGATAAAGTTGCACCAGAACACTAAAATTAGAACTCAAAAAAACTAAAATAAAACATCCTAAAATCAAGACAAAATATGCTTCAAAACAATTGCTACACTATAACAGTTAAACAAAAAAACACAGATTAACAATCATTCATCACAATTAACTTAATAAGTTCTTCTTCCCTTAACTAATCATCACTCTAATTAACTAATTAATAATAAATAAAATAAAATATATAAACTAGTTTTCCATTTTCAATTTGAATATTATATAAATTGGTTTACACGAATTTGAATTTCCTGTGCCTTAATAATATTTTATTCATTAATAATAATATCATATACATTTGGTTTTATGTATGACAACTGGTTATCAAAAATGGAAACCAGATTTTTTTTAATATTAAAATGGATCTGGAGCGGTTTACATCCAACACAAATTAGATTATAAAAATTGGTGCACTGAATTTTTAAAATTGGTTCGTATAAACCAGTTTTTTTGCACACCCCTAAGGGTGTGTTTTTGTAACTGTCATTGTCGATTGAATGGAACGAAAATGCAACAAAAATAGAAGATAGGTTTTTGAACAAAAAAATTTGGTCTCTTCTCAAAAAACCACGTGTCGTCTTGAGATCAATTGAAGAAAAAAAACTATTTTTCTTATATTATATATCTTATAATTATCCTAATTATATATCTTATAATTATAACATTAAATAATTATAATTATTAAATAGATAAATGAAAATTTTATTCTTGTAGATTTATTTAGGATAATATTATAAATTTCTTATTAAATATAAGTTAAGGAGTTAAAGTTTATATAAAATAAATGAAATGAAATTGTTACAATTATAAGATATATTATCAATATATTATAACTTATTTTAATTCAAAGATATTCAAATGATTGCAGTATAAGAGAGAATCTCAATACTTTTTTTTTTTTGATTTATAAATATTTTTGATAAATAACTACAAGATAAGATAAGTATTCAATGTTTAATAAGTTAATTTAATATAATATATTTAATTATATCAGTCATCAATAAACACATATTCAATCATAAGTCGAAAAACACTCATTTGAAATATCTATCATCAAAGAAAAGTTGTAGGATAATGTAGAAAAATCTTAAACACCAATAGATTTTCATTAAATCTTATAAATGTTTTTTTATACTTAAAAATAAAATAAAAAAACCTTTTAAAAATAAAAGTCTCTGAAACTTATACTAAGCTCAAGTAAATCTCTAAATTGAAATCCAATTATTGATAGAAAATATATATTTATAACCAAAAATAAGTAAATCAAAATAATCCATAACAAAATTACCACTAATATGAGAGGAGAGGTGTTATGTACATTTAAAAGACATTTTTGAATTTCATAAGAATGGTTAATAATCCATAGAGCTTAAAGAATTAGACCATCAACGATGTAGGTCAAAAGAGAAGCTTTTATCATAATCCACCATCCCATTTGATGAGAATTTTAACATTTGAATTTGGATATTGTAGAAGAGAAACCCAGTCAATTCAAGATATCTAACAAAACACAAGATCCGATAAGGCAAATAAAAAACAAGTGTTGATAGTCACTCAAGTCAACGATGATAATATGCAATAGATACTAATTATTGTTGGAACATGTCCATGTTCCATATTGAATTAAAAAAAAAAAATTCATTTAGTCCCACATTGCTCATGTGAGAAATATTAACCATCTCACTTTATTATATAAGGAAGTCACTTGTTTCCTTACAAAATACACCAAAAACATTTTATTAGTTTTTCCTTCCTCACTCTCATAACTCTGCGTCTTTCGAATTGTCGAAGCGCCAACTTCTTCCCCTTTCTTTCTACTCGTTGAATTTTCCGAGTATTTTCTTGAATTCTCTTTATAGAGAATAATGTTAATTTCTCCTCGTTTGAGTTGAGAAATTTTCAAGTATAATTTTTTTATTCTCTTTAGAGAATTATTCAAATTTCTCTTTGTTTGAGAAATCTTTGAGTGATCAAAAATGATCATTATTGAATTCTCTTTGAAGAATTATTGAAATTTCTCTTGGTTTGAGAAATATTTATGACTGGTAAATATATCAGATATTACGGTGGTATTTATACCATATTTGAATGGTCTTAGTACCATTAGAGGGTGTATTTCTAGACCGATTATCTATCGTGCAAGTAGTAATCGTACAGTATAGAACTGGGCTGTTTTATCCTGGAGGCGGCGTGGTAGTTCGACTGCTTTGCATAATTTTGGGCAGTACCGCGAAACGTCTTAAAGAGAGCGAACTGATCCGCGACTCAACCCGGTAATTTCTTCAGTGGCAACATTTTTAAAATCATGAACCAACAATTTTAAGACGTTTCAAACTGCCATGGCTATTGAAGAAATTATCGGTACTTCTAAAATTGTCTCGGACAAACCGTTCTAGTTTGAAGGAGTGCATTTCAAAAGTTGGCAACAAAAGTGAGGTTTTTCCAAACCATAAAGAAGTTTGTCAATATTTTGACCGATGACATTCCTACTGTTCCACTTGGATCAGTTGAACAAACGAATAGAAAGAAATCTATGAACTTAGATTGAATTATTAATTTCAATGAATCTGAATTTACAACATAGATTAAAGAGAAGGATTTACAGCTAAAGGAAGAAATCTCCTTATAGAAAGAGAATGATTATAACATTCTAAATGGACTCGCAAATGATCTATATGATTATTACAATAATTGCGATACTCCAAAACAAGTTTACGAGGCTATGAAAAACAAGTATTGAAGAAGCTGGAGAACAAAAGAATGATTTTAGCAACTACGAAAAGTATCAGATGGTAGATGAAAGATCTGTGGATACTCAAAGTTATGAACTTCAAAAGAAATTCTCATGAGGTCATCACTAAAGGTATGTATTTAGATGTATTTTTTAGAATCTGATTATTCTCCTTGAGTTAAAAAAAGAGGAATCTTAGAGACAATATCAAGAAGAAAAGTCTTGGTTGTTTTAAACAACAAATAAAAATTCGGTGTAGTTCTGAAGCCATTTGGAAAATGATTAAAGAATCAGAACTGCAATGTTGTTATCCGAATTAAGAATGAGATCCTTTCTATGGTCTCAATTGCTCCAACTAGGCAACAATCACCACCTCAAAGAAATGATGTTGTTTTCCATTGTTTTAACCATGGAAAATCATGTCATAAGATTAAGAAATGTAGAAGAGGCTTGAACCTGGTGCTACCCCTAATGCATAGGTCAAACTGACTAATGGGAAATTTATTTCTATGATAATTGAAATCAACACGGTTGATGAATTTGATGATTGGTGGATAGACACTGGTGTTTCTCATCGTGTCTGTTATGATCGTGTTATGTTTAAAACATACACGAATACTAAAGATAAGAA
The DNA here is from genome assembly GCA_948472305.1 of Vicia faba. Lineage (NCBI taxonomy): Eukaryota > Viridiplantae > Streptophyta > Magnoliopsida > Fabales > Fabaceae > Vicia > Vicia faba. The sequence goes on from OX451735.1 coordinate 140,006,124, forward strand.
AGTGTTGTTGGGATATGTCCACACCACTAATGTTGCTAGAATTGGAGAAATGGAGTTGAATTTCACCTCCAGAAAGACTTTAATCTCGAAGGACGTCATACATGTTCTTGAGATTAGGAAGAATTTTGTTTCTGGTTTTCTTTTATATAAGGCATAGTTTAGTCAGTCCATTGGGGTAGATTTGTACACCATTACAAAGAATGACATTTTTGTGAATGAAATTGATATGTTTAAAAACTTTGTAAAGAATTTAAAAATCAATTATTAAAGGATCTGATCCCCTAGACCTTATACACTATGGTATATGTGAATTACATGGAACTTTAACTAGAAATAGTAAATGTTATTTTATTGACTATTATTCTGATTATACTTATGTATATTTAATGAAGAATAAAAATGAAGCACTTCACATGTTTAAGATGTATGTAACTGAAACTGAGAATCAACTTAGTAAGAAGATTAAGAGACTTCGTAGTGATAGGAGAACTGAATATGATTCTAGTTTATTTGATGAATTTTATACATGGAATTGTACATGAAATGACTGCACCATACTCTTTTGAAATGAATGGTAAAGCAGAAAGAAAGAATATAACTCTTATTGAACTTGTTGTTGCAATTATATTAAATTTTGGTGTTGCTTCTCACTGGTGGGGGAAATTTTGTTGACTATTTGCTATGTCCTGAATCGAGTTCCCAAGTTAAAAAGTAATATCTCTCCTTATGAGATATTAAAGAAAAGACAACCAAAATTGTCTTATTTAAGAACTTGGGTTTGTCTGGCATATGTCAGAATTCAGGATACGAAGCGAGTTAAACTTGCTAATAGAGCCTATGAATGTGTGTTCATTAGGTGTGAAGCAAACAGTGAGGCATATAGGTTATATGACCTAAATGCAAAAGTGATCATAGAATCAAATGATGTTGAATTCTATGAAGAAAAAAATTTCCTTTCAAATCGAGAAATAGTGGGGGCACTCAATCGAGTCACATTCATGTGATAAGAAGCACAAAAAGCAACGACGATGTAGAAACAGAACTTCGAAGAAGTAAAAGAGTAAGAGTTTCTAAAGACTATGGGAAGAATTATGCGACCTATAATGTAGAGGAAGATCCAATGAATCTTCAAGAAGCCTTGTCATCTCTGGATGCAGATATCTGGCAAGAAGCTATTAATGATGAGATAGATTCTCTAGAATCTAACAAGATCTGTCACTCAGTAGACTTGCCTCCTGGATGCAAACCAATCGGTTGTAAATGAGTTTTGAAAAAGAAACTAAAACCTGATGGAACTATTGATAAATACAAGGCTCGCCTTGTAGCCAAGGGTTTTAGACAAAGAGAGAATATAAATTTCTTCGACACTTTTTCTCCGGTCACCAGAATGACATCCATTAGGGTACTTATCTCAATAGCTGCTATTTATAGTTTAATAGTACACCAAATGGATGTTAAGACAACTTTTTTCAATGGTGAATTAGAAGAAGAAATCTATATGGAACAACCGGAAGGCTTCGTGATCCATGGACCAGAAAACAAGGTCTGTAAGTTAGACAAGTCTTTGTATGAGCTGAAGCAAGCTCGGAAGCAATGACATGAAAAGTTTGACAACTTAATGATATCAAATGGGTATAAGATGAATGAAAGTGACAAATGTGTTTATTACAAATATGAGAATCACATTTGCACTATCATATGTCTCTATGTAGACGACCTATTCATATTTGGGTCAAACATTCAGACCATCAATGAAGTGAAATCATTGTTGTGCAACAACTTTGATATGAAAGATCTCGGTGAAGCAAGTGTGATCCTTGGTATCAAGATCACGAGATCAGAACAAGGCATCTCCTTGGATCAATCACACTATGTGGAAAAGATCTTAAAGAAGTATAATTACTTCGACTGTAAACTTGGGTGCACACCTTATGATCCAAGTGTGAAACTGTTTAAGAACACTGGTGAAAGTGTTAGACAAACAAAATATGCGAGCATCATTGGCAATCTTAGGTATGTCACTGATTATACTAGATCCGACATTGCATATGCAGTGGGATTATTGTGCAGGTTTACGAGTAAACCGAGTTACGAGCATTGACAAGCTATTAAGCGAGTCATGAGGTACCTTAAAAGGACCATATATCTCAGTTTACATTATCAGAAATTTCTGGCTGTACTTGAAGGGTACAGTGATGCAGATTGGAACATATTATTAGATGATTCCAAAGCAACTAGTGGCTATGTATTCCATAGCTAAAGGAGTTGTATCTTAGAAATCAAGGAAACGAAGTATCATGGCTCATTCCATAATGGAGTCTGATATGATAACGTTAGCGATTGCTAGTGAAGAAGAAAGTTAGTTAAAATATGCCTGCTAACTAAGATTTCGTTATGGGAAAAATCCATGCCAGTTGTGTTGATCCACTGCGATAGTACCGCGGCTATTGCAAAAATTGAGAACCATTATTATAATGGTAAAAGACGTCAAATTAGAAGAAAGAACAACACTGTTAGAGACTATATCTCTAAAGGAGTTGTAAGAGTGGATCATGTACACACCGATGAAAATTTAGCATATCCTTTGACGAAAGGATTAGCTAGAGAGAAAGTCTATAATATATCATGAGACTAATGCCTATATAGAAATGAGTTTCTCATGATGGTAACCCGACCTAAATGACTGGAGATCCCAAGAAATAGGTTCAATGGGTAATAACAAGTTATGAGTAATATGAGATTATCATGCAAGTAAAGCATGAATCCTGAAGTAATTAGAGGATGAGATAATAGAAACTCTTAATGAAATCTATACTCTGTATGAGGGAGTACCTAGGCTACAGGAGTACTCTTGATAGACTCACCTATGTGATTGTGGAACTTAGGCCGGTTCCTATGGAATTTCGAGGCAGGATTCCTAGAGCATTCACTAAACCGGGATACACGTGCAGGGCCATTAAAGTACTGGCTATTAGAATACACCTTAAGAAAAGGTTGTGTGTGGGTTTGATGTCTGAGATAGAGTTCAAGACATTTGTGTCACTCTTGTTGAATCGGAATCCTACTTGCTATGCAAAGGTTCAAGTCGTAGACACCTTTGTTTATGCACAATCTTAGAAACGTTTGACGTTACTTCCAAATTCACCTTTTTAAATTCAAGTGGGGGATTGTTGGAACATGTCCATGTTCCATATTGAATTAAAAAAAAAAAATTCATTTAGTCCCACATTGCTCATGTGAGAAATATTAACCATCTCACTTTATTATATAAGGAAGTCACTTGTTTCCTTACAAAATACACCAAAAACATTTTATTAGTTTTTCCTTCCTCACTCTCATAACTCTGCGTCTTTCGAATTGTCGAAGCGCCAACTTCTTCCCCTTTCTTTCTACTCGTTGAATTTTCCGAGTATTTTCTTGAATTCTCTTTATAGAGAATAATGTTAATTTCTCCTCGTTTGAGTTGAGAAATTTTCAAGTATAATTTTTTTATTCTCTTTAGAGAATTATTCGAATTTCTCTTTGTTTGAGAAATCTTTGAGTGATCAAAAATGATCATTATTGAATTCTCTTTGAAGAATTATTGAAATTTCTCTTGGTTTGAGAAATATTTATGACTGGTAAATATATCAGATATTACGGTGGTATTTATACCATATTTGAATGGTCTTAGTACCATTAGAGGGTGTATTTCTAGACCGATTATCTATCGTGCAAGTAGTAATCGTACAGTATAGAACTGGGCTGTTTTATCCTGGAGGCGGCGTGGTAGTTCGACTGCTTTGCATAATTTTGGGCAGTACCGCGAAACGTCTTAAAGAGAGCGAACTGATCCGCGACTCAACCCGGTAATTTCTTCAGTGGCAACATTTTTAAAATCATGAACCAACACTAACATGTTAACGTGTCCTGAGCCATATGGCAAAGAGTATTATTGAAGACACTGGTACTATCTTGGCTTCCAAACTCCATCCTCCTAAACATTTTGATACGTGCAGATTGTTGCGCAGAATCAAACATTGAACTCTGCTCCGGTTTCATTCCACTATTCAGATCCAAAAACTCGGCCATGGAATCAACTGAAAATGATGATGAACAAACCAAAGCATGCACAACAAAAATAAAGTTAGCATCTTAATCAAATCAACAAAGTATATGACAACGGTGTGTTCTACAAACATAAGAGAGACGCAACGCGCACATTATACAAAGTAACCTTGTAGTTACATGTGTGTTTGAATCCAATGCTCACTATATTCCAAAACCCCTTCAACAACAATCATTCTCCATAAACACAGTAATCACAACAACAAAATTTCCACATCAACTATCAGATCAACTCTTCTACAATCAAATTCTGAATCCTAGCCTAGCATGTATTCAAGTAAAACAGGTCCATAGTATTCTCATAATTGGAACAACAAAATTAATTTGCCACACTGATAACAATCGATGTCTTTCAAACAACATTAGTTGTTATTGAGTGGCATTTAATTTAGCCATCAGAAGTTGGACTCATGATATATTAACAATAATCAGAAGATGAATAGAATGCTATTTTTTATGTGAAGGAGATTAATGAAAAATTGAATAAATATGAGCTAAAATACTTGTGAATATCTATGCTTGCAATCACAATGAAAAAGGAACTTTGAAGCTTTTATGCAAAACTAAAACAAAGTGTCGAAAAGGAACCTTCAAAGAATAAATCAGATAAAAGAAGACTTGGGGAATAAAAAGTTGTTCAAAGAAAATCAAACCATGAAATCTTGTAAAAGGATTAATGTAAACCCAGTTTATGTGAATTCCTTAACACTTCAGCTGTCTAGTGCTCAAAGCTTTTTCAAAACAGAAGGGTTTTAGCACAACATGGTTGACTTCAACATAAACATTATTCTAAATAAATTAGAGTATTTTAAAAAGTAGTTTGATATTATTTTGTACCAGTTGAAGATCAAAATGTAAATTGGCATTAAAACTTGTACCTAACAGATAAATCACAATTCCGGAATCTCAACATCTTTCTATTGTAGGGTGCCTTTGTAATTTCGTACAACTGTTGATGCGCACTTTGGGTGAAGATCACAAAGTATACTCCCTCTGCACACTGTATTCAGTTGCGGTAATCCCAACAATGTCAATCTTGTTAACTTGGGAAGTGCAATGTTTGTACAGTCATTGTCATCGCTATTGTTGCCCACAAATATCTCTAGCATTAAATCACAATTTCTTACCATTAACTTCTTAAAGTTTTGAAGTTGCTGAACTAATTGTGGTGTCAACAACCTCTTTATCAAATGGCATTGGGTAATACAAAATTCTATAAGAAAAGAGAATATGCCCTCCTGTGACAAAGATTGTCTATCAACAACATTATCTTTGCAGACATCCATTAACCTTGTTAAAGAGATTGATGATAGACATGGCATGTTTCATCATGAAAGAGATTCAGAGAAATGTTTTAGTTAAATTTGAGAAAGATTTGACCAATATATCTCTCAAACACGAATGGGCAGCTGATTTAAACTTGGATCATTTGTGGAATTGTGATATAAAAGAAATTCTTGGGCCGTGTCACCGATTTGTAACAAATTGTCAATGTTGATTATGAATCAACTACAATTTAATCACGTTCCGGAGACTTTTTTCAAATATATGAATGCTATATTAGTTATCAATCTTCTATTGTTATTTTCATCTATATTCAGACATGTGATCAGTCCTTCCACACACTTCCTAAAGACCTTACATGTCTCTGAATATAGATGAAAATAACAATAGGAGAGATCGATAACTAATATAGCATTCATATATTTGAAAAAACTCTCCGGAACGTGACTAAATTGTAGTTGATTCATAATCAACATTGACAATTTGTTACAAATCGGTGACACGCCCTCAAGAATTTCTTTTATATCACAATTTCACAAATGAACCGAGTTTAAATCAGCTGCCCATTCCTGTTTGAGAGCTATATTGGTCAAATCTTTCTCAAATTTAACTAAAACATTTATCTGAATCTCTTTCATGATAAAACATGCCATGTATATCACCAACCTCTTTAGCAAGGTTAATGGATGTCTGCAAAGATAATGTTGTTGATAGACAATCTTTGTCACAGGAGGGTATATTCTCTTTTCTTATAGAATTTTGTATTATCCAATGCCATTTGATAAAGAGGTTGTTGACACCACAATTAGTTCAGCAACTTCAAAACTTTAAGAAGTTAATTGTAAGAAATTGTGATTTAATGCTAGATATTTGTGGGCAACAATAGCGATGACAATGACTGTACAAACATTGCACTTCCCAAGTTAACAAGATTGACATTGTTGGGATTACCGCAACTGAATACAGTGTGCGCTTCCCAAGTTAACAAGATTGACATTGTTGGGATTACCGCAATTGAATACAGTGTGTAGAGGGAGTATACTCTGTGAATCTTCACCCAAAGTGCGCATGAACGGTTGTCCGAAATTACAAAGGCACCCTACAATAGAAAGATGTTGAGATTCCGGAATTGTGATTTCTCTGTTAAAAGGTACAAGCTTTAATGTCAATTTACAACTGGTACAAAATAATATCAAACTACATTTTAGAATACTCTAATTTATTTAGAATAATGTTTATGTTGAACTCAACCATATTGGTGATAGACATGGCATCTTTATTATAGGAGAGATCTTAATAACCTGTTCCATTGTTTTTGTTTGTGATGTTACTAAAAAGCTTAATCATTTAAAAAAATTGTTTAAAAAAATTGAATGTAGCTAAAATCTAGATATTTTAAGAGATATTTATAAAAAAGATAAATATATAAATCCACATATTAAAAGTGTAATAGAAAATGCTTCTCATTTACTTGGCATTTCTGCATCTGAATTAAGCAGTGCAGTACTGTTGTGAACTTGTTCTGCATTGCCAAGATACTCGGAGCATTTAGTCAGCAGGTGTTTTTTTAACGATACCAACACTTCCAGAACGCGTTACTTGGCAGTAACGGCACACACCCGTTTTGTACCATTTGCGACTCTAATGACATGTCTCCACCACAGCTCTTGTCTTTGCGGAGGCATGATTAGAATTTTCCCTAAATAAACACAGATCGAAGGTTAAATTCAAATACATGAACAGGCAAGATCAATAAAAAAACAAAGTCTATTGTAAAAAATAAAAAATCAATACAAATAAAAAACTAAATCGAATAAATGAAAATAAAATAAAAACAAAGGAAAGTGGGATATAACAAGCAAACAGAATGGTGTGAATTTAGTAACCCACTGGACCCAAGTTCTAGGCTCAATCCACATAACAAAAAAACATTAAAAAAAAAAAAGAGAGAGTTAAAGGAGGTGTAACAAACCATGGAGAGGGTGTTAATTTCGTGGGCCTGAGGCCAAATCCAACAAGAGCAATTTTCTCAACAAAACAAAAACTAACCCTAATTTAAAAATAAAAAAAAAATAAAAAAAGGAAAACGGCCGCCCCTCGTCATTCAAACCAAAACACCCAACCTCACTCAACCTTCAACTCTTGTTCTACCTAAGTCGATTTTTCAGAAAAGAAGAAAGAACCAAAAGAACGATTCGCTCTCTCACTCGGTTCATTCGTTTCAGAATCAACTCAGTTCATTTAGAAAAGAAAAATGAAGAACAGCACGGTATTGCATCGATCTCGATCTCGATCTCACTCAACAACAAAGACAGTCAAGACAAGATAGATTTTCAGAAAACTCAACAAATAAGATTCACACGAATTTAAATGCAAACTACCAAAAATAAGATAAAAATGAGGGTGATGATAAGTTTACCGATTGGAGATGACGGAGAACGGCGGCAATGTGAAGATTCCGGCGAGTTATGAAGATCCCGGCGAGGTGCTTCCATTCTCACTGATTTTGTTGGTGGTATGTTGGAGATTAAAGGATTTGAAGAAAAGGTTGCTTGATGGAAAAATATCAAGGTTTGTTTTCTCATTCAAGAAGAAGAGAAGAAAGAATTAGTTTTCATTTCTCTTTTCGAGTGAATTGTGGTGATTTTGGATGCTTAAAATTTGTTAGAAAGCTGATGTCATGTGATAGTAGGTACCAGTCATGGGTGAGTAGTGAAAGAATTGTGTGAGTTTGTTGAGAAAATGGAATGAAAGTTGGGTGCAAACGAAGATGTTACATGTGAGAGAGAGAGAGGAGTGAAATTGGTGTATGAGATATTTTGAAGATATTTGACTGGTTTTTGTCTTTTAGTGCTTGTAAATTGCAGCATTGTTTTTGTACTATTTGATAAGTAAATGAATAAAAAGTGAATCAATTTATTAGTGATTATTATTAAGATAAATGTGAAAGAGGAATGCAAATTTGAGGATGAAAATGAATGTCTTTAATTATTTTAGTTGTTATAATCAATTCTAACTTATTTTTTCCAATTAACAAAGATGAGTTCAGAAATAAAAATGCAAAAAAAATGATATAATAACAATTATCACGAAATTTGATTAACAAGCAAAGTTATAACGATCAAAACGAAATTTGAGATATTAGATAGACCGTGCCATTTTCACTTAAGCATAAAAATAATTAAATATAACTCGACTTAGAATACGGCTCTCTCCAACCTTAGATGCAACTAGGCGTTAACAATAAATCTATTTTAAAAGAAGTAAAAGTTTACAAGTTTTTGGTTCTTGCAATTTTAATATTTTATCAAACAAGAGTATTAATAAAAAAAGTGTATTTACCTTGTGAACATAATAAGAAATCAATTTAAGAAAAACTTTTAAATATGTCTACTAATTTAAAATAAAATGCATGTTTAAGATTTATTTTCTTCTTAGGCTTATATTTAAGACCTCTTGAAGTGTGAAGATAAAGTGTTATGAAAATGTATGTAGTGTGTAGTTCCGGTAGCAGCACTCAAGCGTTAGTATTGAATTCAACTTCACCTTTAACTTCTCTGTCACTAAGAAGAATCATCCCAATCTATGCTCCAAATTCAGTTAATATATTAGTTATAACTACCACACGTTTTTATGTTACCGTTATAGATTCAGCTTCATCAGTGGTGAGAAATTTCTATGAAGGAATCAATACACATGAGAAATTTTTCTGGTATCTATGGTGGTTGTTTCTGGTTTAAATTTGAGAATTTTTTAGTGATAAGTATCGTTGTTCTGTTTAACAAGTTGTTGTGCAAGGAATCGTGACTCTGTACATGTTATTGCAATGTTATTTGGGCTGTTTTATCAGTTAAGGTTAAGAATTTTGACATATTAGTTTTGTGTGACATGACTTCTTCAATGATTTCCTCAGTTGACAGACCGATTCTAGTGAAAACTCTACATTATTTTGAAATCTAATTATAGTTTGGATTTCTTCAACAATTTCCTCGGCGGACAGAGCGATTATAGTAAAAGCTCTACATTATTTTGGAATGTGATTGTAGTTTAGATCGTGTAATACATAAGATTCTCTCAAGTAGAAAATATGAAAGTGTTGTATATACATGAATAGAAACAAAGTTAAATTATTATCTAAATATACACAAATTTACTAAATTTTCAAATAGTTCCTTATAGTTTGAATATTTTGGTTATCGTTTTCCTTTTTTGGTAAATACTTTTAAAAACCATTTGTACTATTCAACAATCAAATTAAGAACATATATGTTAAAATGTGCTTATATGAATGAAAATATGTTGTATTTTGTATTGAATATTAATAATATGATACAGTATTATAAAATTAAAAAAATAATAATAATATATTAGACTGTATGAAATTTCAAAAGAATTAAAAATATTAATATCAAAGTATATTAGGAAAATCACATAGATTTCACTTATCAACAGAGTAAAATTACATTAGGAAAATAAGAATGAAAATAGTATTAAAAATAAAAGATTTACAAATCAGTACATCACAACACTTGTCCCAGCCCAATGAAAGAAATGCAACAACTTTACCAAGATACTAATGAAGAATTACTAGTTGACCTAAGTATGTGCGCGCGAGCGCGCATAAAAAGTTGTGCAGATATGTTGCAGCTATAAAGGGTCGTCTCGAACGTTCCAAGGCCTAGATTTATTTTGTGGGAGCATAGTTGTAGAGTCTTGATTCCTACTTCCAGAGCTACTTTGAGAATCATTAAAGAAACTGGAACTATCTTGGCTTCCAAAAGCCTTCCTTCTCGGCATTCTGGTCTGTGCAAGTTGTTGTGCAAAATCAAACTCTGAACTCTGCCTCGGTTTCATTCCGTTATTCAGATCCGAAAACTCGGCCATGGAATCAAAAGCTCTCATAACCTGGCAAATGATGGTGAACAAACCAAAGCATGCACAACAAAGTTAGCATCTTCAAGATCAAATCAACAACTGTATGACAATGGCATGTTGTAAGGTTACCTGACTCATCTGTGGCCTCTTAACTGAAGAGTGACGCACGCAGGCTGTCGCGGCCTCAATCATTCTAAACATTTCGTTTCTGTTGCAGTTCTTTTCCAGTCTTGGATCCACCAAAGTTTCAAAGTCCTCAGTATCTGAGCCTTGAAATAAAGATAAGATACTATTTAAATCTGGAACCTATTCTCATCAACTTGTATGCCTTGTAAATATCTATACTAAGCAAAGAAATGTTACTGGAAATGTGTGACTCACACTCACCCATTCAACCAGGCTCTTGTCACCAATTGGCTGAGAGGCATTGACAAACTGTAATTAGCTCCAAAAGCACAACGCCAAAGGAATATACATCGGACTTATCAGTCAATTTCCCACTCGTTGCATATTCTGGTGCCATATACCCGTCAATTCCGAACAAATTATTCCATTATATTCAGAATAATAACAGTGCATACTTTAGTGTTATCAATATTCAAATGATTCAATATCAACAAGCAGCAGCAGTCAGGAGGGAAATAGAGAAGGAAGCCTTTTTGAATTGTCTTATTTGAGTTTATCTACTGGAATAAGCACTTCGGAGACTTATGAAAACAAAAAGTTTATTTTTATATGTAAACAGAAAAATATGACTCAAGCCCAAATGTTCCCATTACCCGTGTAGTTACATGTGTGTTTGAATCCAATACTAATTTCGCAAGCCTGAAATCTGAAACCTGTTGGCCAAATAATATCAATAAAACAAAAAGTCCCAATTAGAAAAAGTGAAGTAACATCAATTCGAGACGCTCGGCATAAGCTATCATTTAAGAATGAATCGATTTACAAAGCGCACAATACTTCAAAAAGTTATTAAGTATTCTGCATCAGAGGGTATAGATTATAAAAGTGGCTTACCAGAGCAAAGTCATAGACGAGCAATCTTTGATGCACAGATATACAGTAACCAACCAAAGAAACCAGATTACGATGATGTACTCGACTAATAGTCTCAACTTCTGCTCTGAACTCACGCTCCCCTTGTCCACTACCAATTTTAAGCTGTTTTACAGCTACTTCTCTTCCATCTAGCAAACCTTTGTAGACACAACCAAATCCAGCTTCTCCCAACAAATTCTGCTCCGAAGACCCATTTGTAGCTTGGATTAGTTCTTCATATGTTAACCATGATCTTGAATTATTTACTCCACAAAATCACTACCATTCAAATTGGCTGGAGCGTATGGCTTGAAGAACAAGGTACCTATAGGAGAAAATCAATGTTTAAAAACAAATATTGTAGCAGCCATTTACAGTTACTATTAACATATGGCAGTTATATTGTAGATAATGCAAAATTCAATGAATGAACCCCTTGAATCAATATTGAATATTTTAGAGGGACTTGTCTATTTATTATTACAGTATATCCAGTGTAATCAAGGTGAATAAGAAACAACATTGCTAATAATTACCTGGATTGTGAGATGAGGCGCGGCATAATCAGATTTGGATCCTTTTCCCTTCTTCTTTTTCTGTACAAAGCACACAACCATACCAAGAAGGCTGAGGACAATTAAACTAACAGCTGCTCCTGAATGTGAAGGAGTGTTGTTTGTGGCTATATTAAAATTTACAACTTTTTAATTGTAGGGTATCGTTCTAAACTTGGACAGTTGGAGATGGTGAATTCTGGAGGTAAAGATCCACAATATATACTCCCTTTACATACAATCTTCAATTGTGGTAAATAATCCAATATCAATCTTTTTAGCTTGGGAAGTCTGATGTCGTCGCTCACCGCTAATATCTCTTTCATTGAATTGCAACGCCTTACTGAAATTATTTCCAGATTTTGAACTTGTCCAACTAACTTTGGTGTAATTAACTTCTCTATCAAATGGCACTCAAAAACATAAATACTTTTTAGACAAGAGAATATGCCACCCAATGACCAAGTTTGTCTTGCATTAACGTCAATGACGGTTAACCTTTCCAAACTCTCAAGTTCCAACATTTCAAGGTTGTGAATCTTGGTACAAAAGGAACAAGAATCAGATAAACAAAACAACCTCTCTAGCTGTTGGCAATTATAAGCTCCAATTTTCTTCAAAGAAGAACTAGTGTTACATGAGAGAGCATCACATAAGCAAACCCAATGATCATTTTTATCTATATTCAAACATGTAAGATCTTTAGGTAGTATGTGGGAGAAATGACCACAGTCTCTAAATAGTATAGTCATAACTTCAGGATCATTTGGATCAAATGCTTTCAAATAAATATCATTCCGCAAAACACTTCTTGATTCACCATATACATTTCCTAATATGAGATAATATGCTTGGAGCCGAGATCGCGTGCCAAGATATTTCTCCAAGTACTGGTTGTAATGTTTGCAGTTAAAAGCACCTCCAAAACATTCCAACACAGTCATTCTTTGAATATCTTCGACAGTAATCATTGTACGAGTACCTTGGAGATCAAGGTATTGTATTTTGGTCAAATTCAAAGACCCTAATTCAAAATTCAAACTCTTGTTGAAAGATAGATCAAGCCATTTCAAATTCTGTAGCTTATCCAAACCTTGTGGTAGTTCTTCAATGGAACAATTTGAAAGAACCAATCTTGACAATACCTTCAATTCTCCTAATGGCGGCACATGTTTAAGTGAATTACATTCTATTAGTACTAAAGAAACAAGACACTTCATCTTACTGATAGAATTTGGCAAGCATTCTAGTCTTTTACTATATGACAGATCGAGTATTGTTAGGGTATTCATACATTTGAAAAAACTCTCTGGAATATGTTGAACGGCCAATTGATTTATAATCAAGGTGGACAACCTCGGACAATAAGGTGACATGCCCTCTGGAATTTCTTCAATATCATTTGATTCACCAGCCCACATATGAACAAACTCTAAATCAGCGGCCCATTCATGCGTGATGTTTGTCTTTGTCAATTCGTTCTCTAATTTCACCATAGCATTTCTCTTACTTTCTTTCATAATATAACATGCCGTGTCTATCACCAAGCGATAATTAAATTCAAATGAATGATCAAAACCACTCATCAAACTGTGGGATCTGAGCTTATCTAATATGGTTTGCCCTTCATCGAATATTTCTTGCAAACACCTATTCCCATTTATCAGTCCATTGTCAACAAGTTTCATAATCGTTTCTTCTCTGTCATTCTCTTCGTAACTAGATAGTAGTGCACAATACAAAAAACAGTTTCGCAAGTCTTTTTCCATCAAATTATCATAACTACGTTTTAATACCTTGAAAACTTCTTCTATCACCTCTTGTCCCATTTCCAATTTGTTAAGTTTATTCAATGAATGTTTCCATTGATCAATCTCATCAATTCCTTTCATGGTTCTAGCCATCACACTGATTCCAAGCGGCAAACCCGCAAACCGATCTACAATATCTCTTGCAACAGTTTCAATTTCAGGGGAGAGTGTAGCAGGTGTTCCGTAGTGTCCAAGTTTTACCTTAAATAACTCCCAACCTTCATCTACATCGTAGAGAGGTATCACTTTTATCATATGACTTGGCAAGCAATCCATCTGTTGACACACATGTTTCAAACGCGTTGTGAGAATCACTTTAATTCCATTCACTTTTGTAGAAACACCCACCTTTTCCAAATCAATGTATCTCCAAACATCATCCAAAATAAGAACAGACTTCTCCTTTGTCTCCAACGTCGTCGACAATTTGTTTGCTCTAATTCTCTCATTGTCTTCATCAAGCTCCACGCCTATTCGTTTTGCGATATCGTATTGCAGTTTTGAGATGGTAAAATTGGGAGAAACAGTGACCCAAAACACATCATTGAAAGTTCTTTTCTTTTTTATTTCATTCTCCACAAGAGTAGCAAGTAAAGTTTTTCCCACTCCTCCCATTCCATATATACCGATAACAAAAACTTGGTCATCATTTAGAAGTTGAATCACTTTCTTGATATTAAAGTCTAATTCTTTCCCGACAAATTCAGTGGACAAAGTGAGAGGTTTTTCTCCCTTGTGTCGTTTCATATCTTTGAACAACTCATTCATGTCATCCAAGTTATTAATAGCATCCACTCTTTCTTTCAATTCATGTAATTCTTTTATCCATGCATCAACTTCAGGCTTGCGCTTTCTGCCCCGAGACTCCAACCATTGAGTTTGTTTTGCAATATCATTTTCCTCACATTCTAGATCAATAACCATTCCTTTTAAGTTATTAATCTTACTCTCAAAGATACTTCTATCACGGATGCTCAAGTTCTCACCTGTTACATTGTTTTTGATATGTTACAAGAAGTTTAACCTATTTCAAAACAAATAACATGAGATAAATAATAATGAATAAACACATGAATATAGGATTACTTGAAGAGGATGCGATATTGTTGAGAACTTGTTGGTGAGCATGATAAGAGCATGGTGTAATGTTTCCTGTTTTGCCATCCAGCCCCAAGTGTGCTTTAACTTTTGAAGCACTAGTACTACCCTCAAAAGTAAACTCACAATAATTGCATTTCCACAAAAGACCATTTGCTACTCTTGTAACGTGAATCCAACAGTTATTCTGTTTCTTCCTATTCATTATCAACCAAATCTCATTACAGAAGAGAAAAGAGTATATTATTTCCAAAACAGCAGAACCAAACTCTGGTTATTATCATCTTCTCTTGAGTGATGATATATATGAGATGAAGTAGATTACTCTCAACACGTGGATAATGGAAATGTTCAATATTACGACAAAGTCAAAAACACCAAATGCGCAACTGTTTCATACCTCGCCATGATTTCCATCAAACACGGAAGTAACATTTTTTGGTTTCTTAATAACAGAACGAACACGTAAATGAGAGAGAGAGAAGAGTTGTACAAGTTCAGCCTTTGATCCAACAAAAAAATTAAAGCAAACCGTAAAATTAGAATCAAACACTATTGTATTTGCATGGTCATATTCTCAACCTATTTTTAAAAAAAATTTAAAAAATAAGTTAAGAAAATTGTTGAATAAACATTAAATGTGTTAGTAATAAATTTTACTTTAAATATGGTAGTAGGAAGGACAAAAGTTTAGTAAGTTATGATAGTTTATTAGTAGCAGTTATGTTTTAGTTTATGTTTTAGAATTGGAAAAGTTATTTGAGTCTATAAAAGACCAAAAGTGTATTTTATTTTATAAGAGCAATATAGAAGTTTAGTCTGAAGTCTGATTCTTAGTTATAACAATTTGGCATCAGAGCTCATGGCAAACATGATGAATCAAATGTCGTTGCCACGGCTAACGAAGTCTAATTATGAAAACTGGAGTATCCAAATGAAAGCTCTTCTTGGATCTCTAGACGCATGGGAAGTGACCAGTGATGGGTTTGAAGAACCAATAGAAGTTGGGGGATATACGGCAGCTCAAACGAAGACGTTGAAAGAGACGTGATCGAAGGACAAAACGACATTATACATGTTCTTCAGGGCTGTAGATGAATCAGGCTTCGAAAAAATTACTGGTTCGACTACGTTGAAACAAGCGTGGGACACATTAGAAAAAGTGTTCAAAGGAGCAGATTGAGTGAAGCAAGTTCGACTCCAAACTCTTCGTGGCGAATTTGAGAGGATACAGATGAAGGATACAGAAATTGTATCTGACTACATCACACGTGTGCAAAAGGTGGTGAATCAACTCACCAGAAATGGAGAGATAGTACCTGATGCACGAGTTGTTGAAAAGATCTTGAGATCTTTAACAGACAAGTTTGAAAATATTGTATGTGCAATAGAAGAGTCGAAGGACCTTTCGACACTCTCAATCGAAGAGCTCGCTGGTTCTCTCGAAGCACATGAACAACGAAAGATGAAAAAGAAAGAAGAAGCAGACGAAGAAGCAAACCAAACCAAGGAATCGAACAAAGACGAAAAGGTACTCTTTTCTCATAACTTTCGAGGAAGAGGACGTGGACGTGGAGGTCGTGACAGTGGTCGAAGTGGTAGAGGTAGCAACTTTGAAAGAGGACAATCGAGCCAACAAAATTGGCGTGGCAGAGGACGTGGTCAAAGAGGTAGTCGTTCGAATCATTCCAACTTCGAATGCTACAAGTGTGGGAAGTATGGTCATTATGTGAAGGATTGTAACTCCTACAAATGTTACAACTGTGACAAAGTGGGACATCTTGCAAAAGACTGTCGAATCGAAAAGAAGATTGAAGAAACAACCAACCTAGCCTTGGAAGCTGAATCGAATGAAGGCTTTCTCCTGATGGCTCAAAACGAAATCAACACTAATGACAGTGTTTGGTATCTTGACTCAGGAGCAAGTAATCACATGTGTGGTTACAAACACCTGTTTAAAGATATGAAGAGAATTGAAGATGGTAATGTGTCTTTTGGAGATGCATCGAAAGTGAAGGTCGAAGGAAAGGGCACAATCAGTTACTTACAGAAGGATGGCTTGACTGGATCAATCGAAGACGTTTACTATGTACCAGATCTCAAGACCAACATATTAAGTCTGGGACAACTTATAGAAAAAGGTGCTTCGATACAGATAAAAGATCGAACACTGCATTTGAAGGACAAAGCAGGATATCTGATTGTCGCTGTCGAAATGGAAAGAAATCGAATGTACAAACTGAAACTGAGGAACATTCGAGAGAAATGTCTGCAAATCGAAGTGCAAGACAAAGCGTCACTATGGCATATGCGCTTTGGTCATCTACATCATGCTAGTTTGAGAAGGTTGGCGAAAAGGAACATGGTGCATGGATTACCAGACATGGATTTCGAAGGAAAATTCTGTGAAGAATGTGTGCTCAGCAAACAAACAAGAACCTCATTTCAAAGGAAGGCAAAGTATCAAGCTAAACATATTCTCGAATTGATACATACTGACATATGTGGGCCAATCACTCCAGAATCCTTCAGTGGAAAAAGATACTTCATTTCGTTTATTGATGACTTCTCAAGAAAAACCTGGGTTTACTTCTTGAAAGAAAAATCTGAAGCATTAGAAGTGTTCAAAAAGTTCAAAGTAATGGTGGAGAAGGCAACAGACAGACACATCAAAGCAATTCGATCTGACAGAGGAGGAGAGTATACTTCAATGGCTTTTGTGAAGTACTGTGAAGAACAGGGCATAAGGAGATTCCTAACTGCACCATATTCACCTCAGCAAAATGGTGTGGCTGAAAGGAAGAATCGAACTATTTTTGACATGGTTCGATCAATGCTCAAAAGCAAGAACATGTCGAAAGAATTCCGGGCAGAAGCAGTACAATGTGCTGTTTATATTCAGAAGTTAGAAGACAAAACACCACAAGAAGCATGGAGTGGACAGAAGCCAACAATTTCTCATCTCAAGGTATTTGGTAGTATAGCTTATGCACATGTACCAGATCAACGAAGAACAAAGCTTGAAGACAAAAGTCAGAAGTACATATTCATTGGATATGATGAGAAGACGAAAGGGTACAAGCTCTTCAATCCCATAAGCAAGAAAGTGATCGTGAGCAGAGACGTTCGAATGAACGAAGCAAGCAAGTGGGACTGGAACAATTCGACAGAGGTTGTTGACACAGTCGAAGAAACAACTGTAGCTGTACCAGCAAGTATTCCAACAGAATATGAAGAAACTGAAGATGAAGATGAGCCTCTACAACCAAAAATGAGAAGTTTGCAAGATTTGTATGATTCAACAAGTGAGGTGCATCTTGTGTGTCTTCTGGAAGATGCTGAAAACATCAGCGTCGAAGAAGCGTTACGAGACAAGAAGTGAAGTGCCATGGACGAAGAAATTAGAGCAATCGAACGCAACAATACTTGGGAGCTAGTCGAATTACTAAAAGGAAGTTAACCCATTGGTGTAAAGTGGGTATTCAAGAAAAAGATGAATGCTCAAGGAGAAATCGAAAGATTCAAAGCATGGCTGGTTGCGAAGGGATACAAACAGAAAGCAAGAATTGACTATGACGAAGTGTTTGTGCCTGTTGCAAGAATGGAGACAATTCGATTACTCATTTCTCAAGCTGCTCAGTTCAAATGGCCAATATTTCAAATGGATGTCAAGACATCATTTTTGAATGGTGTGCTCGAAGAAGAAATCTATGTCGAACAACCACTTGGATATATGAGAACTGGAGAAGAGAAGAAGGTGTTGAAACCGAAGAAATCAATGTATGGGCTGAAGCAAGCACCTAGGGCATGGAACACACGCATTGACACATATTTCAAAGAAAATGGGTTCGAGCAATGTCCTTATGAACCCGCCCTCTATGTGAAGAAAAATGGAAGTGATTTATTACTTGTTGCTCTCTATGTTGATGACCTTATATTTCTAGGAAGTGATGTTCAGATGATCGAAGATTTCAAGAGCACCATGACAAGCGAATTCGAAATGACAGACTTAGGTCTGATGAGTTTCTTTCTTGGTCTGGAGGTTCGACAAGAAGAAGATGGAATTTTCATCTCACAAGAAAAATATGCAAAGGAAATCTTAGAAAAATATAAAATGAAGAATTGCAATCCAACTTCGACGCCAATGGAACCAGGTACAAAACTATCAAAGTTTGATGGAGGAGAACGAGTCGAAGGAAGCAAATATCAAAGCTTGGTAGGTAGCCTTCGATATCTCACATGCACAAGGCCAGACATTTCACTAAGTGTTGGCATAGTGAGTCGATTCATGTAGGAGCCAGTACACACACATTGGAAGGCGCTAAAACGAATTCTAAGATACATTCAAGGAACAGTATCACTAGGAATGTTTTATTAAAAAACAAAAGACTACAAGTTAGTTGGTTATTCTGACAGTGACTGGTGTGGAGACATAGACGATCGAAAGAGCACCTCTGGATATGTGTTTTTCATGGGAAACACAACATTTACTTGGCTGTCGAAGAAGCAACTTATAGTAACACTTTCGACGTGTGAAGCTGAATATGTGGCAGTATCCTGGTGCGTCTGTCATGCAGTATGGCTCAGAAGGTTGATAAGCAAGATGGAGTTAAAACAGGGAGGTCCGACAATAATACAAGTGAACAATAAATCAGCTATCAAATTGGCAAAGAATCCAGTGAATCATGAACGAAGCAAACATATTGATGTTCGATTTCACTTCATTCGTGAACATGTGAAGGAGGGAAGTGTCAAATTAAGGCATGTAGCAAGCAGAAACCAAGAAGCAGATATTTTTACAAAACCACTATCAAAAGAGGTCTTCGACAGAGGCAAGAAGATGATAGGAATGCTGGATGGAAGAAACATTTAAGTTTACAGAGGAGTTTTGTTGAATAAACATTAAATGTGTTAGTAATAAGTTTTACATTAAATATGGTAGTAGGAAGGACAAAAGTTTAGTAAGTTATGATAGTTTATTAGTAGCAGTTATATTTTAGTTTATGTTTTAGAATTGTAAAAGTTATTTGGGTCTATAAAAGACCAAGAGTGTATTTTATTTTATAAGAGCAATATACAGAAGTTTAGTCTGAAGTCTGATTCTTAGTTATAACAAAAATACCATACAAATACAATACTCTCTGTTCGAATTTAAAAAATTTATTATAAGATATTTTTTATATATATTATTGTTTTATTTATATTTTAATGTTTACATGATTCTTTTATTTTTATTTTAATGTTTTAAGGATGGAAATATAACATTCTCATCATAATAGTTCAATCAACTAATATAATTTTTTATTATCGTTCAAATTTTACTATTTTTTATAATTTTTAATTGAACAAACTTTACAATTATTCATATGAATCTAAAATTATACAAAACTCATCAATTGTTGAAATATCACTTTAAAGAATATAACTTTAAATCTTAAAGCAAACAAAATCTTGTTAATCCAACTCACTTGATAGCTGTATAGGGAAATTAAGTGCGAATTCGAACCTGCGATATTTCACTTGTTCATCTATAAAAAATGAATTACAGTCACTAGATTATTTGACAAAAAAAACATAATTTTAGTTGAACTTATTTAATATTGAAATTTTGACACTACAAAAACAGATGTCAACACTGATGTCTCGACACCAAAACACAATGTCAAGACATATGTTATGACATCATCTGCTGACAGAAGACACTTTTACTAAAACAATAATTATACATAAGTAAATTGCAAAAGGTAAAAGACTCTTCAAGCTTGCTAATTATACATAAGTAATTGAACCCACAATTTTTTTATGTGAGTGCTTGCTAATTTTAGGTTTAGCAAGTCCTTATATATAGACTCTTGTAGTATGAGCTTGGACTCTTCAAGAAAATTAATCTTCTAATTTTAAATCAAATTCAAGATCTTCTACAAAAATAGGAATCAATCTTCAAAATTTCCTATAAAATCAAAGATTTTTTTTATGAAACCAAATCAAATCTGCATTGTTCCTAATAAAATCTTCTTGACCTATGAAAATCAATGATATATATCCAAGAGGATCTCACAAAATCAAATCAGATCTATTAAGAAAAATAATAGCAACACCTACTGTACAGTTGGCCAAGATGTCAAGACATCTGACTCAACATATGTCTGATATTCATGATTGCAGAACCTGTCATGGCAGTTGGTCAAAATGTTGTGACATCTTGCTCAACATCAGCTATAAACCATATTTTAGCAAAATTTCTTCTAATCATAAAACTGTGGATCTAATAATCTCCTAATTTGGAAAATTTTGGCTAAAACAATCTTAGCACAATCAATATGAAGAAGAGGAATAAAACCACAAAGAATAAAACACAATTTACACGAGAGGCATGTAAACTTTGTACAAAACTGCAAACATAAAAATATATCAGAGATACATTACATTGACAAAGAGACCCAGCCTCACACACAACACTTCATCAATTATTCCATAAGTCAGATGTCAAGACAGGTGGTCTGACATCACACAACACAGCTCCAACACAACACAAGAGACTCCAACACATCACAAGAGCTCATTGCTAAGAACAATAATCAGCAACTTTCAGACAGGACCATTACTCCCTCTGTCACACATAACCAAAACTCTTCCTCAAAGAAAAATCTAAATCACCAGAAAATCCAAATTACCGAACCAATATGAACTATCCAAGTTCACACATCAGAGGCACGTGCAATAGAAGAAAAATAAGCCCCACATTAGGATTCTCTATAAGATACATTAGGAAATATGTTAGAACATCTGGTAAGACATCATACACACAAACACCATATCAGTAGTAGTAGCAGTAGTAATATCACCAACAAGCATGACAGACAATCATGCTTCCCCTAAATAGTTGCATACAACAAGCAACCACAATAGACTATTATTTCCTTAGCAGTAGTACACTCCTATCACAATGTTAATCAACATGTGAAGATATTTGACATGACATCAACATCAGGATAAACACTAACACTTTACTCCCCCTTTTTAGTTAAAAATTGACAAAAATAGAGTAAACGTACAATAAAAATTAGAAACACGCAATGCATACAAGCATAAACACAGATGGAAGCATAAAAAACAATTGAAACAAACACTCATTGATGGAAACACACACAACAATCAATTGGTATTCAGGTGATCTTCCACCTCTTACCCCTGTCAAAGACCCTTCTGCACTCTTTCTTATTGTCACAAGTTTTAGAAGTATTGACACTGAACTCCCTTGCCATCACCTTAGAACATGTCTCCTTCAAACCAACCTTTTGTTCTTGCAAAGACCTTTTGTTCCATCCTTTGTCAAGTTAAACCTTAGCAATTAACTTAGGCATATCATGGCTGAGAACATAGAGGAAAGGCAGAGTATTTGCTACATTCTTGTAGCAGTAGAAATGTTGAGACTAAGCCATTGGATTGACTTAACTTGCACAGATCAAAAATAAAAATCGCCACCGCGCTTTATTGTTTCCAGAGGAATAGGAAAAGAGCGAATAACCCAAAAAGAGGGGGGAGAGAATCTAGGTACGGGGGTTAGTTATGCAAAGGAAAGGTATTAGCACCCTAAACATCTACAGTACTCCGCAGGAACTTCTTTAAAAATTTGTGTATTTTGGTTATAAAAGGTGTACACAAAAAATATATGGTGGAGATGAGAAAATAAATATTTTTTTACAGTTTTTGCATCTGCCGCGGTTGCGAACTGTTCTGGACTCGGCCAACACTTGCCCCACTGTTGGAAAAAGCCTAATCCACCGCATTTACAAAAGCCCAAAAGAGTGCAGCCCAAACTGAGGACCATTGGGCGTCTCCCCACGTGTCCACTAGGGGAGCATAACTCATGTGTCCATATCGTCATCATCCTACCCTCCGAGAATAACGGGTCCAACTTCCCTGATTTCTCGGGGCAGTTGACCAAGGAGGAGGCCACATGTTGTACTCCATACACCCGTAAACCCTGGAAGTCTTCGTTGTTGGGCCTCATCGTGGCCCATCATTGAAGACCATGGCCCAATGTTGGGGGCTATAAATACCCTCTCACTTGAGAGGGTCGGGTATTCATTCATTCACTCATATTCTCATACTTGCTTGCACTTACTCTGAACCTTACTTTGGCATCAGAGTGTCTTGCAGGTACCCCCCGCTTCACATTCAACTGCTGCTCGACTTGAAGCTCGTGGGTCTTGCCAATCGCTTTTGATGAGGTATGATCAATGGCACTGTATGTAATGCCCGTTAATTTAATTAATTATTTAATTAAATTATTTTTGGATTATTTGTTGAAAAGTTATCAGATGTTGAGAATTGTTGGTATGAGTTGTTATATTATTATTAATTAATTAATTAGTTGATTAATAATAAATATAATGTTGGATTTAATATAATAATGGTGTTGGGCTTATTTTATTGGTTGGAAGTAGTAAAGTGAGAGTGTGTAAGTTAGGCCCAATAGGATTAATGATATAAGGTTAAGCTGACACAAGGATTTAGTTTTTGGAGAACAAGGAGTCTTGAGCGTGACCGAAAATGTTGCGCGGAGAGAGGAGCAAGTTGCCCGGTGTCAAGCGGAGCAAAATAAGGATTACAGCCGAAGCTTTGGTTGAGCAAACTTGAATCCAGGTAAGGGTGGGGTTCTTACCTTATAATGGGATTTATGATGTGTATTACATGGGAATTGTCGTTTGCATGACTGTGTGCGTTGATGTTTCTGGATTTGTTATCGAAGTTTCCCGTTCTCTATGTTGTGGATGTTTTGAATTGTCTGTATGATTTCCCGGTAGAATCGATGATTAGGTTAGTGTAGTTTATCACTGGGTGGTGTGGTTGTTATGATGTTGTGGTATTCCGAGCACTTGGCAGGAAATTAGGATTTGTTGTTGTGGTCGTTTTATGAGGATTTTTGCGTGACTGTTTTGTACAATTAACGAACCTGCTGATAGGAAATATAGTTTCCCGTTGCTTTGTTATTTTGAGCAGTTGGTCGGAGATCATGGATTATGTTGTGGCGGTCGTTATACTGTTGTATTATTCTATGATGTTGACTGGAATTGGTGGCCGAGGAGGATGTTGATGGTGCTAGGTGCCGAGTGACATTTAGGCCGCGAAGTGTGTCAGAGAATATATGTGTTGTATGTCGAGCGACATTAGGCTACGGGGCGTGCCGAGGAGCACAATGCCGTTGTCGAGTGGCACAAAGTTGTAAGTTGGGCCGAGGAGTATAAGTTATTTTTTATTCTGCTTTGTTTTTGCGCGTGTCGAGGAGTATTGAGTTTGTTATTATTTCTGTCTTAGTTGTTGTGTATGTCGAGGGGCCCATAGTTTCCCTAGTTTTATTTCCCACGTGTGTTGATTTGGCTGTTACAATGTGTTGTGTAGTCGTGCTCAATTGAGAATTTCAGGTTGATGAGTTATGTTGAGATGCCTCTAATTTGGCAGATATTATGCTATAGGCTTATGGCCAAAGTTGAATTATGTTGATGTTGAATTGTTGTTGATGTTTTAGGCTTATGACCAATGTTGATTTATGTTAAGTTATTGTTTGTTGTTGTTGTTGTTGCTACATTCATGTTGCGTCGCATACATCGCATATCAAGTTGGAGATGATGCTCGTTAAGTTGGCATGGATTGGCAAAATATTAAGTTAAAGGCTTAAGCCTTGTTGATGCCTCTATTTATTGGCATATTTTTAAGTTGGGAGTTCTTCTCCATTGGTACCACATGCATTTGCATAAAGACACATTGCATTCTGTGTTGCTTTCTGAGTCGTTGTGTGGTTGAATTAATTATGTTAAATGTTGTTAAAAGCCATGAAGCGGTTATTTTTTATGATTTGGTTCTAATGTATTATTTATCATGCACCCGATTATAATGTTTGATATCTCACCCCTTCTGTTTGAATGTTACCCCGATGTCGGTAATGTGCAGGTAATCCATAGTGAAAGCGGTTTACCTTCGGTAGTTCGAGTCGATGTCATTGCTCTGATACATAACACTCGGGGGGATGAACGCTTGCTATTTTATTGTTATTATTCAGTTGTTTCACTTTAAGTTGTTGTTCGTTAATTAATTGTTATTTGAAGTTGTTTCAGTTGGATAAAGTTGTTATATTCCTTTAAGTTGAATATTTGATTCCGCTGTGTGGTTATGAAAGATTAATTTATGTTGTTGTTGGTTCATCCAAGTTTAATGTGTTATGTATTTGTATTGAATGTCGTTGTTTTAAAGTTTTAATTGTAGCATCCTGATTCAGTTGTCGAAATTTTTGTAACTCTGATTTTATATAATTGTTAGGTACAATTGGGGTGTTACACTGTCTACAGGGATCCAACTTCCCCATCTTCCTCTCAAGACCAAAGTGTTAGAACATAGTTTGATTCTACAACCCTCGTAAGAGTTTTGATGATAACAAACACAAAGAACAAATATGCACTCAAAAATTGTGTTCTATTTTGTATAGAAGTTCTTACGGAAGTGGATCAAAAGTTAAGCTACAAAGATGTTCATTCTATGTACGTAGACTGATCTCAGAATGTTCTGATGAATGAAGATCAGAACTTGCATTAAAGAGAAAGACATTTTAATTCTGAATGGAAGTCTAACGTTGCAAACAAGACCTTATGATTCTGACTTCCCAAGTGCTGAAGCAAATCAGCAAGCAGATTCCTTATGTTCTCAAGCGTTACCATTCCATCAAAGCAGTATCAATTGCAACGACTACAAACATACAAGGATCTTCATATTATGGAAAGTGCATTAACTGTCAATTATCAAGTTTCCATTTGCATAGATTGTTGCGCCTATTTAAACAAGCATCAAGGTTAAATCGTTCACGATTTACATCACTGCTAATATACAATCTCTCAACGCTGAAAATCATATTCATACTATTCTCTAAAGTTGTGTAATACATAAGAAGTTTGTGATACCGTTTTTGTAACGAAAAGCATCCCATACAAAGATTAATTCTTATTTTTGTTAGTGAATTTCCTTGAGATAAACCGGGTTGTGGTTGTACTCAAGAAGACTTTGGCAGTTGTCAAATTAGAATTGTAATCAGTTTGATTAGTGAATTAAGACCTCGTTGGAGAGAGGCGAAATCACGTTGGCGGGTGGACTGGAGTAGTTTGAGATCAAGCGAACCAGGATAAAAATCATCGTGTCATTTGATTTTAAATTTTCAATTCAACCCCCTTCTTATGTTTTTCACTTCTTCAATTGGCATATGTGCGCCTGGTTCTGAGTTCATACACTTAACCGTGTCAGTACAAGATCCAAGCTAAGAAAAACACTATGGTGGGACCAAGTCAGAACATCAGCAATGACTATCATGATGATAAGGACAAAATTAGCGGCAAACCTCCAGTCTTTGATGGAGAAAACTTTGACTACGGGAAAGACATAATTGAAAGCTTCTTTCTGGCTCATGATGCTGATTTATGGGATATGGTAATTGATGGATACATGCATCCTGTGGATGAAAGTGGTCAGAAGATTGATAGAAAAAGAATGTGTGACCATCAAAAGCGTGACTTCAGAAATCATCACAAGGCCATAACGATTCTTCTTAGTGCCATCTCATATTTAGAGTATGAGAAGATCTCAAACAGAGAGACAACTAAAAACATGTTTGATTCTCTGAGAATGACACATGAAGGCAACATACAAGTTAAAGAAACCAAGGCCCTTGCGCTTATTCAGAAATACGAAGCATTCAAGATGGAAGAAAGTGAATCCATTGAAGCAATGGAGGCCAATGCTCACTACTCTCAAGATGGCAAAAGATCTCAACAAGATATCTCTGGAGGAACTTGTCAGCTTACTCAGAAGTCACGAGATAGAGCTAGAAGATGGCGAGCTTCAGAAGTAAGGTAAGCCTTTAGCGCTAAAATCTAACAAAAAATTTGATTCTAAAGTTTTGCAGGCTATGGAAGAAACCTCTGATGGATCCTCATAAGAAGAAGACGAATTGTATCTTCTCTCCAGAAGAGTCAATCAACTATGGAAGCAGAGGCAAAGAAAATCCAGAAACTCCAGAAGAACAGGGAATCAAAATGAATCACCCTCTGGATACAGAAATTCTGAATCCTCCTCTGGATACAGAAAGTATGAACCCTTCTCTAGACACAGAAAGTCTGAATCTTCTTCTGGTCACAGAAATTCAAGCAACAGCGACATCATCTGCTATGAGTGCAATGAACAAGGGCACTACAAAAGTGATTGTCCAAGGCTTTAGAAGGAGAAACCCAAAAGAATTTCTTCAAGGAGAAGAAGAAAAGTCTCATGGAAACATGGGATGACTCAGATACTTCTGACACAGACACAGAGTCCGAAGATGAAAGAGCCAACATTGCGCTTATGGCCAATGTGACAGAAGACAGTGAAGCATCTGGGTCAAAATCAGAATCAGACACGTAAGAGGTATTTTCTGACTTTACTGTTAACTTTTCAAAAATTCATAACTCTTTTATTTTTTATGAAAAAATTATGAGAAAATTCACAAAAATACTTTGAATTATTTCTGATCTCATGACTATATTTTCACGTTTTTATTTTGAAATTTGATATTTTTTATATTTTTTGCATTATTTGCTTCCTTTTAATTACTTTTTGCATTTTTTGCATTTTTTGTTGTGTGGAGGCTTTGGTTCTACCAATCCTCTAATAAGTTCCAAATGCAAGCTTCAAGATGATCATCCAACTAACCACTAATCACTAATAATTAATTTTACCTTTTGTTTTTACTTGATGCCCCTTTATTTTTTATGGTTTATGCACCATTTACTTTTAAGCATTTACATTTCATGCTATCTTCATCTTTTCTCACTTGAGCCTTTTCTTTTTTCTTCTAAAAACACCTAATAATCAACATAAACCATAAAAAAATTTTATTGGTACTTGGACTATTTGGTTACTATCCTTGGCATTATGGAGTATGGGACTTCTTGGACTTAGGATTAGAAAACTTGGCCTATGTTGGAGACTTTGTAACCTTAATTGATATTTTGTCTGGAGTTCTTGAGGTTTACCTCAAGATATTGAGTTGTTTGTTTGTTTTATGTGCAGGTTGTTGTGATTACATTTTTTGTTCGTAATTTGGAATTCACCCGTATACAGCCATTACTTTGCCCATTTTTTTGAAGACCTAATACACTTGAAGTTTGGTTCTCACAAGAGGTCTAGTATCTTTGCATGTTTGGTTTCAATCCAAAGAATGGTAATTCTATCTTGGCTCATAATGGCAAGTATTGGATTCTTGTTGGTTAGATGGTTCTTCTCCTTAGCTTTTACCTTATGCTTTAGGATAGTCTCTTCTTCTCCTCCCATCTTCTTTAATTTCAAAAATCTTCTTCCTCCTTTTAAAAACTCTTCTTGTTTTGAAGCTTGAACCACTTTCATAATAAAATTGGACTTAGGTCCATGCATTTTCAAAATCATTTTCATAAATAAACTTCAATACCTTGACATTTTTTGTGAGAAGACTAAAAGTCAATCAATCTCATTTCAAACCATTTTGCCACTTTGGCTTTTTTACTTTAAAACTTTTCTCAAAAGATTGGACTGTTGCCAATCCTTATAGTGATGCAAACAACTATACTTCTACAATATATAGTGAAGAGAGATATTTTCCACTTGGGTGTTGAGTGAGGCATTGTTGATTTTAAAATCCGAGCCATATCCTCCACTTTGAGATGATGGAAATTCTCCTTTCTCATAATTGTGGGTAGTAAGTATGTTTTCCATACAGACAATGACTATGATGTCTTATCTCATAAAATCAACCAACACACTTGTTTTAAATTTTTTAAAGATGAACTATGTGTACCCTGATCCCCTATTGCACGAAATACGGTACTTAGGCATTAAAGGTTTGCAACCGCGGCGGGTGCAAAAATCATAAAAAATATATTTCTTTTCTCACCTCCACCATCTATTTTACTTACAACCTTTTATAGCCAAAATATACAGATTTTTCAAAGAGGTTCCTATGAAGTACCATAGATGTTTAGGGTTCTAATACCTTCCCTTTGCATAACCAACCCCCTTACCTTGAATCTTTCCCCATTTTTGGGTTACTCGCTCTTTTCCCATTCCTTTGGAAACAATAAAGTGTGGTGGCGATTTCTATTTTGATTTGTACAAGACTAGTCAATCCAATGGCTTAGTCTTAAACATTTCTACCACTATAGAAAAAATGGCGACTTCCCTGGGGAAAGATTGACCTTTTGCTGGTCCATCCCTAAGTGGGTTAAACCTATATTTCTTTATATCTGTATATGTGCTATTATTGTTTATGTGTTATATTATTTGTTGTATATATGTTTGCCTGGATTTTCCTGGTTTTTAGGGTGCTTGGTGATTACTTATAAGTCCTATACCAGGACTTGGGCAAACTTTAAGATAGGACGGGCGGTATAGTCATGTTAACTTTGTGGGATTAATCCCAAAAAAGGAGGCATGAGATCCCTCACTCAGTGGAGGCCCCTTTGACTGTAATGTTGTTTACCGAGTAATCAGGAAGACGTACTGCTTTCAACCTGGGAACCTGCTGAAGCTGAGGACTGTAGAATACCTAACCCATCTTGGCCTTTTATGTGTAGTGCGGAAGCTATGACGGAGTAATCCGGAAGTAGTTATCACGCGATGCTACGCTCGGACGAGTTTTTCTTGAGAATATTACTAATTACCGAGTTAATTAGGAAGTTGGTAATATCCGAAGGAAGGATGTAGACTCTGGTAACCTCTAGAACCTTGTTCGGCTGGTGATAACTTTTAGACCATACCTTATGGGTAGTACCTTCAACCTCATGCTCGTGACATTGAATCTATAAACCCTATATGTGTGATCTTGTGTGTGATTATTGCATCATGCATCCATGCACTCATAAGCATCTTTTGAAGAAATATTATTTCAAGGGATTTAAAAGTTGACCATTTGTGAATATCTCAGGTAACTATGGATTATGGAAAAAGAAATACCAAAAAATACAGTTTCAAGGATCCCTAGATAGATGAGTTGGTCAGTCTAATTCCCGAGATCGAGTGTCCTGCAGATTTTCGAAAGAAGTATGGATCCATAATTCCTCTCATGAAGCTGAAGATTAAGGAGGGTTTCCTCTCGACCTTGGTCCAGCTCTATGATCCGATGTATCATTACTTTACTTTTCCCGACTATCAGTTGATGCCTACACTGGAAGAGTATTCTTATCTTTTGGACTTACCTGTTACCAATCCTGTTCCTTTTACTGGTTTGGAGGGTGAGCCAAAATCACATGAGATTGCTGCTTTGATTCATCTGGGGAAGTCTGAGGTTGAAGCCTGTATGACTACTAAAGGAAGGATTAGAGGATTACCATCTCAGTTCTTATTAGAGAAAGCTCGTTACTTTTCCAGGATGAAGAGTACAGTCGCTTTTGAGGCCATCTTTGCCTTACTTGCTTACGGGTTGTTCTTATTTCCTAATGTGGACAAGTTTTTTTGACATTAACACTATTAGGATCTTCATGATTGGAAACCCAGTTCCTACATTGTTAGGTGATGCTTATTACTCTATTCATCTTCAGAATTCTTATCATGGAGGGATGATTATCCGTTGCATGCCTTTGTTGTACCCGTGGTTTATCTCTCATATGCCTTAGTCTGATGCTTTTTGGGATGTCAAGTAGGAACCTTGTTGGGCTCCTAAGATCATGGCACTTACTCACTCGGATATTGATTGGTATCATCGAGCTTACCAAAATATAGAGATTGTTGACAGTTGTGGTGGTTTCCCC
This sequence comes from Vicia faba, assembly GCA_948472305.1. NCBI lineage: Eukaryota > Viridiplantae > Streptophyta > Magnoliopsida > Fabales > Fabaceae > Vicia > Vicia faba. Next base: position 140,036,694 of record OX451735.1, read on the forward strand.
AATGTACCTCTTCTTGGTACAAAGGGAGGCATTAACTATAACCCTGTTCTTGCATGACGACAGCTTGGTTATCCGATGAGGGATAAACCAAATAGTATTCATTTGAGTAGTTTCTTTCTGAAGGAAGGAGAAGACCATAGGGAAGCTAAGGAGAAAATTGCGAAGGCCTGGCGTCACGTTCATAAGAAGAGTAAGAAAGACTTGGGACCTAGGGGTGCTGTTTCTTTGGAGCCATATTGTTACTGGGTCCAAACGAGAGCTATTTAGTTGAAGATGCCGTATTCCCAGGAAGCACCTATGCCTGATTTATTTGTGAAGACCACTCCTCCCTTATTAGATGATATAGAAGAGCTACAACTTGCTTTGGTCAGGATGCAACAGGAAAAGGATGCTTGGAAGAACAAATGCCAAACTTTAGAGATTTCCTTTAGAGCAGACTTGAAGGAGAAAGATGACTTGATTGAGATCCTTGAGAGTCAAGCGGTAGAGACTATGGAGAGAAAAGAGGATTTATTTTCTCCTAAGCCTCAATCATATGCTGATTACTCACTTCCTGATTCAGGTGATTGGAAGGAGGTTTCCACCAGGTATGCGGAAGAAAATCAGAGGTTGAAGGCTCAGATTTCCAGGCTTACAGGGAAGTGTCAGCGTATAGAGTGATCTACGACGACTTTATTTCTCAGGGTTTTAGACTTTATTTTCATCTTGTACTTGGGATTGTTGAGACTTGTAACCTATTTTGAAGTTATTATAATAAAAGTTTTTCAGTATTTCAAATGCGTTATTTGTAACGCCCGTAATTTAATTAATTATTTAATTAAATTATTTTTGGAATAATTGTGAAGTTGTGTTATGATGATAGTTGATGTGTTGTGATTAGTTGGATTTATTTATTTTATTAAGTTGTGGGATAATATTAGAATGATAGTATTATTTGATGTGGGCTTGTCTTAAAGGAATAGAAGTAGTAAAAAGGGGGTGTAATAGTCTTAAGCCTATTAAGGTATTTTGAGAATTATAGGGTTATTTTATTATTGTTAGAAATAATAAGAAAAGAAGAAGCAGTAAGATAGAAAGAAATAAGGGTTGGAAAAAGAGAACGTGAAAGTTGTTGGAAAGGAGGAAAAGAGGCAGAAAGGAAATCAACTGGAAAAGTTATAGAGCAACCTTCAATCTAAGGTAAGGGTGGGGTTCTGACTCTATAATAGGGTTTATGATGATTGGTATGTGGGATTAGATGTGAAAGATTGTTTGGTTTATGATTGAATTATATACATTGTTGTTTCATGAGAATCGATGATTGAAAGATGAATAATGATGCCCTAATGATGTATATTTGATGTAGAATTATAGGACAATTATAATTGATGATTATCTATGATTAGAGGATGTTTTTAGGGTCTAAAGTATGGAAACCATAGTGAAAACACAGTGAAATCATAGAAAATATCCGTGACAGAACAGTATGTGTCGACCCCAAAAGCCATGCGTCGATGCATGAAGGCTTTTAGACTCGGGATGAGTCGATACGAAGGAGTCATGCGTAGATACATGAAGGCTTTTAGACTCAGGATGAGTCGATATGTAGGAGCATGTATCAATACATGCAGCGTTGCAGACTCAGTATGAGTCGATACAAAGGGAGTACGCGTCGACTCATGTAGCGTGTTAAGTCCAGTACGCGTTGAATCAAGACATTATACGTAGAATGATCTCAGAATGTTCGGATGAATGAAGATCAGAACTTGCATTAAAGAGAAAGACATCTTAATTCTGAATGGGAGTCTAACGTTGCTAACAGGACCTTATGATTCTGACTTCCCAAGTTCTGAAGCAAAGCAGCAAGCAGATTCCTTATGTTCTGAAGCGTTACCATTCTATCAAAGCAGTATCAATTACAACAACTACAAACAGACAAGGATCTTCATATTATGGAAAGTGCATTAACTGCCAATTATCAAGTTTCCATTTTCATAGATTGTTGCGCCTATTTAAACAAGCATCAAGGTTAAATCGTTCACGATTTACATCACTGCTAATATATAATCTCTCAATGCTAAAAATCATATTCATACTATTCTCTAAAATTGTGTAATACATCACAAGTTTGTGATACCGTTTTTGTAACGAAAAGCATCCTGTACAAAGATTAATTATTATTTTTGTTAGTGAATTTCCTTGAGATAAACCGGGTTGTGGTTGTACTCAAGAAGACTTTGGCAGTTGTTAAAGTAGAATTTTAATCAGTTTGATTAGTAAATTAAGACCTCGTTAGAGAGAGGCGAAATCACTTTGGTGGGTGGACTGAAGTAGTTTGAGATCAAGCGAACCAGGATAAAAATCATCATGTCATTTGAATTTTATTTTAAAGTTTCAATTCAACCCATCTTTCTTATGTTTTTCGCTTCTTTAATTGGCATCATAGCGCCTGGTTCTGAGTTCATACACTTAACCGTGTCAGTATAAGAACCAAGCTAAGAAAAACACTATGGTGGGACCAAGTCAAAACATCAGCAATCACTATCATGATGATAAGGACAAAATTAGCGGCAAACCTCTAGTCTTTGATGGAGAAAACTTTGACTACTGGAAAGAAAAAATTGAAAGCTTCTTTCTGGCTCATGATGCTGATTGATGGGTGTTGTACCCCAAAATTTACCCTCTCACTTATCAAGAATTTGCTCTCAAGATCTCCTTGGGCTCAAGACTGCACTAGGGTATGATCAACTTAAGACACCTTCTTATGCACTGATGACCAAAATTAGGGTTTGATTTTGCACAAATATTTTTAAACTTCCAATTCCCAATATGACTTTCATGGATCATTATGGACCCCAAATATTACTCATGTCAAGTTTCAAGCTTTGGATCACACTTTTGATCAGTCAATTGAACAATTGACCTAAAAATCAGTTATATTGGGGAAAAAGTCAACCATGGCCAATTTACAGTCAAACTTCGTAATTTTTGATCCACATCAACATTTTATACTCATATGTATCATTTGATCAAGTTTGGACCACATTTCCTCAAGAAATTTGATCAAATATCCAAAAGGGCAAAATGGTCAAAATTAGGGTTTTGATTGGGAAAGGACAATTTCTGATTTTTGACCTAGAAAATGGTCAATTGGTTTAAGGCATGATATCAAGAGTCCAATTGCATCATTTTGACCTAATTACATGATTCAAAACATTGCATATCCATTGGATTGACAGATGAATTTTGCAGTCAACTGATCAAAAGTCAACTGTATACTGAAAAGTCAAACTTTGACTTTTTGGTCAAATTTAAGCACCAAAGATCACAATTCATCAAAACATGTCAAAATAGGAAACTTATTCATCAAGAAATCAAGAAATCAAGATTTCATTTTTGAAAAGTCAAAATTTCTAAACTTAGAAATTTTTCTAAGTGTAAAAAATTTCTTATTTTTTCATAACTTTGAGCAATTTTTTCATTATGATGCAGGATGTTTCAAAGGAAACTTCCAACATGAAAGTTGTAGATCTCCATGAAATCTACAACATTTCTTCACACAAATTCTCCTAAAAGTGTTTGGATCTCAAGTTATACTTTTATGAATACATGCTCATAAACTAAAAAAGACATAGTGAAATTTTGCCCTAGTTAGGCAGATTCATGACCTAACTTCATGGAAATTTTTCACATAGTTCCAAGGGAAATATTCAAAGTAAATTCAAAGATTAGTTGTAGATAACATTGCAATCTTTCCAAAATGTCCAAGAACTCCTTGAGATCATTCTTGAGTAGGGAGAATCTAAGAGATGAAGTTGGTGTTTTGTCACTTGAATTACAAGGCATTTCGTGATGAACAAAAATCCAATTTCAAACCTATGCTGCACAATCTTGTTTTGCAGGCTTCTAAACCTCAAGATCTCTCCATAATCAGAAGATTACCCTTGCTTTTGAGCTATTATCCAAGTGTTCCAAGTATTGTCCAAGCCAATTTTCCATTATTGGAAGAAAGTTACCATTCCATTCTTGAAAAGTTACTTTAATCACAAAGTCAACTTGTCTTGAGCTTCTAACTTTTCTCTTTCTGCACACACAACTCCTATAAACCAAAAGCAATGTGTCTAAGACCTAAGGAAGCTCAGAACATGCTTGTACAATACTTGAGATTTGTCATTTCACTTTTCTTCAAAAGCAAGTTATAGAGCCATAACCCTATAACTTAGAAGCCTGGAGTGATTTTATGCTCTAATCCTTTCCATACAAATTAACAAGTTTATTTCAAGCTAAGGCACGATTTAAAGCATCCAAAAACTGTCCTAAACACCTTTACTACACAAGACTGCTCAACTTGACAGTTTTGAGCCAAAACTCTCCATCTCTGTTTCCACTCGCGCGTTTTGATTCTTAATCATTAAAACACCTTACATACATCATACACAAGTGATCCAGGCCCCTGTTTCAAGACTGTAACCCCTACATCACTATCCACCATTTTCAAATATCAAGCTTGTATGTTGACTTGAGTAGGGAGATTCAGGGACTTTCAAAGCAAAGTAAGAGTTGGAATACACTCAAGGAGGTCCAGGCACGCTAAATAGATCATCAGGCCATCTCTAAAGTTGCTCAAACTCCATTCACGACTCCAGCTGTAAGAGGTAAGTTTCAAACTTCCATCTCTTCATACAGGCATCATTTAAGTTTAATTTGTGAAGATAAAATGCAGATACCATTGCCACGAAGCTGTACATATCCATAGTTTACATTTATATGGCCTGAGCTTAGAGAATTTTAGGGTTGAAGTTTTCTGCAATTTTTAGGTTTTGAATTAGGGCTAGAAAATTCTCATTCATCTTTGATTGTTAGCTTAAGTTGTTTATATGTTTGGATTCGTGGGAAAAAATGCCACAACTTTCATGTTTGAACTTTTCATTTTTGTTGAGAGATGAAGAAGATACAGGTCCTTTGGCTGGAAGTTGAAGATGAAGTCTTTAGAACACGTTTTACCTTACATATTTATTGTTTCATTTATATAAACAGATGTATAGCCACCCCAGTGGTAAGGCAGCGCGCTGGTAACCCAGAGGGCGTGGGTTCAACACCCAGCGCGCTACCTTTTTCATTTCTCACAATTTTTTCACTTTTTTTGTTTACAAACAAGCAACGCCTGGGCTTCCAGCTTGGGCCTTATGATGTTTTTTTTCTTTTACTAACCCCCTTGATTTACTTGTGCACCCCTGACCCAATTTCTTTTACTATTTTCATTTTTTTTGTTATTTCTTCTTTAATATTTTTATTTATTATTATTATTATTATTATTATTATTATTATTATTATTATTATTATCATTATTATTATTCTCATTAAAAATGAAAAAATCCAAAAAATATATTTTATTTACTCTTATTCATTTTATTATCTTATAAAACAAAAAAATATTAAAAACATTTTCTTTTAACAAATTAATTTCTCTTTTAAATAATTAAATATTTAGACTTAGGTTTAATAATTATTTTATTTTTCTTAATTAAAATTAATTTAGAGTTTAGTTTTCTTTTAATTATTTAATTTTTACTTTTTATTATTATTTAACTTAAAACTCTTTTTCTTCATAAAAACCCTAAAAAATATTTTTAATTTAATTTCTTTTCTCAATTAGTTTAAGTCAATTTTATTTTAATTTTAACTAATCATTTTTTAATTAGGTTTAGGTTAAACCCTTTTTATGAAAACCAAACAAAAATCATCTCTCTTTCTTTATATTCTTGTATTTACATATTTATTCAATTATTTGTACATATTCAATATGGTTGTAATAGATAATTAGGTGTAATTTTCTTGCAAAATCCCCATTGGTAATTTGTACACCCCCTCCCATAAGTATTGTAATAGCGTAGTAATTTTAAATTCCGCAATTTATCATTTTATATACAAATGCTAGTAATTAGGGTTTGTATGGAAAGACTAAAACCAATACTTAGAAAACCCTAATTCAAGACAAAATCAAGTATGAAAACAACACACTTGCACACAAGCACCACTAAGGTTATTCCACTTGGTTGTCTTATACAAAAATGACCATATTACGCATGTGAGGTATCTTAGTAAAAACAAGCAAATACAAGATCATAGTCCCTCGATGACGCTATCTAAGTTGCCTTTCAAATGATCTTAGTCCCTCAAAAATAATGCTAAGATACCTTGCAACATTGCTAATCATGGTTATACGATGACCCACGCCCGTCCCGTTTACATCCAAAGATAAGGTTGCTTACCAAATCAATGGTAAAACAACAATGTCGAAGGAAAAGAAAATGAACAAGAAAGACTTTTGAGTAGGTAGAATGCTCCTAATTACTTGCTCAATTTCAAACAAACATCCTTGCTATTTTCAAAACAAACACCTACACTTTCAAAACATTTTACAAAAACTTGAAAACATTTTCAAAAGATTAACATCTTTGTATACATTCTTACGAACGAGAATCATTACAAAGATTGCCTAAACAATGGCCTCTTTACAAAATACTTTCAAAAACCACACATAACACAATTTCAAACAAAAGCAAGTGATCTAGCAAGTAACTAAGAGCCCATGGAAAACCATGGATGAAAAGGGTGCTAATACCTTCCCTTTTCATAATCTACCCCCCGAACTCAAGAAATAATCTCAAAGGTCTTTCCTATGCTTTTTCACATTTCCTTTTGAATAAAAGAAAAGTCGGTGGAAACTCTTGCTAACCGCAACATTTGCGATCAAACACAAAACCCTCAAGTCAGTTCTTCCATCGTATCACAAAACTGGCGACTCTGCTGGGGAAAATTCTAAAAGTGGGGTTACCTTAGGGATAGATCACATTTATTTGCTTACATTGTTTGACTTGTTTGCTTTACATTATGGTTCTTTGTTTGGGTTTGAATCCTCTACCCGGATTTGGAATACATTATAGGTAAGTAGCAATACGTTGTGGAAACTGTGCGGGGTATACCGACATGGTCTAAGCAATAGCTACGTTAGTGTGGCATATTTGTGGGTACCGGTAGCATTTAAGTTAATCAAAGAGTATACGGGGCCGCCGAGTGATGTCATGAAGCACTAATGAACTTTTAGAACCTTTACTTGACCAACTTGGCCTTTAGGATGTAGTGAGATGACCGACTTTGGTGCAGTCCGAAGTTGGTAGATACTCGATACTACACTCATTAAGGTTTGGTTTCTTGGGATATTTCGGTCGCCATTAAAGAGGCTTGTGCTGAAACAATGACCAAGGAAACAAACCAATGATATTGAGCTCCTTAGAACCCGATTATTATTACTAGGACAGGTTTGAGCCAACTAAACTTCAAGAGGGTACTTACCTATGAGACTCCATGCAAGCCTAAACCTAAGGTTTTGTTTGCTTTGTTTGTATATACATACTTGTACATAACATCATGAACATCATAACATCATACACATTCACTAACCATTTCAAGGATTTTCGGATTCATCTTTGTCCTTGTTTTGTAGGATATGGATTCTCTTCGCAGGAAAACTATTCAAGTCAACCTTGTAAGGATCCCTCCACAACTTAAGGAGCTAGCCTCAAGGATTCCTTAAAACTCTTCATTTACCGAGAGACATGGTCGCCTACTCAACTTGGTCACCTCTAACACAGATGAGGATATGATGAAGGTGCTCTTTCAGTTCTTTGATCCTTTACACCATTACTTCACATTTCCCGACTATCAACTTGTGCCTACTTTGGAAGAATTCTCCCAACTATTGAGGATTCCCATTCTCAATCAAATACCTTTCAACGGTACGAAAAGAGACCCAAAGCCAGAAGAGATTGCTCAAGCTCTACACTTGCACTCATCTGATATCACAACTCATTGAGAAACAAGGAGTGGTGTCAAAGGTTTCTTAGAAAAGTTCTTGTTCGAGAAAGCCCAAATCTGTTGGAATTCCTTGGACTTGAAAGCCTTTGAGGAAATTGTAGCTCTCCTCATCTATGGGATGGTTTTGTTTCCAAATCTTGACCAGCTCATAGATGTCAACGCCGTCAAAATCTTCATATCCCGCAACCCAGTGCCTACATTGCTAGGAGATATCCTACACTCTTTTCACACTCGCACAATGAGGAAAAGAGGTGTCCTTATGTGTTGCACTCATCTCTTGGCAAGATGGTTTATTTTGCATCTTCCCCAATCTGTATTAAAAAATGAGCAAGGTTTAAGGTAGTCACAAAGGTTGATGACGCTCAAACATTCAGATATTCATTAGTGCTCCCGATCCAAAGAGAATGTTATCATTGTCGACCATTATGGAGAATTACCTAATGTCCCTTTACTTGGCATTAGGGGAGGTATCACCTACAACCCATGTTTAGCCTTAAGACAGTTTGGTTACGCTCGAAGGGATGGCCCGCATGAGATGCTGATTCAAATTTTGGTATTTGACCACGACAATGATAATCAAGGTCTTCGCCAGAGTTTTATCCGAGCTTGGAGGATGTTAAACAAGGTGGATAGCAAGACTTTGGGGAACAATAATTCCATTCCTCTTGAGCCTTACCTCAAATGGGTACGAACTTATGCTCAAAGCCTTATGATGCCTTACCCCTCCATTCTCCCGGTAATCATTGAGCCTGTCATGGAGGGAGATGTTCCATATACTATCCTACATCCTGATATGCCCACCTCTCTTGAAGACCTACAAAGAGATTGGATACAACTCAAGGGGGAGTGAGATACTTTTGAAGCCCAATTCTATGCAAGCGAGAAGTAGGTTTTAAAACTCACTAGGCTACTTCATGAGGAGCAGACTCTCAATGCCTATATTTCACCAAAGAGGATGTGTACTACCTTTCTATCTTAGAGTTTCTTGTATTTGTCTTGCCCAAGAAGGCATTGATGTACTCGAGCTTTAATTTATTAATATAACGCGTATTTCCTTTTTGTCTAAAACAATTTTGAATCTTAAAATCCTTGAAATCATTACATATGCATATACCATTCATCATAACATAAGCATGTCTTTTGCAACAAGTCTCCTCATCTCTCTACTATTTATTTCAGTAAGATAGATCTCGAGCAAACAGTAAAGAACCTCCAAGCTTAGAATACACAGTTTTAACAGTTGCTCTTGACCCTAGCCAAGGGACAAGAAGAGTTGAAGACTTTGCTAGCTGAGGAGAAGAAAAAGAAAACAAAGAAGGTAACCGGAGTCCTAAACATGGGAAGAAGATTTCATGGGCAGACAAGAAGAACCCTAGATTTTTCAACGACATTCGGTGAAAGAGATAATCAAGATGGGAAAGGCAAGGAAACAGTTGTCTCGTCAGAATCAGAAGAGGAAGAGGAAGAAGAAGACTATTCTGAAGAACAATACCCTCCAGCTGATGACAAGTATAAACATCTCGAAGAGCATTTGAGTGCGATGGAAATCCAAAAAGTGCCTGGCTTGGACTTTGAGGAATTGGGGTTAGTGTCGGGGATTGTCATTCCTCCCAAATTTAAAGCACCTGTGTTCGCCAAGTATGACGGAGTCTCATGTCCTAAAATGCATCTCCGATCCTATGTAAGGAAAATCCAGCCCCATACCGTTGACAAAGACTTATGGGTACACTTCTTCCAAGACAGCCTGTCTGGAACTCAACTTGACTGGTTTTACCAACTAGAAAGAGCCGACGTTCACAACTGGGAAGATCTTGTTGCATCCTTCTACAAACAATACCAATACAATGCTGATCTTGCGCCTACCCGTACTCAACTCCAGAGTATAGCCATGGTTTCCAATGAAGGTTTCAAGGACTATGCGTAAAAATGGAGAAACTTGGCTGGAAGAGTTCAACCCCCTCTATATGAGAGAGAATTGGTAGACATGTTCTTGGGCACCTTGTCTGGCCCCTTCTTCAATCATTTAATTGGAAGTTCATCTGGAGGTTTTACTGAACTAATATTGACCGGAGAAATGGTAGAAGCTGGTATAAAGAATGGAAAAATCCAAAAATATACATCCTCCTCTGCTGCCATAAGGAAGCCATTTATCGAAAAGAAAGAAGTAGTTGCTGTTTACCCTTAAAGAAATCAAGATAGGCTCGAGCGCCGACCAATGGTGGGGGCTGTGATGATCCCTAAACCGGCGCCTGATCAGCAAAGAAATAACCAACCAAGGATGGAAAGACCAGTCAGACAATTCACCAGAATTAACATGACCCCATCTCAGGTATTACTGCATCTACTAAGATCCAATTTGGTGACCTTGAAAGAAGCTCCGAAAAACCCCAACACAACATCTCCTCATTATCATCCCAATGCCCGTTGTGCATACCACTCTGAAAGTCCTGGCCACGACACTAATAACTGTTGGGCTATAAAGAACAAGATACAAGATCTCATTGAAGCAAAAGAGATTGAATTCGATGCGCCTGAAAATCCAAATGTCATTTCTGCCCCTATGCCCAGACATGGCCATAATACCAATGCCATTGAAGAAGAAATGTTTGTTACTTCAGTTGATGAACTTATGACCCCACTCCTGACTATTAAAGTGAACTTGTTGAATGCCGGTGTGTTCCCGGGCTGTGATGAAGTTTGTCATTTCTGTTTGTCCTCACCAACCAGCTGTCCTTTATTGAAAGCAGGCATTCAGTGCCTAATAGATAACAAATAAATTTTATTCGAGAAGACTTCTGTTCCACCTGTTCCTTTTGAAGATGTTTCTATCATTACCATTTCCGCCAATTCTTCCAGGGTCTCCACCAAAAGACCCGTTAGAATTACATCAGTTCCAAAAGCAACCCATTTAATAATCACAATGCCTGGACCAGTCCCATATTCGTCAGGAAAAACCATACCATGAAATTATGGAGGGGATGTCTACTACCATGGTATCAAGCAGAACTGGCCAGCCGCCGAAGATTCAAGCTCCGAGAAAATAAACTCCGACATCAATAATATTGCAGGAACTAGCAAGATTACCCGAAGCAGAAGGATATTCTCTCCAGAAATTGCTCCCCCAAAAGCAATTTTTGGACCCGTAATCATTCATGTTATTGCTCCCCCAAAATCTGTTCCCAGTCTTATAATCATTTCCAACAATACTCCAACTGAAAAAGCTGTTACAACCCCTGTTATCATTCCTACCAACACTCCTGCTGCCAAATTAATCGAGACTCGAGGAAAAGGTGTTTTGGTTGAGTATGTCAAGACGAAGACACGATCATTGACTATCCCTGAGACCTCCCGGAAAGAGATGGAGGAAATTTTGAAGATCATGAAAAGAAGCGACTATGATGTAGTTGAACAACTGGGGCAAACTCCCTCTAAAATTTCCATGCTGGCATTACTACTATGTTCCGAGGCGCATGCAAAAGCCTTGGTAAAATTCCTGAAAACTGCCCACGTACCCCAAGAGGTATTTGCCGATCAATTCCAAGACTGCATAGACAGCTTGACTGTAGATAATGGTTTAGTTTTTTCGGATGCTGATTTAACACCGAGAGGAAGGAAGCATAATGAGGCATTGTATGTCTGAGTTGAATGTAGGGGCACAACCTGGCTCATGTTTTGGTAGACACCGGCTCATCTCTGAATGTATTGCCTAAAAAAGCTCTTGATAGGCTTGACTGTGAGGGATTGACGTTGAAGCCAAGTAACATAGTAGTAAGGGCTTTTGACGGCTCGAAATGGATGGTACATGGGGAGGTAGACATTCCCATAAAAGTTGGAACACAAACTTTTGATTCAACTTTTTATGTAATGGATATCCGTTCCTCATATTCTTGCTTGCTAGGCCGACCATGGATTCATAATGCTGGTGCTGTCATTTCTACGTTGCACCAAATGTTGAAATATCCGATTCAAGGGAAGATTATCACCATTCATAGAGAAGAAGAGTATATGATCAACCATCTCAATTCCTTCAGATATGTGTAATTAGATGGTGAATTTATTGAAACTCCATTTCAACACTTTGAAGAGGTCCTGCAAGATGTGGCGGTAACCAAGGCTGTTCCCAAGATTACAAGGCCTCCACTCCGGATGTCATCTCTGAAGGATGCCAAAGAAGTGGTAGAAGAAGGTGGGGGAACTATCTGGGGACAACTCCCAGATATCCCATATAAGTCTGACAAGTTTGGCCTAGGTTTCACTTCAAGTGCTCAGAAGGCTGTACGCCACGCTCGTGCCGGAGGACCACCCCTGAAGATCAGCAACCGCGAGGTCAACACCGTAGAAGGAGATGAAGATAGGTGTGACTTGGAGGATTGGATATTCCCGACTGTCAGTGGAGGGTTCAACAACTGGGAGGCTAGAGATTTTGTCCCGATCACTTTTATCCCACAGTAATATGTCTTTACATTTTGTTGGATCTGTAATATTAAAACAATTCGCACTCTTAAAACCTTGTGTCTTACCCGAGGCACAATGGTCCATTTGTAAGGGTTATTATCTCATTTTCATATGACATCAATGAATCATGGACGTTTTCGCATACAAACTTTTGTTCTTATTGTTTTTCTTTTTACATTTTTATTTCTTTCAAGGATAGCTATACCCTTACACACACTCACATTCACAATGCAGGTATACATCCATTCAGGATCCCATGGGTAACAATACTGCTATGGCCTTTTGTGACTCTGAGAATATAATCTACCAAGCCGAAGACGAAAGTGAGGAAGATTGTGAAGTACCAGGAGAACTTTCCAGACTACTACAACAAGAAGAGAGAACCATTCAACCTCACGAGGAACCCGTGGATACAATCAACCTAGGTACCGAAGAAGACAAAAAATAGGTCAAGGTGGGTGCCAATCTGGATCCCGGTATCAAGGAGCGTCTGATTCAGTTGTTACACGATTAGGTTGAAGTCTTTTCCTGGTCGTATGAAGACATGCCAGGACTTGACGCAGATATTGTGGTACACCGTCTGCCTACAAGAGAAGATTGCCCGCCAGTAAAACAAAAGGTTCGCCGCATGAGGCCTGATATGTCAGAAAAGATTAAAGTAGAAGTTATGAAACAATTCAATGCTGGATTCTTGGCTGTCACCTCTTATCCCCAATGGGTTTCCAATGTTGTTCCCATGCCCACAAAGGACGGCAAAGTACGAATGTGTGTGGACTACAGATATTTGAATAGGGCAAGCCCTAAGGATGATTTTCCACTCCCCCACATTGATATTCTAGTTGACAATACGGTATAACACAAAGTGTTTTCCTTCATGGACGGTTTCTCAGGTTACAACCAAATCAAAATGGCGCCTGAGGACATGGAGAAAACAATGTTTGTCACGCAGTGGGGCACTTTCTGCTATAAGGTGATGCCATTCGGACTGAAGAATGTTGGGGCAACCTATCAGCGTGCCATGGTAGCTCTATTTCACGACATGATACATCACGAAATAGAGGTCTATGTGGACGACATGATAGCCAGATCTCGAACAGAAGAAGATAATCTTGATCACTTACAAAAACTTTTTGAGAGACTGAAGAAGTACAAGCTGAGGTTGAATCCAAACAAATGCACATTTGGGGTACGGTCCGGTAAACTCCTAGGCTTTGTCGTCAGTAACAAAGGTATTGAAGTAGATCATTCCAAGGTAAAAGCAATACAAGAGATACCTTCTCCTCATACTGAAAAGGAAGTAAGAGGGTTCTTGGGACGTTTGAACTACATTGCCAGATTCATCTCTCACGTGACAGCTACTTGTGAACCAATCTTCAAACTGTTGAAGAAAGATCAAGTAGTCAAATGGAATGACGAGTGCCAATTTTATTTTGACAAAATCAAAGAATACCTACAAAAGCCTACTGTGTTGGTGCCACCAGTCGAGGGAAGACCATTGATCACGTATCTAACTATTTTAGAAAACTAAATGGGGTGTGTATTGGGGTAGCATGACGACCGAAAAGAGCATGCTATTTATTACCTGAGCAAAAAGTTTACCGACTATGAAACCAGATATTCATTGCTCGAGAAAACTTGCTGCTCTCTGGCATGGGCTGCTCAGCGGCTAAGACAATATATGTTGACCCATACTACTTTGTCGATATCTAAAATGGATCCGATAAAATACATCTTCGAGAAACCTGCTCTCTCCGGGAGAATAGCAAGATGGCAGATGATCCTGACAGAATATGACATACAGTATACTACCTAGAAAGCAATAAAGGGTAGTGTATTAGCTGATCACCTTGCTCACCAAGCTGTAGAAGACTACCAATCCATGAAGTTCGAATTTCCAGATGAAGACATCATGACAGTAAATAACTGTGAAGAATTCAGGCCATATGACGAACCTGGACAAGGATCCCGATGGACCATGTTCTTTGATGGGGAATCTAATGAACTTGGTAATGGTATCAGTGTTGTACCCATATCTCTGGAAGGGTGTCATACTCCCTTTACCACAAGACTCTTCTCCAATTGTACAAACAAATTGCGGAATACGAAGCGTGCATCTTTGGTCTCAAAGCTGCCATAGACTTGGGGATCAAATCCTTGGATGTATTCGGAGATCCAGCTTTGGTTATAAATCAGATCAAAGGGGAATGGGACACCAAGCACCCTAACCTTATCCCTTATAAAGAACATGTTTTTGACATTGTTACCACATTTTGAGAAGATTACCTTCAGGAATTTCCCGCGAGAAGAAAATCAACTAGCAGACGTACTAGCCACAATGTCATCCATGTTTAAACTTAATTGGGATAACGAGGCTCCCCAGATCACCATCGAACGAATGGAGGAACCTGCACACTGTCACGGGATTAATACTGAAGAAGTAGTGGACCAGCCTTGGTTTCACGAAGTCAAGAAGTATCTAGAGGCTCAAGAATATCCAGAAGGAGATTTAATCAATGATAAGAAGTTCTTAAGGAGATTATCTTCTAAATTCTTCCTTAGTAATGGAATTCTTTACAAATGCAACCATGACTCTGTGTTACTACGATGCGTAGATAAGGTTGAAGCTGAAAGGATCATGGTTGAATTACATGAAGGCACTTTTGGCACCCATTCCAGTGAGCATACGATGGCAAAGAAAATCCTACGGGAAGGCTATTACTGGTCTACCATGGAAGCAGATTACTATCAACACTCTCGAACTTGCCATAAGTGTCATATTTATGCTGACAAGGTGCACGTACCTCCGGTTCCTCTGAATGTTTTGACAGCTCCTTGGCCCTTTGCTATGCGGGGAATTGATATGATTGGGGAAATCAAGCCGACGGCCTCCAATGGACACCATTTCATCCTAGTGGCCATTGACTATTTTACAAAGTGGGTTGAGGCAACCTCCTTTGCTTCCGTTACCAAGAATGTTGTTACCCGTTTCATCAAACAAAATCTCATTTTCCGGTACCGTATCCCGGAAAGGATCATCACTGAAAATGGTACAAATCTCAACAACACTATGATCACCGCCCTGTGCGAACAATTACAGATTCAACATCATAATTCTTCTCCTTACTGGCCAAAGATGAATGGTGCTGTCGAAGTTGCAAATAAGAACATTAAAAATATCATACAGAAAATGACAGTCACATACAAAGACTGGCATGAGATGCTACCATTCGCTCTCCACAGGTATCGTACCACAAATCACATATTAACCGGGGCAACACCCTATTCTTTGGTTTATGACATGGGAGTCGTCTTGCCTATTGAGGTTCAGATCCCTTCTCTAAGAATTATGAAGGATGTAAGGCTGAATGGAGAAGATTAGATTCAGACTCGGCTTGATCAACTAAACTTGATTGATGAGAAGAGACTTACTGCTATTTGCCATGGTCAAATGTATCAAAAACGGATGATCAAGGCTTTCAACAAGAAGGTCAGACGCCAAGTGTATTAAGTTGGAGATCTGGTGATCAAACGCATCATACTGCCACAAGGTAATCCTAGGGGCAAATGGACTCCTACCTAGGAAGTACCATTTGTAATCAAAAACATTTTCTCTGATGGGGCAATGATCTTAACCACCATGGATGGCGACGACCTGCCGCATCCTGCGAATGCAGATATAGTCAAAAGATACTACGCATAAGAGACCCGCTAGGTTGACATACCTAGGCAAAACAAGGGCATCCGGACAAACCAAAAAGGTTCGGGCAAAAATTAGGGATAAAACAAAAAAAATCTATACACCCGACAAGTTGAAAAACCGAAAGGGCGACTTGGGCAAAAAAGGGTTTCCCGGTGGACTGAAAACCCGAAAGGGCGGTCCAGGCAAAAGTTAGGGAATTAAAGCGTATGACTATGTCCTGTTGGATCACCTTACGGACAACCTGAAAACTCAGAGGTTCTGATCAATTCAACCATCTTCAAACGAGGCAACAAATAGACAAAATGCTCAGAGATACAAAGACTATAGCGGAATGGGAACCCCATGGGATTATTGCATATAGCTATCTTTTCTTTGTATTAAAATTTTCATTTTTTCTTACGACGGTGTTCTCCTACTAGAATGTTCGTCTCATTGTACAAAAATACTTAATCAAAGTCAATGCAAAGATATTCCTTTGAAAGTGCACAACTATCTGTTTTTCTTTACTCTTGTGTTTTGTTTACGGAAACGTCCAATGATTCATTGTTGAGCATATGCATTGGAACATAATTACTATTTACAAATAAATAAAATAAAAGACGATTACTAATGGCTTTAAGAGGTATATAAATCTCTCTAAGCTATTTCCATAAATCCCCCACAATTTACAGTTTAATTCCAAGCGGAACAAGCTTCCAATTATCAATCCCCGGTAGAAGTCGTTCATTTCTCAGGATTTCACAACAGGATTTTACAAGCAGTACATGACACTTCCTTTACAATAGAGTTTATTTCTCTAAGCAGAAATTCGTCAACACTTCAACTTCACAACATGAAGACTTACACTCCATATCCTCAGTAGCGGTCAGGGATTTATTTTCCCCAATCCAACAGTAGTGTGGCAGATTAGCTCGCATGCGCATGCATCGCATCCATATATCATAAACATCGATAAAATGAATGCATTATATCATACATTTCATACAACATGACTTTACATTTTAGCTAACATTTTACCCTTTTAAGGATAAGATTAAACAATTACCATTAACAATGTTCAGAGTTTCTTTTGATACAGTTCAGATATGCTCCAGACACGGATTCCATTCTGATACTCATTCAGACTCAACTTTGAGATACAGTTCAGATACACTCCAGACACGGATGCCATTCTGATACTCATTTAGACTCAACCTTTTGATACAGTTTAGATACGCGCTAGACACGGATGTCATCCTGATACTCATTCAGATTCAACCTTTTGATACAGTTCAGATACGCTCCAGACACGGATGCCATCCTGATACAGTTTAGATACGCTCCAGACATGGATGTCATTCGGATACTCATTTAGTTTCAACTTCTCAAATATAGTTCAGATATGCTCCAGATACGGACGCCATTTTGATACTCATTCAGATTCAACTTTCAGATACAGTTCAGATACGCTCTAGACACGGATTCCATTCTGATACTCATTCAGTTTCAACTCTCAGATACAATTCAGATATGCTCTAGACACGAATGCCATTCTGATACTCACCCAAATTCAACTCTCAGATACAGTTCAGATACGCTCCAGACACGGATGCCATTCTAACACTCATTCAAAACTAGCTTTCAGATACAGTTCAGATACGCTCCAGACACGGATGCCATTCTGATGATCATTCAAAATTAGCTCCCAGATACAATTCAGATATGCTCCAGACACGGACGCCATTCTGATACTCATTCTTACAGCTTACAAATTACAATGCAAACAATCACTTTTGGATGGCATATTTAAGCCCATCTCCTAAAACTTTCTATCACCTATCCAAATGGCATCTTTAAGCCCATTCCCTCAACCATCACATTATCGAGTACAAATTTCTAGGCACTCTAGTGTCCAATCATCTTCCACCCTCGAGTCACGACTGGAAAAACATGCCAATCTAACTCTTCAGGCTTATGAAGATTGAACAAGGGCAGTTGTTGTACCACAAAATTTACCCTCTCACTTATCAAGAATTTGCTCACAAGATCTCCTTGGGCTCAAGACTGCACTAGGGTTTGATCAGCTCAAAACACCTTCTTATGCACTGATGACCAAAATTAGGGTTTGAGTTTGCACAAATATTTTTGAACTTCCAATGCCCCATATGACTTTCATGGATCATTATGGACCCCCAGATTACTCATGTCAAGTTCCAAGCCTTGGATCACACTTTTGATCAGTCAATTGAACAATTGACCTAAAAATCAACTGTATTGGGGAAAAAGTCAACCATGGCCAATTTACAGTCAAACTTCATAATTTTTGATCCACATCAACATTTTAGACTCATATGTATCATTTTATCAAGTTTGGACCATATTTCCTCAAGAAATTTGATCAAATCTCCAAAAGGGCAAAATGGTCAAAATTAGGGTTTTGACTGGGAAAGGGCAATTTCTGATTTTTGATCTAGAAAATGGTCAATTTGTTTTAGGAATGATCTCAAGATTCCAATTGCATAATTTTCACCTAATGACATGATTCAAAACATTGCAAATCCATTGGATTGACAGATGAATTTTGCAGTCAACTGATCAAAAGTCAACTATATACTGAAAAGTCAAACTTTGACTTTTTGGTCAAATTTAAGCACCAAAGATCACAATTTATCAAAACATGTCAAAATAGGAAACTTATTCATCAAGAAATCAAGAAATCAAGAAATCAAGAAATCAAGATTTCAATTTTGAAAAGTCAAAATTTCTAAACTTAGAAATTTTTCTAAGTGTCAAAAATTTCTTATTTTTTCATAACTTTGAGCAATTTTTTCATTATGATGCAGGATGTTTCAAAGGAAACTTCCAACATGAAAGTTGTATATCTCCATGAAATCTACAACATTTCTTCACATAAATTCTCCTAAAAGTGTTTGGATCTCAAGTTATACTTTTATGAATACATGCTCATAAACTAAAAAAGACTTAGTGAAATTTTGCCCTAGTTAGGCAGATTCATGACCTAACTTCATGGAAAATTTTCACATAGTTCCAAGGGAAATATTCAAAGTAAATTCAAATATTAGTTGTAGAGAACATTGCAAGCTTTCCAAAATGTCCAAGAACTCCTTGAGATCATTCTTGAGTAGGGAGAATCTAAGAGATGAAGTTGGTGTTTTGTTACTTGAATTACAAGGCATTTTGTGATGAACAAAAATCCAATTTCAAACCTATGCTGCACAATCTTGTTTTGCAGGCTTCTAAACCTCAAGATATCTCCATAATTAGAATATTAAACTTGCTTTTGAGCTATTATCCAAGTGTTCCAAGCATTGTCCAAGCCAATTTGCCATTTTTGGAAGAAAGTTACCATTCAATTCTTGAAAAGTTGCTTTAATCACAAAGTCAACTTGTCTTGAGTTTCTAACTTGTTCTTTCTGCACACACAACTCCTATAAACCAAAAGCAATGTGTCTAAGACCTAAGGAATCTCAGAACATGCTTGTACAATACTTGAGATTTGTCATTTCACTTTTCTTCAAAAGCAAGTTATAGAGCCATAACCCTATAACTCAGAAGCCTGGAGTGATTTTATGCTCTAATCCTTTCCATACATTAATAACAAGTTCATTGCAAGATAAGGCACAATTTCAAGCATCCAAAAAGTGTCCCAAACACCTTTTCTACACAAGACTGCTCAACTTGACAGTTTTGAGCAAAAACTCTCCATCTCCATTTCCACTCGTGCGTTTTGATTCTTAATCATTCAAACACCTTACATACATCATACACAAGTGATCCAGGCCCCTGTTTCAAGACTGTAACCCCTACATCACTATATACCATTTTCAAATATGAAGCTTGTAGGTTGACTTGAGTAGGGAGATTCAGGGACTTTCAAAGCAAAGTAAGAGTTGAAATACACTCA
Source organism: Vicia faba (assembly GCA_948472305.1). Taxonomy (NCBI): domain Eukaryota; kingdom Viridiplantae; phylum Streptophyta; class Magnoliopsida; order Fabales; family Fabaceae; genus Vicia; species Vicia faba. The sequence goes on from OX451735.1 coordinate 140,056,610, forward strand.
AGGAGGTCCAGGCACACTAAACAGATCATCAGGCCATCTCCAAAGTTGCTCAAACTCCATTCACGACTCCAGCTGCAAGAGGTAAGTTTTCAAACTTCTATCTCTTCATACAAGCATCATTTGAGTTTGATTTGTGAAGATAAAATGTAGATACCATTGCCACGAAGCTGTACATATCCATAGTTTACATTTATGTGGCCTGAGCTTAGAGAATTTTAGGGTTGAAGTTTTCTGCAATTTTTAGGTTTTGAATTAGGGCTAGAAAAATTCTCATTCATCTTTGATTGTTAGCTTAAGTTGTTTATATGTTTGGATTCGTGGGAAAAAATGCCACAACTTTCATGTTTGAACTTTTCATTTTTGTTGAGAGATGAAGAAGATACAAGTCCTTTGGATGGAGGTTGAAGATGAAGTCTTAAGAACATGTTTTGGATTACATATTTATTGTTTCATTTATATAAACGGATGTATAGCCACCCCAGTGGTAAGGCAGCACGCTGATAACCCTGAGGGCGTGGGTTCAACACCCAGCGCGCTACCTTTTTCATTTCTCACAATTTTTTCACTTTTTTTGTTTCCAAACAAGCAACGCGTGGGCTTCCAGCTTAGGCCTTATGATGCATTTTTTCTTTTACTAACCCCCTGATTTACTTGTGCACCCCTGGCCCAATTTCTTTTACTATTTTCTTTTTTTTTGTTATTTCTTCTTTAATATTTTTATTTATTATTATTATTATTATTATTATTATTATTATTATTATTATTATTATTATTATTATTATTATTATTATTCTCATTAAACATGAAAAAATCCAAAAAAATATTTTATTTACTCTTATTCATTTTATTTTCTTATAAATCAAAAAAATATTAAAAACATTTTCTTTTAACAAATTAATTTCTCTTTTAAATAATTAAATATTTAGACTTAGGTTTAATAATTATTTTATTTTTCTTAATTAAAATTAATTTAGAATTTAGTTTTCTTTTAATTATTTAATTTTTACTTTTTATTATTATTTAACTTAAAATTCTTTTTCTTCACAAAAACCCTAAAAAATCTTTTTAGTTTAATTTCTTTTCTTTATTAGTTTAAGTCAATTTTATTTTAATTTTAACTAATCATTTTTTAATTAGGTTTAGGTTAAACCCTTTTTATGAAAACCAAACAAAAATCATCTCTCTTTCTTTATATTCTTGTATTTACATATTTATTCAATTATTTGTACATATTCAATATGGTTGTAATAGATAATTAGGTGTAATTTTCTTGCAAAATCCCCATTGGTAATTTGTACACCCCTCTCCCATAAGTATTGTAATAGCGTAGTAATTTTAAATTCCGCAATTTATCACTTTATATACAAATGCTAGTAATTAGGGTTTGTATGGAAAGACTAAAACCAATACTTAGAAAACCGATTTTTTTTACAATAACCAAGTATTAAAATAATATTTCGCAAATAACCGCGTTTCGGAAAAAATTACGCAAATAACCATGTTTCAGATGACTCCCCAAAGGAGGAGCCATCTCACTTGGCACCTCCACCCTTACTTTTTCCCTAGGCGCCATCTCACTTGGCGCCTCCTCTCACTTTTAGCCAAGTGAGATGGCGCATGCACTTTAAAAGTGAGAGGAGGCGCCATCTCACTTGGCTCCTAGGGCAAAACTAGGGCAAAATGCTGTTTTATAAATAATTCGTCCGTTTCTCCGAAATTCCGCATAATTTCTCACACAATTTTTTTTATTTTTTACTCTGTTATTTGCGTCATGACGTCACCCATGATTTTTAGCAGAGATGGTTACGTTATCTTCTCCGCCATGAAACCTGCGATGAAACTGAAATTCTGGCACATTCACTCCATGGAGCGTCTGAAGCGGGAGTTGATACGATGGCTAGATTGAGACATTGCGGAGGGGGAAAAATTCGAAGGATCCTGCGAAAACGAACAACAACCTCACATGCAACAGGAAGACCTAATGTATGGTTGGAGGAAGTCAAAACAGACAGTGATGTAATGTACATGATGCATGTGTCAGATGAAATTGTGTTAACAGTTGTAATTTCATAGACAGAATATCGTTAATTTTTCTTGTACGCGCAATATTTATTGTAGCAAAATCTGTTAACGGAAAACCCTAATGTTTACAACATAATTAAGGAAAGATTTTATGTATTACAATTTTTATGTGGTCGAGGCAAACACCCGATTCGGACAATTTTTGCGATTGTGTCCGACCTGATGGCATAAACCACACTTTCTTTCCAGCTTGTGAAGATCATCCATTTCTGTTGTGATGCGCTTACTTTTGGGACGACCCTTCTTGTTCCTTCGCATTTTGTCATTGTGCCACACTATTTCGCCGTCGTATGCAGGCCAATAATCTGGTTTTGCTGCCAAAGGAAAGTTGTTGTTGTAAATGTTGAGCAATGTTTCAGATTTGTAAATGTGTGACAGAAGTTGCAGCGCGTCTTGATGGGTATGAGCACAAGCGGCAATGACATGAGAGAAAGGCATACGAAATGCTTGAAACCTGCCACAATCGCACCAACGAGAAGGTAGCATGACCCTATATTCTTGTCTTGGCAGGCCTTCATTGTGGTCGATTGTCTCTTTCACAATGAAGTTGTGGCTGTGTCGGTCAAACCATATAACCATATGAGTGTTGGCTTTGGCACTTTCTGCCTTAATGTATTTCATGCAGCTTTCACTCCATAGTTGTCCAGATTACAACACCACATTCCATAATTCACCTCTTTTGGCAAATAACGCAGCCATCCTAAAATACGTAGATTTTACCCAAGCAGTGATCGGGAGGTTTCGTATGCCTTTGAATACCCCATTCATCGATTCAATAAGATTCGTTGTCATGTGCCCCTATCTTTGGCCATTGTCGTATGACTTAATCCATTTTTCCACCGGAATATTGTCGATCCACCCACCGGCTTCCGGATTTGACAAATGGATCTCGTTGCAGTAATATTTGAATGTGGGTTGTGTCAATGCATATCCCACATTCATAACATCTTTCCTTAGTGCTTTGTCCTTGATCACCCTCGTGAAATTCTGGACGATATGCCTAACACAATAGACATGGGTGGACACACTTGATCTTGTACCTTTCTGGGTTGACACGGTCCACCTTAAAATCAACCGAGTTGAGCATGTGGAATTTTTTTATGGCTCTGATGCATTCCTCTCTGTTACGAAACTTGTCCTTCTCTTTTAAATTTTCATCCGACTGCATATACAGATTGAAAAATAAGTCAGTAGACGGTTCATCTCCGCCCACGTTGAAGTTTTTCATGTGCGGAGGTGGTGTGTAGATCTCGTTTGCAGGAATACTAGGTATGCCATCATCGTCGGAATCATCATTCACCATTTCATCAAACTCTAACTCGTCATCTTCTTCTTCATCATCAACTGCATCTACCCCAGCTTGTTCATTCTCCAAAGGATCAACCACTTGTGTCACCTGAGGCTCTCGCAGCATAATGTACAACTCAATAGAGTCGTACCCAGAATACACATGGCTGGAAAACATATTCTGGAGATCCTCGTCATCTTGAACTTCAACCTTATAAAAAATTATTTGGTTGTTTCCAAAAAAAATTGGATTCTGATAAAATATCTGTGTCACCGGGCCTCGTCCAAGTTTGGCCTCCAATCGTTTTTTGAAGTACGAGAAATTGGCTTTCCCGTTTAAGAGAAATCAGATGTTGTTTGTGTCTCTAAACAAAAACCCAGCGGTGGGACAAATGTATGTCTCACCGTTGAAATGTGCTTTGACGATATATTGTGGTGCAGAGGCCATTGCGTAGGGTTGTTTGAAGGTTTGAAGGTTGGAATGTTTGAAGTTTATGAGTTATTCGAAGGTTGGAATGTTTGAAGTTTATTGATTGTATGAAGGTTTAAAGGTTGTAAGGTTTGAAGGTTGGAATGTTTGAAGTTTCTGAGTTATTCAAAGGTTTGTATGTTTGATTGTTTGAAGGTTTGATTGTATGAACGTTTGAAGGTTGGAAGATTTGACAAATTAAGTGAATCAATGTTATGATAAACGTAAGACTAAAAATCTCATACTGAATTTCAATTAAGTAAGGATGTAACCCCCAAGGCTGTCAATAGTGTTACATGCATGGCATCCCAAAGGCTGTCACGTAGCCTGAGCCTAGTCTGCAACCAATGACACATCTTATTCGCCAATTGGGATGGCGACACCTTTCATTTTTGTACTCTTTCGCCAAGTCAAATGGCGCCTCCCTTAATGTCCAATCGTGTTACATGCATGCCGATATGTAACCCCCTAGGTTGCCACCTAGCCTGTGCCTACTCTGCACCTACACTGTATCTTGTAAGTCTCCTCCCATCACCTCCAATAGGGTTACATGCATTCAGGCATGGCATCCTAAAGGCTGTCACGTAGCCTGAGCCTAGTCTGCAACCAATGACACCTCTTATTCGCCAATTGGGATGGCGACACCTTTCATTTTTGTACTCTTTCGCCAAGTCAAATGGCGCCTCCCTTAATGTCCAATCGTGTTACATGCATGCAGATATGTAACCCCCTAGGCTGCCACCTAGCCTGCGCCTACTCTGCACCTACACTGTATCTTGTAAGTCTCCTCCCATCACCTCCAATAGGGTTACATGCATTCAGGCATGGCATCCCAAAGGCTGTCACGTAGCCTGAGCCTAGTCTGCAACCAATGACACCTCTTATTCGCCAATTGGAATGGCGACACCTTTCATTTTTGTACTCTTTCACCAAGTCCAATGGCGCCTCCCTTAATGTCCAATCGTGTTACATGCATGCAGATATGTAACCCCCTAGGCTGCCACCTAACCTACGCCTACTCTGCACCTACACTGTATCTTGTAAGTCTCCTCCCATCACCTCCAATAGGGTTACATGCATTCAGGCATGGCATCCCAAAGGCTGTCACGTAGCCTGAGCCTAGTGTGCAACCAATGACACCTCTTATTCTCCAATTGGGATGGCGACACCTTTCATTTTTGTACTCTTTCGCCAAGTCCAATGGCGCCTCCCTTAATGTCTAATCGTGTTACATCCTTAGGCTGCCACCTAGCCTGCAAGAGTGACACCTTTCATTTTTGTACATGCATGCAGATATGTAACCCCCTAGGCTGCCACCTAGCCTGCAAGAGTGACACTTCTCATGCATGCATGCACCAGCTACCACCTCACTCACTCTATGAAATTTTTTTGCCTATAAATACAGACCATATCATACATCTCTCACACCCACACAAGTCTCACTCTCTGCTATGAAATCTTTCATAATCTCTTACACTTTCTAAGTCTTTCATAATCTCTTACACTTTCTAAGTCTTTCATAATCTCAAGCATTTTAAACAATGGCTCTTCTAACAATGGGCGATTCTCACAGAGGCACAAGGGAAAACATTGTCGCATTTGTAAGTTTCTATTTTGGTTATACATTTTTTATACTTCAGATAATGCTTTGTTCATCTTACTTAATCTTACACCTTTTACATTATGAACTCAGGATACCAAAAGATTCAGAATCCGGTCTCACAACTACCTGGCTCCCGACCCATTTATCATACCATATCTGGAATACGCAGGTTTCAGACATGTTATAAAGATCTCCAACTACATAATTGATTCGAAGTTCATTCTTGCAATGTTGGAAAGGTGGAGACTAGAGACCCATACATTTCACCTACCAATAGGTGAATGTACCATCACGCTAGAGGATGTGTACATGTTACTAGGTCTCCCTGTCAACGGTAAGGCCGTGAACGGGTCGGTTCAACAACCCAACTCTCAGTGTGAAGAACTATTGGGTAGGGATATGGTAGAAGGTGGTGGTGCGAGAGGTCAGGGAATACTACTCACTGAGCTTAAAAGTCATTATGCAAGTTTGGAATTAAACGAAAATTCCTCCGAGCAAGACAGGGTAGTAAAAGCCAAAACTTATCTTATGATACTATTTAGTACCTTTTTATTTCCCGAAAGTACGGGAAATAGTGTAAATTTTATGTATTTACATTTACTTAGAGATTTTGAAAAAACAAGAAAGTATAGTTGGGGTTCTGCAGTTTTAGCCCACCTATACAGTTCCTTGTGCAAAAATGCAGTCAAGGAAAAATGTACATTTTATGGGTGCGCTTTTTTACTACAAGCCTGGGGTTAGTGGAGGATGGAGTCCTTAAACCCCGTCAACAACAACACTTTCATTTTCCCGTACGCAACAAAGTAAATCATCAAGTTATATCATTTATTACTATTCATCTCTTCACCAAATATATGCTAAAAATTAAATGTTTTTCATTTCCTTTACGTATTGCGTGAGGGGTATGGATTACAGCAAGAATCCAAGATTCAATGTCGCACTATACCGCAATCTGTTGGATCACTTAGGCCCAGATGATGTACGCCGTACCTTTAAACTTTTCTTCATTTAAATTATTTATATATTACATTTTCGTTAACCTGATTTAAATTTTATCGCAGTTCGTCTGGAGACCATATTTGGGTTTGTGACATAAACTAAACCCGGAGGATGCAGCAATTTGGACCGCGAAGACTGTAATCATTCGGTTCAACATTGTGGAGATGCACCACAACGACCGTCTGAAGATGCAGTTCGGAATGCATCAAGAGATACCAAGTGATCCAACTTGTTTGTCCCCATGGCATCTCAAAAGGGTCGATGCCTAGTGGGGTCTTACCAACTGGAAAGACTTCGCTCCGGAATGGTGTAAGATGTGGCAGAGGCGTCACCAATATGTCTTGCAATTCCCGGTTTTCCTTAGTCATGGTAATATGCGACACACAGATCAATATTTATCTTGGTACAGGTCGGTTAGTAACCCTGAAATGCACGTGTCTCATCCAAGGTACTTGGTTGACCCACGCACATAATGGGCACAACCCTCGTTTCCCCAACAACAAACCCAAAACCCATCAACCTCCCACCAACCCCCCAGAAGAAACAGAACCACAAACACCCAACCACAGTCCCCACCACAACACAATTACACTAAAATGCCCCACAACCAACCACAATCACCACCTCACTACCAATACCCACATATGCCTCACACCCAACCACAATACCAATCACAATACCAACACACCCGCACACCCCACACACAATTCCAGTCTTCCGTATATCCCAATATGGGCCCCTCAACATCCAGTCTTAGCCCTGATCTGGGAATGTCGGAAGATTACGAACAAACCGACCCATCCTACCATCAACCACAATATCACCAAACCACCCAGCATCCTCAATACCAAACACCCCAAGATCCATTTCCATTCTACCCACCGTACTCAGATGATCAATGCTACAGACCCACCATGGAACCCCACGCACCGCCAACACGACCAAACTTTGAGGGTATGGGTAACCGACTGTACCAAAGCAGATCTTCTAGATATGGAGATCTGACTAATTTTATGGATCCGGAACGCATTGACTTCGCTGGGCCATCGACCCTGCCACAACAGGAAACGCGACGACACCCATCACGGGAAAGGCGAGGACAGAGATGCGGAACCGGGGGTTATTACCGGGTTCCGGGGGATCACTGATTTATCTGTTTTTTTTCCGGTTTTTTTTATCTGTTTTTTTATCTGTTTTTTTAATGTAATACATTTGGATGTAATTATTTTTTTTAATAAAAAGTCAATTTTGTTGATCCTGTATCCAATATGCAACACACCGGACCAAAAAAAAAAGCAAAATTTGCCCTAGAATTACACATAGGCGCCATCTCACTTGGCTTAGGGCATGCCTTAAACACATAGGCACCAAGTAAGATGGCGCCTACCCTTAAATAATGGGTGTAGGCGCCAAGTGAGATGTCTCCTCCTTTGAGGATTCATCTGAAACATGGTTATTTGCGTAATTTTTTTCGAAACTCGGTTATTTGCGAATTTTTTTTAATACTTGGTTATTCAAAAAAAAAATCTAGAAAACCCTAATTCAAGACAAAATCAAGAATGAAAACAACACACTTGCATACAAGCACCCCTAGGGTTATTCCACTTGGTTGCCTTATAAAGAAATTGCCATATTACGCATGTGAGGTATCTTAGCAAAAACAAGCAAATACAAGATCATAGTCCCTCGATGACGCTATCTAAGTTGCCTTTCAAATGATCTTAGTCCCTAAAAAATAATGCTAAGATACCTTGCAACATTTCTAATCATGGTTATACAATGACCCACACCCGTCCCATTTACATCCAAAGATAGGTTTGCTTACCAAATCAATGGTAAAATAACAATGTCAAAGGAAAAGAAAATGAACAAGAAAGACTTTTGAGTAGGTAGAATGCTCCTAATTACTTGCTCAATTTCAAACAAACATCCTTGCTATTTTCAAAACAAACACCTACACTTTCAAAACATTTTACAAAAACTTGAAAACATTTTCAAAAGATTAACATCTTTGTATACATTCTTACAAACGAGAATCATTACAAAGATTGCCTAAAGAATGGCCTATTTACAAAATACTTTCAAAAACCACACAAAGCACAATTTCAAACAAAAGCAAGTGATCTAGCAAGTAACTAGGAGCCCATGGAAAACCATGGATGAAAAGGGTGCTAATACCTTCCCTTTTCATAATCTACCCCCCGAACTCAAGAAATAATCTCAAAGGTCTTTCTAGTGCTTTTTCACCTTTCCTTTTGGATAAAAGAAAAGTTGGTGGCGACTTTTGCTAACCGCAACATTTGCAATCAAACGCAAAACCCTCAAGTCAGTTCTCTCACTGTATCACAGAACTGGCGACTCTGCTGGGAAAAATTCTAAAAGTGGGGTTACCTTTGGGATAGATCACATTTATTTGCTTACATTGTTTAACTTGTTTGCTTTACATTATGGTTCTTTGTTTGGGTTTGAATCCTCTACCCGAATTTTGGATACACTATAGGTAAGTATCAATACGTTGTGGAAACTGTGCGGGGTATACCGACAAGGTCTAAGAAATAGCTACGTTAGTGCGACATATTTATGGGTACCGGTAGTCTTTGAGTTAATCAAAGAGAATACGGGGCCGCTGAGTGATGTCATGAAGCACTAATGAACTTTTAGAACCTTTACTTGACCAACTTGGCCTTTAGGATGTAGTGAGATGACCGACTTTGGTGCAGTCCGAAGTTGGTAGATACTCAATACTACACTCATTGAGGTTAGGAGTAAAGTTGCATCGGAATCTATCTAAGAAGATCTGAACCTTTCATTTCAAAGATAGAGGCATGCAATTCACACTATTAAACACCTGTCATCCTCTCACAAGCTACCTTCTAAGGCTGAACACACGTTCAAATTTCGAAGGGTCTAAGGCTATGATTGGATGCATTGAGACACGCGCCATCGGTAACTGTTTATTATCTCCATGCAATCCCCTATTTTCAGGTTTCATAATTGTAGTGTAATCATCAATTTGTTTTCTCTTTCTTACTGATTAAAATTTCAAAATTTATTATAAATACATAATAACTATTTCATTCACTTCTTCTCGCTTCTATTACTCTCTCTAGCTTTCGTTTTGCAAAAACCCTTTTCTCAGAAATCTCAAAATAAATAGTGTGAACAATGGCATCTTCCTCAAGCATCAAAAATCTTCAAAGTTATCTTGGTTCTTCTTCAACAGTTGAACAGTACGAAGAACCAATAAGAACCTTGCTCACTCTAGTCGATTCTCTTGAAGTTCTTTGTGAGCTTATGATCAATTTTGAGAGCTTGAAGGAGAATGGCTTTGACTTTTCTGAAGATGTAACTACTCAAGGATGGAATAGGTACTTTGATCGTTGTTGTACCCAAAATTTTCCCTCTCATTTCTCAAGTAATCTCTCACAACATCTCCCTTGATTTAAGACTGCACAAGGCTTGATCAGCTCAAGCCACCTCCTCAAGCACTGATGACTGGAAATTAGGGTTTGATATTGCACAAGGACAAATGGACTTTTAATGCCTCATATGACTTTCATGGATCATTTTGGACCCTCAAGGTTGCTCATGTCAAGTTTCAAGTCTTGGATCACATTTTTGCTCAGTCAATTGATCAGTTGACCTAAAAATCAGTTGTATTGGGGGAAAAGTCAACTGTGGTCAATTTATAGTGAAACTTCATAATTTTTGATCCATATCAACATCATGAACTAATATATGTCATTTGATCAAGTTTGGACCACAATTCCATAAGAAATTTGATCAGATCATCAAAAGGGCAAACTGGTCAAAATTAGGGTTTTGATTGAGAAGGTGCAATTTCTGATTTTTGAATTAGCAATTGATTGATTGGTTTAATAAATGATCTAAAGGATTCAAATGCATAATTTTTACCTAATGGCATGTGTGATACGGTGCCAGAACCGACTGTTTTTACTGGTTTGCGTTTTGCGTTTTTTTATTCGCAAAATGTCGCGGTAAGCAAGAGTCGCCACCGACTTTTATTTCATCCAACTGGAAAGGAAAAAAGTACAAAAAAATCCTTTTTCGATATTTTGAGTACGGGGGGTAGATTATAGAAAGGGAAGGTGTTAGAACCCTTTCTATCCATGGTTTTCCATGGGCTCTTAGGTACTTGCTCACTTTTAAATTGCTTGTGTTTGTGTGCTTGATTTTGAAAAATGTTTTACTTTGTGATAACCCTTGTATCAGTCCTCAAAGGTGTGATGAAGTTGTTTTGAACATTTGCTTGAAAAGTGTAAGTGTGAAAAGTTTTGATTTGAGCAAGTACCTACTAGCATCTACCTACTCGAAAAAAGATCGTTTCTATTCTTGTTTTCTTTAGACAGCACTATCCTACTATTGAGAAATAGGTAGCACCATCGTTGGAATTTGTAAGGGTCAATTAGAAAGGGACGTACGATCACTAAAGTAATATTAGGAAACCTTAGTAGTAACCCTAGAGTCTTAAGATCTTTTCGAGGAAACATTTGAACGGGATAATTTGATCTCTTTAGACGGGAGGGCAACCACTAAGACACCCTATGCTTAATGATCGTTTACCAAAGGCAACCTAAGTGAGAGTATACCCTAAGAGTGAATATGTGCGAGTGATTTATTTTCAGTTTATCATCTTTGCACATTAGGGTTTTCTAACCATTTTAATTTTATCATGCATTCTTGCCATACAATCCTAAACATACATCTAACAGTTAAGTGTTTTGCGGAAAGTAAAAGCGGAAAAAATAACCTACGCTTATTACATGGCTTTGACAGTTACATAATTGTTGTTGACAGTAAATAAAGTTGCGGAAATTTAAAAACCCTAATTAAAACTATTACATCCTCAAAACAGTTACAAAAATAATAAAAGACTTAAATGCGCGCGGTAAGTTAAATGCGAGGCGATTAGGGTTTTGACCCCTTGACTAATCCTACTTGCGATTGATTAAAGAAAAAAAAGTTTTTTTTGTCATGTTTTGTTATTTGAGAAAATAATGAATAATTAAATTGAAAATAAAATCCTAAGTTCTAATTAATGTTAATTTAGGAAAATAAATAAATCAATGAAAAGCAATTAATTCTAAATAACCTATTTTTTGTATTTTTATTTTATTTGCAAAAAGAAAACAATTAAATCAAGAATTAAACCTAATTTTTCTAGTTGATTTTAATTGTAAAAATAAGTTAAAGTTACCCTAAATTTATTTAAGCTAATTAATTAAAAATTAAATTTGATAATAAAAAAAAACTAATTCTAAATTTGTGAATTCTTGATTTTGTGATTTTATGAAAAAATTGATTTTTAAAAATAAAATAAATAAATAAATTGAAAAGAAATAAAGAAAATAAAAAGAGAAAGAGTGAAAATTGGGCCTGTTGTCTTGCTGAAAGAGGGGGCGAGCATCTGAATTTTTTTGGCCCAACAAGCTAAGCCCAGGTTGACCATGCTTGATCCTGTGCAATATTAACCTGAGGTGCGTCATGGTCCTTCAGGCTGGAAGCGTCAGATCTGGGTAAGAGCGTATCAAATGGCTGGAGGTTGAGGTTGTATGGAAGGTGCTTGAGGTTGTGAGGCACTGGATCTGCTGATAGAAAGGAAAATAAAGAAAACGCTGGGACCTGGGATCGAACCTAGGTCCTAACGCTTAAATCCAATGCCACGCTGCCAGCTGAGCTATGATTGTTAGTTATAATTACAATAATAATAAAACATAATATAAGAAAAACAAAAGAGCAGATTCCAAAGCGCGCGAGATTCAAACAGACGAATGGCTGGCTGACACGCATCTTCTTCTTCCCTTCTCCATCGTTTTAGACGAAGGGACTTTTACCTACAGACATCCACTGTAGGTATAACCCTGCATATTTCAAAAATGCTGTACGCACAAGATAAATGAAAGATAATAGTACCAATCAACTCGTCTCATCCTCACGAGCATCATGGTACCTGATTCAAGGCCCAATTGTTCCTGTACAAAAAGACCCTAAAAATAACACAAAAACCCTAGCAATGGAAAAATCGTGTACATGAATAAAAAATGCAATTAAATGACATGGTTAGCTTACAAACATGATCACAAACACGAATATAACAATCAAAAGTTCTAATGATGCAAGAATTATGATAATCTAATTGGAAAATTATGTCAAACCGTATGAGGTGTAGCACGCGTTTCTGGGTGTTTCAGGCCTTGCAAATGATTGGGATAGCTTCCCGGGATGTCCAGCAATGGATTGGGATAGCTAGGATGGCTTGAGATGGCCTGTGGAGTGAAAACCAATTCACACTTTTACTTTGAATTTTGTGACTTTGCTATGCCTTTTTCCATGATTCTAACCCCTGTATTTTGATCTGGAATTGTTCACTATATAACCTAGAGTGAATTAGGTTAACAAACTTGGACTAAATCTTTGCATTTATCCAAGATTTGATTTGATTTGCAAGCCATATGATATGTTGCTATTTTGATCCAAATCATGCCTTTCTTGTAGCAATTGACCTTGATTCGATTTGATATTGTTAACTCAGCATATCTTGATTGCCAATCTGTCAAAAAAACAAATCAAATCATATCTTTGTTAATTTTCGTCATTTCTTTGATTTAATTCACTTTTTAATTAATGAAAAATCAAAATAAATTTAAAAATGAAGCACATAATGGGTGAGTGAACATTTGAGTCGTGGACCACATTATAATTGAGGTGCAAGCATATAAAGTTGTGCCCATTTAGCAAAAAATGCAAATTTGAGCTCATTTGACTTTTGGCAATTTTGCAAAAATGGTCAACTTAGCCAATGCATAACTCTATCAATTTTGACTCTAGAGAGATGTTCTTGGAATTTTTAGAAAGCCAAGGATATCCTCTAAACAACCCTTTTGGTCTCATCTCAATTGAGTCTTCCATGTTCATGTATCAAGCTTTGACCCAAAAGGTGTTTTTGTTGACTTTTCAAAAGGACCTATAATGTCAAAATTCATATCTTTTTATGAGTGCATATTCTGGACTTGGGAGCTGTAGATTAATTTTAGGGAATTTCATCCTATTCAAAATTATCTTTGGATGGGTCATTTCTGATAAGGTATGAGAAAGTTATGCTTGGTCAAAATTGAGTTGAATTTTCCAGTCAAACCCTAATTTAGTAACTTTTAGGTTTTGATGAATTATGAGCAATCCTTGAGGAATCATGATCAAACCTTGATCAAATGATGGATAACACTTCAAAATGATGATGTTGACCAAAAATATTGAAGTTTGACTGTATGTGGGCCACAATTGACTTTTGACCTAGTACAATTGATTTTCAGGCATTTGAGCAATTGACTGAGCAAACTTCTTCTGCAAGGCTTGAAACTTGACATGGATGATCTTGAGAACATATTAGGACAATGGTGAGCATTTGAGTCCTTTGTGGTTCACACATCTTGATGAAGATGGAAACCCTAATTTGAGGTATACTGCCTTAGGAGAGAGTTTGTCTGGTCAATTCTTGAACTTCCTTGAGCAATTTGGGGACCTCACTTGCCATGTGTTGAGAAATATGGGAGGGCAAATTTTTGGGTACAACAGAATAGCTAAAAACATCTCTCAAGATCAATTGATTGACAATTAATTTTTAGTCATATGATGAAAAGTCAACTGTACAATTGAAAATTCAAACTTTGACTTTGATCAAAATCAAGTATCAAAGATCACAATTCATCAAAACATGTCAAAATATGAAACTTGTTCATCAAGAAATAAAAAAGTCAAGATTTCATTTTTGAAAGTCAAAATTTCTAAATTTAGAAATTTTTCTAAGTGTTGGAAAATTCATATTTTTTATAACTTTGAGCCAAATTTTCACCATGATGCAAGATGATTCAAAGTAAACTTCCAACATGAAAGTTGTAGATCTCAATGAGATATAAAACATTGTAGAACACAACTTCTCCTAGAAATGCATGGATTTCAAGTTATGATTTTGTGAGTACATGTTCATGAAACTTGTAAACTTAGTGAAATTTTGCCCTAGTTTAGGCAGGATTTTGACCTAACTTCATGGCAATTTTTCACATATTTCCAAGATGAATTTTAAAAAATGTCCAACATATAGGTTGTAGGGGATGTTACAAGATTTCTAAAATGTCAAAGTAATCATTGAGATCATACTTGAGCAAGGAGAATCGAAGGCAAGAAGTTAGGGTTTCATTCTTGAATTACAAGTCATTTCTTGATGAACACATAATTGAATTTCAATGTTAGGCTGCATAATCTTGATTTGCAGGCCTTTTAAATTGTGTATCTATCCATAATTAATGGGTTACACAAACTTTTGAGCTATAATCCAAGTGGTTTAAGCTTTATCCAATTCACATTGCCATTTTGGGAAGAAAGTGAAGAATGTCATTCTTGAAAAGCAAGCATTATGCACAAAGTCAATTATTGAGCCTTTAACTTGTTCCCCATGATCACACTCCATCTACAAAGTCAGAAGCAAGTGTGTTTAAAGCATAACCACTCTATCTTAGCAAGTACACAAGGCATTGAAACTTGGATTTCTAAAAAATCACATGTTATGTTTAAACTTGTGATTTTGAATTCTGATCAACAACAAGCTTCCAAACTAGTTGCTTATAAATATAAGCACTATCTGTGAGCTAGGACACGAGCATTAAGACCCTGAAACACTCCCAAACTCCCTCAAATTAGAAATTGCCCAAAAAACTCAATTGTTGCACAGTTTTTGACCTTGAACTCCAAACTCATATTTCCCTCATGCATTCTTTGGCCTTTTAGTTCCTAAAGCTTCCTTACATCAAATACAACTCATCCCTGTCCCTGTTACATGATTGTAACTCCATTTCAATCATCCTCCATAACCAAAATCAGAGCATTACACATTGACTTCTCCAAGCCATTTCATCAACTATCAACTCAAGCTAAGCATTACATTAGCTTCCTAGAGACCCAAGGAAGCTAACCTGACCATTGAAGCACCTTGAATCAAGCTCAAAATCATTTCACGATTTCCAGTTTTGAGGTATATTTTTTGAACTTCTATTTTCTCATTTAGGCATTGTTAGGCTTGCATTTGTGAAGATAAAATATAGACATCATTGCCCTGAAACTATACATGTCTATTGTACCCCTAAATTTTCCCTCTCATTTATCAAGACTTTTCTCACAAGACTTCTTTGACTCAAGTCAAGATTAGGGTTTGGTCAGCTCAAGACATCTCACCTTGCACTGATAACCCAAAATTAGGGTTTGAGTTTGCACAAGGATTTTTGGACCACCAATGCTTCATGTGACTTTCATACATCATTTTGGACCCCTAAGATTGCTCATGATAAGTTTCAAGCCTTGAACCACATTTTTGATCATTCAATTGGACAATTGACCTAAAAATCAGTTGTATTGGGGAAAAAGTCAACCATGGCCAATTTACAGTCAAACTTTATAATTTTTGATCCGCATCAACATTTTAGACTCATATGTACCATTTGATCAAGTTTGGATCACAACTCCTCTAGAAATTTGATCAAATCATCAAAAGGGCAAAATGGTCAAAATTAGGGTTTTGACTGAGAAAGGGCAATTTATGATTTTTCAACCTAGCCAATGACCAATTTAGTTCAAGCATGATTTCAAGGATTCAATGACATCATCTTGACTCAATTACATGGTTCAAAACATCTCAAGTTCATTGGATTGACAGATGAAATTTGTAGTAAACTAATCAAAAGTCAACTGTACACTGAAAAGTCAAACTTTGGATTTTTGGTCAAAATCAAGGACCAAGGGTCATAATTCATCAAAACATTCCAAAATGTGAAACTTGTTCACCAAGAAAACCAAAGTTGAAAATTAGGGTTTTAATTTGAAAATTTTCATAACTTAGAAATTTTCTAAGTATAAATATTTTCTTATTTTTTCTCAACTTTACACCACTTTTTCACCATGATGCATTTTGATTCAAGGAAAATCCCCAACATGAAAGTTTTAGACTCCTTGAAATATAAAACTTTGCTTCACAAACTTTTCCCTAAAGATGCTTGGATCTCAAGTTATAAATTTGTGAATACATGGTCATGAACTTCTTAACTTAGTGAAATTTTGCCCTAATATAGGCAGGTTTTGGACCCAACTTCATGGCAATTTTTCATCTAGTTCCAAGTGGTATCTCAAAATTAATTTCAAATATGGATTATATATAATATTGCAAGCTTTACAAAATGTCCAAGAACTATCCAAGATCATTTTTGAGTAGGGAGAATCGAAGAGAGGAAATTGTCATTTTCTCACTTTTTGTTCAAGCAATTTCATGAAGAACCAAGTTGCAAATCAATCCTATGCTGGCTATTTCATGCTTTACAGGTCCTAAACTTGCTACACACTCCTTAATTAAATGCTTACTCAGTTGACAAAGCCTCTATCCATGCTTTTGAACTTTTACACAACTTGTAATTCCATTTTTGGCCAAAAGGTTCCATTGCCATTTTCATAAAGGGCAACTTTTGCAAACTATGTGATCTTGAGCATTGGACCTGTCCCCTTGATACAAGCAAGTACCATAGACCAAAGGCAACTTGTAGGGAAGAAATACCAACCCTAAGCAAGATGGTACAAGCATGGGAGTTTTGTCTTGTCACTTTGCTTCAAGTACAAGAAAAGTTGCAAAAAGGCTAGGGCTTGTATAGCTGATATAGAGCTGACTTAAAACCATTTCTATACTAATATGCAAACAATATCCAACACATAGAACACGAAGCAAAGGCCTGAAACACTGAGAGTAAGCAAAGCACCAAAAAACTGCCCAAACATACAGTTTCTTCATATACACATCCAACATCCATTTGGCTCGTGCGTTTTGTGTTTAGATCATTCAAACATCTTACATACTTGATACCTAGTCAATCCAAATCATCATCCCTGTTCTGTAACCTCTGTTTCACCATTTTCCATTGTTAATTTTGAAGCTTGCAGTTGGACTTGGTCAGGAAGTTCTAGCCACTTTCAGAGCAAGGTAGGGGTTGGAATAGATTCAGGGAAGCTCAAGGAAGCTCAAACAATCATCAGGCCTCCATCAAAGTCCCTGCATTTCCATACACGATTCCAGCTGAAGGAGGTAATTTTTTAAACTCTATCTCCTTGTATAGGCAACCTTAGGCCACGATCTATGAATAAAAAGTGTAGTTCTCATCCTAACGAAGCTATACATATCATTATCTTGCATTTATATTACTTGTGCTAAGAGAATTTGGAAGTTGAAATCTCTGAAAATTTTAGGTTAGAAATTAGTAATTTTAAAATTCTCTTTGATCTTTGATAGTTAGATTACATAATTTATATGGTTGGAATCGTGAGTTCATATGCTACATTTTTCATGTTATAAGTTTTCATTTTTTTTCAAGCATGAGGAAGTTACAGGTTGAATTGGCCAAGGCGTGAAGAAGAGGAAGACATGACATGGACGAAGTTGTTTGGGCTTTTTGCTTCCTGGGATTTTTATTTTTGCTAGCACTACCACTGTTTTGCTATCTCACCCCCTGCTAACTCTTTCAAATTTTATTTTTTTCATTTTTATATTTAATATTTTAAATTATTTTCTTTAATGATAAAAAACCCTAAAAAATAATTTAATTATTTTTACACTTTTTTTTTTTAATTATTTCTCACATAAAAAATTAATTTATTCTGATAGGATTTAATTTATTTTCTTAATAAACTCATAAATATAATTAAATATACTTAAGAATGCCGGGGCAACCTATCAACGCGCCATGGTAGCTTTGTTTCATGATATGATACATCATGAGATAGAGGTCTACGTAGATGACATGATAGCCCGATCACAAACTGAAGAGGAACACCTTGATCACTTGCAAAAGTTGTTTGTAAGGTTGAAGGAGTATAAGTTAAGATTGAATCCAAACAAGTGCACATTCGGAGTCCGGTCCGGTAAACTCTTAGGTTTCATTGTCAGCAACAAAGGCATCGAGGTTGATCCTGCCAAGGTCAAAGAGATACAAGAAATGCCTGCTCCTCGTACTGAGAAGGAACTCAGAGGATTCTTGGGACGCCTAAACTATATTTCCAGATTCGTTTCTCACCTAACATCTACTTGTGAACCAATCTTCAAACTGTTGAAGAAAGATCAAGTAGTCAGATGGAATGATGAATGTCAGATTGCTTTTGACAAAATCAAAGAGTATTTACAAGAACCTCCTGTCTTGATGCCACCAGTCAAGGGAAGACCGCTGATCTTGTATCTGACCGTTTTAGAAAACTCAATGGGGTGTGTATTGGGGCAACATTACGAGTCTGGCCGAAAAGAGCACGCTATTTACTACCTGAGCAAAAAGTTTACCGACTGTGAAACCAGATATTCACTACTCGAGAAAACTTGCTGCGCTCTGGTATGGGCTGCTCGCCGGCTAAGACAATATATGTTGACTCATACCACTTTGCTGATATCTAAGATGGATCCGATAAAGTACATCTTTGAGAAGCGTACTCTGTCTGGGAGGATAGCTAGATGGAAGATGATCCTAACAGAATATGATATACAATACACTACCCAAAAATCTATAAAGGGCAGCGTGCTAGCTGATCATCTTGCTCATCAAGCTGTAGAAGATTATCAGTCCATGAAGTTTGAATTCCCGGACGAGGACATCATGACATTAGACAATTGTGAAGAAATCAGACCATATGACGGACCTGGACAAGGATCCCGATGGACCATGTTCTTTATGGGGCATCCAATGCACTTGGTAATGGTATCGACAATGTACTCATATCTCCGGAAGGGTGCCATACTCCCTTTATTGCCAGACTTTGCTTCAACTGTACGAACAACACGGCGGAATACGAAGCATGCATCTTTGGTCTCAAGGCTACCATAGACTTTGGAATCAAATCTTTAGTTGTATTTGGAGATTCAGCTTTGGTCATCAGTCAGATCAAAGGATAATGGGACACTAAGCATCCAAACCATATCCCTTACAAAGAACATGTTTTGACATTGTTACCACATTTCGAGCAGATTACCTTCGAGAATTTCCCGCGAGAAGAAAATCAGCTAGCAGAGGCTCTAGCCACAAGGTCATCTATGTTTAAACTTAACTGGGATAACGAGGCTCCCCAAATCACCATTGAACGAATGGACAAACCAGCACACTATCACGAGATTAATATTGAAGAAGTAGTGGACCAACCTTGGTTCCATGAAGTCAAAAGGTATCTCGAGGTTCAAGAATATCCAGAAGGAGCTTCAATCAATGATAAAAAGTTCTTTAGGAAATTCTCCGCTAAGTTCTTCCTAAGTAATTGCATCCTGTACAAACGTAATCATGATTCTATTCTGCTCCGTTGTGTGGATAAGATTGAAGCTGAAAAGATCATGGCTGAATTACATGAAGGTACCTTTGGAACTCACTCTAGTGGGAATACGATGGCGAAGAAAATTCTAAGGGCAGGCTACTATTGGTCTACCATGGAAGCAAACTGCTATCAACACTCCCAGACCTGTCATAAGTGTCAAATCTATGCAGACAAGGTGCACGTGCCTCCGGTTCCTCTAAATATCTTAACAGCTCCTTGGCCCTTCGCTAAGTGGGGAATCAATATGATTGGGGAGATCAAGCCTCAAGCCTCCAATGGACATCACTTCATTCTAGTGGCCATTGACTATTTCACAAAGTGGGTCGAAGCAGCTTCCTTCACATCCGTTACTAAGAATGTTGTTGCCCGCTTCATCAAGCAGAATCTTATTTGCCGATACAGTATCCTAGAAAGGATCATCACTGATAACAATATGAACCTTAACAATACTATGATCACCGCCTTGTACGAGCAGTTCAAGATTCAACATCACAATTCATCCCCCTATCGGCCAAAGATGAATGGTGCTGTCGAAGCTGCTAATAAAAACATTAAAAAGATCATACAGAAAATGACCGTCACCTACAAGGACTGGCATAAAATGCTACCGTTTTCTCTCCACAGGTACCATACCACGGCTCGCACATCAACTAGGGCAACACCCTATTCTTTGGTTTATGGCATGGAGGTTGTCTTGCCTATTGAGGTTCAAATCCCCTCTTTGAGAATTATGAAAGATGCAGGTTTGAGTGAAGATGATTGGATCCAGACCCAGCTTGATCAACTGAACTTAATTGATGAAAAGAGGCTTACTGCTGTTTGCCATGGTCAGATGTATCAAAAACGGATGATCAAGGCCTTCAACAAGAAAGTCAGACGCCAAGTATATCAAGTTGGAGATCTAGTGATCAAGCGCATTATCTTTCCACAAAGTGATCCCAGGGGCAAATGGACTCCTACCTATGAAATACCATTTGTAATCAAGAACATCTTCTCCGATGGGGCAATGATCTTAACCACCATGGACGGCGACAATTTGCCACACCCTGCGAACACTGACATAATCAACAGATACTACACATAAGAGACCCGCTAGGTTGACACACCTAGGCAAAACAAGGGCATCCCGGCGAACCAAAAGGTTCGGGAAAAAATTAGGGATAAAATAAAAAAAATATGTACACCCGGAAAGTTGAAAACCCGAAAGGGAGACTTGGGAAAAAAGGGTTTCTAGTAGGATTGAAAACCCGAAAGGGCGGTCCAGGCAAAAGTTAGGGAATTAAAGCGTATGACTATGTCTCATCGGATCACTTTGAGGACAATCTCTTCAATAACAAACTCGGAACTTCTGATCAATTCAATCATCTTCGGACAAAGCAACAAATAGACAAGATATTCGGAGATACAAAGGCTATAGCAGAATGGGAACCCCATGGGATTATCACACATAACTATCTTTCTTTGTATAAATTTTTCTTATTTTCATGACACCATCCTCTTACTAGGATGTCTGTCTCTTTTGTATAAAATACTTATTCAAAGTGAATACAAAGATATCTCTTTAAAGTACAGAAAACTATTTGTCCTTTTATTTTACACTTGAGTTTTATTTGCAAAAACGTCCAATGATTCATTAATGAACATATGCATTTGAATATAATTACTGTTTACAAATAAACAAAATGGAAAAGAACAATTACTGACAGGTGGAAAGAATAGGAAAATGTCTTTAGGCTATTCCATGAGCAATCCCTACAATATGTCATTAAGATCCCCAGCGGAGCTGAAACTTCAAACTATTAATCCCCGGTGGAAACCATCCAGTTTCTCCAAGTTCCCCAGCAAGTTGTCTTGAAGCCTGAAAATCAACCCGATAACGACTAACTTCTATTTCTCCCTAACCTAAGATGATTCCCCAATAGAGTGGCATACGATCGAAACTCCTGAACTTTTTCCCAAACAGGAATAAGCTTTTTCCCCACAGAGTTTTCATTTGCTCCCCGATGGAACGAAGATTCCCATTGTTAAATTCCCAGCAGAAGTCATTAAAATTCTCTGGATTCCCCAAACATATTACTCAAGCTGTATACGACATTGCTCACAATAGAATTTTTGTCAATTACTCCAACTTCAAGACACGAAGAATCCACATATCCTCAACAGCAGTCAAGGATTTATTTTCCTCAGCGAATCAGCTTACATGCGCATACATTACATCCACATATAATAAACATTGATAAAACACATATATTGCATCCTACACTTCATGCAACATAACTTTTTGTTTCAACTAACATTTTACCCTTTTCAGGATAAGATTAACAAGCTACCATTAACAATATGCAATAATGATACAGTTCAGATATGCTCCAAACGTGGAAGCCATTCTGTTACTTATTCAAATTCAACTTTCAGATACAGTACATATACGCTCCAGACATGATTGCCATTCTGTTACTTATTCAGACTTCAACATTCAGATACAGTTCAGATACGCTCCAGACACGAAAGCCATTCTGTTGCTCATTCAGATTCATTTTTCAGATACAGTACAAATACGCTCCAGACACGGAAGCCATTCTGTTGCTCATTCAGATTCATCTTTTAGATACAGTACATATACGCTCCAGACACGGATGCCATCCTGTTACTCATTCAGATTCATCTTTCAGATACAGTTCAGATACGCTCCAGACACGGTTGCCATTCTGTTACTCATTCAGATTCAACATTCATGATATAGTACAGATACGCTCCAGACACGGTTTCCATTCTGTTACTCATTCAAATTTCCAAAGTTCAGATACGCTCTAGACACGGATTCCATTCTGATACTTATTCAGATTTCAGGATCAGATACAACTCAGATACGTTCCAGACGCAGACACCATTCTGATACTTATTCTTTTGACTTACAACTTACAATTCAAAAAACATTATTGGATGGCATCTACAAGCTCACCTCCAAAAAGATTCTATCACTTTTCCAAATGGCATCTTTAAGCCCATTCCCTCAACTACACTTTGTCGAGTGCAAATTTATGGGCACTCTAGTGTCCAATCATCTTTTACCTTCGTGTCACAAACGACAAAGCTAACCAATATAACTCTTCAGGTTCAAGAAGAATGAACAGGGGCAGATGTTGTACCCCCAAATTTTCCCTCTCATTTATCAAGACTTTTCTCACAAGAGTTCTTTGACTCAAGACAAGATTAGGGTTTGGTCAGCTCATGACATCTCACCTTGCACTGATAACCCAAAATTAGGGTTTGAGTTTGCACAAGGATTTTTGGACCACCAATGCTTCATGTGACTTTAATACATCATTTTGGACCCCTAAGATTTCTCATGATAAGTTTCAATCCTTGAACCACATTTTTGATCAGTCAATTGGACAGTTGACCTAAAAATTAGCTGTATTAGGGAAAAAGTCAACCATGGCCAATTTACAGTCAAACTTCATAATTTTTGATCCACATCAACATTTTAGACTCATATGTACCATTTGATCAAGTTTGGATCACAACTCTTCAAGAAATTTGATCAAATCATCAAAAGGGCAAAATGGTCAAAATTAGGGTTTTGACGGAGAAAGGGCAATTTCTGATTTTTCAACCTAGCCAATGACCAATTGATTTCAAGAATGATTTCAAGGATTCAATGGCATCATCTTGACTCAATTACATGGTTCAAAACATCTCAAGTTCATTGGATTGACAGATGAAATTTGCAGTCAACTGATCAAAAGTCAACTGTACACTGAAAAGTCAAACTTTGGGTTTTTGGTCAAAATCAAGGACCAAGGGTCATAATTCATCAAAACATTCCCAAATGTGAAACTTGTTCACCAAGAAAACCAAATTTGAAAATTAGGGTTTTAATTTGAAAATTTTCATAACTTAGAAATTTTCTAAGTATACAAATTTTCTTATATTTTCTCAACTTTACACCACTTTTTCACCATGATGCATTTTGATTCAAGGAAAGTCCTCAACATGAAAGTTGTAGACCTCCTTGAAATCTACAACTTTTCTTCACAAACTTTTCCATAAATATGCTTGGATCTTAAGTTATAAATTTGTGAATACATGGTCATGAACTTCTTAACTTAGTGAAATTTTGCCCTAATTTAGGCAGGTTTTGGACCCAACTTCATGGCAAGTTTTCATCTAGTTCCAAGAGGTATCTCAAAATTCATTTCAAATATTAATTATAGAGCATATTTCAAGCTTTCCAAAATGTCCAAGAACTCTCCAAGATCATTTTTGAGTAGGGAGAATCGAAGAAAGGAAATTGACATTTTCTCACTTTTTGTTCAAGCAATTTCATGAAGAACCAAGTTGCAAATCAATCCTATGCTGGCTATTTCATGCTTTACAGGTCCTAAAATTTCTACACACTCCTTAATTAAATGCTTACTCAGTTAACAAAGCCTCTATCCATGCTTTTGAACTTTTACACAACTTGTAATTCCATTTTTGGGCCAAAAGGTTCCATTGCCATTTTCATAAAGGGAAACTTTTGCAAACTTTGTGATCTTGAGCATTGGACCTGTCCCCTTGATACAAGTAAGTACCATAGATCAAAGGCAACTTGTAGGGAAGAAATACCAACCCTAAGCAAGCTGGTAGAAGCATGAGAGTTTTGTCTTGTCACTTTGCTTCAAGTACAAGAAAAGTTGCAAAAAGGATAGGGCTTGTACATCTGATAGAGAGCTGACTTAAAACCATTTATATACTAATATGCAAACAATATACAACACATAGAACACGAAGAAAAGGCCTGAAACACTGAGAGCAAGCAAAGCACCAAAAAAATTGCCCAAACATACAGTTTCTGCATATACACATCCAACATCCATTTGGCTCGTGCGTTTTGTGTTTAGATCATTCAAAAATTTTACATTCTTGATACCTAGTTAATCTAAACCATCATCCCTGTTCTGTAACCTCTGTTTCACTATTTGCCATTGTTAATTTTGATGCTTGCAGTTGGACTTGGTCAGGAAGTTCTAGCCACTTTTAGAGCAAGGTAGGGGTTGGAATAAATTCAGGGAAGCTCAAGGAAGCTCAAACAATCATCAGGCCTCCATCAAAGTCCCTGCATTTCCATACACGATTCCAGCTGAAGGAGGTAATTTTTTAAACTCTATCTCCTTGTACAGGCAACCTTAGGCCACGATCTATGAATAAAAAGTGTAGTTCTCATCCTAACGAAGCTATACATATCATTATCTTGCATTTATATTACTTGTGCTAAGAGAATTTGGAAGTTGAAATCTCTGAAAATTTTAGGTTAGAAATTAGGGATTTTAAAATTCTCTTTGATCTTTGATAGTTGTATTACATAATTTATATGGTTGGAATCGTGAGTTCAAATACTACATTTTTCATGTTATAAGTTTTCATTTTTATGCAAGCATGAGGAAGTTACAGGTTGAACTGGCCAAGGCGTGAGGAAGAGGAAGACAGGATAGGGACGAAGCTGTTTGGGCTTTTTGCTTCCCGGGCTTTTTGTTTTTGCTAGCACTACCACTGTTTTGCTATCTCACCCCCTGCTAACTCTTTCATATTTTATTTTATTCATTTTTATATTTAATATTTTAAATTATTCACTTTAATTATAAAAAACCCTAAAAAATAATTTAATCATTTTTACACTTTTATTTTATTTTTTTAATTATTTCTCACATAAAAAATTAATTTATTTTGATAAGATTTAATTTATTTTCTTAATAAACTCATAAATATAATTAAATATACTTAATATTTTTATTTTACATTTCATACTTACAAATACCTATTTTTTGCATATATTTATTTTTAATATTTATATACAATATTATTTATTATTTTCATACAAAAAATGCACAAAGTAATAATATAGAAACATTATTTTCTTTTAAATGAAAATTAGGGTTTAATCCCTTTCAAAATAATTAAGTATTTTTCCTTATATTTTTTAGTTTTAAATTCAATATTCTTTTACACAAAAGCAAGACATAAAACATCTTTTCTTTACATATACATTGCGTTACATTTTAAATATTGTATTATATTTATCTTAATTCACACAAGTTCGATTTGGTTGTAATAATATATTTAGCTTTATATTTGTGTAAATCCCCATTCAAACTTGTATTCCCCCTTCCCATAAATTTTTTGTAATAGCTTAGTATATTTACATTACGTAATTTATTGCTTTCATATGCCATGATTAGTAATTAGGGTTTGTATGACAAGAACGAAACAAAACAAATAGAAAACCCTAAACGCAAGATCAAAAGTATGAAAATGATACACTTTGCATAGAAGCACCCTTAGGGTTTCTCCCACTTGGTTGCCTAAAATAATATGGCCATGTTACGCATGCGAAGTATCTTGGCAAAACAAAACAAATATAAGATCATAGTCCCTCGATGACGCTATTCAAAAGTTGCCTAAACAAAATGATCTTGGTCCCTAAAAAATGCTAAGATACTTTGCAAATATTGCTAATCATGGTTATACGATGACCCACGCCCGTCCCGTTTACATCCAAAGATAGGGTTGCTTACCAAATAAATGGTAAGTCAACAATGTCAAAGGAATAGAAAATGCATAAGAAAGACATTTGAGTAGGTAGATAGCTTCTAAGTTACTTGCTCTATTTCTAAAACAACTATCCTTGCTATTTTCAAAGCAAACATACACATTTCAAAAACACCTTACAAACATTGAAAACATTTCCAAAAGACAAACATCTTTGTATACATTCTTACGAACGAGAATCATTACAAAGATTTCCTAAACAAATGGCCTCTGTTACAAAATACTTTCAAAACCACACCAAACACAATTTCAAACAAACAAAAGCAAGTGATCTAAAGCAAGTAACTAAGAGCCCATGGAAAACCATGGATGAAAAGGGTGCTAGCACCTTCCATTTTCATAATCTACCCCCCGAACTCAAGAAAACAACTTAAAGGTCTTTCCTGTGCTTTTTCACCTTTCGTTTTGGATAAAAGAAAAATTCGGTGGCGACTCTTGCTAACCGCTATATTTGTGACAAAACGCAAAACCTCAAGTCAGTTCTCCCACCGCATCACAGAACTGGCGACTTTGTTGGGGATTATTCTAAAAGTGGGGTTACCTTAGGGTTTTAGATCACATTTATTTTCTTACATTGTTTGACTTGTTTGCTTTACATTATGGTTCTTTGTTTAGGTTTGAATCCTCCACCCAAATTTGGGAAACATTATAGGTAAATAACAATACGTTGTGGAAACTGTGCGGGGTATACCGACATGGTCTAAGCAATAGCTATGTTAGTGTGACATATTTGTGGGTACCGGTAGCCTTTGAGTTAATCAAAGAGAATACGGGGCCGCTGAGTGATGTCATGAAGCACTAATAAACTTCTAGAACCATTTACTTGTCCAACTTGGCCTTTTAGGATGTAGTGAGATGACCGGCTTTGGTGCAATCCAAAGTTGGTAGATACTTGATACTACACTCATTGAGGGTTGGTTTCTTGGTATATTTCGGTCGCCATTAAAGAGGCTTGAGCTGAAACAATGACCAAGGAAACAATCCAGTGATATTGAGCTCCTTAGAACCCGATTACTATTGTTAGGACAGGTTGAGCCAACTAAACTTCAAGAGGGTACTTACCTATAAAACCCCATGCAATCCTAAACTAAGAACTTGTTTGATTTGCTTATGCATACTTGTACATAACATCATGGACATCATGAACATCATATGCATTTACTAACCATTTCAAGGATTTTGGAGATTCATCTTTGTTCTTGTTTTGTAGGATATGGATTCACTTCGCAGAAAAACTATCCAAATCAACCTTGTAAGAATTCCTCCACAACTGAAGGAATTAGCTTCAAGGATCCCTGAGAACTCTCCATTCACCGAGAGGCATGGTCGTCTACTCAACTTGGTCACTTCCAACACATAGGAGGATTTGATGAAGGTTCTATTCCAGTTCTTTAACCCCTTGCACCATTGCTTCACATTTCCTGACTATCAACTTGTGCCTACTTTGGAGGAATTTTCTCAACTCTTGAGGATTCCTATTCTCAATCAACTACCTTTCAACGGTGCGGAAAGAGATCCAAAGCCAGAAGAGATTGCTCAAGCCCTGCACTTGCACTCATCTGATGTCACAACCCATTGGGAAACTAGAAGTGGTGTCAAGGGCTTCTTGGAAAAGTTTATGTTTGAGAAGGCCCAAAGCTGTTGGAATTCCCTAGACTTGCAAGCTTTTGAGGATATTGTAGCTCTTATCATCTATGGGATGGTCTTGTTCCCCAATCCTTACCAACTCATAGATGTAAACGCTGTCAAAATCTTCATGTCTCGCAACCCGGTGCCTACATTGCTTGGGGATATCTTACACTCTTTTCACACTCGTACAATGAGGAAAATAGGTGTTCTTATGTGTTGCACTCCTCTCCTGGAAAGATGGTTTATTTCTCATCTTCCCCAATCAGTCTTAAAGAATGAGAAAGGTTTGAGGTGGTCATAAAGGTTAATGACGCTTAAACATTCAGATATTCATTGGTGCTCTCGATCCAGAGAGAATGTTATCATTGTTGACCGTTATGGGGAATTTCCTAATGTCCCTCTACTTGGAATTAGGGGAGGCATCACCTACAACCCGTGCTTAGCTCTAAGATAGTTTGGTTATGCCCGAAGGGATGACCCACATGATATGTTGATTCAAGGTTTGGTTTTCGACTACGACAACGACGATCAAGGTCTTCGCCAGAGATTCATCTGAGCTTGGAGGATGCTAAACAAGGTGGATAGCAAGACTTTTGGACACAAGAATTCCATCCCCCTTGAGCCTTACCTCAAGTGGGTACGAACCCACACTCAAAGTCTTATGATGCCTTATCTGTCCATTCTCCCAGTGATTATAGAGCCTTTTAAGGAAGGAGAAGTTCCATACACTATCCTACATCCTGACATGCCCACATCACTCGAAGATCTACAAAAGGATTGGATACAACTCAAAGGAGAGCGAGATACTTTTGAAGCCCAATTCTACGCAAGCGAGAAGAAGGTTTTGGAACTCACTAGGCTACTTCATGAGGAGAGGACTCTGAATACCTACATAGCACCAAAGAGGATGCGCAACACTTTTTTAACTTAGAATTCTGTATTATTTTGCCCAAGGGGCATTGATGTACTCCAATTCTATCTTATTAATATAATGTGTGTTTCTTTTTGTTTAAAACAAATTTGAATTTCTTAAATCCTTGAAAGCATTGCATGAATACATATCATTCATCATGACATAAATAGGTCTTTTGCAACGAGTTTCCTCATCTCTCTACTGTTTATTTCAGTAAGATGGACCTCGAACAGACGGTCAAAGATCTTCAAGCTCAAAACACGCAGTTTCAGCAGTTACTCATGACCCTAGCCAAGGGGCAAGAGGAGTTAAAGACTCTGTTAGCTGAAGAAAGAAAGAAGAAAACAAAGAAGGTCATTGGGGTTTTGAACATGGGTAGAAGATTTCAGGGACAGAATTGAAGGACTCTGAATTTTGCAACCACTTCCAGGGAAGGAGAAGGAAAAGGAAAAGAAGCAGCAGTACCATCAGAATCTGAAGAAGAGGAAGAAGAAGAAGACTACTCTGAGGAGCAATACCCTCCGGCTAATGATAAGTACAGACATCTTGAAGAGCATTTAAGCGCTATGGAAATACAAAGGGTACCAGGTCTAGACTTTGAAGAATTGGGGCTAGTGTCAGGAATTGTAATCCCACCAAAGTTCAAAGTGCTGTTGTTTGCAAAATATGATGGGGTGTCATGTCCTAAAATGCACCTCCGATCATACGTGAGAAAGATTCATCCGCACTCTACCGATAAGGACCTTTGGGTGCATTTTTTCCAAGATAGTTTATCCGGAACATAACTCGATTGGTTTTACCAATTAGAAAGGGCTGACGTCCACAATTGGGAAGACCTTGCCGCAACTTTCTATAAACAGTATCAGTACAATGCAGATTTGGCACCTACCCGTACATAACTTCAGAGTATGGCTATGCCTTCAAATGAGGGTTTCAAAGACTACGCACAAAAATGGAGGGATCTAGCTGGGAGAGTGCAACCCCCTCTGTCTGAAATGGAGTTGGTAGACATGTTCTTGTGTACTCTATCAGGCCCTTTCTTCAACCACTTGATTGGGAGTTCATCTGCTGGATTTATTGAGTTAATTTTAATCGGAGAAAGGGTAGAGGCTGGCATAAAAAGTGGAAAGATCCAAAAAGATTCATCTACCTCTACAGCTGTGAGAAAACCTTTCCCTGGAAAGAAGGAGGTATCTGCTGTTTATCCATAAAAGAACCAAGGGAGAGCTGAACTCCGACCAATGGTAGGGGCCGTTATGATCCCAAAACTGACATATGATCAACCAAGAAGTAACCAACCAAGGGTGGAAAGGCCAGTCCGATAATTCACTAGACTTAATATGACTCTAGCCTAAATTTTACCACATTTGCTGAAATCTAATCTGGCGACCTTAAAAGAAGCTCCAAAGAATCCCAACATGACATCCCCCATTATCACCCGAATGCCAGATGCGCATACCATTTCGAAAGCCCAGGGCACGACACCAACAACTGTTGGGCCTTAAAAAACAAGATTCAAGACCTCATAGATGCAAAAGAGATTGAGTTTGAGGTGCCAGAGAAACCAAATGTTATTTCCGCTCCTATGCCTAGACATAGTCACAACGCCAATGCTATCGAGGAAGATTTGTTTGTTGCTACAGTAGATGAACTCTTGACTCTGCTCCTGATCATCAAGTTGAATTTGTTGAAAGCTGGTATATTCCCAAGTTGTGACAAAGACTTCCATATTTGCTTATCCTCATCATTTGATTGCCCTCTGTTGAAGACAGGTATCCAACGACTAATTGACAACCAAGAAATTCTGTTTGAGAATGCTCCTATTTCACCCGTTCCGGTTAAAGAAGTTTCAATCATAACCATCTACGCCAATCCTTCGGGGGTCCCCAAAAGGCCCGTTAGGATTACATCAGCTCTAAAGACGACTCCACTCATAATTACAATGCCCGGGCCGGTCCCATACGAATCAGACAAGACAGTACCATGGAATTACGGTGGAGAAATCTACTACCATGGTGTCAAACAAGGTGGGTTGACCACCAAAGAAGAAAGCTCCGGAGAAGAAAGTTCCGACATTAGCAATATTGCCGGAACTAGCAAGATTACCCGTAGCGGTAGAATATTCTCTCCAGAGATTGCCCCCCCCCCCAAAGGCAGTTTTTGGACCCGTGGCCATTCCGAAGATTACCTCTATACCAATAATCATACCTGCAAGTGCACTTACCTGCAAAGACGACACAATCCCTGTTGTTGTCCCTACCAATACTTCTACTACTGAAAATCGAGGAAAAAGAATTCAAGAGGAGCCTGTCCGGACGAAGGCTCAACCATTAGCTATCCTCGAAACATCCAAGAAGGAAATGGAAGAGATCCTGAGGATAATAAAGAAGAGTGATTATGAAGTGGTTGAACAGTTGGGGCAAACTCCCTCAAAGATATCCATGCTAGCATTGCTGCTGTGCTCTGAGGCACATGCGAAAGCCCTGGTAAAATTTCTGAAGACAACCCATGTGCCACAAGAGACGTCTGATGACCAGTTCCAAGACTATGCGGTCAGTTTAACAACTGATAATGGCTTAGGCTTCTCTGATGCTGATTTGACACCCAGAGGAAGAAAACACAATGAGGCATTACATGTCTCTGTGGAGTGTAGAGGAACGACCCTGGCCCATGTCTTGGTAGACACGGGTTCATCTCTGAATGTCTTACCAAAGAAAGCCCTTGACAGATTGGATTGCAAAGGGATGATTTTAAAACCCAGTAACATAGTTGTGAGAGAATTTGATGGTTCGAAGAGGATGGTTCACGGGGAGGTGGACATCCCAATAAAGGTGGGAACTCAGATTTTCAATTCGACCTTCTATGTGATGGACATCCGTCCCTCTTACTCCTGTATGTTAGGGCGCCCCTGGATCCACAATGCTAGTGTCGTCACCTCCACACTACACCAAATGCTGAAATACCCGGTCCGAGGAAAGATCATAATTGTCCATGGAGAAGAGGAGTACATGATTAGTCATCTAAATTCCTTCCGATATGTGGAGTTGGATGGCGAGTTCATTGAAACCCCTTTCCAACATTTTGAAGAAGTCTCTCAAGAAGTAGCGGCAACCAAGGCGGTATCCTCGATTCCTAAGATCACAAGACCTCCACTTCGGATGTCATCTCTAAAGGACGCAAAGGCAGTAGTGGAGGAGGGTGGATGCACCATCTGGGGAGCTTCCAGACATCCCGTATAAATCAGACAAGTTTGGCTTGGGTTTTACTTCAACTGCTCATAAGAATGTGCGCCATGCCCGTGCTGGAGGGCCACCTTTGAAGATTAGTAACAGAGAGGTCAACACAGTGGAAGATGTTGAAGAAGATGGCAGCTTGGAAGATTGGATATTTCCTATTGTCAACGGAGGACTTCGCAACTGGGAAGCCAGAGACTTTGTCCCAATAACTTTCATCTCTCAGTAATTTATCTTTTACATTTCTGTTGGACTTGTAATATTCACAAACAATTCTCACTTTAAAAACCTTGTGTCTTACCCGAGGCACAATGGTCCATTTGTAAGGGTTTTTATTTCATCTTCATATGACATTCAATGAATCATGGACGCTTTTTCACATACAAACCTTTTGTGCTCATTGTCTTTCTTTTATATTTTTATTATTTAAAGATGGATATACCCTTACACACACCCACACTCACAAATGCAGGTATCCCTCCATTCCGGATCCCATGGGTAACGATACTGCTATAGCCTTCAGTGACTATAAAAATCTGATCTACCAAGCCGAATATGAAGGTGAGGAAGATTGTGAGGTGCCATGGGAATTGGCCAGACTACTACAACAAGAGGAAAGAGTTATTCAGCCTCATGAGGAGCTGTTGGATACAATCAATTTGGGTACCGAGGAAGATTAAAAGGAAATCAAAGTGGGTGCCAATTTAGAGTCGAGTGTCAAGGAGTGTCTAATTCAGCTATTGCATGATTATGTTGAGATCTTTTCCTGGTCATACGAAGACATGCCGGGACTCGATACAGACATCATGGTACATCGTCTACCCACAAGAGAAGACTGTCCACCAGTGAAACAAAAAGTCCGCCGCATGAGACCTGACATGTCAGAGAAGATCAAAGCGGAAGTTATGATACAGTTCAATGCTGGATTTCTGGCTGTCACTTCTTAACCTCAATGGGTAGCCAACATTGTTCCCATGCCTAAAAAGGACGGTAAAGTACGAATGTGTGTGGATTATAGGTATTTAAACAGGGATAGCCCTAAAGATGATTTTCCACTTCCCCACATCGACATCCTGGTTGATAATACAGCCCAACACAAAGTGTTTTCCTTCATGGACGGATTCTCAGGATATAACCAAATCAAAATGGCACCTGAGGACATGGAGAAAACTACATTTGTCACACAGTGGGGCACGTTCTGCTACAAAGTGATGCCATTCGGACTGAAGAATGCCGGGGCAACCTATCAACGTGCCATGGTAGCTTTGTTTCATGATATGATACATCATGAGATAGAGGTCTACGTAGATGACATGATAGCCCGATCACAAACTGAAGAGGAACACCTTGATCACTTGCAAAAGTTGTTTGTAAGGTTGAAGGAGTACAAGTTAAGATTGAATCCAAACAAGTGCACATTCGAAGTCCGGTCCGGTAAACTCTCAGGTTTCATTGTCCGCAACAAAGGCATCGAGGTTGATCCTGCCAAGGTCAAAGCGATACAATAAATTCCTGCTCCTCGTACTGAGAAGGAAGTCAGAGGATTCTTGGGACGCCTGAACTATATTGCCAGATTCATTTCTCACCTAACATCTACTTGTGAACCAATCTTCAAACTGTTGAAGAAAGATCAAGTAGTCAGATGGAATGATGAATGTCAGATTGCTTTTGACAAAATCAAAGAGTATTTACAAGAACCTCCTGTCTTGATGCCACCAGTCAAGGGAAGACCGCTGATCGTGTATCTGACTGTTTTAGAAAACTCAATGGGGTGTGTATTGAGGCAGCATGACGAGTCTGGCCAAAAAGAGCACGCTATTTACTACCTGAGCAAAAAGTTTACCGACTGTGAAACCAGATATTCACTGCTCGAGAAAACTTGCTGTGCTCTGGTATGGGCTGCTCGCCGGCTAAGACAGTATATGTTGACTCATACCACTTTGCTGATATCTAAGATGGATCCGATAAAGTACATATTTGAGAAGCCTGTTCTGTCTGGGAGGATAGCTAGATGGAAGATGATCCTAACAAAATATGATATACAGTACACTACCCAAAAGCTATAAAGGGAGGTGTGCTAGCTGATCATCTTGCTCATCAAGCTGTAGAAGATTATCAGTCCATGAAGTTTGAATTCCCGGATGAGGACATCATGACATTAGACAATTGTGAAGAAATCAGACCATATAATGGACCTGGACAAGGATCCCGATGGAGCCTGTTCTTTGATGGGGCATCCAATGCACTTGGTAATGGTATCGGCGCTGTACTCATATCTTCAGAAGGGTACCATACTCCCTTTATTGCCAGACTTTGCTTCAACTGTACGAACAACATGGCGGAATACGAAGCATGCATATTTGGTCTCAAGGCTTCCATAGACTTGGGAATCAAATCTTTAGTTGTATTTGGAGATTCAACTTTGGTCATCAGTTAGATCAAAGGATAATGGGACACTAAGCATCCAAACCTTATCCCTTACAAAGAACATGTTTTGACATTGTTACCACATTTCGAGCAGATTACCTTCGAGCATTTCCCGCGAGAAGAAAATCAGCTAGAAGAGTCTCTAGCCACAATGTCATCTATGTTTAAACTTAATTGGGATAATGAGGCTCCCCAGACCACCATTGAACGAATGGACAAACCAGCACACTATCACGAGATTAATACTGAAGAAGTAGTGGACCAGCCTTGGTTCCATGAAGTCAAAAGGTATCTCGAGGATCAAGAATATCCAGAAGGAGCTTCAATCAATGATAAAAAGTTCTTAATGAGATTCTCCGCTAAGTTCTTCCTAAGTAATGGCATCCTGTACAAACGTAATCATGATTCTATTCTGCTCCGTTGTATGGATAAGATTGAAGCTGAAAAGATCATGGCTGAATTACATGAAGGTACCTTTGGCACTCACTCTAGTGGGCATACGATGGAGAAGAAAATTCTACGGGTAGGCTACTATTGGTCTACCATGGAAGAAGACTGCTATCAACACTCCCAGACCTGTCATAAGTGTCAAATCTATGCAGACAAGGTGCACGTGCCTCCGGTTCCTCTAAATGTCTTTACAACTCCTTGGCCCTTCGCTATGTGGGGAATCAATATGATTAGGGAGATCAAGCCTACAGCCTCCAATGGACACCACTTCATTCTAGTGGCCATTGACTATTTCACAAAGTGGGTCAAAGCAGCTTCCTTCGCATCCGTTGCTAAGAATGTTGTTGCCCGCTTCATCAAGCAGAATCTTATTTGCCGATACGGTATCCCAGAAAGGATCATCACTGATAACAGTATGAACCTTAACAATATTATGATCACCTCCTTGTGTGAGCAGTTCAAGATTCAACATCACAATTCATCCCCCTATCGGCCAAAGATGAATGGTGCAGTCGGAGCTGCTAATAAAAACATTAAAAAGATCATACAGAAAATGACCGTCACCTACAAGGACTGGCATGAAATGCTACCGTTTTCTCTCCACGGGTACCGTACCATGGCTCGCACATCAACTGGGGCAACACCCTATTCTTTAGTTTATGGCATGGAGGTTGTCTTGCCTATTAAGGTTCAAATCCCCTCTTTGAGAATTATGAAAGATGCAGGTTTGAGTAAAGACGATTGGATCCAGACCCAGCTTGATCAACTAAACTTAATTGATGAAAAGAGGCTTACTGCTGTTTGCCATGGTCAGATGTATCAAAAACGGATGATCAAGGCCTTCAACAAGAAAGTCAGACGCCAAGTATATCAAGTTGGAGATCTAGTGATCAAGCGCATTATCTTGCCACAAAGTGATCCAAGGGGCAAATGGACTCCTACCTATGAAGGACCATTTGTAATCAAGAACATCTTCTCCGATGGGGCAATGATCTTAACCACCATGGACAATGACAATTTGCCACACCCTACAAACACTGACATAATCAATAGATACTACGCATAAGAGACTCTCTAGGTTGACACACCTAGGCAAAACAAGGGCATCCCGACGAACCAAAAGGTTTGGGGAAAAATTAGGGATAAAATAAAAAAAATCTGTACACCCAGCAAGTTGAAAACCCGAAAGGGCGACTTGGGCAAAAAACGGTTTCCCGGTGGATTGAAAACCCGAAAGGGCGGTCTAGGCAAAAGTTAGGGAATTAAAGCGTATGACTATGTCTCGTCGGATCACTTTGAGGACAATCTCTTTAGTAACAAACTCGGAACTTCTGATCAATTCAATCATCTTCGGACGAAGCAACAAATAGACAAGATATTCG
This sequence comes from Vicia faba, assembly GCA_948472305.1. Classification (NCBI taxonomy): domain Eukaryota; kingdom Viridiplantae; phylum Streptophyta; class Magnoliopsida; order Fabales; family Fabaceae; genus Vicia; species Vicia faba. The sequence continues at coordinate 140,093,067 of OX451735.1, forward strand.
GAGATACGGAGGCTATAGAAGAATGGGAACCCCATGGGATTATCACACATAGCTATCTTTCTTTGTATAAATTTTTCTTATTTTCATGACACCATCCTCTTACTAGGATGTCTGTCTCTTTTGTACAAAATACTTATTCAAAGTGAATACAAATATATCTCTTTAAAGTACAGAAAACTATTTGTCCTTTTCTTTTACACTTGAGTTTTATTTGCAAAAACGTCCAATGATTCATTAATGAACATATCCATTTGAACATAATTACTGTTTACAAATAAACAAAATGGAAAAGAACAATTACTGACAGGTGGAAAGAATAGGAAAATGTCTTTAGGCTATTCCATGAGCAATCCCTACAGTATGTCATTAAGATCCCCAACGGAGCTGAAACTTCAAACTATTAATCCCCGGTGGAAACCATCCAGTTTCTCCAAGTTCCCCAGCAAGTTGTCTTGAAGCCTGAAAATCAACCCGATAACGGCTAACTTCTGTTTCTCCCTAACCTAAGATGATTCCCCAGTAGAGTGGCAGACGATCGAAACTCCTGAACTTTTTCCCAAACAGGAATAAGCTTTTTCCCTACAGAGTTTTCATTTGCTCCCCGACAGAATGAAGATTCCCATTTTTAAATTCCCAGCAGAAGTCATTAAAATTCTCTGGATTCCCCAAACATATTACTCAAGCAGTATACGGCATTGCTCACAACAGAATTTTTATCAATTACTCCAACTTCAAGACACGAAAAATCCACATATCCTCAGCAGCGGTCAAGGATTGATTTTCCTCAGTGAATCAGCTTACACGCGCATACATTACATCCACATATCATAAACATTGATAAAACACATATATTGCATCATACACTTCATGCAACATAACTTTGTGTTTCAGCTAACATTTTACCCTTTTCAGGATAAGATTAACAAGCTACCATTAACAATATGCAATCATGATACATTTCAGATATGCTCCAGACGTGGAAGCCATTTTGTTACTTATTCAAATTAAGCTTTCAGATACAGTACATATACGCTCCAGACATGATTTCCATTCTGTTACTTATTCAGACTTCAACATTCAGATACAGTTCAGATACGCTCCAGACACGGAAGCCATTTTGTTGCTCATTCAGATTCATTTTTCAGATACAGTACAAATATGCTCCAGACACGGAAGCCATTCTGTTGCTCATTCAGATTCATCTTTCAGATACAGTACATATACGCTCAAGACACGGATGCCATCCTGTTACTTATTCAGATTCATCTTTCAGATACAGTTCAGATACGCTCTAGACACGGTTGCCATTCTATTACTCATTCAGATTCAACATTCATGATATAGTACAGATACACTCCAGACACGGTTGCCATTCTGTTACTCATTCAGATTTCCGAAGTTCAGATACGCTCCAGACACGGATGCCATTCTGATATTTATTCAGATTTCAGGATTAGATACAGCTCAGCTACGTTCCAGACGCGGACACCATTCTGATACTTATTATTTTGACTTACAACTTACAATTCAATAAAAATTCTTGGATGGCATCTACAAGCCCACCTCCAACAAGATTCTATCACTTCTCTAAATGGCATCTTTAAGCCCATTCCCTCAACTACACTTTGTCGAGTTCAAATTTATGGGCACTCTAGTGTCCAATCATCTTTTACCTTTGAGTCACGAATGGCATAGCTCGCCAATCTAACTCTTCAGGTTCAAGAAGATTGAACAGGGGCAGCTATTGTACCAAAAAATTTGCCCTCTCATTTATCAAGACTTTTCTCACAAGAGTTCTTTGACTCAAGACAAGATTAGGGTTTGGTCAGCTCATGACATCTCACCTTGCACTAATAACCCAAAATTAGGGTTTGAGTTTGCACAAGGAATTTTGGACCACCAATGCTTCATGTGAATTTCATACATCATTTTGGACCCCTAAGATTGCTCATGATAAGTTTCAAGCCTTGAACCACATTTTTGATCAGTCAATTGGACAGTTAACCTAAAAATTAGCTGTATTGGGGAAAAAGTCAACCATGGCCAATTTACAGTAAAACTTCATAATTTTTGATCCATATCAACATTTTAGACTCATATGTACCATTTGATCAAGTTTGGATCACAACTCCTCAAGAAATTTGATCAAATCATCTAAAGGGCAAAATGGTCAAAATTAGGGTTTTGATTGAGAAAGGGCAATTTCTGATTTTTCAACCTAGCCAATGACCAATTGAGTTCAAGCATGATTTCAAGGACTGTTGGGAAGGGTTATGGTAGAAGGTGGTGGTGCGAGAGGTCAGGGAATACTACTCATTGAGCTTAAAAGTCATTATGCAAGTTTGGAATTAAACGAAAATTCCACCGAGCAAGACAGGGTAGTAAAAGCCAGAACTTATCTTATGATACTATTTGGTACCTTTTTATTTCCCGAAAGTACGGGAAATAGTGTAAATTTTATGTATTTACATTTACTTAGAGATTTTGAAAAAACAAGAAAGTATAGTTGGGGTTCTGCAGTTTTAGCCCACCTATACAGTTCCTTGTGCAAAAATGCAGTCAAGGAAAAATGTACATTTTATGGGTGCGCTTTTTTACTACAAGCCTGGGGTTGGTGGAGGATGGAGTCCTTAAACCCCTTCAACAACAACACTTTCGTTTTCCCGTACGCAACAAAGTAAGTCATCAAGTTATATCATTTATTACTATTCATCTCTTCACCAAATATATGCTAAAAATAAAATGTTTTTCATTTCCTTTAGGTATTGCGTGAGGGGTATGGATTACGGCAAGAATCCAAGGTTCAATGTCGCACTATACCATAATCTGTTGGATCACTTAGGCCCGGATGATGTACGTCGTACCTTTAAACTTTTCTTTATTTAAATTATTTATATATTACGTTTTCGTTAACCTGATTTAAATTTTATCGCAATTCGTATGGAGACCATATTTGGGTTTGGGACATGATCCAAACCCGAAGGATGCAAAAATTTGGACCGCGAAGACTGCAATCATTCGGTTCAACGTTGTGGAGATGCACCACATCGACCGTGTGAAGATGCAATTCGGAATGCATCAAGAGATACCAAGTGATCCAACTTGTTTGTCCCCATGGGATCTCAAAAGGGTCGACGCCCAGTGGGGTCTTACCAACTGGAAAGACTTTGCTCCGGAATGGTGTAAGATGTGGCAGAGGCGTCACCGATATGTCTTGCAATTCCCAGTTTTCCTTAATCATGGTAATATGCGACACATGAATCAATATTTATCTTGGTACAGGTCGGTTAGTAACCCTGAAATGCACGTGTCTCATCCAAGGTACTTGGTTGACCCACGCGCACAATGGGCACAACCCTCATTTCCCCAACAACAAACCCAAAACCCATCAACCTCCCACCAACCCCCCAGAAGAAACAGAACCATAAACACCCAACCACAGTCCCCACCACAACACAATTACACTTAAATGCCCTACAACCAACCACAATCACCACCTCACTACCAATACCCCCATATGCCTCACACCCAACCACAATACCAATCACAATACCAACACACCCGCATACCCCACACACAATTTTAGTCTTCCGTATATCACAATATGCCCCCCTCAACATCCAGCCTTAGCCCTGATCTGGGAATGTCGGAAGATTACGAACAAACCGACCTAGCCTACCATCAACCACAATATCACCAAACCACCCAACATCCTCAATACCAAACACCCCAAGATCCATTTCCTTTCTACCCACCGTACTCAGACGATCAATGCTACAGACCCACCATGGAACCCCATCCACCGCCAACACGACCAAACTTTGAGGGTATGGGTAACCGACTGTACCAAAGTGGATCTTCTAGATATGGAGATCTGACTGATTTTATGGATCCGGAACGCATTGACTTCGCTGGGCCATCGACCCTGCCACAGTAGGAAATGCGACGACACCTAGCACGGGAAAGGCGAGGACGGGGATGCGGAACCGGGGGTCATTACCGGGTTCCGAGGGATCACTGATTTATCTGTTTTTTTTCTGTTTTTTTTCCTGTTTTTTTAATCTGTTTTTTTATCTGTTTTTTTAATGTAATACATTTGGATGTAATTATTATATTTTTAATAAAAAGTCAATTTTGTTGATCCTGTATCCAATACGCAACACACCGGACCAAAAAAAAACAAAATTTGCCCTAGAATTACACATAGGCGCCATCTCACTTGGCTTAGGGCATGCCCTAAGCACATAGGCGCCAAGTGAGATGGAGCCTCCCCTTAAATAATAGGTGTAGGAGCCAAGTGAGATGGCTCCTCCTTTGAGGATTCATCTGAAACATGGTTATTTGCGTAATTTTTTCCGAAACGCGGTTATTTGCGATTTTTTTTAATACATGGTTATTCAAAAAAAATTTCTAGAAAACCCTAATTCAAGACAAAATCAAGCATGAAAACAACACACTTGCATACAAGCACCCCTAGGGTTATTCCACTTGGTTGCCTTATAAAAAAATGGCCATATTACGCATGTGAGGTATCTTAGCAAAAACAAGCAAATACAAGATCATAGTCCCTCGATGATGCTATCTAAGTTGCCTTTCAAATGATCTTAGTCCCTCAAAAATAATGATAAGATACCTTGCAACATTGCTAATCATGGTTATACGATGACCCACACCCGTCCCATTTACATCCAAAGATAGGGTTGCTTACCAAATCAATGGTAAAATAACAATGTCAAAGGAAAAGAAAATGAACAAGAAAGACTTTTGAGTTGGTAGAATGCTCCTAATTACTTGCTCAATTTCAAACAAACATCCTTGCTATTTTCAAAACAAACGCCTACACTTTCAAAACATTTTACAAAAACTTGAAAACATTTTCAAAAGATTAATATCTTTGTATACATTCTTACGAACGAGAATCATTACAAAGATTGACTAAACAATAGCCTCTTTATAAAATACTTTCAAAAACCACACAAAGCACAATTTCAAACAAAAGCAAGTGATCTAGCAAGTAACTAGGAGCCCATGGAAAACCATGGATGAAAAGGGTGCTAATACCTTCCCTTTTCATAATCTACCCCCCGAACTCAAGAAATAATCTCAAAGGTCTTTCCAGTGCTTTTTCACCTTTCCTTTTGGATAAAAGAAAAGTCGGTGGCGACTCTTGCTAACCGCAACATTTGCAATCAAACACAAAACCCTCAAGTCAGTTCTCTTACTGTATCACAGAACTTGCGACTCTGCTGGGGAAAATTCTAAAAGTGGGGTTACCTTAGGGATAAATCACATTTATTTGCTTACATTGTTTAACTTGTTTGCTTTACATTATGGTTCTTTATTTGGGTTTGAATCCTCTACCCGAGTTTGGGATACATTATAGGTAAGTAGAAATACGTTGTGGAAACTGTGCGGGGTATACCGACATGGTCTAAGAAATAGCTATGTTAGTACGACATATTTATGGGTACCGATAGTCTTTGAGTTAATCAAAGAGAATACGGGGCCACTGAGTGATGTCATGAAGCACTAATGAAATTTTAGAACCTTTACTTGACCAACTTGGCCTTTAGGATGTAGTGAGATGACCGACTTTGGTGCAGTCCAAAGTTGGTAGATACTCGATACTACACTCATTGAGGTTAGGAGTAAAGTTGCATCAGAATCTATCTAAGAAGATCCGAACCTTTCATTTCAAAGATAGAGGCGTGCAGTTCACACTATTAAACATCTGTCATCCTCTCACAAGCTACCTTCTAAGGCTGAACACACGTTCAAATTTTGAAGGGTCTAAGGCTCTGATTGGATGCATTGAGACATGCGCCATCAGTAACTGTTTATTATCTCCATGCAATCCCCTATTTTCAGGTTTCATAATTGTAGTGTAATCATCAATTTGTTTTCTCTTTCTTACTGATTAAGTTTTCAAAATTTATTATAAATACATAATCACTATTTCATTCATTCTTCTCGCTTCTATTGCTCTCTCTAGCTTTCGTTTTGCAAAAACCCTTTTCTCAGAAATCTCAAAATAAACAGTGTGAAGAATGGCATCTTCCTCAAGCATCAAAAATCTTCAAAGTTATCTTGGTTCTTCTTCAACATCTGAATAGTACGAAGAACCAATAAGAACCTTGCTCACTCCAGTCGATTCTCTTGAAGTTCTTTGTGAGCTTATCATCGATTTTGAGAGCTTGAAGGAGAATGGCTTTGACTTTTCTGAAGATGTAACTAATCAAGGATGGAACAAGTACTTTGATCGTTGTTGTACCCCAAAATTTTCCCTCTCATTTCTCAAGTAATCTCTCACAAGATCTCCCTTGATTTAAGACTGCACAAGGCTTGATCAGCTCAAGCTACCTCCTCAAGCACTGATGACTGGAAATTAGGGTTTGAGATTGCACAAGGATAAATGGACTTTTAATGCCTCATATGACTTTCATGGATCATTTTGGACCCTCAAGGTTGCTCATGTCAAGTTTCAAGTCTTGGATCACATTTTTGCTCAGTCAATTGATCAGTTGACCTAAAAATCAGTTGTATTAGGGAAAAAGTCAACTGTGGTCAATTTACAGTGAAACTTCATAATTTTTGATCCATATCAACATCATGAACTAATATATGTCATTTGATCAAGTTTGGACCATAATTCCATAAGAAATTTGATCAGATCATCAAAAGGGCAAAATGGTCAAAATTAGGGTTTTGACTGAGAAGGTGCAATTTCTGATTTTTGACTTAGCAATTTATTGATTGGTTTAAGAAATGATCTCAAGGATTCAAATACATAATTTTGACCTAATTTCATGTGTGATACGGTGGCCGAACCGACTGTTTTTACTGGTTTGTGTTTTGCGTTTTTTTATTCGTAAAATGTCGCGGTAAGCAAGAGTCGCCACCGACTTTTATTTCATCCAACCGGAAAGGAAAAAAGTACAAAAAAATCCTTTTTCGAGATTTTGAGTACGGGGGGTAGATTATAAAAAGGGAAGGTGTTAGAACCCTTTCTATCCATGGTTTTCCATGGGCTCTTAGGTACTTGCTCACTTTTAAAATGCTTGTGTTTGTGTGCTTGTTTTTGAAATTTTTTTTACTTCTTGATAACCCTTGTATCATTCCTCAAAGGTGTGATGAAGTTATTTTGAACATTTGCTTGAAAAGTGTAAGTGTGAAAAGTTTTGATTTGAGCAAGTACCTACTAGCATCTACCTACTCGAAAAAAGATCGTTTCTATTCTTGTTTCCTTTAGACAGCAGTATCCTACTATTGAGAAATAGGTAGCACCGTCGTTGGAATTTGTAAGGGTCAATTAGAAAGGGACGTACGGTCACTAAATCAATATTAGGAAACCTTAGTAGCAACCCTAGAGTCTTAAGATCTTTTCGAGGCAACATTTGAACGGGACAATTTGATCTCTTTAGACGGGAGGGTAACCACTAAGACACCCTATGCTCAATGATCGTTTACCAAAGGAAACCGAAGTGAGAGTATACCCTAAGAGTGAATATGTGCGAGTGATTTATTTTCAGTTTATTATCTTCGCACATTAGGGTTTTCTAACCATTTTAATTTTGTCATGCATTCTTGCCATACAATCCTAAACATACATCTAATAGTTAAGAGTTTTGCGGAAAGTAAAAGTGGAAAAATAACCTACGCTTATTACATGGCTTTGACTGTTACATAATTGTTGTTGACAGTAAATAAAGTTGCGGAAATTTAAAAACCCTAATTAAAACTATTGCATCCTCAAAACAGTTACAAAAATAATAAAAGAATTAAATGCGCGCGATAAGTTAAATGCGAGGCGATTAGGGTTTTGACCCTTTGACTAATCCTACTTGCGATTGATTAAAGAAAAAAAAGTTTTTTTGTCATGTTTTGTTATTTGAGAAAATAATGAATAATTAAATTGAAAAGAAAATCCTAAGTTCTAATTAATGTTAATTTAGGAAAATAAATAAATCAATGAAAAGCAATTAATTCTAAATAACCTATTTTTTGTATTTTTATTTTATTTGAAAAAAGAAAACAATTAAATGAAGAATTAAACCTAATTTTTCTAGTTGATTTTAATTGTAAAAATAAGTTAAAGTTACCCTAAATTTAATTAAGCTAATTAATTAAAAATTAAATTTGATAATAAAAAAAAAACTAATTCTAAATTTGTGAATTCTTGATTTTGTGATTTTATGAAAACAATTGATTTTTAAAAATAAAATAAATAAATAAATTGAAAAGAAATAAAGAAAATAAAAAGAGAAAGAGTGAAAATTGGGCCTGTTGTCTTGCTGAAAGAGGGGGTGAGCATCTGAATTTTTTTGGCCCAACAAGCTAAGCCCAGGTTGACCATGCTTGATCCTGTGCAATATTAACCTGAGGTGCGTCATGGTCCTTCAGGATGGAAGCGTCAGATCTGGGTAAGAGCGTATCAAATGGCTGGAGGTTGAGGTTGTATGGAAGGCGCTTGAGGTTGTGAGGCACTGGATCTGCTGATAGAAAGGAAAATAAAGAAAACGCTGGGACCTGGGATCGAACCTAGGTCCTAACGCTTAAATCCAATGCCACGCTGCCAGCTGAGCTATGATTGTTAGTTGTAATTACAATAATAATAAAACATAATATAAGAAAAACAAAAGAGCAGATTCCAAAGCGCGCGAGATTCAAACAGACGAATGGCTGGCTGACACGCATCTTCTTCTTCCCTTCTCCGTCGTTTTAGACGAAGGGACTTTTACCTACAGACATCCACTGTAGGTATAACCCTGCATATTTCAAAAATGCTGTACGCACAAGATAAATGAAAGATAATAGTACCAATCAACTCGTCTCATCCTCACGAGCAACATGGTACCTGATTCAAGGCCCAATTGTTCCTGTACAAAAAGACCCTAAAAATAACACAAAAACCCTAGCAATGGAAAAATCGTGTACATGAATAAAAAACGCAATTAAATGACATGGTTAGCTTACAAACATGATCACAAACACGAATATAACAATCAAAAGTTCTAATGATGCAAGAATTATGATAATCTAATTGGAAAATTATGTCAAACTGTATGAGGTGTAGTGCATGTTTCTGGATGTTTCAGGCCTTGCAAATGATTGGGACAGCTTCCTGGGACGTCCAGCAATGGATTGGGATAGCTAGGATGGCTTGAGATGGCCTGTGGAGTGAAAACCAGTTCACACTTTTCCTTTGAATTTTGTGACTTTGCTCTGCCTTTTTCCATGATTCTAACCCCTGTATTTTGATCTGGAATTGTTCACTATATAACCTAGAGTGAATTAGGTTAACAAAATTGGACTAAATCTTTGCATTTATCCAAGATTTGATTTGATTTGTAAGCCATATGATATGTTGCTATTTTGATCCAAATCATGTCTTTCTTGTACCAATTGACCTTGATTCGATTTGATATTGTTAACTCAGCATATCTTGATTTCCAATTTGTCAAAAAAACAAATCAAATCATATCTTTGTTAAATTTCATCATTTCTTTGATTTAATTCACTTTTTAATTAATGAAAAATCAAAATAAATTGAAAAATGAAGCACATAATGGGTGAGTGAACATTTGAGTCGTGGACCACATTATAATTGAGGTGCAAGCATATAAAGTTGTGCCCATTTAGCAAAAAATGCAAATTTGAGCACATTTGACTTTTGGCAATTTTGCAAAAATGGTCAACTTAGCCAATGCATAACTCTATCAATTTTGACTCTAGAGAGGTGTTCTTGGAATTTTTATAAATCTTAGGATGTCCTCTAAACAACCCTTTTTGTCTCATCTCAATTGAGTCTTCCATGTTCATGTATCAAGCTTTGACCCAAAAGGTGTTTTTGTTGACTTTTCAAAAGGACCTATAATGTCAAAATTCATATCTTTTTATGAGTGCATATTCTGGACTTGGGAGCTGAAGATTAATTGTAGGGAATTTCATCCTATTCAAAATGAGCTTTGGATGGGTCATTTATGATAAGGTATGAGAAAGTTATGCTTGGTCAAAATTGAGTTGACTTTTCCAATCAAACCCTAATTTAGCAACTTTTAGGTTTTGATGAATTGTGAGCAATCCTTGAGGAATCATGATCAACCCTTGATCAAATGATGGATAACACTTCAAAATGATGATGTTGACCAAAAATATTGAAGTTTGACTGTATGTGGGCCACAATTGACTTTTGACCTAGTATAGTTGATTTTCAGGCATTTGAGCAATTGACTGAGCAAACTTCTTCTGCAAGGCTTGAAACTTGACATGGATGATCTTGAGAACATATTAGGACAATGGTGAGCATTTGAGTCCTTTGTGGTTCACACATCTTGATGAAGATGGAAACCCTAATTTGAGGTATACTGCCTTAGGAGAGAGTTTGTCTAGTCAATTCTTGAACTTCCTTGAGCAATTTGGGGACCTCACTTGCCATGTGTTGAGAAATATGGGAGGGAAAATTTTGGGGTACAACAGCATGGCTCAAAACATCTCTCAAGATCAATTGATTGACAGTTGATTTTCAGTCATATGATGAAAAGTCAACTGTACAACTGAAAATTCAAACTTTGACTTTGATCAAAATCAAGTATCAAAGATCACAATTCATCAAAACATGTCAAAATATGAAACTTGTTCATCAAGAAATCAAAAAGTCAAGATTTCATTTTTGGAAGTCAAAATTTCTAAACTTAGAATTTTTTCTAAGTGTTGGAAAATTCATATTTTTTTATAACTTTGAGCCAAATTTTCACCATGATGCAAGATGATTCAAAGTAAACTTCCAACATGAAAGTTGTATATGTCAATGAGATATAAAACATTGTAGAACACAACTTCTCCTAGAAATGCATGGATTTCAAGTTTTGATTTTGTGAGTACATGTTCATGAAACTTGGAAACTTAGTGAAGTTTTGCCCTAGTTTAGGCAGGATTTTGACCTAACTTCATGGCAATTTTTCACATAGTTCCAAGATGAATTTTAAAAAATGTCCAACATAGAGGTTGTAGGGGATGTTACAAGATTTCTAAAATGTCAAAGTACTCGTTAAGATCATACTTGAGCAAGGAGAACCGAAGGCAAGAAGTTAGGGTTTCATTCTTGAATTACAAGTCATTTCTTGATGAACACATAATTGAATTTCAATGTTAGGCTCCATAATATTGCTTTGCAGACCTTTTATATTGTGTATCTATCCATCATTAATGGATTACACAAACTTTTGAGCTATAATCCAAGTGGTTTAAGCTTTATCCAATTCACATTGCCATTTTGGGAAGAAAGTGAAGAATGCCATTCTTGAAAAGCAAGCTTTATGCACAAAGTCAATTCTTGAGCCTCTAACTTGTTCCCCATGATCACACTCCATCTACAAAGTCAGAAGCAAGTGTGTTTAAAGCATAACCACTCTATCTTAGCAAGTACACAAGGCATTGAAACTTGGATTTCTAAAAAATCACATGTTATGTTTAAACTTGTGATTTTGAATTCTGATCAACAACAAGCTTCCAAACATGTTGCTTATAAATATAAGCACTATTTGTGAGCTAGGACACGAGCATTCAGACCCTGAAACACTCCCAAACTCCCTCAAATTAGAAATTGCCCAAAAAACTCAATTGTTGCACAGTTTTTGACCTTGAACTCCAAACTCATATTTCCCTCATGCGTTCTTTGGCCTTTTAGTTCCTAAATGTTCCTTACATCAAATAAAACTCATCCCTGTCCCTGTTACACGATTGTAACTCCATTTCAATCATCCTCCATAACCAAAATCAGAGCACTGCACATTGACTTCTCCAAGCCATTTCATCAACTCTCAACCCAAGCTAAGCATTCCATTAACTTCCTAGAAACTCAAGGAAGCTAACCTGACCATTGAAGCACCTTGAATCAAGCTCAAAATCATTTCACGATTTCCAGTTTTGAGGTATATTTTTTGAACTTCTATCTTCTCATTTAGGCATTGTTAGGCTTGCATTTGTGAAGATAAAATGTAGACATCATTTCCCTGAAACTATACATGTCTGTTGTACCCCAAAATTTTCCCTCTCATTTATCAAGACTTTTCTCACAAGACTTCTTTGACTCAAGACAAGATTAGGGTTTGGTCAGCTCAAGACATCTCACCTTGCACTGATAACCCAAAATTAGGGTTTGAGTTTGCACAAGGATTTTTGGACCACCAACGCTTCATGTGACTTTTATACATCATTTTGGACCCCTAAGATTGCTCATGATAAGTTTCAAGCCTTGAACCAAATTTTTGATCAGTCAATTGGACAGTTGACCTAAAAATTAGTTGTATTGGGGAAAAATTCAACCATGGCCAATTTATAGTCAAACTTCATAATTTTTTATCCTCATCAACCATGGCCATTTGATCAAGTTTGGATCACAACTCCTCAAGAAATTTGATCAAATCATCAAAAGGGCAAAATGGTCAAAATTAGGGTTTTGACTGAGAAAGGGCAATTTCTGATTTTTCAACCTAGCCAATGACCAATTGAGTTCAAGCATGATTTAAAGGATTCAATGGCATCATCTTGACTCAATTACATGGTTCAAAACATCTCAAGTTCATTGGATTGACAAATGAAATTTGCAGTCAACTGATCAAAAGTCAAGTATACACTGAAAAGTCAAACTTTGGGTTTTTGGTCAAAATCAAGGACCAAGGGTCATAATTCATCAAAACATTCCCAAATGTGAAACTTGTTCACCAATAAAACCAAATTTGAAAATTAGGGTTTTAATTTGAAAATTTTCATAACTTAGAAATTTTCTAAGTATAAAAATTTTCTTATTTTTTCTCAACTTTACACCACTTTTTCACCATGATGCATTTTGATTCAAGGAAAGTCCTCAACATGAAAGTTGTAGACCTCCTTGAAATCTACAATTTTTCTTCACAAACATTTCCCTAAATATGCTTGGATCTCAAGTTATAAATTTGTGAATACATGGTCATGAACTTCTTAACTTAGTGAAATTTTGCCCTAATTTAGGCAGGTTTTGGACCCAACTTCATGGCAAGTTTTCATCTAGTTCCAAGAGGTATCTCAAAATTCATTTCAAATATTCATTATATAGCATATTTCAAGCTTTCCAAAATGTCCAAGAACTCTCCAAGATCATTTTTGAGTAGGGAGAATCGAAGAGAGGAAATTGACATTTTCTCACTTTTTGTTCAAGCAATTTCATGAAGAACCAAGTTGCAAATCAATCCTATGCTGGCTATTTCATGCTTTACAGGTCCTAAAATTTCTACACACTCCTTAATTAAATGCTTACTCAGTTAACAAAGCCTCTATCCATGCTTTTGAACTTTTACACAACTTGTAATTCCATTTTTGGCCAAAAGGTTCCATTGCCATTTTCATAAAGGGAAACTTTTGCAAACTTTCTGATCTTGAGCATTGGACCTGTCCCCTTAATACAAGTAAGTACCATAGATCAAAGCCAACTTGTAAGGAAGAAATACCAACCCTAAGCAAGCTGGTACAAGCATGCGAGTTTTGTCTTGTCACTTTGCTTCAAGTACAAGAAAAGTTGCAAAAAGGATAGGGCTTGTACATCTGATAGAGAGCTGACTTAAAACCATTTATATACTAATATGCAAACAATATACAACACATAGAACACGAAGCAAAGGCCTGAAACACTGAGAGCAAGCAAAGCACCAAAAAAATTGCCCAAACATACAGTTTCTGCATATACACATCCAACATCCATTTGGCTCGTGCGTTTTGTGTTTAGATCATTCAAAAATCTTACATTCTTGATACCTAGTTAATCTAAACCATCATCCCTGTTCTGTAACCTCTGTTTCATTATTTTCCATTGTTAATTTTGATGCTTGCAGTTGGACTTGGTCAGGAAGTTCTAGCCACTTTCAGAGCAAGGTAGGGGTTGGAATAGATTCAGGGAAGCTCAAGGAAGCTCAAACAATCATTAGGCCTCCATCAAAGTCCCTGCATTTCCATACACGATTCCAGCTGAAGGAGGTAATTTTTTAAACTCTATCTCCTTGTACAGGCAACCTCAGGCCATGATCTATGAATAAAAAGTGTAGTTCTCATCCTAACGAAGCTATACATATCATTATCTTGCATTTATATTACTTGTGCTAAGAGAATTTGGAAGTTGAAATCTCTGAAAATTTTAGGTTAAAAATTAGGGATTTTAAAATTCTCTTTGATCTTTGATAGTTATATTACATAATTTATATGGTTGGAATCGTGAGTTCAAATACTACATTTTTCATGTTATAAGCTTTCATTTTTATGCAAGCATGAGGAAGTTACAGGTTGAACTGGCCAAGGCGCGAGGAAGAGGAAGACAGGATAGGGACGAAGCTGTTTGGGCTTTTTGCTTCCTGGGCTTTTTGTTTTTGCTAGCACTACCACTGTTTTGCTATCTCACCCCCTGCTAACTCTTTCATATTTTATTTTTTTCATTTTTATATTTAATATTTTAAATTATTCACTTTAATTATAAAAAACCCTAAAAAATAATTTAATCATTTTTACACTTTTATTTTATTTTTTTAATTATTTCTCACATAAAAAATTAATTTATTTTGATAGGATTTAATTTATTTTCTTAATAAACTCATAAATATAATTAAATATACTTAATATTTTTATTTTACATTTCATACTTACAAATACCTATTTTTTGCATATATTTATTTTTAATATTTATATACAATATTATTTATTATTTTCATACAAAAAATTCACAAAGTAATAATATAGAAACATTATTTTCTTTTAAATGAAAATTAGGGTTTAATCCCTTTCAAAAGAATTAAATATTTTTCCTTATATTTTTTAGGTTTAAATTCAATATTCTTTTACACAAAAGCAAGACATAAAACATTATTTCTTTACATATACATTGCATTACATTTTAAATATTTATTATATTTATCTTAATTCGCACAAGTTCGATTTGGTTGTAATAATATATTTAGCTTTATATTTGTGTAAATCCTCATTCAAACTTGTATTCCCCCCTCCCATAAAATTTTTGTAATAGCTTAGTATATTTACATTACGTAATTTATTTCTTTCATATGCCATGATTAGTAATTAGGGTTTGTATGACAAGAACGAAAAAAAACAAATAGAAAACCCTAAATGCAAGATCAAAAGTATGAAAATGATACACTTTGCACACAAGCACCCTTAGGATTTCTCCCACTTGGTTGCCTAAAATAATATGGCCATGTTACGCATGCGAAGTATCTTGGCAAAACAAAACAAATATAAGATCATAGTCCCTCGATGATGTTAGAATATAGTTTGATTCTACAACCCTCAGTTAGAGTTTTGATGATAACAAAATACAAGATTAAATGAATTATGAGAATTATATAAGACATAGATGCTACCTAAAAATATGTTGTGTATTTACAGGAAACTCTGATGGAATCAACATCAGAACATCAGAAGATATATCAACATCAGCATCAAAAGATCAATACATGTGCTTACGCTGAAGTCTGATGAACAGAATCTCCGCTTACCATACTCTGATTCTGATCAAGATCCTAACAATGTCATCAGCACTCAAAAGCAATAAGAATAAGCTAAAGCCAACACACTCTGATCTTAATCAAGCAGAACATTATGAAGTGTCAACGGTACTGCATTCAAGGCAGATTAATTACCAACGGCTTTATTCCAAGACAAAGATCTTCTCAAAATGGAAAGAACGTAATGAGCATTGAAATGGAATTATTGGCATCAACGTATCTTTTCCAAGAAGTATTTAAACAAATCAGTGAGAAAGGAATTGGCTAATGACCTACAAAACTCTATACGCCTAAAGTCAATCATCTTCACTCATATAGTTTGCTAAAGCTCTCAAATTGCTTACTCTATAGTTCTAGCAATCTAGTTTCACATAAGCTTCATATTGTGTATTATCACAGTTGTGATATATAGTTTTTGTAGAAAACATCAAACACACATAATTGTTCATTTATCTGTAAGAAAGAATTTCCTTGAGAAACCAGTCTGTGGTTTAGACTCAAGAAGGCTTTAGCAGTTGTTAAAGCAGTTTTGTATGCAGTTGAATATAGTGGATTAAGACCTCGTTGGAGAGAGGCGAAATCGCCTTGACGGGTGGACTGAAGTAGTTTGAGATCAAACAAACCAGGATAAAAATAACGTGTTGTCTGCATTTGATTTCAAGTTTTAACAATTCAACCCCCCTTCTTGTGTTTTTCACATCTTTAGATGACGCTATTCAAAAGTTGCCTAAACAAAATGATCTTGGTCCCTAAAAAATGCTAAGATACTTTGCAAATATTGCTAATCATGGTTATACGATGACCCACGCCCATCCCGTTTACATCCAAAGATAGGGTTGCTTACCAAATCAATGGTAAGTCAACAATGTCAAAGGAATAGAAAATGCATAAGAAAGACATTTGAGTAGGTAGATAGCTTCTAAGTTACTTGCTCTATTTCCAAAACAACTATCCTTGCTATTTTCAAAGCAAACACACACATTTCAAAAAAACCTTACAAACATTGAAAACATTTTCAAAATACAAACATCTTTGTATACATTCTTACGAACGAGAATCATTACAAAGATTGCCTAAACAAATGGCCTCTTTTACAAAATACTTTCAAAACCACACCAAACACAATTTCAAACAAACAAAAGCAAGTGATCTAAAGCAAGTAACTAAGAGCCCATGGAAAACCATGGATGAAAAGGGTTCTAGCACCTTCCCTTTTCCTAATCTACCCCCCGAACTCAAGAAAACATCTCAAAGGTCTTTCCTGTGCTTTTTCACCTTTCCTTTTGGATAAAAGAAAAGTCGGTGGCGACTCTTGCTAACCGCGACATTTGCGACAAAATGCAAAACCTCAAGTCAGTTCTCCCACCGCATCACAATGTCCATAGATTTCATTTATTTTGCTTGAGTAGGGAGAATTTTGAGTTTTAACTTTTTGAAATATTTTTGAACTCCAAACTCATATTTCCCCCGTGCGTTCTTTGGCCTTTTAGTTCCTAAAGCTTCCTTACATCAAATACAACTAATCCCTTTCCCTATTACACGAATGTAACTCCATTTCCATCATCCTCCATAACCAAAATCGGAGCATTGCACATTGAATTCTCCAAGCCATTTCAGCCACTCTCAACTCAAGCTAAGCATTGCATTAGCTTCCTAGAGACTCAAGGAAGCTAACCTGATCATTGCAGCACCTTAAATCAATCTCAAACTCATTTCACAATTTACAATTTTGAGGTATATTTTTTGAACTTCTATCTTCTCATTTAGGCATTGTTAGACTTGCATTTGTGAAGATAAAATGTAGACATCATTGCCCTGAAACTATACATGTCCATAAATTTCATTTATGTTGCTTGAGTAGGGAGAATTTTGAGTTTGAACTTTCTGAAATATTTTGGTCAGAATTTGGTACTTTTAGAAATTCACATTCATCTTCGATTTATAGCTTTAGTTATTTACATGGTTGGATTCGTGAGGAAAAATGGAGCAACTTTCATGTTTGCATATTTCATTTTTATTGAGAAATGGTGAAGTTACAGGATCCATGGCTGGAGGTTGAAGATGAAGTTCATTCAGGACTTGTCTTGTGTTATATGTTTATGATTTCACCAATGTTAACGGATGTATAGCCACCCCAGTGGTAAAGCACGCGCCTGTTAACCTTTGGGACCTGGGTTCGAGCCCCAGTGGTACCCTTTTGTTCATTTTTCACTTCTTTTTTTTTGTTTCAGCTTGCAGCGCTGGGCCTCCAACATTGGGCCTGGTTATTTTCTGTTTCTTCTAACCCCAGTTTCATTTTTGCACCCCTGGCCCATTATTTTATTTATTATTTCATTTTCCTCATTTTATTTTTATTTTTATTTCATATTTTATTTATTATTTTTATTATTACTATTATTATCATTATTATTATTTTTATTAATAAAAAATCCAAAAATATTTTTATTTATTTACTTGCATATTTAAAAAATGCTTATAAATTTTATTTTTCTTTATAAAACAAAAAGACTAAAAGTATCTTAATAAATTTAATTTCTTTTTTAATAATTAATATTTAGATAATTAGGTTTAATTATTATATTATATTATTTTCTTAATTAAAATTAACTCTGAACTTAAGTTTCTTTTAATTATTAATTTTCACATTATTATTATTAATTTAAAACCTTTTCATAAAAAACCCTAAAAATCATTTTTAACTTAATTTCTTTCTTAATTAGTTTAAACTTAGTTTTGTTTAATTTTTAATTAATCATCTCTCTTAATTAGGTTAAAACCCCTTTCATAAAAAATCCAAACAAAAATCATTTTCTTTTTTCATTTGCATTTGTACATTATTATTTATTCAATTCATGTACATTTATTCAATATGGTTGTAATAGTTAATTAGGTTTATTTTTCTTGCAAAATCCCCATTTGTAAATTTGTATACCCCTCCCCTAATGATGTAATAGCTTAGTATTTTTACTTTCCACAATTTATCGCTTTATATAAATGCTAGTAATTAGGGTTTGTATGGCAAGACTAAAATCAAAAATAGCAAACCCTAATTCAAGATAAGCAAGCATGTAAATCAAACACACTTGCACCCTTAGGGTAATTCCACTTTGTTGCCTTACAAAAATGGCCATGTTATGCATGTGAGATGTCTTAGCCAAAAGTAATCAAAATACAAGATCATAGTCCCTCAATGACGCTATCAATGTTGCCTTTCAAAATGATCTTAGTCCCTCAAAAAATGCTAAGATACCTCACAACATTGCTACCATGGCTATACGATGACCCACGCCCGTCCCTTTACATCTAAAGATAAGGCTTCTTACCAAATCAATGGTAAGATATCAATATCAAAGTAAAGGAAGAAATGAACTAAGACTTTTGAGTAGGTAGATTGTTCCAAGTTTCTTGCTCATTTTAAAATCAAACACTCTTGCTTATTGTTGTACCCCAAAATTTGCCCTCTCATTTCTCAAGGATTCTCTCACAAGATCTTCTATGACGTCAAGTTTGCAACACTCATACATCAATTTATGCTTGGAATTGGCACAAGGGCAAAATGGTCAATTGCATATTAGAAAGTAAAACTTTGACTTTTTGGTCAACATTACATCCCAAAGATCAAATTTCATCAAGACATTCAAGAATATCAAGCTTGATCATCAAGAAGTCAAGAAAGTCAAAAGTCAACTTGAAAAGTCAAGATTTCCAAAACTTAGAAATTTTTTAAGTGTTTTTATACATGATAATTTCATCACTTCATGCCATTCTTTCACCAAGATGCAAGACAGTTCAAGGGAAACTTTCAACATGAAAGTTGTAGATCTCCATGATATCTACAACATT
Organism: Vicia faba; assembly: GCA_948472305.1. Taxonomy (NCBI): domain Eukaryota; kingdom Viridiplantae; phylum Streptophyta; class Magnoliopsida; order Fabales; family Fabaceae; genus Vicia; species Vicia faba. The sequence goes on from OX451735.1 coordinate 140,112,452, forward strand.
TCTTTACACAACTTCTCCTAGAAGTGCTTGGATTTTGAGTTATAAATTCATGAAGTCATGATATTTTCATTTAACACTTAGAGAAATTTTCAACAGATTTTGTTCAGGATTTTACCCCAACTTCTTGGCATTTTTTCATATAGTTCCAAGATGATTTTGTCAAAACGGCCAACATGAAAGTTAGAGAGGATGTTTCAAGCTTTCCAAAACATCCAAGAGCATAAATTTATCATACTTGAGCTAGGAGATTCAAGGGCTTGAAGCTGGCCATCCATCTTTGAATTGCAAGTCATTCTAAGTGAAGAACACATAACAAAACTCTCATGATTTGCTGCATAATCTTATGTTGCAGGCTTCTTTGCTTGCAAATCTTACCATAATTTAATGCTTACACAAACTTTTGAGCTATTGTCCATTTGGTTTAAGCATTGTCCAAGTGATCTTTCCATTTTTGGCACAAAGGCACCATTGCCATTCTTGCAAAGTTCACTTTAATCATAAAGTCAATTTCTTGAGCCTCTAACTTGTTGTTATAATCACACTCAACTTCTACAAGTCAGAACAAACATGTTTAAAGTGATCAACCACTTTAGATAGCTTCGTACAAGCATTGGAAACATGCTCTTCAAGCTCGCTTCATGTACAATCTAACCTAGCCATAACATGTGATCCAAAATCTGAGTTTGTTTAATTCTCAAACCTTCTCTATAAATAGAGAGGCCAATCACAAGAGAAAGAGGCCAGAAAAAATAGAAGGAGAAACAAACACTCAAACTCATTTTTGCTGTCAAAAAACCAGATTTGTCCATAAAACCTCCATTTTTGAGCTTTGAAGTCCACACCTTTGAATCTCACACCTTGCAAGTTTTCTCCAAACAAAACATTAAAACACTTCACATACACCATATAGAAGTTGTTCAAACATAATAATAACTTCTGTAACATCACTATCACCATCTTCCAAATTCAAAAACGTACATTGCAACTTGACTCGGTTGGAGCAGTTCAACCATTTTCAGCATAATAAGAAGGTTGGAGCTACTTCAAGAAGGTTTAAAGGAGCTCGATCAATCACTACTTTGCACCTGAAAACATCCGTACATGTTCTAAAGCTTCCGCTTCGAGAGGTAAACTTTCTCAAACCGTGATATCATTTTTCATACACCATTTACTTTTGCGGTCAAAAGATATAACAAGACAGATCAAAGAGAAAAAAACTAACAAAAATACAGACCAGAGGCTGACACGGGTGCCTGTGTCAGTTTAATTGGGTTGAAAAACATAGTAAAATGCAGGGACAGAAGCTGACACGGGTGCCCGTGTCACATGACACGGCCCATGTCAATGTTACTGGTGTATACACGAGCAAAAAAAGACGGACAGGGGCTGACACGGGCGCCCATGTCACGTGACACGGCCGTGTCAGAGTGGATGGAACAAAAAATGCATAAAAGTTATGGACAGATCCTGACACGGGTGCCCGTGTCCTCTGACACGACCCGTGTCAGCCCGGGCACCAAATTTCTTGATTTTGGAGATTTTTTATGTTATTTTGGACATATTGCATTGCTTGGAAATGACCTAACTTTATAAAACCTTTTTGTTCAAAAGAAACCTCAAAAATACGTTTCTAAACAATTAACTTAGACTTAGGTTTTTCTTCAATGAAATTAATTACAAAACCTTTTTTCTACAAAAAACCCTAAAAAGCAATTTCTCTCACTTTACATCTTCTTGCATACTTTATTTTTGCATTATAAATTATGTAATTGTCAAAGCCTTGTAATAGTAATTAAGGTTTAATTTTCTTGCAATCCCTATTTGTAAATTTGTATACCCCATCCCCATAATGATGTAATAGCATAGTAATTTTACTTTCCGCAATTTATCGCTTTCATATCAATGTTAGTAAATTAGGGTTTGTATGGAAAGATAAAATCAATGTTTAGAGAACCCTAATTAGAGATAATCAATGCATGTAAATCAAACACACTTGCACACTTGCACCCGTAGGGTTAACTCCACTTGTTGCCTTACAAAAATGGCCATGTTATGCATGTGGGATATCTTAGCAAAAGCAATCAAAAATACAAGATCATAGTCCCTCGATGATGCTATCAATGTTTCCTTTCAAAATGATCTTAGTCCCTAAAGGAAATTCTAAGATACCTTGTAACATTGCTAATCATGGTTATACTATGACCCACGGCCGTCCCGTTTACATCCAAAGATAGGGTTACTTACCAAATCAATGGTAAGATAACAATGTCAAAGGAAAAAGGAAATGAACATGAAAGACTTTTGAGTAGGTAGAATGTTCCTAGTTACTTGCTCAATTTTCAAAACCCAAACATCCTTGCTATTTTCTAAATACCCACATTTTCAAAACATCTTTCAAGCCTGAAAACATTTTCAAAAGATCCAACACTTTGTATACATTCTTACGAACGAGAATCATTACAAAGTTTGCCTAAACGATGGCATCTTTACAAAATACTTTCAAAAACCATACAAAGCACATTTTCAAAAAAAAAAGAAAATGATCTAGCAAGTAACTAAGAGCCCATGGAAAACCATGGATGAAAAGGGTGCTAATACCTTCCTTTTTCATAATCTACCCCCCGAACTCAAGAAATAATATCAAAGGTCTTTCCTGTGCTTTTTCGCCTTTCCTTTTGGATAAAATAAAAGTCGGTGGAGACTCTTGTTAACCGCAACATTTGCGATAAAACGCAAAACACCCAAGTCAGTTCTCCCACCGTATCACACTTATTTTAAAAACAAACACCAAAACACTTTCAAAACATTTTCCAAACATGAAACATTTTCAAAAGATCAACACTTTGTATACGTTCTTACGAACGATAACTATTACAAAGTTTGCCTAAACGATGGCGCCTTTTCAAAATACTTTCAAGAAACCATAAAAAGCATATTTTTCAAACAAAAGCAAGTGATGTAGAAAGTACCTAAGAGCCCATAGATAACTATGGATGAAAAGGGTGTTAATACCTTCCCTTTTCATAATCTACCCCCCAAACTCAAGAAATAATCTCAAAGGTATTTCCTGTTCTTTTCAGCCTTTCCTTTTGGATAAAAGAAAAGTCGGTGGCGGCTCTTGCTAACCACAATATTTGTGATAAAACGCAAAACATCCCAAGTCAGTTCTCCCACCATATCACAATCGTCTTCTAGGTCTAGTATTCCCCATTCTGGTTAAGGAGTTCTGGATTCATGCAACTTCATCTAATCATCAAGTCACGTCTTACGTAATGGGGAAGAAGATTGTAATCACTGAAGACTTGATTGGAAAACTGATTGGGTACAATGGCGGCGGAGTTAGGTGCAGCGACATGGCTGAAAAATGTTCTGACCTAAAATCCATAGCAAGAGTTATCTTTACTTATGGATAGCCATCCAACAAGATTAGGGATTTGAAGGATTACTACAGAATCTGGGCTAAGATTATTCTGGGATGTATAAACCACAGGAAGCCAACAAGCTCTCCTGACTACATCAACATTGATCAACAGTTTTTGCTGTATTTTATTTCAAAGAAGACATGAATAAATCTTCCACACTTGCTTTTCAATCATCTAAGAACAAGCATGAAAGAAACAAGGGAAGAAGAAAGGACAAAGAGGGATTGGATTCCTCTGGGAAGATTAATCTCTGATATTCTGACTGAGAACAAATTGATAGAGCATCTGACAGAAGCTCAGCAGATTAGCACACTGGAGGCATGTGCTGGAAAACCCCTTAATGCCAAGAATCTGAAAAAGATGAAGATTATTGATAGCATTAAGAAGGAGCCAACAATTGCTACTCATGAATTCATCACATCAAGGAGAATCCCTTTGAAAGATTTTCCTTTATTTTCTGAGATTGACGCTTCACCAAAAATTGTGGTCAGATACTTAGAAGCTTGCAAGGAGGATGGAATAGCTCCAGAACTTAACATTCGTGATCTACATAAGAAAGCTCCAGATGTTGTGCTAAATAAGTCTAGAAAGAGAAAAGCAATAGGAGAAGGATCTTCTCAGAGGACTCCTAAAGCTGCTAAAAATAAAGGTAACACTTCCTTTATATATGTTGTAGAATCTGTATTCTTTCCAACATCTGAAACACTCCCCTCTCAACCAATAGAAGATACCTCACCCCAAACTTTTGAAGACTTTGATATAGAGTTTGATCCTTCTGTAACCCTTGGAAACTTCCTAAACGAACCTCACTCCCCCAATCCAAATCTATAACAAAATCACCCATAACTTGCTTGAGTTATTTCTGAAATTGATCTATTTGATCAAGACTTTCAAACACATATCCCAGAAAATCCAAACCTCCATACTCCTCAACTAGAAAATCAAAACCCTCATACTCCCCAAACAGAAAATAAAAAATTTGAAACCCCTCAACCAGAAAATCAAAATTCTCCCGCAAAACAACCAGAAGATTCTTTCACAGACTCAATACCACTACCCCTATTCCTGGAATAACAGAACCTCTTATAGTTCGTCAACCTCTCTCCATTCTAAACATTCCATAAATACCATCACCTTATCATTCCACTCCACCAAACACACCTCGTTCACCAATCATAATTTCTGATTCTCCTACACCCTCTCTTATTAACCGTCCAGATGATCACCTCAAAACCATCATTGACTTAGAAGCGCTGGACCACCTAGCTTCAACCTCTCATAAAATTGCCATTCCAAAACCTAAACCAACAATAACCAAAACAGATGTTGGTAAGAACTTATTGATTTTTGAAACAGAATTAATGGAATGTGTTAATTCTTTGAAGCAAGCAAGTCTAAAAAATTCAAATCCTGCTGCTTTTGATTCTCATTGGGATCGGTTCGAAGATGGTTCAACTTTGAATCCCAAAGGCTGAAAGAATTAAGTTATGAAATGGATCAACAAAACTTCAGTGATCAGCTGAAAGCTTTCAAAGATCAAGTTCTGAGTCACTGGGAAAAGAAATCAATTCTTCTGCTGGACAATGCTCCCTGGAAAGAGCACCAATCTTCAAAAGTTACTGAACCATGTTCTGATAGTCACCCTCGGGCTATTATTCAAGAAAAGGAAAATGCAACTGAAAAAGCAATTGAATCAGTAAATGCTGCATAGTGTTCTGAAAGACTTGCATCCTTTAAGGAAACACCAACTCCATCTTTGGTCATGCAAACTATGGAAGAGTTAAAGAAGGATAATGCTTTAATCAACGAAAGATTGGATAAGCAAGAAGACACAACCAAAGAAATTAAGGAAATGCCAAGAAAGCAAGAGGAATTAAGCACTCAGATTAAGAGTTTGCTGGAAGCGTTGTTCACACGACTTCCCCCTCCATCTTAGTTTTTTTAAACTTGTTTTCTGCATTCTTTATCTTGTTTCATCTGGCTCTGCAGATGTTCTTGAAATCTGTTTTAATATAAATCATCCTTTTTGACTCTGAAATTTGTGATTATATTGCTTTTTGATTCTTGACAAAAAGGGGGAGAACGTAAGATATTTTCAATAATAGTATACCGGGACAAGGTCTCAAACATTATGAATATCTTAACTTCTTATTTTTTCTGAAAGCATAACAGGAACAAAACTCTGATAAAGGCAGAAGGGGATGCATCAAAAGCTCTGATCTAAATGAACTTTAGGGAAGTATTTCATCTCTATCTGAGTACTCAACTTAGGGGGAGACTCTCTAAAGCTCTTTGTTTTGTCTATTTTTATTGAAAAATCCTAATTTTTGTCATCATCAAAAAAGGGGAGATTGTTAGAACATAGTTTGATTCTACAACCCTCGTAAGAGTTTTGATGATAACAAACACAAAGAATAAATATGCACTCTAAAATTGTGTTCTATTTTGTACAGAAGTTCTGACGGAAGTGGATCAAAAGTTAAGCTACAAAGGTGTTCATGCTGTGTACGTAGACTGATCTCAGAATGTTCTGATGAATGAAGATCAGAACTTGCATTAAAGAGAAAGACATCTTAATTATGAACGGAAGTCTAACGTTGCAAACATGACCTTATGATTCTGACTTCCCAAGTTCTGAAGCAAAGCTGTAAGCAGATTCCTTATGTTCTGAAGCGTTACTATTCCATCAAAGCAGTATCAATTACAACGGCTACAAACAGACAAGGATCTTCATATTATGGAAAGTGCATTAACTGCCAATTATCAAGTTTCCATTTGCACAGATTGCTGCGCCTATTTAAACAAGCATCAAGGTTAAATCGTTCACGATTTACATCACTGCTAATATACAATCTCTCAATACTGAAAATCATATTCATATTATTCTCTAAAATTGAGTAATACATCACAAGTTTGTGATACCGTTTTTGTAACGAAAAACATCCTGTACACAGATTAATTCTAATTTTTGTTAGTGAATTTCCTTGAGATAAACCGGGTTGTGGTTGTAATCAAGAAGAATTTGGCAGTTGTTAGAGTAGAATTGTAATCAGTTTGATTAGTGAATTAAGACCTCGTTAGAGAGAGGCGAAATCACCTTGGCGGGTGGACTGGAGTAGTTTGAGATCAAGCGAACTAGGATAAAAATCATCATATCATTTGCATTTGATTTTAAAGTTTCAATTTAACCCCCCTTCTTGTGTTTTTCATTTCTTCACAAAGCAACTCTCATCAACCTTACGGCTGTCATGGCCGACCAAGCTGTCGATGATAACCAAAACGTCCATTTCGCCGACCCCAACAAAAACAATGTTGGAGATAACAACATTGGCAACAACTACGTGGGCAACAACAACGACATGGCCGTACCCGAGCAAGACTACAGGGACGGGGTAACCGCCTCTTTATCCACCTGCTCGCAACCGCGCAATGACGACTACTATCCCCACTGAATTATAAACCCAATGCATATCATGAGATCCCCATTCCTGCAGGTGCTGACGCCATGACCAGATCTCTATTCGTGGCGATCAACCAGACCAATTACATGATCCTCTCACAGGGTGAGCGGCTGATGATGCTCGATCAGACTCATCGGCCCCCTAGAAGACACAGGAGACCTGACTCTCGAACTCATCCTCCTCCTCAATGGAATGAGGACCTCCCTCAATATCCTCCATGGAGACACAGATGAGACGACTCTCGAAGCCCTTCTCCCTGTCGAACTGGGAAAGGCCCTGCATTGGAGAGGAGCCAGCCTGAAGCAGCAATGAAGCGCGGTCACTCCTCCCCGTGCAAGGAGAGATGATCCCATGAACATAAAAGAAATAGGGGGAATAAAGAAAAATAATCTCGGCAAGGGATCCTCCCTGTGGCCAAGGCCGATGCAACGATCGCCTCTACAAGTGGTCTCCCTCTCACTCTCCAGATAGAAGCGATGAAGACGACCCATGTGGTCCACTATCCCAAGCCATCCTGGAGGCTCTCATTCCTAAGGAAATGGAGAAGCCTCCCCTGCTGAAGAAGTACGATGACATTGATGATCTTGTCGACCATATTGACAGGTTTGAAGTGATGCTCCACTACCACAACGTCGGGGGCCCAATTAAATGCAGGTTGTACCCTACGACGCTGAAGAAAACAACCATGGGTTGGTACAAAAACCTCTCCCCCGGGTCGATCACCTCTTGAAGAAACCTCAAAAACCAATTCATCAGTAGCTTCGCAGCATCTGGTCGACATCTGAAGACTGAGGCCGCCCTCGAGGAAATTATCCAGCGAAGCGACAAGATCCTCAGGGAGTATATTGATCGGTTCATCCGTGAGGCCATTCAGGTCCCATATGCCGATCACATGAAAAGATACCTGCTCAAGAGGGGAATCCTCCCAAGCACTAAATTTAGAAAGGCCGTCGACCTCAAAAAATCTTGGGCATACATGGACTACGAGGAAAAAGAAGCAGCCAACAGAGCCCGCGATTCTAGGAACTACGGACCAACTAACATCCTGTGGCACCACGACACAGACCCTTCTCGACGGACTAGGGAGAAGAGAAGGGAGGATAAACCTCTCGATACCCGTGAGCGCAGAGGACCAGTCAGACGGTTCACAGAGTACACCCTGTTGACCACTTCTCGCGAGCGTATCCTTATGGAATTCTCCAATGTTGAGTTCAAGTACAACGCTGTCAGACGTCCTCGACCTGCCCCTGCAAAACCCGGGGCCAGCAGAATAAAATATTGTCAGTACCATCGGAGCCATGACCACTTGACCGAAGACTGTGTCCACCTGAAGGATGCCATCGAGACTCTCATCAAGGCAAGGAGACTCGTGCAATGCAGACAAAATGACGCCCGTCGCTGGGATACCTCCAATGTTAAAGAAATCGAGGAAGATACCCGACCATCTGATGAATCGGGGTCCCCTCCAGGTGGATATCTCCGTCTCAAGGCCCAATGACTTCCACATCCCCGACAACTTCAAATATGAAGAACCCTTGTCCACACACATTAGATGGGAGAATTTCCCCTCCGCCATGGTCATATCTGGCGAGGGATTCAATGATATCTCAGTAAATTCGGCAAAGAGGAAACTCAATGAGTTAAAGCCCCAACCCAGGAACTAACCATTGAAAGGTTCAAGAGAAAATCTGAGCTGATTTCTTTCTACCTTGAGGAGTTATCAGGCGGAGCCTCGAACTCAAGCACTCATATGATGGTGAGGGCGCGGATAGCCAACTTCGATGTACATCGCATTCTGGTCGACGAGGGGAGTTTCGTCAACGTCATGTACACCCACCTATTTCGCACCCTACAGATCGATGATACCCATCTATCACCATACGTGGGGTCTGACCTGTAAGGATTCAATGGATCAATCTCCAAGCCATGGGGCTACGTCGAGCTCTTTGACACATTCGAGGAAGAAACTGCATCCTGGGGATACCAACACTGGTCGAGTTGACTTCCGTATCCTCCATGGTCCATTTAAAAATGAAGTTCTACACCAAGAGGGCCTACGTCGCCACCATCCATGGAAATATTTGAGCTGCCAGAAGTTGTTTCAATGCGGCTTCCAAATGGAAAAACATAGTCGACAATGGAGCACGACCTTCCAGAAGAGTGACCACTACTTGACTTGAATCGAAGCCTGCTCGAATCGAAGAACAACAGGCACCGCCAAAGGTTGACTCCATTTCTCTCGACACCCGCTTTGACAAAGATGAATTTGAAGCCCCCAATGGCGATCATGATCCTCTCCTACCCATCCCAGATGGAGACTTCGAGTTCATCCCCCTCAGCGAAGACCCTCATAAAGGCGTGAAGATCGGTGTTGGACTCCCCGTCCTGGTGAGGAAGCAACTCAAAGCCTACTTGAGAGAGAACACTGACTTGTTCACGTGGAGTGCCAACTTGCTAAGGTCGACTGTAACCAACTTTCTGTTGACCCAACCTCTATGGTAGTAGTGCAACATAGGTGTAGGCAGTCTCCCAAAAAAGCCGAGGCTGCTGAAAGAGTTGTAAAAGACCTCATAGAGGAAAATTTTATTTCTGAGGCCCAGTATTCAACCTGGCTCTCAAACGTTGTACTTGTTAAGAAAAATAATGGAAAATGGCGTATGTGTGTTGATTATACTGATCTCAATCAGGCATGTCCCAAAGATGATTTTCCTTTATCTAACATTGACATGCTGGTCGACAACTCGGCCGACTACAAAATTTTATCACTTATGGACGCCTACTCGGGCTATAACCAAATTCCCATGGCGATGAGCGACAAATATTACACCACCTTTATGACCGAGTCGGGCGATCACTACTACAACGTAATGCCCTTCGGCCTAATAAATGCAGGGGCAACATACCAGTGGATGATGAACAAAGTCTTCCACAGTGAGATTAGGGATATGCTCGAGGTTTACATGGAGGACGTGATCATCAAATCTCGAACAGAAACCAACCACGCTGCTCACCTCAAGAGAGTGTTCGCCCAAGCAAGGCAATGCAAAATGAGATTTAACCCGGAGAAATGCACATTCGGGGTCAAGGCGGGAAAATTCCTCAGTTTCTATATTATCAAACAAGGAATCAAATCCAACCCCAAAAAATGTCAAGCATTCTACGATCTCCCTATGCCGACCTCGAAAAAATCCATACAAGTCCTCAATGGCATGCTCACCTCACTTTCCCACTTCGTGGTGAAGTCCTCACAACATGCACTCCCATTTTTTCAAACTCTTGTGTAAAGATTCGGCTTTCGAGTGGACTAAGGAGTGCGAGCAAGCCCTCCTCCACCTCAAGCGAGTTCTGTCACAACCATCAGTATTATCACGTCCAAAAAGCGGGGAAACTTTGTTCCTTTATCTGGACGTCTCCACTGAGGCCATGAGCGTAACCCTCGTCTGTGAAACACCAGACAGGCATAAACCAATGTATTTTACTAGAAAAGTGTTACAAGGTTCCGAATTCAGATATCAACAAATTGAAAAGGTGGCCCTAACCCTTATTAACACGGCCAGGAGACTCAAATGTTACTTCCTAAACAACACAGTTATTGTACGAACATATCAACCCATGAGGCAACTCCTAGGTCTACCAGACATGGTCGGTCAAAATGTTGAAATGGTCCCTAGAGCTTTCAGAGTTTGACATACAGTACTAGAGTAGGAAATACCTTAAAGCCAAACCATTGGCCGACTTTGTTACGGAGATGACCACCCACAAAACACCTACACGCAGGAAACACAAGTGGACCATCTTTGTAGACGGAGCTTCCAGATCGATGAGAAGTGGAATAGGAATCCTCCTCGAAAACAAAGAGGGCATCATGATTGAACATTCGCTCGCACATTCATTACCCACGTCGAACAATTAGGCTGAGTACGAGGCCCTGCTCGCAGGATTAAGGTTGGCCAAAGATCTAGGTGCCCGAGTGTCATACCCAAAATTTTAACCTAAGATCCCACCCTCATTTGCATTTTCATAAAGCATCAAGGTCACGAGATACAATTGGTTTTTAATCTGCTCACCTTCGAGCATTTCTTATGCAGATATTATCAATTGTAAACATTTTATTTTATGCATCACTAACTTCTAATTAAATACAAAGGTGTATGTTTGTGTTTCTTTGGCATCATGTGCAGAGATAGGTCTGGATCGAGAGTATCAGGAGTTGTGCCTTAATTAGGGTTTTGGATTCCTAAAGTGTTCAAGTATGGTGAATCACTGTAATACGGTGGGAGAAATGACTTTTTGGTTTTATCCAAATATGCAGATAGCTAGAGTCGCCACCGACTTTTATTTTATCCAATATTTAGGAAAGGTGAAAAGAACAAGAAAGACCTTTGGTAGATTTTGATTTAGGGGGGTAAGTTATGAAAAAGGAAGGTGTTAGAACCCTTTTCATCCGTAGTTATCTACGTGCTCTTAATTGCTTAGCTCACTTTTGAAAATCTTGCTTTGTGTGTGTGATTTGTTTGAAAATATTTTTGCCAATGTAAGGCTGACTCTACAATGATTCTTGTATCAATCCTCAAGAATGTATACAAAGTGTTATTTTTGAAAATATTTGTTTGAAAGTGTAGTGTGAAAAAAAGTTTTTGAGAAAAGTTGTGAGCAAGCAATTAAGAGTTTCTTATCCACTAAAGTCTTTATTATTATTTTCCATTCTCCTTTAGAGATAGTATTATCCATACCATTAGTTGGTAGGTAGCCCTATCTATTGGATGTGAAGGGACAGACGTAGGGTCATCGCATGGTCATCGAAGGCAACAAGTAAGGATACTTTAGCAATTGTATCAAAGGCACTATCATCATTTTGTAGGAAACTTGAAGGGACTAGATCATTTTGTAGGCAGCTCGAAGGGTCATCGAGGGATTATGATATTTATATTAAAGGTACATGATGATTTGATCGATGGTCTTTTGCTAAAGTATCCCCACTTTCGAGGGACGTGACCAATATTTCGTAAGGCAACAAGAGATGATACCCTAGAGGTGCAAGTGTGAAGAGTGTTTGTTTTCAGTTTATTTTATCTTGAGAATTAGGATTTTATAGGTTCAATTGTTAGTCTTTCCATACAAACTCTAGTTACTAATCATAGCATAAAAATATAAGTGCGAGAATATAAATGTCCTACGCTATTACATCCTCGGAGCAGATACAAAATAAGAAAACAAGATGTGGAAAATAAATCTACACTATTACCTTAGAGAGTGCGTCCTATACATTTGATCTATGAATTTAAATAAAAAAAGAAATAAAAAATGCTTTAAAAAAGTTTAAAAGACCTAAAGTTCTAAGTATTAATATTTGGTATTTTATGGAAAATAACTTAAGTGATAATAATTAATAAAACTTAAATTCTAATTGATTTTAATATTTAAGAAAAAAAGGTTGATTAATTAATTAATTTAGTAAATAAAAAAAATTTATCAAGAAAATTAAATATTAGTTAAAAACCATAATCCTAATTTATTAGTATTAAGATAAAAGATTAGGTTAGTTTAATGATTTATTAATTAAAACAATTAGGGTTAGAAAATAAAAAGAAAGGAAATTAGGTTAAAATAAAAAATAGGGTAAAAGGATTTGCATGGGGTGGGTGTTGAACCCACGTCTTTGGCCGCAAGGATCTACATTGCTTGCCACTAGGCCAAGCTCCTGTTGGTGTTTGAAAATAGGAATTGAACAATATATATATGAAACATGCGCGTTAGTTTGAAAAATAACAAAAAAATATTGTGAGATGCAGGGATCGAAGCCACACCCTTCACGTTACATGCCTCAGTCTCAACCAACTGCGATGCGATTCCATTTTGTTATACAAGACAAACCAATAAATATATTATAAACAAGTGAATCGAAGAAGCGCCAGAGCCCTAGCTCCGGTCGTCTTCTCCGGTGAGGTCATTCTTCAACCTGAAAAAATATTGTGCGTTAGAGATTAAAAAGGACCCTATCCCCCTAATTTGACCCTTGCGAATCCAATGGTGGCATTATTTTTGGTTAATTCAACCTGTACAATAAGACACGATCAAAATAAAGCAACACGGTGCAATAATGGTGATGAAGTATTCTGGAATCATGGGTGTTGTACCCCAAAATTTTCCCTCTCATTTCTCAAGAAATCTCTCATAAGATCTCCATTGATTCAAAACTACACAAGGTTTGATCAGCTCAAGGCACCTCCTCAAACACTGACAACTCAAAATTAGGGTTTGAGTTTGTACAAAGATAATTGAACTTCTAATGCCTTATATGACTTTCATAGATCATTTTGGATCCCCAAGATTGCTCATGTCAAGTTTCAAGCTTTGGATCACATTTTTGCTCAGTCAGTTGATCAGTTGACCTAAAATTAACTATATCAGAGAAAAGTCAATTGTTGTCAATTTGAAGTCAAACTTCATAATTTTTGATCCATATCAACATTATGAACTCATATATGTTAATTGATCAAGTTTGGATCACAATTCCTCAAAGAAATTTGATCAGAACACTAAAAGGGAAAAATGGTCAAAATTAGGGTTTTGATTGAGAAGGCTTAGTTCTTGACTTTTGACCAAGAAAATGACTTATTGGTTTAACACATGATATAATGGATTCAAATTCATCATCTTGACCTAATTTCATAGTTCAAATCACCTCACAAGATCATTGGATTGACAAATGAATTTCAGCCAACTGATGAAAAGTCAATTATACACTAAAAAGTAAAACTTTGACTTTTTGATCAAAATCAAGTTTCAAAAATAATATTTCATCAAGACATGTCAAAATATGAAATTTTTTCATCAAGAAATTCAAAAGTCAAAATTATCTTTGAAAAGTCAAAATTCTAGGACTTAGAAATTTTTCTAAGTGTTAGAAAGTTAACATTTTTTCATAACTTTGTGCCAAATTTCCACCATGATGCAAGATGATTCAAGGAAAACTTCCAACATGAAAGTTGTAGATCTCAATGAGATCTAAAACATTTTTGGGAATAATTTTTTCTAGAAATGCTTGGATTTCAAGTTATGAATTTATGAAGACATGTCCATGAAACTAAAAGACTTAGTAAAATTTTGCCCTAGTTAGGCAGATTTTTGGTACTAACTTCATAGAAACTTTTCACATGGTTACAAGGTGATTCTTCAAAAATTTCCAACATAAAGGTTTTATATGGTGTTACAAGATTTCCAAAATGTCCAAGAACTCGTTGAGATAATTCTTGAGCAAGGAGAATCGAAGGCAAGAAGTTAGGGTTTCAAACTTGTTTTGCAAGACATATTTTGTGATGAACATGAACCAAATCCATAGCCATGCCGCATAATCCTCACTTTTAAGGCCTCAAACTTGTTTTTCACTCCATAATTAATGGTTTACACAACTGATTATACCCTTATCCAAGTATTTTAAGACTTGTCCAAACCAATTTTCCATTTTGGGAAGAAAGTTCACACTTCCATTTTGGAAAAGTGGCTTTAATCACAATGTCAACTCTTCTTGAGCCCATACATTGTTGCTTCTGACTCCAAAACATTTCAAATCAAGAAGTAACATATCTACAGCCTGTTAACCACCCTACAAATCCCCATACCTCACATTGAAACCATGTTTGTCAACTTTTCTTTAAAATCAAGTAACCAAGCATAACATGTGATTTTCAAATTCTGAGTTGTTTCAAGTTTCAAAACCTTTTGCCTATAAGTAAATACACTATTTGCAAGCTAAGACACAAATACTAAAGCCCACAAACCCTCTCAAAGTCAGGATTGCATAAACAACATCCATTGTTGCACTTTCTGGCCAGAAATCCCAAACACCTAATCCACTCGTGCGTTTCTTGGCCTTTCACTTCCAAAAGTTCCTAAACATCATCTACAAATACTCCCACACCCTGTTAGACGAATGTAACATCTCCATAACCAAAAAACATAACTTGCATCTCGACTTCTCTAGCATGACTCAAGCATTCCCATCATCAAGTAAGGGTTGCATTAGCTTCCTGGGAACTTGAGGAAGCTAACCTGATCATCACCATCACTTGAAACAAGCTCAAACTCATTTCGCGATTTCCAGTTTTGGTGTTATTTTTCTGAACTTTCATCTCTTCATTTAGGCATTGTTAGGCTTGCATTTTCAAATACAAAATGTAGATATCATTGCCCTGAAGCTGTACATATCCATAGTTTTCATTTATTTTGCATGAGCTTAGAGAATTTTTAAGTTTGAATCTTTGAAAAAAGTTAGGTCAGGATTTGGTACTTTTATAAATACATGCTCATCTTTGATTGGTAGTCCAAATTGTTTACATGTCTGAAATCCTGGTAAATTTTTTAACAAGTTTGATGTTGGAAGTTTTGAGAATGGATGAGAAATGAATGAGATCGGGGACCCTGATTCGAGGTTGAAGATGAAGTTCATTTCTAGGAATGGATTTGTAATATATGTTTATGGTTTTGTTTAAGTTAACGGGTGTATAGCCACCCCAGTGGTAAGGCAGCGCGCATTTATGGTCAAGGGCATGGGTTCAAGCCCCAGCGCTGCCATTTTGCCTTTTTTCTAACATTTTCCATCTTTTCTTTGTTTGAATAAGCCAGCACACCCGGGCCTCCATAACTGGGCCTTTTCATTTTTACTTCTCCTAACCCCCGTGTTTCCCTTTGACAACGCAACCCATTTTATTTTATTTTGTTTTTATGTTTACAAAAACACTAATGAGCCAGACAAAAAACATCAAATATGTTTTACTTTAAATACTATACCCTAAACTGTTTTACACCCTCTAACCTCATTTTTATATTCTTACTTTATTTTCATTTTCTTTAAATTTACTTTCCGCAATTTATTGCTTTCATATTAATGCTAGTAAATTAGGATTTGTATGTGAAGATAAAAATCAACAAGTAGATAACCCTAATCAAAGATTAAATACATGCAAATCAAACACATTATTCACACATGCACCCCTAAGGTTAACTCCACTTGTTGCTTAAAAAATGGTCATGTTATGCATGTGGGATGTCTTAGCAAAAACAATCAAAATACAAGATCTTAGTCCCTCGATGACGCTTCAAATGTTGCCTTGCAAATGATCTTAGTCCCCCAAAGAGAAATGCTAAGATATCTCACAACATTGCTATCATGACTATACGATGACCCACACCCGTCCCTTTACATCCAAAGATAAGGCTTCTTACTAATCAATGGTAAGCTAGCAATATCAAAGGAAAGGAGATAAATGAACAAAAGACTTTTGAGTAGGTAGAGACGTTCCTAGTTGCTTGCTCACTTTCAAAACAAACATCCTTGCAAACACACACCCAACGCTTTCAAAACAAACACACTCCAAACACTTTCAAAACAAACACACTCCAAACACTTTCAAAACAAACACACTCCAAACACTTTCAAAACATGAAATATTTTCAAAAGTCCAACACTTTGTATACGTTCTTATGAAACGAGAACCATTACAAAGTTTGCCTAAACGAAGGCGCCTTTTCAAAAATAATTTCAAAAACCACCACAAAGCACATTTTCAAAAAAATCAAGTGATCTAGAAAGCAACTAAGAGCCCATAGATGACTATGGATGAAAAGGGTGCTAACACCTTCCCTTTTCATAATCTACCCCCTGAACTCAAGAAATAATCTCAAAGGTCTTTCGTTTTCTTTTCACCCTTTCCTTCATTCGATAAAATAAAAGTCGGCGGCGGCTCTTGCTAACGGCAACAATTGCGATCAAACGCAAAACATCCCAAGTCAGTTCTCCCACCGTATTACAATGGGCCTCATGCAAGGGATAAAACCTGTGCTATTTTGTCTCAGGAACACATTTAAATTGTTAGTTTAAATTAAAGCCTCATAAATATCAAAATATGAATTTCACAACATATGTAAAATCGGCGATGTTTGGAATGCATGTTTTAGGCACCTTTGATCATCAAGAATGATTGGAACTCACTCTATGATACCTCAGGAATGATTTGCAATGGATGTCTTGGACTGAAAGTGGATGGGTCTTTGGTTTTGACTTTGCCCTAGTTTTGACAAAAATTGAGAATTTGAGAGGGTGTTCTTGAGGCAATTTTTATCCGTCCCTTGGTCTGAATGCGTTCTCTATTTATAATGGAATATTTAGGTCAAAAAGAGTGGAATCAATCTTTTGTATTTCATGACCAAATCATTGATTGAAGTTTTGCATTAATTCTTTCTTTTTAGGCCACTCATGTACATATCAATATTTACACGTTTTTTGCAAGTTGTCACAAACTTTTTAGACTTATGATTTGATTTAAAAATAGATCTTCATGCCTTGATTCATTCACTTGGTATTTTATTTGATTTATTTTGCTTTTAATTGAATAAAATAAAAAATAAAAGAAATAAAAACCACAAAAACAAATTAATGGATTTAGGAGTCTATTATGAGGCCAGGAACATGTTTGGAACTTAAAAGATAGGCCCATTAGCCCAAAAATTCAAATTTGCTTAATTTGGATTTCATGCAATTTCTCAAAATTGCCCAACTTGCACAAATCATATCTCACTCAATTTTTATCATATGAAGGTGATATTTGATTATTTGGAAAGCTCAAGATATCCCTTACAATCTTAATTTTGGTCATATTTTCATTTGAAGCCTTTATCTTGATTTAAATTGCTTTGACAAAAAGTTTCTTTTTGTTGACTTTTAAAATGACATGTAATGTTTTGGCCCATATCTATCAAATGAAGCATTTTTGGCCTTGAGATTAGATATACAAAGTTGTAGAGAGTTGAATTTACTTCAAAATGAGCTTTGGTTGAGAAATTTCTGATGAAGTATGTGAAAGTTACGCTTGGTCAAAGTTCAGTTGACTTCTCCTTAAGAAAACCGTAATTTAGTAATTTTTTACTTTTGATGAATCTTGAGTTTTCTTGATGAATCATGATCAACCCTTGATCAAATGATGAATGTTACTTCAAAATATTGATGTTGACCAAAAATCTTGAAGTTTGATTGTAAATTGGTCAAAGTTGACTTTTTGCCTAATATAGTTAACTTTCAATCATCTGACTAATTGAGTGAGAAAACTTGTGCTGCAAGGCTTTGAATTTATCATGAGGAATCTTTGATACATATGAGAAACCATGAAATTCACTTGAGGCATTAGAAGTCAAATTATCCTTGAGAGAATTAAAATCTATTTGTAGGTCAACTGCTTAGGAAGAGGGTGTGTATGTTCAATCCTTGAGTAGTCTTGAGCAATTGAGAACCCTAGGAGCATGGGGAGACCTATTAAAATTATTTGTCTTGAATAATGGGAGGGAAGATTTTGGGATACAACATCTTCCTCTGTTCAATCTTCTTAAACTTGAAGAGTTAGATTGACATGCTCGTCTGTTATACCCCAAAATTTTCCCTCCCATATTCCTCAAGACATGTCAAGAATCATCTCCAAGATGTTCAGGTGGGCTCAAGAGTTGGACAGTCAAATCACCTCCTAAGGCAGTCAATTCAAAATTAGGGCTTTGTGTTGCATCAAGGTCCTCATATCCAAATGGCCTCAAATGCTCTCCAATGTACTAATATGCTCTCAAGTTCATCCATGACAAATTTCAAGCCTTGCAGAGAAAGTTTGGGCAGTCAATTGCTCAAGAAGTCCAAAAATCGACTGTGCTAGGGCAAAAGTCAACTGTGACCTAAATACAGTCAAACCTCAATATTTTTTCCAACATTATCATTTTGAAGGATAATTCATCATTTGATCAAGGTTTTATCATGATTCATCAAGGGTTGCTCAAGATTCATCAAGATTCAAAAGTTGCTAAATTAGGGTTTTATAGAAAAAGTCAACTCAACTTTGAACAAGCATAACTTTCTCATACTTTATGAGAAATGACCCATCCAAAGCTCATTTTGAAGAGGATGCAATTTCCTACAATCCATATTCACACCCAAAGATCAAGAAATTCTCTCACAAAAAGTTACAAATTTGGACATTATAGGTCATTTTTGAAAGTCAACAAAAACACCTTTTTTGCCAAAGCTTATAACTTGAGCATGGAATATCAGAATGAGACGAGACCAAAAGGGTTGGTTAGAGGACATCTCAAGGTTTCTAAAAAGTACAAGAACACCTCCAAAAGTTCAAAATTGAAGATGTTATGCATTGTTGAAGTTGGGCATTTTTCCAAGATTGCCAAAAGTCATCTATCCTCAAAACTCCAATTTTTGACAAAAGGGCCCACTTTTTTCCACTTGATTTGGACTTGTCATACCACACACGTGTCCCATATTCAATTTCATGACCAATCATATATTTTTCTATTTTATTTAATTTTTATTGATTTAATTCATTTTAAATCAATATTAATTCAAATAAAATCTAAAAATTGATGGAATGATATCTTTGTGATTGGTATAGACTTCAATTATCATCATGAACCAAATCAAATCCGAATCAAGCCTTATTATGCAAAAAATTAGATTTGGTACAAGTATGGAAAGCTTATCAATGGTGATCATATCATATCTTGAAATCATCAATGCACATGGATTAAAGCCCAACTCTTGACCTAATTCACTTCCAATATACATGTACAAGCCAAGCATAACAAGAACACACCCTAAGAACTGCAGAAACGGCCAGACAGAACTTGAGAAAAAGCTTGAAAACTTGGAATCTGAAATCCACCTTAGAGCACGATTCAAAGCCAAATCTCCACACCGCTCTCTTGCTTGCAATCCCCTGAAGTTATAGCAACCAAAACCAGGCCTTGAGACCACTTGAAACGCGTTGTAAGTACTCACGAATATGCCTCTGTACACGAAAACATAACTCATCATTCTTGCATCTTTTTGACAAAACATTAGCATATTCTTGTTCCTTGTATGATTTCTAAGCATTTTGTAATATTCAATTTCATTTTCATGGCCTGTACCATAATGCCCGAACCTAGGGTTTTCTTGTTTTGCTTTTAGGCGTTTCAATTACAGGTGAAATTAAGGCAAACCATTTCAATATATTATTTGTTTTGCATTAAACTAACAATAAGACAACATGGTTGAGTTGGCAAGGGAGGCGTGTCAAAATCCATTGGGACCTGGGTTCGAATCCCAGGTCCCCCAATATTTGTTATAATTTTTCTTCAGACAATTCCATGCAGCGCTCAAAGTAAGGCTCACCATATGCCCTTGTCCAGATGCTAGCCAGGTGGTTTCAGATCAAATCCAAGGGTCCGGAATTGAGTACTCACCATACTCTCAAGTCAAAGGCGTACAGGGAATTGGAAAAAGTAAACACAAGCTTGCATTGTTGGGCTTGGAATTCTCTCTTCTCACACTCAAATTAGGCCCAACACCCCCTTTTGGTTATTTCTTTTCTTTTAATATTTTATTTATTCATTTGTTTTATTTTTACTTTTAATTAAATACTAACCAAAATAATTAATAATTTTCCTCATAAAATCAAAAAACATAAAAAATAATATTTTTATTAATTTCATTATTTCATTATTTTTGAAAATAAACTTCAATAAATCAATTAGTTTAATTACGGACAATTTTAATAATTTTTGCAATAAGTTAAAATTAAATAGAATATTAGGTTTTAACAATGTTGACCATTTTATTTTTATTTCCTTAAAATATAAAAAATCCAAAAAATATCCTTTTTAATTAATTAATTAATTAACTTAGATTTAATTTCCATTTAATTCAAAATAACAAAAATCTTTTCTTTAAATAAAAAGGGGTCAAAACCCTAAAAATGCGCCGATTTAATTTTCTCGCACACGTCCTATTTTTATCCAATATTGTAATTGCTTCCGGTATGTAATAATTTTTTAATTAAGACTTTATTCATTTATCGCTTTTATTTACTTTCCGCAATTTAAATTAAAGGGTTTGTCTTTGGCGATGTAAATACCCGACGCCTTGTAATAGTTTAGATTTAATTTCCCACAATTTAATTTCCGCACAATATTAACTGTTAGATGTTTGATAAATAGGCAATGCATGACAAGATCAATCTTTAACTTAAAATCAACAATAGCTAACCCATGACATGTACAGATAAAAGTTAACTGGAAATAACACACTTGCACATGCCACTCTTAGGGTACACCTCACTTGGTTGCCTTCGAACGTGGTCATTGAGTATAGAAAGTTTTAGAGGTCGCCCTCTTGTCCAAAGATCATAGTTGCCTCTAAACGGTTGCCTCGGAAAAAATGATCTAAGACATTAGGGTTACCGCTAAGGCGTCCTAACATTGCTTTAGTGACCACACGCCCCTTAATCGAATTGACCCGAAAACTCCAACAACGATGCTACCTACTCCTCAATAGTGGGATAGCATTATCTAAAGGATATTTGTAAAATTTAATTCCTTTTTGAGTAGGTAAATGATTCTTAAGTACTTGCTCCTTTTAAAACAAAACAAAACTTTTCGCACTTACACTCTCTTCAAAACAAAAACTCTTTTCAAACCCACAAACACAAAGAAAAGCAAACTTTTGAAAACACAATGAGCAAGTACCTAAGAGCCCATGGATAACCACGGATAGAAAGGGTGCTAACACCTTCCCTTTCTATAATCTACCTCCCGAACCCGAGAAATATCTCAAAAAGGAATTTTTCTGTGCTTTTGTCCTTTCCTTGTTGGATAAAATAAAAGACGGTGGCGACTCTTTCTTACCGTAACATTTTGCAAAAACAAACGCAAAACGCGAACTAGCATTCCAAAACAGTCAGTTCTTTCCCACCGTATCACAGAACTGGAGACTCTGTTGGGGACTAATTATAAGTGAGGTATACCTTAGGATTAGATCATTATTTTTTCAATTGTATGCTTTGTATGCTTTAATTTTGTGGGCTTGTATCATAGTTATATAGATCCTAACCCGGATCTGGGGGTACCCTTTAGGTAAATAGCAATAAACTGTGAGGGCTCTGTATGGCGTTGACCGATACGGATGAAGCAGTAGCTACGTTAGTGTGGCACTTTAGTCTGTACCGATATCCGTTGTGTTTGAACGAGGAGAATATGGGTCTTCTAAGGGGTCATTAAGCACCAACTGACCTTAGAACCTTAAATTTCCAACTTGGCCATAGAACAGTAGCAGTATGCTACACTCGTTGAGACTAAACTCTCACGATGATTCCGGCTGCAAGAAAAGGTTGTTAAACTGGAATTATGACCGATTGAGGGTAGTCAGTGATATTGAGATCCTCTAGAACTCGGTTACTATTTTTAGGACAGGTTTAAACCAACTGAACTGAAAGAGGGTAGTACCTAAGCTCCATGCCAGCCTGAAATCTAAGGGCTCTCAGTGTGACTTGTGTGCCTTTACCATGTTTGTTTTTTGTGGATACTTGTGGTGGGCCTTTATCATGACATCATGACATCATAGCATTGCATACATCTTGCATAAGGACTAACCTATTTCAAAGACAGGAGGGTTTCATCTTTGCTCTATTTTGTAGGTCATCATGATGCCCATGCGTAAGAATACTATCCGGATCAACTTTGTCCAAGTCCCTGCCCTGCTTAAAGATTTTGTTGTCAGGATGCCAGACACTACTTCCTTCATCAGGAGGCATGGTTCTCTTCTCAGTTTGGTCACCTCCAAATTGGACGAACAAATGATGAGTGTCCTGGTCCAGTTTTATGATCCGCTGTACCATTGCTTCACTTTTCAAGACTATCAGCTGGTTCCTACCCTAGAAGAGTTCTCTGAGCTGCTCGGTATCTCTGTTTTGGAGCAGACTCCGTTTACTGGTTGGGAAAAGACCCTTAGGCATGAAGAGATTATTGCAGCCCTTCATTTGACCAAAGAGGAAGTAATGGCTAATTGGGAGACTAGAAGTGGAGATAAGGGTTTTCTGACTAAGTTCTTGGTTAGCAAGGCTAACTACTTCTAGGATAGCCTAGACTTTAAGGCGTTCGAGGATATTCTGGCTCTGCTGATTTATGGCTTGGTATTGTTTCTGAATCCTGACACTTTTGTTGAAGTGAATGCCATAAAGATCTTCATTTCTCAGAACCTGGTACCCACTCTCTTGGGTGACATTCTTCATCAGCTCTATGCTCGTACTGCCCGAAAGCGGGGAACTTTGATGTGCTGTGCTCCTTTATTGTCGAGGTGGTTTATTTCGCACCTCCCTAAGTCAGTATTGAAGAACAAAGAAGGAATGGGTTGGGCTTATAGGATGATGTCTCTTTCTCATAATGACATTATCTGGACTCTCAAAGGTATGGATGAGGTGACTGTCATTTATCGCTGTGGGGAGTATCTAAATGTTCCATTGATAGGAACCCATGGAGGAATTTCTTACAACCCATGCTTAGCTCTCCGTCAGTTTGGAAGAGCCAGAAGAGAAGGGCCTCATGAGCTGTTGATGCCTCATATCATCTTTGACTTTCAAGGGGATAGCGACGAGCTACGTCGTAGATTCATAAGGGCTTGGGACAGAGTTCACCAATCTGATCCACATGAGTTGGGTCCAAAGACTTCTCTGCCAATGGAGCCATATCTTAGATGGGTCCGCATCCGTGCCCAGAAGCTAGGTATGCCATATGAAGTTGTCTGGCCTGTCACTCTTGAAGTTGCTAATGAAGAAGGGGTTCTTCCAACCATTCTCCACCCTTATATGCCCACTGACATTGGGGCACTAAAGAGGTCTTGGATGCAGTTGAGGGATGAACTGGATTCTTACCGAGAGAAGTTCAATGAACAAGAGCAGAAGATCCAGAAGTTGACTAGGCAATTGGAGAACGAGCGGATCCTGAATGATTATGTCCGCACTGAGAAGAAGAGACCATGGGAGCATTGATGGACCTTTGATGATTTCCTTTCCTGTTTTTTGTTACTTTTCAGTATTTCTTTTCATGTAACGCCTTAATGGCATTTATTGAACAATTTGAATTACAAAGTTATCTAATAAAGTGTGTTTCCTTTCTTGTTTACAAATTTGAATCTCAATTGTCTTTGAAATCATAATCATACGCATTTCATCCTATGCACTTCATAAGCAGGTACCCATTACAGGTCTCTTACCTTCTTCGCTGTTTATTTCAGCAATCATCATGTCTACTGAAACTTCAACTGAGCAAGCTATCAAGACTCTCCAGGCCCAGAATGCCCAATTTCAAGAGCTGTTCATGAATCTAGCTAAGGGTCAGCAGGACCTGAAGACCTTGATTCTGAAAGAGAAGAAGAAGAAGAAGAAGAGGACAATCCTGTTCAACACTGGTCCTAGGTTTGGAAACATGCTACGAGATGAAGTTGATCTGACCACCTCATCTGGAGGGAAAGACAGTCCACCAGAAAGGAGGGCTCCTAGCTCTGTGGTCTCCGACAACGAGACAGACTATAATGAAGAACAGTATCCTCCTGCTGAGGATAAGTACAAACAACTGGAAGACCGTTTGAGCGCTATGGAAATTCAGAAGGTTCCCGGTCTGGACTTCGGAGATCTATGTATATCATCTGGGGTGGTGATTCCCCATAAGTTCAAGGCACCTGCCTTTGCCATGTATGACGGAGTTTCCTGTCCAAAGCTGCACCTCCGGTCATATGTGAGGAAGATCCAACCTTACACTGCTGATAAGAACTTATGGATCCATTTATTTCAAGACAATCTCTTAGGGACTCAGCTTGAGTGGTTCTATCAGTTGGACGGAGCCAGTATTCGCAGTTGGGAAGATTTGGCTACTGCATTCTATAGGAAGTATCAGTACAACTTCGACCTCGCTCCTACGCGTACCCAACTCCAGGGTATGTCAATAGGAATGGGTGAAGGATTTAAAGAGTATGCTCAGAAGTGGAGAGACCTTGCCGGTAGGGTGCAACCACCTGTGGCTATTCGTGAGCTTGTTGACATGTTTCTGGGGACCCTGTCTGGTCCATTCTTTAACCATCTGATTGGAAGCTCTTCATCTGGGTTTACAGATCTTATTTTGACTGGTGAGAGAATTGAAGCTGGTATTAAGGTTGGGAAGATACAGAAGGGTGCTTCATCAAGCACCGAGAAGAAGCCGTTTAAGAAAGAGTCCAGTGTTGTCTACAATGCAAGAAGACAGAATAGACTTGAACACCGCCAAGCTGTCAATGCGGTTTTTATTTCAAAACCTACTGGTGCTCCTCAGTACAACAATCAACAAAAGGATGAGAGACCTAAGAGGAAATTCACTCGTCTCAGCATGACCTTATCTCAGATTCTGCCACAGTTGCTAAAGACTAATCTGGTGACTCAAAGGGAACCCCCAAAGAATTCAAATACAACATCACCAAGGTATAACCCTAACGCCCGCTGCGCTTATCACTCCGATAGCCCGGGGCATAATACAGATGATTGTTGGGCTTTGAAGAACAAGATACAAGACTTAATTGATGCAAAGGAGATTGAGTTCGAGGCGCCCAAGAGGCCTAATGTTGTGACTTCTCCCATGCCCAAACATGGAGTAAATGCTGTAGAGGAAGACTTGTTTGTAGTTTCTGTGGATGAAATTGTTACCCCTCTAATGACTGTCAAGAAGAACCTATTGCTAGCCGGTTTATTTCCGGGCTATGACAAGGGTTGCCATATGTGTTCCGTTTTACCTACCGGTTGCCCATTCCTGAAGTCAGGTATCCAAAACCTGATGGATAGTAAGGAGATTTTGTTTGAGAAGACTGTTGTTCCTTCCGTTCCTACTGAAGAAGTCGCCATCATTACCATTTTCTATAATTCTTCCAAGGCTCCCTCGAGGAAGCCTGTTAGAATTACATCTGTTTCGAAAATTGCACCTGTGATCATCACTGTTCCGGGGCCCATCCCCTACACCTCTGATAAAGCTATCCCTTGGCACTATGGGGCTGATGTTTATGTTCATGGAGTTAAGCAAGAGTTGGATGCTGATACTGACATCAGCAACATTACTGGACCTGCTAAAGTCACCCGCAGCGGTAGACTTTTCTCACCTGATATTGTTCCACCAACTGTCCGGAGACCTGTTGTCATTACGCCTGCAAGTGCACCTACCACTATTCCTGATCAAGTCCCTATTCTTACCCCTGTCGTCGAGTCATCTAACGCTCAGGGCAAAGGGATCACCACTGATGTGCCTGCCCAGACGGAGGTACCAAAGACAATTACTGTTGAAGCTTCCAAGTAGGAGATGGAAGAGATTCTGAAAATTATTAAGAAGAGTGATTACAACGTAGTTGAGCAATTGGGGCAAGCCCCATCCAAGATTTCTATGCTGTCACTATTGCTGTGCTCAGAGGCCCATGCCAAGGCTCTGATTACCTTTCTGAAGACTGCCCACGTGCCATAAGAGACATCAGCTGATCAGTTTACAGATTGTGTGGCTAATTTGACCGCTAATAATGGGTTGGGTTTCTCGGACACCGACTTGACGGCCAAGGGGAAGAATCATAATGATGCCCTGCATGTCTCCATTGAATGCAGGGGCACTACTCTTGCACATGTTTTGGTTGATACTGGTTCCTCATTGAACGTATTACCTAAAAAGGCTCTAGACCGGCTGGATTGCGAAGGGTTGGAGCTAAAACCAAGTAACATCATTATCAGGGCCTTTGATGGGTCTAAAAGGATGGTGCATGGTGAAGTTGATATCCCAATTAAAGTTGGTTCTCAGGTCTTCAATTCTATGTTCTATGTGATGGATATTCGGCCATCCTATTCTTGTTTGCTGGGTCGTCCATGGATCCACAAAGCTGGGGCCGTAACCTCAACGCTCCACCATAAGTTGAAGTACCCGGTCAAAGGGAAGATTGTGACAGTACAAGGGGAGGAAGAGTACATGGTTAGCCACCTTCAACTCGTTCAAATACGTAGAAATGGATGGGGAGTTCATCGAGACCCCATTTCAACACTTTGAAGAGGTTCCCCAAACACTGGCATCAACTGAGACTGTAGTTGAAGATTCTCCTATGAAGATGGCTTCCTTAAAAGATGCCCGAGCTGTTATTGAGAAGGGTGAGTGTACAAATTGGGGCCGACTCCCTGATTTTACATAGAAGACTAACAAATTTGGTTTGGGTTTCACTGCAGAAGCTCAAAGGGTTGTTTAGAATGCAAGGATCGGAAGACCTCCCGTGTTCATCAGCAACACGGGAGTGAATGCCATTGAAGATGATGTAGAAGAGTCTGAATTCGTCAGCTGGATCTATCCTACGACCAACGATGGACCAAGCAACTGGACCGCAAAGGACTTCATCCCTATTACTTTTGTTACCCAGTAATGAAACTTTTGTTTTGAATTTGTAATAGACAATGTGTTGAAACTTTATGGCCCGATGTCTTACCCGGGGCACCGTGGCTTCATTTGTGAGGGATTTTGTGTGTCATTTTCATATATCATTAATAAAAGCATTGGACGTTCTTGCATTTCAAATCTTGCGCTCCTTGTCTTTCTTTATTATATATTAAAACAGCTATTTTACACACACTCACATATACAGGTCCGCATCCACTCTGGATCTCACTGGTAATGACTCTGCTACTGCCAGTTATGACTTTGAAAATCCGATCAACTTAGCCGAAGACGAAGGTGAAGATGATTGCGAAGTTCCTGGTGAACTTGCAAGACTGCTACTCCAGGAAGAGAGGGCCATTCAGCCACATGAAGAGCCAATGGAATCAGTGAATCTGGGTACTGAGACAGATAAGAAAGAGGTCAAGGTTGGTGCCAATCTGGAGCTTAGTGTGAAACAATGGTTGATTCAGATGCTGCGTGACTACGTTGATATCTTTGCTTGGTCTTATGAAGATATGCCTGGTTTGGATACCGACATTGTGGTTCATCGCCTGCCTACCAAGGAAGACTGTCCTCCAGTGAAACAGAAAGTTCGCCGCATGCGCCCAGAGATGTCTTAGAAAATCAAGGCTGAGGTTATGAAATAGTTTGACACCGGTTTTCTAGCAGTTACTTCTTACCCTCAGTGGGTGGCCAATGTGGTTCCAGCGCCGAAGAAGGATGGTAAGGTTCGAATGTGTGTTGACTACAGGGATCTGAACAGGGCGAGCCCCAAGTATGACTTCCCTCAACCTCATATTAACGTTCTGGTTGACAACACTCTCAGCACAAGGTATTCTCCTTTATGGATGGTTTCTCCGGTTATAATCAGATAAAGATGGCTCCCAAAGACATGGAAAAGACCACCTTTGTTACCCAGTGGGGTACCTTTTTCTACAAGGTCATGCCTTTTGGACTGAAGAATGCTGGGGCAACATATCAGCGTGCCATGGTTGCTTTGTTTCATGACATGATCCATCATGAGATTGAAGTATACGTCGACGATATGATTGCAAGGTCCCAGACTAAGGAAGAACACCCTGACCATTTGCAGAAGCTTTTTGACAGGCTGAAGTTGTACAAGCTGAGGTTGAACCCGAACAAATGCACCTTCGGGGTGAGATCTGGCAAACTACTAGGTTTCGTTGTAAGCGACAAAGGTATTCAAGTGGACCCTGCCAAGGTGAAAGCCATACAAGAGATGCCAGCTCCCAAGACAGAGAAAGAGGTCAGAGGCTTTCTGGGACGACTGAACTACATTGCCCGATTCATCTTGCACCTAACTGCTACTTGTGAGCCAATCTTCAAGTTACTAAAGAAAGATCAGGTAGTACGTTGGAACGATGAATGCCAGGCCGCTTTCAAAAGGATCAAAGAGTATCTCTAAGAGCCACCCATCCTAATGACACCAGTTGAAGGGAGACCTTTGATCTTATACTTGACAGTGCTCGATAACTCAATGGGGTGTGTGCTGGGGCAGCATGACGAGTCTGGCCGAAAAGAGCATGTTATTTATTACCTTAGCAAAAAGTTTACCGACTGTGAGACCCGATACTCACTGCTCGAGAAAACTTGCTGCGCTTTGGCATGGGCTGCTCGCCGGCTGAGATAGTATATGCTGACTCACACTACTCTATTGATTTCAAAGATGGATCCAATCAAGTATATCTTCGAAAAGCCTGCCTTGTCCGGAAGAATAGCAAGATGGCAGATGATCTTGACTGAGTATGACATCCAGTACACAACTCAAAAAGAAATCAAGGGAAGTGTATTGGCATACCATTTGGCACACCAGGCAGTGGATGATTACCAGTCTATGAACTTTGAATTTCCGGACGAGAATATCATGTTGATAACTGATTGTGAGACACCTGGACCGGATGAAGGACCTGAGGAAGGACCCCGATGGTCTATGTACTTTGATGGAGCTTCGAACGCTTTGGGTAATGGCATTGGCGCCGCGATCATATCTCCTAAAGGCTCTCATACTCCGTTTACCGCCCGACTATGTTTCAACTGCACCAACAACATGGCGGAGTATGAAGCGTGCATCATGGGTCTTCGAGCTGCAATTGACCTAAGGATTAAGTTTCTAAGTGTCTTCGGAGATTCCGCTCTCGTGATCAGTCAGATCAAAGGCGAGTGGGATACGAAACACCCAAATCTTATTCCTTACAAGGAGTATGTATTGACGTTGCTTCCCCATTTTGAGGAGATAACCTTTGAACACTTCCCTAGAGAGGAGAATCAGTTGGCGGACGCACTGGCTACGATGTCTTCCATGTTCAAAGTCAATTGGGACAACAAGGCTCCCCAGATCATTATTGAAAGATTAGACGAACCTGCACATTGCTGTGATATTGAGACTGAAGAAGTAACAGAAAAACCCTAGTTTCACGAGGTGAAGAGGTATCTTGAAGCTCAGGAGTACCCCGAGGGTGTATCTGTTAATGACAAGAAGTTTCTGAGGAGGTTCGCGGCGAAGTTCTTCATCAGCAATGACATTCTTTACAAGCGTAACCATGATTCAACCTTGCTGCATTGTGTGGATAAGATTGAAGCAGAAAGGATCATGGCAGAGCTGCATGAAGGTACTTTCGGAACTCATTTCAGTGGACATACCATGGCAAAGAAAATCCTCCGGGCAGGATATTACTGGTCCACAATGGAAGCCGACTGTTATCAGCATTCTCAGACATGTCACAAGTGCCAGGTCTATGCTGATAAGGTGCACATACCTCCAGTTCCTCTGAATGTCTTAACAGCACCTTGGCCTTTTGCAATGTTGGGCATCGATATGATCGGCGAGATCAGACCTACGGCATCCAACGAGAATCGTTTCATCCTGGTAGCTATTGATTACTTTACGAAGTGGGTTGAAGCAGCTTCCTTTGCTACCGTAACCAAGAACGTCGTGGCACAGTTCATTCGGCATAAACTGATCTGTCGATACGGTGTACCAGAGAGGATCATTACAGATAATGGTACCAATCTCAACAACAAGATGATAACTGAGCTCTGCGAGCAATTCAAGATACAACATCATAACTCTTCTCCCTACCGGTCGAAGATGAATGGGGCTGTTGGAGCGGCTAATAAGAACATTAAGAAGATTGTGCAAAAGATGACAGTGACATACAAAGACTGGTACGAGATGTTGCCATTTGCTCTTCATGGGTACCGTACCTCAACACGGACGTCAACAGGGGCAACACCCTATTCCTTGGTTTATGGCATGGAGGCAGTCTTGCCTATTGAAGTTCAGATACCTTCTCTTCGGATCA
Source organism: Vicia faba (assembly GCA_948472305.1). Lineage (NCBI taxonomy): Eukaryota > Viridiplantae > Streptophyta > Magnoliopsida > Fabales > Fabaceae > Vicia > Vicia faba. The sequence continues at coordinate 140,142,935 of OX451735.1, forward strand.
TGAAGGATACAGGTTTGAGAGAAGATGACTGGATTTAGACCCGGCTTGATCAACTGAACCTAATCGACGAAAAAAGACTTACTGCTATTTGTCATGGTCAGACATACCAAAAACGAATGATCAAGGCATTTAACAAGAAAGTCAGACGACAAGAGTATTAAGTTGGGGACCTGGTAATCAAGTGCATTATCTTACCTCAAGGTGATCCCAGGGGCAAATGGACCCCTACTTACGAAGGGCCATTTGTGGTTAAGAACATTTTCTCAGGAGGAGCTATGATTCTAACCACCATGGATGGTGACGACCTTCCTCACCCAGTCAATGAGGACATAGTGAAAAGATACTATGCATAATTAAAGACCCGCTAGGTTGACTGGCCTAGGCAAAAATAAGGGCTTCCCGGCGAACCAAAAGGGTTCGGGAAAAAATAAGGAATGAAAATGAAAAAAAACTGTACACCCGGCAAGTCGAAAACCTGAAAAGGCGGCTTGGGCAAAAATGGGTATCCCGATGGACTGAAAACCCGAAAGGGAGGTCTAGGCAAAAATTAGGGATCAAAGCGTAACACTATGTCTCATTGGATCACCTCGTATCCAGACTTCGGTATCGACTATCAAGCTCAGACGACACTAATCAATCAGATTCATCTTCAACTAAGCAGCAAAGTGATGAGACGCTTGAGGACATAAAGGCAATAGCAGAGTTGGAGCCCATGTGGGATTATTCACATAGCTATTTTGTTTCCTTTTCAGAAATTGTATAAATTCTATTTGTTCGGCGGTGTTGTCCTACTAGGACGTCAGCCTCTTGTACAAAAACGCCTATTTTCAGGCCAAACTTCAAAATCAATACAAATTCATTTTCAGAAATTTCAAATTTCTTTTTCCTTTATCTGTTTTGTTTTGCAAAGAACGTCCAAAGTTCATTTTTGATATATGCATTTAACATTAATTGCTGATCATAAATATTTACATACGAAACGAAAGGCGAATTACTGGTAATATCAGAAACAGGGGCAATAAGAATTGTCTGAACTGTATAGTTGCTCTGTCCACCAGGTACCAAGATAGATTCAGCTGAAGAATATGGCTAAGATACCTTCATTCCCCGCAGAATAAGGCAGTAATGGTAGCTCTCCCAGCTGAAACTGGCAACCATGAACGAATCAGCAATACTCTCCCCAAACAAGTTAGTCTACCATCAGCCCTAAAAAGGCTTGGCATCCCAAGAAGGTCTTAATCTTCCCCAACAAAGTATAAAGATATTCCCCAGCAAGCATAAGAGCATCCCCGACAGTCTTAATATTCCTCAACAGAGTATAAGAATGTTCCCCGGTGGAATACAAGATACTCCTAGTGGAGCCATTTCCCCAACGCAGTCTAAAAAAGCTTCCCCGACAGAGTTGAATCATCTTCCCCAGTAGACTTTGGAAGCTTATCCTCTGCAGAGCGCAAATAAATCTCCCCAGCCAAATTCAGAGGGTTATCCCCACAGGAGTCTAACTGGGTTATCCTCAGCAAATTGCAATTGAAGGATCATCCCCAGCAAAATTCTTTCTTTCCCCAAACAGGAGTTCAATCCTCAACCAATTCTGTATCACCAGCAATGGTAATCCATCCCCAGTGGAGTTCATCATTAAAATCCCCAACAAAGTTTGTCAGCGGAATCTCCAGCAGAGTTTATCGTTAAACTCTTCAGCAAAACATCTCTTCCCCACAGAGTAATTCCCCTCAGAGTAATTTCTTCATCAGTTTATTCCCCAATGGAGTTCTTTTCTCCTGCAGGTTTATCCTCACAATCATCTTCGTTCACCATCCCTGGCAGAGGCGAAGCATTCAACTTTATTCTCCAGCAGCACCGGGATTTATTTTCCCCAGCTAAAACATTACATGTCCATACATCATAATACATGAATATATGCATCATATCATACAATCTCATTTATTTTGAGAATATCATTACCTGATACATATCATGCATTACATACAACTAACCTTTACCTTTCAGGAAAGATACAATCAAAATTCAAGATATGAAGCCCGGGTATGACCGGATAGTATCTTGATTTCTACAACATATTGTGAAGCCCGAATTACGATCAGATAACAATATCAGACTACCACGAAGCCTGGATTACGACCAGATAGTGATATCTCTCAAAAGTAAGCTATGAAGCCCGGAGAACAATCGAATAATAGTTTATTCCCCAGTGAGCCGTGAAGCCCGGATTACGACCGGATAACAGCTCAGTAAGCACCATGAAGCCTGGATTCGACCAGATAGTGGTATATCATAAACACAAGCCGTGAAGCTCAGATCACGACTGGATAACAGCTCCGCAAATTATTGTGAAGCCTGGATTACGACCAGAAAGTAGTACAAGACCATGAAGCCTAGATTACGACCAGATAATGGTAGAAGATGTTGTGAAGACTGGATTACAACCAGATAGCAACCAAGAGTACTACGAAGCCTGGATTTCGACCAGATAGTGGTATGATACATCGTGAAACCTCGATTACGACCAGATAACGTTAAGGGACACTGTGAAGCTTAGATTATGACCGAATAACAGTTTACCCAGCCAGTTACTATGAAGCCCGGATTCAACCGGATATTAGTAAAACCAACCGTCAAAGGGAAGACCGGATGTGACCGGCTAACCACTTGATTTGTTCTGAAGCCTAGATTACGACCAGATAATGGTAGAAGATGTTGTGAAGACTGGATTACGACCAGATAGCAACCAAGAGTAGTACGAAGCATGGATTTCGACCAGATAGTGGTATGACACATTGTGAATCCTGGATTACGACCAGATAGCGGTACAAGACACTGTGAAGCTTGGATTCCGACCAAATAACAGTTTACATAGATAGTTACTAAGAAGCCCAGAGTCGGCCGGATATTAGTATGCGCTAAATTCAAGTCGAAGCCCGAATGCGACCGGATAATCACTTGATTTGTTCTGAAGCCTGGATTTCGACCAGATAAGAAGTGCGGTATTGCAAAGCCTGGATTACGACCGGATAACAAGTTTAATCTCATCTCCCTAGTAAGTCACTGTAAAGCCTGGATTACGACCATATAGCAGTCGGCCTTATCACTATAAAGCCTGGGTTATGACCAGATAGTAGTTCACTCTCACCTCTTCAACATAGATGATTCCCCAGTAGAATAACGGACGACCGAAGCTCCTAAAATTCTATTTCTCCTAAGACAAGGAACAACATTCCTCAGCGGAATCTCCCCCAACAACAGGTATACAAGCTCTCGCTAAGGAATCTCTTACGCGATTGAAACTCCTTCGGATGGCATCTTTAATCCCATCTCCCATCATCAATCTCCAAATGGCACCTGTAAGCCCATTCCCGACATCACAAGACAAATACTACTTCATGCGAGTGCAAATTTCTGGGCACTCTAGTGTTCAATCATCTCCCACCTTCGGATCACGAAAGGCCCGAACGCCCATCTATATCCCCAGGTTTAAGAAGATTGAACAGGGGCAACTGTTGTACCCCAAAATTTTCCCTCCCATATTCCTCAAGACATGTCAAGAATCATCTGCAAGATGTTCAAGTGGGCTCAAGAGTTGGACAGTCAAATCACCTCCTAAGGCAGTCAATTCAAAATTAGAGTTTTGTGTTGCATCAAGGTCCTCATATCCAAATGGCCTCAAATTCTCCCCAATATACTAATATGCTCTCAAGTTCATCCATGACAAATTTCAAACCTTGCAGAGAAAGTTTGGTCAGTCAATTGCTCATGAAGTCCAAAAATCGATTGTGCTAGGGCAAAAGTCAACTGTGACCTAAATACAGTCAAACCTCAAGATTTTTTGCCAACATTCTCATTTTGAAGGATAATTCATCATTTTATCAAGGGTTTATCATGATTCATCAAGGGTTTCTCAAGATTCATCAAGATTCAAAAGTTGCTAAATTAGGGTTTTGTAGAAAAAGTCAACTCAACTTTGACCAAGCATAACTTTCTCATACTTTATGAGAAATGACCCATACAAAGCTCATTTTGAAGAGGATGAAATTTCCTACAATCCATCTTCACACCCCAAGATCAAGAAATGCTCTCACAAAAAGTTACAAATTTGGACATTATAGGTCATTTTTGAAAGTCAACAAAAACACCTTTTTTTCCAAAGCTTATAACTTGAGCATGGAATATCAAAATGAGACGAGACCGAAAGGGTTGGTTAGAGGACATCTCAAGGTTTCTAAAAAGTTCAAGAACACCTCAAAAAGTTCAAAATTGAAGACATTATGCATTGTTGAAGTTGGGCATTTTTCCAAGATTGCCAAAAGTCAACTATCCTCAAAACTCCAATTTTTGACAAAAGGGCCCACTTTTTTCCACTTGATTTGGACTTGTCATACCACACACGTGTCCCATCTTCAATTTCATGACCAATCATTTATTTTATATTTTATTTTATTTTTATTGATTTAATTCATTTTAAATCAATATTAATTCAAATAAAATCTAAAAATTGATGGAATGATATCTTTGTGATTGGTATAGACTTCAATTGTCATCATGAACCAAATCAAATCCGAATCAAGCCTTATTATGCACAAAAAATCATATTTGCTACAAGTATGGAAAGCTTATCAATGGTGATTATATCATATCTTGAAATCATCAATGCACATGGATTAAAGCCCAACTCTTGACCTAATTCACTTCCAATATACATGTACAAGCCAAGCATAACAAGAACACACCCTAAGAACTGCAGAAACGACCAGACAGAACTTGAGAAAAAGCTTGAAAACTTGGAATCTGAAATCCACCTTAGAGCATGATTCAAAGCCAAATCTCCACACCGCTCTCTTGCTTGCAATCTCCTGAAGCTATAGCAACCAAAACCAGGCCTTAAGACCACTTGAAACGCGCTGTAAGTACTCACGAATATGCTCTGTACACAAAAACATAACTCATCATTCTTGCATCTTTTTGACAAAACATTAGCATATTCTTGTTCCTTGTATGATTTCTAAGCGTTTTGTAATATTCAATTTCATTTTCATGGCCTGTACCATAATGCCCGAACCTAGGGTTTTCTTGCTTTGCTTTTAGGCGTTTTAATTACAGGTGAAATTAAGGCAAACCATGGACATGGTTGAGTTCAGGGAAGAGAGACGAGTAAAGTGATGGTCCCAAAAGTCGTTTCTATGGCCTGGGGATGATTCTGGGATTGAGCCACGAATTTTGTTGTGGAACCAAATCCGCAGGAAACAAACCAGGACCATTTGGAGAAGATGATAACGTGGCTTGTTTCCATTGGCTTGTTCAAATTGTTTAGCACGTTTTTTTAATTCCCAGGCATCTTATTTGTTTTCAATATATTATTTGTTTTGCATTAAACTACCATTAAGACAACATGGTTGAGTTGGCAAGGGAGGCGTGTCAAAATCCATTGGGACCTGGGTTCGAATCCCAGGTCCCCCAATATTTGTTATAATTTTTCTTCAGACAATTCCATGCAGCGCTCAAAGTAAGGCTCACCATATGCCCTTGTCCAGATGCTAGCCAGGTGGTTTCAGATCAAATGCAAGGGTCCAGAATTGAGTACTCACCACACTCTCAAGTCAAAGACGTATAGGAAATTGGAAAAAGTAAACACAGGCTTGCATTGTTGGGCTTGGAATTCTCTCTTCTCACACTCAAATTGGGCCCAACACCCCCCTTTTGGTTATTTCTTTTCTTTTAATATTTTATTTATTCATTTGTTTTATTTTTACTCTTAATTAAATACTAACCAAAATAATTAATAATTTTCCTCATAAAATCAAAAAACATAAAAAATAATATTTTTATTAATTTCATTATTTCATTATTTTTGAAAATAAACTTCAATAAATCAATTAGTTTAATTAGGGACAATTTTAATAATTTTTGCAATAAGTTAAAATTAAATAGAATATTAGGTTTTAACAATTTGGACCATTTTATTTTTATTTCCTTAAAATATAAAAAATCCAAAAAATATCCTTTTTAATTAATTAATTAATTAACTTAGATTTAATTTCCATTTAATTCAAAATAACAAAAATCTTTTCTTTAAATAAAAAGGGTTCAAAACCCTAAAAATGCGCCGATTTAATTTTCTCGCACGCGTTCTATTTTTATCCAATATTGTAATTGCTTCCGATATGTAATAATTTTTTAATTAAGACTTTATTTATTTATCACTTTTATTTACTTTCCGCAATTTAAATTAAAGGGTTTGTCTTTGGCGATGTAAATACCCGACGCCTTGTAATAGTTTAGATTTAATTTCCCGCAATTTAATTTCCGCACAATATTAACTGTTAGATGTTTGATAAATAGGCAATGCATGACAAGATCAATCTTTAACTTAAAATCAACAATAGCTCACCCATGACATGTACAGATAAAAGTTAACTGGAAATAACACACTTGCACATGCCACTCTTAGGGTACACCTCACTTGGTTGCCTTCGAACGTGGTCATTGAGTATAGAAAGTTTTAGAGGTCGCCCTCTTGTCCAAAGATCATAGTTTCCTCGAAACGGTTGCCTCAGATAAAATGATCTAAGACATTAGGGTTACCGCTAAGGTGTCCTAACATTGCTTTAGTGACCACACGTCCCTTAATCGAATTGACCCGAAAACTCCAACGACGATGCTACCTACTCCTCAATAGCGGGATAGCATTATCTAAAGGACATTTGTACAGTTTAATTTCTTTTTGAGTAGGTAAATGGTTCTTAAGTACTTGCTCCTTTTAAAAAAAAACAAAACTTTTCGCACTTACACTCTCTTCAAAACAAAAACTTTTTTCAAACCCACAAAGACAAAGAAAAGCAAACTTTTGAAAACACAATGAGCAAGTACCGAAGAGCCCGTGGATAACCACGGATAGAAAGGGTGCTAACACCTTCCCTTTCTATAATCTACCTCCCGAACTCGAGAAATATCTCAAAAAGAAATTTTTCTGTGCTTTTGTCCTTTCCTTGTTGGATAAAATAAAAGACGGTGGCGACTCTTTCTTACCGTAACATTTTGCAAAAACAAACGCAAAACGCGAACTAGCATTCCAAAACAGTCAGCTCTTTCCCACCGTATCACAGAATTGGCGACTCTGCTGGGACTAATTATAAGTGAGGTATACCTTAGGATTAGATCATTATGTTTTCAATTGTATGCTTTGTATGCTTTAATTTTGTGGGCTTGTATCGGAGTTATATAGATCCTAACCCGGATCTGGGGGTACGCTTTAGGTAAGTAGCAATAAACTATGAGGGATTTGTACGGCGTAGACCGATACGGATGAAGCAGTAGCTACATTGGTGTGGCACTTTAGTCTGTACCGATATCCCTTGTGTTGGAACGAGGAGAATATGGGTCTTCTAAGGGGTCATTAAGCACCAACTGACCTTAGAACCTTAAATTAACCAACTTGGCCATAGAACAATAGCAGTATGCTACACTCATTGAGACTAAACTCTCGCGATGATTACGGCCGCAAGAAAAGGTTGTTAAACTGGAATTATGACCGATTGAGGGTAGTCAATGATATTGAGATCCTCTAGAACCCGGTTACTATTTTTAGGACAGGTTTAAACCAACTGAACTGAAAGAGGGTAGTACCTAAGCTCCATGCCAGCCTGAAATCTAAGGGCTCTAAGTGTGACTTGTGTGCCTTTACCATGTTTGTTTTTTGTGGATACTTGTGGTGGGCCTTTATCATGACATCATGACATCATAGCATTGCATACATCTTGCATAAGGACTAACCTATTTCAAAGACAAGAGGGTTTCATCTTTGCCCTGTTTTGTAGGTCATCATGATGCCCATGCGTAAGAATACTATCCGGATCAACTTTGTCCAAGTCCCTGCCCTGCTTAAAGATTTGGTTGTCAGGATGCCAGACACTACTTCCTTCATCAGGAGGCATGGTTCTCTTCTCAGTTTGGTCACCTCCAAATTGTACGAACAAATGATGAGTGTCCTGGTCCAGTTTTATGATCCGCTGTACCATTGCTTCACTTTTCAAGACTATCAGCTGGTTCCTACCCTAGAAGAGTTCTCTGAGCTGCTCGGTATCTCTGTTTTGGAGCAGACTCCGTTTACTGGTTGGGAAAAGACCCTTAGGCCTGAAGAGATTGCTGCAGCCCTTCATTTGACCAAAGAGGAAGTAATGGCTAATTGGGAGACTAGAAGTGGAGATAAGGGTTTTCTGACTAAGTTCTTGGTTAGCAAGGCTAATTACTTCTGGGATACCCTAGACTTTAAGGCGTTCGAGGATATTCTGGCTCTGCTGATTTATGGCTTGGTATTGTTTCAGAATCCTGACACTTTTGTTGATGTGAATTCCATAAAGATCTTCATTTATCAGAACCCGGTACCCACTCTCTTGGGTGACATTCTTCATCAGCTCTATGCCCGTACTGCCCGAAAGCGGGGAACTTTGATGTGCTGTGCTCCTTTATTGTCGAGGTGGTTTATTTCGCACCTCCCTAAGTCAGTATTGAAGAACAAAGAAGGAATGGGCTGGGCTTATAGGGTGATGTCTCTTTATCATAATGACATTATCTGGACTTCAAAGGTATGGATGAGGTGACTGTCATTGATCGCTGTGGGGAGTATCCAAATGTTCCATTGATAGGAACCCATGGAGGAATTTCTTACAACCCATGCTTAGCTCTCCGTCAGTTTGGAAGAGCCAAAAGAGAAGGGCCTCATGAGCTGTTGATGCCTCATATCATCTTTGACTTTCAACGGGATAATGACGAGCTACGTCATAGTTTCATATGGGCTTGGGACAAAGTTCACCAATCTGATCCACATGAGTTGGGTCCAAAGACTTCTCTGCCAATGGAGCCATATCTTAGATGGGTCCGCATCCGTGCCCAGAAACTGGGTATGCCATATGAAGCTGTCCGGCCTGTCACTCTTGAAGTTGCTAATGAATAAGGGGTTCTTCCAACCATTCTCCACCCTTATATGCCCACTGACATTGGGGCACTAAAGAGGTCTTGGATACAGTTGAGGGATGAACGGGATTCTTACCGAGAGAAGTTCAATGAACAAGAGCAGAAGATCCAGAAGCTGACTAGGCAACTGGAGAAAGAGCGGATCCTGAATGATTATGTCCGCACTGAGAAGAAGAGACCATGGGAGCATTGATGGACCTTTGATGATTTCCTTTCCAGTTTTTGGTTACTTTTCAGTATTTCTTTTCATGTAACGCCTTAATGGCATTTATTGAACAATTTGAATTACAAAGTTATCTAATAAAGTGTGTTTCCTTTCTTGTTTACAAATTTGAATCTCAATTGTCTTTGAAATCATAATCATATGCATTTCATCCCATGCACTTCATAAGCAGGTACCCATTACAGGTCTCTTACCTTCTTCGCTGTTTATTTCAGCAATCATCATGTCTACTGAACCTTCAACTGAGCAAGCTATCAAGGCCCTCCAGGCCCAGAATACCCAATTTCAAGAGCTGTTCATGAATCTTTTCTTTAAATAAAAAGGGGTCAAAACCTTAAAAATGCACCGATTTAATTTTCTCGCACGCGTCCTATTTTTATCCAATATTCTAATTGCTTCCGGTATGTAATAATTGTTTAATTAAGATTTTATTTATTTATCGCTTTTATTTACTTTCCTCAATTTAAATTAAAGGGTTTGTCTTTGGCGATGTAAATACCCGACGCCTTGTAATAGTTTAGATTTAATTTCCCGCAATTTAATTTCCGCACAATATTAACTGTTAGATGTTTGATAAATAGGCAATGCATGACAAGATCAATCTTTAACTTAAAATCAACAATAGCTCACCCATGACATGTACAGATAAAAGTTAACTGGAAATAACACACTTGCACATGCCACTCTTAGGGTACACCTCACTTGGTTGCCTTCGAACGTGGTCATTGAGTATAGGAAGTTTTAGAGGTCGCCCTCTTGTCCAAAGATCATAGTTGCCTCGAAACGGTTGCCTCAGATAAAATGATCTAAGACATTAGGGTTACCGCTAAGGTGTCCTAACATTACTTTAGTGACCACACGTCCCTTAATCGAATTGACCCTAAAACTCCAACGACGATGCTACCTACTCCTCAATAGCGGGATAGCATTATCTAAAGGACATTTGTACAGTTTAATTCCTTTTTGAGTAGGTAAATGGTTCTTAAGTACTTGCTCCTTTTAAAACAAAACAAAACTTTTCGCACTTACACTCTCTTCAAAACAAAAACTCTTTTCAAACCCACAAACACAAAGAAAAGCAAACTTTTGAAAACACAATGAGCAAGTACCTAAGAGCTCGTGGATAACCATGGATAGAAAGGGTGCTAACACCTTCCCTTTCTATAATCTACCTCCCGAACCCGAGAAATATCTCAAAAAGGAATTTTTCTGTGCTTTTGTCCTTTCCTTGTTGGATAAAATAAAAGATGGTGGCGACTCTTGCTTACCGCGACATTTTGCAAAAACAAACGCAAAACGCGAACCAGCATTCCAAAACAGTCAGTTCTTTCCCACCGTATCACATCGTCATTCATGATCTGAAGGTGGAAGAGGATTGAACACTTAAGTGCCTAGAAATATGCACGCACATGTGCACGAAGTAACACTGTTGGTTGATTGTATTGCTTGAAGGAGCTTAAATATTCCATTCGGAGAGGTGATAAAGTGTCGTCGGAGATGGGCTTATAGATGCCATCCAAAGTAACTGTTGATAGGAGTATCCGAATCAGTCTACGCTTGACTTTATCTGAAGAATGCTTTTCAGAATGAATCTATCTGATCCTATCTGAGGGAAATGATTTTCAGAATAAATCTTTGAAGGAAATGCTCGTCAGATTTAGTCTCTGGAGGAAATGCTCGTCATATTTTGTTTTTGAGGGGAATGCTTTTCAGAATGAATCTCTGAAGGAACCGCTCGTCAGATTTAGTCTCTGAGGGAAATGATCGCCAGAATAAATCTCTGAGGGAGGTGCTTTTCATAATAAATCTCTGAAGGAAATGCTCGTCAGAATGAATCTCTGAGGGAGGTGCTTTTCAGAATAAATATCTGAAGGAAGTGCTTTTTAGAATAAATCTCTGAAGGAAATGCTCGTCAGATTTAGTCTCTGAAGGAAATGCTTGTCAGATTTAGTTTCTAAGGGGAATTCTTTTCAGAATGAATCTATGAAGGAAATTATCTGGTCATGTAGATAGTCGCCCCGCCCTGTTTCGGGGATTTCTCTACAACTTATCTATAGATGGCTGATAATATTCATTTGTTAGGGAACTTAACCTGAAAAGAGAAAGTTAGTTTTATGCAATGTCATGATGCATGAAATGCATTGTGTAATGATGCTCTCAAAATAAATGATAATACTATATGAGTTTCGTATGCATATGCTAAGATATTATGTAAATGATACATGGGTGCAATATGTCATTGGAACACACCGGAAGCTTCGTATAATATCTTTGGCTGGGGAGAATAAATCTCTGACTATTGCTGAGGATGAAGATAGTAGTTTCTCAATTTTGTTTAGAACGTCTTTCTTGGGGATTCGTGCTTTCTGTTTGAGGAAACTCTCCTGGGGACGTTCGACTTCTTCTTGGGGATAGAAGAATTCCAGGAAAGTTTATCGTTCTTTTAAAGGATTTAATTCTTATGTACCCTGATTGGGGATAAAAGAGATGAATAATCCTCTGATGTGTTGTCTGACCAAGTTTCAGATATGTATGTCAACTCTTCTGGGGAGGGCAAAGTTGAATGACATCTGGTCGAGGAAGAGAATCCTGTTAGGGAATTACAATATCGGAGAAATAAACTCTGTTGGGGAAATAAACCCTGTAGACTACGTTGAGGAAATAATATCTGATGGGGATTGGGATTTCATAGGCTGTATTGAGGAAGTTTCCACCGTATGCTGGGGAAATGATCAAACTTCCTTATCCGCTAGGGGGACTATTAGGGAAGATGGTCATGTCGAGCTATCCATCAGGGATATATAGGTGAACTGCTGGAAGATGCCCCAATTTATGTCTGATGGCATATTAGATTTTCTGGGGAATATATCTCTGTTGGGGATGAGCTTGTGGAGATAGCTCTATAGAGATAGATCCGTGGAGATTGCTCTGTGGATATTTATGGATGACTTGAAAATTATCCCAACTCCTAGAGTCTTTAGTAAATGCTAATCCTGTTTTTATGCATATATTTTGTTAACAGTAATCATGTTCAAATGCATATGTTCATTCAATGTAATCATTGGACATTTTTGCAAACAAAACAGAGAAATTAAAACAATTTTGAATTTTGAAATCTAATTACATTGATTCTGAAAGTTTGCCTATAAGCAGGAAATTTTATACAAAGAGAGAGAAATCCTAGTAAGAGGAAATCATCGTAAGAATGAAGAAAAGGTACAAAGAAAAAAAAGGAAAAATAACTATATGGAAACGATCCCATCAAGTTTCAATTATGCTATTTCCCCTATGTCTTCAAGCATCTTATCACTTGTTGTTGGAAGAATATGATTGAGTTGTTTTGTATCGTTTGAACTTGACGCTAGTAATGAAGTTGGTTGTAAGTAGATGGATGATCAAACGTGACATAGTTGTACGCTTTAATCCCTAAATTTTTCCTGGATCGCTCTTTCAAGTTTTCATTCCATCGGGATATCCTTTTTGGCCCAAGATGCCTTTTCAGGTTTTCAACTTGCCAGATGTACAATTTTTTTATATATATATATCCCTAATTTTTGCCTAAACCCTTTTGGTTCGCCGAGATGCCTTTACTTTTGCTTAGGGCCTGTCATACTAGCGGGTCTCTTTTATGCGTAGTATTTTTTTACTATGTCTGCATTCACAGGGTGTGGAAAATCTTTACCATCCATGGTAATAAGTATCAAAGCTCCGCTAGAAAATATCTTCTTGATCACGAATGGCCCGTCGTATGTGGGAGTCCATTTCCCCCTGGGATCACCTTGTCGTAGGATAATGCTCTTTTATCCAACAAAGGAAAGGGTGAAAAGAATAGAAAAAGATCTTTCGAGAGTTTTCCGAGTAAGGGGGGTAGATTATGGAAAGGGAAGGTGTTAGCACCCTTTCCATCCGTAGTTATCCACATGCTCTTAGATGCTTAGCTCTTTTGAAAAATACCTTTTGCTTTTTGAGTGTTTTGAAAAGTATTTTGAGATGCCTTAGTGTGGAGATTTACTTTATGATAACTCTTTTATCAATCCTCAAGAGTGTTGATAAAGCATTTGAAAATGTTTTTGAAATTCGTTTTGTGTAAGTGTGAAAGTTTATATTTGAGCAAGCATCTAACAACTACCTACTTTTACTCGAAAGGGTCGTTCTTTTCCTCCTTTCCTTTATACAGTGCTATCCTACTATTAGTGAGTAGGTAGCCCTAGTCGTTTGGATGTTTGAGGGACATTCGAATGGGTGTTTTATAGTCACAAAGGCAACTGGGCGAGAAACCTTAGTAACTATCCTAAGATTTTAAGATCATTGTTTACCGAGGCAACATCGAAAGGGTCATCGAGGGACTTATGATCTTTTTAAACTAGAGGGTAGCCACTAAAATCTCTCACGTTTCGAGAGTTGTGAGTGTTTCCAAAGGCAACGGAAGTGGGAGTACCCTAGAGGTGTATATGTGAAAGAGTGTTTATTTTCAGTTATTTTTCTCTTGGATGTTAGGTTTGCTAACGTTGCTTTTAATTTCTTGCTATACAATCCTATTACCATACATCTAACAGTTAATATGTACAGGAAATTAAAATGAGGAAATTAAAGCTACGCTATTACATAGTTTCGGGGAGGGGAGGGGGTATTTACATGTCCAAAAACTTGGGGGAAAATAAAAAAAAGAAAATAAATCCCTAATTAATTTAATTACATCCAGTAGACAGATACAATAATATGAATGTAAATGCGCGCGAAATGTAAAAGAGCATCTAAAAAAATCCTAAGGTATAAAAACCTTTTTTTGTTTGTTTTTATTTTGGGAAAATAATTTAATTAAAATCCTAAGTCTATTTAGTTTTTAATTAAAGAAAAAGGTTTAAATAGTTATTAATTAATTTAATTAAAAAAATGCTAACCTAATATTTTGTGATATTTTGATTTTAAGGTTGATTTAAATAATAAAGTCAATAAAGAAATAAAAAAATGAAAATACAAAGGGTTATCCTTCGATCCAGGGAGAAATGTGGTTCTTCAATCCAGGGAGAAATGTGGTTTTTCGATCTAGGGAGAAATGTGGTTCTTCGATTCAGGGAGAATTGTGGTTCTTCGATCTAGGGAGGGAGATGCCTTTCGATCTAGATCTACAAGACAAATGTTAGAAAAAATAAAGATGCAGGACCAGGGTAACGAACCCAGGTCTTTCTCCCTAATTCGAATCTTTTGTCCTCATGCCTAAACTTATTTTGGCTTGAAACTGGCTAAACCATGAGTTTCGAAAGGTAAACCCAGATCATGCCTTTCGATGGCATGATCTTATTCCTGCATGTTACCTTGCGTATGATATGTTCATATAAACACAAATGACATTAGAAACATAGATATTCCAACAATTAAAGAGCCTAGAAATACAATTTTGACTTGGGTGAATCCTTACCAACTGGAAATGCTTCGATCTATGAATCTTGGCATGGAATTGCTAGCATAAGGACTGGTGTGGACTCATGGATGCAAGGTTTTCGCTTGGCTAATGTGTGTATAGGCTGGAATGTTTCTATCTAATGGAAATATTTCTATGTGATGTAGTATGAATCTTTTTTTTTTCATTTTCCCTTTTTCGTCTTCCCGTTTTCGGTTTTTTTGCAATGTGTCCTTAGACCTATATTTATAGGAGTGTAAAAGGTAATGGAAATGGCAAGGGACAACCATTAACCAAGCTTTTAAAGGAAAATCAAACAAATTAAAGGATTGCCTTTTTTATGGATTCTTGTCTTTTTGAGGTTTTGGGATGAACCTGGACATCTTTCCATTCCCTTACTCCTTTGAATGCCTCCATGCCTTGTTCTTCGATTGGCCTTGAGTTGCTTCCTTTGAATGGCTCCAGGCCTCATCATTATAGATTCTTAGATTGAGCCACTATCTGCCTTAGTAGCTTGATCTGAAGCTTTTCAACTAGCCCAATAGAAAACTCCTTTTTGGCAAGTCGACGCTTCTTTTGTTACCTCTTCAAATGTAATTATGCAAGAGGGTTGGGTTTGGCAGCATGCAGGACTTTGGCCAAACTCATCAAAAAACACAACAAAACTTGTCTTTAACCATTGTGTGTCTTTTGACTAGACGAAATGCATGCCCTTCGAAGGCACCATTTGTGTGTCCTTTGAATAGCCCACATGCACCCCTTGTGCATTCTTCGAATGGGCCACCAATGTGTGTTCATAATGTAGCAATCCTGTGCTTGTGAAATGAAGGCAGGTATGAAGAGGAAACCTTTTCTTTGTGAATTAAAGGACAGTTGAAGAGGGAGCCTTTGCCTTGTGCGTTGAAGGCAAGCATAGAGGGAGTATTGCCTTGTGCGCCGAAGGAAAACATAGAGGGAGTATTTTCCTAGTGGATCAAAGGAAAATCTTAAGAAGCCTTTGCCATTATGAATCAAAGGCAAGCATGAAGAAGCCTTTGCCCAGTGGATCAAAGGCAAGCATGAAGAGGCCTTTACCTAGTGGGTCAAAGGCAAGCATGAATAGGCCTTTGCCTAGTGGGTCGAAGGCAAGCATGAAGAGGCCTTTGCCTAGTGGGTCGAAGGCAAGCATGAAGAGGCCTTTTCCTAGTGGGTTAAAGGCAAGCATGAAAAGGCCTTTGCCTAGTGGGTCGAAGGAAAGCATGAAGAAGCCTTTTCCTAGTGGGTCGAAGGAAAACATGAAGAGGCCTTTTCCTAGTGGGTCGAAGGCAAGCGTGAAGAGGAGTATTTTCCTCGTGGAAGCTTTGTGAATTAAGCTTGATCGAAGGAGACCCAATGCCCAATCGAATACTTTGAAATGAAAGCTCACTCGATGGATTTCAAATGCCCAATTGAAACACCTTATTCATACGCCAACCTAAATACCTTGTTCATATGCCAATCGAAAGACACTTGACCATCTTCAAAACTTTTATTTTCTTTAAGCAAGTGTTTGTAACCACCCAGGAAAAAGAAGATCTTTGAAAGACATGAGAGGGTAAATTTTGGGGTACAACAATTGACCCTGTTTAATATTCTTAAACTTGAAGGTTTAGATTGGCTTGTTTTCCTTTCGTGATCTGAAGGTGAAATATGATTCAACACTAGAGTGCCCAGAAATTTTCACTCGCATGATGTGATGATTGATTGTGTAGGGAATGGGATTGAAGATTCCATTTGGAGAAGATGATTGAGATTTGTTGGAGATGGGTTTAAAGATTCCATTGAAAGTAGATGCTAACTTCATAAGAGGTCTCTTGGTGGGGGATTCTTGTTCCTGTTGTTTGAGGAGGAGTCCGCTGGGGAATGTTAATTTATGTTGTTCTCCTTCTTGAGGAAAACTCTATGGGGAATAGAGTCTAGGAACTTCAGTTGTCCAAGGCTCTACTAAGGAATTATCTTTAGAAATGTTTGTTGTTTTCTTGTTGAACTCCAAGCTTCACAATAACTTGCTGGGGAGGATGAAATTAACTATTATCTGGAAATGTATTAGAAGGAGTCTATGTAGGGCTGCTTCAAGATGAGTCCGTGTTAGACTGCATCTGGAAACTGTGAGAAGGAACCCGTGTAAGATTGCTTCAGGATGAGTCCGTGTTAGACTGCATCTGGAGATTAGGAGAAGAAACCCGTTTAAGGTTTCTTCGGGATGAGTTCGTGTTAGACTGCATTTGGAGATTAGGAGAAGAAACTCGTGTAAGATTGCTTCAGGATGATCATGTGGACATTCGCCCCGTCTGGTTTCGGGAATTGATCTATAATCAGTTGTTCGCAGATAGCTGTCCTGTCTTATTTCAGGTGCTAATCCAAAACATGCTTTTATTGGTCGTTGAGATAGTTGTCCTGGCTGGTTCCAGGTATTAATCTCTGACCTTAGAAATAAAGATAGTTTTCCCGTCTGGTTTCAGGTATTAATCTTCAATCTTCTCATGTAGATAATTTTCCTGTCTAGTTTTAGGTATTAATCTACAATCGGTCGTCCACAGATAGTTGTCCTGGCTTGTTACAAGTATTAATTTGGAACTTGTTTTTGTCGGTCGTTGAGATAGTTGTTCTGGCTAGTTTCAAGTATTAATCTCTGACCTTTAGAAAGAAAAATAGTTTTCCCTTCTGGTTTCGGCTATTAATCTTCAATCTTCTCATGTAGATAGTTTTCCTTTCTGGTTTCAGGTATTAATCTACAATAAGTCGTCCACAGATAGTTGTCCTGGCTTGTTACATGTATTAATCTAGAACTTGTTGAAAATTGGCGATGATATTCATCTGTCGATCTTTCCTGAAAAGGTAAGAATTAGCTGCATGCAATATTATGATGCATGAAGTGAAAGTGATGCTCTCAAAATAAATGAGATTGTGATATATGCATTCGTGTTTCATATGCTATGACACTTGTAAAATGGTGTATGAATGTAATGTATGAGCGTGTCAGTTGCTCTATTGTTGTATTGTTGAACAAGGGAAAATAGACCCCTGATTGCTGCTGGGGATGAAGAATGTAGGTCTTCAAATTTTGTTGAAGTTGAATTGCTAGGAGAAGATCTTCCGTTGTTAGAGAAATAAACTCTGTTGAGGGAGGGAAACTCCATGAATTGCTTGGGGATTTTTCTGAAATTTTGCTGTGGAATCCTGAAAAGCTTGTGACCCAGGTTATGGGATTCTTTAAGATGCCAAGGCAGTAATTGGAGACTTTTGCTCCTCCAGGGATATAAGAACACCTGACATCATTAGGCTGTATGAACGGATATGGTAGTGACTTTTTAGTAGTATGCCACTACTTCTGCACCTACGGGGGAAAGTATCCGCTTAGATTTTGTGGATGGCCTTTAGGCATTGTCCCGTTTCTTAAAGCCATTAGTAATTGTCTTTCTGTTTTTTATGCGTGTATTTTTAAACAGTAATCACATTCAAATGCATATGTTCAAAAATAATCACTGGACGTTTTCGCAAACAAAACAGGAAGATAAAAAGAAAACTAATAGTTGTACACTTTCAAAGAGATAATTTTGTATTAATTTGAAGAATTTGTGCCTATAATAGGCGTTTTTGTACAAGGAGACAAACATTCTAGTAAGATAATGTCATTATAAGAACGTAAGCTATACAAAGAAAAAGAACAGCTATGTGAAATGATCCCATTGGGTTCCCATTCTGCTATTGCCTTTATGTCTTTGAGCGTCTCCTCTCTTTGCTGCTTGTCCGAAGCTGACTAGATTGATTAGTACCACTTGAGCTTGACAGTTGATACTGAAGATTGGCTGTAAGGTGACCCAACGGGACATAGTCATACGCTTAAAATCCCTAACTTTTGCCTGGACCACCCTTTCGGGTTTTCAGTCCACCGGGATACCCTTTTTTTCCCAAGCCGCCTTTTCAGGTTTTCGACTTGCCGGGTGTACATATTTTTCATGTGTATATCCCTAATTTTTGCCCGAACCCTTTCGGTTTTCCGGGATTCTCTTATTTTTTGCCTAGGCCAGTCAACCTAGTGGGACTTTGTTCATGCATAATATCTTATAACTATGTCCGCGTTTACAGGGCGCGAAAGGTCGTCACCATCCATAGTGGTTAAGATCATGGCTCCAATAGAAAGTATGTTCTTGATTACAAATGGTCCTTTGCATGTAGGAGTCTATTTTCCCCTGGGATCACCTTGCGATAGTATGATGCGCTTGATTACTAGGTTACCAGCCCGATATGCCCGACGTCTGACCTTCTTGTTAAAAGCTTTAATCATACGTTTTTGGTACATCTTACCATGACAGACAACCGCGAGCCTTTTCTCGTCAATCAGGTTTAATTAGTCAAGTCGAGTCTGAACCCATTCATCTTCATTCAAGCCTGTGTCATTCAAGATTCTCAAGGAAGGGATCTGGACCTCAATGGGCAGGACAACTTCCATACCGTGTACCAGAGAGAAAGGAGTTGCCCCTATTGATGTGCGCATTGTGGTACGATAACCATGAAGAGCAAATGGTAACATCTTGTACCAGTATTTATATGTCACCGTAATCTTCTGTATGATCTTCTTGATATTTTTATTAGTAGCTTCTATAACGCCATTCATCTTCAATCGATAAGGAGAAGAGTTATGATGCTGAATCTTGAATTGCATGCAGAGCTTGATGATCATAGTATTATTGAGATTGGTACCATTATCCGTGATGATTATTTCTAGAATACCATACCAACAGATAAGGTTATGTATGATGAATCGGTCCACAACGTTCTTGGTAATAGAAGCAAATGAAGCTGCCTCGACCCACTTCATGAAGTAATCAATGGTAACCAGGATGAAGCGGTGCCCATTAGAGGATGTAGGTCTAATATCTCTAATCATATCGATGCCCCACATTGCGAATGGCCAGGGAGCAATCAAGATGTTCAAGGGGACTGGGGGCACATGTTCTTTATTAGTATAGATCTGGCATTTGTGACAAGTCCCGAATGCTGATAACAGTCTGCTTCCATAGTGGACCAGTAGTATCCTGCCTGTAGGATATTTTTAGCCATTGTGTGCTCACTGGAATGAGTGTCAAAGGTACCTTCGTGCAAATCTGCCATAATCTTTTCTACTTCACTCTTTTCCACACACTGAAGCAAAGTAGAATCATGGTTGCGCTTGTAGAGGATCCCGTTACTGAGGAAGAACTTGGCAGAGAACATTCTTAAGATAGAAACATTCCTGCCTATACACTTGGACTTCGATATATCTTTTGACTTCATGGAACCAATGTTTGTATACTACTTCTTTAGTATCATTTTCATGACAATATGCTGGTTCGTCCATTCTCTCAATAGTGGTCTGAGGAGCTTCATTATCTCACATGACCTTGAACATGGATGACATAGTAGCTAGCGCGTCTGCTAGTTGATTTTCCTCTCGTGGAAAATGCTCAAAGGTAATTTCTTAAAAATGTGGAATCAATGCCAACACATGCTCTCTATAAGGGATGAGATTAGGATGCTTCGTGTCCCAATATCCTTTAATTTGGCTGATTACTAAGGCCGAGTCTCCAAATACCCTCAAGAATTTGATCCTCAAGTCGATAGAAGATTTGAGACCCATAATGCATGCTTCATATTCAGCCATATTCTTGGTACAATTGAAACATAGCCTGGCGGTGAAAGGAGTATGACAGCCTTCGAGGGATATGGTCGTAGCACCAATGCTATTGCCAAGTGCATTAGAAGCTCCATTAAAAACCATAGTCCATTGGGATCCTTTTTCAGGTCCTTCATTCGGTCCAGGTTATTCATAATCAGTTACTAACATGATATTCTCATTCGGGAATTTAAAATTCATGGATTGGTAGTCGTTCACATCCTGATGAGCCAAATGATTAGCTAATATACTTCCCTTAATTGCTTTCTAGGTTGTATACTGAATGTCGTATTCAGTCAGGATCATTTGCCATCGTGCTATTCTTAAAGAGAGAGCGGGCCTCTCAAAGATGTATTTGATAGGATCCATTTTAAATATCAACAAGGTAGTGTAAGTCAACATAACTATCTTAGTCGGCGAGTAGCCCATGCCAAAGCGTAGCAAGTTTTCTTGAGCAGTGAGTATCTTGTTTCACAACCTGTAAACTTTTTGCTAAGGTAGTATATTACATGCTCTTTTCGACCAGACTCGTCATGCTTCCCCAACACACACCCCATTGAGTTTTCTAATACTATTAAGTACATGATCAGAGGTCTTCCTTCAATTGGCGGCATTAAAATTGGAGGCTCTTGAAGGTATTCTTTGATTTGGTCAAAGGCAATATGGAAATCATCATTCCACTTCACTGCTTGATCTTTCTTCAGTAATTTGAAGATTGGATCACAAGTAGCGGTTAGATGGGAAATGAATATGGAAATGTAGTTTAGACGTCCCAAGAATCGCCTGACCTCCTTCTCAGTGCGAGGAGTTGGAATTTCTTGTATAGCTTTTATAATTCTGACAACAGATACTTAATGTCACAATGAATGTTATGACACCGTATCTGACACACTTCACGACAGTAAATTTAAAAGCAGTAAAGAACACAATCAATTGTTTACCCAGTTCAGTGTGTAACAACACCTACTCTGGGGGCTACCAAGCCAGGGAGGAAATTCACTATAAGAGATATTAATTCAGGAATAAACCAACCAGTTTATCTCCTTCACTTAAGATCTACCCAATGCAACTTCAATCTAAGTTCAACTTAAACCTGAGTTCCTACTCACTCCCCCTCAATCACAGCAGTGATACTAAACTATTGATTTATGAAATTATGAAGATACTCTTCAGTACACACACTTAATTTTGCTTCACAGCTTTAATCAAGTAACAAACACTCGTGCTTCAAAGCTTTGTGTGATAAACAACCCTAACTTGACTTTGCTTCAAAGCTTTAAATCAAGTGACACAAACACTCGTGCTTCAAAGCTTTGAGTGATACACAACTCTTACAATCAATTCCAACTCCAAGTCACTTATCACAATGATAATTTCTTGGCTCACAGTAGTTACAACTATACAATCCCTTATTGATCTTCTGCCAAAAAGTATCCTTCACCAACAGTCTTCATGAGGAATATATAGGCAGCTATTCTTCAGTTAGGGCTTCGACGAAAATAGCTAGGGTTAATTCGAGTTAACCTCAAGACTTGGTCTTAGGTTTTTAACAACCATATTAGGGTTAAGCAGGGTTAACCTAATGTCCACGTGAGTATCTGATCTGGACTGTATAAACCAGATTCCTGAAAATTCTCAGGAATAACAAATCTGCACAAATGTTAGATCAGTACAGGATGTCTTAACATTGGTTATGACAACAAGAATCCTGTTCACTGATTCTGGTAGAATGCAATAAATATGATCATTGCTTAATGATCATGCTAAACACTTATATTGAGTAGCTCCTGTATGACATTCTTTTTCTGCAGAATGTACCTTTTATCCCAGAATGTTATGACATCAGTCATGACGTTCACAAAACTGGTTTTACCAAAAAAAATTCCAACAACCAAACACTTACAAACTACCCCTTTGGCAATTTTTTGGCTAAAACCCCTAAACAATTAGAGATTAGAAAGTAGCAGAATTTTTAATAACATCTACCAAGTCTAATTCTACCAAAATTATCACAAAATCTTCTCCCCCCTTTTAGCCATAAAGAGGCCAAAGATACTTGTACTTTTAAGTTATACAGTCATCCAAAAGGAATAATAAAAATACAGAAAAAATAAAAAGTCATTTGGCAGCAACAGGTTCCAGCAGCAAACTTTTCAACAACACTGATCTTCAGGCACTGTCATCTTCCGAGGAAGCACTATCTTCAACATTATGCTGGTCTTCATCAGCATCCTCTTCCCTTCTTTGTCCTTCATTCTCCTCCTGTTATAGTCTAGCAATCAGGTCCTCAAGAGTCCTTTTTCTTGTATCAAGCTCTCTGCAGGTTTCTTTTAGCAAAGCTATAACATCAGTTTTCTTGGAATGAGATTTGACAGTTGATGTCTCAGTAGATGTCATAACAATGTCAGGGACATGTGTTCCCTGAAACAACTTATAGTGCAAGCCAAGAGCAGGGGCTCTTTTGCATACAGAGTCTTTTTCAGCTAGAATATTAGGATACTGAGCAATGATTATACCACACAGGAGAGAAGGAAAAGCAATAGGGCCTTTAATAGCACAACTTCCAGCATGTTTCAATGTTTGATCAAAGATGTACTTGCCATAATCAAAGTTTGTCCTGGTTCCAACAGCATAGATAAACCTTCCCAAGCCTGTGGAGATGGTGGATTTATGGTTGGTGGGAACCCAGTTAGCTGCACCAATTTTGTGCAGTATGGCAAACTTCATGCTCAGCTTGCTTGCATTTAGCTTCCCTTTCAAGGGCCAGCTCTTGACTTGCTTTGCAGTGATGGTTTGACAAACTTGGTTGTTATTAACTTTAAGCTCAGGGCAAGCATCATCAGGTCTTCCTAGGAATTTGTTTATTTCAGAGGGAGAGAAATTTACCTTCCTTCCTCTCACATACACACTCTTAAAATCAGCTGACTTTCCATCAGCACAACCATCAGATAAATTTACTATGAATTCTTTGACAAGAATCTCATAGCAGTTGGTAAACTTTACCACAATTTTAATTAGACCAACAATCTTGATTAGATCCATGATTTCCTTACATTCAATGGCACTGTTGTTCAGCTCTCTTTCCAAGGCAATCCTTTTCAGAAATACATACTTCCACCTGTTTGCATTTTCTGGATGGTGAAAGGAGATGTTGTCAATGGCAACTTCAGGGACTTTAGGCATTTTGCTCGAAGAGAGTTTCTTCCTGAGAGGAATGTCTGGAACATTGCTCTCAACATCAAACTCAAATTCTGATTCCTCATCAGATTCAGAGGGTTCAGGGTACTTCCTTTTCTTGGCTATTGGTTGTCTCAAAGGTTTTGAGAGACTACCAATAGGTACTCTAGTTTTCACCTTCCCCTTACCTTTTGACAATCCAGCTTTTCGATCCTTCTCAGCTTCTACTCTAGTCTTGTTCTCAGACCTGGTTTTCTTATGAACAACTTTAGTAGACTTCTCTCTGGAGAGGCTTTTGGCAGCATCCTGCTTTCCTTTTCTGCTCATCATCCTTCTAGCTATGCTAGGGTTGATATTAGCAATTAAATCATTGTCAGAGTATTCTTCATCAACATCAATAACCAGTGGTGCAACATCCTTGTCAGTAGGGTTCTGGTGATCATCATGTTTTTCTGGAGATTTCCTAATGTTGTCATCAGGTGTCTCAACATTCTGAGTGACATCTGGATCCATTTCTACATTAGGACTAGCAGTTTCTTGGTTCAAAGGCACAGAAATGCCAGGTACAGAGTGATTCTCATTAAGAATCCTAGTGACTAGTCTAGCAATAGCTTGATGAACATAAACAGAACCTTCCCTATTTGCTATTTCTGGAGGAACAGAAGATGATGTTTGAGAAGATTTACTAGATGGAGAGGCTTGTGATCTTCTTGCATGTCTGGTTCGCAGCTTCTTGACCTTAGTGGGGTCAGCTGCCAGTTCACGAAGAGGAGTTATCTTAAGAACATCAGAATCCATGCAGTTTGTGATTGCCCTAGGTTCGCGGTCAGAGGATGCGGAAGAAGCAATCGCCTTTAAAGAGGATGATGACATGGATAGTTGAGACATTTTGAGTGATTTAGAAAATAGGTAACAACGATAGTGAAATCTTCGTTTGAGAGAATGGAGATTGTTGCAGAAACACGAGAGGAGGGAGATATATGAATGTCTATTCAACTTCATAAAAATTTGGAAAGAAATAGAGAAACAAATGATTAGCCCAATCATAGTAAACTTAACTAAAATATCTCTTTCATTCCTTGTTTTAAGCAAAATTAATTGCTACATCTCTTCTTGTTGGCAAATACCCAGCTTGCCCCTCAAATTTTCAAATTGACTAGCATCAAGTGCCTTGGTAAAAATGTCAGCCAGTTGTAGTTCAGTGGCAACATGTTCCAGTTTAATCACCTTTTTCTCCACAAGATCTCTGATGAAGTGATGTCTAATGTCAATATGCTTGGTCCTGCTATGCTCTATAGGATTCTTGGAAATGTTGATAGTACTCAGATTATCACAGTACAATGTCATGACATCTTGTGTGACATTATACTCAGTAAGTATTTGTTTCATCCAGATCATTTGAGAACAGCTACTACCAGCTGCTATGTATTCAGCTTCAGCAGTAGATAAAGACACACAGTTCTGTTTCTTGCTGAACCAAGAGACAAGATTATTTCCCAAGAAGAAACATCCTCCAGAGGTGCTCTTTCTATCATCAGCACTTCCAGCCCAATCAGCATCACAGTAACCAGACAGAGTTGGTTCACATCCATAAGAGTACAGCAAGCCATAGTTGTAAGTTCCACTCACATACTTCAGAATTCTTTTCACTTGGTTGATATGACTTACTTTGGGTTCAGCCTGGTATCTTGCACATACTCCAACTGCAAAAGCAATGTCAGGTTTGCTGGCTGTTAAGTATAGCAGACTTCCTATCATGCTTCTGTACAAGCTTTGATCCACATTAACCCCACTTGAATCTTTGGACAACTTTAAATGAGTAGGTGCGGGAGTCCTTTTGTGACTGGAATTCTCCATTCCAAACTTCTTGACAATATTCTTTGCATACTTGCTTTGAGACAAAAAAATTGAGTCTTCCATCTGCGTGACTTGTAGTCTAAGAAAGTAGGTCAATTATCCCATGAGGCTCATTTCAAATTCAGCTTGCATTTGGTCAGCAACATGTTTAACCATTTTATCTGACATTCCTCCAAACACCATGTCATCAACATAAATTTGAGCTACCATTATCTTTCCTCCTTCCTTTTTGACAAAAAGAGTTTTGTCCAAGCCTCCTTTCCTGTATCCTTTGTCAGTGAGGAATTTTGTCAATCTGTCATACCAGGCTCTAGGAGCTTGTTTTAGGCCATATAGAGTTTTCCTTAATTTGTAGACATGACCAGGACAGTTTGGATCCACAAATCCTTTAGGCTGTTCCACATATACTTCCTCATTTAAGTACCCATTTAAGAAGGCACTCTTTACATCCATCTGAAATAGCTTAAACTTAAGGAGACAAGCAACTACCAAAAGAAGTCTGATTGATTCCAGTCTGGCTACAGGAGCAAAAGTTTCATCAAAATCAACCCCTTCAACTTGAGTGTAGCCTTGAGCGACAAGCCTTGCCTTATTCCTGGTGACAACTCCTTTAGCATCTGATTTGTTCTTGTAGATCCATTTTGTGCCAATAATGTTTGTTCCTTCTGGTCTAGGAACTAACTCCCATACTTCATATTGCTTGAATTGGTTCAATTCATCTTGCATTGCTCCAATCCAGTATTCATCAGTCAAAGCCTCCTTAACATTTTTTGGTTCAATCTTAGAGACAAAGCAAGAGTTTGAGATGATTTGTCTAGATCTTGTAATGACTCCACTGTTTGGGTCTCCTATGATGAGTTCCTTAGGATGATCTTTCTGAATTCTGATGGAAGGATCATTGTTAGCTTCCTTTGATTCAGATTCTGATGA
Organism: Vicia faba; assembly: GCA_948472305.1. Taxonomy (NCBI): domain Eukaryota; kingdom Viridiplantae; phylum Streptophyta; class Magnoliopsida; order Fabales; family Fabaceae; genus Vicia; species Vicia faba. The sequence continues at coordinate 140,169,179 of OX451735.1, forward strand.
AGTAGTTTTAGGTACATCATCCTTTTTAGACACTTGAGTTGAAGTCTCAAAGAATGTCTCAACATCATATGGGACATTTGTTTCCTCATGATAATCATCAACTATGACATTTATAGATTCCATCACAGCTTTGGTCCTGGAATTGAATACCCTATATGCTCTGCTATTGGTAGAGTATCCTAGGAATATTCCTTCATCACTTTTAGGATCCATCTTTCTCCTTTGTTCACGATCTGTCAGAATATAGAATTTGCTTCCAAAGACATGGAAGTACTTTACTGTAGGCTTTCTTCCTTTCCATAGTTCATAAATGGTGGATGATGTTCCCTTTCTCAAGGTGACCCTGTTATGGACATAACAGGCTGTATTCATAGCTTCAGCCCAAAAATGAATATGAAGTCCTTTGGCATGTATCATTGCTCTGGCAAATTCCTGTATAGTCCTGTTTTTCCTTTCCACAACTCCATTTGGTTGAGGAGTTATGGGTGAAGAGAATTCATGATTGATTCCTTCTGAGGAACATAACTCATCAAACTTACAGTTTTCAAACTCCTTGCCATGATCACTTCTGATTCTGACAATGCATCCTTCCTTTTCTCTTTGAATTCTTTTGCACAGTTCCTTAAATACATCAAATACATTAGACTTTTCCCTAATGAAGTTAATCCAGGTGAATCTGGAAAAATCATCCACAACAACATATGCATATCTCTTTCCTCCAAGACTTTCCACCTGCATTGGACCCATCAGATCCATATGTAGGAGTTCTAGCACCTTAGAGGTGGTCAGATGTCTTGTCTTTGGGTGTGACGTTCTAGTTTGCTTTCCAACCTGACATTCACCAGACTCTCCCTTCATCTATTTGAAGCTTTGGGATTCCTCTGACTTCCTCCATCGATATGATCCTTTTCATCCCTCTCAGATGTAAATGACCAAGTTTTTGGTGCCACAGTTTCACTTTCTTTTCTTCTTTGGCTATAGAGCACACAGAAGAATAATTAGTGTTCTCAGACTCCCATAAGTAACAGTTGTCTTTTGATCTGACTCCTCTCATTACAACTTCTTGTTGTTTATTAGTTACAAGACATTCAGACTTGGTGAAGTTGACCTTGAATCCTAGATCACATAATTTACTGATACTTATGAGATTAGCAGTCAAGCCTTTTACCAGCAATACTTCATTTAGGTTTGGAACTCCAGGGCAGTCCAAGTTTCCAACTCCTTTGATTTCTCCTCTAGCACCATCTCCAAAAGTTACATAACTAGTAGTATGAGGTTTAACATTATTCAGAAGATTCTTGATTCTAGTCATGTGTTTAGAGCATCCACTGTCAAAGTACTAGTCTTCCTTTGCAGAGACCCTAAGGGAGGTGTGAGCTATCAGGGCTGCAGATTTTTTCTTCCACTGTTTAGTATATGGTCCCTTGTTAGACTTAGGTTTGACAACTGGTATCTGATTAGGATATCCATACAATCTGAAGCAGAATGGCTTTATGTGACCAAACCTTCCACAATGATGACATCTCCATCTTTGATATTTTTTCTTCATATTTCTTTATTCTCGATGTTGAGTGTTGTGTTGTGACATCTGCTTTGACATTTGTTTATCAGGCATGATCTTCTTCTTGTCTTCAGTAGATTTCTTTGCTGCTATAAATCCTAGACCAGACTTGTTTCCCACATTTTGTCCAACCTGAAGGATTTCTTCTAATTTATCAGTTCCATTTGTCAGCATCTTGACAGACTTGGTCATCTGGTCAAGTTTTAAGTTTAGCATTTGAACTTCACCTTCGAGATGGCTTATAGCACCAGTGTCTGCCTTCTTCTCAGCCTCCAACTTTACTATGAGTTTTTTTTGTCTCTCATTTCGCTAACAGACTTCAGCACTTCTGATACATAGCTTCTTGTAGGAGTCAGCCAGTTCTTCAAATGTCACTTCCTCATCACTAGAGTCACTATCAGAGTTACAAATACCAGCTAGTGCAGTAACTAGTTTGGAAGATTCTTCTTCAGAATTACTTTCTGAGTCACAATCAGACCAAGTAAAAGACATTCCTTTCTTTTGTTTCTTAAGAAAGGTAGGACATTCAGCTCGAATGTGCCCATATCCTTCACATCCATGGCATTGGATTCCTTTGCTTTGATTTCCCTTTTCTTCATACTTTGGTCTTCTCGTGGAGTCATAGGATCTGTTAATGTCTGAGGGAATGTTCTTGACATTTGATCGTGACTTTGGGTCCATTCTCTTGATGAGTTTGTTGAACTTCCTTCCAAGCATGGTTATAGCTTCTGAAATATTCTCTTTATCATCCTCCTTGTTTTCATCTTCAGTATTAGATACAAGTGCTATGCTCTTGTTTTTCTTGTCAACATTGTCACTGATCCCCATCTCAAAAGTTTGAAGTGACCCAATGAGTTCATCAACCTTTAAGTTGCAGATATCCTGAGCTTCCTCTATAGCAGTCACCTTCATTGCAAATCTTTTAGGCAAGGATCTGAGAATCTTTCTCACCAGCTTTTCTTCTGACATCTTTTCTCCCAATGCTCCAGAGGTGTTGGAAATTTCCAAGATGTTCATGTGAAACTCATGAATGGTCTCATCTTCCATGATCCTTAGATTCTCAAATTTGGTAGTCAGCATCTGAAGCCTTGAAATTTTTACTTTGGATGTACCCTCATGGGTAGTTTTGAGAGTGTCAGAAACATCCTTGGCCAGTTCACATTGATGTACTAGTATGAATATGTTTCTATCAATTCCATTGAACAAGGCATTTAATTCTTTGGAGTTACCCAGTGCTAACTCATCTTCTTCTTTGCTCCATTCTTCCTCAGGTTTCAGACTGGTTGTCCCATCTTTCCCAGTTATGGTGGGATGGTTCCTTCCTTTGTCAGCAACTCTCCAAACCTTTTTGTGCAGTGATTTTAAGAAGGAAATCATACGAGGTTTCCAGTAGTCATAATTTGATCCATCCAGAATGGGAGGTCTGTTCCCAAATTCTCCTTCTTTGTCCATAGCGCCAGAAAATAATATCCCTAGATCTCACCCAGTAAGACAGGCAGGGTGCCTGCTCTGATGCCAATTGTAATTCTGACAATAGATACTTAATGTCACAGTGAATGTTATGACATCGTATCTGACACACTTCACGACAGTAAATTTAAAAGCAGTAAAGAACACAATCAATTGTTTACCCAGTTCAGTGTGTAACAACACCTACTTTGGGGGATACCAAGCCAGTGAGTAAATTCACTATAAGATATATTAATTCAGGAATAAACCAACCAGTTTATCTCCTTCACTAAAGATCTACCCAATGCAACTTCAATCTAAGTTCAACTTAAACCTGAGTTCCTACTCACTCCCCCTCAATCACAGCAGTGATGCTAAACTATTGATTTACGAAATTATGAAGATAATCTTCAGTACACACACTTGATTTTTCTTCACAGCTTTAATCAAGTAACAAACACTCGTGCTTCAAAGCTTTGAGTGATAAAAAACCCTAACTTGACTTTGCTTCAAAGCTTTAAATCAAGTGATATAAATACTCGTGCTTCAAAGCTTTGAGTGATACACAACTCTTACAATCAAATCCTACTCCAAGTCACGTATCACAATGATAATTTCTTGGCTCACTGTAGTTACAAATATACAATCCCTTATTGATCTTCTGTCAAAAAGTATCCTTCACCAACAGTCTTCATGAGGAATATATAGGCAGCTATTCTTCAGTTAGGGCTTTGACGAAAATAGCTAGGGTTAATTCGAGTTAACCTCAAGACTTGGTCCTAGGTTTTTAACAACAAGGTTAGGGTTAAGCAGGGTTAACCTAATGTCCACGTGAGTATCTGATCTGGACTGTATAAACCAGATTCCTGAAAATTCTCAGGAATAACAAATCTGCACAAATGTTAGATCAGTACAGGATGTCTTAACATTGGTTATGACAACAAGAATCCTGTTCACTGATTTTGGTAGAATGCAATAATCATGACCATTTCTTAATGATCATGCTAAACACTTATATTGAGTAGCTCCTGTATGACATTCTTTTTCTACAGAATGTACCATTTATCCTAGAATGTTATGACATCAGTCATGACATTCACAAAACTGGTTTTACCAAAAAAATGCCAACAACCAAACACTTACAGCTTTAACCTTTACAGGGTCCACTTCAATTCCTTTTCCGATGGCAACGAAGCCTAAGAATTTACCAGATCTTACTCCAAAGGTGCACTTATTCAGGTTCATCCTCCGTTTGTACTTTTTCAGCCTTTCAAACAGCTTCTGCAGGTGATCAAGGTGCTCCTCTTCAATCTGAGACCTGGATATCATATCATCAACGTAGACCTCTATCTCGTGATGGATCATATCATGAACCAAAGCTACCATGGCGCGCTGATAGGTTGCCCCAGTGTTCTTTAACCCAAATGGCATAACCTTGTAGCAGAAAGTGCCCCACTGTGTGACGAAGGTCGTTTTCTCCATGTCCTCAGATGCCATTTTGATTTGATTGTACCCGGAGAAACCATCCATGAAGGATAATACTTTATATTGTGCGGTGTTGTCAACCAGAACATTGATATGGGGAAGCAGAAAGTCATCCTTGGGGCTTTCCCTATTCAGGTCTCTGTAGTCCACATACATACGTACTTTATTGTCCTTCTTAGGTACCAGAACAACATTAGCAACCCATTATGGATAAGAGGTAACAACTAAGAAATCGAAGTTGATCTATTTCATGACTTCATCCATGATCTTTTCTGACATCTCAGGATGCATACGACAAACTTTTTGTTTCACCGAAGGGAAGTCTTCTTTTATCGATAGGCGATGAACCACAATATCAGTGTCAAGTCCTGGCATGTCCTTGTATGACCAGGCAAAGACCTCAACATAGTTATATAGCACCTGTATCAACCATTCCTTGATACTATGCTCCAGATCGACACCTATCTTGACTTCCTTCTTATCCTTTCGAGTACCCAAGTTTACTATCTCAACTTGCTCTTCATGAGGCTGTATTGCCCTTTCCTCCTGTTGTAACAGTCTGGAAAGTTCTCCGGGTACTTCACAATCTTCCTCACCTTCGTCCTGGGCTTGGTAGATTGGATTTCAAAGTTATAATTGGCAATAGAAGAACCATTATCAATGGGATCCAGAGTGGATGTGGATCTGCAGTTTGATATGTGGGTGTCTGTAAGAGCATAACTATTTTTGATAAAGTAAAAAAAGTAGAAAAGAAAAACAGAGAGCGTAAAAATTGTATGCAAAACGTCCAATGATTTATTAATGACATATGGATATGAAGTAATAACCCTCACAAAATAGACCATTGTGCCTCGGGTAAAACACAAGGCTTTAGAGTTTCAATTGTTTAAATATTACATATCCCAAAAAGGACTAAAATACAATTACTCTTGAATAAAAGTAATAGGAACAAAGTCTTTGGCCTCCCAATTGTTGAGTCCACCGCTGATGGTTGGGAAGATCCACTTATCCATGTCATAATCGTTATCACTATCTTCCAGAGCATTGACTCCATGGTTGCTGATCCGTAATGGTGGCCCCCCGACACGAGCACGACAAAGAACTCTTTGGACCCCTGAAGTAAAACCCAAACCAAACTTGTCATATTTATAGGGAATATCCGGAAGTTGGCCCCATATGGTACATCCACCTTCTTCAACTACTGCTTTGGCATCCTTCAGAGAAGCCATCTTTAATGGAGGTCTGGTAATCTTCGGAACATTGGTAGCAGTCTTGGTCACAACAACTGTCTGTAGGACCTCCTCAAAGTTCTAACAGGGGGTCTCAATGAACTCTCCGTCCATCTCAACATACCTGAAAGAGTTCAGGTGGCTCACCATGTATTCTTCCTCGCCATGGACCATGATAATCTTTCCGTTGACTGGATACTTCAACATCTGATGCAGAGTAGAAGTAACAACACCGACCCCATAGATCCAAGGTCGACCCAATAAATAGGAGTAGGATGGGCAGATGTCCATCACGTAGAAAGTTGAGTCAAAAGTCTGAGTACCAACTTTAATAGGGATATCCACCTCCCCATGCACCATCCTATTGGAACCATCGAAGGCCCTCACCACAATATTACTGGGCTTCAGTGTGAGTCTTTCACAATCCAACCTATCTAAAGCATTATTGGGTAAGACACTCAACGATGAACCTGTATCTACTAGAACATGAGCTAGGGTAGTGCCCCTACATTCAATGGAGACATGTAGGGCATCATTGTGTTTCCTTCCCTTAGGAGTTAGATCAATGTCGAAAAAACCCAGTCCATTATCAGCAGTCAGGCTGGTAATACAGTTCTCAAATTGATTAGCAGAAGTCTCTTTAGGCATATGAGTAGACTTCAAGAACTTTACCAAAGCCTTAGCATGGGCTTCAGAGCATAAAAGTAAGGCAAACATTGAGATTTTTGAAGGGGTATACCCCAACTGTTCCACGATAATGTAATCACTTTTCTTTATTATCTTCAGTATCTCTTCCATTTCTTTTTTAGAAACCTCAAGAATGACTTCTTTGTGCGCCTTCGTCTGGACAAGCTCAACCAATACCTCTTTGCCCCGAGTCTGGGCCGACTCAGCAGCAGGGATAATAGTAGGAGTAGCAATGGTCTTCCGAGAGATTTTGGGAGAGAAAACTCTTCTGTTTATCATAATTTTACTAGTCCCAATGATGTTATAGATGTCAGGATCAATATCTTCAGCAAATTTATCTTCAACAACCAATAGGTCTTGCTTGACGCCATGGTAACAGACGTCAGCCCCATAATTCCAGGGAACAACTTTATCAGAGGACTATGGTATTAGCCTAAGAAGGGTGATGATCAAGGGAGAAAACTTGGGAACAAATGTAATCCTGACGGGTATTTTGGAGGAGACCCTGGGAGGATTGTCAAAAATGTTAATTATTGAGTCATCTTCACACAAATTTCTTGCAAGGGGAACTTTCTCAAACAAAATTTCTTTGTTAACCATCAGGCGCTAGACACCCATCTTTAACAACAAAAAACCATCTGGTAGAGACATACATAAGTGGTAGCCTTCACCATATCCCAGAAATAAACCGGCTCGCAACATATTCCTTTTAACAGTTAGAAGAGGAGTAGATTGAACAAGTGAAAAACACAAGAAGTGGGGTTGAATTGAAACTTAAAATCAAAAGCAGTAGACACGATATTTTTATCCTGGTTCATTTGATCTCAAACTACTCCAGTCCACCCGCTAAGGTGATTTCACCTCTCTCCAACAAGGACTTAATTCACTAATAAAAAATTGATAACAATACTACTTTAACAACTGCCAAAATCTTCTTGAGTACAACCACAACCCGGTCTGTATCAAGGAAAACTAGCTTAATCAAAAGAAAATGATTTACTATATACTGTTGTTTTTTTTTACAAAAATTGTATCACTACTGTGATATATTATACAATTTGAGCGTATAAGAGAATATGAATGTTTGCAGCATTTTGGACGTATGAGCAGTCTTGGTTCAAAATCGTAAATGATTTTTCCTTTAAGATTGTTTATATAGCATGGAAATCTTGTCCAACATAAAGCGTGATAATGGACACTTCAATGCAATTTCCATATTGAGAAGATTCTTGTCTGAATGAAGTCGTTGCATATGATACTGTCTTAATTGAAAAGTAACGCTTCAGAACTAGAATCTTGCATGCTGCTTTTACTTCAGAACTATGATGACTCAGAGATGTGAGGATTTGTTGGCATATTAGACTTCTGTTCAGAGTTAGAGTATCTTTTACTTTAGCGCAGATTCTGATCATCATTCTTCAGAATATTCTGATTAGCTCAACTTGAAAGCTTCTGTAGCTTAACTTCTGATGTTGTTTCAGTCAGAACTTCTGCATACAAAACAACACAAATTTAGAGTGCATATTTGTTCTTTATGTTTGTTATCATCAAAAATCTAATTAAGGGTTGTAGAATCAAACTATGTTCTAACAATCTCCCCCTTTTTTATGATGACAAAAACTAGGATTTTCAATAAAAAATATAGAACAAAAATCTTAAGAGAGTCTCCCCCTGAGTTGATTACTCAGATAGAGATGAGTTACTTCCCTGAAGTTCCTTCTCGTTAGATCTTTTGATGCATCTCCTTCTGTCCTTATCAGAATATGTTACTGTTCAAGCTTTTAGAAAACATAGAAGTTAAAATATTCAAAAATTTTGAGACTTTGTCCCGGTATACTGTTATTGAAAATATCTTATGTTCTCCCCCTTTTTTCCAGGTATCAAAAGGCAATATAATCAGAGTCAAAAAGATGATTTATATTGAAAACAGAATGCAATGACATTTTTCAGAAACAAAGAGGATAAGATGAAGAATACAGAAAACAAGTTAAAGAAAATATAAGAAAGAGGGGGAAGGCGTGTGAACAACGCTTCCAGCAAGCTCTTAATCCGAGTGCTTGATTCTTCCTGATTTCCCAAAATGTCTTTGATTTCTTTTGTTGTATCTTCTTGTTTATCCAATATATCCCTGATCTCTTTGTTTGTGCCTTCTTGCTTATCCAGTCTGGCATGGATTAAAGAATTCTCCTTCTTCAACTCTTCCAGAGTTTGCATGACTAGAGACGAAGTTGGTGTATCTTCAGGGGTTGCATGTTGTTCAGAACACTCCGCAACCTCTTCTGATGAACAACTTCTTCTGTTGCAATTACCTTTTCTGGAGCAGTAGTCAGAGGGTGACTATCAGAATCTGGTTCAGTGGCTTCTGAAGGTTGGTGCTCTTTCCAGGGAGCATTTTCCAGCAGAAGAATTTCTTTCTTGTCCCAGTGGTTTAGAACTTGATCTTTGAAGGCTTTCAGCTGATCATTGAAGTTCTACTGAGCCAACTCATAGCTCAATTCTTCCAGCTTTTGGGATTCAGAGTTGAACCATTTTCTGAATCTATCGCACAGAGAATCAGAAGCAGCAGGATTAGAATTCTCTTGACTTTCTTACTTCAAAGAAGTAACCCATTCCTATATTTCTGTTTCAAAAATCAACAAGTTCTTAACAACATCTGATTTGGTTAAGGTTGGTTTTGGTTTAGGGATGGCAAGTTTATTTGAGGTGGATGCTAGATGGTCCAGTGCTTCTAGATCAATGATAGTTCTGAGGTGGTCAGCTGGACAGTTGATTGGTGAAGGAGTTGAAGAATCAGAAATCAGGATTGGTGAGTGAGGAGTGTTTGGTGGTGTGGATTCATATGGTGAAGGTATTTCTGGAATATCATGAATAGAGAGAGGTAAACGAACCGTAAGAGGTTCTGTTATTCCAGGAATTGGGGTAGTGGTACCAAAGTCTGAAAGGGAGTCTTCTGATTGGTTTGCGTAAGCGTGTTGAATTTTTGGTTCAGGTGTTTCAGAAGATGGATTTTCAGATTGAGGAGTGAGAGGGTTTTCATTTTCTGGTTGGGGTGAGTTGAGGTTTTGATGTTCTGGTTGAGGAGAGTGTGGTTATGGATTTTCTGGTTGTTGAAACTGAGTATTTGGATTTTCCTGGATTGGTGAGGAAAAGTCTTGATCAAACAGTTCAATATCAGAGACAACCTTTGCAAGTTCTGGTTGATTTTTTTTCTGGATTTGGATTGGGGGAGTGATGTTCATTTAAGAAATTTCCAAGAGTTACAGATGGGTCAAACTCTATGTCAAAATCCTCAAATGTTTCAGGTGAAGGATTTTCTATTGGTTGAGGGGGAATGGTTTCAGATGTTGGAATAACTATTGATTCTACAACAGAAATAAAAGATGTGTTACCTTTATTTTTCGCAGCTTTTGGTGTCCTATTAGAGGATCCTTCTCCTACTGCTTTCCTCTTTCTGGATTTCTTTAGCACAACCTCTGGAGCGGGCTTGTGCAGGTCATGGACATTGATTTCGGGAATAGTCCCATCTTCCTTGAAAGCTTCAAGGTATCTGAATATAATCTCTGGAGAGGCATCTATCTCAGAGAATATTGGAAAATCCTTCAGAGGGATTCTCCTAGAAGTGACGACCTCATGAGAAGCAATTGTTGGTTCCTTCTTAATTCTTTCAATAATCTTCATTTTCTTCAGATTCTTGGCATTCAGAGGTTTCCCAGCAGTTGCTTCCAGAGTGCTGATTTCTTGAGCCTCTGTCAGATGTTCTATCAGCCTGTTTTCCGTTAGAATATATGAAATCAATCTTCCTAGAGGAATCCAATCCCTCTTTGTTCTTTTTTCTTCTCTTGTCTCTTTCACACTTGTTCTGAGATGGTTGAAGAGAAAATGTGGAAGATTTATTTTGGTCTTCTTTGCAATGAAGTATAAAAGAAACTGCTGATCAATGTTGATGTAATCAGGAGAGCTTGTAGGCTTCCTGTGATTAATACATCCCAGAATTATTCTAGCCCAGATTCTGCAATGATCTTTCAGGTCTCTGATCTTGCTGGATGGATGTCCAGAAGTGAAGATGACCCTAGCAATGGATTTTAGGTCAGAACACTTATCAGCCATATCAATGCATCTGACTCCGTCGTCATTGTATCCAATGAGTTTCCTAATCAAATCTTCTGTAATCACTATCTTCTTCCCCATAACATATGACATGACCTGGTGGTTGGATGAAGTAGCATGAATCCAAAACTCTTTAACAAGAATGGGAAAATTTGTACCCAATAGACGATCAAAGTATCTGTTCCATCCGTGTGCAGTTACATCTTCATACAGATTAAACCTGTTTTCTTATAAACTTTCAAAATCGACGATCAATTCACAAAGAACTTCAAGGTTGTCGACCAGAGTGAGTAGTGTTCTAATGGGCTCCTCATATTGTTCAGTTGATGAAGAACCAAGAGCACTGTTGAGATTCTTGAGACTTGATGAGGATGCCATTGTTCACACGGATTCTTTGAAGAAAAATGATAGAAGGGATTTTTTGAAAAACTAGAGCAAGAGAGAATATTGAAGGTGGTAAAAAGTGAGTTAATGAAATAGTAAATTGAGTTTATATAAGCACTTTTGAAAACGTAATCAGTAAGAAAGAAAAAATAAGTAATGATTATACTGAATTAATGAAACCTGAAATTAGTGGATTTAGTGAGATATTGAACAGTTACCAATGACAAGTGTCTCAATGCATCCAATCAGAGCCTTGGACCCTTCAGAAGAGGATGACAGATGTTTGATGGTGTGAACTCCACGCCTCTATCCTTGAAATGAAAAGTTTAGATCTTCATAGATAGATTCTGAGGCAACTGTACTCCTAACTTCTGAAGACAAGTTGATCAAATGTTCACAGAAAACAATAAAATTCTGAGGGTTAGAATATGCAAATAAAACATTTTATTCTTTACACAATTTCATGCTGAGATGTTTCATAATGAAATTGAATCTATCTTTAGAAAGGGGTTTTGTAAACACATCAGCCCATTGATGGTCAGTGTCAATAAATTTTAAAGTAAGAATTCCTTTCTGAATATAGTCCCTAACAAAGTGATGTTTTATTTCTATATGCTTAGACCTAGAATGCAGAATGGGATTTCTGGATAGACATATGGCAGAAGTGTTATCACAGAAGATAGGAATGTTACTCTCAAATATGTTGAAGTATTCAAGGTGACTTTTCATCCAGAGCATTTGAGTGCTACATCCAGCAGCTGCTATGTATTCAACTTCTGTTGTTGACAATGCTATTGTGGACTGTCTCTTGCTGGTCCATGAGATCGGGTTGTCTCCCAGAAACTGGAAGCTTCCATAAGTTCTTTTACGCTCTACTCTGTCTCCAGCAAAGTCAGCATCACATTATCCTACTAAGTTGTATTCATTGGATTTTCTATAAAACAAACCCAGATTAGTAGTACCTTTCAGATACTTGAAATTTCTCTTAACTGTTGTTAAGTGAGATTCTCTAGGATCTGATTGGAATCTAGCGCATAAGCAAACACTGAATAAAATATCAGGCCTTGAAGCCGTCAGATAGAGGAGATATCCAATCATACCTCTGTAGATCTTATGTTCTACCTTTTTACTTACCTCTTCCTTTTCCAGAATGCATGTGGGATGCATTGGAGTCTTTAAGGGCTTACATTCTGAGAGGGGAAATTTATTCAGAAGTTCTCTGACATATTTTATCTGATGAATGTAAGTTCCTTCTAGAGTCTGGTTTATCTGAATGCCCAAAAAGAATTTAAGTTCCCCCATTAAGCTCATCTCAAACTCTGCCTGCATGCACTTAGCAAATTCTCTTCCCAGAGAAGGTTTAGTGGATCCAAAAATGATATCATCTACGTAAATCTGACAAACTAAAATTTCATTCTTAAATGTCTCACAGAACAAGGTTGTCTCCACTTTCCCTCTGGTGAATTCCTTTTCTAACAGGAAGTTACTTAGCCTTTCATACCAAGCTCTGGGAGCTTGTTTCAGACCATATAGTGACTTCTTTAGTTTGAAAACATATTCTGGGTGTTTGGAATTTTCAAACCCAGGGGGTTGGTGCACATATACCTCTTCATCCATGTAACCATTTAAGGATTCACTTTTGGCATCCATCTGATACAGAGTGATGCCATTATTTACAAAAAAAGAGATTAAGAGTCTGATAGATTCTAACCTGGCGACTAGAGCAAAGGTTTCTGTATAGTCTATCCCGTCTTGCTGACTATAACCTTGTGCCACCAGTCGTGCCTTGTTTCTGATGACTTCTCCTTGCTCATTGAGTTTGTTTCTGAACACCCACTTTGTTCCAATGACGTTGAATCCTTTTGGTTTGGGAACCAGATCCCATACGTCATTTCTGGTGAACTGGTTTAATTCCTCCTGCATTGCTAGAATCCAGTCATTGTCCAGAAGAGATTGATCAATTGTTGTTGGTTCAATCAGTGAGACCAGTCCCATGAGGGATTCTTCAGAGTTTCTGAATGTTGATATTGTTCTGATTGGATCATCCTTCTTTCCCAGGATCTTATCTTCTGGGTGAGCTATGCTGCTTTTGGATAACCTTTTCTGGAGTTGATCAATAGAAGGTACTGGAACACTTGTGACATTTCCTTCTGAAGTTATTGGAGCGTCTTTGTTGGGAACTTCTGATGAGTTGTCTTTAGCACCTGTGAATTCAACTTCTATATCTGCAAAAGATTCATTCTACTTTGACTTTTGAGGGTCAAGCTCATCATTAAATCTAACACTGATTGCTCTTCAACAATTTGTGTTTATATATTGTATACTCTGTAACTTCTTGAGTGTTCAGAGTATCCTTGCATAATACACTTTTGTGCTTTAAAGTCAAACTTGTTCAGATGATCTTTAGTATTCATAATAAAGCATGTGCATCCAAAGGGATGGAAATAGGAAATGTTGGGCTTTCTGTTCTTCCACAATTCATATGGAGTCTTTTCCAGAATAGGTCTTATAGAAATTCTATTCAGAATATAACACGCTGTGTTAATTGCTTCTACCCAGAAGATCTTAGCAATGTTAGTGCCATTGATCATGGTTCTGGCCATTTTTTGCAACGTTCTGTTCTTTCGTTCTACAACTCCATTTTGTTGGGGAGTTCCAGAACAAGAGAAGTCATGTGAAATGCCTTTTTCATTAAAAAATGTTTCAAATTTTTTGTTTTCAAATTCTCCACCATGATAACTTCTGAATTTTACAATTCTAATATCCTTTTCATTCTGAACTTAGTTATAGAAAGAAAAGAACATAGAATGTGACTCGTCCTTGTGTCTTAAGAACTTTACCCATGTCCATCTGCTATAGTCATCTACGATCACTAACCCATACTTCTTGCCACTAATAGACACAATTTTCACTAGTCAAAATAAGTCTATGTGCATAAGTTCTAATGGCCTAGAGGTTGAAACAACATTTTTAGCTTTGAAAGCAGGTTTTGCAAATTTTCCTTTCTGACATGCTTCACACAGAGCATTTGAGCTGAACTTCAGATTAGGAAGTCCTCTGACCAGATTGAGTTTGTTAATCTAAGATATTCTTCTCATACTAACATGCCCCAATCTTCTATGCCATACCCATTTTTGTTGTTAATAGAAAGAAGGCATTTTACATTCTGACAATTTAGTTCAAAAAGTTTTATCTTATAAATGTTGTTTTTCCTCTTTCCATTAAACATGATAGTTCTATCTTTCTGACTAACAACTTTGCATGAATTTTGATTAAAGATTATATTATAACCGTTATCACTTAATTGACTTATGGGTAACATGTTATGCATCAATCCATCAACTAAAAGCACATTATTAATAGAAGGAAGATTACCATTACCTACTGTTTCAGAGCCAATGATCGTCCCTCTTTGGTTGCCTCCAAAGCCCACGTAGCCTCCAGGTTTAAGTTCCTGGCTTTGGAACATATGCTATCTTCCCGTGATGTGTCGAGAGCATCCAGAGTCCAGGTACCATGATTGGTGTTTTAGCCTTACTGCTAAAGATATCTGCTACATATATAATTTTGTCCTTAGGTACCCATATCTTTTTGGGTCCTGGTTTGTTAGTTTTACCAAAATTCCGTTTGAATTTTTGTTTGGTAGAATAATCATTACTAGTGTATTTTAGGTCATGTGTGTGCCCGTATGTGAAGTGTGATTTTAGTGGTGTGCGTTTTATAACTAGGTCCATGACTTTCTTAGGTGGAGATACCTTACCTTGGTATCCTATTCCTTTTCTGCCATTCCTGCTAACTCCATAGATCATTGAAGCCATCTTGCTTCTATCTATATTTTAGCCAGAAACTTCTAAAAGTTGTGATCATACTCTTTGATGATCTTATCAGCATTACTGGGAGTCTCTGAGATTATTTCCTTCTCAGAGTTTTGTAAATCATTTTCTAATTTTAAAATCTTTTCTTTTAACTCAGAATTTTCTAATCTAATACTCTCAGTTCTTTCAGAGTCAGAGACAACATCCTTTTTCAGGTTATTGAATTTGACTCTGATCTGTTGATACCTTTCCAGAATTTCATTCAGACTTTCTGCAAGTTCAGCTTTAGTAAAGTTAACAGTGAAATCAGGGAATACCTCTTCTGTGTTTGATTCTGAGTCTGAACCAGAAGCTTCGTTGTCTTCTGTCACATTTTCCATAAGAGCATTATTGGCTCTTTCATCATCTGACTCTGAGTCAGCATCAAAAGTGTCTGAATTATCCCATGTTGCCATGAGGCTTTTCTTCTTCTCCTTGAAGAACTTCTTTTTGGGCTTTTCCTTTTGAAGCCTTGGACATTCACTTTTGTAGTGTCCTTATTCATTGCAATCATAGCAGATGATGTCTTTGTTATTTGACTTTCTGTGACCGGAGGAATCTTTAGATCTTGTGTCCAGAGGAGGACTCATACTTTCTGTATCTGGAGGAAGATTCATTCTGATTCTCTGATCTTCTCGGGTTTCTGAACTTTCTTTGTCTCTGCTTCCACAACTGATTGACCCTTCTGGAGAGAAGATACAATTCGTCTTCTTCTGATGAGGATCCATCAGAAATTTCTTCCATAGCCTGCAAAACCTTAGAGTCAAGTTTTTTGTTATATTTTAATGCTAAAGGATTACCTTGTTTCTGAGGCTCGTCTTCTTCTAGCTCTATCTCATGACTTCTGAGGGAGCTAACAAGTTCCTCCAGAGATATCTTGTTGAGATCTTTAGCCATCTTAAGTGCAGTGAACATTAGCCTCCATTGCTTTGGTAGACTTCTGATGATCTTCTTTACATGATCAGCAGTAGAATATCCTTTGTCAAGAACTTTCAGCCCATCAACAAGAATCTGGAATCTTGAGAACATTGCTTCTATGGATTCACTGTCTTCCATCTTGAATGCTTTGTATTTCTGAATGAGCGCAAGGGCCTTGGTTTCTTTAACTTGTATGTTGCCTTCATGCGTCATTCTCAGAGAGTCAAACATGTTTTTGGTTGTCTCTCTGTTTGAGATCTTCTCCTATTCTGAGCATGAGATGGCACTGAGAAGTATAGTTCAGGCTTTATGATGGTTTCTGAAATCACGCTTTTGCTGGTCAGACATCCTTTTTCTATCTATCTTCTTACCACTTTCATCCACAGGATGTGTGTATCCATCAATTACCATGTCCCATAGATCAGCATCATGAGCCAGAAAGAAGCTCTCAATTCTGTCTTTCCAGTAGTCAAAATTTTCTCCATCAAAGACTGGAGGTTTGCCGATGATTCTGTCCTTGTCCTCATGATAGTCATTGCTTATGTTTTGGCTTGGTCCCACAATAGTGTTTTTCTAAAGCTTGGATCTTGTACTGACACGGTTAAGTGTATGAACTCAGAACCAGGCGCTCTGATGCCAATTGAAGAAGTGAAAAACACAAGAAAGGGGGGTTGAATTGAAACTTAAAATCAAAAGCAGTAGACACAATATTTTTATCCTGGTTCATTTGATCTCAAACTACTCCAGTCCACCCGCCAAGGTGATTTTGCCTCTCTCCAATGAGGACTTAATTTACTAATCAAAACTTGATAACAATACTACTTTGACAACTGCCAAAGTCTTCTTGAGTAAAACCACAACCCGGTCTGTATCAAGGAAAACTAGCTTAATTAAAAGAAAATCATTTACTATATACTGTTGTTTTTTGTTACAAAAATTGTATCACTACTGTGATATATTATACAATTTGAGCGTATAAGAGAATATGAATGTTTGCAGCGTTTTGGATGTATGAGCAGTCTTGGTTCAAAATCGTAAACGATTTTTCCTTTAAGATTGTTTATATAGCGTGGAAATCTTGTCCAACATAAAGCATGATAATGGACACTTCAATGCAATTTCCATATTGAGAAGATTCTTGTCTGAATGAAGCTGTTGCATATGATACTGTCTTAATTGAAAAGTAACGCTTCAGAACTAGAATCTTGCATGCTGCTTTTACTTCAGAACTATAATGACTCAGAGATGTGAGGATATGTTAGCATATTAGACTTCTGTTCAGAGTCAGAGTATCTTTTACTTTAGCGCGGATTCTGATTATCATTCTTCAGAACATTCTGATTAGCTCAGCTTGAAAGCTTATGTAGCTTAACTTTTGATGTTGTTTCAGTCATAACTTCATACAAAACAACACAAATTTAGAGTGCATATTTGTTCTTTGTGTTTGTTATCATCAAAAATCTAATTAAGAGTTGTAGAATCAAACTATGTTATAACATAGCTAACTCATCCACAGAAGAAACGAGTTGTTGTCGTCAACAACATTGACACCCTGGCCATGTTTGGGCATTGGCGCAGTTATTACATTAGGTGTCTCCAGAAGGTCAAACTCAATCTCCTTCGCATTGATAGGATCCTTCACCTTATTTTTCAGAGCCCAACAATCGTTTGTATCATGCCCCGAACTTTCAGAATGTTAGGCACATTGAGCATTTGGGTTGTAGCTGGGAGATGCAATATTGAGATTCTTATGAGCTTCCTTTAGAGTCACCAGATTGGATTTTAACAGGTGTGGAAAAACTTTTGATAATGTCATATTGTTCCAGGTAAACTGTCTTCTGGGCGCATCTGGTCTGCGCTGATTATTTCGTTGTTGGTTTGATGCAGGATTGGAAATCATAACAGCCCCTACCGTCGGGTGATGTTCAGTTTTGTTTTAATTTCTTTGGCCATGAGCAGCACTGACCTCCTTGTTTTCCGTGAAGGGTTTCTTTGTTGTACTGGAGGATGCATCTCTCTGGATTTTACCACTCTTGATGCCAGCTTCTACCCATTCACCAGTCAAGATCAACTCAGTAAACCCAACTAAAGAGCTTCCAATCAGATGGTTAAAGAATGGATCAGACAACGTGCCCAAGAACATGTCCACCATCTCTCTATCAGACAAAGGAGGTTGGACTCTTCCCACAAGGTCTCTCCACTTTTAAGCATAATATTTGAAACCTTTGTCGGAACCCATCTGTGATACGGGGGGAGAACTGACTTGAGGTTTTGCGTTTGTTTTCGCAAATGTTTCGGTTGAGCAAGAGTCGCCACCGACTTTTTATTTTATCCTAAGGAAAGGTTAAAAAGCACAGCAAAAACCTTTGAGATGTTTTCTTGGGTTCGGGGAGTAGATTATAGAAAGGGAAGGTATTAGCACCCTTTCTATCCATGGTTATCCATGGGCTCTTAGTTACTTGCTTAGATCAACTTGCCTTAATTTTCAATTGTTTGAAATGGTGCTTTGTGTGTGTGGGTTTGAAAATGTTTAGAAAAGAAGCCAATGTGGTGGAAACCTTTGTAATAATCCATGTTGGGATGTATACAAAGGTGTATGTCTTTTGAAAAGGTTTTCAATGTTTTTTGAAAGTTGTTTTGAAAGTGTATTGTGATGTGTGGTTTTTTTGGAAAAATAGGCAAGTGTTTTGTTTTGCAAGTTGACAAGTAACTAAGAGTTTGTCTACTCCTAAACTTCTCAAAGATTATTGCTATGTTTTAACCCTTTTAACAATTTTGTTCCGCCATTGTATTTAGTGGACAATCTTGTGTTAGGATGTGAGAGGGACGGGCGCGGGTCATCGTTTAGACCATGATTGCAATGGTGCCAAGTATCTTTGGGCATTTTTTCTTTAAGGGACTTGATCATTTTTAGGAAACTTTCGAAAGCGTCATCGAGGGACTATGATCATTTGAATTGTTTGTTTTGCCCAAAGAGACCTAACATGCAATATGGCCCAATTTTGAAAGGCAACAAGTGGATGCAACCCTAGGGGTGTTAGTGTGCAAGTGTGTTTTATTGCATACAAGATTTTTTTCTTTGAATTAGGATTTTCTATTTCATTGATTTTATCTTGCCATACACGTCCTAATTACTAGCAATAAGAAGCGGAAATATAAAATCCTACGCTATTACAACAATTAGGGGATGGGGATACACATTTGTACATGGGGGGTTCAACGAGAAAAATAGACAAAAAAACAAAATAGAAAAAAACAAGATATAGAGAGAGAGAGGGAGCCAGCGCGCTGCTGAGAGGTCATCAGAAGTTCTGACTCAGATCCGCTGCCAGATGATCAACCTCTTGGTTAAACTGTATGAGTCAGAACTTCTGACTCTGGCACCTGCAAAACAGAACCCTGTTAGTGGGGAAATCAGAAGTTCTGACCCCCCTGCGCTGCAAGACAGAAGTTTGTTAGTGGAGAAACCAGAAGTTCTGATTCTGCTGGAAAGGCAATAACTCTCAGAGGTTCTGATATTATTGACATCAAAACAGGCTTCAGATGTGCTAACGTCAAAGTCAGCACTTGGCTTTTCCCTGTACTAATCAGAACATCTGCAATTTTGTTGTTATTCCACAAAACAGAAAACATATTTGGAACAGATCCAGCAAATGTCAAAATGTTTCAGAGGGCAGAACCAATAAGGTCACAGGCAGGTCCTACACTGGCTCAGAACATTCTGAGGTATGAAAATTCTCAGAATACAAACAGCAACAACATGATATTTACATTATGTTTATTTGAGTATGCACAGCTGATGATGCTTAGCAGCGTGATGAAGGTCAGCAGGTGCTTACCTGGCTGTTGGGAAAGTTTGTGGATGAAAGCTAGCTTTTGGCTCTGGTGGTGTTCTGGAAAGATTCTTTTTGAAAAGGGGAGGTGAAGGTGTATGCGTATATAGGGTCAGAAGTTTGAAAAGAGTTTTTTTGGTTCACACAGAAAACTGGGTATTGGATAAAGTTTGAAGATGAGAAATTCAAAGTTATGAAACAACTAGAGATTTTGGCAGAGTTTCAGAACACTATCTTGCTAAGGGTTTCTGTTTCTCTCTTAGCAATTTTTCTGTTTCTTGAACGCCCTTTTTCAGTGGACAATGACTCTCTATTTATAGGCAAAGTTCTTGTGGGTGCCTTGAACATTAAAGCGCCAACAGAGTTTGAACTGTTCTTTGACAGAAATTCCTGGGAAGTTGTGATAACAGATAGCCTTCAGCCTAGGCTGCAGCAGCAGGCGTGGATTGGAGAGAAGTGACCTCTTAAGTGGGCGGTGGCGTGTAGACCCATGCCAGAATCTGCATAAAGGCGTTTTCCAAGCCACACGTGAAGGGATTACTTGGATGAATGTTCAAGAGTGGTTGGAAGCATTAATGAGCATTAAATGGTGATAAGACCTATCAACATCAATATTCTGGTAATGGAAACCAACGTTGAATCAGCAGTTCTGTTTCAAAAAGAACAGCGTAAACCATGCTCTGGCCTTGGCTTCCTGTTGTCTTAGTAAGTTCTGGGGATTCTCCTGATTTTCTGATACGTTCCTTGGATTTGCTTCTGGACCTCCTGGGCTTAGAGATTCTGTATCAGTGTAACACCCACTCTTCTGACCTTTTCATCTTCTGATTTCAGCATGTTCTGAAAGAGCCTTCAGACTTCCCTGCTTCTTTTGCATTCCTTTAGCAAATTCTGACTGAGCTTGCGTAACTGCTGAAAGAGTCATGTTCTGTCTGAGGCTTACATATTGAACCACGTTTACAACTTCTGATTGAGCTGATGTAGCTGCTGAAGAGCCAACTTCTTACTACGCTGAGCCAAGCTTGCAACTTCTGACTGTTTTTTATCCGAAATTGGTCCAGAAGTTCAGAAACACTGATTTTTTTCTTAAACACTCATTTTTTTAGAGAAACATTCCAAGTATTTAGAATTTAATTTTTTTCTCAAGATAAAAGCGTTGTCTTTAGAGCTTGTGTGATCATCTTGCTCTTGTAAATGGTCTGCTTGGGCAAAAAGTGATAACTCAGGACTTGGATTTGTTTCAGAGGGACCTTGAAAATCCAAGATGATTTCCTGAAGAAAGAGAGGGCAAATTTCGGGGTACAACAGTTGCCCCTATTCAATCTTCTTGAACATGAAGAGTTAGATTGGCAATTTTGCCTTTCGCGACTCGAAGGTAAAAGGAGATTGGACACTAGAGTGCCCAGAAATTTGCACTCGCATAGTAGAGTATCAGCAATGTGATGGCGGGAATGGGCTTATAGATGCCATTTGGAGAGATGGTGGATAGAGAGATGGGCTTATAAATGCCATCTGGAGACGTGACAGAACCTTGTCGGGAATGGGCTTATAGATGCCATTTGGAAGTGTCGATCGCGTAAGAGATTCCTTAGCGAGAACTTGTGTATTTTGAGAAAGGAAGATGGTTTCCTGGTCTGTTACAGGTGTTGATATTCAGTCTCTTCATGCAGATATGCCCTGGCTAGATACAGGTATCGAATCTACAATTGGTTGCTCACAGATGTGCCCTGGCTAGATACAGGAATCGAATCTGGAAAATGTTGTCTACAGATATGCCCTGGCTGGATACAGGAATCGAATCTGGAAAATGTTGTCTACAGATATGCCCTGGCTGGATACAGGAATCGAATCTGGAAAATGTTGTCTACAGATATGCCCTGGCTGGATACAGGAATCAAATCTG
The DNA here is from genome assembly GCA_948472305.1 of Vicia faba. NCBI lineage: Eukaryota > Viridiplantae > Streptophyta > Magnoliopsida > Fabales > Fabaceae > Vicia > Vicia faba. The sequence continues at coordinate 140,190,586 of OX451735.1, forward strand.
GAAAATGTTGTCTACATATATGCCCTGGCTGGATACAGGAATCGAATCTGGAAAATGTTGAAAGGTTGGTAGAGATAGCTTTCCTGGCTGGATACAGGCGTAGACCTCTGACCCGAGAATGAAAGATAATTTCCTGGCCTGTTACAGGGGTTGATCTTCAAACTCTTCATGCAGATATGCCCTGGCTAGATACAGGTATCGAATCTGGAATTAGTCGTCAACAGATATGCCCTGGCTGGATACAGGAATCGAATCTGGAATTAGTGACAGTTGATAGATATGTCCTGGCTGGATACATGAATCGGATCTTCAAACTCTTCAGATGTGCCCTGGCTAGATACAGGAATCGAATCTAGAAACTGATCACTCACCGATGTGCCCTGGCTAGATACAGGAATCGAATCTGGAATTGTGACAGTTGAAGGTAGTTGTCTTTTGGGGTTGTCTTTTTCCCTGAAAAGGCAAAACATCAGTTGTATGCAATGTCATGATGTATGAAATGCATGATGTCATGATGTTCAAAATGAGATAGTGTTGTATGCACTTTATCACGTATGTAAGCAAGATGTACGAAATGTGAAATGTTTATGGATGTATTTTCGTCTAGGAAAATAAATCCTTGACGACCGGCCGGGGAATTAAATCCTGGGTTGATGTTGAAGAGTAGAGCTCTTTGCTTCCGCTGGGGATGATGATTTGCAAGAATACATCGGTAGGAGAAGATGGCTCCGTTGGGGAATAAACTTGTTGAAGAGATTACCCTGAGGGGAGTTGCTCTGTGGGAAGAGATACTTCGCTGAAGTTTTGATGAGAGCTCCGCCGAGGATTTCAATGATGGACTTTGCTGGAGATAATAATGATTAACTCTGCTGGGGACAATAATGATTAACTCCGCTGGGGATTGTGTTGATAAGTTATTGTGATCGGTGGATCTGGAACTGACTGTTTAACGCTGGTTCGCGAAATGTCGCGGAAGCAAGAGTCGCCACCGTCTTTTATTTTCTCCAAATGGAAAGGACAAAAGCACAGAAAAATTCCTTAAAGAGATTGCTCTCGGTTCGGGAGGTAGATTATAGAAAGGGAAGGTGTTAGCACCCTTTCTATCCATGGTTATCCATGGGCTCTTAGATACTTGCTCACTTGTGTTTTCAAAAATGGTTTGTTTGCTTTTCAACTGTGGGTTTAAAAAGTTTCCTTGAAAAATTTCAGTTCGACTCGTACGTCAGAGTGTTTGAAAAATTTGCTTTGAAAAACTTTTGAAAATGTGTTGGTGAAAAGATGTTTTGATTTGTTTGAAATTAGAGCAAGTATCTTTGAGAACCTACCTACCCTAAGGAATTCGTCTGTGTAGATGTCCTTAAAAGTAGTGCCATCCCACCATTGAGAGGTAGGTAGCACCACTGTTGGAGGTGTTCGGGTCAATTCGAGTTTAGGGACATGGTGATCACCGGAGCAATGGGAAGACACCTTAGAAGCTACCCTCATGCCAGGTTCCCGGATCATGAGGACTTACTAAGACGTTTTCTACTCGACGACCACCTTTCGAGGCAAGGCAACAGTGAGGCGTACCCTAGGGGTGGTGTGTGCGAATTGTGTGTCATGTTTCAGTTATTTGTCTTGTCATGTTTGTCGTGTTCTACGCTTGATTTTAATTTAAGTCCATTCATTCTTGCATGCATATTTAACAGTTAGGAGTGCGGAAAATAAATCTAAACTATTACAAAGGCGCGGGTCCACATCGCCAAAATTAAACCGGACCCGATTTAGCGGAAAAATAAATAATGCGATAAAATAAAAGTGCGAAAAGTAAATTACATGGCTTTGGGATAATTACATAATTATTTAAACGATTAAAAATAAATGCGCAATATTAATAATTGAAACGACGGGCGTTGGACCCTTTTGCAAATAATTAAAGGTTAATGAGCATTAAAAATAAAATAATAAAAAAAAAGAATTAAATGTTTTTGATATTTTGTATTTTTTAAGATTTAAAAGAAAAAGGAGTTAATTAAAATTAAATTAAGAAGCAAACCCTAATTCTAATATTTTTTAGTTATTAAGAAAGAATTAAAATAAGATCTAATATTAAACCTAAAATTTATTATGTACAATTTTTAATTATGAAAATAATAATAAATAGTATTGTGAGAAATAAAAATTAAAAAAAGACATTAAAACTATTAATTAACCTAATTCTACATGTTTTGGATTTTTATTAAAAAAAGAATTAAAATTAAAACCTAATTACACTACATAATTTACACTCTAATTTATTTATGAAAATAATTATTATAAAATAAATATTATACTTTTTTTGTATTTTTCTGATTTTTAGTGTTTTTTATATTTTTTGAAAAAATAAGTTAATTAAAGCAATAAAATAAATCATACACTAATTAAAATAAATAAAAAAATAAAATAAAGAAAGCAAACCAGAGTGGGGTGCTGCCCCAAATAAGGAGGTATAAACTTGAGAGGCCTGGCCCAATAAGCTTGCAACGTGCTGACTTTCCATAATTCCATGTAATGCGTTTGACTCATGCCTAGGGTGTACCATGAAGCCTGGACATTGATTTGATCATTGTGGACGCGTGGATGGCTTGGGTATAGCGTGTACAGTGAGTCTTTGTGTGAGACCTGTATGAGATTGCCAAGAGAAAAATAATATGAAATTTTGCAAGACCTAGGATTTGAACCCAGGTCTTTGACGTCACATGCATAGTGCGTTGCCAGCTGAGCCATTCACTTTCAATTAACATAATATAACAATTAAATAACAAATATCAAAATTAATGCGTAATGGGCAAAACGCGCGCGAATTCAAAAGAGCCTATCACGTGGTGACAACGAGGTTGTCTTCTTCCCCACCCTGTAAAACAAAATGAATAGGCGACGGTTTTTGTAGCGTGGCTTTAGGGGGTTTACAAAAAAATAGCGAATAGCCATATATGAAACATAAATTGGGCGCGATGACATGTTCTTCTTCGTCTCTAAGCCCTGAATTCAACCATGGTATCCAGAAGTTCTAATTTTTCTTGTATTGGGAAACCCTCTTTTTGAATTCCTGAAACCCTAAAACGCATACATGGTATAATCACATAGATCACGAAAAAATGCAATTAAAAGTAACAGTTAGCTTCAAAACTTTATGATGAACACGAATCAGCCATTAACTTTTACAAATAATGCCTAGAATGGGATGCATGATTATGGAATTTCTTGGATGCAGTTTAAGTTACAGATACCAATTCTTTGCGCTTTTATTGTTGTTTTTGATTGGAGTACGATCAGGAATTCACAAGAAAGCTTTTGCAAAAGGAATGGAGCTTTGAATCAGTCTCTAGGGTGGATTTCAGAATTGGATTTTTTGAGAAATTTTGCAAGTTTGTAATGAGGTTCTGAGCGCAGCTTGGAGTCTAGGATGATTAGGGTTGTGATGCTGATCATATATGGAGTGATTTAGGTCAAGAAAACTAGGCAAAATCTCAAGCATTCATGGTTTCAAATATTTGATTTTTCATATCTTTTCCAAATCTCTTTTCATGTTGTTTTTGTTCAATCATGATCCAATCTTATCAAAACTTGCCATAATCCATTAAGCACGAGATATTGACATTATAATGTGCATAAAAAGATTTTTTAGGTTAAGGTTTATATTTTTCATGAATTAAAATCATTTAAATGAATATAAATTAATATTAATTCAAATAAATAATTAAAAAATATGAGAATACTTCCCTTTGGGCCTAGTGGTCGTGCATAGGCTTGGCATGAAGAAACTTGGAAGAAAATTGGGCCCATTTGCATTTTTAGGCCTTTTGCATCAATGTTGACTTTCAAAAATTTCCAAAAATTTCCCAACTTCCACAAGGCATAACTTGGTCAATTTTTAAGCTTTTCACATGTTCTTGGACATTTTGGAAAGGTCTTTGAGTCCTTTAACCAATGCCTTTGGTCCCATGTCATTTTGATTTACCAATCTCAAGTTATGGCCTTTGACTTAAAGTCACTTTTTGTTGACTTTTGAAAATGACCTATAATGTTGAAATTGATAACTTTTTGTGAGAGCATTTCTTGGACTTGGAACATGAAGATGAATTGTAGGAAATGTCTTTCTATTCAAAATGAGCTTTGGATGGAATTTTTCTGATAATCCATGTGAAAGTTATGCCCTGGTCAATTTCAGTTGACTTTTTCAGCTGTCCAAATATAGCAACTTTTGCATCTTGATGTTTTTCTGAGCCAAATTTTGAGAATCATGATCAAGCATTGATCAAATGATGTTTGTGGCTTCAAAATGATATGTTGACCAAAAATTTGAACTTTTGACTGTCAAATGACCATTTTGCCCCTATAGTTGACTGTAGTGCAATCTAGGGTTTTGACTGTGCAATTTTGAGCTGAATGCCTTGAGACTTGACATGAAGACACTTGATTGGGCCTTTGAAAAGTTCATTTGCTTGACCAGAACTCAAACCCTAGTTTTGACTGTATAGGAGACAGTTGAGCTGCACAACCCTTGGGGCATTTTGTGACCTTGACTTTGACAATTCTTGATGAATATGGGAGGGCAAATTTTGGGGTACAACAGTTGCCCCTGTTCAATCTTCTTAGACCTGAGGATGCAGATTGGCTGACGTGCCTTTCGTAATCCGAGGGTAGAAGATGATTGGACACTAGAGTGCCCAGAAATTTGCGCTCACATAGTAGCAATGATGATGAGGGAATGGGCTTATAGATGCCATTTGGATGTTGCTTGGATAGGATGATGGGCTTATAGATGCCATCTGGATGCTGATTGCGTAAGAGATTCCTTAGCGAGAACCTGCATACCTGCAAAACAGAAAAATGAGTACCTGACACGTCGCAGGAACTGATTTTAGATGCTTGATATAGATATGTCCTGATTGGTTACAGGAGCTGAGTCTGGAGCTTCAAACGCTGATGAATGAACCAGGAATGGTTACTGCCTTAATCATGAATGGTAAGAGAACCTTGGGTGATTTTAACTTCAACAACGCTCGTTGAGAAAAATCTTGGTGAGAATTACCATCTTTGTAGTGTCAGGAAGAGAACCAAAGGATATTACAATCTCAAAGGGAGTTACCTCACTCACCGTTGGAGAGGGAACTATAGGAAATTATAATCTGAAAAGAAGTATCACCTCACGCTCATGCCGGAGAGGGGAACATCTGGAGAAGGAATTACCACCTCACACGCCGCTGGAGAGGGGACCATAAGAGAACATCACCTCACGCTCATGCCGGAGAGGGAAACATCTGAAGAAGGAATTACCACCTCACACGCCGTTGGAGAGGGGACCATAAGAGAATATCACCTCACGCTCATGCCGGAGAGGGGAACATCAAAAAGAAGGAATTACCACCTCACACGCCGTTGGAGAGGGGACCATAAGAGAATATCACCTCACGCTCATGCCGGAGAGGGGAACATCAAAAAGACTTCTGGAAGCAGTATCAGAACGTCACCATATCTGGTTTACATCTGAAACTATATCTGGAAGGAAATCTGGAAGCAGTATCAGAACGTCACCATCGCTGGGCTTACATCTGAAACTATATCGAGAAGGAATTCTGGAAGCAGCATCAGAACGTCACCATCGCTGGGTTTACATCTGAAACTATATCTAAAAGGAATTCTGGAAGCAGTATCAGAACGTCACCATCGCTGGGTTTACATCTGAAACTATATCGAGAAGGAATTCTGGAAGCAGCATCAGAACGTCACCATCGCTGGGTTTACATCTGAAACTATATCTAGAAGGAATTCTGGAAGCAGTATCAGAAAGTCACCATATCTGGATCATGTCTGAAACTATATCAAGAATGAGTTGCGATTAGTTGATAGTAGTCATTTTTGTATTGATCTTTTTCCTGAAAAGGCAAAACATAATTGTATGCAAAATCATGATGCATGAACTGTATGTCTTCAAAAATCAATGAGATTCGTGTAGTATGATGCATATGCATGCTATAATGATGTATGTGTTTTATGAATGTATGTTTTTGTCGTAGGAAAATAAACCCTTGACGGGTGCCGGGAAGTCGTATCCTGGGCTGATGTGGAAGAATAGCTTTTGCTTCCGCTGGGGATGATAGTTGCAAGTATACCGGTAGGAGAAGATAACTCCGTTGGGGAATAAACTTGGCGAATGGAGGATTCTGCGGGGAGAAAAAGATATTCTAACGACCATGCTGGGAAGAAATACTCTGTGGGGAGATGCTTTTGCTGAATTGTTGAGGATGACTCGCTGAGGATACCTTACTGTATTGGAAGTATGAATGGACTTCGCTGGGGATAAGAAGATTCTGTCGACGACGATCTTTCCGTGGCTTTTGGCTGAGGATAACCCAGTTATATCCTGTTAAGGAAATAACTCTTTAAATCAAGCCGGATGACGCGTTCGTGCCCTGCTAGGGGATAAGCTTCCAGAATCTACTGGGGGTACGCTTATTGCTTGGGAGGATGGATTCCAACTTTCCTGGAGGAACTGGATTGGACTCTCCTGGGGAGGTATTGAACTGTATTGGTTACGTTCTTCAACAGGACCTACCCTGATACTTTGGAGGATAGAACAATCAGACTGCTCAAACCAACCTTTATTGCCCCTGTTTCTTGTGGGGTGCTGATAGTTGTTGGCGGACAAACCTTCTTCTGGTAGACAGATGATAAGATGGCGGGACATAGTCGTACGCTTTGATCCCTAACTTTTGCCTGGACTGCCCTTTCGGGTTTTCAGTCCACCGGGATACCCATTTTTGCCCAAGCCGCCTTTTCAGGTTTTCGACTTGCCGGGTGTACAGATTTTTTTCATTTCATCCCTCATCTTGCCCGAACCCTTTTGGTTCGTCGGGAAGCCCTTATTTTTGCCTAGGTGTGTCAACCTAGCGGGTCTTTGATTTTTGCGTAGTATCTTTTCGACTATGTCCATGTTTTCAGAATGTAGGGAGTTGCCCCTGTCTGCTTGTGTTGCCATATTACCAGAAGGTGTCCGATCGTGCAAAATTTGTTGCTGGAATGCCCCAAGTGACTCAGGCGGAGACTTGTCCCAGGCTTTTTGGCCCTTTGAGAGATTCTCCGAATCTTGATTGGATTGCCCCAGATTGTGGATAATGATCATGCCGTGTCCCTTGATTGGAAGTGCTTTTGTTCACTAGGCATTCGTCGTGCGAATTTCCTGCTGTTCAAACAAAAAGTCATATGCAAACAAGGTTATGTCAAAAATGCAAAGCTTATGTCTGTCTTGAAGATTTTGAAAATGCATTCTTTTTCATAAAACAAGTAAATGCTTGTAAAACGTGATGTCAACTCCGTATTTACCGTAGGCCTTCAGGAGTCAGGATACCTTTCGTAACAGTATGCTTTCGAACTAACCCATGCTTCAGCTAGGACTTTTAAGGGTTATATCGTGGTCTGGTTCACGGTTTAAGAAACAAAGGATAAAGGCTCAAATTTATTTGTACCCACCCGCTCTTCGTGATGTTCTTCAAACCTAAACTCAGTTGATCATACGTTAGACCTCGTTCGAGTCTTTGCTTTGATTTTCCGGTGATGGTTCAAACATTGATGATTTATTCTGACTAGGCAGTCATCTTTTGTTGAGGGTTTGTGAGACCTCTTTCTTGATTTTTGTTATCCTTTTCTTTTTTTTTTTTTTTGCCTGAACTGTTTCCTTTTTGGAATTACAGTCAGCGGGATGCCCCAGTTTCATAAGTCCCTTTTATAGGTTTTGACTTTTTTTTGGGCTTTTTGTTTATGATTTTTTTTTGATAACAACTGCCTGTCTTTATGATTGTTCTGAACCATCACTGTTTTTACGTAAGGGTCTCTTTGGTGCCATTCGTTATGCACTTGGATCAACTGAGAAGACTACCCTGCCCCGGGTTATGATAAAGGGTTTCAATTTTCGAAGATAAAAACTCCTACTTCTTTGGCTCAGATGGGTTGACGAGGGTTTATCATCCTTATAACTCCAGTGTTTAGGGATTGAAACAATGCCTGTACCTCATCAGCGGGGTCTGTTCAAAAGCATACTGTAGTGATTGTGGTATCGTTTTCGTCATCCTCCCTCAAGAGGCTCAGAATTATTAACCGAGAGTTGACATCAGAAAAAATATGAAAAGATATTTGAACATAATGAAAATAATTGTATTAATTTCCAAAACAGACGTATGCGATGCATTGATAACATAAAAGAGTTTGCTATGACATTAATTGTTTGTATAAGCAAAGAAAAGTACAACTCAAAACATTCAAATAAACAAAAGGCTTCAATGATTGGGCAACGGAGCAGTGACTATGTTCGGAGTCTCTGGCACTTCAAACTGAATCTCTCCAGCGTCGATCATATCTTGAATCTTATTCTTGAGAGGCCAGCAGTTGTCTGTAGTATGCCCCGGGCTATCTGAATGATATGCACACCTATCGTTGGGATGATAGTTGGGAGCAGAAGTGTTCGGATTCCGAAGAGGAGCCCTTAAGGTGATCAGCCCTGTCTTCAACAGTTGTTGCAGTGCTTGATCCAGCGACATGTTGAGTTTGGTATACTGCCGTCTCTCTTTACACTGCTGCCCCTGTCCTTGTTGAGCAGGTCCGGGATTGGAAATCTGGATTGCCCCTGCCTCATGACGGCTCTTTTTACCGTGCACAGCATTGGATTCTTTCTTTCCATGATGAGGCTTTTTATCCGAAGGTGCAGCCTCTTGAATTTTTCCAGACCGGATACCAGCTTCAATTCGCTCTCCAGTCAAGATAAGATCTGTGAATCCAGCTGACGAATTCCCAATCAGGTGGTTATAAAATGGACCAGACAAGGTCCCCAAGAACATATCCACAAGCTCCCGATCAGTCAGAGGTGGTTGTACCCTTCCAGCAAGATCCCTCCATTTCTGAGCGTACTCCTTGAAACCTTCGCTTGCGCCTAACGACATACCCTGGAGTTGAGTACGCGTGGGGGCAAGGTCGGCATTATACTGGTACTGCTTATAGAAAGCAGTTGCCAACTCCTCCCAGTTACGAACTTTGGTCCCATCCAGCTGATAGAACCATTCGAGGTGAGTCCCTGAAAGACTTTCCTGGAAGAAGTGGATCCACAAGTTTTTGTCCACCGTGTATGGTTGGATCTTCCGAACATAGGACCTTAGATGCAGCTTGGGACAAGACGCCCCGTCATACTTAGAGAAGGATGGTGCTTTGAACTTATGGGGGATAACCACACCAGTTGACAAACCCAGATCTCCGAGATCCAGCCCAGGTACCTGTTGAACCTCCATAGCTTTCATTCTGTCCTCCAATTGTTTATATCTGTCATCAGCAGGAGGGTACTGCTCCTCATCAAAATCTGTCTCGTTGTCGGAGACCACTGGACTGGGAACCTCTCTCTCATGATGACTGCTTTTTCCCACAGATGGGGTTGTCCTCTCAGTTTCAACTTGCGGTGTATTCCCAGATCTGCGTCTAGGGCTGAACAGAACAATCCTCTTCTTTTTCTTGTCCTTCTTCAAAAGGAGAGCCTTCAGGTCTTGTTGCCCCTGGGTCAAATTCATAATCAGCTCTTGGAACTGGGCGTTCTGAGCCTGGAGGTCCTTGATAGTCTGTTCGGCTGATGATTCAAGATTCATGGCGATCGGCTGAAATAAACAGCGAGGAAGGGTAAGCAACCTGTCAAGGGATACCTGCAATGCAATGAGATGTATGACATGCATGTAATGTTTTCAAGGACCTCGCGGGGTAAACAGAGAAACTTTGTTAACATTTGGAACCGGTAGCCTGGCTGAAGGCACTGCATATTGTTGAGAGTCCTTCATCAAGGGTCAAAGGCTCACTATATCCAGTGGGTCATAGCCCCTGACAACCTTGGCTAGAGGAAAATAAATCCTCTTTGCCCCTTGCTGGGATAGTTGTTCATCATGACCTGCATCACAAGCCCTTGAGACCCTTGAAATGGGTTAGGATGTATGCAGGGTGCATGCAATGGTATGATGTTATGCTATGCATGGGGTAATGTGAGTAACTCTGTTATGAGTCCCGATTAAGGACTATAAACAGACCCTGCAAGGAATTCAGTATCCTGTTATGAGTCCCAATTAAGGACTATAAACAACACCTGCAAGAAATTTGATAAACCCTGTCATGAGTCCTAGTTAAGGACTATAAACAAGACCTGCAAGAAATTTGGTCAACCCCGTCATGAGTCCTAGTTAAGGACTATAAACAAGACCTGCAAGAAACTTAGTACCCTGTTATGAGTCCCAATTAAGGACTATAAACAAGACCTGCAAGAAATTTGGTTAGTACACCCTGTTATAAGTCCCGATTAAGGACTATGAACAAAACTTGCAAGACATCAAGGGTCAGATAACAAGCATGCAAGTAGTCAAGTACGAAGGCACACAAGTCACACAAAAGAACCCTTAGAGTTTAGGCCAGCATGGGGTCTGGGTATTACCCTCTTGAAGTTAGTTGGTTAAGACCTGTCCTATCAGAAGTAACCGGGTTCTAGAGGATCCCAATATCACTGACTACCCTCAATCGGTCATAACTCCAGCATCGCAATCTTTTCTTGCGGCCAGAACCATCACGAGAGTTTAGCCTCAATGGGCGTAGCATACTGCTACTGTTTCTATTGGCCAAGTTGGGTCATTTAAGGTTCTAAGGTCTGTTGGTGCTTAATGACTCCTTGGAAGACCCATATTCTCCCCGTTTCAACACGAGGGATATCGGTACAGACCAAGGTGCCACACCAACGTAGCCACTGCTTCACCCATGTCGGTATACGCCGGACAGGTCTCTCACAGATTATGCTACCTAAACAGGGTATCCCCAGATCCGGGTTAGGATCTATGTAACTCCGATACAACCCACAATAGTAAAGCAAGCAAAGAAGACAATTGAAAACACAGTGATCTTAATCCTAAGGTACACCTCACTTTATAAGATAGTCCCCAGCAGAGTCGCCAGTTCTGTGATCGGTGGATCTGGAACTGACTGTTTAACGCTGGTTCGCGAAATGTCGCGGAAGCAAGAGTCGCCACCGTCTTTTATTTTCTCCAAATGGAAAGGACAAAAGCACAGAAAAATTCCTTAAAGAGATTGCTCTCGGTTCGGGAGGTAGATTATAGAAAGGGAAGGTGTTAGCACCCTTTCTATCCATGGTTATCCATGGGCTCTTAGATACTTGCTCACTTGTGTTTTCAAAAATGGTTTGTTTGCTTTTCAACTGTGGGTTTAAAAAGTTTCCTTGAAAAATTTCAGTTCGACTCGTACGTCAGAGTGTTTGAAAAATTTGCTTTGAAAAACTTTTGAAAATGTGTTGGTGAAAAGATGTTTTGATTTGTTTGAAATTAGAGCAAGTATCTTTGAGAACCTACCTACCCTAAGGAATTCGTCTGTGTAGATGTCCTTAAAAGTAGTGCCATCCCACCATTGAGAGGTAGGTAGCACCACTGTTGGAGGTGTTCGGGTCAATTCGAGTTTAGGGACATGGTGATCACCGGAGCAATGGGAAGACACCTTAGAAGCTACCCTCATGCCAGGTTCCCGGATCATGAGGACTTACTAAGACGTTTTCTACTCGACGACCACCTTTCGAGGCAAGGCAACAGTGAGGCGTACCCTAGGGGTGGTGTGTGCGAATTGTGTGTCATGTTTCAGTTATTTGTCTTGTCATGTTTGTCGTGTTCTACGCTTGATTTTAATTTAAGTCCATTCATTCTTGCATGCATATTTAACAGTTAGGAGTGCGGAAAATAAATCTAAACTATTACAAAGGCGCGGGTCCACATCGCCAAAATTAAACCGGACCCGATTTAGCGGAAAAATAAATAATGCGATAAAATAAAAGTGCGAAAAGTAAATTACATGGCTTTGGGATAATTACATAATTATTTAAACGATTAAAAATAAATGCGCAATATTAATAATTGAAACGACGGGCGTTGGACCCTTTTGCAAATAATTAAAGGTTAATGAGCATTAAAAATAAAATAATAAAAAAAAAGAATTAAATGTTTTTGATATTTTGTATTTTTTAAGATTTAAAAGAAAAAGGAGTTAATTAAAATTAAATTAAGAAGCAAACCCTAATTCTAATATTTTTTAGTTATTAAGAAAGAATTAAAATAAGATCTAATATTAAACCTAAAATTTATTATGTACAATTTTTAATTATGAAAATAATAATAAATAGTATTGTGAGAAATAAAAATTAAAAAAAGACATTAAAACTATTAATTAACCTAATTCTACATGTTTTGGATTTTTATTAAAAAAAGAATTAAAATTAAAACCTAATTACACTACATAATTTACACTCTAATTTATTTATGAAAATAATTATTATAAAATAAATATTATACTTTTTTTGTATTTTTCTGATTTTTAGTGTTTTTTATATTTTTTGAAAAAATAAGTTAATTAAAGCAATAAAATAAATCATACACTAATTAAAATAAATAAAAAAATAAAATAAAGAAAGCAAACCAGAGTGGGGTGCTGCCCCAAATAAGGAGGTATAAACTTGAGAGGCCTGGCCCAATAAGCTTGCAACGTGCTGACTTTCCATAATTCCATGTAATGCGTTTGACTCATGCCTAGGGTGTACCATGAAGCCTGGACATTGATTTGATCATTGTGGACGCGTGGATGGCTTGGGTATAGCGTGTACAGTGAGTCTTTGTGTGAGACCTGTATGAGATTGCCAAGAGAAAAATAATATGAAATTTTGCAAGACCTAGGATTTGAACCCAGGTCTTTGACGTCACATGCATAGTGCGTTGCCAGCTGAGCCATTCACTTTCAATTAACATAATATAACAATTAAATAACAAATATCAAAATTAATGCGTAATGGGCAAAACGCGCGCGAATTCAAAAGAGCCTATCACGTGGTGACAACGAGGTTGTCTTCTTCCCCACCCTGTAAAACAAAATGAATAGGCGACGGTTTTTGTAGCGTGGCTTTAGGGGGTTTACAAAAAAATAGCGAATAGCCATATATGAAACATAAATTGGGCGCGATGACATGTTCTTCTTCGTCTCTAAGCCCTGAATTCAACCATGGTATCCAGAAGTTCTAATTTTTCTTGTATTGGGAAACCCTCTTTTTGAATTCCTGAAACCCTAAAACGCATACATGGTATAATCACATAGATCACGAAAAAATGCAATTAAAAGTAACAGTTAGCTTCAAAACTTTATGATGAACACGAATCAGCCATTAACTTTTACAAATAATGCCTAGAATGGGATGCATGATTATGGAATTTCTTGGATGCAGTTTAAGTTACAGATACCAATTCTTTGCGCTTTTATTGTTGTTTTTGATTGGAGTACGATCAGGAATTCACAAGAAAGCTTTTGCAAAAGGAATGGAGCTTTGAATCAGTCTCTAGGGTGGATTTCAGAATTGGATTTTTTGAGAAATTTTGCAAGTTTGTAATGAGGTTCTGAGCGCAGCTTGGAGTCTAGGATGATTAGGGTTGTGATGCTGATCATATATGGAGTGATTTAGGTCAAGAAAACTAGGCAAAATCTCAAGCATTCATGGTTTCAAATATTTGATTTTTCATATCTTTTCCAAATCTCTTTTCATGTTGTTTTTGTTCAATCATGATCCAATCTTATCAAAACTTGCCATAATCCATTAAGCACGAGATATTGACATTATAATGTGCATAAAAAGATTTTTTAGGTTAAGGTTTATATTTTTCATGAATTAAAATCATTTAAATGAATATAAATTAATATTAATTCAAATAAATAATTAAAAAATATGAGAATACTTCCCTTTGGGCCTAGTGGTCGTGCATAGGCTTGGCATGAAGAAACTTGGAAGAAAATTGGGCCCATTTGCATTTTTAGGCCTTTTGCATCAATGTTGACTTTCAAAAATTTCCAAAAATTTCCCAACTTCCACAAGGCATAACTTGGTCAATTTTTAAGCTTTTCACATGTTCTTGGACATTTTGGAAAGGTCTTTGAGTCCTTTAACCAATGCCTTTGGTCCCATGTCATTTTGATTTACCAATCTCAAGTTATGGCCTTTGACTTAAAGTCACTTTTTGTTGACTTTTGAAAATGACCTATAATGTTGAAATTGATAACTTTTTGTGAGAGCATTTCTTGGACTTGGAACATGAAGATGAATTGTAGGAAATGTCTTTCTCTTCAAAATGAGCTTTGGATGGAATTTTTCTGATAATCCATGTGAAAGTTATGCCCTGGTCAATTTCAGTTGACTTTTTCAGCTGTCCAAATATAGCAACTTTTGCATCTTGATGTTTTTCTGAGCCAAATTTTGAGAATCATGATCAAGCATTGATCAAATGATGTTTGTGGCTTCAAAATGATATGTTGACCAAAAATTTGAACTTTTGACTGTCAAATGACCATTTTGCCCCTATAGTTGACTGTAGTGCAATCTAGGGTTTTGACTGTGCAATTTTGAGCTGAATGCCTTGAGACTTGACATGAAGACACTTGATTGGGCCTTTGAAAAGTTCATTTGCTTGACCAGAACTCAAACCCTAGTTTTGACTGTATAGGAGACAGTTGAGCTGCACAACCCTTGGGGCATTTTGTGACCTTGACTTTGACAATTCTTGATGAATATGGGAGGGCAAATTTTGGGGTACAACAGTTATGTTGGGGAACTTTGATGAACTCCGCTGGGGATAGGAAAAAACTTCGCCGAGGACGGTCTTCCGTGGCAATTAGCTGAGGATAACCCAGTTATAAGTCCTGGTGAGGAATAACTTTGAATAAAACCCGGGAGAGACGTCCGTACTCTGCAGGGGATAAGCTTCCAGAATCTACTGGGGATAAGCTTCCAGCCCTGCTGGGGATATGGATTTCAAATTTCCTGGGGAAACTTTCGGACTGTACTGGAAAATGGTTCTACTGGGGGTGTCTGTGTTCCGCCGGGGAACAATCTTAGATCAAGACTACCGGGGATGCTTGCTGAGGAATGCCTATACTTCGCTGGGGAAAGTTGATATCTTATGGGGATACCCAACCTCCTTTAGGCTGATCGTAAACTAACTCTGCTGGAGAAGAGTATTGCTGACTTGCTAGGGGAATAGGGTGCCTATTGTAGGGCTGATGATAGACTAACTCTTCCCGGGGAGAGTATTGCTGAATCTTGTCTTACTCTGTGGGGAGTTGAGGCAACTTGGTCACATTCTTCAGTTGAATCTACCTTGGTACCCTGGCGGACAAAGCAACTAGATTTCCTGGATAACTCTACATTGCCCCTACTTCTGATGTCACCTGTAATTAGTCTTTCGTTTCATGTGCAAGTATTTGTGAATTAGCAATTTAATGTCAAATGCATATACCAAAAAATGAACATTGGACGTTCTTCGCAAGACAAAACAGAAAAAGGAAAAACAATTGGCAATTTGTTTGTAAAAGTGAATTTGTATTGATTTTGAAATTTGCCTGTAAATAGGCGTTTTTTGTACGAGAGGCTGACGTCCTAGTAAGAGAACACCGTAAAATAACACAAAGTTTATACAATTTTGAAAAGGAAACAAAACAGCTATGTGAACAAAATCCCCACTGGGTTCCAACTCTGCTATCGCCTTTATGTCTTCAAGCGTCTCATCACTTTGCTGCTTAGTTGAAGATGAAGCTGATTGATCGATGCCGAAGTCTGGGTCCGAAAGTTGATGCCGAATTCTGGATGCGAAGTGATCCAATGAGACATAGTGTTACGCTTTATCCCTAACTTTTGCCTGGACCGCCCTTTCGGGTTTTCAGTCCACCGGGATACCCATTTTTGCCCAAGCCGCCTTTTCAGGTTTTCGACTCGCCGGGTGTACAGAATTTTTCATTTCATCCCTTATTTTTGCCCGAACCCTTTTGGTTCGCCGGGAAGCCCTTATTTTTGCCTAGGTATGTCAACCTAGCGGGTCTTTTATTCATGCGTAGTATCTTTTTACTATGTCTGCATTGGCGGAGTGAGGAAGGTCGTCACCATCCATGGTGGTCAGAATCATGGCTCCTCCTGAGAACACATGTTTAACCATGAATGGCCCTTCGTACGTAGGGGTCCATTTTCCCCTGGGATCACTTTGAGGAAGGATGATGCGCTTGATTACCAGGTCCCCAACTTGATACTCTTGTGGTCTGACTTTCTTGTTAAATGCCCTGATCATCCGTTTCTGGTACATCTGACCATGACAGATAGCGGTGAGTCTCTTTTCATCAATTAGGTTTAATTGATCAAGTCGAGTCTGGATCCAGTCATCTTCGCTCAGATCTGCATCCTTCATTATCCGGAGAGAGGGTATCTGGACTTCAATCGGCAAGACTGCCTCCATGCCATAAACCAAGGAAAAGGGTGTTGCCCCGGTTGACGTCCTCGCTGAGGTACGGTACCCATGAAGAGCAAATGGTAACATTTCGTGCCAATCTTTGTAGGTCACTGTCATCTTCTGCACAATCTTTTTGATATTCTTATTAGCTGCTTCTACAGCCCCATTCATCTTCGGCCGGTAAGGAGAAGAGTTGTGGTGCT
This sequence comes from Vicia faba, assembly GCA_948472305.1. Taxonomy (NCBI): domain Eukaryota; kingdom Viridiplantae; phylum Streptophyta; class Magnoliopsida; order Fabales; family Fabaceae; genus Vicia; species Vicia faba. The sequence continues at coordinate 140,207,129 of OX451735.1, forward strand.
GTATCTTGAATTGCTCGCAGAGCTCAGTGATCATCTTGTTGTTAAGATTGGTACCATTGTCTGTAATGATTCTTTCCGGGACGCCGTACCGACAGATCAGGTTATGCCGAATGAAACGTGCAACGACGCTCTTGGTTACGGTGGCGTAGGAAGCTGCCTCAACCCACTTCGTGAAGTAATCAATTTCTACCAAGATGAAGCGATGCCCATTGGATGCCGTCGGTCGGATCTCACCGATCATATCGATGCCCCACATTGCAAAAGGCCAAGGTGCCGTCAGGACGTTCAGAGGAACCGGAGGGATATGCACCTTATCAGCATAGATCTGGCATTTATGACAAGTTCGAGAATGTTGGTAATAGTCGGCTTCCATTGTGGACCAGAAATATCCCGCCCGAAGGATTTTCTTTGTCATGGTGTGTCCACTGGAATGTGTTCCGAATGTACCTTCGTGTAGTTCTACCATGATCTTCTCTGCTTCAATTTTATCCACACAACGCAGTAGAGTTGAATCATGATTTCGTTTGTAGAGAATGCCGTTGCTGAGGAAGAATTTTGCCGCAAACCTTCTCATGAACTTCTTGTCATTGACCGATGCGCCTTCGGGGTATTCCTGAGCTTCCAAATATCTCTTCACCTCATGATACCAGGGTTTTTCAGTCACCTCTTCGGCCTCAAGATCGCAGCAGTATGCAGGTTCGTCCAACTTCCAGATAATGATCCGGGGAGCCTCGTTGTCCCATTTGACTTTGAACATTGAAGACATCGTAGCTAGTGCGTCTGCTAACTGATTCTCCTCTCTTGGGAAGTGCTCAAAAGTTATCTCTTCAAAGTGGGGAAGCAAAGTCAACACATACTCCTTGTAAGGAATAAGATTTGGGTGTTTCATATCCCACTCGCCTTTGATCTGATTGATCACGAGAGCGGAATCTCCGAAGACACTCAGAAACTTGATCCTTAAGTCGATTGCAGCTTGAAGACCCATGATACATGCCTCATATTCTGCCATGTTGTTGGTGCAGTTGAAACACAACCGGGCGGTGAGTGGAGTATGGGTTCCTTTGGGGGATATGATTACAGCGCCGATTCCATTACCCAAAGCGTTCGAGGCTCCGTCAAAATGCATAGACCATCGGGATCCTTCCTCAGGTCCTTCATCCGGTCCAGGTACTTCGCAATCAGTTACTACCATGATATCTTCATCCGGAAATTCAAAGTTCAATGATTGGTAATCGTCCACAGGTTGGTGTGCCAAATGGTCTGCCAATACACTTACCTTGATTGCTTTTTGAGTTGTGTATTGGATGTCATATTCTGTCAAGATCATTTGCCATCTTGCTATTCTTCCAGAAAGTGCGGGCTTTTCGAATATGTACTTGATTGGATCCATTTTTGAAATCAACAGAGTAGTGTGAGTCAACATATACTATCTCAGCCGGCGAGCAGCCCATACCAGAGCGCAACAAGTTTTCTCGAGCAGTGAGTACCGAGACTCACAGTCGGTAAACTTTTTGCTCAGGTAATAAATAGCGTGCTCTTTTCGGCCAGACTCGTCATGCTGCCCCAGCACACACCCCATTGAGTTGTCAAGTACTGTCAAGTATAGTATTAGAGGTCTCCCTTCAACCGGTGGCATAAGAATGGGTGGTTCTTGGAGATATTCTTTGATTCTGTCAAAAGCGGCCTGACATTCATCGTTCCAACGTACTACCTGATCTTTCTTCAGCAGCTTGAAGATTGGTTCACAAGTAGCAGTTAGGTGCGAGATGAATCGGGCAATGTAATTCAGTCGTCCCAGAAAGCCTCTGACATCTTTCTCTGTCTTGGGAGTCGGCATCTCTTGTATGGCTTTCACCTTGGCAGGGTCCACTTGAATACCTTTATCGCTTACAATGAAACCTAGTAATTTTCCAGACCTCACCCCAAAGGTGCATTTGTTTGGGTTCAACCTCAGCTTGTACAACTTCAGTCGGTCAAACAGCTTCCGCAGATGGTCAAGGTGTTCCTCCTCAGTTTGGGACCTTGCAATCATATCATCGACGTACACTTCAATCTCGTGATGGATCATATCATGAAATAAAGCAAACATGGCACGTTGGTAGGTTGCCCCAACATTTTTCAACCCGAATGGCATGACCTTGTAGCAGAAGGTGCCCCACTGAGTGACAAAGGTAGTCTTTTCCATATCTTCAAGAGCCATCTTGATCTGATTATACCCTGAAAAACTATCCATGAAGGAGAACACCTTGTGTTGAGCAGTATTGTCAACAAGAACGTCGATGTGAGGTAGGGGGAAGTCATCCTTGGGGCTTGCCCTGTTTAGATCCCTGTAATCGACACACATTCTGATCTTACCGTCCTTCTTTGGCACTGGCACCATGTTGGCAACCCACTGAGGGTAAGAAGTCACCGCTAGAAACCCGACGTCGAATTGCTTCATAACCTCAGCTTTGATCTTTTCGGACATCTCTGGACGCATACGGCGGACCTTTTGTTTTACCGGAGGGAAATCTTCCTTGGTAGGCAGGTGATGAACCACAATGTCGGCATCCAAACCAGGCATGTCTTTGTAAGACCAAGCAAAGATCTCCATGTAATCATGTAACATCTGGATCAATCGTTGCTTCACGCTGAGCTCTAGATTGGCACCAATCTTGACTTCTTTTCTATCTGTCTCAGTACCCAGGTTCACTGTTTCCACCGGCTCTTCATGCGGTTGAATGGACCTCTCTTCCTGGAGTAGCAGTCTTGCGAGTTCACCAGGCACTTCGCAATCATCTTCACCTTCGTCTTCGGCCAAGTTGATCGGATTTTCAAAGTCATAACTGGCAGTAGCAGAGCTGTTACCAGTGAGATCCAGAGTGGATTGGAACCTGTATAAGTGAGTGTGTGTAAATATAGCTGTTTTGCAATATATAACACAGAAAGAAAAAGAGCACAAGATTTGAAATGCAACAAACGTCCAATGTTTTGATTAATGATATATGGAAATGTCATACAAAAAGCCCTCACAAATGGAGCTACGATGCCCCGGGTAGGACACCGAGCCGATAAAAGTTTCAACATTTTGTTTGTTACAAATTGGAAACAAAAGAGTTAATTAATGCGTGACAAATGTAATAGGTGTAAAATCCTTTGCCGTCCAGTTGCTTGGTCAGTTGTTGGTTGTTGGATAGATCCAACTGTCAAATTCTGCTTCCTCTACGTCCTCCTCGATAGCATTCACCCTTGGGTTGGTGATGAATACCTGAGCCTTTCTGATCCTTTCTCTGCGAACAGCCCTCTGAGCCTCTGCAGTGAAGCCCAGCCCAAACTTATCGGTCTTTTGAGTGAAGTCAGGAAGTTGACCCCAGTTTGCACATTTGCCTTTCTCAATTAATGTCCGGGCATCTTTCAGGGAAGCCATCTTCAGAGGAAAGTCTTCTTCATCCACTGTCTCAGCTGACGCCAATGTTGGAGGTACCTCTTCAAAATGTTGAAAGGGGGTTTCAATAAACTCCCCGTCCATCTCGATATACTGGAATGAATTCAGATGACTTACCATGTATTCCTCCTCTCCCTGCACAGTAACAATTTTCCCTTTGACAGGGTATTTGAGCTTCTGGTGTAAAGTGGATGTTACGGCCCCAGCTTTGTGAATCCAAGATCGGCCCAACAAACAGGAATAAGATGGACGAATATCCATCACATAGAACGTTGAGCCAAAGACTTGGGAACCCACACGAATAGGAATGTCTACCTCACCATGCACCATCCTCTTAGAACCGTCGAAGGCTCTAACAATGATGTTACTAGGTTTCAATTCCAGGCCCTCACAATCCAACCGATCTAAGGCCTTCTTGGGCAAAACGTTCAGGGAAGAACCGGTATCCACCAACACATGTGCGAGAGTAGTGCCCCTGCATTCTATAGAGACGTGCAGGGCATCATTGTGGTTTTCCCCTTTGGTGGTGAGGTCGGCATCTGAGAAACCCAAACCATTGTCAGCTGTCAAATTAGCCACACAGTTAGTGAACTGATCTGCAGATGTCTCTTGCGGCACATGGGCTGTTTTCAGAAATGAAATCAGGGCCTTGGCGTGGGCCTCTGAGCACAGCAGCAATGATAGCATAGAGATTTTGGAGGGGGTATGCCCCAGCTGTTCAACGACATTGAAGTCACTCTTTTTAATGATTTTAAGGATTTCCTCCATCTCTTGCTGGGAGGCTTCAACAGCGGTCTTTTTTGGTGCCTCCGTCCGGGCAGGCAAATCGGTAGCAACTTCTTTGCCCCGAGCATCAGAGGACTCGGCGGCAGTAGTAGACACAGGAACTTGATTTGGAACATGCACACTTGCGGGTGTGATGATAAGAGGTTTTCGGATAACTGGTGGTGCAATGTCAGGCGAGAAAAGCCTGCCAATGCGAGTAATCTTGGCGGGACCAGTGATGTTACTGATACTGGTACCGGTATTGAACTCCTGCTTCACTCCAAGCACATACACGTCTTCCCCATAGTGCCATGGGACAGCCTTGTCAGACTCATAGGGGAGGGGCCCCGGAACAGTAATGGTAATGGGTGCAACAGACATAATTTGGACTGGCTTCCTCGGGGGAGCCTTGGTAGGATTGTTGAAAATTGTGACGACAAATACTTCTTTAGCAGGAACAAACGAAACAACAGTTTTCTTGAACAAAATTACTTTCCTATCCATCAGGCTTTGGATGCCTGATTTCAGCAGCGGACAACCGGTAGGGATAACAGCATACAGGAGGCAACCCTTGCTACAAACCGGAAATAAACCGGCTAGTAGTAGGTTCCTCTTAACAGTCAATAGAGGGGTAGCAACATCATTCACCGAAATAGCATACAAATCTTCCTCGACGGCATTTACTCTATGCTGGGGCATAGGAGCAGTTACAACATTTGGCCTCTCAGGCGCCTCAAACTGAATTTCCTTCGCATCAATAAGGTCTTGAACCTTATTTCTCAGGGCCCAGCAATCATCAGTAGTATGCCCGGGGCTATCAGAATGATAAGCACAACGAGCGTTTGGGTTATACTTAGGAGATGCAGTATTCACGACCTTCGGAGCCTCTTTGATGGTCACCAAGTTGGTTGATAGCAGTTGCGGTAAGATTTGTGACAAGGTCATACTCAACCGAGTGTATTGCCTCTTGGGCCTCTCACCCCTTTGTTGATTGTACTGCTGAGGAGCAGCAATAGGTTTTGAGATTACCAAGGCATTGACGGCTTGGCGGTGTTCTGGCTTGACTTGTCTTCTAGGACCGTAGACGGCACTAGCTTCCTTCTTGAAAGGCCTCTTCTCAGTACTTGCGAAGGTACCCTTCTGTATCTTTCCTGACCTGATGCCAGCTTCTATCCTTTCACCTGTCAGGATCAAATCTGTAAACCCAGCGGAGGAATTACCAACCAGATGATTGAAGAATGGACCAGACAAGGTCCCTAGAAACATGTCAACCAGCTCACGATCAGTCAATGGAGGCTGCACCCTGCCAGCCAAATCTCTCCATTTTTGTGCATATTCTTTGAACCCTTCGCCCATTCCTAGAGACATACCCTGAAGTTGGGTACGCGTAGGAGCGAGGTTAGAATTGTATTGATATTGTCTATAGAATGCGGTAGCCAAATCTTCCCAATGTCGGATACTGGTTCCATCTAGCTGATAAAACCACTCAAGTTGTGACCCCGAAAGGCTATCTTGGAAGAAGTGGATCCAAAGATTTTTGTCTGCCGTGTAAGGTTGGATCTTCCTTACGTACGACCTGAGATGCAGCTTTGGACAGGAAGCCCCGTCATATTTGGCAAAGGCAGGCGCCTTGAACTTGTGTGGGATTACCACCCCAGAAGATAACCCTAAATCTCCGAAATCCAGCCCCGGCACATTCTGAATCTCCACGGCACTCAAGCGGTCCTCTAATTGCTTGTATCTGTCAGCAGCGGGAGGGTATTGTTCGTCATTGTAATCCGTCTCGTTGTCAGAGACTGCAATACTAGGAGCCCCTCCCCCTTGGGGACTGTCTTTCTCTGCAGAGGAAGTAGTTGGATCAGCTTCGTTATGGAGTGTGTTCCCAAACCTGCGTCCAGCGTTGAATAACACAGTCCTCTTCTTCTTCTTCTTCTTTAGGAGTAGAGCCTTCAACTCTTGTTGACCTTGGGCCAAGCTCATGACCATCTCTTGAAACTGGGCATTCTGGGCCTGGAGGGCCTTGATTGCTTGCTCACTGGATGATTCTGGATTCATGATGACTGGCTAAAATAAACAGCGAAGAAGATTAAGCAACCTGTAGAAAAAATGGGTACCTGTTATGCACATGATGCATGAGATGCTATCTATGCAATGCATTCAAGGATTTTAGAAATTCACAATTGTTGCAGACAAAAAGAACGCACGTCACATTAATAAGAAGAAATTTGTTAGTACATAAGTGCCCCATGGGCCAAATATTACAAAACCAACTTCTCAAGGTAAAAAGACGTTGCGCATCCTCTTTGGCGCAATGTAGGTACTGAGGGCCTCTTGCTCATGGAGTCGGCGGGTGAGCTCTAGAACCTTCTTCTCGCTGGCGTAGAAGCTGGCTTTAAAAGTGTTCCGTTCCTCCTTGAGTTGGATCCAACTTTTTTGCATCTCCTCCCACGATGTAGGCATGTCAGGATGTAGGATAGTGTAGGGAATCTCTCCTTCCTTAACGGGCTCTTTAATCACAGGGAGAACATGAGGATAAGGCATCACTAGACTCTGGGCTCGGGCTCGTACCCACTTGAGATAAGGTTCAAGAGGGATGGAATTCTTGTGTCCCAGTGTCTTGCTATCAACCTTGTTGGGCATCCTCCAAGCTCTGATGAATCTTTGGCGAAGTCCTTGCGCATCGTTGTCGAAGTCAAAAACCAGGTCAGGAATCAACATGTCGTGAGGGCCATCCCTCCGTGCATATCCAAATTGCCTCAAAGCTAGGCAAGGGTTGTAGGTAATGCCCCCTCTTATGCCAAGTAATGGAACATTAGGGAACTCTCCACAACGATCGACGATGATGACATTTTCTCTGGACCGAGAACACCAATGTACATCAGAGTGAGTAAGAGTCATCAACCGTTGGGACCACCTTGAGCCTTGGTCATTCTTCAAGACAGATTGTGGAAGGTGCAAAATAAACCACCTTGCAAGGAGAGGAGTACAGCACATGAGAACACCCCTCTTTCTCATTGTTCGTGTGTAAAATGAGTGAAGGATGTCCCCAAGCAATGTTGGTATTGGATTTCTAGACAAGAAGATTTTGACGGCGTTGACCTCTAAAAGCTGGTCAGGATTTGGGAACAAGACCAACCCATAGATAAGGAGTGCCACAATTTCTTCAAAGGCTTGTAGGTCCAATGAATTCCAACATTCTTGTGCCTTCTCAAACAAGAATTTTGCTAAGAAACCTTTGACGCCGCTTCTAGTTTCCCAATGCCCCTTGATGTCAGAAGGCTGTAGATGTAATGCTCGAGCAACATCTTCCGGTTTTGGTTCCTTTTCCGTACCATTGAAAGGTAGTTGATTAAGGATAGGAATTCTCAGGAGTTGAGAAAACTCCTCCAAAGTGGGCACCAACTGGTAGTCGGGGAAAGTGAAACAGTGATAAAGAGGGTCAAAGAACTGGAATAGCACTTTCATCATGTCTTCTTCAATGTTGGTGTTAACTAGGCTGAGCAGTCTACCATGTCTTTCATTGAAGGATGAGCTTTCCGGAATTCTTGATGTGAGCTCCTTGAGTTGATGAGGGATTCTCACAAGGTTGACTTGGATGGTTTTTCTGCGAGGAATTTCCATGACCTATAAAACAAGAACAAAGATGAAGATCTAAACCCTTGAAGTGGTTAGTAAATGCATATGATGCTTTATGATGTTCATGATGCATGCACAAACATATGTACAAGCAAATCACACCAAACCCTAGTTTCAGGCTTGCATGGGGTTTCATAGGTAAGTACCCTCTTGAGTGTAGTTGGCTTAAAATCCTGTCCTACAAATAGTAACCGGGTTCTAAGGAACTCAATATCATTGGATTGTTTTCATCGTTCATTGTTTTGGTTTAGCCACTTAACTAGCGACCAAAATATTCCAAGAAAACAACCCTCAATGAGTGTAGTATCGAGTATCTACCAACTTCGGACTGCACCAAAGCCGGTCATCTCACTACCCCTAATAAAAGGCCAAGATGGTCAAGTAAGGTTCTAGGTCATTAGTGCTTAGTGACATCACTCAGCGGCCCCGTACTCTCCTTGATTGAACTCAAGGATTATCGATACTCACAAATATGTCGCACTAATATAGCTATTGCTTCGACCGTGTCGGTATACCCCGCACAGTTTCCACAATGTAATGCTATCTATGAATGTTTCCCAAAATCCGGGTGTAGGATTGCAAACCCAAACAAGAGAGCCAAGATATAAAGCAATCAAAACAAACAATTAGTCATGCAAGAGGGTGATCTAAGCCCTAAGGTTACTCCACTTTTAAGGAAATTCCCCAGCAGAGTCGCCAGTTCTAAGATACGGTGGGAGAACTGACTTGAGGTTTTGCGTTTGTTTTAGCAAATGTTTCGGTTGAGCAAGAGTCGCCACCGACTTTTTATTTTATCCTAAGGAAAGGTTAAAAAGCACAGCAAAAACCTTTGAGATGTTTTCTTGGGTTCGGGGAGTAGATTATAGAAAGGGAAGGTATTAGCACCCTTTCTATCCATGGCTATCCATGGGCTCTTAGTTACTTGCTTAGACCAACTTGCCTTAATTTTCAATTGTTTGAAATGGTGCTTTGTGTGTGTGGGTTTGAAAATGTTTAGAAAAGAAGCCAATGTGGTGGCAACCTTTGTAATAATCCATGTTGGGATGTATACAAAGGTGTATGTCTTTTGAAAAGGTTTTCAATGTTTTTTGAAAGTTGTTTTGAAAGTGTATTGTGATGTGTGGTTTTTTTGGAAAAATAGGCAAGTGTTTTGTTTTGCAAGTTGACAAGTAACTAAGAGTTTGTCTACTCCTAAATTTCTCAAAGATTATTGCTATGTTTTAACCCTTTTAACAATTTCGTTCCGCCATTGTATTTAGTGGACAATCTTGTGTTAGGATGTGAGAGGGATGGGCGCGGGTCATCGTTTAGACCATGATTGCAATGGTGCCAAGTATCTTTGGGCATTTTTTCTTTAAGGGACTTGATCATTTTTAGGCAACTTTCGAAAGCGTCATCGAGGGACTATGATCATTTGAATTGTTTGTTTTACCCAAAGAGACCTAACATGCAATATGGCCCAATTTTGAAAGGCAACAAGTGGATGCAACCCTAGGGGTGTTAGTGTGCAAGTGTGTTTTATTGCATACAAGATTTTTTTCTTTGAATTAGGATTTTCTATTTCATTGATTTTATCTTGCCATACACGTCCTAATTACTAGCAATAAGAAGCAGAAAAATAAAATCCTACGCTATTACAACAATTAGGGGATGGGGATACACATTTGTACATGGGGGGTTCAACGAGAAAAATAGACAAAAAAAGAAAATAGCAAAAAACAAGATATAGAGAGAGAGAGAGAGAGAGGGAGCCAGCGCGCTGCTGAGAGGTCATCAGAAGTTCTGACTCAGATCCGCTGCCAGATGATCAACCTCTTGGTTAAACTGTATGAGTCAGAACTTCTGACTCTGGCACCTGCAAAACAGAACCCTGTTAGTGGGGAAATCAGAAGTTCTGACCCCCCTGCGCTGCAAGACAGAAGTTTGTTAGTGGAGAAACCAGAAGTTATGATTCTGCTGGAAAGGCAATAACTCTCAGAGGTTCTGATATTATTGACAGCAAAACAGGCTTCAGATGTGCTAACGTCAAAGTCAGCACTTGGCTTTTCCCTGTACTAATCAGAACATCTGCAATTTTGTTGTTATTCCACAAAACAGGAAACATATTTGGAACAGATCCAGCAAATGTCAAAATGTTTTAGAGGGCAGAACCAATAAGGTCACAGGCAGGTCCTACACTGGCTCAGAACATTCTGAGGTATGAAAATTCTCAGAATACAAACAGCAACAACATGATATTTACATTATGTTTATTTGAGTATGCACAGCTGATGATGCTTAGCAGCGTGATGAAGGTCAGCAGGTGCTTACCTGGCCGTTGGGAAAGTTTGTGGATGAAAGCTAGCTTTTGGCTCTGGTGGTGTTCTGGACAGATTCTTTTTGAAAAGGGGAGGTGAAGGTGTATGCGTATATAGGGTCAGAAGTTTGAAAAGAGTTTTTTTGGTTCACACAGAAAACTGGGTATTGGATAAAGTTTGAAGATGAGAAATTCAAAGTTATGAAACAACTGGAGATTTTGGCAGAGTTTCAGAACACTATCTTGCTAAGGGTTTCTGTTTCTCTCTTAGCAATTTTTCTATTTCTTGAACGCCCTTTTTCAGTGGACAATGACTCTCTATTTATAGGCAAAGTTCTTGTGGGTTCCTTGAACATTAAAGCGCCAACAGAGTTTGAACTGTTCTTTGACAGAAATTCCTGGGAAGTTGTGATAACAGATAGCCTTCAGCCTAGGCTGCAGCAGCAGGCGTGGATTGGAGAGAAGTGACCTCTTAAGTGGGCGGTGGCGTGTAGACCCATGCCAGAATCTGCATAAAGGCGTTTTCCAAGCCACACGTGAAGGGATTACTTGGATGAATGTTCAGGAGTGGTTGGAAGCATTAATGAGCATTAAATGGTGATAAGACCTATCAACATCAATATTCTGGTAATGGGAACCAACGTTGAATCAGCAGTTCTGTTTCAAAAAGAACAGCGTAAACCATGCTCTGGCCTTGGCTTCCTGTTGTCTTAGTAAGTTCTGGGGATTCTCCTGATTTTCTGATACGTTCCTTGGATTTGCTTCTGGACCTCCTGGGCTTAGAGATTCTGTATCAGTGTAACACCCACTCTTCTGACCTTTTCATCTTCTGATTTCAGCATGTTCTGAAAGAGCCTTCAGACTTCCCTGCTTCTTTTGCATTCCTTTAGCAAATTCTGACTGAGCTTGCGTAACTGCTGAAAGAGTCATGTTCTGTCTGAGGCTTACATATTGAACCACGTTTACAACTTCTGATTGAGCTGATGTAGCTGCTGAAAAGCCAACTTCTGACTACGCTGAGCCAAGCTTGCAACTTCTGACCGTTTTTTATCCGGAATTGGTCCAGAAGTTCTGAAACGCTGATTTTTTCTTAAACACTCATTTTTTTAGAGAAACATTCCAAGTATTTAGAATTTAATTTTTTTCTCAAGATAAAAGCGTTGTCTTTAGAGCTTGTGTGATCATCTTGCTCTTGTAAATGGTCTGCTTGGGCAAAAAATGATAACTCAGGACTTGGATTTGTTTCAGAGGGACCTTGAAAATCCAAGATGATTTCCTGAAGAAAGAGAGGGCAAATTTCGGGGTACAACACCATCTACATACTTTGAAATTGTGTGCGAGTTGGGGCGAGGTCATCATTATATTGGTACTTCTTGTAGAAAGTAGCAGCCAGATCTTCCCAATTGTAGATATTGGTTCTCTCCATTTGATTGAACCATTCTAACTGGGTCCCCAAAAAACTTTCCTGAAAGAAGTGTACCCACATATTCCTATCAGTAGCGTGGGGTTGAATCTTCCTGACATATGATCTTAAGTGCAAATTAGGACAGGAGACACCATCATACTTAGAAAATATGGGGACCTTGAATTTCTACAGGATGACAACCCCTGAGACCAATCCTAGCTCTTCAAAATCCAGCCCGGGTATCCTCTGGATCTCCATAGCATTGATACAATCCTCCAGTTGCTTGCATTTATATTCAGCATGAGGATACTGCTCCTCAGAGTAGTCAACTTCATCTTCCTCAGACCCTCAGTTGTTGTTTTCTTCCTCTAGCTTCTCTTATTGATTGTCCCCCTCATTTTACGAGGTTGCGAAATCTAGAGCTCGCTTAGCCGGTCCTCTGAACCTTCTCCCCAAATTCAAGACACCAACTGGTTTCTTTGCCTTCTTGGTCTTCTCCTTGATGAAAAGAGCTTCCAGATCTTCTTGCTCCTTAGCCAGAGCCAGGAAAATTTGTTGGAACTGAGCATTTTGAGCTTGAAGATCCTTTACTGTTTGTTCAAGAGCCATTTCTTTTGTTGAAATAAACAACGAAAAGAATAAGAAACCTGTCTCAAAATACCTGCTTATGCAATGAAATGCATGATATGCTTATGGAATGTTTTCAAGGACTATTAAGATTTTAAATTTGCTTAGACGAAGAAAGAAGAAACATTAATTGCATTCATAAGTCTTAATGATTACAATGATGCCTCTTGGGCTTAAAATGAAAGAAACAAAGATAAAATAAAACTCCTAAATTAAACAGGACTCAGGCTTCCCATGAGCGCATCCTCTTTGGTGCAATGTAGGCATTCAAACTTTGTTCTTCATGTAGTTATTTTGTAAGCTCCAAAACCTTCTTCTCACTTGCGTAGAACTGAGTTTCAAAGGTGACCCGCTCCTCTTTGAGTTGAATCTAAGATCTTTGCAATTCCTCAAGAGTAGTCGGCATGTCAAGATGGAGAGTAGTATGAGGTACTTCTGCCTTAGGAATAGGTTCCATGATGATAGGCAGGATGGCAGGGTAAGGCATCATGAGATTTTGAGCGCGTGATCATACCCACTTAAGATAAGGCTCCAAAGGGATGGAGTTCTTATTCCCCAATGTCTTTCTATCCACTCTGTTCACCATGCCCCAAGCTCGGATGAACCTCTGACGGTACCCTTGGACATCATTCTCATAGTCAAATGCAATTCCCTGAATCAATGCATCATAAGGACCGTCCCTCCTAGCATACCCAAACTGTCGCAACGCCAAACAAGGGTTATAAGTGATTTCTCCACTAATGCCTAGGAGAGGTATATTAGGGAATTCCCCACAACGATCAATGATGGTAACGTCTTCCACAAATCAAGGACACCAGTGAATATCTGAATGCGTGATAGACATCAGCCTGTTAGACCATCTTAAGCCTTGCTCATTCTTCAACACAGATTGAGGTAGGTACAAAATAAACACCTAGCCAACAAAGGAGTGCAACACATGAGGGTTCCTCTTTTCTTTACAGTGCGAGTGTGAAAAGAGTGCAGAATGTCTCCAAGTAAGGTAGGCACCGAATTACGAGACATGAAAATTTTGACCGCATTCACATCTATGAGTTGGTCCAGATTAGGGAATAGTGCCATCCCATAAATGAGGAGGGCTAACACCTCTTCAAAGGCTTGTAAGTCTAGGGTATCCTAGAAATAGTGAGCTTTCTCAAACAAGAACTTGGCTAGAAACCCTTTGACACCACTTCTTGTTTCCCAATTTGTCACAACGTCGGACTGTTATAAATACAGGGCTTGAGCGATTTCCTCAGGCTTTGGGTCTCTTTCCATACTGTTGAAAGGGTAATTGATTGAGAATAGGCACACCTAATAACTGATAAAACTCTTCCATGGTAGGAACCAACTGGTAATCAGGAAATGTAAAGCAATGATGTAAATGATCAAAGAACTGAAAGAGAACTTCCACCATGTCTTCATTAGGGCTTGAGGTGACCAAACTGAGGAGTCAACCATGTCTTATAGTGAATGGGGAATTCTCTAGAACCCTTGATTCTAGCTCTTTAAGTTGAGGAGGCACCCTTACGAGGTTGAGTTGGATGGTATTTTTGCGAATGGGAGCCATGTCCTACAAAACAGACACAAAGATAAGTCCTAAAAGTCCTTGAAATGGTTAGAGTGATATGCCATGTTATGATGTTATGTACAAACAAATATGTACAAGCACACAAACAGATCCTTAGGTTTAGGCTTGCATGGATTCCATATGTAAGTACCCTCTTTAAGTTTAGTTTGTTCAACCTGTCTTATTAATAGTAACTGGGTTCTAGGGGATCTCAATATCACTGATCTTTCTTCACCGCACATTGTTTCAGCACAAGCCTCTTTATTGGCGACCAAAATATCCTAGAAGTCAGATCTCAATTAGTGTAGTATCAAGTATCAACCAACTTCGGACTACACCAAAGTCGACTATCTCACTACTTTCTAATGGCCAAGTTGTTTAATTAAAGGTTCTAAGGTCAGTTGGTGCTTCGTGACACCATACAGCGGCCCCGTATTCTCCTTGACTACTCAAGGGATACCGGTACAAACAAATGTGTCACACTAACGTAGCTATCGTTTCAACCATGTCAGTATACCCCGCACAGTCCCTACGATCTATTGCTACTTCCGGTGTAGGATCTTTAGAAAAAAACCCAAGCAAAAACCCTTAAAGGTAAAGCAATCAAAGGATACAAGGAAAGCAAATTAAATATGACCTAAGCTCTAAGGTAACCCCACATTTATATTTCCCCAGCAGAGTCTCCAGTTCTGTGATACAGTGGCATAACCGACTGTTATATCGGTTTTGCATTTGTGTTCGCAAATGTTGCGGTAAGCAAGAGTCGCCACCGACTTTTATTTTATCCAATAAAGGAAAGGGTGAAAAGAACAAAAAAATACCTTTCGAGAGTCTTATGAGTAAGGGGGTAAATTATGGAAAGGGAAGGTGTTAGCACCCTTTCCATCCATAGTTATCCACAGGCTCTTAGATGCTTAGCTCTTTTGAAAAATACCTTGTGTTTTTTATGTGTTTTGAAAAGTATTTTGAAATGCCTTAGTGGAGAAATTTACTTTATGATAACTCTTGTATCAGTACTCAAGAATGTTGATAAAACATTTGAAAATGTTTTTAAAAGTTGTTTTGTGTAAGTGTGAAAGTTTGTTTTTGAGCAAGCATCTAACAACTATCTACTTTTACTCGAAAGGGTCGTTCTTTTCCTCCTTTCCTTTAGACAGTGCTATCCTACTATTAGTGAGTAGGTAGCCCTAGTCGTTTGGTTGTTTGAGGGACATTCGAAGGGACGTTTTATAGTCACAAAGGCAACTGGGAGATAAACCTTAGTAACTACCCTAAGATTTTAAGATCATTGTTTACCGAGGCAACGTTGAAAGGGTCATCGAGGGACTTATGATCTTTTTAAACCAGAGGGTAGCCACTAAAATCTCTCATGTTTAGAGGGTTGTGACTATTTACGAAGGCAACCGAAGTGGGAGTAACCTAGAGGTGTATATGTGCAAGAGTGTTTGTTTTCAGTTATTTTTCTCTTGGATGATAGGTTTGCTAATGTTGCTTTTTAATTTCTTGCCGTACAATCCTATTATGATACATATAACAGTTAATATGTACAGGAAATTAAAATGCAGAAATAAAAGCTATGCTATTACATGGCTTCGGGGATGGGGTATTTACATGTCCAAAAACATGGGGGGAAAATATAAAATAAAGCCCTAATTAATTCTATTATATCCAGTCGACATATACAATAATATGAATGTAAATGCGCGCGAAATGGAAAAGAGCGTCTAATAAAATCCTAAGGTATAAAAATCTTTTTTGTTTGTTTTTATTTTGGGAAAATGATTTAATTAAAATCCTAAGTCTATTTAGTTTTTAATTAAAGAAAATGGTTTAAATAGTTATTAATTAATTTACAAAATTAATTTAATTAAAAAAATGCTAACCTAATATTTTGTGATTTTTTGATTTTAAGGTTGATTTAAATAATAAAGTCAATAAAGAAATAAACAAAAAAAACAAAAATGAAAATACAAAGGGTTATCCTTCGATTCAAGGATAAATGTGGTTATTCGATCCAGGGAGAAATGTGGTTCTTCGATCTAGGGAGGGAGCTGCCTTTCGATCTGGATCTGCAAGACAAATATTAACAAAAATAAAGATGCAAGACAAGGGTATCGAACCCAGGTCTTTCTCCCTAATTCGAATCTTTTGTCCTCAGGCTTAAACTTATTTTGGCTTGAAACTGGCTGTACCATGAGTTTTGAAAGGAAAACCCAGATCATGCCTATCGATGGCATGATTTTATTCCTGCATGTTACCTTGCGTGTGATATGTTCATATAAACAAAAATAACATTAGCAACACTGATATACCAACAATTAAAGAGCCTAGAAATACAATTTTGACTTGGGTGAATCCTTACCAAATGGAAATGCTTCGATCTATGAATCTGGGCGTGGAATTGCTAGCGTAAGGACTGGTGTGGACTCCTGGATGCAAGGTTTTTGCCTGGCTAATGCGTGTATAGGCAAGAATGTTTCTATCTAATGGCAATATTTCTGTGTGATGTAGTATGAATCTCTTTTTTTTCTTCTTTCATTTTCCCTTTTTTGTCTTCCCTTTTTCGTTTTTTTACAATGTGTCCTTAGGCCTATATTTATAGGAGTGTAGAAGGGAATGGAAATGGAAAGGGACAGCCATTAACCAAGCTTTTGAAGGCAAATATGACAAATTAAAGGATTGCCTTTTTTGATGGATTGCTGTCTTTTTGGGGTTTTGGGATGAACCTGGATAGGTTTCCATTCCCTGACTCCTTTGAATGCCTCCATGCCTTGTTCTTCGATTGGCCCTGAGTTGCTTCCATCGAATGGCTCCAGGCCTCATTATTATGTCTTCTTCGATTGAGCCACTATCTGCCTTAGTAGCTTGATCTGAAGCTTTCAAACTAGCCCAATCAAAAACTCCTTTCTGGCCAATCGAAGCTTCTTTTGTTACCTCCTTTGAATGTAATTATGCAAGAGGATTGGGTTTGGCAGAGTGCAGGACTTTGGCCAGACTCATCAAAAGACACAACAAAACTTGTCTTTAACCATTGTGTGTCTTTCGAATGGACCAAATGTATGCCATTCGAAGGCACCATTTGCGTGTCCTTTGAATAGCCCATATGCACCACGTGTGCATTCTTCGAATGGGCCACCAATGTGTGTTCATAATGTAGCAATCATGTGCTTGTAAAACAAAGGCATACATGAAGAGGAAACCTTTGCTTTGTGAATCGAAGGCTAGTTGAAGAGGGAGCCTTTTCCTTGTGCGCTGAAGGCAAGCATAGAGGGAGTATTTTCCTTGTGCGCTGAAGGCAAGCATATAGGGAGTATTTTCCTAGTGGATTGAAGGAAAATCTGAAGAAGCCTTTGCCATTGTGAATCAAAGGCAAGTATGAAGAATCCTTTGCCCAGTAGATCGAAGGCAAGCATGAAGAGGCCTTTGCCTATTTGGTCGAAGGAAAACATGAAAAGGCCTTTTCCTAGTGGGTCGAAGGAAAGCATAAAGAGGCCTTTTCCTAGTGGGTCAAAGGCAAGTACGAAGAGGCCTTTTCCTAGTGGGTCAAAGGCAAGCATGAAGAGGCCTTTGCCTAGTGGGTCGAAGGCAAGCATGAAGAGGCCTTTGCCTAGTGGGTCGAAGGCAAGCATAAAGAGGAGTATTTGCCTTGTGGAAGCTTTGTGAATTAAGCTTGATCGAAGGACACCCAACACCTAATCGAAGACTTTGAAATGAACGCTCGCTCGAAGGATTTAAAATGCCCAATCGAAACACCTTATTCAGATGCCAATTGAAATACCTTGTTCAGATGTCAATCGAAAGACACTTGACCATCTTCAAAATTTTATTTTCTTTAAGCAAATGTTCGTAACAACCCATGCAAGAGAAGATCTTTGAGCGACATGAGAGGGAAAATTTTGGTGGTACGACACCCACATTGCAAACGTCCAAGGATAAGTCAAGACATTCAAAGGAACCAGAGGCACATGTACTTTGTCAGCATAAATCTGCATTTGTGGCAAGTTCTGGAATGACGATGGCAATCAGTTTCCATAGTAGACCAATAATAACTTTCTCTCAGAATCTTCTTAGCCACTGTATGCCCACTGGAGTGAGTACCAAATACTACTTCGTGCATATCTTCCATAATTTTCTCATCTTCCTTCTTGTCTATACAACAAATCAAAGTTCAATCATGGTTGCGCTTGTACAGGATTCTGTTACTCATAAAGAACTTAGCAGAGAACCTCCTTAAAAATTTCTTATCATTGATAGATGCTCCTTCTGGATATTCTCGAGTTTTGAGATATCTTTTTACTTCGTGGTACCAAGGCTTTTCCTCTGCTCCATTAGTATCAACTTCGTAGCAATGTGTCGGTTATTCTAGTCTCTCAATGGTAATTCGAGGAGCTTCATTATCCCATCTGACTTTGAACATAGATGACATGGTAGCTAATGCGTCTTCTAATTGATTCTCTTCTCGTGGGATATGTTTAAAAGTGATTTCCTCGAAGTACTAAATTAATGTCAACACATGCTCTCGATAAGGAATGAGATTTGGATGCTTCGTATCCCTTTCTCCTTTAATCTGACTGATCACTAGGGATGAGTCCCCATATATATTCAAGAATTTAATTCTCATATTGATGGCAGCTTTGATACCCATGATACATGCTTCTTACTCGGCCATGTTGTTGGTACAGTCAAAACACAACCTGGCGGTGAAGAGCGTATGGAAACCCCTGGGAGAGATAATTATAACACCGATTCCATTACCAAGCGTGTTGGAAGCTCCATCAAAAACTATAGTCCATCGAGATCCTGATTAAGGTCCTTCATACGGTCCAGGTTCTTCATAATCTGTAACTAGCATAATATTCTCATATAGGAACTCAAAACTCATAGACTGATAGTCATCTACAGCTTGATGAGCCAAATGATCTGTCAGTACACTTCCTTTGATTGCCTTATGAGTAGTATACTGAATGTCATATTCTGTCAAGACCATTTTCCATCTTGTTATTCTTCCTAAGAGAGCGGGTTTCTCGAATATATTTTTTATTGGATCCATCTTAGAGATCAACAAAGTAGTATGAGTCAACATATACTATCTTAGTCGATGAGAAGCCCATGCCAAAGCGCAACAAGTTTTCTCGAGCAGTGAGTATATTGTTTCACAGTCGGTAAACTTTTTTCTAAGGTAGTATATTGCATGCTCTTTTTGACCAGACTCGTCATGTTTCCCCAATACACACCCCATTGAGTTCTCTAATATTGTCAAGTACATGATAAAGGGTCTTCCTTCATTTTAAAACTTCTTTCCTTATATGTTTTTCTTTCTTTACTTTTGAGGGTTTGTTTGGGTTTACTTGTAAAGATCCTACACTCGGATCTAGGGCACCTTTTAGGTAAGTAGCAATAGATTGTGGGGACTGTGCGGGGTACAGCGACATGGTTGAAACGATAGCTACGTTGATGTGACATATTTGTTGGTACCGGTAGCCCTTGAGTAGTCAAGGAGAATACAGGGCCGCTGTGTGGTGTCATGAAGCACCAAATGACCTTAGAACCTTGAATTGAACAACGTGGCCATTAGGAAGTAGTGATATAGTCGGCTTTGGTGCAGTCCGAAGTTAGTTGATACTCGATACTACACTCATTAGGATCTGACTTCTGAGATATTTCGGTCGCCAATAAAGAGGCTTGCGCTGAAACAATGCCTGGTGAAGAAAGATCAGTGATATTGAGATTCCCTAGAACCCGGTTACTTTCTAGGACAGGTTGAACCAACTATATTACAAAAGGGTACTTACCTATGGAATCCATGCAAGCCTAAATCTAAGGATCTGTTTGTGTGCTTGTATATATTTTTTTGTACATAACATCATGACATCATAACATGGCATGTCACACTAACCATATTTCAAGGACTTTTAGGACTTATCTTTGTGTCTGTTTTGTAGGACATGGCTCCCACTTGCAGAAATACTATCCAAGTCAACCTTGTAAGGGTGCCTCCTCAACTCAAAGAGTTGGCATCAAAGGTTCTTGAGAATTCTCCATTCACCAAAAGACATAGTCTACTCCTCAGTTTGGTCACCTCAAGCCCTGATGAAGACATGGTGAAAGTTCTCTTTCAGTTCTTTGACCCTTTACATCATTGCTTTACATTTCCCGACTACCAGTTGGTGCCTACCATGGAAGAGTTTTCTCAGTTATTGGGAATTCCTATTCTCAATCAATTACCCTTGAACGGTATGGAAAGAGACCCAAAGCCCGAGGAGATCGCTCAAGCCCTGTATTTATAATGGTCCGACGTTGCGATAAATTGGGAAACAAGAAGAGGTGTCAAAGGGTTTCTAGCCAAGTTTTTGTTTGAGAAAGCTCACTATTTTTGGGATACTTTGGACTTACAAGGATTTAAAGAGGTGTTGGACCTTCTCATCTATGGGATGGTACTGTTCCCTAATTTGGACCTACTCATAAACATGAATACGGTCAAAGTTTTTATGTCTCGTAACCCGGTGCCTACTTCACTTGGAGACATTTTGCACTCTTTCCACACCCGCACCATAAAGAGAAGATGGACCCTTAAGTGTTGCACTCCTATGTTGGATGGGTGGTTTATTTTGCACCTACCTCAATTTGTTTTGAATAATGAGTAAGGCATGAGGTGGTCTAATAGGTTGATGTCCCTCGCGCATTCGAATATCTGTTGGTGCCCTTGATTTATGGAAGACGTTACCATCATTGATTGCTGTGGGGAATTCCCTAATGTCCCTCTCCTAGGCATTAGGGGAGGAATCACTTATAACCCTTGTTTGGCATTACGACAGTTTGGGTATGCTATGAGGGATGGTCCTTATGATGCATTGGTTCAAGGAATTGCATTCTACTATGAGAATGATGTCCAAGGGTACTATCAGAGGTTCATTCGAGCTTGGGGCATGGTGAACAAAGTGGATAGCAAGTCATTGAGGCATAAGAACTCCATACATTTGGAGCCTTATCTTAAGTGCGTGCGAGCACGCACTCAAAACCTCATGATGCCTTACCCCGCCATCCTACCTATCATCGTGGAACCTATTGCCGAGACTGATGTACCTCATACTATTCTCCATCCTGACATGTCGACTACTCTCGAGGAGTTGCAAAGATCTTGCAGGTGATGCCTCCCCTAATGCCAAGTAGAGGGACATTAGGGAATTCCCCATAATGGTCAACAATGATAACATTCTCTTTGGATCGAGAACACCAATGAATATCTGAATGTTTGAGCGTCATTAACCTTTGTGACCACCTTAATCCTTGCTCATTCTTTAAGACTGATTGGGGAAGATGATAAATAAACCATCTTTCCAGGAGAGGAGTGCAACACTTAAGGACACCTCTTTTCCTCAATATGCGAGTGTGAAAAGAGTGTAGGATATCCCCTAGCAATGTAGGCACCGGATTGCATGACATGAAGATTTTGATGGCACTCACATCTATGAGTTGGTCAGGATTGGGGAACAAGACCATCCCATAGATTAGGAGAGCCATAATTTCCTCAAAGGCTTGCAAGTCTAAGGAATTCCAATAGCTTTGGGCTTTCTCAAACAGAAACTTTGCTAAGAAGCCTTTGACACCACTTCTAGTTTCCCAATAAGTTGTGACATTAGATGAGTGCAAGTGCAAAGCTTGAGCAATCTCTTCTGGCTTTGGGTCTCTTTCTGTACCGTTGAAAGGTAGTTGATTGAGAATGGGAATCCTCAAGAGTTTAGAGAATTCTTCCAAAGTAGGCACCAACTAATAGTCTGGAAATGTGAAGCAATGGTGCAAAGGATCAAAGAACTGGAAAAGCACCTTCATCATATCCTCCTCTGTGTTGGAGGTGACCAAGTTGAGTAGACGACCATGCCTCTCGGGGAATGGAGAGTTCTCAGGGATCCTTGAAGCTAGCTCCTTAAGTTGTGGAGGAATTCTTACAAGGTTGACTTGGATAGTTTTCCTGCGAAGGGAATCCATATCCTACAAAACAAGAACAAAGATGAATCTCCAAAATCCTTGAAATGGTTAGTGATGTATATGATTTTAATGATGTCCATGATGTTATGCATAAGTATGTATATACAAGCAAAACAAACAAGTTCTTAGTTTAGCCTTGCATGGGGTTTTATAGGTAAGTACCCTCTTGAAGTTTAGTTGGCTTAAACATGTCCTAATAATAGTAACCGGGTTCTAAGGAGCTCAATATCACCGGATTGTTTCCTTGGTCATTGTTTCAGCTCAAGCCTCTTTAATGGCGGCCGAAATATCCCAAGAAACCAACCCTTAATGAGTGTAGTATCGAGCATCTAGCAACTTCATACTTCACCAAAGTCGGTCATCTCACTACATCCTAAAGGCTAAGTTGGTCAAGTAAAGGGCTCTAGAAGTTCATTAGTGCTTCATGACATCACTCAACGGCCCCGTATTCTCTTTGATTGACTCAAAGGCTACCAGTACCCACAAATATGTCACACTAACATAGCTATTGCTTAGACCATGTTGGTATACCCCCACACAGTTTCCACAATGTATTGTTATTTACCTATAATGTTTCCCAAATCCGAGTGGAGGATTCAAACCCAAACAAAGAACCATAACGTAAAGCAAACAAGTCAAATAATGTAAGCAAATAAATATGATCTAGCCCTAAGGTAACCCCACTTTCAAATATTTCCCCAACAGAGTCGCCAGTTCTGTGATACGGTGGGAGAACTGACTTGAGGGTTTTGCGTTTTATCGCAAATGTTACAGTTAGCAAGAGTCGCCACCGACTTTTCTTTTATCCAATATGAAAGGTAAAAAAGCACAGGAAAGACCTTTGAGATTATTTCTTTAGTTCGGGGGGTAGATTATGAAAAGGGAAGGTATTAGCACCCTTTTCATCCACGATTTTCCATGGGCTCTTAGTTACTTGCTAGATCACTTTCTTTTGTTTGAAAATGTGTTTGTTGTGGTTTTGAAAGTATTTTGTAAAATAGGCCATTCGTTTAGGCAATCTTTGTAATGATTCTCGTTCGTAAGAATGTATACAAAGATGTTTGTCTTTTTGAAAATGTTTTAAATGTTTGTAAAATGTTTGGAAATGTGGGTTTGTTTTGAAAATAGCAAGCATAGTTGTTTGGAAATAGAGCAAGTAACTAGAAGTAATCTACCTACTCAAATGTGTTTCTTGTGCATTTTCTATTCCTTTGACATTGTTATCTTACCATTAATTTGGTAAGCAACCCTATCTTTGGATGTAAAGGGGACGGGTGTGGGTCATCGAATAACCATAATTAGCAATATTGCAAAGTATCTTAGCCTTTTTGAGGGACCAAGATCATTTTGTAAGGCAACTTTGAATACCGTCGTCGAGGGACTATGATCTTATATTTGTTTGTTTTGCCAAGATACTTCACATGCGTAATATGGCCATTTTTGCATAAGGCAACCAATTGGAGGATCCCTAAGGATTCTTGTGTGCAAGTGTGTTATTTTCATGCTTTGATTTTGTCTTGGATTAGGGTTTTCTATTTGATTTGTTTTTATCTTGCCATACAAACCCTAATTACTAACATGGTATGTAAAAGCGGTAAATTGCGTAATGTAAATATTACTAAGCTATTACAACCATTTACGGGAGGG
Source organism: Vicia faba (assembly GCA_948472305.1). NCBI lineage: Eukaryota > Viridiplantae > Streptophyta > Magnoliopsida > Fabales > Fabaceae > Vicia > Vicia faba. Next base: position 140,230,482 of record OX451735.1, read on the forward strand.
GGGAATACAAATTTCAATGGGGATTTGCAAGAATGTAAATCTAAATAAGCTATTACAACCAAATCGAATTTATACGAATATTGGAATAAACAAATACAATATTTAAATATGCAATATTGTGTATATGCAAGAAAAGATTTTTTTTTTAATTTCTTATGTGAAAAGAAATTTTGAACTAAACCTAATAACTTAAGAAAAAGAAATTAATTCTTGAAATCCAAAATTAACCCTAATTTCTAGTTTAAAAGAAGATAAAGTTCTTATGTATTATTTTTTATGTATTTCTTTGTATTAAAAATAATGAATAATATTTTATGAAAATATAAAGTTTTTATATATGCCAAAATAAATATTTACAAGTATGGAATGAAAGGAAAATAAAAAAAATTAAACTAAACCTGTTTTATTTATGTTTACAAGTTTATTAAGAAAAATAGTTAATATATAACTAAGTGAAAATATTTTTTAATGAGAAAATAAAATAAAATAAACAAAAATATAAAGTTTATCAATTTTATATTTTTTATGATTTTATAATATTTAAGAAAATAATATTTTATGAAGTAAAACAAAATAAAATAAATAATTGAAAATGAATGGGCCAGGGGTATCCTGAGTAATCAGGAGGTGGATGTTAGAAAAAAAACATAAGGCCCAACGTTGAGGCCCAAACTTGCAATACAGCAAAATCTGAAAAATGGAAAATGTGAAAAAAACAAAAGGTAGCACCAAGGTCCGAACCCATGACCTGGGCCTCACCAGCGTGCTACCTTGCCACCAGGGTGGCGATACATCCGTTGATTTATGTGAAACAAAAACAACATAACATGAAACGCTTCCATTGCCCTGTACTTCGTCTTCTTCCTCTAGCCAGCCAGAAGCTCTGTAACTTTCTCATCTCTCAATAAAAATGGAAATTGATAACATGAATGTTGTAGCATTTTGTCTCACGATTCTAACCATGTAAATCATGTAAGCTAACAATCAAAGATCAAAACGAATTTTAAAAGCCCTAAATTTAAACCTAATTTTTCCAGGAACTTCAAGTTCAAAATTCTCTCCACTCAGGCCAAATAAATGCAAGCTATATATATGCACAGCTTCGTAGTAATGATATCTACATTGTTTATTCACAAATCATGGCCAATGGATGCCTGTATGAGGAGATAGAAGTTGAGTTTTTTTACCTCTTTCAGTTGAAATCGTGAATGGAGTTTGAGTGAGATTTATGAAGGCCTGGAGGGTGCTTTAGCTTGCTTGAACCTCCCTGAGTGTGTTCTAATCCTTTCCTTGCTTTGGAAGTGCCTGGAACTCTCTATCCAAATCAACTTGCAAGCTTTGAAAACAAAAACGGAAGATGAAGAAGGAGGAGTTACAGTGCAGGGATGATGGTCTGGATCTCTTAGATATGAAGTAGGTAAGGTGTTTTGATGATTAAAACTTGAAACGCACGAGCCAAATGATGGGTTTCTATGCTTATGCAAAAACTGTAAGTTTTGAATGTTTTTTGGTGATATGGAGTGTTTGAATGTTTCAGGCCTCTAGCCATCGTGTTTCTAGTTGTAATGTGTTTGTATATTAGTATGGAAAAATTTTCAAGTCAACTTTCCAACAAATTTGTGAGTTCTAGCCTTTTTGGCACACTTTCTTGCTTTTGAAGCAAAGTGAAGAGACAAGTCTTCACATGCTTGTACTGGCCTGCTTGGGGTTGGTATAAGCTTTGTACAATTTGCTTTAGGCCTGTAGGACTTGTGTGTGCTGAGAAGACAAGTCCAATGCTCAAGAATTGGAAAGTTGCAAAAGTGAAGCTTTTTTAATATGTCAATGGCCACTTTATGCCATTTATGGAATTACAACTTGGACAAAGGATCTTGAGCTTGAATTAAAGCTTTGTAAACTGAGTAAACATTAAATTATGAAGTGAGAAACAAGTTAGGTACCTGTAAAGCATGAATTAGGCAGCATAGGTTCAAATTTGAATTTTGTTCTTCATGAAATGGCTTGAATTCAAAGTGAGAAATTGCCAACTTCATCTCTTTGATTCTCCCTACTCAAAAATTATCTTGAGGAGTTCTTGGACATTTTGGAGAGCTTGCAATATGATATATAACTCATCTTTAAAATGTATTTCAAGACTCCTCTTGGAACTAGGTGAAAAATTGCCATGAAGTTAGGCCCAAAACCTGCCTAAATTAGGGCAAAATTCCACTAAGTTATTTTAGTTCATGGGCATGTGTTCATAAAATTATATCTTGAGATCCAAGCATATTTAGGGGAAAATGTGTGAAGCAAAGTTGTATATTTCATGGAGGTCTACAACTTTCATGTTGGGAACTTTCTTTGAATCATCTTGTATCATGATGGAAATTTGGCTTAAACTTGAGAAAAAATAAGAAATTTTATATACTTATAAAAATTTCTAAGTTAAGAAAATTTCAAATTTCAAATTTCAAAACAAAATCTTCAATCTTTGATTTCTTGATAAAAAAGTTTCACATTTTGACATGTTTTGATGAATTGTGATCCTTGGCACTTCATTTTGACTAAAAAGTCAAAGTTTGACTTTTCAGTATACAATTGACTTTTGATCAGTTGACTACAAATTTCATCTGTCCATCCAATGGATTTGCAATGTTTTGAACCATGTAATTAGGTCAAGATGATACAAATGAACCCTTGAAATCATGCTTCAAATCAATTGGTCATTTTCTAGGTCAAAAATCACAAATTGCCCTTTCTCAGTCAAAACCCTAATTTTGACCATTTTGCCCTTTTGATGATTTGATCAAATTTCTTGAGGAATTGTAATCCAAACTTGGTCAAATGATACATATGAGTCTAAAATGTTGATGTTGATAAAAAATTATGAAGTTTGACTGTAACTTGGTCATGGTTGACTTTTTTCCAAATACAGCTGATTTTTAGGCCAACTTTCCAATTGACTGATAAAAATGTGGTTCAAGGCTTGAAACTTGTGGAATGGCCTAGAGACGTTTTCCTGTCCTTTCAACCTATCAGTAATCATCTTTCTCATTTTGTTTATTTGAAAACAGTAATTATGTTCAAATGCATATGTTCATCAATGAATCATCAGACGTTTTTGCAAACAAAACACGATCGTAAAGAAAAGACAAATAGTTTTTGCACTTTCAAAGAGATATCTTTGTATTGACTTTGAATAAGTATTTTGTACAAAGGGGACCAACATTCTAGTAACAGAATGGTGCCATAAAATCGAGAAAAATTTATACAAAGAAAGATAGCTATGTGTAATAATTCCATGGGGTTCCCATTCTGCTATAGCCTTCGTGTCTTTGAGCATCTTGTCTATTTGTTGCTTCGTCCGAAGGTGATTGAATTGATCAGGAACTCCGAGTTTTTCAGTGGAAGTCAAAGGTTATCCGTAAAGTGATCCGAAGGGACATAGTCATACGCTTTTTAATTCCCTAACTTTTGCCTGGACCTCCCTTTTGGGTTTTCAGTCCACCGGCAAACCCTTTTTTGCCCAAGTCGCCCTTTCGGGTTTTCAACTTGCCGGGTGTACAATTTTTTTTTATTTTATCCCTAATTTTTTCCCAAACCTTTTTGGTTCACCGGTATGCCCTTGTTTTGCCTAGGTGTGTCAACCTAGCGGGTCTCTTATGCGTAGTATCTTTTGACTATGTCCGCGTTCCCAGGGTGTGGCAGGTCGTCGCCGTCCATGGTGGTCAAGATCATTGCCCCACCGGAGAATATGTTCTTGATTACAAATGGTCCTTCATAGGTAGTAGCCCATTTTCCCCTGGGATCACTTTGTGGCAAGACGATACGTTTGATCACCAGATCCCCAACTTGATATACTTGGCGTCTAACTTTCTTGTTGAAAGCCTTGATCATCCGTTTTTGATACATTTGACCATGGCAAACAGTAGTAAGTCTCTTTTCATCAATTAAGTTCAGTTGATCAAGTCGAGTCTGGATCCAATCGTCTTCATTCAAACCTGCATCCTTCATAATTCTCAGAGAGGGGATTTGAACCTCAATAGGAAAGACAACCTCCATGCCGTAAACCAAAGAATATGGTGTTGCCCTAGTTGACGTGCGAGCCGTGGTACGTACTCGTGGAGAGCGAATGGTAACATCTCGTGCCTGTCTTTGTATGTGACTTTCATCTTTTGTATGATCTTTTTAATGTTTTTATTTGCAGCTTCGACAACACCATTCATCTTTGGCCGATAGGGGGAAGAATTGTGATGCTGAATCTTGAATTGCTCGCACAAGGTGGTGATCATAGTGTTGTTAAGATTTGTACCATTGTCAGTGATGATCCTTTCCGGGATGCCGTACCGGAAAATGAGATTTTTCTTGATGAAGCGGGAAACAACATTCTTAGTAACGGAAGAAAAGGAAGCTGCTTCGACCCATTTGGTAAAATAGTCAATGGCCAATAAGATGAAACGGTGTCCATTGGAGGTTGTAGGTTTGATCTCCCCGATCATGTCAATTCCCCAAATAGCAAAGGGCCAAGGAACCATTAAGACATTCAGAGGAACCGGAGATACGTGCACCTTGTCAGCATAAATTTGACACTTATGACAGGTCCGAGAGTGTTGATAGCAATCTGCTTCCATGGTAGACCAATAATAGCCTTCGTGTAGGATTTTCTTTGCCATCGTATGCCCACTGGAGTGAGTGCCAAAAGTACCTTCATGTAATTCAACCATAATCTTTTCAGCCTCAATCTTATCCACACACTTGAGCAGAATGGAGTCATGATTGCGTTTGTACAGGATGCCATTACTAAGGAAGAACTTAGAAGAGAATCTCCTTAAGAACTTTTTATCATTGATTGAAGCTCCTTCTGGATAATCTTGAGCCTCGAGATACCTCTTGACTTCATGAAACCAAGGCTGGTCCATTACCTCTTCAGTATTAATCTCGTGCAATGTGTTGGTTCATCTATTCGTTCGATGGTGATCTGGGGAGCCTCGTTATCCCAATTAAGTTTAAACATAGATGACATTGTGGCTAGAGCGTCTGCTAGCTGATTTTCTTCTCGCAGGAAATGCTCGAAGGTAATCTCCTCAAAATGTGGTAGCAATGTCAAAACATGTTCTTTGTAAGGGATAAGATTTGGGTGCTTAGTGTCCCATTCCCCGTTGATCTGACTGATGACCAAAGCTGAATCTCCAAACACATCTAAAGATTTGATTCCCAGATCTATGGCAGCCTTGAGACCAAAGATGCATGCTTCGTACTCTGCCATGTTATTTGTACAATTGAAGCAAAGTATGGCAGGAAATGGAGTATGACAGCCTTCTGGAGATATGAGTACAGTGCCGATACCATTACCAAGTGCATTGGATGCCCCACAAAGAACAGGGTCCATCGAGATCCTTGTTCAGGTCCATCATATGGCCTGATTTCTTCACAGTTGTCTAATGTCATGATGTCTTCATCCGGGAATTCAAACTTCATGGACTGATAATCTTCTACAGCTCGATGAGCAAGATGATCAACTAGCACACTTCCCTTTATAGCTTTCTGGGTAGTATACTGTATGTCATATTCTGTTAGGATCATCTGCCATCTAGCTATTCTCCTAGACAGAGCAGGCTTTTCGAAGATGTACTTTATTAGATCCATCTTAGATATCAACAAAGTAGTATGTGTCAGCATATACTGCCTTAGCCAGCGAGCAGCCCATTCCAGAGCGCAGTAAGTTTTCTCGAGCAGTGAATATCTGGTTTCACAGTCGGTAAAATTTTTGCTCAGGTAGTAAATAGCGTGCTCTTTTCGGCCAGACTCGTCATGCTGCCCAAATACACACCCCATTGAATTCTCTAAAACGGTCAGATACATGATCAGTGGTCATCCTTCGACTGGTGGCATCAAAACAGGAGGCTCTTGTAAGTACTCTTTGATAATGTCAAAAGCAATCTGGCATTCATCATTCTATCTGACTACTTGATCTTTCTTCAATAGTTTGAAGATTGGCTCACAAGTAGCTGTTAGGTGAGAAATGAATCTGGAAATATAGTTCAAGCGTCCCAGGAATCCTATGACTTCCTTCTCAGTACGAGGAGCAGGAATTTCTTGTATTGCTTTTACCTTGGCAGGATCAACTTCAATACCCTTGTTACTGACGACAAAACCTAAGAGTTTACCGAATCGTACTCCGAACATGCACTTGTTTGGGTTCAACCTTAGTATATACTTCTTTAACCTCTCAAACAAATTTTGCAAGTGATCAAGGTGCTCTTCTTCTGTCTGTGATCGGGCTATCATATCATCTACATAGACCTCTATTTCATGATGTATCATGTCATGTAACAAAGCTACCATGGTGCACTGATAGGTTGCTCCAGCATTCTTCAGTCCGAATGGCATCACCTTGTAGCAGAATGTGCCCCACTGTGTGACAAATGTAGTTTTCTCCATGTCCTCAGGTGCCATTTTGATTTGGCCCTATTCAAATCTCTATAGTTCATGCACATTCTTACTTTGTCGTCCTTTTTAGGCACGAGAACAATGTTGGAAACCCATTGGGGATAGGAAGTGACAGCCAAGAATCCAGTATTGAATTGTTTCATGACTTCCGCTTTGATCTTCTCTGGCATGTCAGGTCTCATGCGGCAGACTTTTTGTTTTACTGGCGGACAATCTTCTCTTGTAGGGAGACGATGTACCACGATGTCTGTATCGAGTCCTGACATGTCTTCATATGACCAAGCAAAGATCTCAACATAATCATGCAATAGTTGAATCAGACGCTCCTTGACACTGGGCTCTAGATTGGTACCCACCTTAATTTCTTTTTTATCCTCCTCGGTACCCAAGTTGATTGTAACCACCAGTTCCTCATGAGGCTTAATAGTTCTTTCCTCTTGTTGTAGTAGTCTGGCCAAGTCCCCTGGTACTTCACAATTTTCCCCACCTTCGTCTTCGGCTTGGTAGATTAGATCCTCAGAGTCACAAAAGGCCATAATAGTATCGTTACCCATGGGATCCAGAATGGAGGGGTACCTGCATTTGTGAGTGTGGGTGTTTGTAAGGGTATAGCCATCTTTAAAAATAAAATGTAAAAGAAAAACAATGAGCACAAAAAGTTTGTATGTGAAAAACGTCCATGATTCATCGAATGTCATATGAAGATGAAATAAAAACCCTTACAAATGAACCATTGTGCCTCGGGCAAGACGCAAGGTTTTAAATGTGCGAATTGTTTGTGAATATTACAAGTCCAACTGAAATGTAAAAGATAAATTACTGAGGGATGAAAGTTATTGGGACAAAGTCTCTGGCTTCCCAATTGCGAAGTCCTCCATGGACAGTAGGAAAGATCCAATCCTCCAAGCTTCAATCCTCTTCACCATCTTCTACCGCACTTACCTCTCAGTTGCTAATATTCAAGGGTGGACCCCCAGTACGGGCATGGCGCACAACCTTCTGAGCACTTGAAGTAAACCCTAAGCCAAACTTGTTAGATTTATATGGAATATCCGGAAGTTTCCCCCAGATGGTGCATCCACCCTACTCTATTACTGCTTTGGAGTCCTTTAGAGATGACATCCAGAGCGGAGGTCTTGTAATCTTAGGGATCTGGGACACTGTCTTGGTTACTGCTACCTCTTGAGAGACTTCTTCGAAATGTTGAAAAGGAGTTTCAATGAACTCGCAGTCCAATTCCACATACCAGAAATAATTGAGGTGTCTAATCATATACTCTTCCTCTCCGTGGACAGTGATAATCTTTCCATGGACCGAATATTTCAGCATCTGATGCAGTGTGGAGGTGACGACACCGACATTATGGATCCATGGCCGTCCTAGCAGACATGAGTAAGAGGGGCAGATGTCCATTACATATAAGGTTGAGTTGAAAGTTTGAGTCCCAACCTTTATGGGGATGTCCACCTCCCCGTGAACCATCCTCTTTGAGCAATCAAATTCTCTTACGACTATGTTACTGGGTTTCAACGTTAATCCTTCGCGGTCTAGTCTGTCGAGAGCTTTCTTTGGTAAAACATTCAAAGATGAGCCGGTGTCCACCAAGACATGGGCCAGAGTTGTTCCTTTACATTCCATAGAGACATGTAATGCCTCGTTGTGCTTCCTTCCCCTTGGTGTCAGATCAGCATTCGAGAAGCCTAGGTCGTTGTCCGCCGTCAAACTGGCCACACAATCTTGAAATTGGTCAGCAGATGTCTCTTGAGGCACATGGGCTGTCTTCAGAAACTTCACTAGGGCTTTCGCATGTGCCTCGGAGCACAGTAACAATGCTAGCATGGAAATTTTGGAGGGAGTTTGCCTCAATTGTTCGACTACGTCATAGTCACTCTTCTTTATTATTCTTAGAATCTCCTCCATTTCTTTCTTGGAGGTTTCAGGGATAGTCAGCGATTGAGCCTTCGTTCGGACAGGCTCTTCTTGAATACTTTTTCCTCGAATTTCAGTAGTAGGAGTGTTGGTAGGGATAAAATCAGGGGTTGTGTCGTCTTTGTCAATAGGATCACTTGCATATATGATTATTGGTACAAAGGTAACCTTTGGAACAACCACGGGTCCAAAAACTGCCTTTGGAGGGGCAATTTCTGGAGAGAAGATTCTACTGCTACGGGTAATCTTACTGGTTCCAGCAATATTGCTAATGTCGGAGTCTACTTCTTAGGAGTTTACTTCTTCGGTGGCCAGTCCATCTTGTTTGATACCATGGTAGTAGATGTCTCCACCGTAATTCCACGACACTGTTTTGTCTGATTCATACGGGACCGGCTCGGGCATTGTGATTATAAGAGGAGTAGTCTTTAGAACCGATGTAATTATAACGGGTCTTTTGGGGACCTTGGAAGAATTTGCGGAGATGGTTATGATTGAAACGTCTTCAACAGGAATAGGTGAAACAAGAGCACTTTCAAACAGAATCTCTTGGTTGTCTATCAAGCATTGAATTCCTATCTTCAACAAAGGGCAAATAGTTGGTGAGGATAAGCAAAGATGGTAGTCTTCATTACAACCTGGGAATACACCAGCTTTTAACAAGTTTATCTTAATGATTGGGAGTGGAGTCAAGAGTTCATCAACTGTGGTAGCAAACAAATCTTCTTCGATAGCATTGGTTTTGTGACCATGCCTAGGCATAGGAGTAGAAATGACGTTTGGCTTCTCGGGTGCATCAAACTCAATCTCTTTTGCATCTATAAGGTCTTGAATTTTGTTTTTCAAAGCCCAACAGTTGTTAGTGTCACGACCCGGACTTTCGAAATGATATGCGCATTTGGCCTTTGGGTGATAATGAGGGGACGATGTGTTGGGGTTTTTTGGAGCTTCCTTCAGAGTTGTCAAATTGGATTTCATAAGATGTGGTAAAACCTGGGCTAGAGTCATATTAATTCTGGTGAATTGCCTGACTGGCCTTTCCACCCTCGGTTGATTACTTCTTGGTTGATTAGATGTAGGCTTTGGGATCATAACAGCTCCTACCATTGGTCGACGTTCAACTATCCCTTGGTTCCTTTATGGATAAACATCAGATACCTCCTTCTTCCCAGTGAAAGGCTTTCTCACAGCTGTAGAGGCAGATAAATATTTCTGAACCTTTCCACTTTTTATGCCAGCTTCCACCCTTTCTCCGGTTAGTATTAACTCAGTAAATCCTACGGATGAGCTTCCAATCAGATGGTTGAAAAAAGGGCCCGATAGAGTGCCTAAGAACATATCCACCAACTCCCTTTCAGATAGAGGGGGTTGTACTCTCCCAGCTAGATCTCTCCATTTCTGCGTGTAATCCTTGAAACCCTCATTTGAAGCCATAGCCATACTCTGAAGTTGAGTACGGGTAGGCGCAAAATCAGCATTATATTGGTATTGCTTATAGAAATCTGCGGCGAGATCTTCCCAGTTGTGGACATTATCCCTTTCCAATTGGTAAAACTAATCGAGTTGTGTTCCAAATAGGCTATCTTGGAAAAAATGGACCCACAGGTCTTTATCGGCGGAGTGCGGCTGGATCTTTCTCACATATGATCGGAGGTGCATCTTAGGACATGACACCCCATCATATTTTGCAAACAACGACACTTTGAACTTCGGTGGGATCACAATTCCTGACACTAGTCTCAATTCTTCAAAGTCTAGACCTGGCACCTTTTGTATTTCCATAGCGCTCAAACGCTCTTCAAGATGTTTGTACTTATCATCTGCTAGAGGATATTGTTCCTCAGAGTAGTCTTCCTCTTTTTCCTCCTCTTCAGATTCTAACGCAACCACTGTTTATTTTCCTTTCCCTTCTCCTTCCCCAGAAGTGGTTGCAAAATTCAAGGTTCTTCTAGTCGGTCCCTGAAACCTTCTCCCCATGTTCAAAACCCCAGTGGCTTTCTTTGTTTTCTTCTTTCTTTCTTCAGCTAACAGAGTCTTCAACTCTTCTTGCCCCTTGGCTAGGGTCATGAGTAACTGTTGAAACTGCGTGTTTTGAACTTGAAGATCTTTGACTGTCTGTTCGAGATCTATCTTACTGAAATAAATAGTAGAGAGATGAGGAAACTCGTTGCAAAAGACCTGTTTATTTTATGATGAATGATATGTGCGTATGCAATGTTTTCAAGGATTTTTAAAGATTCAAGTTCGTTTTAGACAAAAATAAACACACATTATATTAATAAGATAGATTTTGAGTACATCAATGCCCCTTGGGCAAAATAATACAACACTCTAAGATAAAAAGGTAGTGCACATCATCTTTGGTGCAATGTAGGCATTTAGAGTCTGCTCCTCATGAAGTAGCCTAGTGAGTTCCAAAACCTTCTTCTCGCTTGCATATAATTGGGCTTCGAAAGTATCTCGCTCTCCCTTGAGCTGTATTTAATCCCTTTGTAGGTATTCAAGAGATGTGGGCATGTCAGGATGTAGGATAGTGTAAGGAACTTCTCCTTCCTTAACAGGCTCAATGATCACCGGGAGAATGGAAGGATAAGGCATCATAAGAATTTGAGCGCGGGTACGTAAGGCTCAAGAGGGATGGAATTCTTGTGTCCCAAAGTCTTGTTGTCCACATTGTTTAGAATCCTCCAAGCTCGGATGAATCTCTGGCGAAGACCTTGATCGTTGTTGTCGTAGTCGAATACCAAGCCTTGAATCAACATCTCATGTGGGCCATCCTTTCAGGCATAACCAAACTGTCTTAGTGCTAAGCATGGGTTGTAGGTGATGCCTCCCCTAATTCCAAGTAGAGGGACATTAGGGAATTCCCCATAATGGTCAACAATGATAACATTCTCTTTGGATCGAGAACACCAATGAATATCTGAATGTTTGAGCGTCATTAACCTTTGTGACCACCATAATCCTTGCTCATTCTTTAAGACTGATTGGGGAAGATGAGAAATAAACCATCTTGCCATGAGAGGAGTGCAACACATAAGGGCACTTCTTTTCCTTATTGTGCGAGTGTGAAAAGAGTATAGGATATCCCCTAGTAATGTAGGCACCGGATTGCATGACATGAAGATTTTGACGGCACTCACATATATGAGTTGGTAAGGATTAGGGAATAAGACCATCCCATAGATGATGAGAGCCACAATTTCCTCAAAGGCTTGCAAGTCTAAGGAATTCCAACAGCCTTGGGCTTTCTCAAACAGAAACTTTGCTAAGAAGCCTTTGACACCACTTCTAGTTTCCCAATTAGTTATGACATCAGATGAGTGCAAGTGAAGAGCTTGAGCAATCTCTTCTGGATTTGGGTCTCTTTCTCTACCGTTGAAAGGTAGTTTATTGAGAATGGGAATCCTCAAGAGTTTAGAGAATTCTTCCAAAGTAGGCACCAACTGAGAGTCGGGAAATGTGAAGCAATGGTGCAAAGGATCAAAGAACTGGAAAAGCACCTTCATCATATCCTCCTCTGTGTTAGAGGTGACCAAGTTGAGTAGACGACCATGCCTCTCGGTGAATGGAGAGTTCCCAGGGATCCTTGAAGCTAGCTCCTTAAGTTGTGGAGGAATTCTTACAAGGTTGACTTGGATAGTTTTCCTGCGGAGTGAATCCATATCCTACAAAACAAGAACAAAGATGAATATCCAAAATCCTTGAAAAGGTTAGTCATGTATATGATGTTCATGATGTCCATGATGTTATGCAAAAGTATGTATATACAAGCAAAACAAACAAGTTCTTAGTTTAGGCTTGCATGGGGTTTTATAGGTAAGTACCCTCTTGAAGTTTAGTTAGCTTAAACCTGTCCTAATAATAGTAACCGGGTTCTAAGGAGCTCAATATCATCGGATTGTTTCCTTGGTCACTGTTTCATCTCAAGCCTCTTTAATGGCGACTGAAATATCCCAAGAAACCAACCCTCAATGAGTGTAGTATTAAGCATCTACCAACTTTGGACTGCACCAAAGCCGGTCATCTCACTACATCCTAAAGGCCAAGTTGGTCAAGTAAAGAGTTCTAGAAGTTCATTAGTTCTTCATGACATCACTGAGCGGCCCCGTATTCTCTTTGATTGACTCAAAGGTAACCGTTACCCACAAATATGTCACACTAACATAGCTATTGCTTAAACCATGTCGGTATACCCCGCACAATTTCCACAATGTATTGTTATTTACATATAATGTTTCCCAAATCCGGGTGGAGGATTCCAACCCAAACAAAGAACCATAACGTAAAGAAAACAAGTCAAACAATGTAAGAAAATAAATGTGATGTAGCCCTAAGGTAACCCCACTTTCAAATATTTCCTTAGCAGAGTCGCCAGTTCTGTGATACGGTGGGAGAACTGACTTGAGGGTTTTGCGTTTTATTGCAAATGTTGCGGTTAGCAAAAGTCGCCACCGACTTTTATTTTATCCAAAAGGAAAGGTAAAAAAGCACAGGAAAGACCTTTGAGATTATTTCTTGAGTTCGGGGGGTAGATTATGAAAAGGGAAGGTATTAGTACCCTTTTCATCCATGGTTTTCCATGGGCTCTTAGTTACTTGCTAGATCACTTGCTTTTGTTTGAAAATGTGTTTTGTGTGGTTTTGAAAATATTTTTTAAAAGAGGCCATTCATTTAGGCAATCTTTGAAATGATTCTTGTTCGTAAGAATGTATACAAAGATGTTTGTCTTTTTGAAAATGTTTTCAATGTTTGTAAAATGTTTGGAAATGTGGGTTTGTTTTGAAAATAGCAAGGATAGTTGTTTGGAAATATAGCAAGTAACTAGAAGTAATATACCTACTCAAATGTCTTTCTTGTGCATTTTCTATTCCTTTAACATTGTTATCTTACCATTGATTTGGTAAGAAACCCTATCTTTGGATGTAAACGGGACGGGCGTGGGTCATCGTATAACCATGATTAGCAATATTGCAAAGTATCTTAGCATTTTTGAGGGACTAAGATCATTTTGTAAGGAAACTTTGATTAGCGTCATCGAGGGACAATGATCTTATATTTGTTTGTTTTGCCAAGATACTTCACATGTGTAATATGGCCATTTTTGTATAAGGCAACCAAGTGGAGGAACCCTAAGGATGCTTGTGTGCAAGTGTGTTATTTTCATGCTTTGATTTTGTCTTGGATTAGGGTTTTCTATTTGATTTGTTTTTATCTTGCCATACAAACACTAATTACTAACATGGTATGTAAATGCGGTAAATTGCGTAATGTAAAGATTACTAAGCTATTACAACCATTTATCGGAGGGGGGAATACAAATTTGAATGGGGATTTGCAAGAATATAAATCTAAATAAGCTATTACAACCAAATCGAATTTATATGAATATTGGAATAAACAAATACAATATTTAAATATGCAATATTATGTATATGCAAGAAAAGATTTTGTTTTATTTCTTATGTGAAAAGAAATTTTGAACTAAACCTAATAACTTAAGAAAAAGAAATTAATTATTGAAATCCAAAATTAACCCTAATTTCTAGTTTAAAAGAAGATAAAGTTCTTATGTATTATTTTTTATGTATTTCTTTGTATTAAAAATAATGAATAATATTTTATGAAAATATAAAGTTTTTATATATGCCAAAATAAATATTTACAAGTATGGAATGAAAAGGAAATAAATCAAATTAAACTAAACCTATTTTATTTATGGTTACAAGTTTATTAAGAAAAATAGTTAATATATAACTAAGTGAAAATATTTTTTAATCAGAAAATAAAATAAAATAAACAAAAATATAAAGTTTATCAATTTTATATTTTTTATGATTTTATAATATTTAAGAAAAGAATATTTCATGAAGTAAAACAAAATAAAATAAATAATTGAAAATGAATGGGCGAGGGATATCCTGAGTAATCAGGAGGTGGATGTTAGAAAAAAAACATAAGGCCCAGCGTTGAGGCCCAAACTTGCAAAACAGCAAAAACTGAAAAATGGAAAAATGTGAAGAAAAAAAGGTAGCGCCAAGGTTCGAACCCATGACCTGGGCCTCACCAGCGCGCTACCTTGCCATTGGGATGACCATATATCCGTTGATTTATGTGAAACAAAAACAACATAACATGAAACACTTCCATGGCCCTGTACTTCGTCTTCCTCCTCTAGCCAGCCAGAAGCTCTGTAACTTTCTCATCTCTCAATAAAAATGGAAACTGATAACATGAATGTTGTAGCATTTTGTCTCACGATTCTAACCATGTAAATCATGTATGCTAACAATCAAAGATCAAAATGAATTTTAAAATCCCTAAATTTAAACCTAATATTTCCAGGAACTTCAAGTTCAAAATTCTCTCCACTCAGGCCAAATAAGTGCAAGTTATATATATGTACAACTTCGCAGTAATGATATCTACATTGTTTATTCACAAATCGTGGCCAATGGATGCTTGTATGAGGAGATAGAAGTTGAGATTTTTACCTCTTTCAGTCTAAATTATGAATGGGGTTTGAGTGAGATATATGAAGGCCTGGAGGGTGCTTTAGCTTGCTTGAACCTCCTTGAGTGTGTTTCAATCCTTGCCTTGCTTTGGAAGTGCCAGGAACTCTCTATCCAAGTCAACCTGCAAGCTTTGAAAATAAAAATGGAAGATGAAGAAGGAGGAGTTGCAGTGCAGGGATGATGGTCTAGATCTCTTAGATATAAAGTAGGTAAGGTGTTTTGATGATTAAAACTTGAAACGCACGAGCCAAATGATGGGTTGCTATGCTTATGCAAAAACTGCAAGTTTTGACAGTTTTTTGGTGATATGGAGTGTTTGAATGTTTCAGGCCTCTAGCCATCGTGTTTCTAGTTGTAATGTATTTGTATATTAGTATGGAAAAAGTTTCAAGTCAACTTTCCAACATATTTGTGAGTTCTAGCCTTTTGGCACACTTTCTTGCTTTTGAAGCAAAGTGAAGAGACAAGTCTTCACATGCTTGTACTGGCCTTCTTGGGGTTGGTATAAGCTTTATACAATTTGCTTTAGGCCTGTAGGACTTGTGTGTGCAGAGAAGACAGGTCCAATGCTCAAGAATTGGAAAGTTGCAAAAGTGAAGCTTTTTCAAAATGGCAATGGCCACTTTATGCCATTTATGGAATTACAACTTGGACAAAGGCTCTTGAGCTTGAATTGAAGCTTTATCAACTGAGTAAGCTTTAAATTATGAAGTGAGAAACAATTTAGGGACCTGTAAAGCATGAATTAGGCAGCATAGGTTCAAATTTGAATTTTGTTCTTCATGAAATGGCTTGAATTCCAAGTGAGAAATTTCCAACTTCATATCTTCGATTCTCCCTACTCAAAAATGATCTTGAGGAGTTCTTGGACATTTTGGAAAGCTTGCAATGTGATCTATAACTCATATTTGAAATGTATTTCAAGACTCCTCTTGGAACTAGGTGAAACATTTCCATGAAGTTGGGTGCAAAACCTGCCTAAATTAGGTCAAAATTTCACTAAGTTATTTTAGTTCATGGGCATGTGTTCATAAAATTATATCTTGAGATCCAAGCATATTTAGGGAAAATGTGTGAAACAAAGTTTTATATTTCATGGAGTTCTACAACTTTCATGTTGGGAACTTTCTTTGAATCATCTTGTATCATAATGGAAACTTGACTTAAAGTTGAGAAAAAATAAGAAATTTTCTTTACTTAGAAAAATTTCTAAGTTAAGAAAATTTCAAATTTCAAAACAAAATCTTCAATATTTGATTTATTGATGAACAAGTTTCACATTTCGACATGTTTTGATGAATTATGATCCTTGGCACTTGATTTTGACCAAAAAGTCAAAGTTTGACTTTTCAGTATACAATTGACTTTTGATCAATTGACTGCAAATTTCATCTGTCAATCCAATGGATTTGCAATGTTTTGAACCATGTAATTAGGTTAAGGTGATACAAATGAACCCTTGAAATAATGCTTCAAATCAATTGGTCATTTGCTAGGTCAAAAATCAGAAATTGCCCTTTCTTAGTCAAAACCCTAATTTTGACCATTTTGCCCTTTTGATGATTTGATCAAATTTCTTGAGGAATTTTAATCCAAACTAGGTAAAATGATACATATGAGTCTAAAATGTTGATGTTGATAAAAAATTATGAAGTTTGACTGTAAATTAGTCATGATTGACTTTTTTTCCTAATACAACTGATTTTTAGGTCAACTGTCCAATTGACTGATCAAAAATGTGGTTCAAGGCTTGAAACTTGTCATGAGTAATCTTAGGGGTCCATGATGATACTTGAAAGTCATATGAAGCATTGATAGTCCAAAAATATCTGTGCAAACCCAAACCCTAATTTTGGATCAACAATGTAAGATGAAATGTCTTGAGCTGATCAAACCTTAATCCAGTCTTGAGTCAAAGAGATCTTGTGAGAAAAGTCTTGATAAATGAGAGGGAAAATTTTGGGGTACAACACCAGGTTAGGGAATTCTTTAAGATGTCGAGGCAGTAATTGGAGATTCTTGTTTCGTGGGAGATATAAGAAAACCTGACATCATTAGATTGTATGCTGAGGATATGGCAGTGACTTAATGTTAGGATTCCCCTGCCTCTGTACCTGTTGGAGAAAGTATCTACGGGGATTTGCAGACAGTTTGAATTTTATCCCAGCTCTTGAAGTCTCAAGTAGATGTTGATCAGGGTGGTCAGTCTTCTACTGATAGACAAATGACGAGATGACGGGACATAGTCGTACGCTTTAATCCCTAACTTTTTCCTAGATCACCCTTTCGAGTTTTTAGTCCACCGTGATACCCCTTTTTGCCCAAGCTGCCTTTCAGGTTTTCGACTTGCCGGGTGTACAGATTTTTCTATGTATATCTCTAATTTTTTCCCGAACCTATTTGGTTCACCGGGATGCCCTTGTTTTTGCCTAGGCCAGTCAACCTAGCGGGTCTTTTTTTCCTAGGCCTACAAAACAAAAACAAAAATAAATTCCTAAATCCTTGAAATGGTTAGTGATATTGCGTATGATGTTATGATGTTCATGATGTTATGTAAAAGTAAGTATATACACACAAGGCAAAAACAAGTACTTAGGCTTGGGCTTGCATGGAGTTTGTAGGTAAGTACCCTCTTGAAGTTTAGTTGGCTCAAACCTGTCCTAGTTAATAGTAACCGAGTTCTAAGGGATCTCAATATCACTGACCTTTCTTTTAGGCATTTTTCCAGCACAATCAATCTTTTCTTGCGGCCGGGATATCACAAAAGTCTAGTCTCAATGAGTGTAGTATCGAGTATCAACCAATTTTCATCTTTCCACTGAAACTGGTTACCTCACTACGTCCTAATTGGCCAAGTTTGTTTAATTAAGGTTCTAAAGTCAGCCAGTGCTTCATGATGCCACTCAGCAGCCTCGTATTCTCCTCGATTCAACACAAGGGATACTGGTACCCACAAATGCATCACACTAATGTAGCCATTGTTTCAACCATATCGGTCTATGCCATAAAGTTTCCACAATCTATTTCTACTTACCTAACAAGGTGTCCCAGATCCAGGTGGAGGATCAAAGCAAGCCCAAACAAGGAACCATAATGTAAAGCATGCAAGTCAAACAAAGAAAGCAAGTAAATATGATATATCCCTAAGGTAACCCCACTTTTAAGTTTGTCCCCAGCAGATTCGCCAATTCTGTAACACGGTGGGAGAATTGACTTGGTTATTTTGTGTTTGATCGCAAATGTTGCGGTTAGCAAGAGTCACCACCGACTTTTCTTTTATCCAAAAGGAAAGGTTGAAAAAAACAGGAAAGACCTTTGAGATGTTTTCTTGAGTTCGGGGGGTAGATTATGAAAAGGGAAGGTATTAGCACCCTTTTCATCTGTAGTTATCGACGGGCTCTTAGTTGCTTGCTAGATCACTTGCTTTTATTTGAAAATGTGTTTTGTGTGGTTTTTGAAAGTATTTTGAAAAGGCGCCATCGTTTAGGCAAACTTTGTAATGATTCTCGTTCGTAAGAATGTATACAAAGTGTTGATCTTTTGCAAGTGTTTCAAGTTTGAAAGGTGTTTTGAAAGTGTTGGTGTTTATTTTTGAAAATAGCAAGGATGTTTTGGTTTGAAAATGAGCAAGCAACTAGGAACGTTCTACCTACTCAAAAGTCTTTCTTGTTTATTTCCTCTTTCCTTTGACATTGTTATCTTACCATTGATTTGGTAAGAAACCCTATATTTGGATGTAAAAGGGACGGGCGAGGGTCATCGTATAGTCATGAATAGAAATGTTGTAAGATATCTTAGCATTTTCTTTAAGGGACTAAGCTCATTCATAAGGCAACATTTGTAGCGTCATCGAGGGACTATGATCTTGTATTTTGTTTGTTTTTGCTAAGACATCTTACATGCGTATTATGACCATTTTCATAAGGCAACAACGTGGATTTACCCTAAGGGTGTAAGTGTGCAGGTGTATTGATTTACATGCATTGTTTTGTCTGTGAATTAAGGTTTGCTAAGTTGTTGATTTTAGTCTTTCCATACAAACCCTAATTACTAGCATTTATATATAAAGTGATAAATTGCGGAAATTAAAAATACTAAGCCATTACATCATTAGGGGAGAGGGTATACAAATTTACAAATGGGTATCTTTGAAATAAAATTAAACCTAATTAACTATTACAACCATATTGAATAATATACAAGAATTGAATAAATGACAATGTACAAATGCAGATGAAAAAGAAATGATTTTTGTTTGGTCATTTTATGAAAGGGGCTTAGTCTTGACCTAATTTAGAAAATGATTAATTAAAAAACTTAACAAAACTTTAACCTAAATTAATTAAGAAAGAAATTAAGTTAAAAATGTTTTTAGGGTTTTTTATGAAAAGGTTTTAAATTAATAATAATATGAAAATTAATTAATTAAAAGAAAACCAAAGTTCTAAACTTATTTTAATTAATAATTCAAAAACCTAACTCTAATTATTATTTATTAAATAAAAAGAAATTAAATTGTTAAGAAAGTATTTTTTATTCTTTTTTTGTTTTATAAAGAAATAAACTAATTAAGTGTAAAAATAATAAACAAAATATTTTTTGGATTTTTTTATTAATAAAATAAATAATAATGATAATAATAATAATAAAAATAAAGAAAATAAAAATATAATATAAAATATAAAAGAAAATGAATAAAATAAAAAATAAAATTAAAAGGTTTGGGTCAGGGGCATGAAAATAGGCAGGGGGGTCAGCAATCAGCAAAAATGTCTAAGCCCAATGATGGAGGCCCATGTACCTATTTGCTGGAACAAAAAAGAAGAAAATATGTGAAAAGTGAACAAAAGGGTACCACTGGGGCTCGAACCCAGGTCCTATAGGTTAACAGGCGCGCGTTTTACCATTGGGGTGGCTATACATCAGTTTATTAATACAAAACCATAAATATATATTGGAAAACAACTCCATGGTTGTTATCTTCTTTTTCCTCGCACCAAAAGCCATTGCCATACTTTTGAATTTTATAACTTCTTCATTTCTCAACCAAATTGAAAAATACAAACATAAAAATTGCTTGAAATTTCAATATGAATTCAACCATGTAAATAACTAAAGCTATAAATCACAAATGAATGAGAATTTTGTTGGCCCTAAACGGAAACCTAATTTTTTCAGAAACTTCAACTCCAAAATTCTCTAAGCTCATGCCATATAAATGAAAACTATGGATATGTACAGTTTCGTGGCAATAGTATCTACATTTTATCTTTGATAATGGAAGCATAACAATGCCCATATGAATAGTTTAAAAGTCAGAAAACTCATCTTGCAAGAGGGTATCGTGTTTTGAGTTTGAGCAGCTTTCAATGAGTCCTAGTGATTGGGTTAGCTTCCTTAAGTTCCCAGGAAGCTAATGTGATGCTTGACTTGAGCTGAAAGTGGATGAGGAGTTCTGGAGAAGTCCACTTGCAAAGCTCTGTTTTTGAAAATGGAACTTGATGATGGAGGTGTTACAGTTAGGAAAAAGGACTTTGGATGGTTTGTGTTTGATGTTTAGAAGCTTTAGGAACCAAAAGGCTTGGAAACACACGAGGGATATGTAAGTTTCAAGTTTTTGGTCAGATTATGCAACAATGGAGTTTTTGTGTGTGATTCTAAGTTCTAGGGAGTTTGAGGGCTTAAGCATGCATGCCTTTTCTTGAAAATGACTTGTGTATATGTATGGAAAAGACTGTGAGGCTTGAGAGGGTCAGAATAACATAAGTACAAGTTATGAGATTTTGCTTGTTTTTGAAGCAAGCTTGAAACATCTTGATTCAATGTGAAGTACCAAGCTTGTAGGGTGGTTGTAACCTTTAAACATGCTTATTCTGATTGTGTAGGGAAAGCTTGTGCAGAAAGAACAAGCTCAATGTTCAAGACAAAACTGGTTTTGTGGTTAAAGCAACTTTACTAGAATGGAATGGTTACTTTCTTCCTAAAATGGAATTAAGCATGGGCAATTCATTGAATGCTTGAGTTGAAGCTTCTTACAGTTGTGCAAAAATTTAATTATGGAGTGCCAAACAAGTTTAAGGCCTGCAAAGCAAAAATGGTGCATCCTAGCATGGATTTGCATTCTTGTTCATCATGAAATTCTGCCTTGTAAAACAACTTGAAATCCTAACTTCTGACCTTCGATTATCCTTGCTCAAAAATGATCTCAAGGAGTTCTTGGACATTTTGTAAATATTGTAATGTTATCTACAATCCCTCTTTGAATCACTTTTTCAAAATCCAATTGGAACTATATGAAACTTGGCTCAAAAGTTATGTCAAAATCCTGACCAAAATGCTCAAAATTTCACTAAGTGTTTTAGTTTCATGACCATGATTTCATGGATTAATAACTTGAGATCCAAGAAGTTTTATGAGGAGTTGTGTAAAACAATGTTTTATTTCTCATTGATATCTACAACTTTCATGTTGAAAGTTTCTTTTGAATCATCTTGCATCATGGTGAAAAATTGGCTCAAAGTTGTGAAAAAATATGAAGCTTTCAACACTTAGAAAAATTTCTAAGTTTGGAAACTTTGACTTTTCAAAATGAAATCTTGATTTTTGGATTTCTTGATGAACAAGTTTCATATTTTGACATGTTTTGATGAATTGTGATCTTTGACACTTGATTTTGACCAAAGTCAAAGTTTGACTTTTCAGTGTACAATTGACTTTTGATCAGTTGACTGAAAATCAACTATCAATCAATTGATCTTGAGGGAAGTTTTGAGTCATACCATTAGGTAAAAGTGATTCATTTGAAACATTTAGATCATGTCTCAAACCAAATAACCATTTGCTAGGTCAAAAATCAGAAATTGCCATTTCTCAATCAAAACCCTAATTTTGACCATTTTGCCCTTTTGATGATCTGATCAAATTTCTTGAGGAATTATGGTCCAAACTTGATAAAATGACATATAGGAGTTCGCAATGTTGATATGGATAAAAAATTATGAAGTTTGACTATAAATTGACCATAGTTAACTTTTTCCCCAATACAACTGATTTTTAGGTCAACTGATCAATTGACTGAGCAAAAATGTGATCCAAGACTTGAAACTTGACATGAGAAATTTTGAAGGTCCATAATGATCCATGAAAGTCATATGAGGCATTAAGAGTTTAATTATCCTTGTGCAATCTCAAACTCTAATTTCAGTCATCAATGCTTAAGGAGGTGTCTTGAGCTGATCAACCCTAGTGCAGTCTTGAACCAAAGGAGATCTTGTGAGAAAAAACATGATAAATGAGAGGGTAAATTTTGGGGTACAACAACCATCTTGTGTAAACTCCAGCACTCCTTCGTTGATTAACTCTTGAATCTTATTTTTCAATGCCCAACATTCATTCGTATCATGTCCAAGACTATAAGAATGTTATGCACATCTTTCGTCGGGGTGGTAACTAAGAGTAGAAGTATTGGGATTTTGCAAAGGAGCCCTTAATGTAATCAACCTTGCTTTCAACATGTGTTGTAACGCTTAAGCTAATAACATGTTGATTTTGGTGAACTGTCTCTTGGGCTTGTCTTGCTTTTGCTGATTACCCCGTTGTAGTTGGTGAGGTTGTCGTTGGGCTTGTGACGTAACAGCAATTTGGAAAGGTCCACTCTTCACCAAAATAACCTCTTGTCTTCTCGGAGGTTGATCAATGACTTGGTCCCCAACCTTGACTGTTTGCTTCAGACAGTTACATCCGTCTTGATGAAGCTTGTTGACAATGCCTTTCAGCTCTTCTTGTACCCAGGCAAGGTTTTGGATAAGATCCATCTGCCATAGCATTTGGATTCTCATTGCTTCCATCTCAACTACAGTTGTTCAACCTGGTAATCCTTGTTGTTATCAGGACGTTTCTTTGTCAGATTCCCAGCGATGAGTGTTTTCAATTCTTCTTGCCCTTGGATAGGTTTAGGAACATTTCCATGAACTGAGCCTCTTGAGTTTGAAGATCTTTGTTGTCTCGTTGGAGAGCCATTTTCTTTGCTGAAATAAACAGCGAGAACATGAGAGACATGTTAGAACATAGTTTGATTCTACAACCCTTGATTAGAGTTTTGATGATAACAAATACAAAGAACAAATATGCACCCTAAAAATTATGTTATTTTGTATGTAGAAGTTCTGACCAAAGCAACATCAGAAGATACGCTATAGAAGCTACACGCTGAAGAAATCAGAATTTGCGCTGAAGATTAATGACCAGAACCTGCGCTTGAGTGAAGTAAACTCTAACTCTGAACAAAAGCATAATAATCTAAGTCATCAATGTGCTGAAGCATCAGTAGCATGCAAGGATGAAAGATTCTGAAGCGTTACTATTCATTCAAGATAACATCAATTACAACGGCTTCATTCAGACAGGATCTTCTCCTTATGGAAACTGAGTTAATGGAATTTATCACGCTTAATGATCAACAGGAATCCATTTCCTATATAAACAAGCTCAGTGTTCAAATCATTCACGATTTTTGCCCATACTACTTACGAGAATTTAAAAAAAAACTTCAAGCATACTCATCATATTTCCATGCTCTAAATTTGTGTAAATTATCACAGTTGTGATAACAGTTTTTGTAACAAAAAACAACAACACACAATACTCTTGTTTATTTGGTTAAAACAGTGTTCCTTGAGATTAACCGGATTGTGGTTGTACTCAAGAAGACTTTAACAATTGTTAAAGTAGGGATTGTAATCCTTTTGAGATTAGTGGATTAAGACCTCGTTGGAGAGAGGCGAAATCACCTTGACGGGTGGACTGGAGTAGTTTGAGATCAAATGAACCAGGATAAAAATACTATGTCATTGCGCATTTGATTTCAAGTTTTCAATTCAACTCCCCACTTCTTGTGTTTTTCACTTATTCAATTTGCATCAGAGCGCCTGGTTCTGAGCTTAAACACTTAACCGTGTCAATACAAGATCCAAGCTTCAGAAAAACACTATGGTGGGACCAAGCCAAAACATCAACAATGACTACCATGAAGTCAAGGACAAATTCAGTGGAAAACCTCCAGTCTTTGATGGAGAAAATTTTGACTACTGGAAAGATAGAATTGAGAGTTTCTTTCTGGCCTATGATGCTGATCTATGGGACATGGTGACTGATGGCTACACACACCCAATGGATGGAAGTGGTCAGAAGATAGATAGAAAAATGATGTCTGACCAGCAAAAGCGTGATTTCAGAAACCACCACAAGGCCAAAACAATAATCCTCAGCATTATCTCATACTCAGAATATGAGAAAATCTCAAACAGAGAGACAACCAAGAACATGTTTGACTCTCTGAGAATGACGCATGAAGGCAACATTCAAGTTAAATAAACCAAGGCCCTTGCGCTCATTCAGAAGTATGAGGCATTCAAGATGGAAGATAATGAATCCATAGAAGCAATGTTTTCAAGATTCGAAATACTTGTTGTTGGACTGAAGGTTCTTGACAAAGGGTATTCTACTGCTGATCACATTAAGAAGATCATCAGAAGCCTACCCAAGCAATGGAGGCCAATGGTCACAACACTTAAGCTATCCAAAGATCTCAATAAAATATCTCTGGAGGAACTTGTCAGCTCCCTTAGAAGTCACGAGATAGAGCTAGAAGAAGATGAGCCTCAAAAGCAAGGTAAGCCACTAGCTTTAAAATCTAATAGAAAATATGACTCCAAGGTTTTGCAGGCTGTGGAAGAAAATTCTGATGGATCCTCATCAGCAGAAGATGAATTGTCTCTCCTCTCCTGAAGGGTGAACCAATTGTGGAAGCAGAGACAAAGGAAATTCAAAAACCCTAGAAGATCAGAGAATCAGAATGAATCCTCCTCCAGATACAGAAAGTCTGAGTCTTCCTCTGGACACAGAAGATCTGAAGGTTCTTCAGGATACAGAAAGCCAAATAACAAGGACATCATCTGCTATAAGTGTAATAAGATAGGGCACTACAAAAGTGACTACCCAAGGCTTTAGAAGGAGGAGCCCAAAAAGAAGTTCTTCAAGGAAAAGAAGAAAAGCCTCATGGCAACATGGGATGATTAAGACACCTCTGAAGCTGACTCAGAGTCAAATGATGAAAGAGCAAACATAGCTCTCATGGAAAACGTGTCAGAAGACAGTGAAGCTTCTGGTTCAGACTCAAAATCAGACACTGAAGAGGTATTTCCTGACTTTACCATTAATTTTACTAAGGCTGAACTTGCAGAAAGCCTAAATGAAATTCTGGAAAGGTATTAGCAAATCAGAGTCAAATTCAAGAACTTGAAAAGGGATCTTACCTCTGACTCTGAAAAGTCTGAGAGTCTCAGATTAGAGAATTCTGAGTTAAAAGAAAAAATTTCAAAATTAGAAAATGATTTGAAAAATTCTCAGAAGGAAACAATCTTAGAGACTCCCAGTAATGCTGATGAGATCATCAAAGAGTATGACCACAACTTTCAAAAGTTTCTAGCTAAAAACATAGATAGAAGCAAGATGGCTTCAATGATCTATGGAGTTAGCAGAAATGGCAGAAAAGGGATAGGATATCAAGGTAAGGTATCCACACCTAAACAGGCCATGGACTTAGTCAAAAAACGCGCACCACTCAAATCACATTTTATATATGGGCACACACATGACATAAAATACACAAGTAGTGATTATTCTGTCAAACCAGAATTCAACCGGAATTTTGGTAAAACTAACAAACCAGGACCCAAGAAGATATGGGTATCTAAGGATAAAATTATATATGTAGCAGATATCTTTAGCAGCAAGGCTAAAACACCCGTCATGGTACCTAGACTCTGGCTGCTCGCGACACATGACGGGAAGAAGGAATATGTTCCAAAGTCTGGAACTTAAGCCTGGAGGCTACGTGGGCTTTGGAGGCCACCAAAGAGGAAATATCATTGGCTCTTGAACACTAGGTAATGGAAATCTTCCCTCTATAAATAATGTATTATTAGTTGATGGATTAATGCATAACATGTTATCCATAAGTCAATTAAGTGATAACGGTTATGATATAATCTTTAATCAAAATTCATGCAAAGCTGTTAGTCAGAAAGATAGGACTATCCTATTTAATGGAAAGAGGAAAAACAACATTTATAAAATAAAACTTTCTTAACTAAAGAGTCAGAATGTAAAATGCCTACTTTCTGTTAACAACGAGTAATGGGTCTGGCACAGAAGATTGGGGCATGTTAGTATGAGAAGAATATCTCAGATTAAGAAACTCAATCTGGTCATAGGACTTCCTAATTTGAAGTTCAGCTCAGATGCTCTGTGTGAAGCATGTCAGAAAGGCAAATTTGCAAAACCTACTTTCAAATCCAAAAATGTTGTTTCCACCTCTAAGCCATTAGAACTTCTGCACATTGACTTATTTGGACCAGTAAAAACTGCATCTGTCAGTGGCAAGAAGTATGGGTTAGTAATAGTAGATGACTATAGCAGATGGACATGGGTAAAGTTCTTAAGACACAAGGACGAGTCACAATCTGTGTTCGTTACCTTCTGTACCCAAGTTCAGAATGAAAAGGATCTTAGAATTGTCAAAGTCAGAAGTGATCATGGTGGGGAATTTGAAAATTAAAATTTTGAATCTTTTTTAAATGAAAAAGGAATCTTACATGACTTCTCTGGTCCTAGAACTCCCCAATAAAATGGAGTTGTAGAATGAAAGAATAGAACATTGCAAGAAATGGGCAGAACCATGATCAATGAGACTAACATTGCTAAGATCTTCTGGGCAGAGGCAATCAACACAACATGTTACATTCATAATAGAATCTCTATAAGACCTATTCTGGAAAAGACTCCATATGAATTGTGGAAGAACAGAAAGCCCAACATTTCTTATTTCCATCCATTTGGATGCACTTGGTTTATTCTGAATACAAAAAATTATATGAACAAGTTTGACTCTAAAGCACAAAAGTGTATTATGTTAGGATACTATAAACGCTCAAGAGGGTACAGAGTATACAATACAGAAACACAGATTGTTGAAGAGTCAATCAGTGTTAGGTTTGATGATAAGCTTGACTCTCAAAAGTCAAAGTAGAATGAATTCCTTGCAGGTATGGAAGTTGAACTCATAGGTTCGGAAGACAACTCGTCAGAAGTTCTCAACAGAGAAGCTCCCACAACATCAGAAAGATTTACTGCAAGCAATCCAACACCTTCAGTTGATCAACTTCGGAAAAGGCTATCCAGAAGCAGCATTGCTCACCTAGAAGATAAAATACTGGGAAAAAGGATGATCCAATCAGAACAAGATCAACATTCAGAAACTCTGAAGAATCTCTCATGGGACTGGTCTCTCTGATTGAACCAACAACAATTAATGAAGCGCTTCTGGACAATGACTGGATCCTGGCAATGCAGGAGGAATTGAATCAGTTCACCAGAAATGACGTATGTGATCTGGTTCCCAAACCAAAAGGATTCAACGCCATTGGAACAAAGTGGGTGTTCAGAAACAAACTGAACAAGCAAGGAGAAGTCATCAGAAACAAAGCACGACTGGTAGCAAAAGGTTATAGTCAGCAAGAGGGGATAGACTATACAGAAACCTTTTCTCCAGTCGCCGGGTTAGAATCTATCAGACTTTTAATATCATTTGCTATAAATAATGGCATCACTTTGTATCAGATGGATGTCAAAAGTGCATTCTTAAATAGCTATATAGATGAAGAGGTTTATGTGCACCAACCCCCTGGGTTTGAGAATTCCAAACACCCAGAATATGTTTTCAAACTAAAGTAGTCACTTTATTGTCTGAAACAAGCTCCCAGAGCTTGGTATGAAAGACTAAGTAACTTCCTGTTAGAAAAGGAATTCACCAGAGGGAAAGTGGACACAACCTTTTCTGTAAGACATTTAAAAATGACATTTTAGTATGTCAGATTTATGTTGATGACATCATCTTTGGATCTAATAAACCCTCTCTAGGAAGAGAGTTTGCTAAATGCATGCAGGCAGAGTCTGAGATGAGCTTAATGGGGGAACTAAAATTCTTTCTGGGCATTCAGATAAACCAAACTCCAGAAGGAACTTACATTCATCAGAGCAAATGGTCATAGAAATTCTAAAGAAATTTGATCTCTCAGAATGTAAGCCCTCAAAGACTCCAATGCACCCCACATGCATTCTGGAAAAGGAAGAGGTAAGTAAAAAGGTAGAACAGAAAGTCTATAGAGGTATGATTGGTTCTCTCGTTTATCTGTCGGCTTCAAGGCCTGACATTTTATTTAGTGTTTTCTTATGTGCTAGATTCCAATCAAATCCTAGAGAAACTCACTTAACAGTAGTTAAGCAAATTTTCAACTATCTGAAAGGTACTACTAATCTGGGTTTGTTTTATAGAAAATCAAATGATTACAACTTAGTAGGGTATTGTGACGCTGATTTCGCTGGAGACAGAGTAGAATGTAAAAGCACTTCTGGAAGCTGCCAGTTTCTGGGAGTAAATCTGATCTCATGGACCAGCAAGAGACAATCCACAATAGCACTATCAACAACAGAAGTTGAATACATAGCAGCTGCTGGATGTAGCACACAAATGCTCTGGATGAAAATTCAACTTGAAGACTTCAACATATTTGAGAACAACATTCCTATCATCTGTGATAACACTTCTGCTATATGTCTCAGTAAGAATCCTATTTTGCATTCTAGGGATAAGCATATAGAAATAAAACATCATTTTATTAGGGACTATATTCAGAAAGGAATTCTAACCTTAAAATTTATTGACACAGACCATCAAAGGGCTGATGTTTTCACAAAACCTCTTTCTGAAGATAGGTTCAACTTCATTCTGAAACATCTCAGCATGAAGTTATGTCCAGAATAAAATGTTTTATTTATATCTTAACCCTCCGAACTGTATTATTTTCTGTGAACAACTGATCAACCTGTCTTCAGAGTTTAGAAGTAAAGATTGCATCAGAATCTATCCAGGAAGATATGAATGTTTCATTTCAAGGATAGAGGCGTTCAGTTCACAACATCAAACACTTCTCATCCTCTCACCTGCTACCTTTTGAAGCTGAACACGCGTTCAATTTCTGAAGGGTACAAGGCGCTGATTGGATGCATTGAGACACTTGTAAGCGGTAACCATTCAGTATCTTTCTAAATCCCCTAAATTCAGGTGTCATTAATGCATATAATCATTACTAATTTTCTTTTACTTACTGTTTACGTTTTCAAGAAACCTATTTATACTCAAAATTACTTTTTTCATTCATTCACTTTTACTCTTCTCAATATTTTCTCTTGTTTCAAGTTCTTGCTTTCAAAAACCCTTTTCATCTTCCTCAAAATCCCGTGTGAACAATGGCTTCTTCATCAAATCTCGAAAATCTCAGTGCTCCTAAATCTGCATCAATGGAACAGTATGAAGAACCCCTCGGGACTCTTCTAACTCCTGTTGATAACCTGGAAGTTCTCTCAGAACTGATAATTAATTTTGGGAGTTTACAAGAAAATGGGTTCAATCTCTATGAAGACATAACTGCTCAAGGTTGGAACAGGTATTTTGACCATCTGGTTGGTCCAACGTTTCCCATTCTTGTCAAAGAATTCTAGATACATGCTTCTTCATCAAATCACCAGGTTACCTCTTATGTCATGGGGAAGAAAATTGTGATTACAGAAGATCTTATTACGAAGCTTCTTGGATACAACGGTGGTGGTGTCAGATGCATTGACATGGCTGAGAGATGCTCTAACCTAAGATCAATTGCAAAGGAAATTTTTACTTCTGGACAACCCTCCAGTAAAATCAGAGATTTGAAGGATCATCACAGAATCTGGGCTAGAATCATTCTGGGATGTATCCACCACAGGAAGCCTACAAGCTCTCCTGATTATATCAATATTGATCAACAATTTCTGATCTATTTCATTCGTAAGAGGACAAAGGTAAATCTTCCACACTTGCTCTTCAACCATCTCAGAACAAGTGTGAAGGAAACCAAATAAGACGAAAGGACCAAGAGGGATTAGATTCCCTTAGGAAGGCTGATATCAGATATTCTAACAGAGAACAGGCTGATAGAACATCTGACGGAGGCTCAGGAAATAAGCACATTGGAAGTAACTGTTGGGAAGCCCCTGAATGCCAAGAATCTGAAGAAAATGAAGATCATTGAGAATATCAAGAAGGAACCAACTGTTACTGCTCATGAGACCATTACTTCAAGAAGGATACCTCTGAAGGATTTTCCTTTATTTTCTGAGATAGACTTCAAACTAGAAATAATAGTCAGATACCTTGAAGCTTGCAAGGCTGATGGAACTGCTGCAGAAATCAACATTCAGGATCTGCACAAGGCTGCTCTAGAAGTCGTGTTAAAGAAATCAAAGAGGAAAGCAGCAGGAGAGGGACCCTCTCAGAGGACACCTAAAGATGCCAAAAATAAAGGTAATCCATCTTCTATTTCTGTTATAGAATCAATAACTGTTTCAACATCTGAAGCCATGCCTTCTCAACCAGAAAACTTATCACCCCAAACCTTTGAAGATTTTGACATAGATTTTGATCCATCCATAACTCTAGGTAATTTTTTGAATGAACCTCACTCCCCTACTCAAAATCCAAATCCTGAACATCATCAACCAGAACTTGCCAAAGTTCTGTCTGACATTGAATTATTTGACCAAGATTTTTCCTCTCCTATACTAGAAAATCCAAACACTCAACAACCACCAGAATCTCCTCAACCAGAAATTCCACAACCAGAAAATACTCAACCACAATCTCCTCAACCGGAAGATTTGAACCCCAACTCACCCCAGCTGGAAATTCAACCTTCTGAAATTCCATCTTCTGATATTCCTTAATCAGAAACCCAACATGTTGCCACAAACCAATCTGAAGACTCTCCTTCAGACTCTGATACCACAATCCCAATACTTTGAATTACAGAACCTCTTGCATTTTGCATGCCTCTCGCCATTCATGACATTCCATAAATTCCTTCATCCCTTGAATCCACACCTCCAAACGCCCCTACCAGACCAATTATCATTCCTGACTCTCCCACTCCTTGACCCACTAACAGTCCAGCTGACAACTTAAGACTTGTCATTGATCCAATTGTGCTGGAAAGATTAGCTTCCATCTCACACAAAATTACCATTCCCAAACCTAAACCAACTGCAACCACCTCACATGTTGGTACAAGTTTGTTGATTTTTGAAACATGAATGCAGGAATGGATGAATTCTTTGAAGCATGCAAGTCAAGAGATTTCTAATCCTGCTGCTTCTGATTATATGTAGGAAAGATTCAGAAAATGGGTCAATGCTAAAACTTTGGAGCTGAAGGAATTGTGTTTTGAAAAGACTCAGTAGAACTTCAGTGATCAGCTGCAGGCTTTCCACGAACAAGTTCTGAGCCAACTGTTCAAGAAAGATATCCTCTCGTTGGATAATGATCCCTGGAAAAATCATCATCCTTCAGAAGTAGCTGAACCAGAATCAGAAAGTCTCTCTCTGACTACTTCTCCAGAAGATATGATTGCAACAGAAGAAATGGTTCACTCAGAAGAGGCTGCAGAATGTTTTGAGCAACATCCAACTCCTGAAGAGACACCAGCTTCCTCCTTAGTCATGCAAACTCTGGAAGAGTTGAAGAAAGAAAATGCTTTAATCCATGCAAGACTGGATAAGCAGGAGGATATGAACAAAGAGATTAAAAGTATTCTGGGTAAACAAGAAGACACTACAAAGGAAATCAGAGGCATTCTGGGCAAGGAAGAAGAGTCAAATACTCAAATCAAGTGCTTGTTGGAAGCGTTGTTCATACGTCATCCCCCTCCTTCTTAGATTTTCTTTTAAAATTGTTTATCTGTAACTTTTATCTTTACCTCTTTGCTTATAGAACTTGTCATTGAATTATGTTTTAAATATAATACTTCTATTTTGGCTCTGATTCTATTTCCTTTTTGATACTTGACAAAAAAGGGGGAGAAAGTAAGATATTTTCAATATTGGTTTACCGGGACAAATGTCTCAAACATTCTGAATTATTTAACCTCTACTTTCTGAAAAGTTTGAACAGGTTTTGATAGGAGATGCAGCTAAAACTCTAATGAGAAAGAACTTCAGGGAAGTAATCAACTCAGGGGGAGTTTCTCTTAAACCTTTTGTTCTTTAATTTTCATTGAAAATTCTAGTTTTTGTCATCATCAAAAAGGGGGAGATTGTTAGAACATAGTTTGATTCTACAAACCTTGATTAGAGTTTTGATGATAACAAATACAAAGAACAAATATGCACCCTAAAAATTATGTTATTTTGTATGCAGAAGTTCTGACCAAAGCAGCATCAGAAGATAAGCTATAGAAGCTACACGCTGAAGCAATCAAAATTTACGCTGAAGATTGACGACTAGAACTTGCGCTTGACTGAAGTAAACTCTGACTCTGAACAAAAGCATAATAATCTAAGTCATCAATATGCTGAAGCATCAGCAGCAGGCAAGGATGAAAGATTCTGAAGCGTTACTATTCATTCAAGATAGCATCAATTACAACGGCTTCATTCAGACAGGATCTTCTCCTTATGGAAACTGAGTTAATGGCATTTATCACGCTTAATGATTAACATGAATCCATTGCCTATATAAATAAGCTCAGTGTTCAAATCATTCATGATTTTTGCGCATACTACTTACGAGAATTCAAAAAAACATCAAGCATACTCATCATATTTCGACGCTCTAAATTTGTGTAAATTATCACAGTTGTGATAACATTTTTTGTAACAAAAAACAACAACACACAGTACTCTTGTTTATTTGATTAAAAAAGTGTTCATTGAGATTAACCGAATTGTGGTTGTACTCAAGAAGACTTTAACAATTGTTAAAGTAGTGATTGTAATCCTTTTGAGATTAGTGGATTAAGACCTCATTGGAGAGAGGCGAAATCACCTTGACGGGTTGAATGTAGTAGTTTGAGATCAAACGAACCAGGATAAAAATATTGTGTCATTGCGCATTTGATTTCAAGTTTTCAATTCAACCCCCCTTTCTTGTGTTTTTCACTTAGTCTTTTCAATTCTTCCTGCCCCTTGGATAGGTTTAGGAACATTTCCATGAACTGAGTCTCTTGAGTTTGAAGATCTTTGTTGTCTCGTTGGAGATCCATTTTCTTTGCTGAAATAAACAACGAGAACATGAGAGACCTATAGTGGAGCCTACCTGTTATGCGATGACATGTATGATATGCAAATGTTTTCAAGGATCCCGCAGGGTAAACAAGAAGATGTCAGCAGTTGATATTTGTAGCTTTGAGTGAAGAACTTCTTATTGTTTGAGGGTCCTTCTACGAGAGTCAAGCTCACAACATTAAGTGGGTCATAGTCTCTGACTCAAGTTGTTGAGTTTTGATCTTCTGACAGCATTGGCTAGAGGAAAATAAATCCCATTGCCCCTTGCTAGACGTCTGATTCATCATAACCGACATCACAAACCCTTGAGATCCTTGAAATTGTTAAGTAGATGTTGTGGCATGATGTTATGACTTGTATTCTATGCGTTAACCAAAAGTGCAAGGTTATGTAAGCAAGTAAACCCAGCAAGAAATCCATGTTATTGGATAATGACTGTAAACAAATCCTGCAAGGAAATCACATTGTCAGATAATAAAACCCTGCAAGTAGTTCGAGCTGAAAGCAAACAAGTCACACAAGCAGCCTTAAGTTTAGGCTTTCATGGGGTTTTTAGGTAAGTACCCACTTGAGTGTTTAGTTGTCTCAACCTGTCCTATGAATAGTAACTGGGTTCTAAGGAGCCTCAATATCACTGACCTTCCCTTCAGAAATTGTTTCAGCTCCGCACCAAAGTATTACGGCTGAAAAATCCTGAAAGTCCATCCTCAATGAGTGTAGTATTGAGTATCAACCAATCTTCGGTCGGAACCAAAGCCGGTTATCTCACTACTTCCTAATGGATAGTGAAATAACGCAGCCGGAACCTGTCATCTGGATGTAATGAAACATCAATGAAGTAGCCACCAAACGTCTTTTATCCCACCGAAAGGGAAAGGTAAACATCGAGAAAACCTGAAAAGGGAGAAATCACGGTCTTTCGACTGAGAGATCGGGTAAGGGAGTATGTTACGTGAGGGGAAGGTATTAGCACCCCACACGCCCGTAGTACTCTATGGTATCCACTCTTATTGTCTAATCTAATGGGTGTGGTCAAATCCTATGTCTATGGCTTAAAACTGAAAAGAGAATGCAATGCGAAAGAAAAAAAAAGAAAACAATGTAAGGGAAAATAAAAAGATGTGCTCGATTGTGCCCTACCCCAATGCATACGTATCCCTTTTAAGGAATCAGAGCAGCCGTAGTTCGGCTTATGTATTTTGGTTGGTTTGTGTTTTTTAGTTAAGACAACAAAAACAGGCAAGATGGCAAAACATCAAATAAAACAACAAACAAATGAGATGGTCAAACATCGACTAAACAATAACAAGGTAACATGTCAAAGATGGCGAAACATCAAATGATAAAACAAATAACAAAAACATCGATAAAACAGATGACAAAATATCACACGTAACAATGATATTGAGAATCAAAGTAGGATAACAAACATGTGCGATGGTGAAACATCGGCTTTAAGGTAACAAGATATCATGGCAAAGATGGTGAAACATCAATAAAACGGATAACAAAATATCACACCTAACAATGATATTGAGAATTAAAGTAGGATAACAAACATGTGCGATGGAGAAACATCAACTTCAAGATAACAAGATATCATGGAAAAGATGGCTAAACATTAATAAAATGGATGACAAAACATCACATCTAACAATGATATTGAGAATCAAAGTAGGATAACAAACATGTGCGATGGCGAAACACCTGCTTCAAGATAATAAGATATCATGGCAAAGATAATGAAACATCAATAAAACGGATGAAAAATCATCACACCTAACAATGATATTGAGAATCAAAGTAGGACAACAAACATGTGCGATGGAGAAAGATCGGCTTCAAGATAACAAGATATCATGGCAAAGATGGCGAAACATCAGTAAAATGGATGAAAAAACATCACACCTAACAATGATATTGAGAATCAAAGTAGGATAACAAACATGTTCGATGGCGAAACATCGGCTTCAAGATGACAAGATATCATGGCAAAGATGGCGAAATATCAATAAAATGGATGCCAAATCGTCACACCTAACAATGATATTGAGAATCAAAGTAGGATAACAAACATGTGCGATGGCGAAACATTGGCTTCAAGATAACAGGATATCATGGGAAAGATGGCGAAACATCAATAAAACGGATGACAAATCATCACACCTAACAATGATATTGAGAATCAAAGTAGGATAACAAACATGTGCAATGGATAAACATCGGCTTCAAGATAACAAGATATCATGGAAAAGATGGCGAAACATCAATAAAACGGATGACAAAACATCACACTTAACAATGATATTGAGAATCAAAGTAGGATAACAAACATGTGCGATGGCGAAACATCGGCTAAAAGATAACACAAACAAAGCAAGATTGGTTTGTATCTTTTACTTTGAAGAAGGGTTTGAGTTCATTAGAAATGTCTTATGATTTGCCAAGAAATAATTTTTTTTAAAGATGTAGAATGCATAGAAAGGAAAAACAACTAAGGGAAACTAGCCTAGTACTATCCATAGTGTTATCATACAATGGTTGACCCTAAGGTTGAGGATAAAGGAAAACCCTACCTTAAATAACATGCTAAAGGAAGCTTAACAAAACTATCCTATAGGGTGCATGCAATGAGAGCGAGGTCGTGATCTCAATTTCTAAATTGAGTGACTCATCGATCAACAAATAAAGAAGAAAAGCAATAAACATCCTATAGGGAACATGCAATGAGAGCTAAGTCATGATCTCAATTTCTAAATTGAGTGACTTATCGATCAACAAATAAAGAACAAAAGAAATAAACATCCTATAGGGAACATGCAATGAGAGCGAAGTCGTGATCTCAATTTCTAAATTGAGTGACTCATCGATCAACAACAAACACAACATATGTATTAGACAAAAACCAGAGGGCCTCCTGACATATATCAGCAACAGAGGTCCCATCATGCAATCAGAGAACTATGCCAAATGAAAATGAAAGAAAGGAGATAGTGCAATACCAAACGTATAACTATCCGTAGCGATTGAGCAAGAATAAAAAGAAACCCAGAGAACTTCAAGCAAGCTGGCATCAGTAGACAAATCAAGTCAGAAATTGCGCCATAAGGATGTAAGTAATGAGATCACAGATATGAACAGATCCCCATGGGCAATGTATAGTATTCACAGTCTCATGTATATATCCTACATGGAATATCAAACATGCCAAATACAATAGCAATGCCAGTGTAATAAGTTGTGTTCCACAAATAAAGTGAAACACAATAGTCTTAGGCCAAAAGTGGAATACTATACATTGTCACAAAGTCTCCAAGATAGGCCAAGTTCTCTAATCCTAAGTCCAAGAAAAAGTCTCATGCTCCATATGTCCAAGTATAGTAACCAAATAGTCCAAGTATCATTAAAGTTTTTTATGGTTCATGTTGATTATTAGGTGTCTTTAAAAGGAAAAGAAAAGCTCAAGTGAGCAAAATAAAAATGACATAAAAGTAAATGCTCAAGTGAGCAAAGATGAAAATAGCATGAAATGTAAAATGCTAAAAGTAAATGGTACATAAAGAAAATAAAATAAAAGCATAAAGTAAAGTTAATTGTTAGAAATTAGTGGTTAGTTGGATGTCCATCTTGAAACTTGCATTTGGAACTCATTAGAGGATTTGTAGAACCAAAGCCTCCACAAAACAAGTTGCATTTGCTTTTTGTCAAGTATATCATCCATTTTGGAATCCTTACAAGTACCATTTAATGATCAACGGTGTTTAAGTGATCCGCGTTGACCAAAGGTGTTGTAGATCCATTAGAGGATTGGTAGAACCAAAGCCTCCACACAATGAATCTCAAGGTTATTGGATCAAAGAGATCAAATTAACATACTTGGGATTGCAATCATAAGTTTGGGCCACGAATGATCATTTATTCGAATCAGGACACAATTTAGCGCTATGTTAAGCAATCGTAATTGGACTTATGTAGAAGTCGCACCTATTTTGAGGCCGGTCAGTAGCAATCTATGTACTTCATGTTTGGATAAATGATATAGAGATCACCATCCCTTAACATGTAACACAATTAAAAAAAAAAGGTATAAGATGAAGAGGGAGGTGAATGATAAGCTAATTTGGATCACCATTTCAAAATTCTTTCATCTTTAAATTCAACAACTCCCCTAGATGGATTAAAGCACTAAACATATATTTAATCCAAAGCACCAAAAATCAATTAAATAATCTACTCTTAGGTAGATTTGAATTGATGAACAGTCATCCAACTTCATCTACATCACAAAGTCCATTGAGTTTAAAGAGAAATTGGACATTTAAAATTGCAATCCAAACCAACAATTAAAAGGAGTGAGTAGAAAAAACATTTTGGATCAAAGCTGCCCCAAAACAAGGCAAAAAAATGCATTATGCCCCTGTGTAAATCGATTGCACTATTGTGTAAATCGATTTACACATTACAGTTTTCAAAAATTTGTGTGAACTTGCTTCTGTGCAATCGATTGCACTGTTGCTGCAATCGATTGCACACTGTTACAGGCAGCAAAAATAGCATTTTAAAAGGCCAATTTCTTGTTCAAACTTTCCATCAAACACCTTATGATCATGGATCCAATTGAGCATGAAAATTCCATCAAATTATGAGAAAATAACACCATTGGAATCACAAAATAATGCTCAAAGAATCAAACCCAAAGATCAACAAGAGATCACATTATGAAAGATGAATTATCCAACTTACCAAAGGTAGATCTAGAGAATTATCAAAACAAACTCAAGAATTTGCTTCAATTCAACCGCAAGAATCAATTGTTCAAACTTGGATGTAGAGAATTGATAAAGAAAAAGTGTTTGGATGAAGGTTTAGATAAAAGATTAGTAAGCTTCAATGCAAAGCTTACTACCTTTTTGAAAATGGAGCTTTGAGTGAATTTGGTAGATGGAGAGAATTTAGAGATTTTTTAGCAAGGTGGATTTGGCTATCAAAAGCTTGAAATTTGAATGAAATGAGGGCTCTATTTATAGAGTTTTAGGATTGGGATTAGTGGTAATTTGGTAATTGATAATTGGAGCCAAAATTTGAATTAATGATAATTCTTTCAAATATTAGAGCCAAAATTTGAATTAATGATAATTATTCTTAAAAATGAAAGATTGCCACTAAAATTTGAATTAATGGTACATATTTCAAAAATGAAGGAAAACTGGAGCCAAAATTTGACAAGTTTAAAATTGCTGATTTTTTTCAAATTTTCACGTTGTGCAATCGATTGCACTATAGTGCAAATCGAATTGCACAGTGTCTTTTTTTCAAAAATGGTGCAAAATACACTATGTGCAATCGATTGCACTCTAAGAGAAATCGATTGCATCAGTGAAAAAAAAATGAATTTTTGTTAATTTTCTTTTGCAAAAAAGAGATTTTAGGAGAATAATACCAGGAATCTTTATTTGTCAGATGCTTCAACTTGGTACCTACAAAACACAAATATGCAAAGACAAAGACAAATATTTTTTTGTATTTTGATTAGAAATTAGTCAACAACACATATACAAAATACACAACTAAGGTGCTTGGAGATAGCTAATCAAGCTTCAAAACCCTAATTCCACTGCATATCATGAGAGATTCCTTGATCAAATTTGATTCCAATGATGATAAGATAGAGATGCTTCATGAATTGGCTCATTTAGACCTCAATTACCTCAACTTGGACCAAACCCTAATTTTGGTTAACATCTCAGGAGATTGATGAACCATCTTAAAAACTTTAAAATCCTCTAGACCTCTTGGCCAATTTCTTGTACTAAGACCTTCCAAATATCAATGAGATGTTATAGCTTCCAAATCAAAACTTGTATATTGATCAATGATCTTTCTCAAACAAAACTCTAAATTGACTGGTGAATCAAAGGAGTGGTTCCTTCACATAATCAATCATAAACTTCAATCCTCTGATGGTCCAAAGAGATGGATAAAACATCTTGAGATATGCAATAACTTTTGGCTTGAAAGATCTAGAGGTTTAGATGATAAGGATCTTCTTGAGCAACTTGTCAATGCAAACAACTTTCAAAGCTTGAGGAAGACTTGATAACCAAAGTACTTTGATCCCATCACCATGTATGAATGCAATGCAATATGATATTCATGATGAAACATAAGCCAAAAATCAAGAGGGTAAATTTTGGGTTGCAACAGCTGCCCCTATTCAAATATCTTCAACATGATAAGTGAGAAAAGTGATAACTTTCGAGTGTACAAGGTTGAAGATGTTTGAATACGAAAAAACCCGAAAATTTACACTCTTGAAGAAGAGAGAAAAATAGAAGCAGAAAACCCCCAAGACATGCGTCAGAATGAAGCTGTAACACAGGTCGAAATAGAACAAAAACAAAAGAAGAGTAGACGCAACTAAACATCTAGACAAATGTGCTAGGGCAAAACAAGGCTTCAAAAAGGGTGACATAAAACTCAAGCCAGAGTATAGGCGAAACTAAGCTCTGGAACAGAAAACGTACGCGGGTGAGGAGATGAAACTTTGAGCTCGACCCAAAGCAAAGTGACTAGAGTGCGTGATTCTAGGAGCACTTGCTAATCTCAACTAAGATAGACAGTATGAAGGAACTTAAACAATCCCAGAAAAGAGGAACAAAAGCGAGAGGAAACTCGACTCAAAAACCAGTTAGATGAAACTAAACTAGATGAGTACCAGGACGAAACTGGATTTCACGCACGGGTAACGAGGTGAAACTCGACCCAAAGCACAGTGATGAGAGCGCATGTTTCTCAAAGCACCTGCTGGTCTCATATCGATGGATAAACAGTGACGAAAACTTATGAAAGAATCCAAGGAACAAAAGAGACTGATTTCAAACCAGGGACGCAGTACGAACACTGCACTCGGTAAACGAACACCGTCAAAGGGTCCAAGATATGAAAGAAAACACGAGACGAGACTCAATAATTAGTTAGGCGAAACTAAACTAGATAAGTACCAGGATGAAACTGGATTTCATGCACAGGCGACGAGGCAAAACTCAACCCAAAGTGAGGAGATTAGGGCGTACACCTAAAAACCTGCTGAAAGTGAATATCAGGATGAAACTAGCATTCGAAAGGTGCATCAATAGACATTGGAATGAACCGGAGAGGGTAGTGAAGACTAAACCTGAGAAGACCACGCCAGGGCGGAACTGAACTACAGTCAAGAGTAGACACTCAAACAAACAAATGATTAACGTCAAAAGGATATTGGTATGGGGAGGAAACTTAGATGATGAGGACGAAGACCTCGTTAGGGGGTTAAATCCGAAGTATTAGCAAAATCACTGGGGAAGACGGAAACGAAAATGGCTTTATGTTCCAATACATGTTTGAATTCTTTTTATATAGTGCAATGCTTCATATAATGGAAATGCTACACGTTTTGGTAGATGCAATGTGATGATGCATGTTTTAAAAG
This sequence comes from Vicia faba, assembly GCA_948472305.1. Taxonomy (NCBI): domain Eukaryota; kingdom Viridiplantae; phylum Streptophyta; class Magnoliopsida; order Fabales; family Fabaceae; genus Vicia; species Vicia faba. Next base: position 140,271,033 of record OX451735.1, read on the forward strand.
TTTCACTGAGGAATGACCAACTGAGAAGTCAATAACCAAGAAGTCAGGACCTGACAAGACTTGCAAAAATAAATTGCAAAATCCAAAGGAGAGGAGAAAATATGGGGAACCGCTAGAGAGGGAACCTCGAAGAGATGAAGCTTTGCGGGGAATAACACTCGAGCAACCAGTAGAAACGGGCCACAAACATTGTGAGGAGCTGCAAAAATAAATTGCAAACTCCTAGAGAAGATCAAATCGACACTGTAGCTTCTGGAGAAGATTATACATTGAGGGAGAAGATCAGGGCAAGACTGTAATCTCTGGAAAAGACGGCGCGCGGCCGTGTTGAAGATGATATCAAGACAACAAACCCGACGTGAAGGGTGAAAACCTTTGCTGGGGGGAACAAAGCTCTGTTGAGGAAACAGGACTTCATCAGGGATACAAAACTCTATTGAAGACTGGTTGGAGAGATTTCTTGGAATGTAACCATTGGACGGATCATGCAGATGGTCATACAGTATCGACCTTACTGGGGATAAGGAAAGATCTTAATATAAGTATGTCCCAATCAACAGATCGGCTGGGAAATGAGAGGTCATGGAGAGGGATCCATGTCAGCAATTCCGTTGGGGAGTTGAAACTCCTTCAAAGTGGGAGTTCCTATTTAAACGATTCCACTGGGGATGTGCGACATATCCGAACTTGAAGTATTAGAATGAAGCTTTTAAAAGAAGACTCTCGGGGAAGCAAAGCTCTGCTGAGGAAACAAAACTTCACTGGGGATAGGGCAAAGATCCTTGAACCTTCAATATTCAACCGTAAAATAGACTATGAAGATAGTCAAACAGTATCACTTTACTGGGGAAATGGAAATCTCAGCCAACATCAACCCTACTGAGTATAATAAAAGTCTTTTTGATATTTAAATGCCCCAAGTCACAAATCAGATGGGAAAAATGAGAACTTCAGAATGCGAACTTCAATGATAATTCAAATCGGAAGATAAACTACACTAGGAATAGTCTCTGTTAAGAAACGAGATAATGCTCATCCAGACTTGGTTGAAGAATGAAGGTATCCAGAACCTTATCTGCCTCGAGAATCCCTCACATGACAATGCTGAGGAGAAGCAACCCTGCGGGGGATTTCCTGTTCCAGCATTCAAAAGTTAGAGGTAAGACTCTCGCATGGGTGCCGACAAGCTGTAATTTACAGAGCGAATGAAAATTCCTCGAGAGGACTTCATGGGGTTCGTACCATCATTGACATGCTGCCCCAAAATAGTGGAATTTTGAGAAATCGATCCTCAACCTGTCTGCCCCAGCATGGCAAAATGAAAAGACCAGTAACCACAGGCCGAACCCTGATTAAAAATTCGCAAAATAAATTGCAAATTATGCTAGAGAAGATCATATCAAAACTGACTTTTGTTTGATAAGTTGTCAATTTATCACTGGGGATAACTTCCTGGGGAGAAAAAATGAAAAAATAAATTGCACTGCAGAAGAAATCTTGACCTATGTCTCACCTCTTAACCTTCTGGGGAAAAGATTCAGTATCTCCTTCCACGGATAAAGAGAACATCGCTAGAAGTCGGGTCCTTACAAAAAGAACTCTGGTCTAGAATAAGACGCTTTTGTAGGAGAGACTCAACAAGATATGTTATTGCTGGAAGTAAGAGAATCTTCAGCTCCACTGGGAAATAAAGATACGCTTCAATCAGAACAACATCTTGCTATAATGCTTTATCCTGGGGCTAGGAACCACAATAGTGTACTCTTTTGGGGAAGAAACACTTATCAACATCCAGGATTGAGATCTACTGGGAAAAGAGAGCATCTGTGAATAACACTTTCGATGAAACGACTCTATTGGAGAAATGAGCATTCCTGAATAGTAGATTTCTTGATAAGGCGACTTCATAGGGGAGATGAGGATTTCCGAGTAAGGGATTTCTGAAGGCAGCTCTGCTGGGGGAAAAGAGAAATTTTGCATAAGAGATCTCAGCCAATGGTCTTCACTGGAGAGATAAAACAAACCTCAACACAAATCAGCTGGGGGAATGGAAATTCCTGAGAACGAGATCTCCAATAAGGTAGCTCCATTGGGGAATGAGAAATCTTGGACAAGAGATCCTCATGAACAACCTCCTCTGAGGGAGTGAGATGATGCTCCCATGACTTTGCTTGGAAACAGAACAGACTTGAATTGTCTTTACTGGGGATAACAACAGATTCTTAACATAACTAACTTCAAACCGTGCTTCTACCATGGGGAAGTTAGAGAATTCTTGAACAAGAAATCTTTATGAAGTGACTTCATCGGGGAACAAGGGAAATTTCCAAAGGAACTCTCGACTTCAGTTGGGGATGAGAACACTCCACTTTTACTAGGCGACCGGGAAGATGAAACTTCAAGCACTTGGAGGATACGACTCTCTTAGTCTGAAATTCCAACTAGTCGATCTTTAAAACTATATGCTTTGGGAGATTCCCTAGGGAGCAATAGAAACTTCAGATCTCTGTAGAAACCCTCAATTAATCTCAAATAAATTTGATCTTCCTGAAATGACGTCAACGGTGAATAAGAAGATATTCAATCAAATCTTCAGTCAGGGTAATGATGTTGTGCTCCGAGGAATAGATATTCTCTTGGGAGAAGTAGAAACTTCAGTGTCGCTTCGGGGGAAACAATCTAGGTTAGGGTTACTTTAATCCTCTTGAAAGATGTTGCTCTGGTAACAGAGAATTACGCAGATAAGCAAAGCACATGATAATTTTATGTGAAACAGATGACTGAATATGCCCCAGTTAGTGTGACAACTTTGCTGGAGAGGGTCCTTTTATCTTGAGATAATCTGCCCCAGATTATTCGAGCTTTGGATAATTCTCTGAAACAACAGGTCCATGGAGAGATTTGTTGAATTTCGATGTAACTTCTTCAGGTTGACTAACCTTTGAAGAGATTCTCCTCGAGAGGACTTCCCGAGATCTGTGCTGAGAATAGCACTCCTGACTTCAATTGGAGATAAAGATCTCAACTTCTGATGAAGGAACAACAATACCGAGACTTAAAATTCGTATGAGCTAAGGATAACAATCCCGACTTCTTGTCATGCTCTTCGAATTCAGGAGTTGTTTAGCCTGCGACTGGACTTGACCTGATCAACTCTGAGGTGGTGAAATGCCCATGTATAATGCCTTGCCCCAGTCTATAGGGTTGTTAAAGAACTTTCCTTGAAAGGACTTCCTGAGATTTGTACCACCCAGATAAACTGCCCCAGTGATCCAAAATTTGAAACACGGCTTCTGACTAATCAAAATTAGAAGTGGAATCAATAAGTCTTGGGTAACGGACCCTGATCACTCGAAACTTTGAGAGATTCGTCGAATCTCGACATCACTGTCCCCAGATTGACGAAGTTTTGAGAGTCAATGGATCTTGACTTGATTTCTCCAGATTAGCAGAATCTTGGCAAACCATTTCTTTACCTCATTCTCACAGAGGAATGAGAAGTTCACGGAGTTTGAAAGATAACACATTCTCAGGATGATTGACTTATGTCTTCAAAACAAGCTAGTACACAATCATACTTCTCAACTCGAACTGCTTCACGCGCAAGCAGATTCTTGACAAAAATTGTCCTTTGGGACCAACTGGGAACAATATACCATTGCTCAATCAGAGATTTAGGGGTAGACAAAACTTCCACACAATCATCAAACAAAAAGTTCTTATCAATCTCTCATACCAGTCTTCTTCAATTCAAAGGAGTAGCTAGAAAGAATGCCTCAAATTAAGATCATTATTTTCAATAGATCCCTGAAGCAATTCATCCCTCGGGATAATCAAACTCTTTATCCGATGCTCATTATGCAAGCTCGCTTGATGTTTAAGAACTTTTTCATATGCAAAGAATGTTTTATCCTATGAATGATCAATCTAATTCAAATCATATAGTTGTCTTGAAGTTAGAAAACTTTTTATTGAAAATATGTTGAAACATCGAAATTTTTCTGTACAAAGAAAATAAAAGAGGGAGTGATACCAACTAAAAAGTTTTAAGCAAGTCTTCTAGGAGTCAGGTTACCGTATTCTCGTAACAATTTTGCTTTCGAATTAACCCATGCTTCAATTAGGACTTTTAAGGGTTGTAACGTGGCCTGGTTCACAGTTTTTTAGAAAAAAGGATTTAAGGCTCAAATTTTTTTGGTGCCCACCCATTCTCCATGATGTTCTCCAATCCTAAATTCAGTTAACTTGATACAATCATTCATCTCTCAAAAGGAACTTTGATATGGTTGAGGAACCACAACAATTTTTTTGGGACACGACAATCACTTAACCTTTGGTTTTTGGGTGTTTGATCACACGACTTTTCTTTTGATGAGGATTTTTATTGGATAATCCTTTTTTGCCTTAAATTTTTTCACTTTCCCTAACTTTTTCCTGGACAAATTCTTTTTTTTTTAATTTCAATTTGGAAGTCCAGCGGGATGCCCTAACTTTTGCCTAAGCGACTTGTTTTCATGTTTCGACTTAGCGGGGATTTTTGTTTCTTTCTTATTCATAATTTCCCTTTTGAACAAGTCGTGTGACCCTAAGTCTTTGAACTTTTTGGAGGAAAGTGACTGTCTCATTCTTTGGTCGGTGAGGGATAACCATTATTGTATCGATTCAATATCGACCTCGGGATTTTATGAAGAAATAACCATTGTTGTTTTGATCTTTTCCCAACCTCATAATGTGAGGGATAAGGTGCGTTGATCCTCAGATGGGACACTCCTTCTAAAATTTTAATGCTCGATCAGATTAACTGAACATCTACCCTGCCCCGGGTTAAAAATAAGGGTTTTTTCTTGAACAAAAAAGAAACTCATACTTCAAAGGCTCAGAGGGGTTAACGAGGGTCTAACTCCCTTATATCTTTGGTGTTTGGGGATTGAAACAAGGCATGTACATCGTCAACAAGGTTTTTACTTGAAAGCATACCATTTGAGATTTCAGGTAAATTTTTGTCATCCCCCCTCCAGAGTTATTGTTTTTAAACAAGAGTTGAATATCAAAAACATAGTAAAACAAATAAGAGTGATAACAAATGGATTAATTCAAGACAAACATATTCAATGCATTATGATTAATATTCAAAAAGATGAGCAAGTTTGCATATAAGAAAGTGTCGAACAAAACAATTAAGATTGCAAATGAGAATGCAAATGAAATTTGAAATTTCCATGTTGAGGAGACTAGTCTCCGTATGGACCGATTGCTTCAAACGATCTTCCGCAACCTCGAGGCTCACTTGGATAAGAGATTCCCCATCTGATAGGGACACAACAGTCTCTGAATTGATCCAAGCTTGTATTTTATTTCTGGATGATAAACTGTCTTCAACTGAATATCCGAGTTCCCTAGAATATACTCACCAAAGATTTCTTAAAAGAGAGGGTGAACATTGTTCCAAGCGAAAAGTTAGAAATTGTCCGCCACATTAGAAATTGGACTTTAGAAAAGACGCCAGGCCAGAGCTGGAATTTACTCAAACCTCTTGCAATCTTCAACATCACGACTGAGTTCCCTAGAATGAGAGACACATCTAGCATTTGCATCGGAAGAGAGAATAATCAACTGAATAGTCTCAAAGCACGAAGCTTAATCAGATGAATTCCCAACAGACGAGGAAGTGCCAGGATGTAAGGCATTGAGATGGTATCAACATAATTCTCAATCTTCTTCTATCTTTTCTTATTAAAAGCTTTGCCCCATGGATTCACTTGGGGAACAAACACTGACTGCTAAAGAGAAGATCAGGTGACCCAAAGTTGTAGAGAGTGTGCCTGATTGAATATTTGGGTGCCCCAGTGTGGTAACCATATCTGTTGTTGGTATCATGATCAGGAAGGGAATTTGTAGACGGTACTGAAGTACAGAGCCCAACCCACTGAAGCTCAAACAAGCGTGGAAACAAACGAGAATAAAGCACTGGGATGGGATCAAAATCACTCTCCAGACCTATTCTTCCCTTGTTGATAAAATAAACCTCTTGAATTCAACTGGAAAATAGGAACCATCTGCTGATAAGAAGTTCCAAGCGCTTAAGGTAGTGGATGAAATCCACAAGGCACTCCATGGTTTGAAAGAAATCCCAAAAGATGAGCAGAAGAGAATAACTCGCGCTGCAAAAGTCGGTGTGGGATTGTTGACGCTATCATCAAGACTTCCATGACCTGACTCAATTGGGTCTTCAACTGAATATCTTCCTTCTCAAAGAGTTCCCAATCACGGGCCATGGCTTGCATGTATCCCAAACAAATCCATCTGAATCTTCATCCCAGCGAATACCTCACGAAGTTTTTCCATAACTGACCTTCGAACACGTGACAACAAGAGTTCAAGTTTGTATATCTGAAGAGAATACCAGGTCTGAATAAGAATATCCAACTCTCAGTACCTGTTATGAATGCATGAATATGCATGAAGCGCGTGAGTGGATGCAATTCCATGTTCGATCATTTCCAAGGAACTCACATGCTTTTAATTTTGATTTTAAACCAGTAAAAGATGAAAAAGTGCAACACAAATTTCACAAGCATGGTTCCTTGGAAATGAAAAGAACACGTGTGTTAAAATGAAGTTAACAGATTATGTGTGTAAGAACACGAAATCAAGGTTCCATAAACATGGAAAATGGTTGCACTGTCTCTAAACTGGATGATGAACATCACCGGATCAAAGGTATGACACCACCCTGGAACACAAAAGAGCCAAGTACCAAGTAGATTAGCAACTATATAAGATCAAAATCTCCCTGTCACAAAAGGTAGCTGCTGAACTACCGAAATAAACGGCCATTCCAAGGTGCAAAGTCCAGAGAAAAACCTAGAGAACACACGGTCACTGTTGTACCCCAAAATTTGCCCTCCCATATTCTTCAAGGAATTGCCAAATCAAGCTGCAAAATTCCCCAAGGGTTGCACAGTCAAAGGTCTCCTATACAGTCAAGATTAGGGTTTGTGTTCTGATCAAGAAAAGGAAGTTTTCAAAGGCCCAATCAAGTCCCACATGCTTATAAAAATGGTCAAGCATCCTCATATAAATTTTCAAGACTTTCAGCACAAAATTGCACAGTCAAAACCCTAATTGCACTACAGTCAACTGTAGGGGCAAAATGGTCATTTGACAGTCAAAAGTTCAAATTTTTGGTCAACATCTCATTTTGAAGCCACAAACATCATTTGATCAATGCTTGATCATGATTCTCAAAATTTGGCTCAGGAAATCATCAAGATGCAAAAGTTACTATATTTGGACAGCTGAAAAAGTCAACTGAAATTGACCAGGGCATAACTTTCACATGGATTATCAGAAAAATTCCATCCAAAGCTAATTTTGAAGAGAAAGACATTTCCTACAACTCATATTCATACTCCAAGTCCAAGAAATGCTCTCACAAAAAGTTATCAATTTCAACATTATAGGTCATTTTCAAAAGTCAACAAAAAGGGACTTTAAGTCAAAGGCCATAACTTGAGATTGGTAAATCCAAATGACATGGGACCAAAGGCATTGGTTAAAGGACTCAAAGACCTTTCCAAAATGTCCAAGAACATGTGAAAAGCTTAAAAATTGAGCAAGTTATGCCTTGTGGAAGTTGGGAAATTTTTGGGAATTTTGAAAAGTCAACTTTGATCCAAATGACCTAAAAATGCAAATGGGCCCATTTTTTCTTCCAAGTTTCTTCATGCCAAGCCTATGCACGACCATTAAGCCCAAGGGGAAGTATTTTCTCATTTTTTAATTATTTATTTGAATTTATATCAATATTAATTCATTTAAATTATTTAAATATGTAGAAAATATAAACTTGACCTAAAAAAATCTTTTTATGCACATTCTAGACTCAAGATTTCGTGCACATGCTAATTGGGAAAGAATTGGACTAATTAAGCTTAATTGATACAAAATACATGAGAAAAAGATTCAAAAAAGATCTTACAAAATCAAATATGCAAATCATTGAATGCCATGGATTTTGTGCAAATTTGTTGACCTAAAAACTCATATACATATTCAGAATCACAACCCTAAAAGAATGGGACTGGAAGCTGCGCCCCAAAAGCCATTGGAACATTGAAAAATTGCTTGAAAAAACTCAAAACTGAAATCAACTCTAGAGGTCGATTCAAGCCCTAATCTTGATCCCATTAGCTTCCTTGGGTAACTCTGAACGTGTGCCAACCACAAACAACAAGCAAAGCTCCAAGAATTGGTAGATTATGTTCAAACTGAGTCACAAAATTCTTGAAATCGTATAGCATAATTCAAGCATCTTTTTGCATTTTTCTTTATTGATTCATGCTCATAATGATGTTTCTAAGCTAACCAACGTATTCAATTGTGTTTTTGTGCCACATATGCGATTCTACCATGTTTGAATATTAGGGTTACAGGTTTTTAAAATTAGGGCTTTTGCAAAGAAGAAAAATCAAAGCTTCAGACCATGGCCATTGAATTCAGTACATTGAGACGGACATAAACCAACCTTCACGAACAATTTATGAAGCGTATAGCGCTAATCGCTATTTTTCCATAGCCCACTTTCTGCAACGCCATGAAAACCGTGGCCATACGCTTTTGTTTACAGGGGACGTGAAGACGAAGATATCGTGGCAAGTTCTGATTCGTTGGTTCAAACTTTCGCGCGTTGGATCCACTAATTCTCCATTTTCTTTTCAAAATCTTTATTTGTTCTTAATATATCAAACAGGTTAAGTGGCACAGATGGCGAGCGCTTATTGTTTCAACCTCCAAGACCTGGGTTCGAGTCCCAGGTCTGAGTAATTTCCATATTATTTTTCCATTAGTAATTACATGCAGGCATAACGTTAAGACTCACCATGCACGTTCAAGGATCAACCAGCCACGCGTCCTGGAGATCAATCAGAGGGCTCAAATTCAAGGCATATGGTAAACGTTGGTCAGCCTTGCTACATGCTACGCAAAAAGTCAATGGACCAAAGTGTTGATGGGCCAGAATGCTAGGCCTATACCTCCAATTTTGGGGCTACCCCCCCCCCCCCCTGGTTTGCCTCCACTATTTTTATTTATTTATTTATTTATTCTTGTTTTAATTGTTATGTTTATTTTAATTATTGTTTATTTAATTAATTATTTTTTAATAAAATACAAAAAACATCATAAAATCAGAAAAGACAAAATGTAATAAATATTTTTATTTTAATTATTTTTATAGATAAATTGCATGTAAATAAATTTAGTATAATTAGGTTTTTTGCAATTTTAATTCTTTTCATAAAAAATATAAAAAATGTAGAATTTAGGTTTAATTGTTAATTCTTTTTTATTTCCTTCTTTTTTTAATCATAACATTATTGTTTTATTTATTTTCATAAATTGAATTTTGCATGTAAATTAACTTAGATTTAAATTAGGTTAAAACTTAATATTTTCGCAATAAATTAAAAAAACATTAGAACTAGGGTTTAGCATTTTATTTTTAATTTCAATAAATTCTTTTTCTTTTAAATCTTAAAAAACATAAAATACCAAAAACATTTAATTCTAATTAATTAATTCTTATTAACTTTAATTTCTTATGAAAGGGTCCAACGCCCATACTTTTAATTATTTAATTTGCGCATTTACTTTATATCGTTTAAATAATTATGTACATGTCCCAAAGCCTTGTAACAATTTTCCTTTTCGCACTTTTACTTTGCTTTATTTATTTTCCGTCAAATCGGGTCCGGTTTAATTTTGGCGATGTGGACCCGCGCCATTTGTAATAGTTTAGATTTATTTTCCCGCAAATACTTTTTAACTGTTAAATGTGCATGCAAGAATGAATGTCCTAATTAAAATCAAGCGTAGAATACAAATAAACATGACAAGATAAATGCAAATGAACATGACACACAAATCACACACCACCCCTAGGGTACGCCTCACTGTTGCCTTGCCTCGAAAGGTGATCGTCGAGTAGAGGATGTCTTAGTAAGTCCTCATGATCCGGGAACCTGGCATGAGGGTAGCTTCTGAGGTGTCTTCCCATTGCTCTGGTGATCACCATGTCCCTACAAACGAATTGACCCGAACACCTCCAACGGTGGTGCTACCTACCTCTCAATGGTGGGATGGCGCTACTTTAAAGGACTTTTACACAGACGAATTCCTTAGGGTAGGTAGGTTCTCAAAGATACTTGCTCCAATTTCAAACAAATCAAAAACTTTTCACACCAACACTTTTCAAAAGCTTTCAAAGCAAACTTTTCAAACACTCTGACGTACGAGTCGATCTGAAATTTTTCAAAGAAACCTTTAAAACCCACGTTGAAAAGCAAACAAACATTTTTGAAAACACATTGAGCAAGTATCTAAGAGCCCATGGATAACCATGGATAGAAAGGGTGCTAACACCTTCCCTTTCTATAACCTACCTCCCGAACCGAGAGCAATCTCTTTAAAGGAATTTTTCTGTGCTTTTGTACTTTCCATTTGGAGAAAATAAAAGACGGTGGCGACTCTTGCTTCCGCGACATTTCGCGAACCAGCGTTAAACAGTCAGTTCCAGATCCACCGATCACAGAACTGGCGACTCTGCTGGGGACCCTTTATAAAGTGAGGTGTACCTTAGGGATAGTTCATAACTGTGTTTTCAATTGTATTGATTTGCTTGCTTTACTATTGTGGGTTGCATCGGAGTTACATAGATCCTAACCCGGATCTGGGGATACCCTGTTTAGGTAGCATAAGCTGTGAGGGACCTGTCCGGCGTATACCGACATGGGTGAAGCAGTGGCTACGTTGGTGTGGCGCCTTGGTCTGTACCGATATCCCTCGTGTCGAAACGGGGAGAATATGGGTCTTCCAAGGAGTCATTAAGCACCAACCGACCTTAGAACCCTAAATTGACCCAACTTGGCCATTAGAACAGTAGCAGTATGCTACGCCCATTGAGGCTAAACTCTCGTGATGGTTCTGGCCGCAAGAAAAGATTGCGATGTTGGAGTTATGACCGATTGAGGGTAGTCAATGATATTGGGATCCTCTAAGAACCCATTTACTTTTGATTAGGACAGGTATGAACCAACCAACTTCAAGAGGGTAATACCCAAACCTCATGCTGGCCTAAACCCTAAGGGCTCTTTTTGTGTGACTTGTGTGCCTTCGTACTTGCCTACTTGCGTACTTGTTACCTGACACTTGTTTCTTGCAGGTCTCGTTTATAGTCCTTAATTGGGACTCATAACAGGGTACTAAATTTCTTGCAGGTCTTGTTTATAGTCCTTAACTAGGACTCATGACAGGGTTTACCAAATTTCTTGCAGGTCTTGTTTATAGTCCTTAATTGGGACTCATAACAAAGTATACTGAATTTCTTGCAGGGTCTGTTTATAGTCCTTAATTGGGACTCATAACAGGGTTTACCTACATCACCCTATGCATAGCATGACATCATACCATTGCATACATCCTAACCCATTTCAAGGATCTCAAGGGCTTGTGATGCAGGTCATGATGAACAACTATCCCAACAAGGGGCAAAGAGGATTTATTTTCCTCTAGCCAAGGTTGTCAGGGGCTATGACCCACTGGATATGGTGAGCCGTTGACCCTTGAAGAAGGGCTCTCTACAACAGGAAGTTCCTTCAATCAAGTTGCCAGTTTCCAATGCTAACAAATTTTCTGTTTACCCCGCGAGGTCCTTGAAAACATTACATGCATATCATACATTTCATTGCATTGCAGGTATCCCTTTGACAGGTTGCTTACCCTTCTCCGCTGTTTATTTAAGCTGATCGTCATGATTCCTGAATCATCAGCTGAGCAGTCTATCAAGGACCTCCAGGCTCAGAACGCCCAGTTCCAAGAGTTGATCATGAATTTGACTCAGGGGCAACAAGATCTGAAGGCTCTGCTTTCGAAGAAGGACAAGAAGAAGAAGAGGACTGTCTTGTTCAGCCCTAGGCGCAGATCTGGAAATACACCACAAATTGAAACTGAGAGGACAACCCCATCTGTGGGAAAAAGCAGTCATCAAGAGGAAAGGGTGCCCAGTCCAGAGGTCTCTGACAATGAAACAGATTTCGACGACGAACAGTACCCTCCGGCTGAGGACAAGTACAAACAGTTGGAGGATAGGCTGAATGCTATGGAGACCCAACAAGTACCTGGGCTGGATCTTGGAGATTTGGGTTTGTCAACTGGTGTGGTTATTCCCCGGAAGTTCAAAGCACCATCCTTTACTAAGTATGACGGGGCGTCTTGCCCCAAGCTGCATCTAAGGTCCTATGTTCGGAGGATTCAGCCATATACGGTGGACAAGAATTTATGGATCCACTTCTTCCAAGAGAGTCTTTCAGGGACTCATCTCGAATGGTTCTATCAGCTGGATGGGACCAAAGTTCGTAACTGGGAGGAGTTGGCTACTGCTTTCTATAAGCAGTATCAATATAATGCCGACCTTGCCCCTACGCGTACCCAACTCCAGGGTATGTCGTTAGGATCAGGCGAAGGCTTCAAAGAGTATGCTCAAAAATGGAGGGACCTTGCTGGAAGGGTACAACCACCTCTGACTGACCGCGAGCTCGTCGACATGTTCTTGGGGACCCTGTCTGGTCCATTCTTCAACCACCTAATTGGGAATTCTGCTGCTGGGTTTACAGATCTTGTCTTGACTGGGGAGAGAATCGAAGCTGGTATCAAGTCGGGGAAGATTCAAGAAACCGCACCTGCTGATACTCAGAAAAAGCCCCACAGTGGAAAGAAAGAGTCCAATGCTATACAGGGTAAAAAGGGTCGTCATGATGCAGGGGCAATCCAGATTTCTGACCCCACGCCCGTTCAACCAAGAAAGAGCAACAGGCGTAGGATAAAGCATCAAGATAGGAAGTATACTGACATCAACATGTCTTTGTCTCAGGCATTACAACAATTGCTGAAGGCGAAAATGATCACACCAAAGGATCCTCCTCAAAATCCTGACACTTCCTCTCCCAAGTACAACCCGGGTGTGAGATGTGCCTACCATTCTGACAGTCCTGGACATGACACCGACGACTGTTGGACTTTGAAGAACAAGATCCAAGATTTGATTGACGCCAAGGAGGTCGAGTTTGAACACTGATCCTACACCGAATCATCGAGAATGTCTTTTGTTCATTCAAATGTTCAAGTTGTATTTTTCTTTGATTGTTCAAACATTTTATTCATGTTAAACATTGTTATCACATTAATGCATCGCTTATGTCTATTTTGAATCAACATATTCGTATTCACTAAACGCAAATTATTTTCATATTTTTTCTGATGTCAACTCTCTTTAATTCTAAGCCTCTTGAGGGAGGATGACGAAAACGATACCGCGATCATTACAGTATGCTTTTGAATGGACCCCGCTGATGAGGTACAGGCATTGTTTCAAACCCTAAACACTGGAGTTATAAGGAAGATAATCCCTCGTCGACCCATCTGAGCCAAAGAAGTAGGAGTTTTTATTTTCGAAATTTAAAACCCTTAATCACAACCTGGGGCAGGGTAGTCTCTCAGTTGATCCAAGCGCGTAACGAATGGCACCGAAGAGATCTTTACAAAACGAACAAAGACAGTGATGGTTCAGAACAATCAAAAGGACAGGCAGTCATCATCAAAATTCATAAATGAAAAGCCCAAAGAGTCTAAACCTACAAAGGGGACTTATGAAACTGGGGCATCCCGCTGACTGTAATTCCAAAAAAGGAAACAGTTCAGGAAAAAAAAGAAGGGGATAACAAAATCAAGAAGGAGGTCTCACAAACCCTCAACCAAAGCAAAATAATGACTGCCTATTCAAAAGAAATCATCAACATCTGAACCATTATTGGAACATCAAAGCAAAGACTCAAGCGAAGGTCTAACGTATGATCAACTGAGTTTAGGTTTGGAGAACATCACGAAGAGCGGGTGGGTACAAATAAAATTTGAGCCTTTATCCTTTGTTTCTTAAACCGTGAACCAGGCCATGTTATAACCCTTAAAAGTCCTAGCTGAAGCATGGGTTAGTTTGAAAGCATACTGTACGAAAGGTATCCTGACTCCTGAAGGCCTACAGTAAAATAACGAGTTGACATCATGTTTTACAAACATTCACATGTTTTATGAAAAAGAATACGTTTTCAAAATCTTCAAGACAGACATAAGCTTCGCATTTTTAACATAACTTTGTTTGCATATGACTTTTTGTTTGAACAGCAAGGAAATTCGCACGATGAATGCCTAATGAACAGAAGCACTTCCAATCAAGGGGCATGATATGATCATGGTCTACCATCTGGGGCAATCCAGTCAAGATTCGGAGAATCTCTCAAAGGTCAAATAGCCTGGGGCAAATCTCCGCCTGAGTGACTTGGGACATTTCAATAACAAATCTTGCCTGATCAAACATCTTCTGGTGACAAAACACTTCTAACAGGGGCAACTCCCTACCTTCGGAGAACGGACATAGTCGAAAAGATACTACGCATAAAAAAGAGACCCGCTAGGCTGACATGCCTAGGCAAAAATTAGGGCTTCCCGTCGAACCAAAAGGGTTCGGGCAAAATGAAGGGATGAAATGAAAAAATCTGTACACCCGGCAAGTCGAAAACCTAAAAAGGCGGCTTGGGCAAAAATGGGTATCCCGGTGGACTGAAAACCCGAAAGGGCGGTCCAGGCAAAAGTTAGGGATTAAAGCGTACGACTATGTCCCGTCTTCTTGTCATCTGTCTACCAGAAGAAGGTTTATCCATCAACAACTATCAGCACCCCATAAGTGCCTCCCCCATAGAAACAGGGGCAATAAAGGTTGGTCTGAGCAGTCTGATTGTTCTATCCTCCAAGGTATCAGGGTAGGTCCTGTTGAAGAACATAACCAATACAGTTCAATACCTCCCCAGAAGAGTCCAACCCAGCTTCCCCAGGAAAGTTGGAATCCATCTCCCCAAGCAGTAAGCGTATCCCCAGTTGATTCTGGAAGCTTATCCCCCCGCAGAGCATGAACGCGTCGTCCGACTTGATTTAAAGAGTTATTTCCTTAATAGGATATAACTGGGTCATCCTCAGCCAAAAGCCACGGAAAAAGCGCCCTCGATACAGTCTTCTTACCCCAGCGAAGTCCATCAATACTTCCAATACAGCAAGGTATCCTCAGCGAGTCATCCTCAACAATTCAGCAAAAGCCTCTCCCCACAGAGTATTGCTTCCCAGCATGGTCGTAAGGGTATCTTTTCTCCCCGCGGAATCTTCCATTTGCCAAGTTTATTCCGCAACGGAGTCATCTTCTCCTACCGGTATACTTGCAACTATCAACCCCAGCGGAAGCAAAAGCTATTCTTCCACATCAGCCCAGGATACGACTTCCCGGCACCCGTCAAGGATTTACTTTCCTAGACGAAAAACACATTCATAAAACGTCACATACATCATTATAGCATGCATAGACGCATCATATCACCCCAATCTCATTTATTTTTGAGAACATCTTAAAATCGGGCAATTCATGCATTATGACATTGCATACAACTAATTCGTTACTTTTTCAGGAAAGAACGATCAACAGATAAAAGTCTTTTCCCGCTGAGGTAGTAATCGCTCCAAGATTCCTTCATCATTCTGCTGAGGTAGTAATCGTCCCAGATTCCTTCATCATATACTTGAAGTAGTAATCGTCTCAGACTCCTTCATCACCCCGCTGAGGTAGTAATCGTCCCAGATTCCTTCATCGTATATTTGGAGTAGCAATCGTCTCAGATTCCTTCATCATCCCGCTGAGGTAGTAATCGTCCCAGATTCCTTCATCATATACTTGAAGTAGTAATCGTCTCAGATTCCTTCATCACCCCGCTGAGGTAGTAATCGTCCCAGATTCCTTCATCGTATATTTGGAGTAGCAATCGTCTCAGATTCCTTCATCATCCCGCTGAGGTAGTAATCGTCCCAGATTCCTTCATCATATACTTGAAGTAGTAATCGTCTCAGATTCCTTCATCACCCCGCTGAGGTAGTAATCGTCCCAGATTCCTTCATCGTATATTTGGAGTAGTAATCGTCTCAGATTCCTTCATCACCCCGCTGAGGTAGTAATCGTCCCAGATTCCTTCATCGTATATTTGGAGTAGCAATCGTCTCAGATTCCTTCATCATCCCGCTGAGGTAGTAATCGTCCCAGATTCCTTCATCGTATATTTGGAGTAGCAATCGTCTCAGATTCCTTCATCATCCCGCTGAGGTAGTAATCGTCCCAGATTCCTTCATCATATATTTGGAGTAGCAATCGTCTCAGATTCCTTCATCATCCCGCTGAGGTAGTAATCGTCCCAGATTCCTTCATCGTATATTTGGAGTAGCAATCGTCTCAGATTCCTTCATCATCCCGCTGAGGTAGTAATCGTCCCAGATTCCTTCATCGTATATTTGGAGTAGCAATCGTCTCAGATTCCTTCATCATCCCGCTGAGGTAGTAATCGTCCCAGATTCCTTCATCGTATATTTGGAGTAGCAATCGTCTCAGATTCCTTCATCATCCCGCTGAGGTAGTAATCGTCCCAGATTCCTTCATCATATATTTGGAGTAGCAATTGTCTCAGATTCCTTCATCACATCCTTATCAAAAAAACCTCCTCTAGTCCAGCTAAATCGACTCCCAACAGATTTTTCTGACGAAGACTCAGTAGAAGTTATCCCTATGTTTCCCTCTCCGACGGCGTGTGAGGTAGTAATTCCCTTTTCAGATGTTTCCCTCTCCGACGATGAGTGGGAGGTGATCATCCCTTTCAGATTATAATTGCCTATGGTTCTCTGCCCGATATTGCAAAGATGGTAATTCCCGCCAAGATTTTTCTCAACGAGCGTTGTTGAAGCTAAAGTCATCCGAGGTTCTCTTACCATTCATGCTAAGGCAGTAACCATCTCTGGTTCATTCATCAGCGTTTGAAGCTCCAGACTCAGCTCCTGTAACCAGCCAGGACGTATCTATACCAAGCATCTAAAATCAGCTCCTGCAACGTGTCAGGTACTCATTTTTTCTTTTGCAGGTAAGCAGGTTCTCGCTAAGGAATCTCTTACGCAATCAACATCCAGATGGCATCTATAAGCCCATCACCCTATCCAGCAATCTCCAAATGGCATCTATAAGCCCATTCCCATCACTGCTACTATGTGAGCGCAAATTTCTGGGCACTCTAGTGTCCAATCATCTTCCACCCTCGGATTACGAAAGGCACGTCAGCCAATCTGCATCCTCAGGTCTAAGAAGATTGAACAGGGGCAACTGTTGTACCCCAAAATTTGCCCTCCCATATTCTTCAAGGAATTGCCAAATCAAGCTGCAAAATTCCCCAAGGGTTGCACAATCAAAGGTCTCCTATACAGTCAAGATTAGGGTTTGTGTTCTGATCAAGAAAAGGAAGTTTTCAAAGGCCCAATCAAGTCCCACATGCTTATAAAAATGGTCAAGCATCCTCATATAAATTTTCAAGACTTTCAGCACAAAATTGCACAGTCAAAACCCTAATTGCACTACAGTCAACTGTAGGGGCAAAATGGTCATTTGACAGTCAAAAGTTCAAATTTTTGGTCAACATCTCATTTTGAAGCCACAAACATCATTTGATCAATGCTTGATCATGATTCTCAAAATTTGGCTCAGGAAATCATCAAGATGCAAAAGTTACTATATTTGGACAGCTGAAAAAGTCAACTGAAATTGACCAGGGCATAACTTTCACATGGATTATCAGAAAAATTCCATCCAAAGCTAATTTTGAAGAGAAAGACATTTCCTACAACTCATCTTCATACTCCAAGTCCAAGAAATGCTCTCACAAAAAGTTATCAATTTCAACATTATAGGTCATTTTCAAAAGTCAACAAAAAGGGACTTTAAGTCAAAGGCCATAACTTGAGATTGGTAAATCAAAATGCCATGGGACCAAAGGCATTGGTTAAAGGACTCAAAGACCTTTCCAAAATGTCCAAGAACATGTGAAAAGCTTAAAAATTGAGCAAGTTATGCCTTGTGGAAGTTGGGAAATTTTTGGGAATTTTGAAAAGTCAACTTTGATCCAAATGACCTAAAAATGCAAATGGGCCCATTTTTTCTTCCAAGTTTCTTCATGCCAAGCCTATGCACGACCATTAAGCCCAAGGGGAAGTATTTTCTCATTTTTTAATTATTTATTTGAATTTATATCAATATTAATTCATTTAAATTATTTAAATATGTAGAAAATATAAACTTGACCTAAAAAAATCTTTTTATGCACATTCTAGACTCAAGATTTCGTGCACATGCTAATTGGGAAAGAATTGGACTAATTAAGCTTAATTGATACAAAATACATGAGAAAAAGATTCAAAAAAGATCTTACAAAATCAAATATGCAAATCATTGAATGCCATGGATTTTGTGCAAATTTGTTGACCTAAAAACTCATATACATATTCAGAATCACAACCCTAAAAGAATGGGACTGGAAGCTGCGCCCCAAAAGCCATTGGAACATTGAAAAATTGCTTGAAAAAACTCAAAACTGAAATCAACTCTAGAGGTCGATTCAAGCCCTAATCTTGATCCCATTAGCTTCCTTGGGTAACTCTGAACGTGTGCCAACCACAAACAACAAGCAAAGCTCCAAGAATTGGTAGATTATGTTCAAACTGAGTCACGAAATTCTTGAAATCGTATAGCATAATTCAAGCATCTTTTTGCATTTTTCTTTATTGATTCATGCTCATAATGATGTTTCTAAGCTAACCAACGTATTCAATTGTGTTTTTGTGCCACATATGCGATTCTACCATGTTTGAATATTAGGGTTAAAGGTTTTTAAAATTAGGGCTTTTGCAAAGAAGAAAAATCAAAGCTTCAGACCATGGCCATTGAATTCAGTACATTGAGACGGACATAAACCAACCTTCGCGAACAATTTATGAAGCGTATAGCGCTAATCGCTATTTTTCCATAGCCCACTTTCTGCAACGCCATGAAAACCGTGGCCATACGCTTTTGTTTACAGGGGACGTGAAGACGAAGATATCGTGGCAAGTTCTGATTCGTTGGTTCAAACTTTCGCGCGTTGGATCCACTAATTCTCCATTTTCTTTTCAAAATCTTTATTTGTTCTTAATATATCAAACAGGTTAAGTGGCACAGATGGCGAGCGCTTATTGTTTCAACCTCCAAGACCTGGGTTCGAGTCCCAGGTCTGAGTAATTTCCATATTATTTTTCCATTAGTAATTACATGCAGGCATAACGTTAAGACTCACCATGCACGTTCAAGGATCAACCAGCCACGCGTCCTGGAGATCAATCAGAGGGCTCAAATTCAAGGCATATGGTAAACGTTGGTCAGCCTTGCTACATGCTACGCAAAAAGTCAATGGACCAAAGTGTTGATGGGCCAGAATGCTAGGCCTATACCTCCAATTTTGGGGCTACCCCCCCCCCCCCCCCCCCCCCCTGGTTTGCCTCCACTATTTTTATTTATTTATTTTTTTATTCTTGTTTTAATTGTTATGTTTATTTTAATTATTGTTTATTTAATTAATTATTTTTTAATAAAATACAAAAAACATCATAAAATCAGAAAAGACAAAATGTAATAAATATTTTTATTTTAATTATTTTTATAGATAAATTGCATGTAAATAAATTTAGTATAATTAGGTTTTTTGCAATTTTAATTCTTTTCATAAAAAATATAAAAAATGTAGAATTTAGGTTTAATTGTTAATTCTTTTTTATTTCCTTCTTTTTTTAATCATAACATTATTGTTTTATTTATTTTCATAAATTGAATTTTGCATGTAAATTAACTTAGATTTAAATTAGGTTAAAACTTAATATTTTCGCAATAAATTAAAAAAACATTAGAACTAGGGTTTAGCATTTTATTTTTAATTTCAATAAATTCTTTTTCTTTTAAATCTTAAAAAACATAAAATACCAAAAACATTTAATTCTAATTAATTAATTCTTATTAACTTTAATTTCTTATGAAAGGGTCCAACGCCCATACTTTTAATTATTTAATTTGCGCATTTACTTTATATCGTTTAAATAATTATGTACATGTCCCAAAGCCTTGTAACAATTATCCTTTTCGCACTTTTACTTTGCTTTATTTATTTTCCGTCAAATCGGGTCCGGTTTAATTTTGGCGATGTGGACCCGCGCCATTTGTAATAGTTTAGATTTATTTTCCCGCAAATACTTTTTAACTGTTAAATGTGCATGCAAGAATGAATGTCCTAATTAAAATCAAGCGTAGAATACAAATAAACATGACAAGATAAATGCAAATGAACATGACACACAAATCACACACCACCCCTAGGGTACGCCTCACTGTTGCCTTGCCTCGAAAGGTGATCGTCGAGTAGAGGATGTCTTAGTAAGTCCTCATGATCCGGGAACCTGGCATGAGGGTAGCTTCTGAGGTGTCTTCCCATTGCTCTGGTGATCACCATGTCCCTACAAACGAATTGACCCGAACACCTCCAACGGTGGTGCTACCTACCTCTCAATGGTGGGATGGCGCTACTTTAAAGGACTTTTACACAGACGAATTCCTTAGGGTAGGTAGGTTCTCAAAGATACTTGCTCCAATTTCAAACAAATCAAAAACTTTTCACACCAACACTTTTCAAAAGCTTTCAAAGCAAACTTTTCAAACACTCTGACGTACGAGTCGATCTGAAATTTTTCAAAGAAACCTTTAAAACCCACGTTGAAAAGCAAACAAACATTTTTGAAAACACATTGAGCAAGTATCTAAGAGCCCATGGATAACCATGGATAGAAAGGGTGCTAACACCTTCCCTTTCTATAACCTACCTCCCGAACCGAGAGCAATCTCTTTAAAGGAATTTTTCTGTGCTTTTGTCCTTTCCATTTGGAGAAAATAAAAGACGGTGGCGACTCTTGCTTCCGCGACATTTCGCGAACCAGCGTTAAACAGTCAGTTCCAGATCCACTGATCACAGTCACCGACAGTATCAAGTCACCATCAAAAACACACAGTAACTATCTGAACATGGTCACCAACAGAACTCAAGTTAACAACATAACCAAAGTCATCATCAGAACTAGAGTCACCATCTGTACCTGTAAGAATCAAATCATCCCTCCCCACTCACGGGTGAAACTAGGTCGCGGTAAGGTCGAAGGCCAAATCAGAGTACAAGAGCTCATCCGTTGGTATCAATATACGATAACACCTACCTGAACTTCCTCTGAAGTCATGGGTCTCATGGTCAGGTCTAAAAAGCATCCGCCTCATAGCTGCCATGGCCACTCTATTCCTAGTTCCTATGGAATTCACTCATAGGCTGGGTATGAGGCCTTTTACCTCATGGAACAAACCACCCGCCAAGAAATCCAGAATCCAAACAGTCCAGCCAAATCCAGTATGCAGAAAGTAAAGCACACATAGGATGCAATGCAAACAGATAAATATGCAAAGCGGTAAAATAAACACCCAAAAAGAAAACAAACAAGATCTAGGATCGACTCCGGGATGGACAATCAAGAGGTCAATCTATCCCCAGTGAAGTCGCCAGCTGAAACAACGCGGCCGGAACCTGTCATCTAGATGTAATGAAACATCAATGAAGTCTCCATCGAACATCTTTTATCCCACCGAAAGGGAAAGGTAAACATCGAGAAAACCTGAAAAGGGAGAAATCATGGTATTTCGACCGATATATCGAGTAAGGGAGTCTTTTACGCAAGGGGAAGGTATTAGCACCCCACACGCCTGTAGTACTCTACGATATCCATTCTTGTTGTCTAATCTAATGGGTGTGGTCAAATCCTATGTCTATGGCTTAAAACTGAAAAGGGAATGCAATGCGAAAGAAAAAAAAAAGAAAACAATGTATGGAAAATAAAAAGATGTGCTCAATCGGGCCCTAACCCAATGCCTACTTATCCCTTTTAAGGAATCAGAGCAACCGTAGTTCGGCTTATGTATTTTGGTTGGTTTGTGTTTTTTAGTTAAGACAACAAAAACAGGAAAGATGGCAAAACATCAAATAAAACAACAAACAAAGGAGATGGTCAAACATCGACTAAACGATAACAAGGTAACATGTCAAAGATGGCGAAACATCAAATGATAAAACAAATAACAAAAACATCGATAAAACAGATGACAAAATATCACACCTAACAATGATATTGAGAATCAAAGTAGGATAACAAACATGTGCGATGGCGAAACATCGGCTTTAAGGTAACAAGATATCATGGCAAAGATGGTGAAACATCAATAAAACGGATAACAAAACATCACACCTAACAATGATATTGAGAATTAAAGTAGGATAACAAACATGTGCGACGTCGAAACATCGGCTTCAAGATAACAAGACATCATGGAAAAGATGGCGAAACATCAATAAAACGGATGACAAAACATCACACCTAACAATGATATTGAGAATCAAAGTAGGATAACAAACATGTGCGATGGAGAAACATCTGCTTCAAGATAACAAGATATCATGGCAAAGATGGCGAAACATCAATAAAACGAATGAAAAATCATCACACCTAACAATGATATTGAGAATCAAAGTAAGATAACAAACATGTACGATGGCGAAACATCGACTTCAAGATAACAAGATATCATGGCAAAGATGGCGAAACATCAGTAAAACGGATGACAAAACATCACACCTAAAAATTATATTGAGAATCAAAGTAGGATAACAAACATGTGCGATGGCGAAACATCGGCTTCAAGATAACAAGATATCATGGCAAAGATGGCGAAATATCAATAAAACGGATGACAAATCATCACACCTAACAATGATATTGAGAATCAAAGTAGGATAACAAACATGTGCAATGGCGAAACATCGGCTTCAAGATAACAAGATATCATGGCAAAGATGGCGAAACATCAATAAAACGGATGACAAAAAATCACACTTAACAATGATATTGAGAATCAAAGTAGGATAACAAACATGTGGGATGGCGAAACATCGGCTTCAAGATAATAAGATATCATGGCAAAGATGGCGAAACATCAATAAAATAGATGAAAAATTAACACACCTAACAATGATATTGAGAATCAAAGTAGGATAACAAACATGTGCGATGGTGAAACATCGGCTTCAAGATAACAAGATATCATGGCAAAGATGGTGAAACATCAATAAAACGGATGACAAAACATCACACCTAACAATGATATTGAGAATCAAAGTAGGATAACAAACATGTACGACGGTGAAACATCGGCTAAAAGATAACACAGACAAAGCAAGATTGGTTTGTATATTTTACTTTAAAGAAGGTTTTGAGTTAATTAGAAATGTCTTATGATTTTCCAAGAAACAAATTTTTGTTTTAAGATGCAGAATGCATAGAAAGGAAAAACAACTAAGGGAAACTAGCCTAGTATTATCCCTAGTGTTATCATACAATGGTTGACCCTAAGGTTAAGGATAAAGGAAAACCCTACTTTAAATAACATGCTAAAGGAAGCTTAACAAAACTATCCTATAGGGAGCATGCAATGAGAGTGAAGTCGTGATCTCAATTTCTAAATTGAGTGACTCATCGATCAACAAATAAAGAAGAAAATCAATAAACATCCTATAGGGAACATGCAATGAGATTGAAGTCGCGATCTCAATTTCTAAATTGAGTGACTCATCGATCAACAAATAAAGAAGAAAAGCAATAAACATCCTATAGGGAACATGCAATGAGAGCGAAGTCGTGATCTCAATTTCTAAATTGAGTGACTCATCGATCAACAGCAAACACAACATATGTATTAGACAAAAACCAGAGGGCCTCCTGACATATATCAGCAACAGAGGTCCCATCATGCAATCATAGAACTATGCCAAATAAAAATGGAAGAAAGGAGATAGTGCAATACCAAACGGATAACTATCCGTAGCAACTGAGCAAGAATAAAAAGAAACCCAAAGAACTTCAAGCAAGCAGGCATCAATAGACAAATCAAGTCAGAAATTGCGCCATAAGGATGTATGTAATGAGATTATCAGATATGGACAGATCCCCATGGGCAATGTATAGTATTCACAGTCTCATGTATATATCCTGCATGGAATATCAAACATGCCAAATACAATAGTAGTTCCAGTGTAATAAGTTGTGTTCCACAAATAAAGTGAAACACAGTAGCCTTAGGCCAAAAGTGGAATACTATACATTGTCACAAAGTCTCCAAGATAGGCCAAGGTCTCTAATCCTAAGTCCAAGAAAAAGTCTCATGCTCCATAATGCCAAGGATAGTAACCAAATAGTCCAAGTATCATTATAGTTTTTTATGGTTCATGTAGATTATTAGGTGTCTTTAAAAGGAAAAGAAAAGCTCAAGTGAGCAAAATAAAAATGACATAAAAGTAAATGCTCAAGTGAGCAAAGATGAAAATAGCATGAAATGTAAAATGCTAAAAGTAAATGGTACATAAAGCATAAAAAATAAAAGAATAAAGTAAAGTTAATTGTTAGATATTAGTGGTTAGTTGGATGACCATCTTGAAACTTGCATTTGGAACTCATTAGAGGATTGGTAGAACCAAAGCCTCCACACAACAAGTTGCATTTGCTTTTTGTCAAGTATATCATCCATTTTGGAATCCTCACAAGTATCATTTAATGATCCACGATGTTTAAGTGATCCGCGTTGACCAAAGGTGTTGTAGATCCATTAGAGGATTGGTAGAACCAAAGCCTCCACACAATGAATCTAAAGGTTATTGGATCAAAGAGATCAAATTAACATACTCAGGATTGCAATCATAAGTTTGGGCCACAAATGATCATTTATTTGAATCAGGACAAAATTTAGCGCTATGTTAAGCAATCGTAAGTGGACTTATGTAGAAGTCGCACCTATTTTGAGACCGGTCAATAGCAATCTATGTACTTCATGTTTGGATAAATGATATAGAGATCACCATCCCTTAACATGTAACACAATTAAAAAAATAAGGGATAAGATGAAGAGGGAGGGGAATGATAAGCTAATTTGGATCACCATTTCAAAATTCTTTCATCTTTAAATTCAACAACTCCCCTAGATAGATTAAAGCACTAAACATATCATTAATCCAAAGCACCAAAAATGAATTAAATAATTAACTCTTAGGTAGATTTGAATTGATGAACATCCATCCAACTTCATCTACATCACAAATTCCATTGAGTTTAAAGAGAAATTGGACATTTAAAATTGCAATCTAAACCAACAATCAAAAGGAGTGAGTAGAAAAAACATTTTGGATCAAAGCTGCCCCAAAACAAGGGAAACAATGCATTCTGCCCTTGTGTAAATCGATTGCACTATTGTGTAAATCGATTTACACAGTACAATTTTCAAAAATCTGTGCGAAATTGCTTCTGTGCAATCGATTGCACTGTTACAGCAATCGATTGCACACTATTACAGGCATCAAAAACAACATTTTAAAAGGCCAATTTCTTTTTCAAACTTTCCATCAAACACCTTATGATCATGGATCCAATTGAGCACGAAAATTCCATCAAATTATGAGAAAATAACACCATTGGAATCACAAAATAATGCTCAAAGAATCAAACCCAAAGATCAACAAGAGATCACATTGTTAAAGATGTATTATCCAACTTACCAAAGGTAGATCTAGAGAATTATCAAAACAACTTCAAGAATTTGCTTCAATTCAACGACAAGAATCAATTTCTCAAGCTTGGATGTAGAGAATTGATAAAGAAAAAGTGTTTGGATGAAGGTTTAGCTCAAAGATTAGTAAGCTTCAATGCAAAGCTTACTACCTTTTTGAAAATGGAGCTTTGAGTGAATTTGGTAGATGGAGAGAATTTAGAGATTTTTTAGCAAGGTGGATTTGGCTATCAAAAGCTTGAAATTTGAATTAAATGAGGGCTCTATTTATAGAGTTTTAGGATTGGGATTAGTGGTAATTTGGTAATTGATTCTTGGAGACAAAATTTGAATTAATGATAATTCTTTCAAATATTAGAGCCAAAATTTGAATTAATGATAATTCTTCTTAACAATGAAAGATTGGCACTAAAATTTGAATTAATAGTACATCTTTCAAAAACGAAGGAAAATTGGAGCCAATATTAGAAAAGTTTAAAATTGCTGATTTTTTTTCAAATTTTCATGTTGTGCAATCGATTGCACTACAATGCAAATCGATTTGCACAGTTCCTTTTTTCTAAAATGGCACAAAATACACTATATGCAATCGATTTCACTCTAAGAGAAATCGATTGCATCAGTAAAAAAAATGAATTTTTGTTAATTTTCTTTTGCAAAAAAGAGATTTTAGGAGAATAATACCAGGAATCTTTATTTGTTAGATGCTTCGACTTGGTACCTAAAAAACACAAATATGAAAAGACAAAGACACATATTTTTTTGTATTTTGATTAGAAATTAGTCAACAACACATATACAAAATACACAACTAAGGTGCTTGGAGATAACTGATCACGCTTCCAAACCCTAATTCCACTGCATATCATGAGAGATTCCTTGATCAAATTTGATTCCAATGATGATAAGATAGTGATGCTTCATGAATTGGCTCATCTAGACCTCAATTACCTCAACTTGGACCAAACCCTAATTTTGGTTAACATCTCAGGAGATTGATGAACCATCTTCAAAACTTTAAAATCCTCTGGACCTCTTGGCCAATTTCTTGTACTAAGACCTTCCAAATATCAATGAGATGTTATAGCTTCCAAATCAAAACTTGTATATTAAACAATGATTTTGCTCAAACAAAACCCTAAATTGACTGGTGAATTAAAGGAGTGGTTCCTTCACATAATCAATCATAAACTTCAATCCTCTGATGGTCCAAAGAGATGGATAAAACATCTTGAGATATGAAATAACTTTTGGCTTGAAAGATCTAGAGGTTTAGATGATAAGGTTCTTCTTGAGCAACTTGTCAATGCAAACAACTTTCAAAGCTTGAGGAAGACTTGATCACCAAAGTACTTTGATCCCATCACCATTTATGAATGCAATTAAATATGATATTCATGATGAAACATAAGCCAAAAATCAAGAGGGTAAATTTTGGGGTGCAACAGCTAGGATTAGTCAATTAAAGGTTCTAAAGGTCAGTTAGCGCTTAGTGACACTATGAGGAAGCCTAATGTTATCCTTAACTTACTCAAGGAACAATAGTACAATCCAAAGCACCACGCTAATGTAGCCACCACTTTGTCTGTGTCGGCCTACGCCGTACAACCTCCACGGTTTATTGCTACTTACCTAATAAGATGCCCCAGATCCGGGTGTAGGATCTATAGTAACCTCAAACATAGCCCTCAAAAGTAAAGCAATAAAAGCATACAAAGCAATTAAATAATGAACTAACTCTAAGGTAACCCCACTTTTTATTATTCCCCAGCAGAGTCTCCTGTTCTGTTTTACGGTGGCAGAACCGACTGTTTATATACTACTGGTTTAGCGTTTTGTATTTGCAAATGTGCAGTAAGCAAGAGTCGCCACCGTCTTTTCTTTTTTCCAACAAAGGAAATGGTGAAAAGAACAGAAAAATACCTTTTTTAGATGTTTCTGAGTAAGGGGTAGATTATGGAAAGGGAAGGTATTAGCACCCTTTCCATCCATGGTTTTCCACGGGCTCTTAGAGGTTTGCTCATTTTTCAAATGCTTTTGTTCTTTGTGTTTGAAAATGTTTTGAAAACGCCTTAGTAGGGCAATTTATTTGTATTTAACTCTTTTATCGGTCCTCAAGAGTGTTAACAAAAAACATGTTTTGAAATTGTTTTTGAAAAGTAGTATTTGTGTGTATGTGCAAAAATAGTTTGAGCAAACTTCTAACAGCTATCTACTTTCTGTACTCGAAAAGGGTGTTCTTTTCCTCCTTATCCTTTAGACAATGCTATCCTGCTATTAGTGAGTAGGTATCCTTATCGTTGGATGTATATGGACATTCGAAGGGATATTACAGTCGCGAAGGAAATTACGGAGATGCTTTAGCAATTTCTTTTAAGAGACGAGATCATTTACCGAAAGGTAACACCGTAGGGTCATCGAGGGACTATGATCTTTTTGATTTTTTTTTACGGGTCTTTGCTAAAGCATTCCTGCCTCATGAATGTTTTATTGAAGGCAACCAAAGAGAGCGTACCTTAGAGGTGCTTGTGTGCAAGTGTGTTATGT
Source organism: Vicia faba (assembly GCA_948472305.1). Taxonomy (NCBI): domain Eukaryota; kingdom Viridiplantae; phylum Streptophyta; class Magnoliopsida; order Fabales; family Fabaceae; genus Vicia; species Vicia faba. Next base: position 140,299,264 of record OX451735.1, read on the forward strand.
TCAGTTATTTTATCTTTAAAAATTTAGGTGTTCTACGATTTGTTTTCAGATCTTGTCATGCAGTCCTAGTTAGCATACATCTAGGTAGTTAATTTATGTACAGGAATTTAAAGTGCAGGAATGGTAAATCCTACGCTATTACAAGGCTTCGGGACAGCTACATAAAAAAATGCAAGAAACTAAAAGTGGGGAATTTTAAATCTAAAGCTATTACAACTGTGAGCAGTTACAATAAAAAGATGTGCGCGAATTGAAAATACCGTTTAAAAATCCTAAGAATAAAATCTTTTTGTTGTTTTATTTTATTTTGGGAAAATGATCTAAATATTTTTAATTTTAGTTTTTTTTTAGAAAATGTTAAGATAATTAAATGATTAATTAATAAAATTAGTTTAATAGGAAAAAAAACTATCCTAATGTTTTGTGGTTTTTTGATTCAATGTTTATTAAAAAAATAAATAAAATAGTCCAAAAAGAATGAAATCGAAAGAAACAGGCAGTAAAAATGTGTAATTCAAGATGCCCGTATCGAAAGAGGTTTGAGTTGTTTTTCGATCCAGTGAAAATCCTTGCCCTTTGATCCTGAGGAAAGGGAAGCTTCGATCCAAAAGAGATGGGTGTCCTTTGATCCAGGGAGAGATGATTGTCTTTCGATCCATGGGGGATGTTATGATGACAATGACTTTGTAAAGGTATGCCGGCAAAAACGAAGAGCAAGACCTAGATGCTAAGCCCAGGTCCTTTGATTCCCTCTCTAATTAGAATCTGAAGTTATTTCGTCCTGCAGTACCAAGAATCCTGAGATTCGAACCTGGGTTTAAAAAATGACAGAGGGTTCCTGTGTTACCCACCTCGAAGCTTGCTGCTTCGAAGCCCTAAACAATATTTCTGCACAATGAACAAACATTAGAGCTCTAGGGGGGAGATCTTACCCCCTAACTCGAACCACTCTCTGATTCGAAACCCTCTTTAATTTGAATCTGGGTTCGTCCTGTCCTGAAATACTAAGAATCCTGAGATTCGAAGGGACCAAACTCACGTGCCTTAACAATGGCAGGTCTGTGAGGATTGTAACCTGTTTAACGCTTCATTACAAGTACACACAAACACATTAGAATGAAAAAATGTGTTTAGATTAAGAAATTAAATTTCAAAATTATACCTATGGTCGATATACTTAGATCTGCAGCTTTGGGTGTGGAGATGTTCGCTTAGGAGTTTGGTGTAAACTCATGGATGGCTCAGGAACGAGGATCTGGCAGCATGATCCGTTCGTGTGCAAAAGTATACGTGCCTCTCTTTCGTTTGCTCTTTCGTTTCCCCCCTTTGGTACTGTGTCCTTGCCTTGTATTTATAGTAGAGTGATGGTCTAGTAACATCAAGAGACAACAAATTAACCATGCTTTTAAGACCATGAGACAAGAACCAGACATATTAAAAGCATTCCTTTTTTGAAACGTTCATGTCTCTTTGGAAATCATGGAATGAACCTGGACACTTGACTCTTTCGAATACCCTCCAGCATTTCTCTTCGAATGGCCTATGAGTTGCCTCCTTAGAATGGACGTCTTATGCACCCTTTGAATGGGGTCTTCTGAATGCATCTTCGAATGGAATTCTTATGCATGCTTCGAATGGGTCTTCTGAAGGCTTCTTCGAATCGACTTCTATGCATGATTCGAATGGGTCTTCTATAGGATTCTTCGAATGGACTGCTAGCCTCCTTCAAATGGACCTTTACAAGCTTCTTCGACTAGACTCTTGCAAGTTTCTTCGAATGGACTCTTTTGGAATTCCAATCGAAAGTCCTTTGCTCTAATGTTTCAATCAAAGGAAGCTCTGATGCTCCAAATCGAAGGAAGCTCTGATGCTCCAATCGAATGAAGCGCTGATGCTCCAATCGAAGGAAGCTCTGATGCTCCAATTGAAGGAAGCTCTGATGCTCCAACCGAAGGGACCTCTGATTCTCCAATTGAAGGAACCTATGATGCTCTAAATCTAAGGAACCTTTAGGAATTCCAATTGAAGGATCCTGTTGTAAGTCCAATCAAAAGGTTTTGCTGAAATTCCAACCGAAGGGAATTTTGGAGATGCCAATCGAAAGACATTTTGGAGATGCCGGTCGAAAGGAACTTTGGAGATGCCAATTGAAAGGCACTTTGACCAACTTCAAAATTTATTATTTTTCTTCAGGCAAGTGTTTGTAACCACCCATGTAAGAGAAGATCTTGTAAAATGTGAGAGGGAAAATTTTGGGTTACAACAGGTTTCTAATGTTGTTCTGGTACCTAAGAAGGACAATAAGGTACGTATGTGTATGGATTACAGAGACCTGAATAGGGAAAGCCCCAAGGACGACTTTCCGCTTCCCCATATTGATGTTTTGGTTGACAACACCGCACAACATAAGGTATTCTCCTTTATAGATGGTTTCTCCAGGTACAATCAGATCAAAATGGCGCCTGAAGATATAGAGAAAAAAACCTTTGTCACGCAGTGGGGTACCTTCTACTAAAAAGTTATGCCATTTTGGTTAAAGAACGTCGGGGAAACCTATCAGCATTCCATGGTATTTTGTTTCATGATATGATCCATCACGAGATAGAGGTCTACGTTGATGATATGATAGCCAGGTCTCAGACTGAAGAGGAGCACCTTGATCATCTACAGAAGCTGTTTGAAAGGCTGAAGAAATACAAATTGAGGTTTAACCCAAATAAGTGGACCTTTGGAGTAAGATTCGGTAATCTCTTAGGCTTCATTGTCAGCGGCAAAGGTATTGAAGTAGACCCTGCAAAGGTTAAAACTATACAAGAAATTCCAACTCCTCGCACTGAGAAGGAGGTTAGGGGATTCTTGGGACGTCTAAACTACATTGCCAGATTCATTTCCCATTTAACTACTACTTGTGAGCCAATCTTCAAATTACTGAAGAAAGATCATGCAGTGAAATGGAATGATGATTTCTAGACCGCCTTTGACAAAATCAAGGAATATCTTCAAGAGCCTCCCATTTTGATGTCGTCGGTTGAAGGAAGGCCTCTGATCATGTACTTAACAGTATTAGAGAACTCAATAGGGTGTGTGCTGGGGCAACATGATGATTCTGAAAAGAGCATGCAATATACTACCTTAGAAAAAAGTTTACCAACTGTGAAATAAGATACTCACTACTCGAGAAAACTTGTTGTGCTTTGGCATGTGCTGCTCTCCGACTAAGACAATATATGTTAACTCACACTACCTTGTTGATATCTAAAATGGATCCTATCAAATACATCTTTGAGAAGCCCGCTCTCTCCAAAAGAATAGCATGATGGCAAATGATCCTGATCGAATATGATATTCGATACACAACCAAGAAAGCAATTAAGGTAAGTGTGTTAGCTGATTATTTGGCTCATCAGGCTGTGGAAGACTACCAATCCATAAATTTTTAGTTCCCAGATAAGAACATCATGTTAGTGACTGATTGTGAAGAACTCGGACCAGATGAAGGACCTGAAAAAGGATCCCGATGGACTATGGTTTTTGACGGAGCTTCCAACGCACTTGGCAATGGCATCGGTGCCGTAATAATATCTTCCACGGGATGTCATACTCCTTTCATTGCCGAACTATGTTTCAATTATACCAACAATATGGCTGAATATGAAGCGTGAATTATGGGTCTCAAGGTTGCTATTGACTTGAGGATCAAATTCTTGAGCGGTGGTAGAACCGACTATTAATACTGGTTTTGCATTTGTGTTTGCAAATGTTGCGGTAAGCAAGAGTCGCCACTGACTTTTCTTTTATCCAAATTAAGGAAATGGTGAAAAGAACAGAAAAAGACCTTTTCTAGAACTTTCTGAGTAGGGGGGTAGATTATAGAAAGGAAGGTGTTAGCACCCTTTCCATCCATAGTTATCTAAGGGCTCTTAGATGCTAGCTCATGTTTTAAAAATTGCTTGTGCTTTGTGCTTTTGAAAAGTATTTGAAAATTCCTTAGTGCAGCGATTCGCTTTGCGTTAACTCTTGTATCAGTCCTCAAGAGTGTTGACAAAGCAAATGTTTTTGAAGGTTGTTTTTGAAATGTGTAAGTGTAAAAAGTTTGTTTTAGTTTGAGCAAGCATCTAATAGCTATCTACTTGTACTCGAAAAGATCGTTCTTTTCCTCCTATCCTTTACACAGTGCTATCCTAATATTAGTGAGTAGGTAGCTCTATCATTTGATATATGAGGGACATCAAAGGGACGATACGGTCATAGTGGAAACTTGGCAAGGAATTTTAGTAACTGTCCTAAAGTTATAAGATCACTTTTACCGAGGCAACATCGAGAGGGTCATTGAGGGACTTGTGATCTTTCAAACTAGAGGACAACCACTAAAACTTCTCACGTTTCGAGAATTGTGACTGTTTTCCGAAGGCAACCGGAGTGGGGTTCCCTAGAGGTGTATATGTGCATGGTGTGTTATGTTCAGTTATTTTAGTCTTGCACATTTAGGTTTGCTAGCGTTCTAATTTTCAGTCTTTCCATGCAATCCTAGTTACTAGCAGTGGTATATACAGTAATTTAGAATGCAGAAATATAAAGTGCGGGAATGTAAATCTTACGCTATTACAAGGCTTTGCGAGAGGTACATTATAGAAATGCGAAAAGTAAAGTCCTAGTTACTATTACAAATTGGGAAGCAGTTACAATAAGATGAAACAAAATGCGAAAGTAAATAAATGCGCAAACGACTTAAAAGGGACATCTAAAACCTAAGGCAATTCTAAATGAAATAAGAAAATATTTTTTGGTTGTTTTTTTGTTTACTTTTGATTAAGAAAAATAATTAAACTAAGTCTAAATTTAATTAAGAAAATAAATACTAAATGAAGTTAAACCTAATTCTAATATTTTTGTGTTTTTATTAAGAAAATATTTGAATTTAATAAACCTATGTCTAGTTGATTTTAAATTGATAAAATAAAATAAAAATAACTAATTAAATTAATTTACGAAATTAAAATTAATTTAAGAAAAAATAACTAAGTCTATTTAATTTTTATTTATTTTATGATTTGTTAAAAAAATTATTAAAAGAAATAAATAATAAAACAAATAAGAATAAAGAAAAGCAAATTTGGGCCTAGAGATAATTAGTAAACAGGGGGGTGCGCTTGGAATTTTTGTTAGGCCCAAAAGCCTGAGTTCAACGTCCCAGTAATGATTCAATAAGCACCATCCTTGAAGTTGTAGGGTGGAAATGCACCTCAGGATGGTCATATTTCTTTGCACCACATCAGAAGGCTCAAACGTGAAGGTATATGGTGAACATTTAGGGGTGCAACACATTGAATCCTGCAAAGAAATGTTAGAAAATGAAAAATGTTTAACCTGGGATTCTAACCCAGGAACTCTCCTTCATACCTGCGCGCCTTTACCAATTGAGATGCTTTACAACTCGTGTGTTATAACCAAAGCATTACTTTATATGTGAAATAAAGTCAAATATATCTGAAAACAAAAAAAAAAGCGCGTGGATTTGAACTGGCCAATGGGAAAGAAACAAGTATTGTGCTGGAGTCAACAAGTCAATGGTGCCGGAGAAGACCTCCGGTCATCTTCTTCGAGCAACCAAAATTTGTAACTAAAACAAAATTCAATTTAAAGCAAAACCAAGGGTCCTATCTTATGTAAAATCTTGTCCTGGTTTTGAATCTGGTCTTAGATTGGCCTAAAAGTGACTGTATCGTCCAGATCGAAGCTTAACAGTTTCAAGACCCTATCCATGGCAAGTTGGCATTTAAGCATCAAAGCACACACGCTTTACGTCAAACCTGTCCTATGAATCATCTCGAGCACGAAGTAAACATCAAAAGGAATTATTATATTATAATATTTAGAGATACGAATTTAATTCTTTTACCAAAAGGGTGGTTCTGGTTTGGTACTTCTGGGGTTGTGATGGCATGAATGAGGGCTGGGAATGAATTCTGGGATCTTCAGGAGGAGGATGGAAAACTCGATTTGCATGAATGACGGCTGGAAATTCAGTTTTGAATTTCACAAGTTTGAGAATTTTTGCAACTTTCGCATGGTCTCTAGGTTGTACGTATTCATCCACGAGGCTTGCAAATGCCATCTTTATATAGAGAAGATGGAGGGGACAAGGTAGGAGGGAAATAAGCATGCTCAATAATGTTCTTTAAGAGCAATAAACATATATTTGAAACTTGGCCAAAGGAATGGAATTCTTGTCTCTTTTTTGAATTTGAATGAATATGGACACAAATGGATTTCGAATGCCTTCAGTCCCTTCCCTTTGATTGGAACTCTTGTATATTCTTCAAATGGGTCTTTTGAATGTCTTTTGAATAGTCCACACGTATGCCTTATGCCCTCTTCGAATGGGCCACCAAGGTGTTCCCTTTGAATGGCTCAAGTCTCATCATGGGGCCTCTTTGATTGAGCCCCTACTCAGCTAGCTACTTAATTCAAACAACTCAAACAAAAACTACAATCTGGCCAATCGAAAACCTTCTTTGTCACCACCTTTGAGTGTCATTGCCCAAGAGGCCTGGGCCTGGCCAAATGTAGGACCAAGACCCATCATAAAGCAAACTTGTTTTCAATAATCACGTGTCCTTCGAATGGACCAATGAATGTGTTGTACCCCAAAATTTTCCCTCTCATGTTTTCAGAAATTTTCTCTTACATAGGTAATTACATACACTTGATTAAAGAAAAAATAAATTTTTTGAAAGCAAGGTCTTTCGGTTGGCATGAACAAGGTGTTTTCGATTGGCATTTAGACAGGCTTCGTTTGAGCACCTCCAAGCTTGCCTCAAATTTCCAAGCTTCGATTGAAGCCTTGGCCTTTTACTTGTTTGTTGTATACAAGATTCGACTGGGCATGTGTTTCCCTTGAAACAACCTCCTTCGATCCAAAAGGGAAGCGTTTCCTGTTAGTGATCCTTCGATTGCGCCATTGGCTTTACATGCTGGCTTGATTCACAATGCAATGGCTACCTGCATGCAAGATTAATTCATGCTTCAATTGGGTATTTGATTTCTTTAGAGCATGCTTAATTCCTGCTTCGACTAGGCAAATAATCCCTCTTCAGCTTGCTTTCAGCATACAAAGCAAAAGGCTTCTTTCGAATTGACTTTGATGCACACCACAATAACCCCCTACAAGTGTGTTTTGATTCATCAGGCCAAAAGTACCTTCATGCTTGCCTTGGATTCACTAAGACAAGGACTTCCTTTTTGCTTGCCTTTAATGCACAAGGTCAAGACTCCTCAGCTCAATTTTGCACTATAGCACAATATGGCCCCCTTAGAAAGAGCATTCCAAAAGTCCAGCTGAAGGACACACATTGAAGAGTCGTTCAAAGAAGGAACAAAGCATGCATGTGGTCCCTTCAAAAGAGCACACACATTGGTTCAAAACAAAGAATACACAAAAGGCCCATTCGAAGGACGCTTTGATGGGAAACATATATTGTTGTCTAAAAAGGGGGTCTTGTCGAAGGATGGATCTAGGAGGCCTGCTGGCCCAAAGCCAACATACTGCCAGTTCCAAACCAACGTGCACAAGCACATTCATACCAAAGGAAGCTTCGATTGGCCAGGAAAGAGTTTTTATTTGGGCTAACTGAATAGGGGTTCAAATGAAGAAGCCCCAGTGATGAGAACATGAGCCAGTCGAAGGGTACCCAAGAGGTACATTCTAAGAAGCATGCAAAAGGCCCATTCAAAGGCTACACAAGAGGCCCATTCGAAAGACACTCAAGAAGTCCAGTCGAAGGAGAAAATAGGCCAATCGAAGACCAACACTAGAGAGCATTCGAAAATAAAAATTGTCCACATTCATTCAAATTCAAAAAGGGACAAGTTTCCACATCTTTTGCAACGTTTCGAAATGGTACTCGTGGCCTTAAAATACCTACTTAATGGCTATTTAACTCTTTTGCCTTCTTGTCCCCTCCAACCCCTCTATTAAGGAGACCTCATACATATGCAAAAAGGAGGAGACACAAGCCCAAGGAAAAATTTTGTTTACGCGCATACGATGCCCCATAAACCACCCCAAAGGTATCAAAATCCTCATACATGGTCCCAATCGAAGGAGTTTCCAGCAACGCTCCATTCATTCCCTGAGGTTTATAGAAAACGTGCCCAAGCACTAGGCATCTCCAACACTACAGATCTATACACCATTGTTGGTAAGGAAAAAGCTTGTATTTGTTTCCTTTTGTTTCTAACACATGTTGCAGATTCAACATAAGTAAGGCCAGCGTGCACAGAATCGAAGGACCTGGGCTTGGCACTCAGGTCATGCTTTTCATTTTGCTACCATATCTTTGAAGACCAGCGTGCACATGATCAAAGTGTCATACCCCAAATTTGCCCTACCTCGATGATTTTATTTTTCAAGATTAAAATAGAAGAAATATTTAATTAAAGGTGGTACAACAGTATCTAATGGCCCATCTTTATCCAAGACTAGGGGGTGTTTTTTAATAGAGGCTTTCTAAATCAGAAAGACCCATAAATTCGTTCGTGAAGCATGTTGGCCCATGGGCCCATACAATTCGAAAATAAAAATCACCCGAGCAATTAATACATTACTAATTTATTAAGGACTACTTAGGTTTAATTTGCCAGTGAAATTAAGGTACTAATTCTGTTAAGATTTATGACTGTCAGTAAAAAGGAGGGATGAAATTTAAAAGTCAATTTAAGTTTTGTTGTTATTAATAAAGAGGAGAGGGCGTGATCATCAAATTGTAGGCCCATTATATTAGATGTTGTCTTGTTTAGAATAAGAAAAGCAATATTATTAAGATTATTGTTTTAATGGAAAAGGTATATATAAAAGAAGCATGACTATTATAAAGAAAAGATTTTTTATTTTTTATTTTTTGTTTTTAATGATATAAAAGAAATATTAATATTAAAAAAAAATATTTATTATTATTATTATTTTTAGATAAATAATATATTTAAAGAAAACTAAACGTTTTATTACAGATGAATTGAATTTAGGTTGGTTGTTTGATTAAATATCATTATTGTTTGTTGCTGGATTAAAAAAACATATAGGCCCAATGCATTTGGAACAATGTAAAGCCCGTGTATTTTGAAAAAGAACGGTACTGTGCCGATTATCCCAAAACTTACGCATATTTTTACCAATCAACAATCATTGTGCAAATTTAAAATGAAACTGATTCCAACCTCTATCATAAAAATCTAGAAATAACAAATCCAATTCTTTACATTTAAAACTAAAAAAAAAAAACAGCTAAGTCAAGCGTATTACACTCCCAACTAAATCAATATCAAAATCAATTAACACTAAAATAAAATCTTCAACCAAATCCTAAGTTGCAAGATTTGAATTAAATCTTCAAGAACGTTCAAGGATGACAGAAGAATAAAAATATACGGTACAAAAAATTGAAACAAATCTCTACAAAAGCAATCTCAGAGATTAAAAACAGCAAAATCCAAAAAAATCATAGCAATTAATTTATCAAATAATACAAATCTAAAAAAATATACAATCGTATCTCATTACAGAACAAAATCAAACCGTACAGAAATCCAAATCAACGAATCTTGATTACATAATCAAATCTAAAATTACAATCTCAGAACCAAATCCAATCAATTACAACGAATCATAATCAATTGTTACCAATTACAATAAAACTCTAAATCCCTAATTGAAGTAATTTATAACTGAAAAGTTAAAAGAAAAACCCTAACTGCTAACCCTGTAAATAGCAAACTAAAAGAATACATAAGGGGTCGGAGAAAAATAATTTTAAAGAGAGAAGGAAGCTTGAAGACGGAGACGGCAATTCGGACAAACCCTTGTTGTTGGATCCAGAAGAAAAGTGATTAGAGTTTCCAGATCGGAAACCCTAATCACCCTTGAACATCACCGCCGCTGATAACCTCGCTACCTGCCGCCGCTACTCCGTCCTCCATCACCGTTGTTGAGCACCAAAATCTGCAAATTGGAAAAGGAAAAAGATTAGGAATCAAGGAGCTCGAAGAAATACGAACACAAATCGTAAAAGGGGTAAATATCATAGCTTTTGTTGTTTTAATTTTGGCATGGTTGGAGGGTCGATGGGTTTTGATAAAAGAGGAGACAGGGTTGGTGTTCAGCACCGCCGGTTAAAACGCTAGGGTTTGTGGAGAGAAAGAGAGAGAGGGTAGGAGGGTTGAGAGTACGCGTGAGAGGAAGAAGAGAGTTATACTATAAATGAAAAAAAAAGAAGTAAAAAAATGTTTTATATTCGTTGTGATCCCCTGCGATGCGCCTTCTATTAGTTAGTGTTCTCCCTCAATCCTAACCGTATGATATAGATCAGACGGCCATCTGGCCAAGTCTCCACTGTAACTCTATACTCTGCGCCGCACACAATCCGTCTGGACCCCCCTTACTGCGTTTGGGCCTAGCCCATCTACTGTTTACACCCTCCTTTTCAATAATCACTAAAACTCAAAGCCAGATACACCCCCCTAGGAATTTACATCCGGGCCTAGCCCAATTTTTTTTTAACACCCCCACAGTTTTACTCTATAACTAAAAACGTACCCCCCGGTTCTAATGAAAATATTTTTTATTTTCCTTTTATATTATTATTTATTTTCCTTTTTTATATATAATTATTATATTTTAATATTTTATTATTATTATTATTATTATAATTCCCTATTTTTCTTCCATAATTAATTATACTAATTATTATTATATAAGTATTATGTATATACTAACATTTAAATTATTTTTATTCAAGTGCATATATTATTTTCTCATATTCTTTGCATCAAACATTCTTATCATGCATTAACCAAGATTTTCGTGATTAATACAGTAAAAAACACAAACAAGTCTCAAACCATTTTCGCGAAAAAATTAAGCTAATCAACAGTCTTTTTTTCGCAAATGGGTTTCAAACTAATTTTGACTTACTGCGTGCTCAGTCAAAATCTCTGCAATCACTACTCCTGATCGAGTGTGAAGTGATTCAAAATATGTTTGCAAACCCCTAAAATACACCAACCCATACGAATTACAAATTGGGACTCTGATTCCTCATAAGAGGATACGTAGGCACGCGATCTAAAATCATGGTGAGTCTTGCTAATTAAAACTTAAAACCCTGTTTATCCCCAAACCAAAATCTAGAGCTTAATATCCTTGTGAACAAGGTGGATGAGAGTTGCCTAACACCTTCCTTTCATCCAATTGAGTCCGAAACCTAGAATCTTTGTCCACGAATTAGGGTTTACTGTTAGGTTCCCTTCCCTAGGATAAAAACTAATAATGGCGACTCTTGATTAAAAAAAAAGTTGCTACACAAAGGACCTGGGTTCGACACCCAGGTCTTGTATCTTTATTGTTTTAATGTTTGTCTTACAGATATGAATTGAAAAGCAGATCACCTCTCCTAGATCGAAAGGAAGCATTTCCTTCCATCGAAACAGGGAACATCCGTCCTGGATCAAAAAATGCCATCTCCCTCTGAATCGAAGGCAGCTTCCCCTCTGATCGAAGGATGCCATCTTTGTACTTTTTTTACTTTTGATTTCATTTTTCATTAACATTAAAATCAAAACCACAAAAAAAAAATAGGATAGTTTTTATTAATCAAATTAATTTGTAAATAAATTAATTAAAACTTTAATCTTTTCTTAATTATAAATGAATTAGAGTTTAGGACTAATTATTTGCTTTTCACAATAATAAAAAATACAAAAAAAAAGAAGAGAATTAGGCTTTAAATTTATTTAGCAATTATCTTTTTAATTAAAATTAGATTTAAGGTAGTTTAATTATCTTCTTAAAATAAACAAAAACAAAAAAAAAGATTTTCTTATTAGGTTTTTAGACGACTTTCAATCTTCGTGCACATTATTCTCGCATTTTTTTACAATGATGCAACTGCTTATAAGATGTAATAGTAATTAGACTTTATTTTCTGCTTTTAATTTCTGCACTCCCCAAGTCTTGTACATTGTAAATCTCCTCCCCTAAGCCATGTAATAGTCTAGGTTTTTACCTTCTGCATTTTATTTCCTGCAAAATATTACTGCTAGTAACTAGGCATGTATGGCAAGACTGAAATTAAAACGTTAGCAAACCTTATAACGTAAGATAAATAACTGAACTGAACATACTACACATACACACCTCTAGGCTACCCCACTTTGGTTGCCTTCAGAAATAAAGCAGTCATGTCCCTCGAAACGGGGACGCTTTAGAAAAGACCTGTAAATCAAAAAGATCATAGTCCCTCGATGACCCTACAGTTGCCTTCTCGGTAAATGATCTAGTCCCTAAACAAAATTTCTAAAGCGTATCCACAAGTTGCCTTCGTGACTGTAACGTACCTTCGATGACCCTTATACATCCAACGATAGGGCTACCTACTCACTAACAGTAGGATAGCACTGTCTAAAGGATAGGAGGAAAAGAACTACCCTTTTCAAGTATAAAAGTAGATAGCTGTTAGAAGGTTGCTTAAAAATATTTTGCAGTTACACAAATACTACTTTTCAAAAGCAATTTTCAAAAAAATTTATTTGTTAACACTCTTGAGTACAGATACAAGAGTTAAACGCAAAGTAAATCTCCGCACTAAGGTATTTTCCAAACATTTTCAAACACACAAAGCACAAAGGTATTTCAAAATGAGCAAACCTCTAGGAGCCCATAGATAACTACGAATGGAAAGGTTTCTAACACCTTCCCTTTCCATAATCTACCTCCCTTACTCAGAAAATCTCGAAAAGGTCTTTTTCTGTTCTTTTCACCCTTTCCTTAATTTGGATAAAAGAAAAGTTGGTGGCGACTCTTGCTTACGACAACATTTGCGAATACAAAATGAAAAACCAGTATTAAACAGTCGGCTCTGCCTCCATACCACAGAATGCTTCTTCGAAGGGACCACATGAATTCTTCTTCGAAGGGACCACATGAATGCGCCTTCGAAGGGACTATCATGCGTGTTGAAGTGTGTATAACTATTTCAAAGGGGACCATTGCCCAGTCGAAGCTGGAACAAAGGCATCCCATGCCTTGTTGATGCTAGTATGAGGCAGGTCAAAGCAAGCATAAAAGATTGCCTTGTAGAATCAAAGGCAAGCCTGAAGCAACCAATGTGCAGTCGAAGCCTTATGATTTAAACTTGATCGAAGGGGACCCAACACCCAATCGAAGCATGTGAATCAGGCTCGTGTTAAAGGAAGTTCAGCGCCCAATCAAAGCTTTCTCAGATTCCAATTGAAGTACCCTGTTCAGATTCCAATCGAAGGACATTGCTGAATTTCCAATCAAAAGACACTTTGCTAACATTAAAAAAAATTCATTTTCTTTAGGCAAGTGTTTGTAACCACCCATGTAAGATAAAAAAACTTGGGAAACATGAGAGGGAAAATTTAGGGGTACAACTGCTTCCCCTGTTCAATCTTCTTAAACCCGAGGATTTATATTGGCTTGTTTTCCTTTCGTGATCTGAAGGTGGGAGATGATTGAACACTAGAGTGCCCATAAATTTGCACTCGCATAAAGTAATATTGTTAGTTGATGATGGGAATGGGCTTACAGATGCCATTTAGAGAAGATGGCAGACAGTCGTCGAAGATGGGCTTAAAGATGCCATCCAAAATAAATGTTGATTTCACACATGGTCCCTTTGGGGGTTCCTGTTCCTGCTGTATGAGGAGGAGTCCGCTGGGGAATGTGGGTTTCTGTTGTTCTCTTGCTTGAGAAAAACTCTATGGGGAATAGAGTCTAGGAGCTTTAGTTGTCATAGGCTCTACTGAAGAGTTATCTCTGGAGAGATGAAAATTTGTTATTTTCTAGTTGAAGTTCATGTTTCACAGTAACTTGTTATGGATAATGGAATTAACTGTTATCTGAGAATATATTAGAAAGAGCCTGTGTAGGGCTGCTCCAGGATGAGTCCGTGTTAGTCTGCACCCGGAGATATATGAGAAGGAACCCATGTAAGATTGCTTCGTCTGATTATGTGGATAGTTTTCATGTCTGGTTTCAGGTGTTAATCTTTAATCAGTTGTTCGCAGATAGTTATCATGTCTGGTTTCAGGTATTATTCTGGAACTTGAAAATTGTCGGTCATTGAGATAGTTGTCCTGGCTGGTTACATGTATTAATCTCTGACCTTAGAAAGAAAGATAGTTTTCCTGGCTTGTTACAGGTGTTAATCTTCAATCTCCTCATATAGATAGTTTCCCCGTCCAGTTTCGGGCGTTAATCTGTGGCCTGCTATATTTGTTGGTAAACCCGTATTACTTTGGGGGTTCATACCATTTGGTCGTGTACCGGTTGTATATGTTAACAGTGTTTGTCTTTCTTCGAACTCAATCTGGAAAGGTAAAGTCAGTTTTATGCGATGTCATGATGTATGAATTGCATGATGCTCTCAAAATAAATGAGATTGTGATATATTCATTTGTGTTGCATATGCTATGATGTTTGTAGAAATGATGTATGTATGCAATTTATGAACGTGTCAGTTGTTCCATTGTTGTATTGCAGAACTAGGGAAAATAAATCCCTAACTGTGGCTTGTGGTGAAGAATGTAGGTCTTCAAATTTTATTTAAAGTTGAAATGCTGGGAGATGAACTTCTGTTGTTAGAGAAATAAACTCTATTGGGGAAGGTAAACTTCGTGAACTGTTTGGGGATTTTGTTGAAATCCCGTTTGGGAATCCTGAGAAGCTTGGCGACTTCACTGGGGAATTTTTGTTGGAGCAGTAATTTGAAGATTCTTGCTCCGTCGGGGATATGATAACACCTGACACCAATAGGTTGCATATTGAGAATATGTCAGTGACCTTGTAGTAGAATGCCCTTGTCACTGTATTTGCTGGAGAAGGTATCTGCTGGGGAAAACATTTGCAACGATTTTGTGGATGGCCCTTAGATATTGTCCCGTTTCTTAAAGTCATTAGAAATTGTCTTTTTGTTTTAGGTGTGTGTATTTGTAAGCATTAATCACATTCAAATGCATATGTTCAAAAATAATCACTGGACTTTTTCGCACACAAAACAAAAAAATAAAAATGGAAGTTTACACTTTCAAAGGAATAATTTTGTATTAACTTGAATAAGTGTTTTTGTACAAGGAAACACGCATCCTAGTAAGAGAGTGTTGTCGTAAGAATGGAAATTATACAAAAATAGTATACAAAGAAAGACAGCTATGTGAAATAATCCTATTGGGTTCCCATTCTTCTATTGCCTTTATGTCTTTGAACGTATCATCCCTTTCGCTGCTTGTCCAAAGCTGATTGGATTGATTAGTACCGCTTGAGCTTGATAGTTGATACTGAAGATTGGCTGTAAGGTGATCCAACAGGACATAGTTGTACGCTTTAAACCCATAACTTTTTCCTGGACCGCCCTTTCGGGTTTTCAGTCCACCGGATACCCTTTTTTGCCCATGCCGCCTTTTCAGGTTTTCGACTTGCCAGGTGTAAAGATTTTTTTATGTATATCCCTAATTTTTTCCCGAACCTTTTTGGTTCGCCGGGATGCCCTAATTTTTTCCTAGGCCAGCCGACCTACCGGGTCCTTGTTTACGTGTAGTATCTTTTAACTATGTTCGTGTTTACCGGGTGTGGAAGGTCGTCATCGTCCATAGTGGTTAGGATCATGGCTCCACCAAAAAATATGTTCTTGATTACAAACGAACCTTCATATGTGGGAGTCCATTTACCCCTGGGATTACCTTGTGGAAGTATAATGCGCTTGATTAACAGGTCACCAGCCTGATACACCATACGTCTGACCTTCTTGTTAAAAGCTTTGATCATACGTTGTTGGTACATCTGACTATGGAAGACAACTGCAAGCCTCTTTTCGTTAATCAAGTTTAATTGGTCAAGTCGAGTTTGGACCCATTCGTCTTCACTCAGCCCTGCACCTTTCATGTTCCTCAAGGAAGGGATCTGGACTTCTATAGGTAGGACAACTTCTATCCCGTATACCAAAGAGAAAGGAGTTGCCCCTGTTACTGTGCGTATTATGCTGCGGTAACCATGAAGAGAAAATGGTAACATCTCATGCCAATCTTTATATGTCACTGTCATCTTCTGTATGATTTTCTTGATGTTTTTGTTAGAAGCTTCTACAACACCATTCATCTTCGGCCGGTAGGGAGAAGAGTTATGATGCTGAATCTTGAATTGCATGCAAAGCTCGGTGATCATAGTGTTGTTGAGATTGGTACTGTTGTACCCCAAAATTTGCCCTCTCATTTTTTAAGTCATTTCTCACAAGAATTCTCAAGATTTAAGCTTGCACAAGTACAATTGGATTTTCCAGTATCAAGTTAAAAATGAAATTGTTAAAAAATGGGAAAACAGATAAAAATAATCTTTTTGACAAAATTGGAAAAATTAAGTCTTTTCGATTCAGCTTCTTCGACTGGCCTTTTTGTCCTCTTTCGATATAAGCTTGGCTTACATCCTTCGACTGGGCGCTAGCCTCTGGCACGTTGTCTTAGATTCATAGGATAGGAGCTTCCTGCATACCACCTTCGATTGCATCTTTGGCCTAACAGAGTTCACAATACAATAGCTGCCTATGTGCCTGCTTCGGTTGGATGTTTGATGCGCGCATGCCTGTGTTGACTGGACAAATATTCCCCCCATACTTGCTTTGATTCACAAGTTGATGACTAGATGCATAGAAGCCTTTGTTTGAGCCATAACTTCTTTCTTGCGTGCAAGAGGCTCCCTACCATGCTAGCATGCACAAGGCAAAAAGCCTCATGTAGCCTCCTTTGATTCCAAGGAAAAAAGCCTCCTTGTGGCATCCTTCGATTGCATCCTTTCCTCCTGCGTGCACCCTTAGTTGCAAGCTTCGTTTGGGCATTTATACCTCCTACATGTAGGCTTCGACATGGCATTGGCTATGTTTCCCTTTAGTATGTTGCAATTCCAACCTTGACAAACTTCAACACACATGGTTGGTGGCCCCCTTCAAAAGACATTTAGTGGTGGATTTGAAGGGCATACATATGAGTCACTGTTGAAGGGTATATCTTACTAGTCCATTTAAAGGAAACGTTTGGCCTTTTTCAAAGAAGCATACATGACCTATTCAAGGGACACGTCTGGGCATCCCATTCGAAGGGCATGCTTGATGGCCCATTCAAAGGATTTACAAAGCCCACCTTAAGGCATGTTTTGGTGACCCATCCAAGGGTCACACATTTGGCTCCTTCAAAGGATGCACAAAAGTGATCCATTCGAAGGACACTTGCTGGAGGAGAATCAAATAACATTGTTAGAAGAGGAATCTGGTCGAAGGAGGGTCAAAATGAAAGGGTGAAATATTCAAAGATGCTTGCTACCAAGTTCAGGCCTGGTACACTGGCCAAAACTGCTGCACAACAGTCCTGAAACACTGCCCTATTCTTGCACTAAAATAGAATACAAGCATTGTCCCTCGAAAGCTACAAAGAGAAGTTTACTCAAATTGTTCAAATTATTTTGTTTTCCCTCCAAAAGTTTCAACCAGCTTTGCCTATAAATAAGAGGCTCCATAACATGTTTAGGAGGACTTTTTGGCTGAGAGGAACGAATCTTCAAAATTCTCAAACACTCTCAAAAATTATGAAACTCTGAAACACTTAAACACTCATCAAACACAAACCCAAAATCTAAACACTTGTCTCCTTCAAATCTGAAACTTTCCCAAACCTTGTTACCCTTCGAATCCAGTAGAAAGAACATCACACTTGTTCTTCTCCTTTGAATCTAGCATTAGAAACATCACCTTTGTTTCTTCCCTTCAAATCCAGAAGCACTCAGGGCAACCACTTAAGGTCCAGCATACGTTCCAGCTTGAAGCAAGGTAAGTCACTCTTACCCTTGAATCCTTCGTTTCAGACATAATATGTGAATAATCTTCCCTTTCATTTCAAAACATGTACATAACATTTTTGTTCTTATCGTTTCCACCCTTTTAACTTGCTTTCATTAATTACCTTCTTGGTTTTGCTTCTTGTTTGTTTAAACATGCTTTAAAAACTAACCTGTCCCAAAGGTGATGCTAGCATGGCCTTAGGCCATGTTGCTATTCAAAACTCAAACAAAAGAAACAAGAGATGGGAGTATTGAAATGAAGCCTTAGGCTTCCACACTGACTCCAGGCCCCAGTTGAAAGGCACACCATGCCGACTCCCAGGCCCCAGTCGAAAGGCACACCATGCTGACTCCCAGGCCCTATTCGAAAGGCACACCACACTGATTCCCAGGCCCCAGTATAAAGGCACGCCTTGCTGACTCCAAGCCCAAATCGAAGGAAGCCAGAGAAAGGCAGAATCGAAGGGTTGTTCTGCCTAGATCGAAGCATTCATTTTTCCTCTTTTATTTTGTTTTTTACTTTTACATTTTTCGTGCTATTCAATATGGTTGTAATAGTGTAGGATTTATTTTCTGCATTTTTATTGCTTTTGTATGATTGCTAGTAAAATATGGTATGTATGGAAAGATAAAAACAACAATTAGACAACCCCTAATCAAAGACTAAGTGCATGCAAATCAAACACACTATTCACACATGCACCTTTATGGTAATCTCACATGTTGCTTTGGAAAATAGTCATGTCCCTCGAATATGGGTGTTTTGGCAAAGACCCTCAATAAAAGATTTTAGTCCCTCGATGACCCTCAATGTTGCCTTCGGTAAACGATCTAGTCCCTAAACGACATTGCTAAAACGTCCCATAGGTTGCCTTTTATGACTATACAAATGTCCCACACTCGTCCCTTCACATCCAATGATGGGGTTTCTTACCAAATCAATGGTGAGATGGCAACATCTAAAGGAGGAAGAAAAGAACATTAAGAGATTTTGAGTAGGTAGGATGCCCTTAGTTTCTCGCTTGCTCACAACAAAAACATTTTATACACCAACACTTTCATCTTGAAACATTTTCAAAAGACAAAACACTTTGTACGCGTTCTGATAGAAACGAGAACCATTACAAAGACGCTTTTCAAAATCACTTTCAAAACTACATTCCACAAACACCTCTTTGAACTATTCTCAAAACAACACTTTGTACGCGTTCTTATAGAAACGAGAACCATTACAAAGACATTTTAAAAATACTTTAAAAACCCACACCACAAGCACATTTTCAAAAAAAAGCAAGTGATCTAGCAAGCAACTAAGAGCCCGTAGATAAATACATATGAAAAGGGTGCTAATACCTTCCCTTTTCATAACCTACCCCCCGAACTCAAGAAGATAATCTTGAAAGGTCTTTCCTGTTCTTTTCAACCTTTCCTTTTGGATAAAATAAATATCGGTGGCGACTCTTGCTATCCGTAACAATTGCGATAAAACTCAAAACACCCAAGTCAGTTTCCCCACCGTGTTACAGAACTGGAGACTCTGTTGGGGAGAAATACTTAAAAGTGGGGTTACCTTAGGGCTAGATATCCTTTACTTACTTTCCTTGTTTGACTTGCTTGCTTTACATTTTGGTTCCTTGTTTGGGCTTTGTATTGATCCTTCACCCGGATCTGGGGCACCTTTTAGGTAAGTAGCAATAGATTGTGGAAACTGTATAACATAGACCAATACGGTTGAAGCAATGGCTACGTTAGTGTGACACATTTGTTTATAACGGTATCCCTTATGTTTAATCGAGGAGAATACAAGGCTGTTGAGCAGCGTCATGAAGCACTAACTGGACTTAGAACCTTAATTGATACAACTTGGCCATTAGGAAGTAGTGAGATAGCCGGTTTCAATGGAAAGCTGAAAATTGGCTGATACTCGATACTGCGCTCATTGAGATCGGACTTTTAGGATATCTCGGCCGCAAGAAAAGATTGATTGAGTTGAGACATTACCTAAACGAATGGTCGGTGATATTGAGATCCCTTAGAACCCGGTTACTTTCTAGGACAAGTTGAGCCAACTAAACTTCAAGAGGATACTTGCCTACAAACTCCATGCAAGCCTAAACTTAAGGACTTGTCTGTTTTGTGTGTATATGAATATATGTACATAACAACTTGCTTGCCTTGCATACTTGTACATAACATCATGACATCATACCATAGCATTTTCATAACCATTTCAAGGATCCCAAACACCTATGATGCAGGGTCATGTTGAACCATACGTCTATAAAGGGGCAAAGGGGATTCATTCTCTAATCAAACGCCATCAAAGACCAAAGCACGGTAACTTGAGTCAAGGGCTATGACCCACTTGACACAGTGAGCTTAATTCTCGTGGAAGAACATCCACTGATACAAATTTTTCCAATCAAAGTTGCTGATCAAAATTCAACTTCTAACATCTTCTTGTATTTACCCTGCAAGATCCTTGAAAACATGCATCCACATATCATGCATCATATCATGACAGGTTTCTCCCATACACGTCTCCTTATCTTCCTACTGTTTATTTCAGTAAGATGGATATGGAACAAACGGTGAAGGATCTCCAAGCACAAAATTCCTAATTCCAACAAATGTTCCTGGCTATGGCTAAAGGGCAAGAGGACCTGAAGACTCTTCTTCTCAAAGACAAGAAGAAAAAGTCAAAGAAGTCAGTAGGCGTCCTGAATTTGGGAAGAAGACTTAGAAGACCAGTTAAGAGAGCTATATATCTCTCAACTCCATCAACCGATGGGAACAATCAGACAAAAGAAGGAGATAACAACCTGGGAACTGATGAAGATGTAGCCGACTTCTCTGAGGAACAATATCATCCTGCTGATGATAAATACAAATAGCTGGAGGATCTCCTCAATGCTATGGAGATTCAGCAAATACCTGGCTTGGGCTTTGAAGAGTTAGGTTTGGTTTCCAGAGTGGTCACCCCACCAAAGTTCAAAATACCTACCTTTGCCAAGTATGATGGGATCTCTTGTCCTAAAATGCATATGATGTCATATGTCCGCAAGATTCAGCCTCACACTATTGACCGGAAGCTATGGGCCCATTTCTTCCAAGAAAGTTTGGTTGGAACTCAACTGGAGTGGTTCTATCAGTTAGAAGGAACCGACATTCATACCTGGGAGGACTTGGCTGCTACTTTCTACAAGCAGCACCAGTACAACGCTGATTATGCACTAACTCATGTGCAATTGCAAAATATGACCATGCGTTCCAACGAGGGCTTCAGAGAGTACGCCCAAAAATGGAGAGACTTGGCAGGCAGAGTGCAGCCACCCTTAACTGATAGGGAGATGATTGACATATTTATGGGAACCTTGACGAGACCTTTCTTCAATCACCTAATCGGAAGCTCCTCGGGCGGGTTCATCGAGCTAATACTGACTGGCGAAAGGGTCGAAGCTGGTATCAAAAGCAGAAAGATCTAAGGAACTACATCCTCTGATACTCATAAAAATCCATACAATGGGAAGAAAGAGTCCAATGTTGTTTACGGCCAAAAGGGTCATAACAAGAACAACCAAGACCAACATGTGGGGGTAGTCCTAATCTCCGGTCCTGCATCGCACCGACAACAACAAAGGGGAAATCAACAAAGGCCAGAAGAGCCCAAAAGACAGTTTACTAACATCAAAATTCCACTGTCTTAAGCACTGCACAGTTGTTGAATATGAATCTGATTACGTTGATAGGACCTCATCCAAACCCAAAAACTTCTTCTCCTAACTATAATCCTGATGCAATATGTGCATATCATTCCGCAGTCTTGGGCATGATACTAACGACTGTTGGGTTCTAAAATACAAGATTCAAAATATGATTGACGCCAAGGAGATCGAGTTTAATCCTCCAGAGACTCCCAACGTGATCACCGCTCCCATGCCAAATCATTGAGCGTTCTAGTTCATTTTTAATTTTCAATTGTAATTTTCTTTTGTTATTCAAACAATTATCTATTAATGTTAAACTTTGTTTCATTAATGCATCGCATATGTTTGTCTTGAACTAATCCATTTGTTTTCACTATATTTAAGCTATGCTTTTTACTCTCTTTATGACATTCAACTCTTTCTAAAAGTTACAAGCCTTTAGAGGGAGGATGACGAAAACAATACCATAATCTCATACAGTATGCTTTTGGACAGACCTTGCTGATGATGTACATGCGTTATTTCAATTCCTAAACATTGGAGTTATAAGGAGGATAATCCCTAGTCAACCCCTTCAATCAAAATAAGTAGGAGTTTCCTTTTACACAAAATGAAACCTTTAATAAAAACCTGGGGCAGGGTAGTCTCTCAGTTAATTCAAGTGCGCATTATTCGCAAGCTTTCACTTCGTACACAAAGAATGATACGAAAAACATCCTTCTGAATCAAGAGATGGTGATGGTTCCTTACCAAATAGGTAGTCATTATCTCTCAAAATAAAAGCCCAATAAGTCAAAACCTACGAAGGAGAGTTAAGAAAAAAATTGGGGCATCCCGCTGACCGTAATCTCAAAACAAGAACAGTTAGGCAAAAATCAGGGATAGTAAATAAAAAAAGTGGACACTACAAATCCTCAACAACATGGAAATATGGCAAAAAAAATTTCCTTCCAACAAACTTAACTTGTCTGAACCATCACCAAGACGTCATTTCAGATTCAATTGGAGTTCAAACGCATAATTAACTGAGTTTAGGAATGAAGAACATCACGAAGAACGGGCAGGTACAAATACACTTTGAGCCTTATCCTTTGTTTCTTAAACCGTGAGCCAGACCATGTTACCACCTTCCAAAAGTCCTAATTGAAGCATGGGTTAGTTCGAAAGCATATTGTTACCAAAGGTATCCTGACTCCTGTAAGGCTTTACTCCAAATTTTGAGTTGAATTCATATTCCCACAAAACTCTTTACTTTCTAAAAATGCATTTTCAAAACTTCAAGACAAGCATAAACTTTGCATTATTTTGAATATCGTTGTTTGCATATGGCTAATTGTTTGACAACAAAGAAATTCACATGACGGGTATCCAGTGAATAAAAATTCTCTCAGTGGACAAAATCACTTCAGATAGGATGACACTTCAAATGACAAATCTCCAATAAACAAGGGGGAATGACATGTCACTATCCAACTCGTATGGGGGCAGTCAAGTCCATATTCCAAGAAGTGCTGAATAACCAGGGGAATATATGTATCTGAATCACTTGGGGCATTGAACATGAACCCCAACAAAGGGTTATGTATGGTCAAGCAGACATTTCCTAGCAATAATATAAACACTTGCTACTAGGGGAATTGACAAATCTCCCATAAAGTCCTTTTCATAGGGTGATCCCCAGCCAGAGTTTCAATCTCTGAAAACTTCTCCCTAACTGGGCTTGATCTCAAGAATCTTCGAGGAGTTCTACCAAAAGGAAAACACCTCTCCAGCAGATTGGCAACAGGGTTTATTTCCCCAACAAACTATAGATTCCCTAGCTTGAGTTTGCCTCTCCGACTACTACAAATCAAGGGACCATAACTCCTCTTCCCTAGTAGGTTTTCCTATAATCCCCAGTAAGTTGCTGCAAAACCTGGAACACAATCAGATAACAGTTAACAAGTTGTTAAATTCCTTTCTCTTCCATCAAGAGATAACCCTCTAGTAGAGAAACAGACAATTAAGACTCCTGATCTCTTTTCCCCAAGAAGAAGTCAACACTCTCCACCGAGTTTTCTTCTCAAGCAAAGTCAACATCCCCCAGCGGAGTTCTCCTCAAACAAAAAAAACATGAATCCCCAGTGGAAATATTCTAAGCAGGGTTTGAAGATGCACATACCTTTTATCTCTAACAGCAATCCGGGATTTAACTTCCCAAAACTCCCCAACATTTGCCAAGGATTTATTTTCCGAGACAAAAATACATTCCAACAAACATTTCACATTTCATGCATCATATTACATACATGACAAGTGCATACGGCACAATCTCATTCATTTTGAGAACATCATTACACCATGCATTTCATACATCATGACATTGCATGCATCATGACATTGCATGTAGCTAACTCTTTACCTTTTCTGGAAAGATCAACAACAGATAACTATCGTCAACAATTTTCAGCAATTCTAGATTAATACCTGTAACAAGCCAAGGCAACTATCTAAGGATGACCTATTATAGATTAATACCTGTAACAAGCCATGAAAGCTATCTACATAAGCAAGTTGAAGATTAATACCTGTAGCAAGCCAGGAAAACTATCTTTCTAAGGTCAAAGATCAATACTTGTAACAAGCCAGGGCAACTATCCACACGACCAATTGAATTAACCCTACCCAGTTTCCTTCTCAGACATTTCCAGATGAAGTTTGACACAGACTCATCATGAAGCATCCCTACCCAGGTTCCTTCTCATTCCTAGATGCAGTTTTACCCGGACTCATCATGAAGCAACTCTACCCAGGTTCCTTCTCATTCCTAGATGCAGTTTTACCCGAACTCATCATAAAGTAACCCTACCCAGGTTCCTTCTCATTCCTAGATGTAGTTTTACCCGGAATCATCATGAAGCAACCCTACCCAGGTTCCTTCTTATTCATAGATGTAGTTTTACTCGGACTTATCATGAAGCAACCCTACCCAGGTTCCTTCTCATTCATAGATGTAGTTTTACTCGAACTCATCATGAAGCAACCCTACCCAGGTTCCTTCTCATTTCCAGATGCAATTTTACCCGAACTCATCATGAAGCAACCCTACCCAGGTTCCTTCTCATTCTTAGATAAATTTTTACCCAGACTCATCATGAAGCAACCCTATCCAGGTTCCTTCTCATTCCTAGATGCAGTTTTACCTTGACTCATCATGAAGCAACCATACCCAGGTTCCTTCTCATTTCCAGATACAGCTTTACCCGGACTCATCATGAAGCAACCCTATCCAGGTTCCTTCTCATTTCTAGATGCATTTTTACCCGGACTCATCATGAAGCAACCCTACCCAGGTTCCTTCTCATTCCTATATGCATTTTTACCCGGACTCATCATGAAGCAACCCTACTAAGGTTCCTTCACATTTACAGATGCAGTTTTACCCGGACTCATTATAAAGTAACCTTACCCAGGTTACTTCTCATTCCTAGATGTAGTTTTACCCTGACTCATCATGAAGCAACCCTACCCAGATTCCTTCTCATATCCAGATGCAGTTTTACCCAAACTCGTCATGAAGCAAACTTACCCAGGTTCCTTCTCATTCCTAGATGTAATTTTACCCGGACTCATCATGAAGCAACCCTACCCAGGTTCCTTCTCATTTCCAGATGCAGTTTTACTCTAACTCATCATGAAGCAACCTTATCCAGGTTTCTTCTCATTTCCAGATGCAATTTTATCCGGACTCATCATGAAGCAACCCTACCCAGGTTCCTTCTCATACATTCCCGGATGAAGTTTCACATGGATTCATCCTGAAGTAGTCCTACCCATGCTTCCTTCTCATATGTCTCCTAAAGCAGCCCCACCCAGGCCCATCATAAATTAGAGAATATCCAAAACCTCTACTGGTCAGTTTAAATTTATCAATGGTTTATCCTGATTCCTCTCCGGTAGACATTTTCTTTGATTCAGATAAATCACTCCAAATATTTATTCTGAATCTTTTCCAGTTGAATTCAAATTTAGACTTAGTCTAATTTCTATCAACAATCACCTTTGGATGGCATCTATAAGCCCATCTCTGACAAATCTCCATTATATGTCCAAATGGCATATGTAAGTTCATTCCCTACACAGTCAACCACCACATTATCAAGTGCAAATTTCGGGGCACTCTAGTGGTCAATCATCTTCCAGCTTCAATTCATGAATGGCAAATTTGCCAATCTAACTCTTCAGGTTTAAGAAGATTGAACAGGGACAATTGTTGTACCCCAAAATTTTCCCTCTCATTTTTAAGGCATTTCACACAAGGATTCTAAATATTCAAGCTTGCACAAGTACAATTGGATTTTCCAGTATCAAGTTAAAAAGGAAACTGTTAAAAAAGGGGAAAATAGATAAAAATAATCTTTTTGACAAAATTGGAGAAAAATAAGTCTTTTCGATTCAACTCATTCGATTGGCCTTTTTGGCCTCTTTCGATGCAAGCTTGGCTTGCATCCTTCGACTAGGCTTTGGCCTCTGGCACGCTGGCTTAGATTCATAGGGTAGGAGCTTCCTTCATACCACCTTCAATTGCATCTTTGGCTTCACAGAGTTCACAATGCAATAGCTGCCTATGTGCCTACTTCGATTGGATGTTTGATGCGTGTATGCCTGTGTTGACTGGACAAATATTCCCCCCATACTTGCTTTGATTCACAAGTTGATGGATAGCTACATACCATCCTTACTTTGAGCCATAACTTCTTTCTTGCATGCAAGAGGCTCCCCACCATGCTAGCATGCACAAGGCAAAAATCCTTCTGTATCCTCTTTCGATTCCAAGGCAAAAAGCTTCCTTGTGGCATCCTTCGATTGCATCCTTGCCTCCTGCATGCACCCTTTGTTGCAAGCTTCGTTTGGGCATTTATACCTCCTGTATGTAGGCTTTGACATGGCATTGACTATGTTTCCCTTTAGTATGTTGCAATTCCATCCTTGACAAACTTCAGCACACATGGTTGGTGGCCCCCTTCAAAAGACATTTAGTGGGGGATTTGAAGGGCATACATATGAGTCCCTATCGAAGGGTATATCTTACTAGTCCATTCGAATGACACATTTGGCCCTTTTCAAAGAAGCATACATGACCCATTCAAGGGACACATCTGGGCATCCCATTCGAAGGACATGCTTGATGGCCCATTCAAAGGATTTACAAAGCCCTCCTTAAGGCATGTTTTGGTGACCCATCCAAGGGTCACGCATTTGGTTCCTTCGAAGGATACATAAAAGTGACCCATTCGAAGGACACTTGCTGGAGGAGAATCAAATAACATTGTTGGAAGAGGAATATGGTCGGAGGAGGGTCAAAACAAAAGGGTGAAATATTCAAAGATGCTTGCTACCAATTTCAGGCCTGGTACACTGGCCAAAACTACTGCACAGCAGTCCTGAAACACTACGCCATTCTTGCACCAAAATAGCATACAAGCACTGTCCCTCAAAAGCTACAAAGAGCAATTTATGAAAATTGTTCAAATTATATT
Organism: Vicia faba; assembly: GCA_948472305.1. Classification (NCBI taxonomy): domain Eukaryota; kingdom Viridiplantae; phylum Streptophyta; class Magnoliopsida; order Fabales; family Fabaceae; genus Vicia; species Vicia faba. Next base: position 140,326,389 of record OX451735.1, read on the forward strand.
GTTTTCCCTCCAAAAGCTTCGGCCATCTTTTCCTATAAATAAGAGGCTCCACAACATGTTTAGGAGGACTTTTTAGCTGAGAGGAACGAATCTTCAAAATTCTCAAACACTCTAAAAAATCATCAAACTCTCACACACTTAAAACACTCATCAAACACAAACCCATAATCTAAACACTTGTCTCCTTCAAATCTGAAACATCCCCACACCTTCTTACCCTTCGAATCTAGTAGAAAGAACATCACACTTGTTCTTCTCCTTCAAATCCAGCATTAGAAATGTCACCTTCGTTTCTTCCCTTCGAATCCAGAAGCACTCAGGGTAACCACTTAAGGTCCAACACACGTTCCAGCTTGAAGCAAGGTAAGTCACTCTTACCCTTGAACCCTTCGTTTTAGGCATAATATATGAATAATCTTCCCTTTCGTTTCAAAACATGTACATAACATTTTTGTTCTTTTCATTTCCACCCTTTTAACTTGCATTCATTAATAACCTTATTGGTTTTGCTTCTTGTTTATTTAAACATGCTTTAAGAACTAACCTGGCCCTAAGGTGATGCTCGCATGGCCTTAGGCCATGTTGCTATTCAAAACTCAAACAAAAGAAATAGGATACAAGAGTATTAAAATGAAGCCTTAGGCTTCCTCACTAACTCCAGGCCCCAGTTGAAAGGAACACCATGCTGACTCCCAGACCCCCGTCGAAAGGCACACCATGTTGACTCCCAGGCCCCAGTCGAAAGGCACACCACGCTGACTCCCAGGCCCCAGTCGAAAGGAATGCCTTGCTGACTCCAAGCCAAAATCGAAGGAAGCAAGAAAAGGCAGAATCGAAGGATTGTTCTGCCTAGATCAAAGCATTCATTTTTCCTCTTTTATTTTGTTTTTTCCTTTTACATTTTTTTCTCTATTCAATATGGTTGTAATAGTGTAGGATTTATTTTCTTCATTTTTATTGCTTTTGTATGATTGCTAGTAAAATAGGGTATGTATGGCAAGATAAAAACAACGAGTAGACAACCCCTAATCAAAGACTAAATGCATGCAAATCAAACATACTATTCACAAATGCCCCTCTAGGGTAATCTCAATTGTTGCCTCGGAAAATAGTCTTATCCCTCGAATATGTGCATTTTGGCAAAGACCCTTAATAAAAGATCGTAGTCCCTCGATGACCCTCAATGTTGCCTTTGGTAAACGATCTAGTCGCTAAACAACATTGCTAAAACTTCCCATAGGTTGACTTCTATGACGATACAAATGTTCCACGCCTATCCCTTCACATCCAATGATGGGGTTTCTTATCGAATCAATGGTGAGATAGCAACATCTAAAGGAGGAAGAAAAGAACATTAAGACCTTTTGAGTAGGTAGGATGCCCCTAGTTGCTCACTTGCTCGCAACAAAAACATTTTATACACCAACACTTTCATCTTGAAACATTTTCAAAAGACAAAACACTTTGTACGCGTTCTTATAGAAACGAGAACCATTACAAAGAAGCTTTTCAAAATCACTTTCAAAAACACATTCCTTAAACACCCCTTTGAACTATTTTCAAAACAACACTTTGTACGCGTTCTTATAGAAACGAGAACCATTACAAAGACGTTTTCAAAATACTTTCAAAACCCACATCACAAGCACATTTTCAAACAAAAGCAAGTGATCTAGCAAGCAATTAAGAGCCCGTAGATAACTACGGATGAAAAGGGTGATAAAACCTTCCCTTTTCATAACCTGCCCCCCAAACTCAAGAAAATAATCTCGAAATGTCTTTCCTGTTCTTTTCAACCTTTCCTCTTGGATAAAAGAAAAGTCGGTGGCGACTCTTACTATCTGTAACAATTTAGATCAAATGCAAAACACCTAAGTCAGTTCTCCCACCGTGTTATAGGTACCATTATCTGTAATGATTCTTTCTGGAATACCGCACCGACAGATAATATTATGTCTGATAAATTGAGCCACAACGTTCTTGGTAAAAGAAGCAAATGAAATTGCCTCGACCCACTTCGTGAAGTAATCAATAGCAACAAGGATGAAGCGGTGCCTATTAGAAGCTATAGGTCTGATTTCCCCAATCATATCGATGCCCCACATTGAAAACAGACAAGGAGCAGTCAAGACATTTAGAGGAACCGGAGGTACATGCACCTTATCAGCATAGATCTGACACTTATGGCAAGTTCGTGAATGTTGATAATAGTCTGCTTCTATAGTGGACCAATAGTATCCTTCCCGTAGGATCTTTTTAGCCATTGAGTGCCTACTAGAGTGGGTGCCAAAGGTACCTTCATGAAAATGATAACACTTACTTTACACTTGTTTTTTACTCTGATTTCACATGTTATTTAGGTTTTTTATTATTGTTTTCTCGTATTATTATCTTTTGTTTCCTTTTCAGGTATTTCAAATATCCAGAGCTCCCCTAAGGAAATGAAGGAAAACAGGATGAAAAACAGGAGTTTAGGTCAAATTTGCACTCATGGCGTCCACCATGGCGCCAGCCATAGGGTAGGCCATGACGTGGACCACCTCCTGCTGACCTCAACTACCACGTTCCCCACTTCCTTTCATTTACACTCATGGCGGGCGCCACCTTTGGACGATGTTTTCCCCCCAAAAGGAGTTAGGGGGCATTCCTGTGATTTCCTACATTCCTCATCCTCTATAAATAGAAGTTCCTGATTTCATTTCAATTCACCCAAGCTTAGTTGCAAACTTGATCCAACCATAGTTGCGAACTTAAGCCATATAATTTCACCATTGTAAAGCGATAATTCTTCACATTGGGGAATTATTGCATTGTTGATTGAGTCTGTGATTGAGTTTGTAGATTGAGTCTGTAATCGAGTTTGGAGCACTTCGGCAGAAGTTTATCTTGCCACATTTATTTTCAACTGCTGTTTATTTCCAGTCGCATTTTACTTCCAGTTTGTACCAGATTTAAAACCTCCCCGTTTGGAGTAGGTTTCTATTTATATATTCCGCATTGCTTTTACTTTGTTTATTTCCCCTACTGCTTTTACTTTGTTTATTTTCCGCACCTGCTTTTACTTTGTTTATTTCCCGCACTACTTTTAATTTGTTTATTTCCCGCAATGCTTTTACTTTGTTTATTTCCCGCTCCTGCTTTTACTTTGTTTATTTCCCGCACTGCTTTTACTTTGTTTATTTCCCGTACTGCTTTTACTTTGTTTATTTCTCGCACCTGCTCTTACTTTATTTATTTCCCGCACCTGCTTTTACTTTGTTTATTTCCCGCACCACACTTTAAATTATTTACTTTCTCGCATGATTTATTTTAACATGTCTGTTTACATTCCCGTGTCAGGCTGAACCTTACTGGGCTAGAATGTAAGGAATCTAGTTAGATCGATATTCCAAATAATGTGTCAATAGAAATGCTTATGGGCTATTTTGGTTTTTAATACGAGTTTTCTATACTTTATTGTTGTTGGGTAAGATCGAAAGCCGTCCAACCCTTTGTTAAACTCGGTTAGTTCTAACTGGTCAAAGGAAGCGAAAGCGCTTTGTCCGGTTAGTTAGGGATTTTTATTATCAAAGAAATCAATTTTGAAACTATTTTCGAACGCGTTTATAGGGTTAAAGTTAGGTTCCCTTTTTATTAGAAATTCCAGATCAAAATACTTTTCAACTTGGTCAAGTATTCTATTTTTTAAAAATAAGTTTATTACTTTAACGCAATGCGCGCCTTTTTATAAGTGACAATAAGAAGGTATGATTAGAGAGTAAACTCGGTTCTGATTACGCGAAAGCGACATTTCTTGTTAAATTAGTTCTTTTCTTTAGTAGAAAATATTTCCCTATAAGTAGTTCTATTCCGAAGCATTGCGAATATCATCTGACTACGTGAATTACATTCGACCCTGCTTTTATATCTGAAGTTTATTTCGCTGCACTTTACTTTCTTGCATGCTAAATTACCTGTTTAATATTGACTTAGCTAAACACCGTAACAATATGAAATGATAAATTGATGATTGGTATCTGTGGATCGATAATCTTTTATATTACTCTGACGTGATTCATACACTTGCGAATACACCGCATCAAGTTTTTGGCGTCGTTGCCGGGGAGCAATTTCGTTAAATTTTGCACCCTATAGTTGCACCATCTAGACTAAGTTTTACAGTCTGGTTAATGCGAAGATCTCGCAGCACCGGAACCTTATTAAATCCTTTAGCAGAACCTGAACGTTACATCCATTTTCTCCGTAGAATTAGAAAAACTATAGTCGAGAATCGTAACCAAAGACCCCTAAAGGAATTTGCCCAACCGTCAGATGAGGAACCTAGTTCAAGTATCGTAAACCCAACTATAACCACAAATACTTTCGAACTAAAACCCTCATTTCTACAATTGGTGCAACAAAACCAATTTGGTGGTCTCGCTACTGAGAACCCGAATTAACACTTAAAAACTTTTATACAATTAGCAGACACTTTAAAATGCAATGGTGCTTCGCCTGAGGCAATACGACTAAGATTATTCCCTTTTTCCCTCAGAGATAAAGCACGAGATTGGTTAGATTCCCTTCCACCCAAGTCAATAACAACCTGGGAAGACCTTAGGAGATTATTTCTCGCAAGATATTTTCCGCCCAGCAAAACTACTGTCCTTAGAAACCAAATCACTAGATTTAACCAAAACCTGGGAGAATCACTTTTTGAAGCTTCGGAGAGATATAAGGACCTGTTAAGAGCCTTTCCACACCATGGCCTAGAACAATGGCTAATAATCCACACCTTCTACAATGGACTCCATTACAACACAAATATGTCTATCGATGCTGCCGCTGGTGGCGCATTGATGAATAAACCTTACCTAGAAGCTTGCGCTCTCATTGAGGACATGGCCCAAAACCATTACCAATGGGGAACAGAATGAGCTACGGTAGAGAAAAAGGAGACCCAAGGAGGAAACCATGAGATAATTTCTCTATACATGATGCAAGTTAAAATGGATGCTCTTGCCTTAAAAGTTTAAAACATGTCTCAAAACCCTAATATTGTAGTCGCGGTAGCTTCCGAATGCAAACTCTGTGGGACCCAAGGACATCAACCTGCAGAATGTAACTTGTTGAATGAGCCTTGCTCAGACCAAGTAAATTACACCCAAGGAAACCCATTTTCAAACACTTACAACCCCGGATGGAGGAATCACCCAAACTTTTCTTATAAAAACAATAGCCCAATACAAAACTCTGCACCTCCGAGACCTACAGATTTCCAAGCCCAAAGACCAAATCAATCTATGCAAGTTGTCGCACCCAAACCAAACCTTGAGAAGATCATGGAAAATTTTATTTTAGCTCAAACCCAGCAAAACAAAGAGTTCCTAAATCAGAATATTCACGTAAGCGAACTAATCATGCAATTAGGAACTAAGGTTGATCAGATAATTACGCATAACAAGATGCTTGAAACCCAGATCTCGCAGATAGCCCAAACACAAGCCCCATAAACTACACCTGGAGGACAATTCCCTGGACAACCTCAACCAAATCCTAAAGGGAAAGATAATGCCATTTCCTTACGAAGTGGGACTACTTATGATGGACCCAAGAATCCAGCCATGAGTACACCCTCACAACCTAAGACAAATGTTTTGCCTACAGACCAAGTGGAGCAACCAGAGGAACCCGAAAAGAAAAAAGAACCATAATTAAAAGATAAAACTAATAAATCACCACCCCCGTACAAACCCCCAGTCCCATTTCCGCAAAGACTTAAACAAACCAAACTTGACAATCAATACAAGAGATTCGTTAAAGTTATAGAAAAACTCCATGTAGAGATTCCTTTCACCGAAGCCATCACTCATATACCATCTTATGCTAAATTCCTAAAAGACATCCTGACCAACAAGCAAGTACTTGATGATCCCAAACCTATCGAATGCAATTTTATTTCAGAAAATAAACTTGCCAAGAAAGAAAAGGATCCAGGAAGTTTTTCCATTCCTTGTATCTTAGGAAATCATACTATTGACAAAGCCTTTTAGATCTAGGAGCTAGCGTCAGCCTTATGCCTTTAGCAGTTTGTAGAAGGTTAAACTTAGGAGAATTGCAGCCGACTAACATGTCTATCCAACTGGCTGATAGATCAGTTAAGTATCCTATAGGCATACTTGAAGACATACCAGTTAAGATCAGTCAGCTATATATCCCAATTGATTTCGTGGTTATGGATATTAAAGAAGATTAAGAAATCCCAATCCTCTTAGGTAGACCATTCCTATCAACAGCTGGAGCCATAATTGACGTTAAGAAATGAAAACTAACATTTGAGGTGGGTGATGAGAAGATAGAATTTATTCTTTCAAAGTTCTTAATGGAACCAGTCATAGGAGATGCTTGTTATGCCATCGACGTCATTGACGAGTTTATATTGGAACTTAAGAGAGAGGAATCTAAAAAAATTATTAAGTTACCTTCGACCCCCTTTATGGAGGAAGATGGATTTAAAGGTTTAGAACCTTACATCGATGACGACTTCTATGAATTTTTATCGCTTACTCCCGACCTCATTCCTTTCCCTTTGAAACCATATTTAGAACTGAAGGAACTTCCCAAGAACCTCAGATACGAATTCTTAGATAAAGAGATGAATCTTCCTGTTATAGTTAACGCTATTTTAAGTCAAGACGAGACAACTTAACTCTTAGAGATCTTACGAAAATATCCCTCAGCTTTAGGGTATAACATCTCCGATTTAAAAGGAATAAGTCCATCGGTGTGTATGCACCAGATCTTGTTAAAAACTCAAAACCCTCAAGAGAACATCAAAGAAGAATAAACCCTATAATGAGCGATGTTGTTAAAATAGAAGTTCTTAAGTTACTAGAGGCTGGTATAATTTACCAAATATCAAATAGAAATTGGGTGAGCCCTGTGCATGTGGCTCCAAAGAAAGGAGGCATCACAGTCATAGAAAATGAGAAAGGTGAGCATATTGCTAAACGAACAGAAGGAGGTTGGCGTATGTGTATAGATTATAGAAAATTAAACAAAGAAACCAGGAAAGATCATTTCCCTCTTCCATTTATAGATCAAATGCTCGAACGTCTAGCCATACACTCGCACTTTTTTTATCTAGATGGATACTCAGGATATTTCCAAATACCTATTCACCCTGAGGATCAAGAGAAAACAACCTTTACATATCCTTATGGAACGTTCGCCTATAGACGAATGCCCTTCAGACTCTGTAATTCCCCTGCCACTTTTCAACGTTGTATGATGTCTATATTTGCAGATTACCTAGATGGAATAATGGAAGTTTTCTTGGACGATTTCTCGGTGTGTGGTTTCAATTTTAAATATTGTCTCTCCAACCTCGAAAAAATCCTTGAAATATGCGTAGAGGTGAACCTAGTGCTAAACTGGAAAAAATGCCATTTTATGGTTAATAAAGGTTTAGTATTAGGACACATTATCTCCGAAAGAGGCATTGAGGTCGATAAAGCCAAAATTTAAGTTATAGAAAACCTCAGCCCACCTAAAACCATTAGGGAGATTAGAAGTTTTCTTGGACATGCTGGTTTTTATCGGCGTTTTATAAAAGACTTCTCTAAAATAAAAAAACCTTTGACTAATCTTCTAATGAAGGACGTTGAATTTTTTTTCAACGAGAAATGTCTCGAAGCTTTTAAATTTTTGAAACAAGCACTAATTTCAGCTCCGATCATGCAACCCCTAGATTGGACACAACCTTTTGAAATCATGTGCGATGCCAGCGATTATACAGTTGGTGCTGTTCTAGGACAACGAAAAGACACGAAGTTTTTCATGTTATATATTATGCTAGTAGAACCCTAGATACCTCCCAGATCAACTATGCAACAACAGAGAAAGAATTACTGGCAGTAATTTTTGCGATAGATAAGTTTAGGTCCTACCTAGTTAGAGCAAAGATCATTGTTTACACTGATCATGTTGCCATACGTTATCTATTAAATAAAAAGGACGCTAAACTTAGATTACTTAGATGGATCCTATTACTCCAAGAGTTTGATCTATACATTAAGGATAAGAAAGGCACAGAGAATGTTGTCGCTTACCACCTCTCTAGATTAGAACACTTAAAACCTGACTTATTGCCTATAAATGATGATTTCACCTATGACAGACTTATAGCTAAGACTGATGATTTCAAGCCTTACAGAGATAAAGATTTTGAAAATTTTCAGTAATGAAGAGCGTACCTTGGTATGCTGATTTTGTAAACTACCCAGCTGCAGATTTCATACCCCCTGATCTAAATTACCAACAGAAAAAGAAGTTCTTCAAAGTTGTTAAACATTTCTACTGGGATGAACCGCTCCTATTCAAGAGAGGAATAGATAATATTTTCAAGCGTTGCGTCCCAGAAGAGGAAATAGAAGACATCATCAGACACTGTCATTCTGCACCTTATGGTGGACATGCAAGTATATCTAAAACGCACGCCAAGATTCTTCAAGCAGGCCTCTATTGGCCAACTTTATGGCGCGATCTTCATGCCTACATTGTCAAGTGCGACCGATGCCAACGCACCGAAAACATATCGAGACGTGACGAGAAGCCAATGAGGAATATCCAGGAAGTTGAACTCTTTGATGTTTGGGGTAAAGACTTTATGGGACCATTTCCACCTTCAATGGGAAATAGGTACATTTTGGTAGCCGTGGACTACGTGTCTAAATGGATTGAAGCTATTGCATCACCCATAAACGACACAAGAGTGGTAGTCAAGTTATTTAAGAATATCATTTTTTCGAGGTTTGGAACACCCCGTCTCAATATAAGTGATGGAAGATCACATTTCATATCCAGAATCTTTGATAAGCTCTTGAGTAAGTATGAAGTAAAGCACAGAGTAGCAACAACTTATCACCCACATACCAACGGCCAAGTAGAAGTGTCTAACAGGGATTTAAACAAATCTTAGAAAAAACCGTTTCAATTTCCAGAAAAGATTGATCTCAGAAGCTGCATGAAGCACCATGGGCCTACATGACAGATTTTAAAACCCCTATTGGAACAACCCCTTACCAATTAGTCTATGGAAAATCTTGTCATTTACCCTTCGAGTTAGAGCATAAAGCCAATTGGGCCATTAAGACCCTGAATTTGGAATATTTGACTGCTGGTGAAAAGCACATCCTTGACATTCATAAATTGGAGGAATTCTGCCAGTCTGCCTATGAGAATTCTATAATATATAAAGAAAGAACCAAAACTTGGCATGACAGAAGAATTGTAAAGAAAGATTTCAATATAGGCGACCTTGTTCTCCTTTTCAATTGCAGGTTTCGACTTTTTCCAGGCAAGCTACATTCAAGATGGACTGGTCCTTTTGAGGTCTCTAGAATCCTAAGATCTGGAGAATTCGAGATCAAGAACAATTCTTGTAGCCCATTCATCGTCAATGGGCAGAGGTTGAAGCACTACGAAGGAGGTGACATTCCTACCAACTACTCCAACCACACTCTGATTGATCCACCAGTACCAGTTTCCGATATATGAAGCTTACTCGTCAAGCTAACAACGTTAAACAAGCGTTGCATGGGAGGCAACCCATGAGTTTATTTTTATTTTTTACATTTATTTACTTTTTACTTTATCAAATTTTATTTTTATCTTTATACTAACAGTTGCACAATTTATGATTTCAGGCATCACTTGCTAGCCGTCTTTGCTAACTACATTTTTCAGGATGGAGCATTTCGATGACATGCATGTTTCCTTCCGAGATGACACTCAGAGACAACACTATGCGGTCCTTTCACAGCGACCCACAGCACCGACCAGATATCCAGACCAGATTTGAATGGAAGCTCTTGGCTTTGAAGCCAGTATCAAGTATCTATGCAACCAGCTAAAGTGGGACGAGTATGCAGATGACCTAAATGTGACATACAGGAACCTCACCTTAGAATTCCTCAGTTCATTCGAGTTTGAGCCCTATAATGGCCAGGATGGATATCTCACTTTCAGACTATTCGGGATAGAATATTATTTTACCCAGAGGGAGTTTGGTGACTTGCTAGGCTTCCAGACCACACCCGGTGCTATACCTGAGCTACCAGATGGCTATTTCATGGCTAGAGACATAGAAAAATTCTGGAGAGATATTACTGCTGGAGGGAGCCTTGATCCTTCCACTCAGCTATCCCCTGTTATTCACAACCCCGCTTTCATGTATTTTCAGATGATTATTGCTCACACTTTCCTAGGGAAGGCCGACACTGATATCCATGTTAGCGAGGAGGAGATATTTTTCCTCTACTGTGCGACCCATTCTCGCTCTGTAGCCTGTGGAAATTTTCTTCTGTGGAATCTCATGATGACTTCTAAGTCTGCTGAAGGTATCCTCCATGTGGGAGGGACAGTGACTCAGATTGCTTCTTCTTTGGGTCATACAAGTAAGTTATCTCATGTTATCTCCTACTGTGGATATACTACAATGGACATTGATTTCAGTTTGGATCGTGGGCTGATGAGAAGAGTCTACTTTAATCCCAACCAGTATAGACTCCTGATTGATAATGAAACTATTTCACTATTTTACCTTGCTTGATCCCATGATGACCAATGTCCATAACCCTACCAATTGGACATATGCCTTAGAAGGTCTTGGAGAGACCGTGGACGAGCGAAAATCACCTCCCGTACCTGAGTATCATCCATGTCCATCTCCAGAAAGGACCACTGTATTCTCTAATAATTTCTATTTGCAGCAACCCAACATCTATGCACAGGTCGTTGAGCTGCGTAGAGAGGTATCCCAACTTCGTCAGACAGTTGAAGACCTCTCTCTTCAGGTTATGGTTTCCGATGCTACTCACTCTACTGAGGCAGACCTCCTACAGTAGGAAATTGATGATCTTCGTACTAAGTTAGCTGCATGTCATGGTCCTGAGTCGACCACAGACCCTACCACTCCTTGATGATCTTGATTCATATCTGCACTATTTTGCTGTTTTGTTGTTTCTTTTATCATGTTGCTTCCTTTTTCAAACTTATTTATTTTTATGCCTAACTCTTGCATTCTACTTTTTTTTGTGACTTACCATGATTAAGTATATTTCTTTTTCTTTTTCTTTTTATTTATTTCTCTTTAATTAATTGTTTTTTTATGAGTTTATTATTTTCAAGTTATAAACATAAAAGAAAAAAAATTCAATACACCAATCCTTGGAAGAACCAAATGAAGAATTGTTGTTTGCACCTATGAGAATAAATTGGAATAAGAAGCCCAAACCAACAAAATAAAGAAATTTGAGCCCAGCCCAATTTTCGAACATGGCGCCCGCCACCAAGACCACGGCGCCCGCCATGGGGTCTGGGATTATAACTGGCAGATTTTCAAAAACCTCCCACTTTCTCCATTTTCAACACTAAAACCTCTCATTTTCTCAACCACCTACTTCCCCATTAACCACCTAACAACTCTCATTTTCTCAACCACCTACTACCCCATTAACCACTCCAACATCCATTTTTCTAACCATCATAAAAATTCAAACTTTCTCCTCCCAATCTCCAACACCCATTTTTGAAACCCATTTTTTCAATTTCCTTCCAAAGGAGCAACAATGGAGTTCAACGGATACGTTCTTCGTGAAGGCAAACCCGGAGACCGACAACGGAAAATCCTTGAAAAATTGCAAGGATGAGAAATTGTCTCAACCAGGTATGTCAATGAAGACTGTCTGTATACTTTAGGACTTTATCATAGTTTTTTTCATTTAGCGGATATCCTAGGATTGCATGACACTTTTAATAGAAAAGAGCCCACCTTTGAGAGGCTAACTCGGGAATTCTTAAGTTCCCTAATTTATTTGGTTCACCCCGACACTGCTAGTACCATCGGTACAGTTAAATTCTGTCTGATAAATGTTAAATATGAATATAGCACCGACGAACTAGAAGTTATGTTGGGTATTCTTCATGGTGATGGCGCTATTTGTGAAACCCCTTTGGATTTTGAATGGTCCACTGATGCATTTTTCTTCTGGCGTCAATTGTCAAATACTTCTATAAATTCTTTTGAAGGAGTTTTAGCATCATTGATCCATAACCCGGCTATTCGAATTTTTCGATATATGCTCGCCTGTACTATTTTTGGCCGGGAGAATCCAAACAAGGTAAATGCTAGAGAACTTCTATTTTTGCATGGTAGACTCACTAATAGAAGAATTAATTCAATCCCATTTATGATTTCTCACATGATTGTTACACACAGGGACCATAACTTTTGGAGGACTAGTTACATCTATTGCTAGAGCTCTGCACCTTGACACTGAGATAGCTACCCTTGCACCCCTACCTCCCCGCACAATTAATTTGAAATTTATAAAAGATATGAAATTGTGCAAGGTGAGGAGAGCCGATGGTTTTGAACTTATGGTTCGGGTGTCGCTATCCCATCCATCGTTCTGCCTTGCACTAGACATAATGATGTACGAATTGCGAGGAACTGGACCTACGATCTAGATGCTCCACCTTTTACGGGTCCATTACCTCCTAATGTTCCACTTGGGGATGGACACGAGACTGATGAAGAATACGAGCAGAGGGATGAACCTCATGCCCCACCTGTGTCCCCCCACCATGCTTCACCCGCACATACTGCACCTTTTACTTCTAACACTTTTGCAGGTACGGATCTTAGCTTCTACATCATTAAAGAGATGTGGCGTGACCAGCTAGCTCGGGAGGAGAGAAGAGATGGTTTAATTTCTTCCATCCAACAGCAGCTGTCAGATAACATGAGTTTTATGGAGGCGACACGACATCAGTCTGACCGCTCTTTTCAAAGTCTAATGGAATCTCAATTGGCGATATCCCGCGAGCAACATAGGAAACAAGCCGAGTTTCAGAGGCACTCCGCCCTCATGGATGCCACTCAAGGTTCCCTTTTTGGCAACCTTCGCGAGACTCAGAGTTCACAGATTGCCTTGTTCGCCAGATTCGACCAGTTCCAGGCTTCTCAGAGCAGTCGTCATCACAGCTGATCCCATCATCCTAGATATTCACCGTAGGATGGGGAGGGACCCATCCATCCTTAGTACTTTACCAGGTGACTCTTTCCTATTCTTATTTCGTAACATTGGGGACAATGTTCGATTTAAGTGTGGGAGAAGATTTACTCGTTTTCTCGATTTCTTTTTTCTCTCGCTTTATTTTTCCCTTTTCCTGCATTTTCCTTCTCGTTATTTTACTTTTTTATTTGCTTTAGTTTGCTTGTTTTATTTCTTTTCAAAATAATACATGTGTTTGACGAGTCATCTATATCTGTATGGTCTAGTGTATGTCCACTCCCCCATTTCTTGAGCCTAACCGATTTTTTTCCTAAGAAAAACACTGTGTTTTGAACTTAGTTAGGCTATAAGACCTGGTTGAGATAGGATGTAGTATGACTTGGGAAAGCCCTTTCGAAGCATCAACATCGTTTTTACACCTTAAGCTTCATAAATTTAGGAATTCGATCCTGATACCCCCTATGTCGTGGCCTTAAAATTTTCATTCTTAAATCCTTGAATAGTTTATCCTAGCAGTTAGCTCCGGTCTAAGCATGCTCTACGTAGGGTACCGAAGAGAAGTGAATGATCTATATGCTATGTTCTTATTATAAACTACAACCCCGAGATAGGTGACCCTCACAAAGTCATTTAACTGAACAAAAGTTGTATGTTGAAAAATTAAGCAAAAGAAAAAGCAAAAGCAAAAGCAAAAGCAAAAGAAGAAGAAAAAGAAGAAATTTTTTTTACCCATCTGATGCCCCGCAACTATAAATGGGTCAATAAAAGGGGTTACACCAAATTTTTGTACTAGAGCCCTGTGTTTTATGATCAGAATCACTACCCGGTCACTTTACTATCAGCATGTACGAATAACGGGCTTAATGTGATTGCGCCTGAATGAAAAAGGATTTGAAAAAAAGGAAAAATATAGGCCTAAGCATAGTGGCATGATATGGATTGGTTCGTAAAAGAACGAAGCTTATGTCCGTTTTACGGAAGAGTGTCATTACGATATCCTTGGTTTGAATCAGTCATTACCTATTAATACATCCCTGTTTTAATTCCAGAGGTCACTTGCAACCCAACTTGTTCACTAACACCGTTTTTCTTCTTAATCTATTTAGAGTTCTTGCTTGAGGACAAGCAAAGGTTTAAGTGTGGGAGAATTTGATAACACTTACTTTACACTTGTTTTTGACTCTGATTTCACATGTTATTTAGGTTTTTTATTATTGTTTTCTCGTATTATGCCTATCTTTTGTTTCCTTTTCAGGTATTTCAAATATCCAGAGCTCCCCTGAGGAAATGAAGGAAAACAAGATGAAAAAGAGGAGTTTAAGTCAAATTTGCACTCATGGCGTCCACCATGGCGCCAACCATATGGTAGGCCATGACGTGGACCACCACCGGCTGACCTCAACTGCCACGTTCCCCACTTCCTTTCATTTACACTCATGGCAGGCGCCATGGCCTCCATGGCGGGCGCCACCTTTGGACGATGTTTTCCCCCCAAAAGGAGTTGAGGGGCATTCCTGTGATTTCCTGCATTCCTCATCCTCTATAAATAGAAGTTCCTGATTTCATTTCAATTCACCCAAGCTTAGTTGCAAACTTGATCCAACCATAGTTGCGAACTTAAGCCATATAATTTCACCATTGTAAAGCGATAATTCTTCACATTGGGGAATTATTGCATTGTTGATTGAGTCTGTGATCGAGTTTGTAGATTGAGTCTGTAATCGAGTTTGGAGCACTTCGGCAGAAGTTTATCTTGCCACATTTATTTTCAACTGCTGTTTATTTCCAGTCGCATTTTACTTCCAGTTTGTACCAGATTTAAAACCTCCCCGTTTGGAGCAGGTTTCTATTTATATATTCTGCACTGCTTTTACTTTGTTTATTTCCCGCACTGCTTTTACTTTGTTTATTTCCCACACCTGCTTTTACTTTGTTTATTTCCCAAACTACTTTTACTTTGTTTATTTCCTGCACTGCTTTTACTTTGTTTATTTCCCGCACCTTCTTTTACTTTGTTTATTTCCCGCACTACTTTTACTTTGTTTATTTCCCGCACTGCTTTTACTTTGTTTATTTTCCGCACCTGCTTTTACTTTGTTTATTTCCCGCACCTGCTTTTAATTTGTTTATTTACCGCATTGCACTATAAATTATTTACTTTCTCGCATGATTTATTTTAACATGTCTGTTTACATTCCCGTGTCAGGTTGAACCTTACTGGGCTAGAACGTAAGGAATCTAGTTAGATTGATATTCCAAATCATGTGTCAATAGAAATTCTTATGGGCTATTTTGGTTTTTAATACGAGTTTTCTGTACTTTATTGTTGTTGGGTAAGATCGAAAGCCGTCCAACCCTTTGTTAAACTTAGTTAGTTCTAACTGGTCAAAGGAAGCGAAAGCGCTTTGTCCGGTTAGTTAGGGATTTTTATTATCAAAGAAATCAATTTTGAAACTATTTTCGGACGCGTTTATAGGGTTAAAGTTAGGTTCCCTTTTAATTATAAATTCCAGATCAAAATACTTTTCAACTTGGTCAAGTACTTTATTTCTTAAAAATAGGTTTATTACTTTAACGCAATGCGCGTCTTTCTATAAGTGACAATAAGAAGGTCTGATTAGAGAGTAAACTCGGTTCTGATTACGCGAAAGCGACGATTCCTGTTAAATTAGTTCTTTTCTTTAGTAAAAAATATTTCCCTATAAGTAGTTCTATTCCGAAGCATTGCGAGTATCATCTGACTACGTGAATTACATTCGACCCTGTTTTTATATCTGACGTGTATTTCACTGCACTTTACTTTCTTGCATGCTAAATTCCTTGTTTAATATTGACTTAGCTAAACACCGTAACAATAGGAAATGATAGATTGACGATTGGTCTCTGTGGATCGATAATCTTTTATATTACTCTGATGTGATTCGTACACTTGCAAATACACTGCATCAACAAATCATCCATAATCTTTCTGCCTCAACCTTGTCTGCACACCGAAGCAAGGTAGAGTCGTGGTTGCGCTTAAAGAGGATCCTGTTACTGAGGAAGAACTTAGCAGAGAACTTTCTTAAGAACTTCTTATCATTGACCGAGGCTCCCTCAGGATACTCTTGGAGTTCGAGATATCTTTTGACTTCATAGAACCAAGGCTTGTCCACTACTTCTTCAGTACCAATCTCGTGACAGTATGCTAGCTCGTTCATCTTCTCAATGCTGATCTGAGGAGCCTCACTATCCCACTTGACCTTGAACATGGATGACTTCTTAGCTAGCGCGTCCTCTAGTTGATTTTCCTCTCGTGGAAAATTCTTAAAGGTGATTTCTTTAAAGTATGGGATTAGTGTCAACACATGCTCTTTGTACGTGATGAGATTAGGATGCTTCGTGTCCCATTCTCCTTTGATCAGGCTGTTTACCAAAGCCGAGTCTCTAAACACACTTAAGAACTTGATCCTTAAATTGATTACAACTTTGAGACCCATGATACATGCTTCATACTCAGCCATATTGTTGGTACAGTTGAAACATGTCCTAGAAGTGAAAGGAGTATGATAGCCTTCACAAGATATGATCACAGCGTCGGTGCCATTGCCAAGAGCGATGGAAGCTCTGTCAAAAACCATAGTCCATCGGGATCCTTTTTCAGGTCCTTCATCTGGCCCATGTTCTTCACAATCAGTTACTAACTTGATGTTCTCGTTCGGGAACTCAAAATTCATGGATTGGTAGTCATCCACAGCTTGATGAGCCAAATGATCAGCTAATACACTTCCCTTAATTGATTTTTGGGTGGTGTACTGAATTTCGTATTCGGTCAGGATCATTTTCCCTCTTGCTATTCTTCCGAAGAGAGCAGGCTTCTTAAAGATGTACTTGATAGGGTCCATTTTAGATATCAACAAGGTAGTGTGAGTCAACATATACTGTCTTATTCGGAAATCATCCCATGCCAAAGCACAACAAGTTTTCTCGAGCAGTGAGTATCTTGTTTCACAGTCGGTAAAATTTTTTCTAAGGTAGTATATTGCATGCTCTTTTCGACCAGAATCGTCATGCTTCCCCAGCACACACCCCATTGAGTTCTCTAATACTGTTAAGTACATGATCATAGGTCTTCCTTCAATTGGTGGAATCAAAATTGGAGGCTCTTATAGATATTCCTTCATTTTGTCAAAGGCATTCTAGCAATCGTCATTCCACTTCACTGCTTGATCTTTCTTCAGTAATTTGAAGATTGGCTCAGAAGTAGCGGTCAAATGTGAAATGAACCTGGATATGTAGTTCAGACGTCCAAAGAATCCCCTAACTTCTTTCTCAGTGCGAGGAGTCAGCATTTCTTTTATAGCTTTAACCTTTTTAGGGTCTACCTCAATACCTTTGTCGTTGACAACGAAACTTAAGAGCTTACCGGATCTTACTCTGAAAGTGCACTTATTCAGGTTTAGCCTCAGTTTGTATTTCTTCAACGTATCAAATAGCTTATGTAGGTGATCAAGGTGCTCATATTCAGTCTGAGACCTGGCTATCATATCATCAACGTAGACCTCTATCTCGTAATGGATCATATCATGAAACAACGCTCCCATGGCACGTTGATAGGTTGCCCCGGTGTTCTTTAGTCCAAATGGCATAACTTTGTAAAAAAAGTACCCCACTGTGTGACGGAGGTTGTCTTCTCCATGTCCTCATGTGCCATTTTGATCTAATTGTATCCAGAGAAGCCATCCATGAAGGAGAATACTTTATGTTGTGCAGTGTTGTCAACTAGAACATCAATATGGGAAAGCGGAAAGTCATCCTTGGGGATCTCCCTGTTCAGGTCTCTGTAATCCACACACATACGTACCTTATCGTCCTTCATAGGTATTGGAACAACATTGGCAACCCATTGTGGAGAAGACGTGACAGCTAAGAAACTGTCATTGAACTATTTCATGACTTCAGCCTTGACCTTTTCTGACATATTTGGCCGCATACGACGAACCGTCTGTTTCACTAGAGGGTAATCCTATTTTGTAGGTAGGCGATGAACCATAATATCGGTGTCAAGTCCCAGCATGTCTTTGTATGATCAGGCAAAAACCTCAACATAGTCATGTAGCTTCTGAATTAACCGTTCCTTGACACTATGCTCCAGATCGACACCTATCTCGACTTCTTTTTTGTCCTCTTCAGTACCCAAGTTCATTGTCTCAACTGGATCCTCATGAGGCTGTATTTCTCTTTCTTCCTGTTGTAACAGTCTGCCAAGCTCTCCTGGTACCTCACAATCTTCTTCACCTTCATCCTCGGTTTGGTTGATCAGATTTTAAAAGTCATAATAAGCAATAGCAGAACCGTTATCAATGGGATCTAGAATGGACGTGGGTCTGCAGTTTGATATATGAGTGTGTTAAGAGCATATCTGTATATTTTTTATAAAGTAAAGAGGCAGAAAATAAAAAACAAAGAGCGTAACATTTGTATGCGAAACGTCTAATGTTTTATTGATGACATATGAAAATAAAGTAATGACCCTCACAAATAGACCATTGTGCCTCATGTAAGACACAAGGTTGTAATGTTTCAATTGTTCAAATATTACATTTACTTAAAATAAAAAGACAAATTACTCATGAATAAAAGTAATGGGCACAAAGTCTTTAGCCTCCCAATTGTGAGTCCACCGCTAGTGGTTGGGAAGATCCACTTGTCCAGGTCATAATCACTATCGCTGTCTCCCAGGGCATTGATTTCATGGTTGCTGATCCATAAAGGTGGTCCCCTGGTGCGAGCACGATGAACAACTTTCAGGGCTCCTAAAGTAAAACCCAAACCAAATTTGTCAAACTTGTAGGGAATATCCAGAAGTTGGCCCCAAATTGTACACCCACCTTCTTCAACTACTTCCTTGGCATCTTTCAAAGAAGCCATCTTCAGCGGAGGCCTAGTAGTCTTTGGAACACTGGAAGTGGTCTTGGTTGCAGCAACGGTCTGTGGAACCTCCTCAAAGTTCTAACAGGGAGTCTCAATGAACTCGTCGTCCATTTCAACATATCTAAAAGAGTTAAAGTGGCTCACCATGTACTCCTCCTCCCCATGAACTATGATAATCTTCCCA
This sequence comes from Vicia faba, assembly GCA_948472305.1. Classification (NCBI taxonomy): domain Eukaryota; kingdom Viridiplantae; phylum Streptophyta; class Magnoliopsida; order Fabales; family Fabaceae; genus Vicia; species Vicia faba. The sequence goes on from OX451735.1 coordinate 140,345,544, forward strand.
TTGACTGGGTACTTCAGCATCTGATGTAGGATGGAAGTTACAGCACCAACCTCATGGATCCATGGTCGACCTAATAAACAGGAGTAAGACGGGCGGATGTCCATCACATAGAAAGTGGAATTAAAAGTATGAGTACCCACTTTGATAGGGATGTCCACCTCCCCATGCACCATTCTTTTAGAACCGTCGAAGGCCCTCACCACAATGTTACTGGGTTGTAGTGTGAGTCCTTTGCAATCTAACCTATCCAAAGCATTCTTGGGCAAGACGTTCAGTGACGAACCTGTATCTACTAGAACATGGGCTAATGTAGTGCCCCTGCACTCAATGGAGACATGTAGGGCATCATTGTGTTTCCTTCCCTTGGGAGTTAGGTCTGCATCAGAGAATCCCAAGCCATTGTCAGCTGTCAAACTAGCCACATAATTCTCGAATTGATCAGCGGAGGTCTCTTTAGGCATGTGGGAAGACTTTAGGAATTTTACTAAAGCCTTGGCATGGGCTTCAGAGCACAACAGTAGGGCCGGCATTGAGATTTTTGAAGGGGTCTTCCCCAATTGTTTTATGACATTGTAATCACTTTTCTTAGTTATTTTCAATATTTCTTCCATCTCCTTTTTAGAAGCCTCGGGAATGGCTTTTGGATGTGCCTTCGTTCGGACAGGCTCCACCAATACCTCTTTGCCCCGAGTCTCGGCCGACTCGATAGCAGGGATAAAAGTAGGACTATCAGCAGGAGTAGCCATGGGGATACTAATAGGAGAAGCAGCAGGAATAATCACCGGAGTAGTAATAGGAGTACTAGTAGGAGCAGCAACCGGGATGATCACAGGAGTAGCAACAATTTTATGAGAGATATCAGGTGAGAAAATCCTTCCACTTCTGGTAATCTTGTTGGTCCCGACAATGTTACTAATGTTAGGATCAGAGTCTTCAACATCTTTGTATTTAACAACCAGTAAATCTTGCTTGACGCCATGGTAGTAAACATCATCACCATAATTCTAAGGAAAAGCTTTTTCCGAGGAATATGGTATAGGTCCAGGAAAAGTAATTATCAACAGAGCAACTTTTAGAACAGATGTATTCTTGACAGGTCTTTTGGAGGATACCTTGGGAGGATTGGCGGAAATGGTAATGATAGAAACATCTTCATACAGAACACTTGTAACTGGATTCTTCTCAAACATAATTTCTTTATCATCCATCAGGCGCTGAACACCTTCCTTCAACAAATGGCAACCATTAGGTTGAGACAAACATACGTGGCAACCTTCACCATAACCCGGAAATAAACTAGCTTGCAAAAGATTCTTTTTAACAGTTAAGAGTGGAGTAGCTAGTTCATCAACAAAAGCAACAAACATGTCATCACCAATAGCATTAACACCATGGACGTGCTTGGGCATATGGGCAGTTATAACATTAGGAGTTTCAGGAGCGTCAAATTCAATCTCCTTTGCCTCAATCATATCATGCACCTTATTCTTCAAACCCAACAGTCGTTTGTATCATGGCCTGGACTTTCAAAATGGTAAGTGTAGTGGTAGAAATGTTTAAGACTAATCCATGGAATTGACTAGACTTGTACAAATCAAAATAAAATCCCCACCGCACTTTATTGATTCCAAAGGAATGGGAAAAGAGTGAATAACCTAAAAGAGGGGGAAATATTCAAGGTAAGGGGGTTGGTTATGAAAAGGGAAGGTATTAGCACCCTAAACATCTATGGTACTTCGCAGGAACCTCTTTGTAAAATCTGTATATTTTGGCTATGAAATGTTGTGTAAAAAATGGATGGTGAGGTGAGAAAAGAAATCTATTTTTATGGTTTTTGCACCCTCCGCGGTTGTGAATCTTTAGTGCCCACGTACCACCTTTTCGTGCAATAGGGGATCAAGGTACACGTAGTTCCTCTTTAAAAAATTTAAAATGTAAGTGTGTTTGTTAATGTTTATGAGATAAAACATCATCGTCATTGTCCATGTGGAAAACATACCTACTACCCACAATCATGAAAAAGGAGAATTTGCATCATCTCAAAGTGGAGGATATGGCTTGGATTTTAAAATCAACAATGCCTCACTCAACACCCAAGTGGAAAATATCTCTCTTCACTACTTATTGTAGAAGTATAGTTGTTTGCATCACTACAGGGATTGACAAGAGTCTAATCTTTTGAGAAAGGTTTTAAAATAAGAAAGCCAAGGTGGAAAAAATGATTTGAAATGAAATTGATTGACTTTTAGTCTTCTCACAAAAAAAATGATGTCAAAATATTATTAAGTTGATTGAAGTTTATTCATGAAATTATTTTTTGAAAATGCATGGACATAAGTTCAAGTTTATTATGAAAGTGGTTCAAGTTTCAAAACAAGAGGAGTTTTCAAAAGGAGGAAGAATATTTTTGAAATTAAAGAAGATGGGAGGAGAAGAAGAGACTATCCTAAAGCATAAGGTAAAAGCTAGGGATAGGAACCATCTAACCAACAAGAAGCCAACACTTGACATTATGAGTCAAGATAGAATTCTCATTCTTTGGATTGAAACCAAGCAATCAAAGAGACTAGACCTCTTGAGAGAATCAAACTTCAAGTGTATTAAGTCTTCACAAAAATTGGACAAAGTAACGGGTGAATTCCATATTACAAACAAAGAGTGTAATCACAATATCATGCATACAAAACAAACAAACAACCCAATGTCTTGAGGTAAACCTCAAGAGCTCCAGACAAAATAATCAGATAAGGTCACAAGGTCTTCAATCATGGGCCAAGGTTTCTAATCCTAAGTCCAAGAAGTCCAATGCTCCATAATGCCAAGGATAGTAACTATATAGTCCAAGTATCATTAAGGATTTTATGGTTCATATTGATTATTAAGTATCTTAAGAAAATAAAAGAAAAGCTCAAGTGAGCAAAATAAAAATGACAAGGAAGTAAATGCTCAAATGAGCAAAGATTAAAATGGCATGAAATGTAAATTCTAAAAGTAAATAGTGCATAAAAATAAAAGGGGCATATAATAAAAATACAGGATAAAGTCAATTATTAGTGATTAGTGGTTAGTTGGATGATCATCTTGAAACTTGCATTTGGAACTCATTAGAGGATTGGTAGAACCAAAGCCTCCACATAACAAGTTGGATTTGCTTTTTGTCAAGTATATCATCCATTTGGAATCTTCATAAGTACCATTTAATGATCAACGATGTTTAAGTGATCCGCGTTGACCAAAGGTGTTGTAGATCCATTAGAGGATTGGTAGAATAAAAGCCTCCACACAATGAATCTCAAGGTTATTGGATCAAAGAGATCAAATTAACATACTTCGCCTTGCAATCATAAGTTTGGGCCACGAATGATCATTTATTCGAATCGGGACAAAATTTAGCGCTATGTTAAGCAATCATAAGTGGACTTATATAGAAGTCTCACCTATTTTGAGGCCGGTCAATAGCAATCTATGCACCATTTTTTTTAGACATGATATAGAGATCATGCTCTAATAACACTTAGTGCAATAAGAAAGGGATGAGATGAAGAGGGGTGGGAGAGAATATACAAACCACTTTTGAATTAAATTTAATCAAACTATTATTAAAATCATTCATCCATTTTTGTGGAGTTAGACTCAACAACATGGATCCAATGATGTTAATAAAGTTCATGATCAAAAATTTAACCCAAGATCAACCACAAAATAGTCACAAAATAATATTACATTTAATATATACAAAAAAGGTTTTAAAAAAATGTTTTAAAATAGAAATAAAAGAGAAACATATCAACTATGTTGAAATTGATCAAGAAATAAAAAGTAAGACCATAGAAAAATTAGAAAAGGACTCAAATGATTTCATAAATTTTTTGGTAATTGTTTAAAGTCAGAAACTATTTTTTAAAATTAAAAGAAATGAGTAAAAAATAACAAAGTCAGAAACAAAAATAAAATAAGGTCACCAACTTTTGTCACAATATCATTGGATCATTCCTTAATTTTTTCAGAATTTAAAAATGCATAAAAGTATTTTTAAACATTTAAAACAATTCAAATAAAGTGAAAATTTATAAAAAATACCAAAACACAAAATTAAGTTGTGAAAAAATAAAAATCAGAAAGAGAATAATCAAAAATATTTTTCATTATTTTTTCAGATTTTTTGGACTAAAAATGAATTTTCTATGATTTTTTGAAGTTTAAAACAATTAAATATAAAAATCAGAAAAGAAAATAAAAACCAAAAAAATATGGGCCATTTGATCAATGTCAAAACGCATTAGTAAACAGATCAAGTGGACCTGGCGCAATGTGCATGTCATGGACTTTAGTGAATAATGCATAAGATCATTAATTAAATCAGATTTTTGAAAAAACACAGATGCCGCGCCTTTATTGGTTGGAAGATGACACGTTGGTCATCTTCAATATCTAGCCAGTCCCAAAACCAGGTTGCTCAATCTGTAAAATTAGAGCACGAGACCTATGTCATTCGCTTTGTCTCTTCAAGACGAAGACAACCACACCTTCGCGACAAATTTATATAAATTGTAGCTCAAGCAATTTGGAAGAAAAGTTTTAAAAAGGGATTTGAAATTTTATGGTCAAAACGTGTTTCTAGTAAAAAGCAAATGTTGCGACTAGAACCAGGGCAATGAGAGCATCACAATGATATCCAAGTTTTGAAGAATTGATGAAGGAATCTACCTATTGATGTTGAGTTGCAGAGCTCTGAAACTGGACTTCTATGGAGAAATATAGGGCACGATTCTTGAATGTAATTATATGGTTAGCTTCAGGAAGATCAAGGAAGGTGAATCGATGGAAAATTGGATTGAAAAAGGCTTGAGAATAGATTTAAAAGTTGCTGAATTTTGAGTTATGGAACAAGTTTGGCAGGATGATTCTGGCTATCCAAGCTTGAGGAAATGAATGGGGAATGACCCTCTAATTATAGGGAATCAAATGGAATGTCCAAGCGTGTGAAATGATGAAGTTTGGAGGGAAATCATGTGAAGTTGCAAACAAGAAAAGTGCGACTTCTAATTTGATCAAAACTCCTCCAAAACGCAAGTTTTGTTGTGCTAATCAATTCTGGAACTTCATTAAACATGTTTAGAGGCAAAAACGCATGGAAAACTTGTGATTAGAAGCAAAAACAAATATTTCAAAATCTAACTTAAGATGAAACTTCATTTCCAAGTTACCAACTTCAAAATCATGGCATTCTCAGCTCAAGGGGTCTTAGGACGTGATTCTTGATGCTTTAGAAAGATGTGGTTACAAGCTTTGCAATGGAAAAAGAATGGGATAAAAAGGATGCTTGAGCTGAAAGTTACATTGAGTCAAAGTTGGAGAAAAAGGGATGACTTTCCATACTTAGAAATATTTCAATTTTTTTTCAAAAGTGACCTATAATGTCTTGCATCCAAACATGGCCTTCCACTTGGATTTTGCTCTTGACCAAAAAATATGGCATGAAATAGACCTCTTGAATGACATTTTGGGACTTGAACCATTCAAAATCTCCAAAAATTGAGAGAGTTATGAATTGTTGAAGTTGGAAAAAAAATCATGAAATGACCTATAATCTTTTGTATCCTTAAGGCAAATTCCATCCATTTTCTCACTTTTCACATAAAAGAAGGCATAAAGTTCACATCCTTAAGATAATTGTGGAAAATAATGGGATCAAGGTGATAAAAATTGACCAAGTTATGATCATTTGAAGTCATGCATGGAAAATTGGGGATTCATCTGGAGGACTTATTATCTTTCTTCTTCATCAAGTTTCTTACACATGAAAACTCCTTGGAACTTTTGAAGTGATTTGTTGATAACTATTTGAAGAGAATGATGTATTTTGAATCACTCTAAAATACCAAAAGATGAGCAAGATATACTTCTTTGAAGTTCAAAACCCTAGCTCCTAGATCAAGAAAAATGCCTTGAGGAACTTTGACAATTTTGAACAAACTTCTTGTACCAACACAAATGCTTTGTAAATATAAGTTGTTGAGGGTGATAATGAGAACTCATAGCAACCACAAAAACTTCCATATATTGAGAATTGAGAGAAATATGCATTTGTGACCAATGGGAACAAAGCCTTGTCCAAGCATGACAACTTCTCCAAGCAATCCCTTGTGCTTTTGAACCAAATTTGATAATCTTGAAATATGGTGAACCAAAATAACCTTGCCATTCCATTTCCTCCAAAACAAATCCAATGGTGAGGATTGAACTTCTCAAGCTTTATTGACTAGGGCATGGAAATAAACTCATGAACCCATGGAGCAACTTGCTGAATCTTATTGCCTTTACCTACATGAGTAACAAGAAAGAAAAACCAACATTGCATTTTATTAATTAAGAGAAGGAATCAAGACAAAAATATTCATGATCACAAAAGAACACATGTCAAGGTGCTTGGTGATTCCTCAAAGTGCAAAGCTAAATATAGGGAGGGGAACCAAGAATCCTAATGTGATATTATTGTGATTGAATCAACATGGTATGATGCAGGGATCTTAGGGGATAAAATTTGGGGTACAACAACTGCCCTTATTTAAGTTCCTTATGTCCGGAGATACGTAGGTTAAAAATCTTCGTGTCGACGCGATCGAAGATACTTAAATATAAAACAAACCCTATTTTTGGCCCTAAGATGCCATGCAATGCTTATGAATATGAGTGCACATGGACAATTCTAAAGGGACGCAAAACACCACTGGGGATGTAACAAAAAATAAAGAAACAAGAGAGTAACCCAACCAGGAAAATAAATCACTGGTGGATCAAAAACACCTGAATCAGAGAGGATGGTAAAATGGTCAAAGGATACACCAACTTCCACTAGAGGTGAAGCTACCAACGTTTACTGAAGGCAGAGAGAAAGAATCATCGATGTTCACTGCCGATGACCTACCAACTTTCACTGAAGGTAGAGAGAAAATATAGCATAGCACCACCGTTCACTGACGAAGAACAACCAACATTCACTGAAGGTAGCAAAAAGATAACAATCACCAACTTTCACTGAAGGTGACTTACCAACTTTCACTGAAGGTAGGAAGAGAAAATATATCATAGCACCGCTATTCACTGAAGATGAACTACCAACATTCAGTGAAGGTACCAAAAATATAACAATCATCGACGTTCACTGCCGATGACCTACCAACTTTCACTGAAGGTAGGAAGAGAATATATCATAGCATCTTCGTTCACTGATGATGAGCTACCAACGTTCATTGAGGGTAGCAAAAAGATAACAAACATCAATGTTCAGTGCCAATAACCTACCAACTATCACTGAAGGTAGGAAGAGAATATATCATAGCATCACTATTCACTGACGATGAACTACCAATGTTCACTGAAGGTAGCAAAAAGATAACAATCATCGATGTTCACTACCGATGACCTACCAACTTTCACTGAAGGTGGGAAGAGAAAATATCATAGAATCGACATTCACTAATGATGAACTACCAACGTTCACTGAGGGTAGATGTGATACGGTGTGAGAACTGACTTGAAGGTTTTGCATTTGATCGCAAATGTTGCGGTTAGGAAGAGTCGCCACTGACTTTTCTTTTATCCAAAAAGGAAAGGTAAAAAAGCACATGAAAGACCTTTGAGATTGTTTCTTGAGTTCGGGGGGTAGATTATGAAAAGGGAAGCTATTAGCACCCTTTTCATCCATGTTTTTCCATGGGCTCTTAGTTACTTGATAGATCACTTGCTTTTGTTTGAAAATTGTGCTTTGTGTGGTTTTTGAAAGTATTTTGTAAAAGAGGCCATTGTTTAGGCAATCTTTGTAATGATTCTCGTTCATAAGAATGTATACAAAGACGTTTGATCTTTTGAAAATGTTTTTAATGTTTGTAAGATGTTTGGAAATGTGTGTGTTTGTTTTGAAAATAGCAAGGATGTTTTTGTTTTGAAATGGAGCAAGTAACTAAAAGTAATCTACCTACTCAAATGTCTTTATTGTTCATTTTATTTTCCTTTGACATTGTTGTCTTACCATTGATTTGGTAAGCAACCCTATCTTTGGATGTAAACGGGATGGGCGCGGGTCATCGTATAACCATGATTAGCAATGTTGCAAGGTATCTTAGAATTTTTGAGGGACTAAGATCATTTTCGTAAGGCAACTTGGAATAGCGTCATCGAGGGACTATGATCTTGTATTTGTTTGTTTTTGCTAAGACACCTTACATGCGTAATATGGCCATTTTGTATAAGGCAACCAAGTGGAGTAACCCTAGGGGTGCTTGTGTGCAAGTGTGCCGTTTTTATGCTTGATTTTGTCTTGAATTAGGGGTTTTCTATTTGATTGATTTTATCTTTTCATACAAACCCTAATTACTAGCATGTTATGTAAAAGCGATAAATTGCAAAATTTAAAGTTACTAAGCTATTACAACATTTGTGGGATTGAAATAATATAAACCTAATTAATCTATTACAACCAAATTAAATATGTACAAATATTGAAATAAATAATATACAAGATGAATTAAATATGCAAAGGTATGTAAATGCAAAGAAGATTTTTGTTTGGTTTTTTATGTGAAAAAAAGTTTTAACCTAAACCTAATAAATAAATCAAGATTAAGAAAAGAAATTATTTTAGAAAAATACTTTTTGAATAAACCCTAATTCTATTTGATTAAAAGGAAATAAATTTCTTTAAGAAAAAAGTAAGTATTTTTTTGTATTTTTTTTTATCTTGAAAATAATATATGGCATTATGAGATATTTTGGTCTTTTTTATACTAAAATAATATGTTTAATGGGTGTGAAGAAAAATAAATATTTAAACTAGTTCTAATTTTAATTTACAAATTTAATTAATAAAAATGGATAATATATAACTAAATAAAAATATTTTTGTGAGAAAAATAAAATAAAATAAAATAAAATATAAATCTATCATTTTTATATTTTTTATGACTTTTAATATTAAGAAAAATATATTTAATAAAATAAAAGTAAAATAAATAAATAAAATTGTGTTGGGCCAGGGGTGTTAAGAAGCAGGAGGTAGGATGTTAGAAAAAAAACACAAGGCCCAAGAATCAGAAGCCCATGCGCTGCAAAACAACAAAAAATGGAAAAAATATGAAAAAAATTGCAAAAGGCAGCGCGCTAAGGTTTGAACCCGTGACTTATAGCATTTATGCGCGCTGCCTTAACAATGGGGTGGCTGTACATCCGTTTATATAAACACAATCATAAATATATATTAGAAAATGCCCCCTGAAGGCAACTTCATCTTCAACCTTGAGTCATGGCCGGATCACCTGTATCTTCTTCATTTCTCCATAAAAATGGAAAGTTCAAACATGAAAGTTATTGTGTTTCTTCCCACGGGTTCAACCATATAATTTATGTAAACTAAAAGTTAAGGATCAAAGCTAATTTTACTTGACCTAATTTGAAACCTAATTTTTATAGAAATTTCAAATCCAAAATTCTCTATACACAGTTAATATAAATGAAAACTATGAACATGGTTAGCTTTAGGGTAAGGATATCTACATTTTGCTTTCACAAATTAGGACCAAATGATGCTTGTATGAAGAGATAGAAGTTTGAGTTTTTACCTCTTTCAGCTGGGATCGTGAATGGAGTTTGAGCAAGTTTTGAGAAGGCCTGAGGATCTGTTTAGCTTGCCTGGACCTCCCTGAGTGTATTACATTCCCTACTTTGTCTTGAAAGTCCCTAAATCTTCCTACTCAAGTCAACCTGCAAGCTCAATATTTGAAATTGGTGGATGGTGGATGAGGAGTTACAGTGAGAGAACAGGGGTCTGGATCACTTAGATATGAGGTATATTAAGTGTTTAGGGGGTTAAAACTCAAAACGCACGAGTGATTTTGGAGATGGTTGTGTAAGGTTCAAAAATGTCAAGCTTTGGAAGATTCTGAGTTACAGAGTTTTTGAGAGTGTTTTGGAGTCTTAGAATTTGTGTGTTATGTTAAAATACACTTGTGAATATGTATGGAAAAGGTTAGAGATCAACTCCACTCCAGGTTTTTGAGTTATAGCCTCTTGGCTCTATAACTTGCTTTTGAAGAAAAGTGAGGAGACAAGTCTCTAAGTTTGTACAAGCATGATATGAGTTGGTAGAGACCTTAGACAAGTTGTTTTTTTTTTACTTTGCTTGTGTGCAGAGAAAACAATTGAGAGGCTCAAGAAGTTGACAAAGGCAAAAGTAGTTCTTTATCAAAATGGAAATGGCAACTTTGTGCCAAAAATGGAATTGTTCTTGTACAATGCATTCAATGCTTGGCTTAAAGCTTCCAAAATATGTGAAAACATTTAATTATGGAGTGATAAACAAGTTTGAGGCCTGCAAAGCAAAGATTATGCAGCCTAGGCTTGGATTTGAATTTTTGTTCATCATGAAATGGCTTTAAATCAAAGTGATAAATCACCAACTCCATCTCTTTGATTCTCCCTATTCAAGAATGATCTCAAGGAGTTATTGAGCATTTTGGAAAGCTTGCAATGTGCTCTTCAACTCATCTTTGAATTTCTTTTGAAAACTACCTTTGGAACTATGTGAAAAAATGGCATGAAGTTAGGTCAAAAATATTCCTAACTAGGGCAAAATTTCACTAAGTTATTTTAGTTCATGAGCATGTATTCACAAAATTATATCTTGAGATCCAAGCATTTTTAGGAGAAATTGTGTGAAGAAAAGTTGTAAATTTCATGGAGATCTACAACTTTCCTGTTGGAAATTTCCTTTGAATCATCTTGCATCATGGTGAAAATTTAACTTAAAGTTGAGAAAAAATAAGAAATTTTCTATACTTAGAAAATTTTCTAAGTTAAAAATTTCAACTTTTCAAAACAAAAACTTAAACCCTTGATTTCTTGAAGAACAAGTTTCTCATTTTGACATTTTTTGATGAATTATGATCTTTGGCATTTGATTTTGACCAAAAAAGTCAAAGTTTGACTTTTCAATATACAGTTGACTGAAAAATTTATCTGTCAAACCAATGGATTTGTATTGTTTTGAACCATGTAATTAGGTCAAGATGATGCAATTGAACTCTTGAAATCATAACTCAAACCAATTGATCATTTTCTAGGTCAAAAATCAGAAATTGCCCCTTCTCAATCAAAACCCTAATTTTGACCATTTTGCCCTTTTGATGATTTGATCAAATTTCTTGAGGAATTGTGGTCCAAACTTGATCAAATGATACATATGAGCCTAAGATGTTGATGTGGATCAAAAATTATGAAGTTTGACTGTAAATTGTCCATGGTTGACTTTTTCCCCAATATAGTTGATTTTTAGGTCAACTGTCCAATTGATTGATCAAAAATGTGATTCAAGGCTTGAAACTTGACATGAGTAATCTTGTGGGTTCCTAATGATCCTTGAAAGTCATATGAAGCATTGATAGTCCAAAAATACTTGTGCAAACTCAAACCCTAATTTTGGTCATCATTGCATGAGGAGATGTCTTGAGTTAGTCAAACCCCGATGCAGTCTTGAATCAAAGAGATCTTGTGAGGAAATTCTTGATAAGTGAGAGGGAAAATTTTAGGGTACAACAGTAGCAAAAAGATAACAAACACCAACTTTCACTGATGGTGATCTACCAACTTTCACTAAAGGTAGAAAGAGAATATATCATAGCATCGTCGTTCACTAACGATGAACTACCAACATTCATTGAAGGTAGCAAAAAGATAACAAGTTTCCCCAAAATTCTGGCATTTCACCTAGAAAGGGTCTCAACTTCTTCTCTAACTGAGGCACTCTGCCTAGAAAGGATAATATATAAATTGTCTCAAATAAAGAGATTATCACCTGTAAAGATTTCATAACAAACTGTCGCGGCGAATTTGAAAGTCTTGCCATCCACTGGCGTAAACTGACGATGGACTTCAAATTATCCAGTCATAGAGGAGATATCAAAAAAAAGTTACGTAGATTTTTACAAGGAAGCACAAGTTTCTAAAATAAAGAGACCTATTACTTGTTGTCATGGAGGATTGTAAAAAGAAATGACTTTCTAGGGAGAACAGTATGGCTTCCTGGGGAATGAAATATGACTTCCTGGGGAAATGCCATAGTATTCCTGCTGAGGAGATAAAGTCTTCTTGTGCAAAATAAATGCACAAACCAAAACTCGAAGCTTTTAGAAATCCAAAGTAAATAATATTGCTGGGAAACAAAGATTCAGATCAGAAATAAACTGGAATGAAACAATCCACCAAAATACATCCTTTGAGAAATAAACTCAAGAGGGAAAACCAAATCCATCCAAACAAGGAGCTATACAAGAAGGCTAAATAAAAAATCTTCCACGAGGGATAACTCAGTGGGGAAATTGAAAGAATATACGCTTTCTGCTTAAGGCCAACACTCTATTGAAGATAGGACAGCGTAACTCTGCAAAACATGGTGATATGTCAACAAAAATATTAACAAATGCTAATCAACAATGATTTGCCAATTTTAGCTATGCATGATGTATGTATGAATGTATGATTGTTATCACACGTATCCTGACAAAACAGATATACAACACTGGGAGTAACCAGGCCAAACCTCCTCAGGCACAAACAACACTTGGCTAAATCACATCCAAGATGATCATTCCAAAAAAAAGTGAGTGCCAACTAAGGAAACAAAACCTACTGCCTGCTTTAGCTTTACTTGGGAGAAACATAATCCGCAAGTAAACAAAACAAAGTGACAAAATAGTACAGATACAGGGATAGAACATCCTTCTCCAGGCTTCACCGGGGAAACAAATGTTTTCAAGAGTAACACTTCTACTTGGGATTGCAAAACAAATCTCAAGTAAGGTAGATGGACACCAAATCATCAAAATATTCACTAGGGAATTCAGGCCCACTTCATTGGGGAGGTTAACACCACATCCTTAAAGGGAAAACCACAATACGTTCTTGACTAGAGAAATTGGAGACCTGCATTCTTCAAGAGTGATTATGGTACCAACTCCTCTGGAAAAAGGACTTCCATTAGACCGAACGAAAACTTCACTGGAGAAATCTCGAATTGAAACTTCACATCATGAAAACTCATAAAAGAGGAGAAATGAATCCAAACTTGACCGAGGATACCGGAGTCTCGAACGCAATATGGAGAATCATCCTGAGTAAACCTTCCCAAGGGGAACAAAAACTTCTTAAAACAACGGGAGTTTGTCCATTCCTGGGATCACCATTTTTGTTGTTGTTGTTTTTTTGCATCACAAATTCTAAAGTAAAAGAAAATTGTAAATTCTTTTTGAAAAATTGATTTTGTTATTTAATATTTTTGCTTTGAAAGTTATTATCAATAATAAATGGAGTCTTTGCAAGCTAAATAAAATAAGAAACACAAAGAATTGGGTAACAGCTCAAACTTTATTAATAGAATGGTAGTTTGCGAATGACGAGACTCCATAGATGATTACAAAGTTTGGAAAATGGTAAAATATAATGGAAAATATACATTGAGATACAGTGACCAATATCCCCTCTAACAATTTTTTTGAAATCCTGAGCATCAGCTTCCTTTGAAGTATGATGAGGATTCGAGAAGATTGTTGTTTCAATGATCAGATCTTGCATGATGCAGTTACTTGCCAAGAAAGTTCCTAACATTTGCCTAAGCTTCCCTTGCGGGTTTTCAACTTAGCGGGAAATTTATTCTATTTATGTCTCTAACTTTTGCCTAGACTGCCCTTTCGGGTTTTTGGCCTACTGAGACGCTCTTTTTTGCCTAAGCCGCCCTTTCGAGTTTTCAACTTAGCGAGCTATTCTTTTACTTCTTTAGGCGAAGTATTTCTTGACTGCATCAGCATTCATGGGACGTGCGAACTCCTCGCCATCCATAGTTTCAATAATTAATGCACCACCAGAGAAGGCTTTCTTGACAACATATGGGCCTTCAAAATTGGAAGTCCACTTGCCCCTAGAATCAGTGTTGAATGACATGATCTTCCTGAGCACGAGGTCACCTTCTCTGAATTCATGAGGTTTGACCTTTTTATCGAAAGCTTTCTTCATTATTTTCTGATATAACTGTCCATGACACAAAGCTGTCATCCTCTTCTCTTCGATCAGATTCAATTGGTCAAACCGGTTTTCGACCCATTCAGCCTCAGTCAACTTGGTTTCCATTATCACACGCAAAGAGGGAATCTTAACCTCGAATGGGATTACAAATTCCATTCCATACACCAGGGAGAACGGGGTTGCTCCTGTTGAAGTGCGGATAGATGTTCGATATCCATGCAAAGCAAAATGGAGCATTTCATACCAATCCTTATAAGTAACAACCATTTTCTGGATAATCTTCTTGATATTCTTATTAGCAGCTTCAACAACCTCATTCATCTTTGGCCTATACAGAGAGGAATTATGATGGACAATATTGAACTCTTCGCACAGTTCTGTCATCATTTTATTGTTCAGATTCGAGCCATTATCGGTGATGATTTTGTTCGGCACACCATGCCGACATATAAGATTATTCTTGATGAAGCGTACAACCACCTACTAAGTAACATTGGCATATGAAGCATCCTCCACCCACTTGGTGAAGTAATCAATTGCTACCAAGATAAAATGGTGTCTATTTGAAGCTTTGGGTTCTATCATCCTAATCATGTCAATACCCCACATCGAGAAAGGCAACGGGGAGGAAATCACATTGAGAAGTGTCAGAGGCACATGGACCTTATCTGCATAAATCTGGAATTTATGACACTTCTTTGCAAATTTATAACAATCAGATTCCATTGTCAGCCAATAGTAACCTTCCCTTAGCATCCTTTTAGACATTGAATGTCCATTGGCATGAGTGCCAAATGAACCTTCATGAACCTCATGCATCAACATGCCTGCTTTGTGTTTTTCCACGCATTTGAGCAAGACCATGTCATAATTTCTTTTACACAACACATTTTCACTGAGGAAGAAACTGCCAGCCAATCTTCTCAATGTCTTTCTATCTTTATTCGATGCACCAATCAGGTATTCCTGAGTCTGGAGAAAATGCTTGATATCATAATACCAAGGCTTCTCATCTACTACCTCCTCTGTTGTAAACACGTGAGAGGGCTTATCTAGTCGCTGAACCATAATTCGAGGTATATTGTTCCAAGTATTTACTTGATACATAGAAGCCAGAGTTTCCAGAGCATCTGCCATTTGATTTTCATCTCTTGGAATATGATGGAATTCAACTTTATTAAAGAAGGGTAACAACCTTCTAGCATAATATTTGTAAGGGATCAAGCCGGGGTGACGAGTATCCCATTCTCCTTTAATCTAGTTTATTACCAAAGCTGAATCACCATACACATCTAGAATTTTAATTCTGAGATCAATAGCTTCTTTGAGACCCGTGATGCAAGCCTCATAGTCTGCCATATTATTAGTACAATCAAATGTCAACCTTGCAGTAAAAGGAATGTGCGATCCATGTGGAGTGACAATCACAACACCAATTCCTTTACCATAAGCATTCACAACTATGATACAATGGCATAATTGACTTTTATACTGGTTTGAGTTTTTATTCGCAAATGTCGCGGTAAGCAAGAGTCGCCACTGACTTTTATTTCATTCAACAAAGGAAAATGAAAAAGAACAAAAAAAAACTTTTTTTGAGAGTTTCTGAGTACGGGGGGTAGATTATAGAAAGGGAAGGTGTTTGCACCCTTTCTATCCATGGTTTTCCATGGGCTCATTTTGAAATTGCTTGTGTGTGTGTGTTTTGAAAACTTTTTGTTTAACTTCGTGGTAACCCTTGTATTTGTCCTCAAGAGTGTGATGAATTCGTTTTTGAAAACTGTTTTGAAAGTGTTTGTGTAAAAGAGTTTTTATTGTTTTGAGCAAGTACTTAAGATTTTCTACCTACTCGAAAAAGGTTGTTCGTTTTCTCATTTTATTTAGACAACGCTATCCTACTATTAAGGAGTAGGTAGCCCCATAGTTGGAGTTTTAAGGGACATTCAAAGGGATGAGTACGGTCACAAAAGCAATGGTTAGGAAACTTTAGAAATTACCCTAAAGTCCTAAAGATCTTTTTGAGGCAACATTCAAATGGGTCATTTTGATCTCTCGGGACTAGAGGGCAACAACTAAAATTCCCTATACTTCACGACCGTTTACTGAAGGCAACCGAAGTGGGGCAAAACCTAGGAGTGAGCATGTGCATATGTTATTTTTCAGTTTATTTATCTTTGCACAATTAGGGTTATCTACCGTTTTAATTTCATCTATCTTTCGCATACAAGCATATTATCCATACATCTAGCAGTTTATAATAATAGAAAGTAAAGTGCGAGAATTTAAAGTCCTAACTATTACAAGGCCTCGGGGAAGGGGTTACATAACCAAAACTTGGGAAATGAAAACAGTAAATAGGGAATGACAGTAAATGACTTAATTAAACTATTACAATCTGGAAGCAATTACAATAATTTAAAAATGAATAAATAAAACACGCGCGAGGAGGAACACAGGAATTAAATATCCTAATGAATCTAATTAATTAAAGGAAACATTTTTGTATTTT
Organism: Vicia faba; assembly: GCA_948472305.1. Classification (NCBI taxonomy): domain Eukaryota; kingdom Viridiplantae; phylum Streptophyta; class Magnoliopsida; order Fabales; family Fabaceae; genus Vicia; species Vicia faba. Next base: position 140,362,123 of record OX451735.1, read on the forward strand.
TTTTATTGAGAAAAACAATTGAAATTTTCAAGTTAAACCTAATTTTCTAATTAATTTTTATTTAACAAAATAATCAATGTTGAAATAATTAAAATAATTAATTTTCAAAAATTAATTTTAATTATAAAAAACCCTAATTCTATTTTTGTGGTTTTTTTATTTAAAAAAAATGATTTTTGTTTTTGTAAAAATAATTAACAAATAATTAAAAACAAAAGAAATAAAGAAAAACAATAGTTTTGGGCCTGATGTTATTGTTTCCAGCCTAGGGGTGTGAGGATTTGAATTCATTAGGCCCAAGATTGTTGGCCCAAAGACTGCATGTGATCCCATGAGGTTCAGATTTGAAGGGTCATGGTGGACCTTCAGTTCTGGGACGTTGGATCTGCTTGATGGTGGACCTGGTGGGCAGGATCTTAAGGCGCATAGCATGGACCAAGGCGTGCAGCACATGGAATCTGCAGAGAAATAGTGAGAAAAACACAAAAGCACACGCCTGGGATCGAACCCAGGATGTTAGCTTTATACCACTCCTCCTTGACCAACTGCGCTAGCCTATTCATTCGTTAGTATGATAAGACAAATAAAACATAAAGCAAGCAAAGTGGTCTTTCCCAAAAACGCATGCGTGATTCAAATTACCCAATGGGGTTCTGCCACCTAATTGTTTTCTTCCTCATAACTGTTGTTTTTTGTCACACTTTTACCTACGGACTGCATTTGTTACTATAGCTTATAGCAACGGATTAAGCGTCATTAAAGCACCTGCAAAAATCAAAATCCTTAAAATATGCAATATAAATTAATGGTGAGTCTATGAATCAACTCGTTTTGGTCCCCTGAACACGATGATGGCATTGGTTTGTCCCAATTATGTCTAAATCAGAAAGCCCTGATTTGAATCTTGGAACCCCAACCATGGTATCCTTTGATTCCTGCACTTAAAACGCAATCAAATAATTCAAAGAGCATCGAAACTTTATAATAAACAAGACTACATGGTTAAATTTCATTGAAAACGCGTGTATGCATGTTGTTGTACCCCAAATTTTTCCCCTAAGATCCCTTCATCATACCATGTTGATTCAATCACAATAAGATCACATTAGAACTTTTGGTTCTTCTCCCTATCATTTAGCTTTTCCCTTTTTGAGGAATTACCAAGCACCTTGACTTGTTTTCTTTTGTGATCATGAATATTTTGCTTAAATGTTTCTTTTATTAATAAAATGAAATGTGGATTTGCCTTACTTGTTAATAATGTAGGTAAAGGCTATGAGGTTTAGCAAATTGCTCCATGGGTTCATGAGTTTATTTCCATGCCCTAGTCAACATAACTTGAGGAGTTCAAACCTCACCATTGAAGTTGATTTGGAATAAATGGCATGACAAGGCTTATTTTGGTTCAATATATTTCAAAGTTATCAAAATTGATTCAAAAGTACAAGGGGTTGAGGGAAGAAGTTGTCATGATTGGACAAGGTCTTGTTCCTATTGGTCACAAGAGCATATTTCTCTCAAATTTCAAGATATGGAAGTGGTTTTAGTGGCTATGAGTCCTCATCACCATCCTCAACAACTTTTATTCACAAAGAAATAATGTTGGCACAAGAAGTTTGTTCAAACTTGTCAAAGTTCCTCAAAGCATTCTCTTGATCTAGAGGCTAGGGTTTTGAACTTTAAATGAGCATATCTTGCTCACCTTTTGGTATTTTTGAGTGATTCCAAAGACATCTTTCTCTTCAAATAGTTACCAAAAAATCACTTCAAAAGTTCCAAGGAGTTTTCATGTGGAAAGAACATGGTGAAGAAGAAAGATTGCAAGTCATCCAGATAAATCCCCAATTTTCCATATGTGACTTCAAATGGTCATAACTTGGTAAATTTTTATCACCTTGAACCATTATTTTTCCATGGTGATCTTGAAGATGTGTACTTTTTGCCTTCTTTTATGTGCAAAGTGAGAAAATGGATGGAAGTTACCTTAAGAATGCAAAAGATTATAGGTCATTTCATGATTTTTGGCCAACTTCAACAAGTCATAACTTGCTCATTTTTGGAGATCTTTAGTGGTTCAAATTTCAAAATGTCACTCAAGATATCTACTTCATTCCATATTTTTGGTCAAGAGAAAATTCTAAGTGGAAGGCCATGTTTGGATACAAAAGATTATAGGTCATTTTGGAAGAAGAATTTGAAATATTTATAAGTATGGAAAGTCAACTATTTTTCGTCAACTTTGACTCCATTGCAAAGCTTGTAACCTCATCTTTCCAAAGCATCAAGAATTATGCCCTAAGACCCCTTGAGTTGGAAATGCCATGGATTTGAATTTGGTAACTTGAAACTGAATTTTTCAAAGTCAGGATTTTGAAATCTTTGTTTTAGCTTATAATCACAAGTTTTACACGCGTTTTTGTTTCTAAACATGATTAGAAACTTGCTAGAAGTGATTAGCATCATGAAACACACGATTTAGCCGAGTTTTGATCAAAATTGAGTCACACTTTCTTCATGATGCAGACCCACACGAATTCCCTCCAAAATGCATCATTTACTCTTCCAGTTTCAGAGCTTCTTACTTGAACTTCAAAAAGGTAGAATTCTCCACCATTTAGATCCAAATCAAACACTAATATGTTCTACTCCTTTGTCTAATTCTAATGCTGCTTACAATTTTTAAATCCATTGAGAATTGAGAGAGAAATCCAAAATTGAAGGTGCTCGCTATTTTATGAGTTTTTGATTCATAGCTCTCTCCATACCTTATATAAATTTGGCGCGATGGTTGTGTTAGAATCGTCTTGAAGAGACGAGTTCAATAATGCTAGCGAGGGATCCTGATTTTTCCGTTTGAAGGATCTCACAAAATCCCCATTGCAGGATGTCTGGAGGTTGAAGGCGATGAAATGTTTCGTCTCAGCCAATGATAGCGTGCCAAGCGTTTTAATTTCATTAGTTGCCCTTTTACTGATCCCATGTGTATTTCACTAAGGTCCATATCAAGCACAACGCGTCTGGTCAATTGGATTAGCTTACTAACGCGTTTTGACTATGATCTAATGGTCCACATCTTTTTGGTTTTATTTTATTTTCTGATTTTATATTTTATTTGATTAAATTTTCAAAAATTCATAACTCTTTTATTTTTTATCCAAAAATTATGAAAAAATTCACAAAAATACTTTGAATTATTTCTGATCTCATGAATATTTTTTCGCATTTTTATTTTAAAATTTGGTATTTTTTATATTTTTTTGTATTATTTGCTTTATTTTAATTACTCAAAAAATACTTTCTGACATTTTTTAATTCTGGAAAAATTCATAAATATTATTTTGGATATTTTTGACTTTCTGAAAATTTTATGTAATTTTATGTTGAGGTTTACTATTTTTGATCTATTTTATGTTTGTTTTAGCAATTTTAAATAGTTTAAAAATAGTTTCTGACTTTTAAAAAATTACCAAAATTTTTATAAAAATATTTGGATCCATTTCTGATTTTTCTATGGCCTTATTTTTCATTTCTTGATTAATTTGAACATAATTGATATTTTTCCTCATTATTATCTATTTTTAACACTTTTTTAACCCTTTTATTGTATATATTAAATATATTATTATTTTGTGATTATTTTCTGGCTGTCTTGAGTTGATTTTTTGATCATGACATTATTAACATCATTAGATCTTGGGTGTTGAGTTCAACTCCACCAAAATGGATGAATGATTTTAATAATAGTTTGATTAAATTTTTTATTCAAAAGTGGTTTATTCCTCTTTTTTCCATAATCCTCTTTATCTCATCCCCTTCTTATTGCACTAAGTGTTGTTGGAGCATGATCTCTATATCGTGTCTCAAAATAAATGGTGCATAGATTGCTATTGACTGGCCTCAAAATAGGTGTGACTTCTATATAAGTCCACTTACGATTGCTTAACATATCGCTAAATTTTGTCCCAATTCGAATAAATGATCATTCGTGGCCCAAACTTATGATTGCAAGCCCAAGTATGTTAAAATGATCTATTTGATCCAATAACCTTGAGATTCATTGTGTGGAGGCTTTGGTTCTACCAATCCTCTAATGGATCTACAACACCTTTGGTCAATGCGGATCACTTAAACATCGTTGATCATTAAAAGGTACTTGTGAGAATTCCAAATGGATGATATACTTGACAAAAAGCAAATGCAACTTGTTATGTGGAAGCTTTGGTTCTATAAATCCTCCAATGAGTTCCAAATGCAAGTTTCAAGATGGTCATCCAACTAACAACTAATTGTTGACTTGTTTTATCTCATGCATTATGTGCTATTTATTTTTTTAGCATTTACATTTCATGTCATTTTCATCTTTGCTCATTTGAGCATTTATTTTCTTGTCATTTTTACTTTGCTCACTTGAGCTTTTCTTTTCCTTTCTTAAGATACTTAATAATCAACATAAACCCTAAAAAAAATTTAATGGCACTTGGACTATTTGGTTACTATCCTTGGCATGATGGAGCATGGGACTTTTTCTTGGACTTAGGATTAGAAACCTTGGCCTATCTTGGAGACTTTGTGATCTTATCTGATTATTTTTGTCTGGAGTTCTTGAGGTTTACCTCAAGACATTGGGTTGTTTGTTTGCTTTTGTGTGCAAGTTTTTGTGATTACATTCTCTGTTTATAATCTGGAATTTATCCATATACAGTCGTTACTCTGCCCAATTTTTGTGAAGACTTAATACACTTGAAGAGGTCTAGTATCTTTGCTTGCTTGGTTTCAATCCAAAGAATAGGAATTATATCTTGGCTCATAATGTCAAGCTTTGGCTTCTTGTTGGTTAGATGGTCCTTATCCTTAGCTTTTACCTTATGCTTTAGGATAGCCCCTTATTCTCCTCCCATTTTCTTTAATTTCAAAAATCTTCTCCCTCCATTTGAAAACCCTTCTTGTTTTGAAACTTGAAACACTTTCATAATAAACTTGGACTTAGGTTCATGCATTTTCAAAATGTTTTCATCATTAAACTTCAATCAACTTAATAATACCTTGACATTTTTTGTGAGAAGACTAAAAGTCAATCAATCTCATTTCAAACCATTTTGCCACTTTGGCTTTTATCTTTAAAATTTTCTTAAAAGATTAGACTCTTATCAATCCTTGTAGTGATGCAAACAACTATACTTCTACAATATGTAGTGAAGTGAGATATTTTCCACTTGGGTGTTGAGTGGGGCATTATTGATTTTAAGATCCAAGCCACATCCTCCACTTTGAGATGATGCAAATTCTCCTTTCTCATGATTGTGGGTAGTAAGTATATTTTCCACACGGTCAATGACGATGATGTCTTATCTCTTAAAATTAATCAACTCATTTGTGTTTCAAATTTTTAAAAGAGGAACTACGTGTACCCTGATCCCCTATTGCACGAAAGGTGGTACATAGGCACTAAAGGTTCACAACCGCGGTGGGTGCAAAAATCATAAAAAATATATTTCTCTTCTCACCTCCACCATTCATTTTACATAAAACATATTTTTATAGCCAAAATATACAAATTTTTCAAAGAGGTTCCTGTGGAGTACCGTAGATGTTTAGGGTGCTAATAACTTCCCTTTGCATAACCAACCCCCTTACCTTGAATCTTTCCCCCTCTTTTTGGGTTATTCTCTATTCTCCCATTCCTTCGGAAACAATAAAGCGCGGTGGTGATTTTGATTTTGATTTGTATAAAGTCTAGTCAATCCAATGGCTTAGTCTTGAACATTTCTACCACTATAGAAAAATGGAGACTTCACTGGGGACATATTGACCTCTTGCTCGCCCATCCCTAAGTGGGTTGAGCCTATATTTGTTTATATTTGTATATGTGCTATTGTTGTTTATGTGTTATATTTTGTATATATGTTTGTTTGGATTTTCCTGGTTTTCAGGGTGCTTGGTGATTACTCATGAGTCCTATACCCGGACTTGGGCAAACTTTAAGATAAGACGGGCGGTATAGTCATGTTAACTTTGAGGGAGTAATCCCCAAAAAGGAGACATGAGATCCCTCACTCAGTGGAGGCCCCTTTGACTGTAGTGTCGTTTATCGAGTAATCGAGAAGACGTACTACTTTCGACCTGGGAGCCTGCTGAAGTTGAGGACCATAGAATACCAAACCCATATTGGCCTTTTAGGTGTAATGTGGAAGCTATGACGGAGTAATCCGAAAATAGTTGTCACGCGATACTACGCTCGGACGAGTCTTTCTTGAGAATATTAATAATTGCCGAGTTAATCGGGAGGTTGGTAATATCCGAAGGAAGGATGTAGACTCTGGGAACCTCTAGAACCTTGTTCGGCATGTAATAACTTTTTAGACCAAAACCTTATGGGTAGTACCTTCGACCTCATGCTCGTGACGTTGAACCTATGAACCCTATATGTGTGATCTTGTGTGTGATTGTTGCATCATGCATCCATGCACTCATAAGCATCTTTTGAAGAAAACAATATTTCAAGGGATTTAAAGGTTGACTATTCATGAATATCTCAGGTACTTTTAACCATGGATTCTGGAAAGAGAAAGACCGGGAAATACAGTTTCAAGGATCCCAAGATAGATGAGTTGGTCAGTCTAATTCCAAAGATTGAATGTTCTGTAGACTTTCGGAAGAAGTATGGATCCATTATTCCTCTCATGAAGCTGAAGATGAAGGAGGGTATTCTCTCGACCTTGGTCCAGTTCTATGATCTAGTGTATCACTGCTTTACTTTTCCCGATTATCAGTTGATGCCTACACTGGAGGAGTATTCTTATCTATTGGATTTACCTGTTACCGATTGTGTTCCTCTTACTGGTTTGAAGGGTGAGCCAAAACCACATGAGATTGCTGCTTTGATTCATCTAGGGAAGTCTGAGGTGGAAGCCCATATGACTACTAAAGGAGGTATTAGAGGATTACCAGCTCAGTTCTTATTGGAGAAAGCCCATTACTTTGCCAGAATGAAGAGTACGGTTGCTTTTGAGGCCATCTTTGCTCTACTTGCTTACGGAATTTTCTTATTTCCTAATGTGGACAAGTTTGTCGACATTAACGCTATCAGGATTTTCATGATTGGAAACCCGGTTCCTACACTGTTGGGTGATGCTTATTACTCTTTTCATCTTCAGAATTCTTATCATTGGGGAATGATTATCTGTTGCACGCCTTTGTTGTACCGGTGGTTCATCTCTCATATGCCTCAGTCTGATGCTTTTTGGGATGTCAAGAAGGAACCCCGTTGGGCTCCTAAGATCATGGCACTTACTCACTCGGATATTGATTGGTATCATCGAGCTTACCAGGATGTGGAGATTATTGACAGTTGTGGTGGTTTCCCCAATGTGCCTCTTCTTGGTACAAAGGGAGGAATTTACTATAACCATGTTCTTGCAAGGAGACAACTTGGTTATCCGATGAGGGATAAACCGAATAGTATTCATTTGAGTAGTTTCTTTCTGAAGGAAGGAGAAGACCACATGGAATCTAGGGAGCAGATTGTGAAGGCCTGGCATCACATTCATAAGAAGAGTAGGAAGGATTTGGGACCTAGTGGTGTTGTTTCTTTGGAGCCATATCTTCAGTGGGTCTGATCGAGAGCCATTCAGTTGAAGATGCCATATACTCGGGAGACACCCATACCTAACCTATTTGTGAAGACCACCCCTCCCTTATTAGATGATCTAGAAGAGCTGCAACTCGCTTTGGTTAGGATGCAACAGGAAATGGATGCTTGGAAGAACAAGTTCCAGACTTTAGAGAGTTCATACAGAGAAGACCTGAAGGAGAAAGACGATTTGATCGAGATCCTTGAGAGTCGAGCGATGAAGTATATGGAGAGGAAAGGGGATTTATTTTCCCCTAAGCCTCAACTAGATGCTGATTACTCACTTTTTGATCCAGATGATTGGAAGGAGGTTGCCCTCAGACATGTGGAAGAAAACCAGAGGCTAAGGGCTCAGATTGCCAGGCTCACAGGGAAGCGCCAGCGTACAAATTGATCTCCATCAGTTCCTTTTCTTAAGATTTTAGATTGTATTTTCATCTTGTACTCGGGATCATTGAAACTTGTAATCCATTTTGAAGTTATTATAATAAAAAATTTAAGTATTTCAAAAGCTTTATTACTTTGATGTTTGCAATATATCTATAAATCTTAAATCCCTTGAAATATTAAATAATGAAGTAAAAATAATCATGTGCATTGCATATCATGCATCATATTGCACATATTTCTTGCATTTTTTATGCATACCCATGTGTCTTACCCAGCTTCTTTACTTCATTCAGCAAGCTGACTCATCAGTACAACACTCGGGATAATTTCAAAAAGAATATGGACAACTTAGAACAAGAGAATCATGAGCTGCGCGAAGAAGTTTTTGCTTTGAAGGCCGGCATAGCCAATCTGACTACTTTGATGAAAGCTCTGGTGGATGCGCAGAATCATCCACTGAGTGTTCAACGTAAACCAATAATGGCAAGTATTAAAGTTCTGATTGTTCTTGTATCCGCTACTCCGGTTGTTGTTCAAAACCGTATGCCTCAAGGTTATCCATGGGAATACCATAGAATTTTGCACCTGAAGGTTTCAATATTTGCCCTCAAGATGCTCTAGTGGTTCAGATTGTTGTTACTCCTGCACCTCCTGTGGTGCATACTGTTCCTGATGCACCTCCTTCGGTGAACTTGGTTCTGTTTGTTAATGAAGATGTGTGTCGTCCTTTCACTCCAACGAGTGAAGACTTGGGTCTTTATGACAGAATGGATGATTTTCAAGAGCAGTTTGATAGAATGCAAAGAGAGATGAAAGCTCTTAGGGGAAAAGAGCTATTTGGGCAGAATGTGAATGAGCTGTGTTTGCTCCCGAATGTAAAAATACCTGCTAAGTTCAAGGTCCCAGAATTTGAGAAGTACAAGGGAAACACTTGCCCCAGTGCCCACTTGGTAATGTACGTGAAGAGAATGTCTACCCACACTGATGATCAGCGTTTGCTGATTATCTTTTTTCAGGATTGTTTGACCGGTGCGGCATTGAAATGGTATATGAGCTTGGACAGCGCCAACATCCATACTTTTAATGATTTGGGAGAAGAATTCATCAAACAATACAAGTACAATGTGGACATGGCGCCCGACTGTGACCAACTTAGGGCCATGGTTCAGAAAGACAAGGAATCATTCAAAGAGTATGCACAGAGATGGTGCAAGGTAGCTGCCCAAGTGATTCCTCCCATGGAAGATAAAGAAATGACTAATATTTTTCTGAAGACATTGAGTGCTTTCTATTACGAAAGGATGGTAGCAAGCGCACCAAATGATTTTACGGAGATGGTAGGAATGGGTGTCCGCCTAGAAGAGGCTGTAAGAGAAGGTCGTTTGACAAAGAGTGAAGGGTCCGGAGGTGTGAAGAAGCCACCTTATAGGTTTACCAATAAGAAATAAGGGGATACAAATGTTGTTATATAAGAGAAGAGGGTAAACGCTCCTAGAAGGAATTATCAGCGTCACCAGCAAGTTGCCTTGGTTACTCTTGTTATGAATGCCGCTCCGACTACCGTTTCTTATCAAAGACCGTCCCAGCAGGAGAACCAAGGGAATAATCAGAGAAGGGAGAACTATGACCCTATTCCCATGAGCTATGCAGAGCTACTACCAGCATTGATTCAGAAGAAGTTGGTCCAGACACGACCACCTTCCGCCATACCATAACAATTGCCTTGGTATTATAAGGCAGACCAGACGTGTGCTTTTCATCAAGGAGCACTAGGGCATAGTGTTGAGAATTGTTATCCTTTGAAGACTGAAGTGCAAAGGTTGGTGAAGTCTGGAATTTTATCTTTCAAAGACATGGGACCTAATGTGAAAGACAATCCTCTACCCAAGCACGGGGGAGTGAATGTTGTAAATATGGTGGACGGTTTTCCGGGCGACTTCTGGATTTTTGACATTAATCTGGTTAGAGGAGATTTGGTGAAAATGCATGTAGACCTCTGTGAATTAAGCTATTATACGCATGACCATGCCGGTTGTGTTGTTTGCAGTACAGACAAGCGAGAAGATAAAGGCTGATTTATAGGAGATGATGGATGAGGGCTTAATCCATATAATCAGGCCTATGGCAGAGTATGAAGAGGAAGTGAATATGGTTTATGGATGTCCTGGTGAATTCAGAATTTTTGATGTGGAGTACTTGAATGAGGATCTCGTGCAGTTGCATGCTACCTTCTGCCGTACTGCTGGTCAGGTGGAACACCAATATGGGTCTTGCATAGTTTGTTGTCGAGACCCCCAAGGATGTTCAATTGTAAGGGAAGGTGTTCAGTTGCTGTTAGACAATGGGACTATCAAGATCATAGGTCAGAGAGATGATTATCATGAGGTTGATATGGTTGAAGTTTGTTTAATGGAAGAAGAGTCAGAGGAAGAGTATGCCTCCACGAATGTGTATTTCTCTTCAGACGAAGATTTGTTTGCCAGAAATGACTTTGTGATGCCTGATTGTGTTGAGGAAGGGGTAAACTTTATTGTACCTTGTTTTGGTGAACCCGCTCATCTTGAAGTGGAGTACCATAGCAAACCAGCTGTTACCCCATTGGTAATTAGTCTTCCAGGTCCTATTCCCTACCAATCAGATAAGGTTGTTCCTTACAAATACAACGCTACAATCTTAGAAGATGGGCTGGAAGTTCCCATCCAGCCAATGCCTGATATTGGAAATATAGCTAAAAATAGCAGGGTGACCCATAGCAGTCGTGTGTTTGCGCCGGTTGTTCGAAGAGATGTTGTTGCTGGAAAGAATATTGCTGAGAATGATGAACCTAAGAAGGCTACAAGAGAGACTAGTGGGGCTATATTAGAGAAAGAAGTGGATGATATTTTGAAGATAATTAAGATGAACGACTACAGAATTGTAGATCATCTACTACAGACTCCTTCAAAGATATCTATCCTAGCTTTATTAATGAATTCCTCCGCTCATAGAGAATCATTGATGAGGGTACTAGACCAATCTTTTTTGGAGAGTGACATGCCATTAGATCAATTCAGCAGCGTAATTGGAAACATTACGTCATGTAATAACTTGAGTTTCTGCAATGATGAGTTACCAGATAAAGTGAGGAATCATAACATGGCCCTCCACATATCTATGAACTACAAGAATGATTCGATGTCCAATGTGCTAATTGATAATGGATCTGCGATGAATGTTATACCGAGGAGTACTCTCATGAAGTTAAAGTATCAAGGAGGTTCCTGTCCAATGTGCCAATATACAGATTTTTTCAAAGAGGTTCCTGTGGAGTTGTTGGCTCCCAAATTTGACACTTACTATATTTGGTCTTTTAGACCAAAAAGCTGGAATGAACCAAGTCAAGAAGAATGTTCGACGTATGAAATAACTTAGGAAAAAGATCTAAGTTATATTTGAACCTTCGATGCGGCTCTTTGTCAGGTTCGTTTGACTGAAGAGGACTCATGTCCCTCGACTGAGAAAAAGTATCCTCCCTTTGACACATGATACGAGGATTATTTGAATTTTGAATTATTGGAGGGAAAGGAAGTTTCGCCAGCGTTTAGGAAGAAGCAACATGGCTGAAAGCCATAGGTCGAGGGACATGCAGAAGACACTTGTCTTCATCTTAGCGCAGAATGTTCCCTCGATGGTTACTTATTTTTAGTATAAATTAAGAAACTTGTGTAATTTTCAAGTGTGTTCAACCTATTGTACTAAGTCACTCAAACATTATCCAAGTAACTGCTGCGTGAGAAAGGATAAAGACTGAGAAATGTACGTTGGAAACACCTTTTTTCATTAATGAAAGTATTTTACATTACTTTACTATTATTTTGCAAAGTTATCTTTTTTACTTCTTTTACTTGCATTTCTGCATTTCTGCTTACCTTTCCAAAATGTCAAACATCTTTTCTCTGGGTCGAACGTGCATTATTCCTGCTTATCCATCTTACATAAAAATTAGCATATGTTCTGGGATTAATCTGATCGATCCCGTAAGTAAACCAAAAAGAACTTACCTTTTTGGAGATCAGCGGTTGTTTACCAAAAACAACGATAAACAAATTGGCACACCTGGTGGCACGTTGCTAATTTTCTATGTTATTGTGTTTTTTCCTGTACAGTTATAACATTTCATGTTATTAAGAAGTGGTATAGTAACCAACAAATATACTGTTAGGAAGGAAAATAGTGAGAGTAGTATGGCTAACGAGCCAAACCATGAAGAAATACCTCCACCAATCACAGGAACAGTGGTTACTACTGCTGTCGAAGGGAATATCCCAACTTCTGTTGGATCAATGCTAGCGTTAACCACAAATCAAATTGGACCCTTACTTTCGTATGTGGGTCCAAGAGGTCCCTTAAGAACACCTCCACCAAGGGTAAATCTAGGAGCCCGATCAGTTGTGCCCCCAGGCTTTTCGACAACCTGGATGGGTTGAGAACAACTATATGGCATGCCAACTACTGAAATGGCTAGCCTTATAAATGCTGCTACCACTTTTTCATAACCTTTGGTGAATGCAACATCGCCATTACAAGGGTCTGGAGCCAGTAGAAACCAATTTTTGGGAGGACCATCTCACATGATACCAAGCCTCACAAATGTTTCAACAGCAATTTTGAGGCAACAGATGGACAAAAGTAATTATGAAATGGTACAAATGTTAGCACAAACTCTAAGTACAATGCTAAATCCCCTTATTCAGACTTCTACACAGTCGAATCAATAGATGACAACGCAAATGACACGCATGGCTGAATTCTTGGGGGCACCCCTAGTTGTTCGACAACCCCAAAGAGTACCAATAAGAGTAAATCAAGGGGTAATTATGGAAGAGGATTTGACCGTTAATCCAAACCCCCAGATTCCTAGGGTAGAAATAGAACAACCAAGGGTTGAGATACCACGAAACACTAGAGAAATTGATCAAGGCGTTATTATGGCTAATAGAAACCAAAATGCTGACGAATTAATACAGCAAGTTCGACACCAAAACTATGGGACGGACAATAATTTAACTGCCATGATCGAGAGGATCATGCTTCAAAACGGGATGAATGTTGGTTTTCACAGACCAAACTTTACATCCCCATTGTCAGAATATATTCTGCAAACAGACTTACCACCTAGGGGAAAAGTCCCAAAGTTCACTAAATTTTCAGGGGATACGACAGAGTCGACTATCGAACATGTGGCTAGATATTTGATAGAGGCCGGAGAAATAGAAAATAACGAAAACCTTATAATCAAATATTTCCCAAGTTCCCTGACAAAGAATGCTTTCACTTGGTTCACCACCCTCCCATACAATTCGATCCACAACTGGAACCAATTGGAAAGATTGTTCCATGAACAATTTTACATGGGTCAAACCAAGATAAGTCTAAAAGAATTGGCTAGTGTGAAGAGAAGGTTTACAGAGCCAATTGGTGAATATTTAAATAGATTTCGATTACTCAAAGCCATATGCTTTACCCAAGTGTCTGAGCATGAATTAGTCGAAATAGCAGTGGGGGGCCTGGATTATTCGATTAGGAAAAAGTTAGATACACAATACCTAAGAGATATGACCCAACTGGCTGATAGAGTTCGACAAGTAGAACGCCTTAAAGCTGAAAAAGCTAAATTTTCCAATACTCATCGACGAGAAAGGGTAGCTTATGTCGAAATGGATGATAACGATCCAGAGACATCCAGTGATCCTATAGATGTCGAAGAAGGCGAAATTGATTTAGCGGAATTAAAACAAGGACCACCATATTCTTGTAAATTGATAGTGCCATCAAATGGGAAAAATCCTGTAGAGCCTGAGAAAAATAGTGACAAATTTCGTAAGAAAACTTATAGCTTCGACATATCCAAATGTGACGAAATATTTGATCTATTAGTTATAGATGGCCAAATGATAGTGCCCCCAGGGGAAAAATTGCCTCCTTTAGAATAGAGAAAGAAAAGAGGTTTTTGTAAATACCATAATTTTTTGGGACATAAAACCTCACAATGTTTCCTTTTCAGGGATCTCGTTCAACAAGTGTTGAAGGAAGGAAGGCTGAAATTTGCTGATAAACCAGCAATGAAAATCGACACCAACCCACTGCAGATGGAAGCACACTATGCCGAACCAGTTGGCATTCACATGGTGGAAGTTTCTAAAGATTTCATCACAAAACCCATCTTTGGAAGTTTCATTGGAAACATCTCCAGAAAAACTATTGATGGGGTGAGAAAGGCCACTGAAGGCCTGGATTTGAAAAAGGAAGTTGCCCAAGGGTCGAACAAGAAGGCTGCTGGAAGCCTGAAACTGATTAAACGGGTTACTAAAGACCCAAACAAAAGCAAAGGAGTTGTTGAAAGATCTGGAAAAAGGACCACCACAGGTTCTTATTTGGCTGCTGTAAAGGGTTCGACAGAGGACCTAGAGGCCAAAATGAAGAAGATGAACCTTGTTGCCAAAAGCAACATGCAGGTTAACATGGTTGAAGTCTCTGGCACCAAAGCCTCAGAGGAAGCCATTCGACAAGAAGAAGTAATCAAAACTGCATTCCCAAAGGAGAATGAAGATCTGGCAAATTTTCTGCATAGGTGCCAGAAGAAGAAATCGGAAGTAATGCTATGCCCTAGATGTAGCTCTATTTTTTATAAGAAAGCCGCTGAACACATACAAGCTATACGGATTGTGAAAGAAAAATAAGGCACCAATGCCCAACAAAGAATGGGTTCAGAAATCATATTTGACCCCAGAAGGGGGCATCAACAAAGACCCATGAATCAGGTAAGGAGGACACCAACTTTTAGGCCTCCAACTAATGTGCCTACAGATACTTGGCTAAACACTATGGGAAGAAAGAGGCCAAATGAAGAGAGATGGCAGGCATTCGACGTACCAAGAGGTTCTTATCTAGATTATAGAATGGAGTACCATGCTTCTGCATCGAATAAAATGACCCATGTGTCGAGCAATTACAAAGGAAAAAATCCTATGTCTCGTTCGCAATGGAGAAGGTTCCAAAGACAACGAAAGGCCGAGAAAGAGGCAGTTGGACCTCATCCAGAAGTTAGCAGTAATGTGCAGAAGAAACAAAGGAAGCCTCTAGAGAGAAATATTATGCCTTGGGCAGAGGAATGTGGGTCGAATGATGAAGATGACTTTGATTCCAGTGACAGTTGAGACATCATGGTGAATGTCATATCTGTGTTGCCTAAAGAATACAACCGTGAGGTTGAAGTCGAAGAGACTGACCTAATGGTTGAACAAAAAATGGCTAGACACAAACCAATATGTTACTATATAATGAACAATGGCTGCGTAGAAGAACAAAACGCATTTTTTGAGCCACCAACAGAGGCAATGAAGAGCCATCTGAAACCCCTGTTCATCAGAGCAAAGATAGGGGAGGTAACTATAAATAAAATTCTGGTTGATTGTGGGGCAACCATCAATATCATACCACAATTCATGCTAGAAAAGTTAGGCAAGGGAGATGCTGACATAAAGCCACATAACATGGTCTTATCCAACTATGAAGGGGGCATTGGCACCACAATGGATGTCATACAAGTAGATCTCAAAGTAGGCTCAATCCTTCAACCCACCATGTTCATGGTGATTTCAACAAAACCCAACTACAATATACTCCTGGGTCGGGAGTGGATACATGGCATTGGAGCAATGCCATCTTCGATGCACCAAAGTGTCACAATATGGCGCCCCGGCGGCATTGTGGAGAACATTGAAGCAGATCAGAGTTATTACTTAGGTGAAATCAACAGTGTCGAAAAGAACAGTTTCGATAGAAATTTGGCTCACATAGGGCCATGTAACCCACCTGAGTTTGATTTAACCCCAACTCCTAATGCATTCTTCTCCCTATACCTACACTCTGATTACGACTTTCAGTGGGATAGAAAAGACTTATCCAACATCGACTTTGGAGGAGTTAATGATATACGGCCAACGGGCTGGGGAAGCGAGTTTGGTGATGATGACTGAGTCACAAACTCTCCAAAAGATTTTGGCGTATGTGGCCAAAAACAGAATGATAGCGGCCTTAGAGGATGAAGTTAAATATATGGCTTTTGAAGCCAATGAACAAGTCCTTTCAAAGACAGGACTTGGGAAAGATTTCGACCCAGAGCCTCCCGACTTCAGAACGAAAGACCTTAGAGATCAGAGGTTAGACGCCATCTATGACGATGAACCTATAGGTTTCGAAAAGGACCCGCTGGAGAACAATGTCAAGATGTTGGCGCAAGATCCTCTAGAAGAGGTAAATCTAGGCGAAGGTCCCGTGAACAAGCCCACGTACATAAGCACAAAAATGGATCCAGAACTAAGGGTCGAAATGATCAAATTACTAAAGGAGTTCAAGGATTGCTTTGCATGGGATTATGACAAGATGCCTGGTCTCGACAGAAGTTTGGTAGAACTGCAGTTGCCAATAAAGCCTGAAAAGAAGCCCGTTAAGCAGACTCCAAGACGGTTTGCACCAGAGATTTTATCAAAAATCAAAACGGAAGTCGAAAGGCTGATGAGATGCAAGTTCATACGAACGACCAGGTACGTCGAACGGATTGCGAATATTGTGCCTGTTATAAATAAAAATGGTACCTTGAGGGTGTGCATCAATTTCAGAGATATGAATGCTGCAACACCCAAAGATGAATATCCAATGCCAGTGGCGGAAATGCTTGTAGGTTCTGCCACTGGTTTCGAGTACATGAGTATGCTTGATGGCTACTCTGGGTATAATCAAATCTTTATTGCTGAAGAAGATGTGTCGAAAACGGCATTTCGTTGCCCTGGGGCTTTAGGCACTTATGAATGGGTAGTAATGCCCTTTGGCCTAAAGAATGCAGGGGCAACGTACCAGAGAGCCATGAATTTGATCTTCCATGATTTTATTGACACTTTCCTGCAGATTTATATTGATGATATTGTTGTCAAATCTGTTTCAGGGAAGACTCACATGGATCATCTTCGACAATCCTTTGAGAGGATGAGACACTACGGCCTGAAGATGAATCCTCTAAAATGTGCTTTTGGTGTAAAAGCGGGAGATTTCTTAGGTTTTGTGGTCCATAAAAAGGGCATTGAGATAAACCAAAACAAGACCAAAGCGATCTTGCAAGCCAAAGCACCAACTAACAAAAAGGAATTTCAATCCTTACTTCGGAAGATAAATTTCCTAAGGAGATTTATATCCAACCTCAATGGGAAAACGCAATCCTTTTCGCCATTACTTCGACTCAACAAAGGAGGATTTGAATGGAGGGAAGAACATCAAGAAGCCTTCGACAAAATCAAAGAGTACCTCACTAAACCACCTATTTTGGTGCCCCCTTTTCGAAGTAGAAGTATGATATTGTACATAGTTGCGTTTGATAAAACTTTAGGGAGCATGCTGGCTCAAAAGGATGAAAATGGTGTCGAAAGGCCCATATACTACCTCAATAGAGTTTTAAACGACACAGAAACTAGATATAACGAGGTTGAAAAACTATGTTTATGTCTGTATTTTTCATGTACAAAACTTAAGCAATATATAAAGCCAGTTAATGTTTATGTTTCGTCTCATTTTGATGTTTTCAAATATATGCTGTCGAAACCCATTTTGCACAGTAGAATTGGCAAATAGGCACTTGTGTTAACTGAGTAATCATTAACCTTTATACCTCTCAAGGCTATAAAAGGTCAAGTGGTTACAGACTTTATAGTCGACCATTCTATACAAGAAAGATCACTGAATTATTTGGAGATCGAACCTTGGAAACTATACTTTGATGGTTCTAGTTACAAGGATGGAACAAGGGTCGTGGTCCTTATTATTTCTCCGAACAAAATTCTAACAATGTTTAAGTATAAAATAGATGGTGATTTCTCTAATAATGAGGCTGAATACGAAGCATTAATCGCAGGCCTTGAAATCTTGTTGGAATTGGGGGCAACTCAAGTCGAAATAATGGGAGACTCAGAGTCAGTCCTAAAACAAATTACGAAAGAATACAAATGCATAAAAGAAAACCTTATCATGTATTTCGTAATAGCCAGGCGGTTGTTGAAGAACTTCGAGGTAGTTAACATTCGACATATACCCATATTGGAAAATCAAGTAGCCAACGACTTGGCATAGATTGCTTCTGGGTATAAAGTTTCAAAGGATAGGCTACAACAAGCCATCAAAGTTAGAGGGAGAGTAACTGCCACTAAGTTATCTCCATTTGATTTAAAGACCACAACATTGGGATGCACGGATCATGAAAACTTCAAGATTTCGTTCATAGATAATCTAACAGAACAAGATTGGAGAAAGCCTGTAATGGATTATTTACAAAATCTGACGGCTTCGACAGAATGAAAGATAAAGTACAGATCACTAAGTTATGTGTTGATGGGAAATGAACTGTTTAAGAAAAATACTTGAAGGTGTGCTTCTGAAATGCCTAAGTGAAACAGAAGCATACATAGCTCTTTCCACTACACACGCTGGGGTATGTGGAGCGCACCAAGTTGGCCAGAAGATGAAATGGTTATTGTTTAGACAAGGATTGTATTGGCCCACTATGTTAAAGGATTGTGTTGAGTTTGCAAAAGGATGCCAGGAATGTCAAAGACACACAGGTATTCAACATGTGCCAACAAGCGAACTTCACTCGATTGTGAAACCTTGGCCTTTTAGAGGATGGGCTTTGGATCTTATTGGAGAAATTCGACCGGCATCTTCTAAAAGCCACAAGTACATATTGGTGGGCATTGATTATTTTACTAAGTGGATTGAGGCAATCCCTTTAGTCAATGTTGACCAATAGAATGTCATTGAATTCATTCAAAAGTACATCATATATAGATTTGGAATTCCTGAAACAATAACTACAGACCAAGGGTCGGTCTTTACTGGTTGAAAGATGCAAGAATTTGCTGCGGAAATGGGGTTTAAATTGTTAACGTCTACACCTTATTACGCGCAAGCTAATGGCCAAGTCGAAGAAGCAAATAAAGTGGTGATTGTTCTAATAAATAAACATGTGGGAAAGAAACCCAGAAACTGGCATAAGACGCTAGAACAAGTTCTATGGGCTTGTCGAACTTGTCCGAAAGAAGCTACGGGAACAACACCATTTCGCCTAACATATGGTCATGATGCAGTGTTGCCAGTGGAAATCCACCTACAGGCGACAAGGATTCAGACACATCATGATATTCCTTCTGAAGTCTATTGGAATATGATGTTAGACGAACTAGTCGACTTAGACGAAGAAAGGTTGAAAGCTCTGGATCTTTTGAGACTGCAGAAGAAGCGAGTGGAGAAATCCTATAATCGTAGAGTGAAATCTAAGATATTTCAGCCTGAAGATCTAGTTTGGAAAGTAATTCTTCCAATGGATCAAAAAGACAGAAATTTGGGAAAATGGTCTCCTAAGTGGGAAGGACCTTTCAAGATTATCCAGGCCTTCTCTGGTGGAGCCTATGAAATTGAAGAGTTAAGCGAAGATCAAAGACTTTTGAAGGTGAATGGTAAATACTTGAAAGCGTATAGACCTATGCTTCAAGAGGTAAAAATAAATAATATATAGTCACTATTGAATAGAGAATGCCAAAATGGAAACTTAAATTTTCATTAAAAGTGCCAAAATGGCTCTGAAATTGTTACAAACAAGTGATTACATACATGAAAGAAATAGGATCTAAAAGGGGAGATTGGCCTTCATCTGAAGATACTTGATTTTTTGAAATTCTAGGTGTCGATCACATAGAACCTTTGATTGATGGAGGGCCTCGAGCTTAGCCTCAAGAGATTGGGCTCGATCAGCATGCCTTAACCCTTCAGCCAGTTCTTCTTGGCTCTCTGATTCAGTGTTAATAGCGAGAAGTTCCTCCTTCTTTTTGTCGTTGGCAGAAATTTAGCTTCCAACTCTGTAATTTGCACCCTCAGTTGAGCAGTGTCTTGATCTATCGCTTCGACCTCCTTTTGTCTAGCCTCCCGGACCTTCGAAAAATTCTTCACCTTAGAAGCTGATTTGGTAGCAGCATGCCAAGCAGCAGCCACTTGACCATTGGCTTCTTCAATCTCACGATTGAGAGTCCTTTGACGGTTATAATCAGCAGATACTTGGTCAACAATGGAGATTAAATCCAAGATTACACTGGCCATGTCCGAAGAAGCAACAAGGAGATCGACAGCCTTCGGGGTAGTCTTCAGAAAAGAAGGAGTCGCTGGTTCCCCCTCCAAGGTTAACATCAAATCTCTTTTAAATATTTGTGCTTTAACTTTCTGAAGAGCTTCGCTGAGAGGAGAGGTCGAAGTGGATCTCCCAGATGCAGTCGAGGCACTTTGATCAGAGGAACTTTCTCGACCTTCTAGAATTGCAGTCAGATAACCTAAAGGATTTTGTTGTTTTAGCAAAGCCAAATCCTCCTTAGTCCTGCATCCCGTCGAGGGAACACTTTCGTTGGTAAAAACCACGTTGGCCACTTGATCTGGAATTACTTCAGTACCTGGAGGATTTTGGTCTCCTCCAGCGGAACCTTCTTCACCATCAGCTTCTGGGATCTCTGCATTCTCCCTCTCTATTTCAGTTTCAGCATCAGGGATACTTTCCTCTTCATTCCCTTGCACATCAACCAACGGAACCCTAGTCTCCTCTTGGTTTCCTACAGCTTCTTCTTCATAGGCTTCTTATATGATTTCGTGTTGAGCTTCGGAAGTTTGATTTACTTCGTCAGCTGAACTCATGAAAGAGCCTTTTTCCGAAGTAGGCCTATAAGTAGGATCCCCTTCACTATTCAAGAGGGTGACAGATTCCTCGACAGGAGTAGGAATTTGTTTGGAAGTGCCAGCAGTGTCATGGAAATTAAAAGAAATTCGTTTCTTTCAGAATCCTCATGAAGCAAAAAAGGGAGTCGAGAAATAAATGATGGTCTGTCGAAGAAAATACTTGGATTGGGATTTCAGCACAAGGACTAGAGTTATCACTCTCGCTAGGATTGTTTAGCCTGGCAATCACTTCCTGTTCAGTAGGCTCGTTGATGACCACGGGCGGAGGCCTCCCAGCTATAGTCTTAATCCTAATTTTGGGTCGAGTTTCAACGACAGGAACAGGTTTCTTTAATCTTCATCTCTGCAAAGGAACAGGAGGAGACTCCTCCTCTTCGTTACTAGAGATTTGGATCTCCTAAACCTTCTGTTTTCTGGGGGGAGTCTTCTGAATACCCAGAAAGACAAGTCGAAAGAATCAGTACCCATGTCAGACAATCATAGAAAATAAAGGTATGGAAGAAATTGAATACCTTGAGAGAGGGGTTGACAGTAGAATCTCCCCCTTTTGTGCTCTCAGCAACCTTCTTTGAAGTGATTCTCTTGATAGCTAGACAGAAGACAAGAAAATTAAAATCAATTGAACGTCGAATGACAAATCTGAAGAAAAGAGAAAGAAGAAGTAATACCTTTCTTGACCCTTTCGAGAACCAGCTTAAATGCCTCATGTAGGTGGTGGGCGAAGTCCTTCTCATCGAAGAACTCTTCGTCATAATATTGTTTCCACCACTCCTCAAAATTAACAGAACTCAAAAAATTAAGGTTAAAATCGAAGAGGGTCAGTATAGTTCGACCGGAGTACCTACCAATATGCTTGGTAGCAGCATCTTCTGAGTAGAGTGCATTATAAAATAGTAGCAGCTTCTCTCGAGGATAAATGGGTGAGGGAAGTGACTGAGCAATACCAAATTGTCGAGAGACAAGATTTGGTTGATAAGCGATCAAGCTCAAATGATTTTTTGAGCTCTTGAACCTCAACGGCATGATCCTGGGGCGAAGAAACGATTCCCACATTCTCACGTACTCATCAGTCACGTATTCCTCTTCATCTGAAGGATATGGCCTGGTAAACCATTCTGGACCAACTTTTCGACTGGCGAAGGGAGCCATGGTCGAAACAAAGCGCTTTCGCTCCGCAAACATCATTACGAAGCTTCTGAAAGCCTGATGAAACTGTTGGCCTTCATCAGTAGGAGTCAGCAGTGCAAGCCTGGTGCCTTCGACCCTCCTATTCAGGATTTCAGGGGCCTCTTCGTTAATCTTATTCCTCTGAGGAAGGAAAGATTCGAAGGTGGCATTGAGCCAAAGTTGGAGAATCCAAAAAGGACCAGATAGCAGCAGGCTCCCCCTGTCCCCTATAACCTTAAGTTGAGTCACATCATTACTGATGGACTCATATAGGTTGGCCAAAATCAATTCGGCCAGGAAAAAGGGATATTTATGGTGAAGCTGCATCGCGAGCGTCAGCATCTTCTTCATCACCTGAAGTGACTTTGTGCAAAAAACAAAACGAGATAACCATATAGCCAAGAAGGCTATGTGCTCCACCTCCAACACAGTATAGAAGTTTTGTCGTGGAAGTGGTTAATAAAGGTGGTGTAAGTGGGTTTTGTAGCAGCAAACCCAATAGCATCCTCAGACAAGTCTTCAGGGTCGAAGTAGCACCAGTCAGTCGAAGACCAGTGATTGCAGATATGTAGAATAGAGTGGGGGTCACCATTCCACAAGGAAGATGAAAAGTGAAATGTGCGCTATCCCAAAAATACAATGAAGATACCAGCATGAGGGGGCAGTAAGGAAATCCTGTCTTCGAGAGCATCACCAAATCATAAATTCCCATCTCCTTCCAGACGGAAGCTTGCGCCTTCTCCATTTTATTCAACCAGTCTGAATACTCATAGGAGAGGTTAGGGCTTGATCGAAAGATTCGGTTCCCTTTGTTCATGAACTGGAGGTTGATGTCCTCTATAGTCTGAGGGTGCTGCTGGTTAGCCGGAGTAGCGTCTTTAGGGTCATCCCTAGGCTTTTTCACGCAACCTATGGGTCTGAGCCTTGGGTGAGTAGGAAGAAGGTGCGATTCTTCAAGGGATTTTCGACACATGAAGACAACGGACCAGAAATAGCATAGATGTTTCCACCGTATCTAATGGGAATTAGGAGCTGAGAATCATATGCTTCTCGCCATTCCTTCATCATGGGTTCAACAACATACCTATCAATCGAGGAAGAAGGAGGGTTAGTGGAAAAAACCTCTGGTGGTTTCTGGACATCATCAGCATTTTTAGGTTGAGGATTGTTTGGTGCATTAGAGAGGAAAGCCATTGTTGAGGATTTGGGAGTAAACGAAGTTGGCAGTACAATGTGTTTGAAAGCAAGAGATTTGGAGATGCTGGAAATGGTAAAAGTTCCAAATAGAAAGGTTCAGAAGTATTTATACAGAAGAGGGATATGTCTCGTCAAGGCCATTTAATGTTTCGTAGGTAGTGGGACATATGGCAAAGTGTGAAACGGTTACCGTGCAGGCGTTGGGAAACGTTTTGACATGCTTGCCTAGGTTATAGGAATATGGTCATCATGGCAAGCTAGGTAACGGCAGTTAGAAGAGACATATTGGAGAAAGAGTAATGATGGTTTTCTCAAGTGCAGCAGCTGTTGGAAGATGAAAAGCACACGTCAAGACCTTATGGACAACTAGGGAGACAGGTGTCGAACGAGAAGTTCAAAGAATGGTTATTTCTTTGAGCGTCGAAATAGACATTCTTGGGGGGCAATTTGTTGCCTCCCAAATTCGACACTTACTATATTTTGTCCTTTAGACCGAAAAGCTGGAATGAACCAAGTCAAGAAGAATGTTTGACGTATGAAATAACTTAGGAAAAAGATCTAAGTTATATTTGAACCTTCGACGCGGCTCACTGTCAGGTTCGTTCGACTGAAGAGGACTCATGTCCCTCGACTGAGAAAAAGTATCCTCGCTTTGACACATGATACGAGGATTATTTGAATTTTGAATTATTGGAGGGAAAGGCAGTTTCGCCAGCGTTTAGGAAGAAGCAACGTGGCTAAAAGCCATAGGTCGAGGGACATGCAGAAGACACTTGTCTTCATCTTAGCGCAGAATTTTCCCTCGACGGTTACTTATTTTTAGTATAAATTAAGAAACTTGTGTAATTTTCAAGTGTGTTCAACCTATTGTACTAAGTCACTCAAACATTATCCAAGTAACTGCTGCGTGAGAAAGGATAAAGACTGAGAAATGTACGTTGGAAACACCTTTTTTCATTAATGAAAGTCTTTTACATTACTTTACTATTATTTTGCAAAGTTATCTTTTTTACTTCTTTTACTTGCATTTATGCATTTATGCTTACCTTTCCAAAATCTCAAACATCTTTTCTCTGGGTCGAACGTGTGTTCTTCCTGCTTATCCATCTTACATAAAAATTAGCATATGTTCTGGGATTAATCTGATCGATCCCGTAAGTAAATCAAAAAGAACTTACCTTTTTGGAGATCAGCGGTTGTTTACCAAAAACAATGGTAAACAGAAGTGCCGTAGATGTTTAGGGTGCTAATACCTTCCCTTTGCATACCCAACCCCCTTACCTTGAATCTTTCCCCCTCTTTTTGGGTTATTCACTCTTTTCCCATTCCTTTCGAAACAATAAAGCGCAGTGGCGATTTTTATTTTGATTTGTATAAAGTCTAGTCAATCCAATGGCTTAGTCTTGAACATTTCTACCCATACACTTGGTAGGTGAAAACCCAAAGGTTGATAATCATTTCAACACTTCTCAGAAAAGATATTGCCCTGGTCTAGTTGCCTGGGAAAAAAGATACCAACAATAATGCCAATACTGCAGGAAGAGCGACACCTCATCACACCAAGGGAATAAAACCTTTCATCATATGAGGGAAGACATTGCTGGGGAATCTGGGACAGAGGCTTCTGACCATGAAAACCCAAAATCAAAAGTGAACCAAGACTTGACTGGAGCCAATGGGATCATGAACCCAATACTACATCTTACACTAATTGTTGTTGTCTTTAACTATCTGCGAAACATATAAACATCGTGCACATACCAGCAAAATAACCTAAGAGAACTTTCAAGAAGGAAGTAAAAAAACAACCGGAGTTTGTTCATTCCTGGGATCACCATTTTTTGTTGTCATTGTGTCATCACAAATCTCAAAGTAAATTGAATTGTAAAAAATCTCTCCTCTTTTTCTTTGAAACGTCAATTTTGCTTTTTAATCTTTTTTCTTCGAAAGTTATTATCAGTAATAAATGGAGTCTTTGCAAGCTAAATAAAATAAGAACACAAAGAATTGGGTAAAAGCTCGAATTTCATTAATAGAATGGTAGTCTGCGAATGGAGAGACTCCATGGATGATTAAAAAGTTTGGGAAATGGTAATATATAATGGAAAAGATACATTGAGATACAATGACCACTATTCCCCCTACCAAATTTTGAAATCCTGAGCAGCAGCTTTTTTTGAAGTATGGTGAGGATCCGAGAAGATTGTTGCTTCAACGATCAAGTTTTGTCTGACATAGTTACTTGCCAAGAGAATCCCTAACTTTTAACTAAGCTTCCCTTGCGGGTTTTCAACTTAGCGAGAAATTTATTCTGTTTATGTCTCTAATTTTTGCCTAGACCTCCCTTTCGGGTTTTCGGCCTACCGAGATGCTCCTTTTTGCCTAATCCGCCCTTTCCGGTTTTCAACTTAGCGAGTTGTTCTTTTATTTCATTAGGCAAAGTATTTCTTGACTGCATCAGCATCCATGGGACGTGGGAACTCCTCGCCATCCATAGTTTCAAGAATTAATGCACCACCAGAGAAGGCTTTCTTGACAACATACGGGCCTTCAAAATTGGGAGTCCACTTGCCCCTAGAATCAGTGTTAAAAGACACGATCTTCCTGAGCACGAGGTCGCCTTCTCTGAATTCACGAGGTTTGACCTTTTTATCAAAAGCTTTCTTCATTCTTCGCTGATATCACTGCCCATGACATAAAGTTGTCATTCTCTTTTCCTCAATCAAATTCAATTGGCCAAACCTGTTCTGGACCCATTCAGCCTCTGCCAACTTGGTTTCCATTATTACACGCAACGAGGGAATCTCTACCTCGACGGGGAGTACAACTTCCATTCCATACACCAGGGAGAACGGGGTTGCTTTTGTTGAAGTGCGGATAGATGTTTGATATCCATGCCAAGCAAAAGGGAGCCTTTCATGCCAATCCTTATAAGTAACAACCATTTTCTGGATAATTCTCTTGATATTCTTATTAGCAGCTTCAATAGCCCCATTCATCTTTGGCCTGTATGGAGACAAATTGTGATGGACAATCTTGAACTCTTCACACAGTTCTGTCATCATCTTATTGTTCAAATTCGAGCCATTGTCGGTGATGATTCTGCTCGGCACACCATACCGGCATATAAGATTATTTTTGATGAAACTCACAACCACCTGTTTGGTAACATTGGCATATGAAGCAGCCTCTACCCATTTGGTGAAGTAGTCAATTGCTACTAAGATAAAACGGTGCCCATTCGAAGCTTTGGGTTATATCATCTCAATCATGTCAATCCCCCACATAGAGGAAGGCCATGGGGAGGAAATCACATTGAGAAGTGTCGAAGGCACATGGACCTTATCTGCATAAACTTGGCATTTATGGAACTTATTTGCAAATTTATAACAGCCAGATTCCATTGTCAACCAATAATAACCTGCCCTTAGCATCTTTTTAGCCATCGAATGTCCATTAGCATGAGTGCCAAATGAACCCTCATGAATCTCATGCATTATCATGTCTGCTTCGTGTCTATCCACGCATCTGAGCAAGACCATGTCATAATTTCTCTTGTATAACACATTTTCATTGAGGAAGAAACTGCTTGCCAATCTTCTCAGTGTCTTTCTATCTTTCCTCGACGCACCAATCGAGTATTCCTGAGTCTGAAGAAAATGCTTGATATCATAATACCAAGGTTTTTCATCTGCTACCTCCTCTGTCATAAACACATGAGCAGGCCTATCTAGCCGTCGAAATGTAATTCGGGGTATATCATTCCAAGTATTCACTTGGTACATGGAAGCCAAAGTTTCCAGAGCATCCGCCATTTGATTTTCATCTCTAGGGATGTGATGGAATTCAACTTTATTGAAGAAGGGCAATAATCTTCTTGCATAGTCTTTGTAAGGGGTTAAGCCAGGGTGACGAGTGTCTCATTCTCCTTTGATCTGATTTATTACTAAAGCTGAATCACCATACACATCTAGAATTTTGATTCTGAGATCAATAGCTTCCTCAAGACCAATGATGCAAGCCTCATATTCTGCCATATCATTAGTGCAATCAAATGTTAACCTTGCAGTAAAAGGAATGTGTGATCCATGAGGAGTGATAATCACAGCACCAATTCCTTTACCATAAGCATTCACTACTCCATCAAAAATCATACTCTAATGAGATTCAGGGTCATGGCCTTCCTCAGGCAATGGTTCATCACAATCTTTTACTTTCAAAAACATCACATCCTCATCGGGGAATTCATATTCTGCAGACTGATGATCTTCCACCGGTTGGTGAGCAAGGTAATCTGCCAACACACTACTTTTAATATACTTTTAAGTGCGGTACTCGATATCATATTCCGATAACAACATCTTCCATCAGGCAATTCTCCCTGTTAGAGCAGGCTTTTCAAAAATATACTTGATTGGATCCTTTTTGGAGATCAACCAAATGGTATGATTCAACATATACTGCCGCAAATGCTTTGCCACCCAGGACAAAGCACAACATGTCTTTTCTAGTGTGGAATACCGTGACTCACGATCAATGGAATTTTTGATGAGATAATAAATGGCAAACTCCTTCTTCCCTGTTTCATCCTATTGTCCCAGAATACAACCCATGGATTTATCTAACACTGTTAGATACATAATCAACGGTATTCCTTCTACGGGAGGGAGCAAGATAGGAGGTTCAAGCAGATATTATTTAATACTCTCAAATGCCTTTTGACGGTCATCCGTCCATACACAACCTTGATCTTTCTTTAACAACTTAAAGATCAGTTCACATGTTGCAGTAATGTGGGAAATAAATCTGGAAATATAATTCAAACGCCCGAGGAAACCCATGACTTGCTTTTCAGTTTTTGGTGCTGGCATTTCTTGAATTGCTTTGACTTTATCAGGGTCAACTTCAATTCCTTTCTGGCTAACAATGAAACCCAACAATTTCCCCGATCTAATACCGAAGGTGCATTTATTTGGATTTAAGCAGAGAAGATACTTCCTCAAACGCTGAAACAACTTCAACAAATCTTCTATATGCCCTTCATCAGTCTGGGATTTAGATATCATATCATCAACATATACTTCGATTTCCTTGTGCATCTGATCATGGAATAGGGTTGTCATAGCCCTCTGGTACGTTGCACTAGCGTTCTTCAACCCGAAGGGCATCACTCTGTAACAGAATATTCCCCAGGGTGTGATAAACGTTGTTTTTTCCATGTCCTCTGGAGCCATTCTTATTTGATTATACCCGGAAAATACGTCCATGAATGAGAATACCTTTAATTTTGTTGTGTTGTCCACTAACATGTCGATGTGAGGCAATGGAAAATCATCTTTTGGACTAGATTTATTTAGATCTCTAATCTACGCACATGCGGACTTTTCCATCTTTTTTCAGTATGGGACAATATTGGCAATCCATTGAGGATACACAGACGTCACAAGAAAATCGGCATTAATCTGTTTTAGGACCTCCTCTTTGATATTTACTGCCATATCTGGGTGGGTTCTTCTCAACTTTTGTTTAACTGGTGGACACCCTGGCTTCAGCGGAAAATGATGCTCGACAATATTTGTATCTAGCCCAGGCATATCTTGATAAGACCAAGCAAAAATATCCACATACTCTTTCAATAACTCAATCAACCTGCTCTTCACATCGGGATGCAATGATGCTCCAATCTTGACTTCCTTCGGATCTTCTTCTGAACCCAAATTAATCACTTCCAAAGGCTCCTTATATGGTTGAATAGTATTTTCCTCGTGCTCAAGAAACCGTGAGACCTCTTCTGGAATCTCATCATAATCTTCTTCTTCAGACCCAAACACAGGACATTCAAAGTTGGGAGAGGATGTAGGGTCATTGTATTCAACGGGTTTTTTAGTTAATCTGCACATATGATTTATGACTGCTTTTAGAAACTGACACATATAACAAGTGATCATGCAGATTAATTTTCAGTTATTATTTATTTTGAAAGGTTTTTTTATTACCATTTCCCAAGAAAAAGAAGAAAATAAAGACATAATTTGGGAAGCAAAGACAACTTTTATTAATTATCTTAAAAGTCATAGCAAACAGATAAGCCCTACAACATTAATACTTTCACCTTGGGCAGAGTGAAAGCTTTTCAAAAGAAAGAAACATATTAACAAGACAAATTACTTTGAAACATGTATGCAAGAAGGAACATCAACGGTGACCCAGTTCTGAACTCGGACTCCATGCATTACATAATTTGGTACTTCCTGTTCTGCTTCATCCTCTTCGACAGCATTAATTCCAGAACCAATAGGATGGAGGTAGCCTCCACTATGGAAAACATCCTGATAATTGTTCACAGTAGACTTTGACTTCAAACCTTCACCTTTTCCAATCTTCGAAGAGAAACCCAAACCAGCTCTGTTCTTGTTCACGGGTGGATCCATAAGTCGTCCCCAAACTGTATTATGACCATTGCGCACAACATGTTGTGCGTCCTTCAGCGAAACCACAAAATTCTCATTTCTCCTTATGTTGTCAATGGATAGGGCTTGGAACTGGGTTCCAACAACAGCCTCGTCCGCTTCTTCGATACTGAAAGAGGAAAAATGGGATACCAACAATGCATGTTCCCCATTTATGATCACTACCTTCCCTTCACACACAAACTTTAGCTTCTGATGCCGAGTTGAAGTGACGGTACCTGCTTCGTGTATCCATGGCCGTCCTAGCAAACAACTATATGCAGGAATAATGTCCATGACCTGGAAGGTTATCAGGAACAAATGTGGTCCTATATGGATGGGTAAGTTCACTTCACCGATGACAAATTTCCTCGACCCACTAAATGCCTTCACAATGATGCCACTCGGGCGCATAGGTGCTCCTTAATACTTTAACTTCATGAGAGTACTCCTCGGTATAACATTCAGTGCAGATCCATTATCAATTAGCACATTGGACAGCGAATCATTCTTGCAGTTCATAGATATGTGGAGGGCCAGGTTATGATTCATCCCTTCATCTGGTAGCTCATCATTGCAGAAACTCAAGTTATTACATGACGTAATGTTTCCAATTACGCTGCTGAATTGATCTAATGGCATGTCACTCTCCACAAAATCTTGGTCTAGTACTCTCATCAATGATTCTCTATGAGCAGAGGAGTTCATCAATAAAGCTAGGATGGATATCTTTGAAGGAGTCAGCAGTAGCTGATCTACAATTCTGTAGCCGCTCATCTTAATTATCTTCAAAATATCATCCACTTCTTTCTCTATTGTAGCTCCACTAGTCTCTCCTGTAGCCTTCTTAGACTCATCATTCTCAGCAATTTTCTTTCCAGCAACAACATCTCTTTGAACAACCGGCGCAAACACACGACCGCTACGGGTCACCCTGCTATTTTCAGCTATATTTCTAATATCAGGCATTGGCTGGATGGGAACTTCCACCCCATCTTCTAATATTGTAGCATTGTATTTGTAAGGCACAACCTTATCTGATTGGTAGGGAATAGGACCTGGCAGACTAATTACCAATGGGGTAACAACTGGTTTGCTATGGTACTCCACTTCAAGATGAGCGGGTGCACCAAAACAAGGTACAATAATGTTTACCCCTTCCTCAACACAATCAGGCAACACAAAGTCATTTCTGGCAAACAAATCTTCGTCTGAAGAGAAATACTCATCCACGGAGGCATACTCTTCCTCTGACTCTTCTTCCATTAAAAAAACTTCAACCATATCAACCTCATGATAATCATCTCTCTGACCTGTGATCTTGATAGTCCCATTGTCTAACAGCAACTGAACACCTTCCCTTACAATTGAAAATCCTTGGGGGTCTCGACAGCAAACTATGCAAGACCCAGATTGGTGTTCCACCTGACCAGCAATACAGCAGAAGGTGGCATGCAACTTCACGAGATCTTCATTCAAGTACCCCACCTCAAAATTCTGAATTCACTAGGACATCTAGAAACCATATTCACTTCCTCTTCATACTTTTCCCTAGGTCTGATTATATGGATTAATCCCTCATCCATCATCTCCTATAAATCATCCTTCATCTTCTCGCAACCCTGTATGTCTGTACTGCAAACATCACAACCGGCATGGTCATGCGTATAATAGCTGAATTCATAGAGGTATGCATGCATTTTCACCAAATCTCCTCTAACTAGATTAATGTCAAAAATATAAAAGTCTCCTGGACAACTGGCCACCATATTTACAGCACTCACTCCCCCGTGCTTGGGTAGAGGATTGTCTTTCACATTAGGTCCCATGTCTTTGAAGGATAAAATTCCAGACTTCACCAACCTTTTCACTTCAGTCTTCAAAGGATAACAATTCTCAACAATATGCCCTGGTGCACCTTGATGAAAAGCAAATGTCTAGTGTTCCTTGTAATACCAAGGCAATGGTGATGGTATGGCGGGAGGTGGTCGTGTCTGGACCAACTTCTTCTGAATCAATGCTGGTAGTAGCTCTGTATAGCTCATGGGAATAGGGTCATAGTTATCCCTTCTCTAATTATTCCCTTGGTTCCCCTGCTGGGACGGTGTTGTAACCCAAAATTTTCCCTCCCATATTCCTCAAACCCACAAACACAAAGAAAAGCAAACTTTTGAAAACATAATGAGCAAGTACCTAAGAGCCCGTGGATAACCACGGATAGAAAGGTTGCTAACACCTTCCCTTTCTATAATCTACCTCCCGAACCCGAGAAACATCTTGAAAAAGGAATTTTTCTGTGCTTTTTTCCTTTCCTTGTTGGATAAAATAAAAGACGGTGGCGACTCTTGCTTACCGCGACATTTTGCGAAAACAAATCCAAACACGAACCAGCATTCCAAAATAATCAGTTCTCTTTCCCACCGATCACAGACGGCCTTTGATAAGCAACGATAGTCGGAGCGGCATTCATAACAGGAGTTACCAAGGCGACTTGTTGGTGACGCTGATAATTCCTTCTAGGAGCATTTACCCTCTTCTCTTGTACAACAACATTTGTATCCCCTTCTTTCTTCTTGGTAAACCCATAATATGGCTTCTTCACACCTCCAAACCCTTCACTCTTCGTCAAACGACCTTCTCTTACAGCCTCTTCTAGGCGGACACGCATTCCTACCATCTCCGTAAAATCACTGGGTGCGCTTGCTACCATCCTTTCGTAGTAGAAAGCACCCAACGTCTTTAGAAAAATCTTAGTCATTTATTTCTCTTTCATGGGAGGAATCACTTGGGCAGCTACCTCGCGCCATCTCTGTGCATACTCTTTGAATGATTCCCTGTCTTTCTGAACCATGGCCCTAAGTTGGTCACAGTCGAGAGCCATGTCCACATTGTACTTGTATTGTTTGATGAATGGTTCTCCCAAATCATTAAAAGTATGGATGTTGGCATTGTCCAAGCTCATATACCATTTCAACGTTGCGCCGGTCAAACTATCCTAAAAAAAGTTAATCAGCCGACACTGATCATCAGTGTGGGTGGAAATTCTCCTCACGTACAATACCAAATGGGCACGAGGGCAAGTGTTGCCCTTGTACTTCTCAAATTCTGGGACCTTGAATTTAGCAGGTATCTTTACATTCGGGACCAAACACAGCTCATTCACATTCTGCCCAAATTGCTCTTTTCCCCTAAGAGCTTTCATCTCTCTTTACATTCTATCAAACTGCTCTTGAAAATCATCCATTCTAAGTCTTTACTCGGTGAAGGGAAAGGACGACACACATCTTCATTAACAAACGGAACCAAGTTCATCGAAGGAGGTGTAGCAGGAACAGTATGCACCACAGGAGGTGCAGGAGTAACAACAGTCTGAACCACTGGAGCATCTTGAGGGCCAAGATTGAAACCTTCAGGTGCAAAATTCTCTGGTATTCCCCATGGATAATCTTGAGGCATACGATTTTGAACAACAGCCAGAGTAGCGGATACAGGAACAGTCGGAACTTTAGTACTTGCCCTTGTTGGTTGAGGTTGAACACTCGGTGGCTGATTCTGTGCAGCCACCAGAGCTTCCATCAGAGTAGTCAGATTTGCCATGCCGGCCTTCAAAGTAGAAACTTCTTCGTGCAGCTCGCGATTCTCTTGTTCTAAGTTGTCCATCTTCTTTTTTAAATTAGCCTGAGTGTTGTAGTGATGAGTCAGCTTGCTGAATGAAGTAAAGAAGCTGGGTAAGACACCTAGGCATGCATAACAAATGCAAGAAATATGTGCAATATGATGCATGATATGCAATGCACATGATTATTTTTACTTCATTATTTAATATTTCAAGGGATTTAAGATTTATAGACATATTGCGAACATCAAAGTAATAAAGCTTTTGAAATACTGGAATTTTTTATTATAATAACTTCAAAATGGATTACAAGTTTCAATGATCCCGAGTACAAGATGAAAATACAATCTAAAATCCTGAGAAAAGGAACTTATGGAGATCAATTTGTACACTGGCGCTTCCCTGTGAGCCTGACAATCTGAGCCCTTAGCCTCTGGTTTTCTTCCACATGTCTGATGGCAACCTCCTTCCAATTATCTGGATCAGAAAGTGAGTAATCAGCATCTGGTTGAGGCTTAGGGGAAAATAAATCCCCTTGCCTCTCCATAGACTCACCGCTCGACTCTCAAGGATCTCGATCAAATCGTCTTTCTCCTTCAAGTCTGCTCTGTAGGAACTCTCTAAAGTTTGGAACTTGTTCTTCCAAGCATCCCTTTCCTGTTGCATCCTAACCAAAGCGAGTTGCAGCTCTTCTAGATCATCTAATAAGGGAGGGGTGGTCTTCACAAATAGGTCAGGCATGGGTGTCTCCCGAGTATACGGCATCTTCAACTGAATAGCTCTCGATCGGACCCACTGAAGATATGGCTCCAAAGAAGAAGTACCCCTAGGTCCCAAATGCTTCCTACTCTTCTTATGAATGTGACGCCAGGCCTTCACAATCTTCTCCCTAGATTCCCTGTGGTCTTCTCCTTCCTTCAGAAAGAAACTACTCAAATGAATACTATTCGGTTTATCCCTCATCAGATAACCAAGCTGTCACCGTGCAAGAACAGGGTTATAGTTAATTCCCCCCTTTGTACCAAGAAGAGGCACATTGGGGAAACTACCACAACTATCAATAATCCACATCCTGGTAAGCTCGATGATACCAATCAATATCTGAGTGAGTAAGTGCCAAGATCTTAGGAGCCCAATGGGGTTCCTTCTTGACATCCCAAAAAGCATCAGACTGAGGCATATGAGAGATGAACCACCGGTACAACAAAGGCGTGCAACATATAATCATTCCCCCATGATAAGAATTCAGAAGATGAACAGAGTAATAAGAATCACCCAACAATGTAGGAACCAGGTTTCCAATCATGAAAATCCTAATAGCGTTAATGTCGATAAACTTGTCCACATTAGGAAATAAGAATAATCCGTAAGAAATTAGAGCAAAGATGGCCTCAAAATAAACCGTACTCTTCATTCTGGAAAAGTAACGAGCTTTCTCCAATAACAACTGAGTTGGTAATCCTCTAATCCCTCCTTTAGTAGTCATATGGGCTTCTACCGCAGACTTCCCCAGATGAATCAAAGCAGCAATCTCATGTGGTTTTGGCTCACCCTCCAAACCAGTAAGAGGAACACGATTGGTAACATGTAAATCCAATAGATAAGAATACTCCTCCAGTGTAGGCATCAACTGATAATCGGGAAAAGTAAAGCAGTGATACACTGGATTATAGAATTGGACCAAGGTCAAGAGAATACCCTCCTTCATCTTCAGCTTCATGAGAGGAATAATGGATCCATACTTCTTCTGAAAGTCTGTAGAATATTCGATCTCTGGAATTAGACTGACCAACTCATCTATCTTGGGATCCTTGAAACTGTATTTCCCGGTCTTTCTCTTTCTAGAATCCATGGTTAAAAGTACCTGAGATATTCACAAGTAGTCAACCTTTAAATCCCTTAAAATGTTGTTTTCTTCAAAAGATTCTTATCAGTGCATGGATGCATGATGCAACAATCACACAAAAGATCACACATATAGGGTTCATAGGTTCAACGTCACGAGCATGAGGTCGAAGGTACTACCCATAAGGTATTGGTCTAAAAGTTATCACCTGCCGAACAAGGTTCTAGAGGTTCCCAGAGTCTACATCCTTCCTTCGGATATTACCAACTTCCTGATTAACTCGATAATTAGTAATATTCTCAAGAAAAACTCGTTCGAGCGTAGTATCGCGTTACAACTATTTCCAAATTACTCCGTCATAGCTTCTGCACTACACCTAAAAGGCCAAGATGGGTTAGGTAATTTACGGTCCTCAGTTTCAGCAGGCTCCCAGGTCGAAAGAAGTACGTCTTCCCGATTACTCGGTAAACGAAACTATAGTCAAAGGGGCCTCCACTGAGTGGGGGATCTCATGCCTCCTTTTTTGGGATTACTCCCTCAAATTTAACATGACTATACCGCCCGTCCTATCTTAAATTTTGCCCATGTCCGGGTATAGGACTCATGAGTAATCACCAAGCACCCTGAAAACCTGGAAAATCCAAACAAACATTGTGATACGGTGGCAGAACCGACGATTTTGGAAATGCTGGTTTGCGTTTTGCGTTTGTGTTTGCAAAATGTCGCGGTAAGAAAGAGTCACCACCGACTTTTATTTTATCCATCCGGAAAGGAAAAAAGCACAGAAAAATTCCTTTTTTCGAGATTTTGAGTACGGGGGGTAGATTATAGAAAGGAAAGGTGTTAGCACCCTTTCTATCTGTGGTTTTCCACGGGCTCTTAGGTACTTGCTCATCTTTTTAAATTGCTTGTGTGTGTTTGTTTTGAAAAGTTTGTTTTACTTCGTTTTAACCCTTGCTTCTGTCTTCAAGAGTGTTACGAAGTGTCTTTGAAAACTTTGTTTGAAAAAGTGTGAGTGTAAAAAAAACTTGTTTTGAGCAATTACCTACTAGCATCTACCTACTCGAAAAAGGATCGTTTATGTTCTCATTTCCTTTAGACAATGCTATCCTACTATTGAGAAATAGGAAGCACCATCGTTGGAGTTGTAAGGGTCAATTCGAAAGGGACGTACGATCACTAAAGCAATGTTAGGACGTCTTAGTAATAACCCTAATGTCATAAGATCATATTCGAGGCAACATTTCCGAGGCAACCTTTCCGAGGCAACCTTTCCGAGGCAACATTTCTGAGCCAACATTTCCGAATGGGACTTTTGATCTTTGTAAGACAAGAGGGCAACCACTAAAACACCCTATACCTAATGATCGTTTATTGAAGGCGACTGAAGTGAGAGTATACCCTAAGAGTGCGCATGTGCGAGTGATTTGATTTTAGTTTATTATCTTTGCACATTAGGGTTTGCTAGCCATTTTAAATTAACATGCAGTCTTGTCATACAATCCTATTAACATTCATCTAACAATTAATATTTGCGAGAATTAAAATTCGAGAAATAAAACCTACGCTATTACAAGGCTTCGGGGTAGGGATTACATAGCCAAAAAAAACCCGTAAAACGATAAATAAAAGAAAATCCTAATTAAACTATTACATACTGTAAGCAGTTACATTAATATTGCAAAAATAATAAAACGCGCTCGATGAATTAAATGAAACGGAATTAGGGTTTTGACCCCATCTAAACCTAATGGAAACTTAAAAAGAAAAATCATTTTTTGTTGTTTTTGATTGTTTTGGGAAAATAAGATTTTAATTGAATAAATAAAAACCTAATTACTAATTAATTTAAAATTAAGAAAAATAATTAAATCAACCTATTTTTTTTATTTTTTTATTTTGAGAAAGAAATAAAAATTAAATCAAGTAAACCCTAATTTTTTCTAATTTGATTTTAAATATATAAAAAAGTTAGAATTAACCTAAATTAAATTTAAACTAATATTAAATTAAATTTGATAAAATAAATACAAACCTAATTCTAAATTTGTGAAATTCATTTATGATTTTTTTGTGAAAAAAAAGGAAATTATTTGTGTTAGAAAACAATTTAAATAAATTAAATAAATAAAAGGAAATAATTAGAAAAGAAAAGAAAAGGGCCTGATTTCTTAGCAAGAGGGGGGTACCAATTGCAATTCTGGGCCCAATAACTCTTGGCCTGTTTTGACTTTTTCAATCTCCTGCGCTTGCTTGACTTATGCCCATTGTGGACCCTCATGGGAGGAGCCCTAGATTTGGCTTGTTGATGATCTGATTGGTTGGATATTGATGATGCATGGTAGGCTGATGATATACATGGGTACCTGATTATGCAAGACAAAATAATAGAAAGCAAAGTTGGGGACCTGGGAATCGAACCCAGGTCCTGGAACATAATCACACTACACACTTACTAGCTGAGCTGGCTTGGTTAGTTGTACAAGGAATAACAAACAATTATTATATGGTAAAAACAAAATACTAATTATCACACGCGCGCAAATTTGAATGGGCGAGTCATGGAGCGCCACGTTACCCTTCTTCTTCCTCTCACCGTTGCTCAATGTTTCTTGACTTTTACCTACAATCACCTGGGTGTAGGTATAACCCTGTGCCTTTCCAAAATCCTATACAAGCAGGATAAATGCAAAACAATGGTACCAATCAACTCGTGGCAACCTCACGAGCATCATGGTACCCTTATCCATGGCCAATTGTACCTGTACACAAAAACCTTAAAAACAAAGCAAGAACCCTAACTATGGCATCTTGTTGTACAGTTAATGAAAATGCAATTAAATACCACCATTAGCTTGCAAATAACTCATGGATTAAGGATATGTCAATAAAACATGCTAACTATGCGAGAATTATTGAATTCGATTTCAAGAAAATGTGAAAATTGTGGGATACTTACAGTGCAATTCTGGATGTTAGGAAGATTTCTAGTGATTGCAATATGATCCAGAGATATCCAGCAAGCGATTGAGATGGCTGGAAAGGCTTGAGATGGCCTGAAAACTGGAAATTGATTCACCACTTTTGTTGAATTTTTGCAAGTTTCTTTTCTGTTTTGCATGCCTCCAATCCTTTTGTTTCTGATCTGTAATTGTCCCTTATGTACCCTAGAAGGAATTAGGGTTACAAACTTGTATCAAATCTCTCCAATTATGATTGTTGATTTATGATTTGATTATTGTGCCAAATCTTTCTAAATCAAGCAAAAATCAATCTTTTTGTGTCCAAATGACCCTTGCACAATTTGATTCCATCTCCAGTTGTATAATAGACCTAAACGTGCACAAAATATCAAGCTTTGATTAGTTTTTGATATTTTCATGATTTTATTTTGATTTTATTTGATTTAATTGAAATAAAATCAAAATAAATGAAAAAAATAAAAGAATGACAAATGGGAAGGATCATGGGTCGTGGGTCAAGTTACAAACTTAATGCAAGCATAAAATGTTAGGCCCATTTGACAAAAAATGCAATTTTGGACACATTTGACTTTTGGCAATTTTGCAAAAAAGGCCAACTTTGCCAATGCATAACTCTCTCAATTTTGACCCTAGAGAGGTGTTCTTGGACTTTTTAAAATGATTAAGATGTTATCTAAGCAACCCTTTTTGTTTCATATCAATCGAGTCTTCCATGTTCATGTATGAATCTTTAACAAAAAAGGTGTTTTTGTTGACTTTCCAAAATGACCTATAATGTCCAAATTCATATCTTCTTGTGAGTGCATATTTTGAACTTGGGAGCTGGAGATGGATTGTACGCAATTTCATCCTCTTCAAAATGATCTTTGGATGGGTCATTTTTTATAAAGTATGAGAAAGTTATGCTTGGTCAAAGTTGAGTTGACTTTTCCTACAAAACCCTAATTTAGCAACTTTTGGGTTTTGATGAATTGTGAGAAATCCTTGAGGAATCATGATTAACCATTGATCAAATGATGAATAATATTTCAAAATGAGAATGTTGACCAAAAATCTTGAAGGTTTACTATATGTGGGTCACAGTTGACTTTTGCCCTAGCATAGTCGATTTTCAGGCCTTTGAGCAATTGATTGAGCAAAACTTCCTCTACAAGGCTTGAAAATTGACATGGATGATCTTGAGAACATATTAGGACAATGGTAAGCATTTGGGATCCTTTGGGCTCAAATATCTTGATGCAAACTGAAACCCTAATTTGAGGTAGACTGCCTTAGGAGAGAGCTTGTCTGGTCAAACCTTGGACTTCTTTGAGCATTTTGAGGACCTCACTTGAAATGTATTGGGAAAATATGGGAGGCCAATTTTGGGGTACAACAATCATATATACAAAATATAACACATAAACAACAATAGCACATTGTCATACCCCAATTTTTGACCTAAGATCCCTGCTTCATCTGCATTATTTTTTACATACACATCAAGGTCACAGAATACGGTAAGTTTCGAACGTTTCGCTTTCGAGCTTTGACTGTGTAGAAATTATCGAGTGTTGTGAGCATTTTATGAATGACAAACCATTAATCAAGCACGAAGTGCATGTTTTGCTGTTTTATTTTCATGTACAGAAAATAGGTCTGAAAGAAGAGCATTAGACGTTGTACGTCGATCAGGATTTCGAGTCTCAGAACAGAAATGATGTCGTTCATTAATTCCAAAAGACTGGTTCATCAAAGAATTTCAGAGAATTGTGCATTTATTTCCACACTCTGTCCAGTAAATGGTCTTCGTTTTTCTCCAAATATTTTTCAGGAAGAACAGTCAAAATTCTACCGACTTTAGTTCATGTGTGTTTCACATTATTCTAAAATACAAGAAAAACAGGTCATACCGTCATTTTCGATTTCTTGGACCAAAAGTCATCTGCAAATTTTCTCACGACGCGAGTTGAATTTCACCGAAATGGGATAATTAAATTCAAAATTGTTCTAGAAGAATTTATTCGGAATATTCAGAATATTTGGAATTTTCTTTATTTGAATCCAAGTGATAATTAAAGAGGAGCTATTCAAGAGATTTCATTCAAGAATATTCATTTATCACATGGAATATTTATTCAAGATTATTTTTGTGATTATTTTGGAAGATCTACATCATGGTTATTTAAATACATTGAAGTATTATTTCAAGAAGTTTGTGAGGAATTCTATTTAATTACATGAGGAAATTTTATTTGGTTATAAGATTAATCCATATGATTTATTTGGATTTCTATTACAAGAATGAAAGATTAAAGTCCAAGACTTGCATTATTATTTATTCTTCATTCAACAATTCATCCAAGTATTATTCAACTATTTCCCAAATTTAATGGAAGATCTTGAATTTTTATCAAGATATATCAAGATTCATGTTTATGTGAAGATTCAAGATTATTCATAACTACCAAAGAATGGAAAATATATTGAAGAATTCATGTTTGTTCATGTTACAATTTATTGGAGTTTATTACAAAGTTGCAAGAAGCTACAAGTTTATACAAGATATATTTTCAACATAAAAAATTTCAACAAAGTTGCTAATGCAGCCCATGTTTGCAACCTTTCTTCAAGCCCACTTTTGCTGAATTTTTATTGGTCAACAATGCTCCAAACAACCTAGAAAAAAAACAGCAAATAGAGATGTTGTAAAATGCTACAAAACAGTAAAAAAAACAGCAACATACAACAGCTCCAAGTGTTGCCAAAAACCTGCTCCAACCTGCATCAAAGTGGCAGCAATTTGTATCAAAATGGCTAAAGTAATTTGTGAGAACAAAGCATAGAAACAGCTTGCCAAAACAGTTTAAATTTCTACTGTTTTTTCCCCCTCAAATCCCACATACTCCACTATAAATAAGAGCTTTTGTCAACACAAAGAAAAGAAGAAAAATTCAGCAGTTAAAGAAAACAGAAAATTGGTGTTGTTCTAGAAAAATTAAGCAAGTAAGAAAAAATCAGAAAAATAGAGGGTTGTTCTAAAAAAATGCAGCAAGGAGAAAAGATAGCAAACTCAAGGAAGCTTACCATTTTGTTGGAAGCCCCATCGGAGAGGCTCCGATAGGTATTATTATTTTTCTCCTCTCTATCTACTGTTGCATATGTTCACGCTTGAATCACTTGTTGTATCATTTTTCT
Source organism: Vicia faba (assembly GCA_948472305.1). Classification (NCBI taxonomy): domain Eukaryota; kingdom Viridiplantae; phylum Streptophyta; class Magnoliopsida; order Fabales; family Fabaceae; genus Vicia; species Vicia faba. The sequence continues at coordinate 140,403,380 of OX451735.1, forward strand.
TTGCCATGTAATATTTGCCTTATCATTCTTTTTTTTGTTGTACTGTATTTGAGTTGAGTTGCTGCATGTTTGTTAGCATTTAAACATGTTAGTATTCATAATATTGGTGTAATAAAAGCTTACTTCTTTCGTTGCGTAATACCAATTTATCGCTTGCTGTCCCAAATACTTGTTATCCATCTTTGCTGTCCAAAAATATTTGTTATCCATTTTGCTGTCACAAAAATTTAAAATCCATAAAACCATTTTGCTGTTGCAAAGTCCAAAATATTTTTGCTGTCCAAAATATTTTTACTGTCCAAAACACCTTTGCTGTCCAAAATATTTTGGCTGTCCAAAACATTTTGCTATCCAAAATATTTTTGCTATCCAAAAAAGCTTGGTTATCCTTTTTACTGTTACAAAATCTCAAAGTCCACAAAATATGTTGTTGTTACAAATATTTAAAAAAAAATATATGTTGCTGTTACAATATTTAAAAAATATATTGTTGTTCCAATATTTTAAAAACTATTTTGTTCTTAATATCCATAAAAACCATTTGTTCTTAAAATCCATAAAAACCATTTTGTTGTTATAAAATCCAGAAAACCATTTGTTGTCCAGTTTGTTGTTATAAAATCCAGAAAAAAACCACTTGCTGCAATCTTCAAAAACGCTTAACCTGTACCAAAATACAAACTGTAAAACTGTAAACCAAAATTGTAAATCTAAATAAAAAAACCAATTCAAAAGAAAGAGCGCTATACCCTCTTGTTTAATCTCTTTCACATGTACAAAATCTGTTATTATTTTTATAACAACTACAACCTCCTTCCATAAACCACACCCTCTGTATCTCTTCTTCATCACCATCGTAATCACCTTAGTACCATCCCAACCGTTATTCCCTTCGTCTTTTCGCGAATTCATCACTAAACCGCAATTGTCAACGCCATTGACCCCAACAACCATATCTCCGCCGATCTCATTTCCCTCCTCGCTCACGACTTCCTCCGTCGCGCCGTTTTCTCCGATCACTGTTTTTTCTGAGATCTGGTATGTACGAGAGAGATAAATTTGGTTTGAAGTTTTTTTTGTTATTTTATTTACGGTAAGTAAACGATACAGAGAGAGAGGAAAGCGGATTTGTGTAATGGAGAGAGAGAAGGAAGAAAAGAAATTGAATCTGTAATGGTGAGGCCAAGAAGGAGAGTGAATATGCAAGAGGGAGATGAAGAGAAGTAGATCTGTAATAAAAGAGGAGGACGGATTTTGTTTGTTGGAGGAAGAAGAAGGTTTGAATACGCTAATGGAGGAAGAAGAAGTGAGTGGATCTGTGAATAGAGAGAGAGGAAGTAGTTGAATACGTTTGATGAAGGAGTGATAAGTTTGTTTTTTACAAGACCTCATTTTACTGTCTTTGTTGTTTTTATTAAAACATATGATATAATACATTATTCCTTCCCTCTTCCCAAGCATATAATAATAATATATTTTCCTTTTTTCAATAACAGTGTCTTTTAATAATGATTTTGTTTTCCCATTCCCTATGCCAACAGCAAGCCGCGCCTCCCTTTACATTAGGGTTTCCAAGATTTTTTTTTTATTCCTTCCTTCCTTGACCAGGTGGCCCATTGGGCCTAGTTTAGTCCAATTCAAATTTTAATTTTTCCCTTATGTTTTATTAACTTATGCTAGTAAATGAATAACAGCATGGTTCAATTGGCAAGTTTGTTTACAACAACTCTAAGGTCCTGAGTTCAAGTCCTTGTGGGTATTTTTTTTGTCTTTTATTCTTTTAGCCTTATTTTTCTTTTATTTAAACACACTTAATTATATTAATTTACTTTGCTGTATAATTATTAATTATTATTAAAAAAACACATAAAAAATGTTTAATTAAAATTCATCTTTATTTAATTTCGTCAACATACTATTAGTATTTATTTTATTTTTGTGTTGTTGTTTATTTAATTATTCAAAATACATGTTTCATGATTTAATTTTTGTTATGTGTTTAATTATTAAAAATCTACGATTTCATAATTTAATCTTCAGGTACTTTTGATTATTTATTTAATCGTTAAAATGCATGCTAGTATGATTTAAATTTCATTAGTTAATTGTTCAATTGTAATTTTAATTAATCGATCGTTAATCCGCATATCTCTCGTCTGTTTCAATCCAAGGGAATCGTTTAATTTTTGTCGACTTCATGTCATCAAATACATAGCGCGAATACCCTCATTCATCTTCCGTTTATTATTTTGTTAAAAACTTAAGATAATTTTCCCAAATATTCAATTTTTCAAAACTCACACCTTTTAAGTCAAAACTTCGACGTTAGGTCGTCATATTTTCGAAAACTCGTCCATACCCATTTTTTGGCCAAACAATTTATTTTTAATCAAACAAACTTTTTTTAAACAGATATTTCAAAAGGTTCCTATAGAATACTATAGATGCATTGGGTCCTAATACCTTCCCATTGTATAACCAACCCCCGAACTCTAGACCTCTTTTCAAAATTATATTTTCATTACTTTTAAAAGTATTATTTTACATTGCATACTTTAGGGTTTTATTTCGCTCTTTTCCCTTTTCCCTTGGAAATAATAAAGCGCGGTGGCGACTCTTGTTTTTGTGAGACGAATTAATTAATAGTTCGATCTCTGATATACCCCGCTACATTTTTTATCGCTACAGAAATGGCGACTCTGCTGGGGAAAGATTGACCTCTTGCTGGTCCATCCCTAAGTGGGTTAAGCCTAGTTTGTTTTATCTGTTTTATTATTATTTGATTTGTTTGATTATGTGTTTATATTGGGGTTGTTTGGGTTTTTTGCAAAGGACGAATTCTATACCCGGATTAAGTTACACTTAAGAATAGGACGGGCGGTATAGTCATGTTAACTTTGAGGGAGTAATCCCGAAGAAGGAGGCATGAAATCCCCCACTCAGTGGAAGGCCCTTTGGAACGTAGTATTTGTTTACCGATTAATCGGGAAGACATTATTATTTTCGACCTGGGAGCCAGAGAAGCTGAGAACCGTAGAACCCTAACCCATCTTGGCCTTTTAGGTGTAGCACAAAGACTATAACGGAGTAATCCGGAAGTAGTTATCACACGATGCTACGCTCGGATGAGTTTCTCTTGAGAATATTGCTAATTATTGAGTAATCAAGAGGTTGGTAATATCCGAAGGAGGAACGTAGACTCCGGGAACTCTTAGAACCTTGTCTTGCAGGTGTGATTAAACTTTTAGTACATACCCTAGGGTGGGCTTTACCTTTGACTCCATGCTCGAAGCGTTGAACCTTTAAACCCCATATTTGTGAACTTGTGTGTAACTGTTGCATTATCATTCATCCATACATCCATAAACATTTTTTGTAAAAACTTGTTTTTCAAGGAACTTAAGAATGATTTTTGCAGACATCTCAAGTACTGTTATTATGGAGTTTGGAAGAAGAAACACTCGAAGTTATAGTTTTAAGGAGCCCAAGATTGAAGAACTAAAGAGTTTGATTCCTAAGATCAAGAACCCGACGGATTTTCAGAAAAAGTATGGTTCCATTATACCTCTCATGAAGCGCAAGATGAAGGAAGGCATCCTTAGTACGTTGGTCCAATCCTACGATCGTTTGTATTGATGCATCACCTTTCCGGATTACAAGCTAATGCCCACCTTAGAAGAGTACTCCTACATACTTGGTTTGCCGATCACTGATTGTGTTCCTTTTTCTGGCTTAGAAGAGGAACCCAAATCTCACGAGATAGCGACCATCACTCACTTGAGGAAGTCGGAGATAGAGGAGAAGATGACTACAAAAGGGGGAATCCGAGGCTTATCTGTGCAGTTTTTGTTGAAGAAAGCTCGTCATTTCACTGAGATAAAAGATATTATTTCCTTTGAAGATGTCTTTGCTTTACTCACTTATGGGCTATTCTTGTTCCCTAACATTGATAAGTTCGTGGATATCAACGCCATCCAAATTTTCTTGATTGGAAATCCGGTCCCTACGCTGCTAGGAGATACCTACTACTCCATCCACCTTTGAAACTCTTATCAAGGAGGGATGATTATTTGTTGCACACCGTTGTTGTATCAGTGGTATGTTTCTCATCTACCTAGGTCTGACGTTTTCTGGGATCTCGAGAAGGAGCCGCGATGGGCGCCAAAAATTATGGCTCTCACTCATTTCGACATTGATTGGTATAATCGAGCTTACTATGACGTGAAGATCATCGATAGCTGTGGTGCTTTTCCTAACGTGCCTCTTCTTCGTACGAAAGGAGGAATTAACTATAATCCTGTTCTCGCGCGCCATCAGTTTGGATACCCGATGAGGGACAAGCCAAACAACATCCACGTGAGTGGCTTCTTTCTACAAGAAGGACAAGATCACCAGGAAGCTAAGAAGGAGATCGGAGGAGCTTGGCGTCACATCCATAGAAAAGGGAGAGACATGTTAGGACAGAGAGTTGATGTTTCTTTGGAGCCTTACCTACAATGGGTTCGTGCTAGGGCTTGTGCTCTCAAGATGCCTTATAAACCCGAGAAACCTTTATTCCCTACTGTTGCATCATCATCTATTGATATCCCTATCGAGAACATGGGAGAATACCGAGGAAATATGGCTAGGATGAAGTTTGAGAGAGATGCTTGGAAAGAAAAGTATAATATGTCGGAATATGAGAATCGGGTTCTGACTCGACAGCTAAAGGAAAAGGAGGATTTGCTATTTATTCAAGATGGATGGTTCATTGATCATGATGAGAAGCTTCGTTAAAAGGATGATTTACTCAAGAAGTATGCAAATGAAAGGAAGAGAAAGAAGGAAGATTCGGTAAGCGTTGCTCTTGTTCCTAATCCACAAAAGGAAATCATTGATCGACTGGTAGTTGAGAAGAAAGAAATGGAAGACTTTTATGAAGAGAAGATCAGGAAGCTCCAGTTACAGTTGGCATTTGGTCCTTCATCTGATGATTCTGAGTGATCTTTAGTTCTTAGTTTTATCTTTATTACTGTTGTCATTTTTTAAAACTCTGTAAAAGGGCTTCATGTTCTAAAGTTGTAATTTACTGCTTTTTATTGGGTTGTTGTCCCAAAGTTGTAATTTACTGCTTTTTATTGGGTTGTCGTCCCAAGGTTGTAATTTATTGTTTTGTTGTTCCAAAGTTGTAAGTTGTAATTTACCGCTTTTGATTAATGAAATGAGTTTTTGTTGTTCCAAATTCCTTTACCATTGATGTGTGCAAAATTATCGAAGTTCCTTGAAAAAACTGTCAAAACAAACGATCATTTGCATCGCATATCATGCATCATCCAACATTCCACTTCACATGTTTTCTAGAGTCTTATCCTTGCTTCTTTTTCCACTCCGATAGATTGTCAAGCTATCTCATTGGTATGATACCCGAGCCAATCGTCATAGGAAGATGGAAGATCTGGAACAGGAAAACCACGAGCTTCGCGAGGAGGTTGCTACCCTTTGTGTCAGAATGGAAAAGTTAACTGCGCTAGTGGAAAGCTTGATGGCTTCTCAGAATCAGCCATCGACTGCAGTTGCTGAGATTCAGACTTCAACTACTTCAACTATTGTGGTTTCTGAGATTGTCATTGTTCCAACATCTGTGACTCAAATCAACTCTCCGCTTCAACATCAGATGCCAAAAGGTTTTCCATGGGGAATGCCTTATAACTTCATTCCAGAAGGATATCAGCCTGCCGTACAATCTTTGGTTCAACCTACTGTGTCCTTTCCTCAACCAGAGACAACTACTGTGCCGCCTGTAATTCCATCTGTGGCACCTTTCCCTCAACCAGTGATGACAATTGCCGCTCCTGTGGTTCATTCTATGCCATACATGAATGAACCTACTTATCATGCTGAGCCTGCGGAAAGTCTGGGTCTTTTCGATATAATGGAGGAATTTCAAGACCAGTTTCAAGAGATGCAGATGGGGATCAGAGAGTTAAAAGGAAAAGATTTGTTTGGAAAGAATGCTCATGACATGTGTTTAGTTCCAAATGTAAAGATTCTCGCCAAATTCAAAGTACCGGACTTTGAAAGGTATAAATGTGATTCGTGTCTGCGGAGTCATTTAACTATGTATGTAAGAAAGATGTCAACTTATTCCGACGATCATAATTTGTTAATTCACTACTTTCAAGACAGTTTGACTGGTGCCGCTCTAAAGTGGTATATGGGTTTAGAAAGCACCCGGATCTGTAATTTCAATGATATTAGTGAAGCTTTTGTTCGCCAGTATAAGTACAACGTCGACATGGCGTCGGACAGAGATCAACTTCGGGCGATGTCCCAAAAATACAGGGAGTCCTTTAAAGAATATGCCCAGAGGTGGCGCAAGATTGCTGCTCAGATTTATCCCCCTCTTGAAGAGAAGGAAATGACAAAGATATTCCTGAAGACTTTAGGTTCTTTTTATTATGAAAGAATAATTGCCAGCGCACCCAATGATTTCACCGAGATGGTAAGTATGGGCATGCGGTTGGAAGAATGGATTCGTGAGGGACGTTTGGTTAAGGAAGGAAGTCTATCTAGCAGTATCAAGAAGTTTGGAAGTGTTTTCCCTAAAAGGAAAGACCAAGATGTCAGTGTAATTTTCCCTGGGAGACCAAGGAGAGGCTATTCACATGTTGCGGCAGTCACTTCGGCTGTCCGCCCAACAATGGTGACCCCAACTCATCAAACCCCACAAACTCAGCAACGACCATTTCAACAGCAGCCTCGACAACAGGCTTATCAATTTAATAACCAAAATCGTTCACCAAGGAAACCGCAATTTGATTCCATTCCCATAACTTACACTGAGTTCTTCCCCGCTCTGATTAGAAAGAACCTCATAACGAAGAAGCCTCCTCCTGTCGCATTGAATAGTACTTCTCCGTGGTACAAGGGGGATCAGTTCTGTGAATATCATCAAGGGTCGCCGGGGCACAACATTGAAAATTGCTTTGCTCTTAAGGCGGATGTGCAGAGGTTGATTAAGAACGGTATCTTGTCTTTCAAGGATGTTATCCTGAATGTTAGAGATAATCCTTTGCCTCGACATGGGGCAGCATCAGTGAATATGGTGGAAGGTTGTCCGGGAAAGTTTCGAGTATTTCAAGTTTAACATATAAGAGATTCGTTGATCAGGTTACATCAGATCTTAAGAAGACTTGCTTTTTTTAGGCATCATCATGATTATGAGGTTTGTGAATTTTGTTCAAGAGAAGTTGATTGCCCTATTGTGAAGGAGGATATTAAAAAATTGTTAGACCAAAGGGTTATCACTATTACATATGACAGAGATCTGGCGAATGAAGTGAATGTTATAATACCGCAATTCAACTTGCCTGAACCAGTAGAAATCGATTATGACAGTCAGACTGCACCTGTTGCTCCTTTGGTAATTTATCCACCTGGTCTTGTGCCCTACAACTCAGATCAAGCTATACCTTATAAGTATAATGCCACAATAATTGAGAATAAGGTAGAAGTCCCTATACCGACAATGCCATCTTTTGTTAACTTAGCTGATGTGAGCAGAGTTACGAGAAACGGGCGTATCTTTGCAGTAGTACCTTTGAAGAGACCAGAAGTTCAAGTCAGGAGGCCCATACCGGCAGAAATTCCAGCGAGAAATGTTGAACCAAGGGTTGAGGTAGGCCGATCCATTGAACCTATCCCACACCCCGATGATGATGAGATTCTGAAGCTAATCAAGAGGAGTGAATACAAGATTGTGGACCAACTATTGCAAACTCCTTCCAAGATTTCTTTGCTTGCTTTACTAAGAGATTCGGGTGCCCATAGAGAAGCTTTGATGAAGGTCTTGGACCAGGCATTCGTAGATCATGATGTGACGGTTGACCAATTTGATGGAATTGTGGGAAATATTACTTCGTGTAACAATCTTGGTTTCAGTGATGAAGAGCTTCCGGAGGAGGGAAGGAACCATAATTTGTATTTGAATATCTCAATAAGTTGTGGAAATGATACATTATCAAGTGTGCTAGTGGATGCAGGTTCGTCGTTAAATGTAATGCCCAAAACTACATTATCTCGACTTTCATACCAAGGTGCTCCCATGAGACCTAGTGGGGTAATTGTCAAAGCGTTTGATGGTTCTAGGAAGACTATCATTGGTGAAGTGGATCTTCCTATAATAATTGGTCCTCATACTTTTTAGATCACTTTTAATGTAATGGATATTCGTGCCGCCTACAGTTGCGTATTGGGTCGTCCATGGATCCATGATGCAGGGGCAGTCACTTCCACGCTCCATCAGAGATTGAAGTTTGTAAGGAATGGAAAGCTGGTAATGATTGGTGGAGAGCAGGCTATGATGGTAATCTATTTGTCATCTTTCTCTTTTATTGATGCTGATGAGGATGTTGGAACCCAATTCCAAGCTCTATTTTTTTCTAATAATAAAGTGAAGAAGCAAGGGACATCTATTTCTTCTTTTGAGGATGCGCGACGAGTGGTTGAAAGTGGTTCAGCTGAAGGTTGGGGCCAAGTGTTGACTTTTCCTGAGAAAAAATCTGGAGAAGGTCTTGGTTTTCATCCCGTGTCTACAAGAGTTAAGCAGGATACAATTACCCGTCCGATACAAGAGGTTTTCTGAAGTGCAGGTTTTATCCATTCGACTCCGCCTGAAGTCGATGCTATAATAGGAGACGATTCTGAAGAGGATTTACCCGACTATGTAAAGCATGGAGTGGTTTTCCAGAACTGGATTGTTGTTGATGTTCATGTTGTGATGCACATTTCTGAGTAATGTTTTGTTTTATTTTTGAAAAAAACACTTTCGCTATGCCCAAGGCGAAAAAATATTTGTGTCAGGCTATGTTGAAAATAAATCCTTTTGCTCTGCCCAAGGCAAAAGAGAAAAATTTTGGGCTCTTTGTTTCAAGTATTGCCAATCATGAATAAAAATGTTATTTTGTCCACTACTGTTTTATTTTTCACTTTTTCTGGGAAATAGTAATGAAAATTAATTGGTAGTAATAGGAAAATGTAATAATCTTTTGTTTTATCTGTACAACATTCATATTAATCGTTTTCTAAAATAAAGCATAATCACATGTGCAGTTTAATCCATGAATTAACCATTGAAAACAAAGATCCTATGCCCCCTCCCAACTTTGAATTCCCTGTGTTCAAAGCCGAGGAAGAAGATAGTGAAGAGATTCCTGATGAAATTTCCCGTTTACTTGAGCACGATGAAAAGACTATTCAACTGTTTGAAGAGCCTGTAGAGATGATCAATTTGGGTAATGAAGAAGATAAAAAGGAAGTCAAGGTCGGAGCATTGCTTATCCCAGAAGTCAAGGAGAAAATGTTGGAGCTTCTCAGAGATTATGTTGATGTGTTTGCTTGGTCCTACCAAGACATGCTAGGTTTGGATTACAATATTGTGGAGCATCGTTTGCCGTTGAGACCTGAATGTCCGCCGATTAAGCAGAAGTTGAGAAGGACTCGTCCCGATATGGCTGACAAGATCAAAGAAGAAGTTCAAAAGCAAATTAATGCAGGTTTCCTTGTTACATCGGTCTATCCTCAATGGTTAGCCAATATAGTTCCTGTTGCTAAGAAAGATGGCAAAGTTCGGATGTGTGTAGATTATAGAGATCTAAATAGAGCTAGACCAAAGGATGATTTTCCATTACCACACATTGATGTATTGGTTGACAGTACCGCAAAGTTCAAAGTCTTTTCTTTCATGGATGGTTTCTCTAGTTATAATCAAATCAAGATGGCACCAGAAGATATGGAGAAGACAGCTTTCATTACACCTCGGGGAACATTTTGTTATCGGGTAATGCCGTTTGGTTTGATGAATGCTGGTGCAACGTACCAAAGGGCCATGACTGCGTTGTTCCATGATATGATGCATAAGGAGATAGAAGTTTATGTAGATGACATGATTGCCAAGTCACAAACTGAAGAAGATCATTTGGAACATTTATTGAAGTTATTCCAGCGTTTGAGAAAGTATAAACTCCGTCTGAATCCCAACAAGTGCACTTTTGGTGTTCGTTCTGGAAGACTTCTGGGTTTCATTGTTAGTCGGAAAGGTATTGAGGTAGATCCTGATAAATTCAAAGCTATTCGGGAAATGCCCGCACCCAAGATGGAAAAACAAGTAAGAGGATTCCTTGGGAGACTGAACTATATTTCTACATTTATATCTCATATGACTTCTACCCGTGGGCCGATTTTCAAGCTTCTCCGAAAGAACCAAGGATGTGTGTGGACAGAAAATTGTCAGAAAGCTTTTGATAGCATCAAAGAATATTTACTTGAACCTCCCATATTGAGTCCTCTAGTGGAAGGAAGACCTTTGATTATGTACCTGACTATATTGGAAGATTCCATGGGATGTGTGCTTGGTCAACAAGATGAGACTGGAAGAAAGGAACATGCCATATATTATCTGAGTAAGAAATTCACAGACTGTGAGTCTCGATACTCGATGCTTGAGAAAATCTGTTGTGCTTTAGCTTGGGCTGCTCGCTGTCTGCGCCAATATATGATTAACCATACCACTTGGTTGATCTCCAAAATGGATACGATCAAGTATATATTTGAGAAGCCCGCCTTATCTGGAAGAATAGCCCGTTCGCAGATGTTGTTATCCGAATATGACATTGAGTATCACACTCAGAAAGCAATCAAAGGGAGTATTTTAGCCGACCATTTGGCTCACCAACCAATTGACGATTATCAATCCATCAAGTTTGACTTCCCAGATGAAGATGTTATGTACTTGAAAGCTAAAGATTGTGAAGAGCCGTTACCTGAAGAAGGACCTGATCCCGAATCCCGTTGGGGTTTGATTTTTGACGGAGCTGTGAATTCTTATGGAAATGGAATTGGGGCAATCATCATCACTCCCCGAGGTACTCATATCCCGTTCACGGCGAGATTGAAGTTTGACTGTACGAACAACATGGCTGAATATGAGGCATGTATTATGGGTCTCGAAGAAGCAGTGGATCTAAGGATTAAGATTCTTGACATATATGGATACTCGACATTGGTAATTAATAAAATAAAAGGAGAATGGGAGACTCGTCATCCTGGTTTGATCCCTTACAGAGATTATGCTAGAAGATTGTTAACGTTATTCAACAAAGTGGAATTACATCATATTCCTATAGATGAAAACCAAATGGCTGATGCTTTAGCTACTTTGTCTTCAATGTTTCAAGTGAATGGTTGGAACGATGTGCCTACAATCAGAGTTATGCGCCTCGACAGACCTGCTCATGTGTTCTCAGTAGAAGAGGTCACCGACGACAAACCGTGGTTCTATGACATTAAACGTGTTCTTCAAACTCAAGAGTACCCGCATGGGGCATCCAATAAAGATAGGAAGACGTTGAGGAGATTGGAAAGCAATTTCTTCCTCAATGAAGAAGTATTATATAAGAGGAATTACGAAATGGTCCTACTCAGATGTATAGACAGACATGAAGCAGACATGCTGATGCAAGAAGTACATGAAGGATCCTTTGGCACTCATGCCAACAGACATGCAATGGCTAAAAGGATGTTGAGAGCTGGTTACTATTGGATGACGATGTAATCTGATTGCTGTAAATATGTGAAGAAATGTCATAAATGCCAAATTTATGCGGACAAGATACATGTGCCACCGACCCTCCTCAATGTTATCTCTTCACCTTGGCCTTTCTCTATGTGGGGCATTGATATGATTGGAATGATTGAACCCAAAGCTTCAAATGGTCATCGTTTCATATTGGTAGAGATCGATTATTTTACTAAATGGGTGGAAGCAGCATCTTATGCTAATGTAACCAGACAGGTGGTAGTCAGATTTATCAAGAATTAGATCATTTTTCGATACGGCATCCTGAGCAAGATCATCACTGATAATGGATCGAATTTGAATAACAAAATGATGAAAGAGCTTTGTGAAGAGTTCAAGATCGAACATCATAATTCTTCTCCCTACAGGCCGAAGATGAATGGGGCTGTTGAAGCTGCTAATAAGAACATCAAAAAGATTTACCAGAAGATGGTGGTAACTTATAAAGATTGGCATGAAATGCTTCCATTTGCTTTACACGAATATCGTACTTCAGTTCGAACTTCAACAGGCGCAACCCCATTTTCCCTAGTTTATGGCATGGAGGCAGTACTCCCCGTGGAGGTGGAGATCCCGTCTATGAGAGTTTTGATGGAAGCTAAACTTTCTGAGGCTGAATGGTGTCAAAGTAGATATGATCAGTTGAATTTAATTGAGGAAAAGAGATTGACAGCGCTTTGTCACGATGAATTATATCAGCAAAGAATGAAGAAGGCTTTTGATAAGAAGGTTCGACCACGCGAGTTCAGAGAAGGTGACCTCGTGCTCAAGAAGATATTATCTTTCCAACCTGATTCTAGGGGCAAGTGGGCTCCGAATTTTGAAGGATTGTATGTCGTTAAGAAGGTTTTCTCTTGAGGTGCCATGATTCTCACAAATATGGACGGTGAAGAACTCCCACGCTCCGTGAATGCTGATGCAGTCGAGAAGTATTTCGCCTAGTTTTGAGTTGATAGTTTGCTAAGTTGAAAACCCGAAGGGGCGGCTTAGGCGGGCTTTTGGTCAGACCAGTTGTAGCATTTGAACACATCTCGAAATTCGAAGTTGTTAGGGAGAATAGTGATCATTGTTTTTGTGTAACCTTTTTCTTTCATTGTACTATTTCCCATATTTTTGTAAACCATTGGAGTCGCATCATTAGCGAACTACCATCTTATTATTGAAATTTGAGCATTTATCTTTTTTGTGGGCAAAATTTCAGCTTTTACAACAATATTTGAAACAAAGTTATTTAACGCATTCCTATTTTAAATGTGTCGTGAATACTGAAAGGAATATTAACAGTTGTTCTGAAGATGGTCAAGCCATGAAATGCAAAACAATACAATAATTTATCCTCGCATGATGAACATGTTTTCTTTCCAAATCGTCATGAGGTGTTGGTTGTGTAAACTTGCGTTTCTCGTGGTACTAAGCTTGGTGACTCCCCAGCATTTCCGGTTAAGCTTTATTTTGGTTATCTTTATTTGAGCAAATTTCTGAAGTGTGGTACGCCTTGTAGCATGTCAGTGGTCTATTGGTGTTAGAAGATTGGATTTGAATACTTTTCTCCCTAGAAGACTTAAGCCTTGTAGCGTGATACGCTCTGACGTTGCTTTTTGGTTCCAGTTCCAGTTATTTTCTGTCTCTTTAAGATTGGCTGAGTATTTATTATTTCGTGATATCTTATCATCGTCAAGATATTCCATCTACCTGTTTTGTCAGCATAACATTCATTTACTCATTTACACTTATATCACGCATGCATATCCACATTTATCGTTGATTTTGGGTTATATACCTTGTTTATGTTTATTCAGACAGTGTACCTGCTCTTTCCAAGTAGAATGTTAACTTAGGCAGAAAATGTGCTTCCTTTCTAATTCCCAAGTTTGAGCTAACCCTCGTGGATGAATTTTTGATTTAGCCTTCCTTGTCCATTTCTGGATAGGATGAATCCCCACTTGAGTTATTTTCTCATTGGGTGGAGTCTTGTTTGACTTTCTTCTCTCTGGTTTATTCCTGGAGGGAGTTTTTGTTTCTTGCATAGGCTATCTCGTGGTTTTCTCTAAGCTAAACAACCTAGATGAATGGTGCATTTATTTTGCACATTTAAGTATTTGATCTCCTCAAGAAGGATCTATTCATGGTTCCCTTTGAAGAAGAATTTTATTCTCTGGTGGTGTTATCGCAACTTTCTTCTGAGACTTGTTTTTGGAAAACGGCAAGCGGCGGTCTCTTCATGAGCAACTTGTACGTTATTATTTTATTTTGGAAAACGGAAAGCGGCAGTCTCTTCATGAGCAACTTGTACGTTATTATTTTATTTTGGAAAATGACAAACGGCGGTCTCTTCATGAGCAACTTGTACGTTATTATTTTATTTTGGAAAATGACAAGCGGCGGTCTCTTCATGAGCAACTTATGCGTTATTATTTTTGGAAAACGGAAAGCGACGGTCTCTTCATGAGCAACTTGTGTGTTATTATCATTTTTGGAAAACGGCAAGCGGCGGTATCTTCATGAGCAACTTGTGCATTATTATTTTTGGAAAACGGCAAGCGGCGGTCTCTTCATGAGCAACTTGTGCATTATTATTTTTGGGAAGACAGCAAGTGGAAACTTCTTTATTTGAGCAGCTTGTATGTCATAGTATTTTTGGAAAACGGCAAGCGGCGGTCTCTTCATGAGCAACTTGTGCGTTATTATTATTTTTGGGAAGACAGCAAGTGGCAGCTTCTTTATTTGAGCAGCTTGTATGTCATAGTATTTTTGGAAAACGGCAAGCGGCGGTCTCTTCATGAGCAACTTGTGCGTTATTATTATTTTTGGAAAACAGCAAGTGGCAGCTTCTTTATTTGAGCAACTTGTATGTCATAGTATTTTTGGAAGACAGCAAGTGGCAGCTTCTTTATTTGAGCAGCTTGTATGTCATAGTTTTTTCTTGGAAGACAGCAAGTGGCGTCTTCTTTATTTGAGCAGCTTGTATGTCATAGTTTTTTTTTGGAAGACAGCAAGTAGCAACTTCTTTATTTGAACAGCTTGTATGTCATAGCATTTTTGGAAGACAGCAAGTGGCAATTTCTTTATTTGAACATCTTGTATGTCATAGCATTTTTGGAAGACAGCAAGTGGCGGCTTCTTTATTTGAGCAGCTTGTGTATCTACAACCATATTATTATTTCGGCATTAATTGGTATCCCTCTGGAAAAATTTCGCAGAGAAAATTTGTTGTGAATCTTTGCCTTCCGAAGTCGGTAGTTCGTTATCAGCAAAATTGATACATCTTTTGTCTATCTCTGACCTTGGGTTGTGAACTCACCGTTATTTTGGGTCAATAATTTGTCTGTTTCGTGGCCTATGCAAGGCGTCTTCTTTGTTAGGGTCAGAGGTCGTATTCTCTCAAATTTTATTCGCCGTTAAGAGTCTATCATTCGAAGTGGATGGCTCATTTCCCCAGTAGTGTATAATCTATGTTCTTGTGGTTTGTTGGTGCTTGGTTTCTCCATCATTATTTTGTCTCATACAGTATCATTCTCTATGAATTTAAATACTAAATCCATATCATAAACATAATGGCGGTATCTTAGGGAAAAAATAGCGCATTATGTATTTAACTACCTTCAATCTCATCGAGACGAAGATTTTAATCTTCATATCTCAGGATAGAAGAAACTTAAATAGGGGCAGCTGTCATACCCCAATTTTTGACCTAAGATCCCTGCTTAATCTGCATTATTTTTACATACACATCAAGGTCACAGAATACGATAGGTTTCGAACGTTTCACTTTCGAGCTTTGACTGTGTAGAAATTATCGAGTGTTGTGAGCATTTTATGAACGACTAACCACTAATCAAGCACGAAGTGCATGTTTTGCTGTTTTATGTTCATGTGCAGAAAATAGGTCTGAAAGAAGAGCATCAGACGTTGTACGTCGATCAGGATTTCGAGTCTCAGAACAAAAATGTTGTCGTTCGTTAATTTCCAAAAGACTGGTTCATCAAAGAATTTCATAGAATTGTGCGTTTATTTCCACACTCTGTCCAGCAAATGGTCTTCGTTTTTCTCCGAATATTTTTCAGGAAGAACAGTCAAAATTCTACCGACTTTAGTTCATGTGTGTTTCACATTATTCTAAAATACAAGAAAAATAGGTTATACTGTCATTTTCGATTTCTTGGACCAAAAGTCATCTGCAAATTTTCTCACGACGCGAGTTAAATTTCTCCGAAATAGGATAATTAAATTCAAAAGTGTTCTAGAAGAATTTATTCAGAATATTTGGAATTTTCTTTATTTGAATCCAAGTGATAATTAAAGAGGAGCTATTTAAGATATTTCATTCAAGAATATTCATTTATCACATGGAATATTTATTCAAGATTATTTTTGTGATTATTTTGGAAGATCTACATCATGGTTATTTAAATACATTGAAGTATTATTTCAAGAAGTTAGTGAGGAATTCTATTTAATTACATGAGGAAATTTTATTTGGTTATAAGATTAATCCATATGATTTATTTGGATTTCTATTACAAGAATGCAAGATTAAAGTCCAAGACTTGCATTATTATTTATTCTTCATTCAACAATTCATCCAAGTATTATTCAACTATTTCCCAAATTCAATGGAAGATCTTGAATTTTTATCAAGATATATCAAGATTCATGTTTATGTGAAGATTCAAGATTATTCATAACTACCAAAGAATGGAAAATATATTGAAGAATGCATGTTTATACATGTTACAATTTATTGGATTTTATTACAAAGTTGCAAGAAGCTACAAGTTTATACAAGATATATTTTCAACATAAAATATTTCAGAAAAGTTGCTAATGCAGCCCATGTTTGCAACCTTTCTTCAAGCCCACTTTTGCTGCATTTTTATTGGTCAACAATGCTCCAAACATCCTGGAAAAAAAACAGCAAATAAAGATGTTGTAATATGCTACAAAACTGTAAAAAAACAGCAACATACAACAGCTCCAAGTGCTGCCAAAAACCTGCTCCAACCTGCATCAAAGTGGCAGCAATTTGTATCAAAATGGCTAAAGTAATTTGTGAGAACAAAGCATAGAAACAGCTTGTTAAAACAGTTCAAATTTCTATTGTTTTTCCCCCTCAAATCCCACATACTCCACTATAAATAAGAGCTTTTGTCAACACAAAGAAAATAAGAAAAATTCAGCAGTTAAAGAAAACAGAAAATTGGTGTTGTTCTAGAAAAATTCAGCAAGTAAGAAAAAATCAGAAAAAATCAGAAAAAATAGAGGGTTGTTCTAAAAAAAATGCAGCAAGGAGAAAAGATAGCAAACTCAAGGAAGCTTACCATTTTGTTAGAAGCCCCATCGGAGAGGCTCTGATAGGTATTATTCGTTTTCTCCTCTCTATTTACCGTTGCGTATGTTCACGCTTGAATCACTTGTTGTATCATTTTTCTTTGCCATGTAATATTTGCCTTATCATTCTTTTTTTTTGTTGTACTGTATTTGAGTTGAGTTGTTGCATGTTTGTTAGCATTTAAACATGTTAGTATTCATAATATCGGTATAATAAAAGCTTACTTCTTTCGTCGCGTAATACTAATTTATCGCTTGCTGTCCCAAATACTTGTTATCCATATTTGTTGTCCAAAAATATTTGTTATCCATTTTGCTGTCACAAAAATTTAAAATCCATAAAACCATTTTGCTGTTGCAAAGTCCAAAATATTTTTACTGTCCAAAACACCTTTGTTGTCCAAAATATTTTTGCTGTCCAAAACATTTTGCTATCCAAAATATTTTTGCTGTCCAAAAAAGCTTGGTTATCCTTTTTGCTGTTACAAAATCTCAAAGTCCACAAAATATGTTGTTGTTACAAATATTTAAAAAAAATGTTGTTGTTCCAATATTTAAAAAATATATTGTTGTTCCAATATTTTAAAAACTATTTTGTTCTTAATATCCATAAAAACCATTTGTTCTTAAAATCCATAAAAACCATTTTGTTGTTATAAAATCCAGAAAACCATTTGTTGTTATAAAATCCAGAAAAAAACCACTTGCTGCAATCTTCAAAAACGCTTAACCTGTACCAAAATCCAAACCGTAAAACTGTAAACCAAAATTGTAAATCTAAATAAAAAAACCAATTCAAAATAAAGAGCACTATACCCTTTTGTTTAATCTCTTTCACATGTACAAAATCTGTTATTATTTTTATAACAACTACAACCTCCTTCCATAAACCACACCTTTTGTATCTCTTCTTCATCACCATCGTAATCACCTTAGTACCATCCCAACCGTTATTCCCTTCATCTTTTCACGAATTCATCACTAAACCGCAATTGTCAACGCCATTGACCCCGACAACTATATCTCTGTCGATCTCATTTCCCTCCTCGCTCACGACTTCCTCCGTCGCGCTGTTTTCTCCGCTCACTGTTTTTTCTGAGATCTGGTATGTACGAGAGAAAGATAAATTTGGTTTGAATTTTTTATTTATTTTGTTTACGGTAAGTAAACGATACAGAGAGAGAGAGAGAGAGAAAAGCGGATTTGTGTTACAGAGAGAGAGAAGGAAGAAAAGAAATCGGATCTGTAATGGTGAGGCCAAGAAGGAGAGTGAATATGCAAGAGGGAGATGAAGAGAAGTAGATCTGTAATAAAAGAGAGGAGGACGGATTTTTTTTGTTGGAGGAAGAAGAAGGTTTGAATATGCAAATGGAGGAATAAGAAGTGAGTGGATTTGTGAATAGAGAGAGAGGAAGTAGTTGAATACGTTTGATGAAGGAGTGATAAGTTTGTTTTTTACAAGACCTCATTTTACTGTCTTTGTTGTTTTTATTAAAACATATGATATAATACATTATTCCTTCCCTCTTCCCAAGCATATAATAATAATAATATATTTTCCTTTTTTCAATAACAGTGTCTTTTAATAATGATTTTGTTTTCCCATTCCCTATGCCAACAGCAAGACGCGCCTCCCTTTACATTAGGGTTTCCAAGCTTTTTTTTATTCCTTCCTTCCTTGACCCGGTGGCCTTTTGGGCCTAGTTTAGTCTAATTCCAATTTTAATTTTTCCCTTATATTTTATTAACTTATGCTAGTAAATGAATAACAGCATGGTTCAATTGGCAAGTGTGTTTATAGCAACTCTAAGGTCCTGAGTTCAAGTCCTTGTGGGGTTTTTTTTTGTCTTTTATTCTTTTAGCCTTATTTTTATTTTATTTAAACACACTTAATTATATTAATTTACTTTGCTGTATAATTATTAATTATTATAAAAAAACACATAAAAAATGTTTAATTAAAATTCATCTTTATTTAATTTCGTCAACATACTATTAGTATTTATTTTATTTTTGTGTTGTTGTTTATTTAATTATTCAAAATACATGTTTCATGATTTAATTTTTGTTATGTGTTTAATTATTAAAAATCTACGATTTCATAATTTAATCTTCATGTACTTTTGATTATTTATTTAATCGTTAAAATGCATGCTAGTATGATTTAAATTTCATTAGTTAATTGTTCAATTGTAATTTTAATTAATCGATCGTTAATCCGCATATCTCTCGTCCGTTTCAATCCCAGGGAATCGTTTAATTTTTGTCGTCTTCATGTCATCAAATACATAGCGTGAATACCCTCATTCATCTTCCGTTTATTATTTTGTTAAAAACTTAAGATAATTTTCCCAAATATTCAATTTTTCAAAACTCACACCTTTTAAGTCAAAACTTCGACGTTAGGTCGTCATATTTTCGAAAACTCATCCATACCCATTTTTCGGCCAAACAATTTATTTTTAATCAAACAAACTTTTTTTAAACAGATATTTCAAAAGGTTCCTATAGAATACTATAGATGCATTGGGTGCTAATACCTTCCCATTGTATAACCAACCCCCGAACTCTAGACCTCTTTTTAAAACGCCTTGTATTTTCATTACTTTTAAAAGTATTATTTTACATTGCATACTTTAAGCTTTTATTTTGCTCTTTTCCCTTTTCCCTTGGAAATAATAAAGCGCGGTGGCGACTCTTGATTTTGTGAGACGAATTAATTAATAGTTTGATCTCCGATATACCCCGCTACATTTTTTATCGCTACACACATATACAGATATAAACAAAGATAGGCTCAACCCACTTAGGGATGGACCAGCAAGAGGTAAAACTATCCCCAGTGAAGTCACCATTTTTCTGTAACGGTAGAAATGTTCAAGACTAAGCCATTGGATTGAGTAGACTTTATACAAATCAAAATAAAAATCGCCACCGCGCTTTCTTGTTTCCAAAGGAATGAGAAAAGAGAGAATAACCCAAAAAGAGGGGGAAAGATTCAAGGTAAGGGGGTTGGTTATTCAAAGGGAAGGTATTAGCACCCTAAACATCTACGGTACTCCACAGGAACCTCTTTGAAAAAATCTGTATATTTTGGCTATAAAAATGTGTTGTATATAAAATGGATGGTGGAGGTGAGAAGAGAAATATACTTTTTATGATTTTTGCACCCGCCGCGGTTGCGAACCTTTAGTGTCTATGTACCACCTTTCGTGCAATAGGGGATCAGGGTACACGTAGTTCCTCTTTTAAAAATTTGAAACACAAGTGTGTTGGTTGATTTTAAGAGATAAGACATCATTGTCATTGTCCGTGTGGAAAACATACTTACTACCCACAATCATGAGAAAGGAGAATTTGCATCATCTCAAACTGGAGGATATGGCTTGGATCTTAAAATCAACAATGCCTCACTTAACACCCAAGTGGAAAATATCACACCTCACTACATATTGTAGAAGTATAGTTGTTTGCATCACTACAAGGATTGACAAGAGTCTAATCTTTTGAGAAAATTCTAAAGATAAAAGCCAAAGTGGCAAAATGGTTTGAAATTAGATTGATTGACTTTTAGTCTTCTCACAAAAAATGTCAAGGTATTATTAAGTTGATTGTAGTTTAATGATGAAAACCTTTTTAAAATACATGGACCTAAGTCCAAGTTTATTATGAAAGTGTTTCAAGTTTCAAAACAAGAAGGTTTTTCAAAAGGAGGGAGAAGATTTTTGAAATTAAAGAAAATGGGAGGAGAAGAAGGGGATATCCTAAAGAATACGGTAAAATCTAAGGATAAGGACCATCCAACCAACAAGAAGCCAAAGCTTGACATTATGAGCCAAGATAGAATTCCCATTCTTTGGATTGAAACCAAGCAAGCAAAGATACTAGACCTCTTCAACTGTATTAAGTCTTCATAAAAATTGGGCAGAGTAACGGCTGTATACGGGTGAATTCCATATTACAAATAGAGAATGTAATCACAAAAACCTGCACACAAAAGCAAACAAACAATCCAATGTTTTGAGGTAAACCTCAAGAAACCCAGACAAAAATAATCAGATAACATCACAAAGTCTCCAAGATAGGCCAAAGTTTCTAATCCTAAGTCCAAGAAAAAGTCCCATGCTACATCATGCCAAGGATAGTAACCAAATAGTCCAAGTGCCATTAAAAGTTTTTTAGGGTTTATGTTTATTATTAAGTATCTTAAGAAAGGAAAAGAAAAGCTCAAGTGAGCAAAGTAAAAATGACAAGAAAATAAATGCTCAAATGAGCAAAGTTGAAAATGGCATGAAATGTAAATGCTAAGCAAATAAATAGTACATAAAGAATAAAAAGAATAAAAGCATAAGATAAAACAAGTCAATAATTAGTGGTTAGTTAGATGACCATCTTGAAACTTGCATTTGGAACTCATTAGAGGATTGGTAGAACCAAAGCCTCCACACAACAAGTTGCATTTGCTTTTTGTCAAGTATATCATCCATTTGGAATTCTCACAAGTACCATTTAATGATCAACGATGTTTAAGTGATCCACGTTGACCAAAGGTGTTGTAGATCCATTGGAGGATTGGTAGAACCAAAGCCTCCACATAATGAATCTCAAGGTTATTGGATCAAAGAGATCAAATTAACATACTTGGGCTTGCAATCATAAGTTTGGGCCACGAATGATCATTTATTCAAATCGGGACAAAATTTAGCGTTATGTTAAGCAATCGTAAGTGGACTTATATAGAAGTCGCACCTATTTTGAGGCTGGTCAATAGCAATATATGCACCATTTGTTTTGAGACATGATATAGAGATCATGCTCCAACAACACTTAGTGCAATAAGAAGGGGATGAGATGAAGCGGATTAGGGCAAAAAGAGGAATAAACCACTTTTGAATTAAAAATTTAATCAAACTATTATTAAAATCATTCATCCATTTTGGTGAAGTTGAACTCAACACCCAAGATCTAATGATGTTAATAAAGTCGTGATCAAAAAATCAACTCAAGACAGCCAGAAAATAATCACAAAATAATAATATATTTAATATATATAATAAAAGGGTTAAAAAATGTTAAAAAATAGAAAATAATGAGGAAAAATATCAATTATGTTCAAATTAATTAAGAAATGAAAAATAAGGCCATAGAAAAATCAGAAATGGATCCAAATATTTTTATAAAAATTTTGGTAATTTTTAAAAGTCAGAAACTATTTTTAAACTATTTAAAATTGCTAAAACAAAAATAAAATAGATCAAAAATAGTAAACCTCAACATAAAATTCCATAAAATTTTCAGAAAGTCAAAAATATGCAAAATAATATTTATGAATTTTTCTAGAATTAAAAAATGTCAGAAAGTATTTTTTAAGTTATTAAAAGAAAGAAAATAATACAAAAAATATAAAAAATACCATATGTTAAAACAAAAATATGAAAAAATATTCATGAGATCAGAAATAATTCAAAGTATTTTTGTGAATTTTTTCATAATTTTTGGATAAAAAATAAAAGAGTTATGATTTTTTGAAAATTTAATCAAATAAAATATAAAATAAGAAAATAAAATAAAACCAAAAAGACGTGGACCATCAGATCATAGTCAAAATGCGTTAGTAAGCTAATCCAATGAACCAGACGCGCTGTGCTTGATATAGACCTTAGTGAAATACACATGGGATCAGAAAAAGGGCAACCAATGAAATTAAAACGCTTGGCACGCTATCATTGGTCGAGACGAGACATGTCATCGTCTTCAACCTCCAGACACCCTGCAATGGGGATTTTCTGAGATCCTTCAAACGGAAAAATCAGGATCTCTGGCTAGCATCATTGAACTCATCTCATCAAGATGATTCTAACACAACCATCGCGCCAAATTTATATAAGGTATGGAGAGAGCCATGAATCAAAAACTCAAAAAATAGTGAGCACCTTCAATTTGGGATTTCTCTCTCAATTCTCAATGGATTTAAAAATTGTAAACAACATTAGAATCAGACAAAGGAGTAGAACAGATTAGTGTTTTATTTGGATCCAAATGGTGGAGAATTCTACCTTTTCGAAGTTCAAGTAAGAAGCTCTGAAACTGGACTTATGTAGCATGAATTATGGGTCGTTTTGATTGGTTTAATTACTTGAGAGTTTGTATGATTCTCAAGGATGATGAATGCACAAAGAATTTTGGAAAAGGAAACTTAAATTTCAAAAACTGAATTAAATAAAAGTGGGTTCGTGTGAAGTTTTGGCAGGGTGTTCTTGGCTCTCTAAGCTTGGGAAAATGGATGGGGGATGACCCTCTATTTATATGGAAGTAAGTTGGATCAAAAGGAAGAGTGAATGATGCGTTTTGGAGGGAATTCGTGTGGGTCTGCATCATGAAGAACACGTGACTCAATTTTGATCAAAACTCAACTAAATCGTGCGTTTCATGATGCTAGTCACTTATGGCAAGTTGCTAATCATGTTTAGAAACAAAAACGCGTGGAAAACTTGTGATTAGAAGCCAAAACAAAGATTTCAAAATCCTGACTTTGTGAAAAAATCGGTTTCAAGTTACCAAACTCAAATCCATGGCATTTCCAACTCAAGGGGTCTTAGGGCATAATTCTTGATGCTTTAGAAAGATGAGGTTACAATCTTTGCAATGGAAAAGAATGGAAAATGGATGCTTGAGTTGAAAGTTACATGGAGTCAAAGTTGAAGTTAAAGAGTTGACTTTCCATACTTAGAAATATTTCAAATTCTTCTTCCAAAATGACCTATAATCTTTTGTATCCAAACATGGCCTTCCACTTAGAATTTGCTCTTGACAAAAAAATATGGAATGAAGTACATCTCTTGAATGACATTTTGAAATTTGAACAACTCAAAATCTCCAAAAAATGAGCAAGTTATGACTTGTTGAAGTTGGCCAAAAATCATGAAATGACCTATAATCTTTTGCATTCTTAAGGTAACTTCCATCCATTTTCTCACTTTGCACATAAAAGAAGGAAAAAAAGTACACATCTTCAATATCATCATGGGAAAATAATGGACTCAAGGTGATAAAAATTTACCAAGGTATGACCATTTGAAGTCACATATGCAAAATTGGGTATTTATTTGGATGACTTGCAATCTTTCTTCTTAACCAAGTTCTTTCCACATGAAAAATCCTTGGAACTTTTGAAGTGATTTGTTGGTATCTCTTTGAAGAGAAATATGTCTTTAGAATCACTCAAAAATACCAAAAGGTGAGCAATATATGCTCCTTTGAAGTTCGAAACCCTAGCCTCTAGATCAAGAGAATGCTTTGAGGAACTTTGACAAGTTTGAACAAACTTCTTGTGCCAACATTCTTTCTTTGTGAATAGAAATTGTTGAGGATGATGATGAGGATCATAGCCACTAAAACCACTTCCATATCTTGAAATCTGAGAGAAATGTGATCTTGTGACTCATAGGAACAAGACCTTGTCCAATCACGACAACTTCTTCCCTCAACCCCTTGTACTTTTGAATCAATTTTGATAACTTTGAAATATGTTGAACCAAAATAAGCCTTGTCATGCCATTTCTTCAAAAACAACTTCAATGGAGAGGTTTGAACTCCACAAGCTATGTTGACTAGGGAATGGAAATAAACTCATGAACCAATGAGCAACTTGCTAAACCTCATAGCCTTTACCTACATTATTAACAAGTAAGGCAAACCCGCATTGAATTTTATTAATAAAAGAAAATCTAAGCAAAATAATCATGATCACAAAAGAAAACAAGTCAAGGTGCTTGGTAATTCCTCAAAAAGATCAAAGTTAAATGATAGGGAGAAGAACCAAAAGTCCTAATGTGATCTTGTTGTGATTGAATCAACATGGTATGATGAAGGGATATTAGGGGGGGAAATTGGGGTACAACACCAAGTGCTGGGTTGGATTTAAAATCCCCATAGGTTTGACCTCTTTCCATATTGATGACTTTCTGATTCCCCGGGAAGGCTATCCCAGGGCATCTTTTGTTGGAATAAGTGTTCATGATGTAAGGTGTCAATCTGCATCTTTCTCCATGGAGGTAGGATTGAATTCCCCAATGAGGTCTGTTTGTTTCGGAGTCAGTCTGCTTTATTTAAGGTTGGTCTTGCAATCTTCAGTAGGTGTGTAACTTTTGAAGAAAAACGGGTTTCTCTGATGAAGCCGGAAGGAGGAAGTTCTATCTCGGTATCTGTTTAATTTGTCTATCTCCAAATTATATTTCTCTCTAGTAAAGTTAAAGGCATGCAATGGGTTTTGTTTCCGCAGCTGGCTTTTACCTTTCTTGGAATGATCTTTCTGGTTGAAGTTTAATCAGGCATTGTTAGTACCTGAGGCGGTTTTATTTGTTTGTTCCTACTGTTTGTGTATCTGTTTTATCAGCATATGCACAATAACACTCATACATTCATACATACATCATGCATGGCTAAAATTGACAAATCATTGTTCATTGACATTGTGTTCTGACCTTCCTGCAATGCTATTTGCTTAGATGGATTTGGTTTTCCCTCTTGAGTTTATTTCTCAAAGGATGTATCTTCATTGGTTGTCTTGCTCCAGTTTATTTCTGATTTAGATCTGTGGTTCCATGACAATATTATTTACTTTAGATTTCTGAAAACTTCGAGTTTGGTTTGTGCATTTATTTTGCACGAGAAGACTTTATCTCCTCAGCAGGAATATCATGGCATTTCCCCAGGAAGTCATATTTATATCCCTAGAAAGTCATTTCTTTTTGCAATTCTCCATGACAACAAGTAACAAGTCACTTTATTTGAGATAGCTTATGTTTGACCCTTTCCAGGCAGATTCCCTTGGTTAAAGAAGAAGTTGAGACCCGTTCTAGGCGAAACACCAGAATTTTTTGAGAAAACATGATATATTTTCTCTTTCTACCTTCAGTGAATGTTGGTAGGACATCGGCAGTGAACGTCGGTGTTTATTATCTTTTTGCTATCTTCAGTGAACGTTGATAGTTCATTGTCAATGAACGGCGATGATATGATATTTTCTCTTTCTACCTTCAGCGAACATTGGTAGAACATCGGCAGTGAACGTCAGTGTTTATTATCTTTTTTTCTATCTTTAGTGAACGTTGATAGTTCATCGTCAGTGAACAGCAATGATATGATATTTTCTCTTTCTACCTTCAGTGAACGTTGGTAGGACATTGGCAGTGAACGTTGGTGTTTATTATCTTTTTTCTATCTTCAGTGAACATTGATAGTTCATCGTCAGTGAACAGTGATGATATGATATTTTCTCTTTCTACCTTCAGTGAACGTTGGTAGGACATCGGCAGTGAATGTCGGTGTTTACTATCTATTTGCTATCTTCAGTGAACTTTGATAGTTCATCGTCTGTGAACGGTGATGATATGATATTTTCTCTTTCTACCTTCAGTGAACGTTGGTAGGACATCGGCAGTGAACGTCGGTATTTATTATCTTTTTGCTACCTCTAGTGAAAGTTGGTAGGACATCGGCAATGAACGTCAGTGTTTATTATCTTTTTGCTATCTTCAGTGAACGTTGATAGTTCATAGTCAGTGAATGGCGATCATATGATATTTTCTCTTTCTACCTTCAGTGAATGTTGGTAGACCATCGGCAGTGAACGTCGATGCTTGTTATCTTCCTCTTTGATTCAGTTCTTTTGGTCCACCAGTGATTTATTTTCCTGGTGGGGTTGCTCCTTTATTTCTTCATTTTTGTGGCATCCTCGGTGATACTTTGCGTCTCTTTGGTACTATTCATAGGCATTCATATGAAAAAGAATTTGCATGGCATCTTAGGGACAAAAATAGAGTTTGTTTTATATTTAAGTATCTTTGATCACGTCGACACAAAGATTTTTAACCTTCATATCTCCGGATAGAAGAAACTTAAATAAGGGCAGCTGTTGTACCCAAATTTTTGCCCCTAAGATCCCTTCATCATACCATGGTAATTCAATCATAACAAGATCACATTAGGACTTTTGGTTCTTCTCCCTATCATTTAGCTTTGCTCTTTTTGAGGAATTGCCAAGCACTTTGACTTGTTTTCTTTTGTGATCATGAATATTTTGCTTAGATTTTTCTTTTATTAATTAAATGCAATGTGTATTTGCCTTACTTGTTAATAATGTAGGTAAAGGCTATGAGGTTTAGCAAATTGCTCCATGGGTTCATGAGTTTATTTCCATGCCCTAGTCAACATAGCTTGAGGAGTTGAAACCTCACCATTGAAGTTTTTTTGGAAGAAATGGCATGACAAGGCTTATTTTGGTTCAACATATTTCAAAGTTATCAAAATTGATTCAAAAGTACAAGGGGTTGAGGGAAGAAGTTGTCATGATTGGACAAGGTCTTGTTCCTATTGGTCACAAGACCACATTTCTCTCAAATATCAAGATATGGAAGTGGTTTTTGTGGCTATGAATCCTTATCATCATCCTCAACAACTTTTATTCACAAATAAAGAATGTTGGCACAAGAAGTTTTTTCAAACTTGTCAAAGTTCCTCAAAGCATTCTCTTGATCTAGAGGCTAGGGTTTTGAACTTCAAAGGAGCATATCTTGCTCACCTTTTGTTATTTTTGAGTGATTCCAAAGACATATTTCTCTTCAAAGAGTTACCAACAAATCACTTAAAAATTTCCAAGGAGTTTTCATGTGGAAAGAACTTGGTGAAGAAGAAAGATTGCAAGTCATCCAGATAAATCCCCAATTTTCCATATGTGACTTCAAATGGTCATAACTTGGTCAATTTTTATCACCTTGAGTCCATTATTTTTCCATGATGATCTTGAAGATGTGTAATTTTTTCCTTCTTTTATGTGCAAAGTGAGAAAATGGATGGAAGTTACCTTTCAAAAGATTATAGGTCATTTCATGATTTTTGGCCAAATTAAACAAGTCATAACTTGCTCATTTTTTGGATATTTTGAGTGGTTCAAATTTCAAAATTTCATTCAAGAGATCTAATTCTTTCCATATTTTTTTGTCAAGAGCAAATACTAAGTGGAAGGCCATGTTTGGATACAAAAGATTATAGGTCATTTTGGAAGAAGAATTTGAAATATTTTTAAATATGGAAAGTCAACTCTTTTTCTTCAACTTTGACTCCATGTAACTTTATACTCAAGCATCCATGTGATTCCATTCTTTTTCCATTGCAAAGCTTGTAACCTCATCTTTCCAAAGCATCAAGAGTTATGCCCAAAGACCCCTTGAGTTGGAAATGCCATGGATTTGAATTTGGTAACTTGAAACTGAATTTTTCACAAAGTCGGGATTTTGAAATCTTTGGTTTGGCTTCTAATCATAAGTTTTCCACGCGTTTTTGTTTCTAAACATGATTAGCAACTTTCCAAAAGTGATTAGCATCACGAAATGCACGATTTAGCTGAGTTTTGATCAAAATTGAGTCACACTTTCTTCATGATGCAGACCCACACGAATTCCCTCCAAAATGGATCATTCACTCTTCCTTTTGATCCCATTTGCTTCCCTATAAATATAGGGTCATCCCCCATCCATTTTCCCAAGCTTAGAGAGCCAAGAACACCCTGCCAAAACTTCACACGAACCCACTTTTGTTGAATTTAGTTTTGAAATTTAAGCTTCCTTTTCCAAAATTCTTTGTGCATTCATCATCCTTGAGCATCATACAAACTCTCCAATACTTAAACCAATCAAAACGATCCATAATTAAACTACAGAAGTCATGTTTCAGAGCTTCTTACTTAAACTTCGAAAAGGTAGAATTCTCCACCATTTCGATCCAAATCAAACACTAATATGTTCTACTCCTTTGTCTGATTCTAATGCTGCTTACAATTTTTTAAATCCATTGAGAATTGAGAGAGAAATCCCAAATTGAAGGTGCTCGCTATTTTCTGAGTTTTTGATTCATAGCTCTCTCCATACCTTATATAAATTTGGCGCGGTCGTCTTGAAGAGACGAGTTCAATGATGCTAGACAGGGATCCTGATTTTTCTGTTTGAAGGATCTCACAAAATCCCCATTGCAGGGTGTCTGGAGGTTGAAGACGATGACATGTCTCGTCTCAGCCAATGATAGTGTGTCAAGCGTTTTAATTTCATTGAATGCCTTTTTTCTGATCCCATGTGTATTTCACTAAGGTCCATATCAAGCACAGCGCGTCTGGTCCATTGGATTAGCTTACTAACGCGTTTTGACTATGATCTGATGGTCCACATCTTTTTGGTTTTATTTTATTTTCTGATTTTATATTTTATTTGATTAAATTTTCAAAAATTCATAACTCTTTTACTTTTTATCCAAAAATTATGAAAAAATTCACTAAAATACTTAGAATTATTTATGATCTCATGAATATTTTTTTCACAATTTTATTTTAACATTTGGTATTTTTTATATTTTTTGTATTATTTGCTTCTTTTAATTACTTAAAAAATACTTTCTGATATTTTTTAATTCTGGAAAAATTCATAAATATTATTTTGCATATTTTTGACTTTCTGAAAATTTTATGGAATTTTATGTTGAGGTTTACTATTTTTGATCTATTTTATGTTTGTTTAAGCAATTTTAAATAGTTTAAAAATAGTTTCTAACTTTTAAAAAATTACCGAAATTTTTATAAATATATTTGGATCCATTTCTGAATTTTCTATGGCCTTATTTTTCATTTCTTGATTAATTTGAACATAATTGATATTTTTCCTCATTATTTTCTATTTTTTAACATTTTTTAACCCTTTTATTATATATATTAAATATATTATTATTTTGTGATTATTTTCTGGCTGTCTTGAGTTGATTTTTTGATCATGACTTTATTAACCTTATTAGATCTTGGGTGTTGAGTTCAACTCCACCAAAATAGATGAATGATTTTAATAATAGTTTAATTAAATTTTTAATTCAAAAGTGGTTTATTCCTCTTTTTGCCCTAATCCTCTTCATCTCATCCCTTTCTTATTGCACTAAGTGTTGTTGGAGCATGATCTCTATATCATGTCTCAAAACAAATGGTGCATAGATGCTATTGACCGACCTCAAAATAGGTGCGACTTCTATATAAGTCCACTTACGATTGCTTAACATAGCACTAAATTTTGTCCCGATTCGAATAAATGATCATTTGTGGCTCAAACTTATGATTGCAAGCCCAAGTATGTTAGTTTGATCTCTTTGATCCAATAACCTTGAGATTCATTGTGTGGAGGCTTTGGTTCTACCAATCCTCTAATGGATCTATAACACCTTTGGTCAACGCGGATCACTTAAACATCGTTGATCATTAAATGGTACTTGTGAGAATTCCAAATGGAAAATATACTTGACAAAAAGATAATGCAACTTGTTGTGTGGAGGCTTTGGTTCTACCAATCCTCTAATGAGTTCCAAATGCAAGTTTCAAGATGGTCATCCAACTAACCACTAATTATTGACTTGTTTTATCTTATGCTTTTATTCTTTTTATGCTTTATGTACTATTTATTTTTTTAGCATTTACATTTCATGCCATTTTCATCTTTGCTCATTTGAGCATTTATTTTCTTGTCATTTTTACTTTGCTCACTTGAGCTTTTCTTTTCCTTTCTTAAGATACTTAATAATCAACATAAACCCTAAAAAACATTTTAATGGCACTTGGACTATTTGGTTACTATCCTTGGCATGATGGAGCATGGTACTTTTTCTTGGACTTAGGATTAGAAACCTTGGAGTTCTTGAGGTTTACCTCAATACATTGGGTTGTTTTTTTGCTTTTGTGTGCAGGTTTTTGTTATTACATTCTCTGTTTGTAATCTGGAATTCACCCGTATACAGCCGTTACTCTGCCAAATTTTTGTGAAGACTTAATACACTTGAAGAGGCCTAGTATCTTTGCTTGCTTGGTTTCAATCTAAAGAATGGGAATTCTATCTTGGCTCATAATGTCAAGCTTTGGCTTCTTTTTGGTTAGATGGTCCTTATCCTTAGCTTTTACCTTATGCTTTAGGATAACCCCTTCTTCTCCTCCCATTTTCTTTAATTTCAAAAATCTTCTCCCTCCTTTTGAAAACCCTTCTTGTTTTGAAACTTTAAACACTTTCATAATAAACTTGGACTTAGGTTCATGCATTTTCAAAACATTTTCATCATTAAACTTCAGTAAACTTAATAATACCTTGACATTTTTGTGAGAAGACTAAAAGTCAATCAATCTCATTTCAAACCATTTTACCACTTTGGCTTTTATCTTTAAACTTTTCTCAAAAGATTAGACTCTTGTCAATCCTTGTAGTGATGCAAACAACTATACTTCTACAATATGTAGTGAAGTGAGATATTTTCTACTTGGGTGTTGAGTGAGGCATTGTTGATTTTAAGATCCAAGCCATATCCTCCACTTTGAGATGATGCAAATTCTCATTTCTCATGATTGTGGGTAGTAAGTATGTTTTCCACACAGACAATGAGGATGATGTCTTATCTCTTAAAATTAATCAACACATTTGTGTTTCAAATTTTTAAAAGAGGAACTACGTGTACCCTGATCCCCTATTGCACAAAAGGTGGTACGTAGGCACTAAAGGTTCGCAACTGCGGCGGGTGCAAAAATCATAAAAAATATATTTCTCTTCTCACCTCCACAATCCATTTTACATACAACACATTTTTATATCCAAAATATACAGATTTTTCAAAGAGGTTCCTGCGGAGTACCGTAGATGTTTAGGGTGCTAATACCTTCCCTTTGCATAACCAACCCCCTTTACCTTGAATCTTTCCCCCTCTTTTTGGGTTATTCGCTTTTTTCCCATTCCTTTGGAAACAATAAAGCGCAGTGGCGATTTTTATTTTTATTTGTATAAAGTATAGTCAATCCAATGGCTTAGTATTGAACATTTCTACCGCTACACATGTAATCAAAAATCAAGAAAAATTGGAAAACCAAATCTTGTATCTTACGATTCTGGATGTTTTGTGACTTGAGAGTGATTGGAATAGCTTCAAGGACCTTCGTGGATGATCATTGATGCTCCAAAATTCCTTGAATTGGCCTGTAGCATGAAATTCGATCTGCACTTTTCTTTGGAAATTTGAAACTTTGTTTGACTCTTTGGAGCAAGTTGTGCCTCTGTAAATCCTTTTCTAGGGTTGACAATGCTCTATTATATGTATGTCCATCAAATAGGTTAACAAATTTGGACCAAACCCAAAGAATAAAGGCATGGCTTTACGAGGAAATCAAATCTTGAAAATCTTCCAAATATGGATATTTTGTGTTTATTCTCATTATTTAATGCAAAATCATCCCAAAATAATTTTATATCATTTATTTGATTTAATTTGGATTTTATATGATTAAAAATAAAAATAAATCAAATAAATAAGAAAATGATGCATGGAGTGGTTCATGGGTTGTGGACCATGTTAGTAACAAGATACAAGCATAAAAAGTTGGGCCCATTTGAAGAAAAATACATTTTGGGCATGGTTGACTTTGTGCAAATTTCCAAAAATTGCCAACTTTGACAATGCACACCTCTCTCAATTTTGACCCTAAGAGGGTTCTCTTGGACTTTTTAGAAAGCTTAGGATATCCTCTAAACAAAACGTTTTGTTTCACCTCAATAGGATCTTCCATGTTCATGTAAGAAGCTTTGACCCAAAAGGTGTTTTTGTTGACTTTTTGAAATGACCTATAATGTCTGAATTCATATCTTTTCATGAGTGCATTTTTTGAACTTGATGGCTGAAGATGAGTTGTAGGGAATTGCATCCTCTTCAAAATGAGCCTTGGATGGGAAATTGCTGATAAAGTATGAGAAAGTTATGCCTGGTAAAAGTTTGGTTGACTTTTCCTATAGAAACCCTAATTTAGCAACTTTTGAGTTTTTGATGAATTTGGGGAATTCCTTGAGGAATCATGATCAAACCTTGATCAAATGATGGATTTTAATTCAAAGTGTTGATGTTCACCCAAAAATATTGAAGTTTGACTGCATGAGGGTTACAGTTGACTTTTGACCTAGTATAGTTGATTTTTAGGCATTTGAGCAAATGACTGAGAAAACTTCTTGTGCAAGGCATGAAACTTCACATGAATGATCTTGAGAACATATTAGGGCAACGGAAACCATTTAGGACCCTTGGAACTCAAACATCTTGATGAGAAGTGAAACCCTAGTTTGAGGCTCATTGTCTTAGGAGGAGGATTTGTCTGGTCAATCCTTAGGCATCCTTGGGCAAGTTGAGGACCTATAGGAGTATGTTTTGAGCAAAATGAGAGGGAAAATTTTGGGGTACAACAGCTGCCCCTGTTCATTCTTCTTAAACCTAAGGATGTAGATTGGTTGTTCTTCCTTTCGTGATCTGAAGGTAGAAGATGATTGAACACTAGAGTTCCCAGAAATTTGCACACACATGAAGTAACACTAATTGGTGATATCGGGAATGGGATTATAGATTCCATTTGGAAGTCGATTGAGAACCGTCGAAGATGGGCTTAAAGAGGCCATCCTAAAAAGGTATCGGTTGCATAAGAGATTCCTTTGCGAGAATTCCTGTACCTGCCGTTGAGGAGGACTTCGCCGGGGAATGTTTATTTATGTCCTGGGAAATAGAGTATAGGAGCTTCGGTTGTCCATTACTCTACTGGGGAATTAACTCTTGATTGAGGAGGTGAAAGTAAATTGCATATCTGGTCAGGTTCCAGACTGCATATCGACTTACTGAGGAAATGTGAAACCATCCGTGTCTGGTCGGGTCTAGGTGTTATAGTGTTGTAAGTTGTTGTTTGGAGATAAGAGAGAAGGAACCTGGATAGTAGGGTTGCTTAGAGATGAAAGCCTGGATAGTAGGGCTATGATAAGGAACCTGGGTCGTAGGGTTTCTTTGAGATGAAATCCTAGATAGTAGGGCTATGAGAAGGAACCTGGGTTGTAGGGTTACTTCGAGGTGAAAGTCTGGATAGTAGGGCTATGAGAAGGTACCTGGGTCGTAGGGTTTCTTCGAAATTAAAGCCTGGATAGTAGGGATATGAGAAGGAACCTGGGTCGTAGGGTTACTTCGAGATGAAAGCCTCGATAGTATGTCTATGAGAAGGAACCTGGGTCGTAGGGTTACTTCGAGGTGAAAGCCTGGATAGTAGGGCTATGAGAAGGAACATGGGTCGTAGGGTTACTTCGAGATGAAAGTCTGGATAGTAGGGCTATGAGAAGGAACCTCGGTCGTATGGTTACTTCGAGATCAAACGCTTGGATAGTAGGGCTTATGGGAAGGAACCTGAGTCGTAGGGTTACTTCGAGATGAAATCCTGGATAGTAGGGCTTATGGGAAGGAACCTGGGTCGTAGGGTTACTTCGAGATGAAAGCCTGGATAGTAGAGCTTATGGGAAGGAACCTAGGTCGCATGGTTACTTCGAGATGACAGCCTGGATAGTTGGGCTCATCTTTTTTATCACGTAGATTAGTTGACTCGTTTAGTTTCGGGAACTGATTTTCCATTAGTTGTCTGCAGATGTGACACGTACAGCTGCAGGGATTGCTGATAATAATTGTCTTTCCTGAAAAGATAATAGGGTTAATTATATGCGATGCATGAAATGCATGGTGGGGATGTTGTTCTCACAATAATGAGATTATGATGTATGCGATATGTATGCGCGTGTCATGATGTATGAACATGAGATGCTATTATTCCATATTCGAGTCTGGGAAAATAAATCCCTGACTGCTGCTGGAGAGTATTGGAAATAGCATTCTTGGCTGTTGTGGAAAACCGTGGTTCTTCTACTTCCCTGGGGATGGTGAACCGAGATGACTATGCTGGAGATTTGCTCCTTGTCTACAGATATTCTGTCGGGTGAGACTCTGCTTGAGAATAACTCTGCGGGGGAACTAACTCTGTTGGAGGATGAACTTCCATAGCTGAAGGGATAAACTCTGTCGGGGATTGAGCTTCTGTATTCAGAGAAATAAACTCTGTTCGGGAGAAAACTTTATGACCCACTTGGGATTATGAAATGCGGCTGCGGAAAGTACTTCCTGTTTGGGGAAACTGATATCAATGCTTTGATTGCCTCTACTCTGGGGAGTGTAGGCGCCATGGGGGCGTATGTACTGATGATTGTGTTCCAAAGATGTCTTTGCCCTGGTACCTGCTGGATAGAGTAACTGTCGAGTTTGACATTTTTTAGTTTTTTGCCCCTGTTTCTTAAGTTACAAGCAATTGCCTTCCCATTTCTTATGCGAATATTTGTGAACAACAATCATATTCAAATGCATATGTCAAGAATAAATCATTGGACGTTTTTGCGAAACAAAACAGGAAAATAAAAACAAATGGTTTTGTAAAAAATGACTTGTATTAATTTTCGAAGTTGGCCTATAACAGGCATTTTTGTACAAGGAAGTTGACGCTCTAGTAAGAGAACTCCGCCGTAAAAACGGAAGCTATACAATATTGTGAAAAGAAAAACAGCTATGTGAAATAATCCCATTTAAGTTTCAATTCTGCTATTGTCGCTATGTCTTTGAGCATCTCATCACTTTGCTTCTTGTCCGAAACTGATTAGATTGATCACTGTCGTTCGAGCTTGACAGTTGATACTAAGTTCTGGTCGCAAGGTGATCCAATGGGACATAGTGATACGCTTTACATCCCTAACTTTTTCCTGGACTGCCCTTCAGTCCACCGGGATACCCCTTACTGCCCAAGCCGCCTTTTCAGGTTTTCGACTTGCCGGGTGTACAAATTTTTTCGTTTTCATACCTTATTTTTACCCGAACCCTTTTGGTTCGCCAGGAAGCAATTATTTTTGCCTAGGCCAGTCAACCTAGCGGGTCTTTAATCATGTGTAGTATCTTTTCACTATGTCTGCATTGACAGGGTGAGGAAGGTTGTCACCGTCCATGGTGGTTAGAATCATGGCTCCACCTGAGAAAATGTTTTTGATCACAAATGGCCCTTCGTATGTGGGAGTCCATTTTCCCCTAGGATCACCTTGCAGTAGTATGATGCGCTTGATCACTAGATCCCCGACTTGATACTCTTGGCGTCTAACTTTTTTGTTGAAAGCCTTGATCATCCGTTTTTGATACATTTGACCATGATAGACAGCAGTAAGTCTCTTCTCATCGATCAGATTCAGTTGGTCAAGTCGAGTCTGGATCCAGTCGTCTTCGTTCAAACCCGCATCTTTCATAATCCTTAAAGAAGGGATCTGGACCTCAATGGGTAGGACTGCCTCCATGCCATATACTAGAGAGTAGTGTGTTGCCCCTGTTGACATCCGTGCAGAGGTGCGGTACCCATGAAGAGAAAATGGTAGCATCTCATGCCAGTCTTTATATGTCATCGTCATCTTCTGTATAATCTTCTTGATTTTCTTGTTAGCCTCTTCAACAGCGTCATTCATCTTTGGCTGATAGGGAGAAGAGTTATGATGTTGTATCTTGAATTGCCTACAAAGTTTGGTGATCATCGTATATTTGAGATTCGTACCATTGTCAGTGATGATTCTCTCTGGCACACCATACCGACAGATCAGGTTATGCCTGATAAACTGCGCCACAATGTTCTTGGTCACAGTAGCAAAAGAGGTAGCCTCAACCCACTTCGTGAAGTAATCGATGGCCACTAGGATGAAGCGATGCCCATTGGAAGCGGTAGGTCTAATTTATCTGATCATGTCAATGCCCAACATTGTAAAGGGCCAAGGAGCCGTCAAGACATTCAAAGGAACCGAAGGCAAATGCACCTTATCAGCATAGATTTGGCACTTATGACAAGTTCGAGAGTGCTGATAACAATCAGCTTCCATAGTGGACCAGTAGTATCCTACCCGTAGTATCTTCTTAGAAATGGTATGTCCACTGGAATGGGTTTCGAAGGTACCTTCATGTAAATATTTCATAATCCTCTCTGCTTCGCACTTGTCTACACACCGCAGTAAGGTAGAGTCATGGTTGCGCTTGTAGAGGATTCCATTACTGAGGAATAATTCCGCGGTGAACCTTCTCAGAAACTTCTTATTGTTGACAGATTCCCCTTCGGGATACTCTTGAGTATCGAGATACCTTTTCACTTCGTGAAACCAAGGTTCATTTGTTACCTCTTCAGTATCATTCTCACAACAGTGCACTGGTTCATCCAATCTCTCAATAGTGATTCGGGGAGCTTCATTGTCCCACCTGACTTTGAACAAAGAAGACATGCTAGCTAGCGCGTCCGCTAATTGATTCTCCTCTCGTGGGAAATGTTCAAAGGTTACCTCCTCAAAGTGTGGGAGAAATGTCAACATGTGCTCTTTGTACGGGGAGGTTTGGATGCTTCGTATCCCATTCGCCTTTGATCTGACTTATCACCAAGGTTGAATCCTCGAAGACATTTAAGAACTTGATCCTGAGGTCGATAGCAGCTTTGAAACCCATGATACAGGCTTCATACTCTGCCATGTTGTTAGTGTAGTTGAAACATAGTCAGGAAGTGAAAGGAGTATGATAGCCCTTAGGAGATATGATTACAACGCCAATGCCATTACCGAGTGCGTTCGAAGCCCCGTCAAAAACCATGGTCCATTGGGATCCTTCTTCAGGTCCTTCATCCGGTCCAGGTTCTTCGTAGTCAGTCACTAGCATAATATTCTCGTCCGGGAACTCAAACTTCATGGACTGGTAGTCATCCACGGCCTGATGTGCCAAACAATTAGCTAATACACTTCCCTTGATTGCTTTCTGGGTTGTATATTGGATATCGTATTCAGTTAAGATCATTTTCCATCTTGCTATTCTTTTGGAGAGGGTGGGCTTCTCGAAGATGTACTTGATTGGATCCATCTTAGATATCAACAAAGTAGTGTGGTTCAACATATACTGTCTCAGTCGGCGAGCAGCCCATGCTAAAGCGCAACAAGTTTTCTCGAGTAGTGAATATCTTGTCTCACAGTCGGTAAACTTTTTGCTAAGGTAGTATATGGTGTGCTCTTTTCGACCAGACTCGTCATGCTTCCCTGGCACGCACCCCATTGAATTGTCTAGCACTGTTAAGTATAATATCAAAGGTCTTCCTTCAACCGGAGGCATTCGAACTGGTGGTTCTTGAAGGTACTCCTTGATTCTTTCAAAAGCGATCTGACATTCGTCATTCCACTTTACCACTTGATCTTTCTTCAGGAGCTTGAAGATTGGCTCACAAGTAGCAGTCAGATGTGAAATGAACCTGGCGATATAATTTAAGCATCCCAAGAAACCTCTAACTTCCTTCTCAGTACAGGGATCCGACATCTATTGTATGGCCTTTACCTTCGCAGGGTCTACCTGAATACCTTTGTCACTGACAATGAAACCCAGAAGCTTACCAGACCTTACCCCGAAGGTGCACTTGTTCGGATTCAGTCTCAGCTTGTATGTCTTCAACATGTTAAACAACTTTTGTAGGTGGTCAAGGTGCTCCTCTTAGATTTGAGACTTGGCTATCATGTTGTCAACAGAAACCTCTATCTCATGGTGAATCATATCATGGAACAAGGCGACCATGGCTCACTGATAAGTTGCCCCAACATTCTTCAACCCAAAAGACATCACCTTGTAACAGAAGGTGCCCCATTGTGTGACGAAGGTTGTCTTCTCCATGTCTTCATGAGCCATCTTGATCTGGTTGTAGCCAGAGAAACCATCCATGAAGGAGAAGATTTTATATTGTGCGGTGTTGTCAACCAGAACATCAATGTGGGGAAGCGGAAAGTCATCCTTGGGGCTTACCCTGTTCAAGTCTCTGTAGTCCACACACATACTTACCTTATCGTCCTTCTTTGGCACCGGAACTACGTTAGCAACCCACTGTAGATAGGAGGTGACGGCTAAGAACTCAGCGTTGAACTGCTTCATGACCTCTGCTTTAATCTTCTCTGACATTTTAGGGCACATGCGGCGGACTTTTTTCTTAACCGGAGGACAATCTTCTTTAGTCGGGTGAAGATGTACCACAATATCAGTGTCTAAACTAGACATGTCTTCATATGACCAGGCGAAGATCTCAACATAGTCATGCAACATCTGTATCAACCGTTGTTTGACATTATTCTCCAGATTTGTGCCGATCTTGACTTCTTTTCTGTCTACCTATGTGCCCAAGTTTATCGTCTCAATTGGATCTTCATGAGGCTGTATAGCCCTCTCTTCCTGATGTAACAGTCTAGCATGTTCTCCAGGAACCTCACAATCTTCCTCACCTTCGTCCTCGGCTTAGTTGATCGGATTTTCGAAGTTATAACTAGCAATAGCAGAACTGTTATCAATGAGATCCAGAGTGGATATGGATCTGCAGTTTGATATTCGAGTGTGTGTAAGAGCATAGTTGTATTGATAAAGTGAAAAGCAGAAAAGAAAAATAGAGAGCACAAAATTTGTATGCAAGAAACATCCAATGTTTTATTGATGACATATGAAAATGACATATTATAGCCCTCATAAACAAAACCATTGTGCCTTGGGTAAGACACAAGGCTGTAGAGTTTAAACTGTTTATTACAAATTCGAAAAACAAGTAAGACAATTACTGCTGAATAAAATAAATTGGTACAAAATCTCTGGCCATCCAATTACTAGGTCCACCGTTGGTAGTCGGGTAGATCCAGATGTCGATATCAGAATTCTCATCATTGTCTTCAATAGCGTTGACCCCACGATTACTGATGCATATGGGAGGTCCTCTGGCCCGAGCGCGTCGAATAACCCTTTGAGCTCCTAAAGTAAAGCCCAAACTAAATTTGTCAGTTTTATGAGGAAAATCAGGGAGCTGTCCCCAAATGGTACACCCACCTTCTTCAACTACTGCTCTGGCGTCCTTGAGAGAAGCCATCTTCAAAGGAGGTTTGGTGCTGGTGATAGTCTCGGTTGACACCATAATCTGTTGAACCTCTTTAAATTTTTGATAAGGAGTCTCTATGAATTCCCTGTCCATCCCCACATACCTGAAAGAGTTCAGGTGGCTCACCATATACTCCTCTTCACCATGCACAGTGACAATCTTTCCATTCACTGGATACTTCAGCATTTGGTGCAACATAGAAGTAACGGCCCCAAATTCTTGGATCCAAGGACGACCCGACAAACAAGAGTACGATGGCCTGATATACATCACATAGAAGGTGGATTCAAAGGTATGGGAACCCACTTTGACAGGGATGTCCACCTCCCCATGCACCATTATTTTTGACCCATCAAAAGCCCTCGCCACAATGTTACTGGGCTTTAAGGTCAAGCTTTTACAATCTAGACGATCAAGAGCCTTCTTAGGCAGAACATTCAGTGAAGATCTAGTGTCCACTAGCACATGAGCCATAGTAGTTCCCCTTCATTCGATCGAGACATGCA
The DNA here is from genome assembly GCA_948472305.1 of Vicia faba. Lineage (NCBI taxonomy): Eukaryota > Viridiplantae > Streptophyta > Magnoliopsida > Fabales > Fabaceae > Vicia > Vicia faba. The sequence goes on from OX451735.1 coordinate 140,443,680, forward strand.
GAGCATCATTATGCTTTCTCCCCTTTGGTGTCAGATCGACATCTGAAAAACCCAAACCATTGTCAGCAGTCAAACTGGCCATACAGTCCTTGAATTAGTCGACGGAGGTTTCTTGCGGCACATGCACAATCTTGAGAAATGCAATCAAAGCCTTTGCATGGGCCTCGGAACATAACAGCAGAGATATCATTTATATCTTCGAAGGGTTCTTCCCCAGCTGCTCAACCATATTGTAGTCGCTTTTCTTGATTATTTTTAAGATTTCCTCTATTTCTTTATTAGAGGATTCCACAACAACTTTTCTAGGTGCCTCCGTCCGGGCAGGCTCACCTATAGCTTCCTTTCCCCGAGTCCCAAATCAATCATTGGCAGGGGTAACAACTGGAGTAAGCACGGGAGTAGTAACAGAAGTACCGGTAGGAATAATATATGGAATAACAACAGGCTTAACAACAATCTTCGGGGAGATCTCGGGAGAGAAAACCCTTCCACTTCGGGTAACTTTACTGGTCCTGACAATATTACTGATATCGGGATCAACCTCTTCAGTCTTCAAATCTTGTTTGATGCCATGGTAGTAGACGTCAGCACCATAATTCCAAGGGATAGCTTTGTTCGAGGAGTACGGTACGGGACCAGGAAAAGTGATTATCAACGGAGCGATTCTTGGAGCAAATGTAATCCTAACAGGTCTTTTAGAGGATACCTTAGAAGGATTGGCGGAAATGGTTATGATGGCAACATCTTCATACGGAACAGTCGGAATCAGAGTCTTTTCAAACAAAATCTCTCTGCTGTCCATCAGGCGTTGAACACCTGCTTTCAGCAAATAGCAACCAGAGGGCAGAGATGAACACATGTGGCAACCTTCACCACAGCCCGGAAATAAATCATCCAGCAACAAATTCTTCTTGAAAGTCATGAGAGGAGTGGAAACTTCATCAACAGAGGTAACAAATAGATCAGTATCAATGGCATTAACTCCACAGTTGTGCTTGGGCATAGGAGCAGTTATGACATTAGGCTTCTCTAGAGCATCAAACTCAATCTCCTTGGCTTCAATTAGATCCTGTATCTTATTTCTCAGAGCCCATCAGTCATTTGTATCGTGGCCAGGACTCTTAGAATGGTAAGCACACCGAGCGTTTGGATTGTACCGAGGAGATGTGGTGTTAGGGTTCTTGGGAGCCTCTTTCAAGGTCGCCAAGTTGGATATTTACAGATGGGGTAAAACCTCAGTCAACGTCATATTAATCTGGGTTAACTGCCTTTGCGGTCTTTCTACCATTTGCTGATTATTTCGTTGTTGGGTAGCCGCAGGCCTAGGTATCATCACAACACCTACTATTGGACGGCCTTCAGCCCTGCTTTGACCTCTTGGGCTATAAATGGCATTAGCCTCCTTCTTACCTGTGAAGGGATTCTTCACTGAACTTGAAGAGGTATCTTTATGTATTTTGCCACTCCGGATCCCAGCTTCTACCCTTTCTCCAGTCAATATCATCTCGGTAAAACCAGTTGAGGAGCTACCAATCAAGTGATTGAAGAATGGACCAGACAGCGTCCCAAGAAACATGTCAACCAGCTCCCTATCAGACAAATGGGGTTGTAATCTCCCTTCCAGATCTCTCCACTTCTACGTATAATCCTTGAAACCTTCACCTACACCCATGGACATACCCTGGAGTTGAGTACGAGTAGGGGAAAGGTCTGCGTTATATTGATACTTCTTATAAAAAGCAGCAGCCAAATCCTCTCAGTTGGGGACATTGGTTCCCTCCAGCTGATAGAACCACTCAAGCTGAGTCCTGGATAGATTGTCCTGAAAGAAATGGACCCACAAGTTCCTATCAGCAGTGTGAGGCTGAATATTCCTCACATAGGAACGGAGATGAAGCTTGGGACAAGATACCCCACCATACTTCGCAAAAACTGGAGCCTTAAACCTTTGTGGGATGACTACCCCAGATACCAAACCCAGCTCTTCGAAATCCATCCCTGGTATTCTCTAGATCTCCATTACGCTCAGCCGATCCTCTAACTGTTCGTATTTATCCTCAGTGGGAGGATACTGTTCATCAGTGTAGTTCGTGTCATTATCAAAAACTGCAGGGCTAGGGTCCTCCTCCCTTGTCTCTTTCTCTCTCTTTATTCTCCCCTTCCTTGGATGAGGAGGTCAGATCCACCAATTGCTTCAATGGTCCTTTGAATCTTCTACCCAGATTCAGAACACCAGAGGTCTTCTTCTTCTTCTCCTTCAGAATAAGGGCTTTCAGATCATCTTGCCCCTTAGCTAAGGCTACGAACATCTACTGAAATTGGGTATTTTATGCTTGTAGATCCTTGATGCTTTGTTCAGAAGACATTATTGCTGAAATAAACAGCGAAGAAGATGAAAAACCTATTATGGTACCTGTTTATGCAATGTCATGGATGATATGCGTATGCAATGATTTCAAGGACTCTTAAAGCCTCAAATTTGTTTAACCAAAAGAAACACACGTTAATTGTATTAATAAGTTCGAATCATTACAAAGGGTACCCTTTAGGCTTACAATTAAACAAAAAAACTTAAAGCCAAAATAAAATTAGGTCTCCCATGAGCGCATCCTCTTTGGTGCGATGTAGGCGTTTATATTCCTCTCTTCATGAAGTAGCCTAGCGAGTTCCAGGACCTTCTTCTCACTGGCATAGAATTGAGTTTCAAATGTGTCCCACTCCTCTTTAAGTTGAAGCCAGGATTTTTGTAACTCCTCATGATCAGTTGGCATGTTAGGATGGAGAACAAGATAAGAAGTGTCTCCTTCAACAACTGGTTCCACCATCGTTGGTAGGACAGCAGGGTAAGGCATCATAAGACTTTGGGCTCGGGCTCGTACCTATATGAGATAAGGCTCAAGAGGGATGGAATTCTTGTGCCCCAGTGTCTTGCTATCGGCTCTATGTACCATGCCCCAAGCTCGTATAAACCTTTTACGGTAACCCTGAGCATCATTCTCATAGTCGAAGGCGATTCCTTGGATAAGTGTATCATGAGGACCATCCCTTCTTGCATAACCAAACTATCGCAGTGCCAAACAAGGATTATAAGTGATTCCTCCCTTAATGCCTAAGAGAGGGACATTAGGGAATTCACCACAGAAATCGATGATGGTGGCATCTTTTGAGGACCGTGAACACCAATGAATGTCTGAATCTATAAGGGACATCAGCCTATGAGACCATTTCATACCTTGTTCATTCTTCAAAATAGACCTGGGTAGGTGCGAAATAAACCACCTAGCCAGTAGAGGGGTGCAACACAGGAGGGTCCCCCTTCTCTTTAGAGTGCGAGCATGCAGAGAGTGTAGAATATCCCCAAGTAATGTAGGCACCGGATTATGAGACAGAAAAACCTTGATCGTATTCACATCTACGAGTTGGTCGGCATTAAGGAATAGTACCATCCTGTAAATGAGGAGTGCCAATACCTCTTCAAAAGCTTGTAAATCCAGGGTATCCCAAAAACAATGAGCTTTCTCGAATAGAAATTTAACCGAGATTCCTTGGACACTTCCCCTAGTTTCCCAATTTGTCACTACATCGGACCGTTGTAAGGGCAAAGCTCGAGCAATATCTTCAGGCTTTGGATGTCTTTCCGTACCGTTGAAAGGTAACTGATCAAGAATAGGTACCCCTAATAAATGAGAAAATTCCTCCATAGTAGGCATTAGCTGGTAATTCGGGAAGGTGAAGCAGTGGTGCAAGGGATCAAAGAACTGAAATAGCACTTTTAACAATTCTTCATCAGGTTTTGAAGTGACCAAGTTGAGAAGTCGACCATGTTTTTCAGTGAAGGGAGAGCTTTCAGGAATCCTTAATGCCAAGTCTTTTAGTTGAGGAGGTACTTTCACAAGGTTAATCTAGATAGTGTTCCTGCGGGCGGATGCCATGTCCCTACGAAACAAAGCAAAGATGAGCCCTAGAAAATCCTTGAAATGGTTAGTATGATATGTCGTTCTTATGATGTCATGATTATGCTAAGAAATCACATGTATAGCAAGCAACAAACAAGTAACACCAAGTCCTTAGGTTTAAAGCCAGCATGAGTTTTAAGGTCATACCCTCTTGTAACTGGATTGGTTCAACCTGTCCTATAAATAGTAACCGGGTTCTAAGGGATCTCAATATCACTGATATTTCCCCCAAGCTTTGTTCAATGGGCGATTAACTCGCAACCAAACAAAACTCAGGAGTCAAACCTCAATGAGTTTAGCATCGAGTATCTGTCTACCTTGGGAGTACACCAAAGCCGACCATCTCGCTATGTCCTACTGGCCAAGTTGTGCAATTAAAGGTTCTAAGGTCAGTTGATGCTTTATGACACCACGCAGGGGCCCCGTGTTCTCGTTGATTGACTCAAGGGCTACTGGTACCAACCAAAGTGTCGCATCAACATAGCTACTACTTCAACCGTGTGGGTATACCCCGTACAGTTCCCTCAAAGTTTATTGCTACTTACCTAAAAGGTGTTCCCAGATCCGGGTGTAGGATCTTCAATAATACACAAACAAAACCCTCGAAGATAAAGCAGGCAAAGCAAACAAGAATGCAATTTTAAAAACAACCTAGATTCTAAGGTATACCCCACTGAATTATTCCCCAGCAGAGTCGCCAGTTATGTGATACGGTGGCAGAACCGACAGTTATACTAGTTTGCGTTTGTATTCGCAAATGTCGCGGTAAGCAAGAGTCACCACTGACTTTTATTTCATCCAACAAAGTAAAAGGAAAAAGAACAGAAAAACCTTTTTTCGAGAGTTTCTGAGTACGGGGGGTAGATTATAGAAAGGGAAGGTGTTAGCACCCTTTCTATCCATGGTTTTCCATGGGCTCTTAAGTACTTGCTTATTTTGAAATTGCTTGTGTGTGTGTTTTGAAAAGTTTTTGTTTAACTTCGTGGTAACCCTTGTATCTGTCATCAAGAGTGTGATGAAGTTGTGTTTGAAAATTGTTTTGAAAGTGTTTGTGTAAAAGAGTTTTTATTGTTTTGAGCAAATACTTAATATTTTTTACCTACTCGAAAAAGGTTGTTCGTTTTCTCGTTTCCTTTAGACAGTGCTATCCTACTATTAAGGAGTAGGTAGCCCCATCGTTGGAGTTTTAAGGAACATTCGAAGGGACAAGCACGGTCACAAAAGCAATGATTAGGAAACTTTTGTAATTACCCTAAAGTCCTAAAGATCTTTCCGAGACAACATTCGAATGGGTCATTTTGATCTCTCGGGACTAGAGGGAAACCACTAAAATTCTCTATACTTCGCGACCGTTTACCGAAGGTAACCGAAGTGGGGCAAACCCTAGGAGTGAGCATGTGCATGTGTTATTTTTCAGTTCATTTATCTTTGCACAATTAGGGTTATCTATCATTTTAATGTCATCTGTCTTTCGCATACAAGCCTATTATCCATACATCTAGCAGTTTATAATAACAGAAAGTAAAGTGCGGGAATTTAAAGTTCTAACTATTACAAGGCCTCGGGGAAGGGGTTACATAACCAAAGCTTGGGGAATGAAAACAGTAAATAGGGAATGACAGTAAATGACCTAATTAAACTATTACAATCTCGAAGCAATTACAATAATTTAAAAATGAATAAATAAAACACACACGAGGAGGAACATGGGAATTAAATATCCTAATGAGTCTATGTAATTGCAAGCTTCTCAAGTCATGTTTAAAGCATTAGTTTTGATGAAGACAACATGGATATCAACATTCAAAAGGATGTGCAAAAAGCTTATCAATATCATATACAAGTCTTGAAGATTAGAAGAAGAATTATTGAAGAATCAACAAAATCTCAAATGGTATAAATAATTCTTAATCTTGAATATAGATGTTCACAAATATGCATTCATAATCATATACATATCCCACATGTTTACATTTAAGAAAAACTATGTTTGAGATCTTTTTCAAAAAGAATTTGTGAAAATAAACTTTCAGGAACCGGTTCCTCCCTAACAGGGAACTGGGTTCCAAACTTGTTCAAAAAACACCTCCCTGGAATTTGTACCAGGAACTGGGTTGTACCAATAGGGGAACCGGTTCCTGTGTGTTATTTTTGAAATCTGAGTTATAACGTTCACTAAGAACCAGGTTCTTCCTGTGTTGGAACCGGTTCCCAGGGAACCAGTGCAGCTTTTCTTTTGGTTTTTGAACATTTTTCAAATGGTATTCTTTCATGAATGCATTGCATCTTTTCATATCAAATGGCATGATTGAAGAGGTGTTTGTGACATTATAAAATGTGCAATTTTTCAGATTTAAATATAACTTTCAAAAAACAACAAATAAACCTTCTTCATATTAACAATTTTCATTCATTCAAATTTGCACTTAAACTTTCATGTGTTCATAATTTTGTGAAACTTGCCATATACATTTTCATTAAGAAATCATTACAAGTTTCACACATTCATTGTGAACATTTATAATCTTGCTTGAGAATTGTTTCTATCTTGAAGAAGAAGATCAATTGAAGATTGATAATGCTCTCCATCTATTTCAATTAAATCATTGTATTACAAAAAAATTATTCCCTTACTATCCAGGATTGTTGGAAGTAAGTGTTGTGATTTGAAGAGGATTGTTCTTCATTCACATTAGTGTTTGTTTGATCTTAAAGGTGTTAAGAACCTTTGGTCACCCTATAGGTTAGATAGTAAGCATAGGCTGTACAATCATTCTAACTATAGTGAAATCTCTTTCGTGTTGGAAAGGGGACTGGAGTACTCTCAGAATGTGAGGGGAACCAGGATATATCACCATGTTCTTTACTCTTCCGCTTTTATCGCTTTCATCACCATAATCAAGAAAAGATAAGATATAATCAAAAACCTTCAAACACTTAACCAAAAATTACTAAAAGTATTCTCATAAAACCGAATAAATTTTTATATACCTAATTCACCCCCCCCCCCTCTTAGGCACTCTTAGACTTACAATTGGCATCAGAGCAAGTTATAGGTAACTTGTTCCTAAAGATCCAGAATGGCTTCCGCAAATCCAAATCCGGTTTTCAAAGATGGTGGTAGTAACAACAAGCCTCCATTGTTTTGTGGTGAATACTTTGACTTTTGGAAAATTCGCATGAAGGCTCATCTTGAAGCGCAAGGAGAAGAAATATGGAATGCTGTTGAGAATGGTCCATTTACTCCGGTGTGTGTTGTCAATGGTGTTGGGTCATCAAAGCCTAAAGCATCATGGGATGACGATGACAAGAAAAAAGTTCTCTTTGATAAAAAGGCAATCAATATTCTCCAAAGTGCTCTTAGTATGGATGAATTTTTCCGAGTATCGGCATGTACAACGACAAAGGAAATTTGGGATACTCTTGTAGAAACTCATGAAGGCACCGCCGAAGTCAAAAGGTCTAGATTGAACACTTTGAGTCAAGAATATGAATTATTCAGAATGCTGCACGGAGAATCCATCCTTGACTTGTAAAAGAGATTCGTTCACTTGACAAACCATTTGAAGGCACTCGGTAATACTTTAACTAACGATGAATTAAATCTTAAAGTGCTTAGGTCTTTAACTACAGAATGGCAACCAAAAGTGACGGCAATATCCGAAAAGAAAAGCCTAACAACTATGACTTCCGCAACACTTTTCGGAAAGCTTCAAGAATATGAGACGGAACTTTGAAGGCTTGAAAAACATGAGAATCATGAGAAGAAATCCAAAGGCATTGCTTTGAAAGTTGATTCAAAAGAAAGTCAAGATAAAGATGCATCGGAGGAAGATGAAAACCTCTTGCTTCTTGTAAAAAGGTTAGGAAAATACTTTGGTCATAAAAATAATCTTCATAATGCTAACTTTGTCAAAAGAAAGAAATTCTATAAGCATAAAGATAAAGAAGCTTCCACATCAACACAAGATGTCACATGCTATGAATGTGGAAAGCAAGGTCACATAAAGTCGGATTGTCCAAAACTCTCCAAGAAAAATGGATTCAAAGGCAAAAAGGAGTTCAAGAACAAAAGGGCTTATGTTGCATGGGAAGATAATGAGATAAGTTCTTCATCCGATTCGGAAAGCGACGAATTTGCAAATCTAGCATTGATGGCTTCACATCACTCCGACGATGAAGAAGAGGTTAGTAATGAATTTAATATTTTTGATGATGATGTTCAAGGTGCTATTGATGAAGTCTTGGAAGAATGCAAAAGTTTATACAAAAAGGTGTCAAATCAAGAAAAAGAACTTCTAATTTGTCTAGAAAAAATTGACACCATGACTAAAGATTTTGATCTTCAAAAACAAAATTTTATTAAAGAAAAGGAAAACTTTGCATGCTCCAAGTGTGAATCAAATGTCTTTCAAATTGTTCAATTTAAAAGAGTCATTGAACAATATGAAAATGGACAAATAGGATTGAAAGGATTACTAAGCCAACAACGTTATCGAAATGATAAAAGAGGTCTTGGTTATGTGAATTCTAAGAAACCAAGTAACAATTCCACTGTTTTTGTAAAGGCTAGTAATAGTTCCAATCCCAAGAAAGTAGAAAAAAAGCAAGTTGTTCATAATCATCAAAATAAAAAGGCTAATATATCCAAAAAGAAAACATTTCCTAAGAAGAAATCTTATCCTTCTAGATATAGAAGTAACTTTGAACCTACTTGTTTTTATTGTGGTATTAAAGGCCATACACCTAATGCTTGCTATGTTAGAAACTTTAGTATGGCAAGTGGGCATTATGTGTGGGTTAAGAAAGGAACTAACTATGATGGACCCAAAGCACATTGGGTACCAAATCAAACTTAATTTGTTTTGTAGGTATGCTTGAAGACCACATACAATATTTTGTATCTTGATAGTGGTTGTTCAAAGCATATGATGGGAGACATACACTAACTTTCAAATCTAGTTCAAGTCCAAGGATTATTTCACCTATGGGAAATACCTTACAGGAAGAATTCTTGGCATTGGCAAAGTTGATACACTAACTTTCATATCCATTGAAGATGTACTTTATGTTACAAAAGAAAAGACAACTTCTAAGTACAAGTCAACTTTGTGACAAAGGCTTCAAGATCAAATTTACAAAAGATGAATGCTTGATTATTGATGAAGTCACCGATGAGGTAAAACTCAAAGGTATAAGATCTAACAATATTTTTTTATGATTACTTTAGATAAATTTGTTTCACTCTTTTTCCCCATCCTTTTTGATGTTAACAAAGGGGGAGAAGAATATGCATATGTGTTGTTTTGTTTCAAAGAAATTGCAGGCACTCACTCCAAAATTCAAAGAATCATGGACTTAGGGGGAGCATACAATTTAGGGGGAGCCTTGCATTTGCTCAACATTATTGCTACACAAAACAAAATAAACATTTCAAGAATTGTTTTCAAGACTTGGTTGTCATCATCAAAAAGGGGGAGAATGTAATTGCAAGCTTCTCAAGTCATGTTTAAAGCATTAGTTTTGATGAAGACAATATGGATATCAACATTCAAAAGGATGTGCAAAAAGCTTATCAATATCATATACAAGTCTTGAAGATTAGAAGAAGAATTATTGAAGAATCAACAAAATGTCAAATGGTATAAATAATTCTTAATCTTGAATATAGATGTTCACAAATATGCATTCATAATCATATACATATCCCACATGTTTACATTTAAGAAAAACTATGTTTGAGATATTTTTCAAAAAGAATTTGTGAAAATAAACTTTTAGGAACCGGTTCCTCCCTAACAGGGAACCGGGTTCCAAACTTGTTCAAAAAACACCTCCCTGGAATTTGTACCAGGAACCGGGTTGTACCAATAGGGGAACCGGTTCCTACGTGTTATTTTTGAAATCTGAGTTATAATGTTCACTAAGAACCGGGTTCTTCCTGTGTCGGAACCGGTTCCCAGCGAACCAGTGCAGCTTTTCTTTTGGCTTTTGAACATTTTTCAAATGGTATTCTTTCATGAATGCATTGCATCTTTTCTTATAAAATGGCATGATTGAAGAGGTGTTTGTGACATTATAAAATGTGCAGTTTTTCAGATTTAAATATAACTTTCAAAAAACAACAAATAAACCTTCTTCATATTAACAATTTTCATTCATTCAAATTTGCACTTAAACTTTCATGTGTTCATAATTTTGTGAAACTTGCCATATACATTTTCATTAAGAAATCATTACAAGTTTCATACATTCATTGTGAACATTTATAATCTTGCTTGAGAATTGTTTCTATCTTGAAGAAGAAGATCAATTGAAGATTGATAGTGCTCTCCATCTATTTCAATTAAATCATTGTATTACAAAAGAAATTATTCCCTTACTATCCAGGATTGTTGGAAGTAAGTGTTGTTATTTGAAGAGGATTGTTCTTCATTCACATTAGTGTTTGTTTGATCTTAAAGGTGTTAAGAACCTTTGGTCACCCTATAGGTTAGATAGTAAGCATAGGCTGTACAATCATTCTAACTATAGTGAAATCTCTTTCGTGTTGGAAAGGGGACTGGAGTACTCTCGGATTGTGAGGGGAACCAGGATATATCACCGTGTTCTTTACTTTTACGCTTTTATCGCTTTCATCACCATAATCAAGAAAAGATAAGATATAATCAAAAACCTTCAAACACTTAACCAAAAATTACTACAAGTATTCTCATAAAACCGAATAAATTTTTATATACCTAATTCACCCCCCCCCCCCCCTCTTAGGCACTCTTAGACTTACAGTCTAATTAATTAAAGGAAACATTTTTGTATTTTTTTTATTGAGAAAAATAATTGAAATTTGCAAGTTAAACCTAATTTTCTAATTAATTTTTATTTAACAAAATAATCAATGTTGAAATAATTAAAATAATTAATTTTCAAAAATTAATTTTAATTATAAAAAACCCTAATTCTATTTTTGTGATTTTTTTATTTTAAAAAAAAAAATTGTTTTTGTAAAAATAATTAACAAATAATTAAAAACAAAAGGAAATAAAGAAAAGCAATAATTTTGGGCCTGATGTTGCTGTTTCCAGCCTGGGGGTGTGAGGAGTTGAATTTGTTAGGCCCAAGATTGTTGGACCCGAGACTGCGTGTGATCCCATGAGGTTCACCTTTGGAGGGTCATGGTGGACCTTCAATTCTGGGACGCTGGATCTGCTTGATGGTGGACTTGGTGAGAAAGATCTTAAGGCACATAGCATGGACCAGGACGTGCAACACATACAATCTGCAGAGAAATAGTGAGAAAAACACAAAAGCACACGCCTGGGATCGAATCCAGGACGTTAGCTTTATACCTCTCCTCCTTGACCAACTGCGCTAGCCTATTCATTTGTTAGTATGATAAGACAAATAAAACATAAAGCAAGCAAAGTGGTCTTTCCCAAAAACACGCACGTGATTCAAATTACACAATGGGGTTCTGCCACCTAATTGTCTTCTTCCCCATAACTGTTGTTTTTTGCCACACTTTTACCTACGAACTGCATTTGTTACTATAGCTTATAGCAACGGATTAAGCGTCACTAAAGCCCCTGCAAAAATCAAAATCCTCAAAATATGCAATATAAATTAATGGTGAGTCTATGAATCAACTCGTTTTGGTCCCCTGAACACGAGGATGGCATTGGTTTGTCCCAATTATGTTTAAATCAAAAAGCCCTGATTTGAAGCTTGGAACCCCAGCCATGGTATCCTTTGATTCCTGCACTTAAAACTCAATCAAATAATTCAGAAAGCATCGAAACTTTATAATAAACAAGACTACATGGTTAAATTTCATTGAAAACGCATGTATGCATGTAATCGAAAATCAAGAAAAATTAGAAAACTGAATCATGTATCTTACGATTCTGGATGTTTTGTGACTTGAGAGTGATTGGAATAGCTTCAAGGACCTTCGTGGATGATCACTGATGCTCCAAAATTCCTTGAATTGGCCTGTAGGATGAAGTCCGACCTGCACTTTTCTTTAGAAATTTGAAACTTTGTTTGACTCTTTGGAGCAAGTTGCGCCTCTTTAAATCCTTTTCTAGGGTTGACAATGCTCTGTTATATGTATGTCCATCAAATAGGTTAACAAATTTGGACCAAATCCAAAGAATAAAGGCATAGCTTTAAGAGGAAATCAAATCTTGAAAAATTTCTAAATGTGGATATTTTGTGTCTATTCTTGGCTTGCACGATTTGTTGCCATCATACAGCTTATATTCTCATTATTTAATGCAAAATCGACCCAAAATAATTTTATATCATTTGTTTGATTTAATTTGGATTTTAAATGATTAAAAATTAAAATAAATAAATAAAATAAATAAGAAAATGATACATGGAGTGGTTCATGGGTCGTGGACCATGTTAGGAACAAGATGCAAGCATAAAAAGTTGGGCCCATTTGAAGAAAAATGCATTTTGGGCATCGTTCACTTTGTGCAAATTTCAAAAAATGGCCAACTTTGACAATGCACATCTCTCTCAATTTTGACCCTAAGAGATTGCTCTTGGACTTTTTAGAAAGCTTAGGATGTCCTCTAAACAACCCTTTTTTTCACCTCAATTAGATCTTCCATGTTCATGTAAGAAGCTTTGACCCCAAAAGGTGTTTTATTGACTTTTTGAAATGACCTATAATGTCTGAATTCATATCTTTTCATGAGTGCATTTTTTGAACTTGGGGGATGAATATGAGTTGTAGGGAATTTCATCCTCTTCCAAATGAGCCTTGGATAGGAAATGTTTGATAAAGTATGAGAATGTTATGTCTGGTCAAAGTTTGGTTGACTTTTCCTATAGAAACCCCAACTTAGCAACTTTTGAGTTTTTGATTAATTTGGGGCATTCCTTGAGGAATCATGATCAAACATTTATTAAATGATGTATTTTACTTAAAAATGTTGATGTTGACCCAAAAATCTTGAAGTTTGACTGCATGAGGGTCACAGTTGACTTTTGACCTAGTACAGTTGATATTTAGGCATTTGAGCAGTTGCCTGAGGAAACTTCTTGTGCTAGGGATGAAACTTGACTAGAATGATTTTGAGGACATATTAGGGAAATGGAAACCATTTAGGACCCTTGGAACTCAAACATCTTGATGATAAGTGAAACCCTAGTTTGAGGCTCATTGTCTTAGGAGGAGGATTTGTCTGGTTAATCCTTATGCATCCTTGGGCAAGGTGAGGACCTCTAGGAGTATATTTTGAGTAAAATGAGAGGGAAAATTTTGGGGTACAACAATAGCTCAATCAAATATCATACTCCAATGAGATTCAGGGTCAGGACCTTCCTCGGGAAAATGGTTCATCACAATCTTTCACTTTCAGGAACATCACATCCTCATCGGGGAATTCATACTCTACAGACTGATGATCCTCCACTGGTTGGTGAGCAAGATAATCTGTCAACACACTACTTTTAATAGCTTTTTGAGTGTGGTATTCAATGTCATATTCAGATAACAACATCTTCTAGCAGAAAATTTTCCCAGTAAGAGCAGGCTTTTCAAAAATGTACTTGATTGGATCCATTTTGGAGATCAACCAAGTGGTGTGATTCAACATATACTACTGTAAACGCTTTGCCACCCAGGCCAAAGTACGGCATATCTTTTCCAGCATGGAATACCGCGACTCACAATCAGTGAACTTTTTACTGAGATAATAAATGGAAAACTCTTTCTTCCATGTTTCATCCTGTTGTCCCAGAATACAACCCATGGATTTATCTAAAACTGTCAGATACATAATCATTGGTCTTCCTTCGACAGGAGGGAGCAAGATAGGAGGTTCAAGCAGATATTATTTAATACTTTCAAATTCCCTTTGGCAATCATCCGTCCATACACAACCTTAATCTTTCTTTAACAACTTAAAGATCGGTTCACATGTTACAGTCATGTGGGAAATGAATCTGGAAATATAATTCAAACGCTCGAGGAACCCTCTGACTTTCTTTTCAGTTCTTGGTGCTGGAATATCTTGAATTGCTTTGACTTTATCATGGTCAACTTCAATTCCTTTCTGGCTAACAATGAAACCCAACAATTTTCCTGATCAAACATTGAAGGTGCATTTATTTGGATTCAAGCGGATACGGTACTTCCTCAAACGATGAAACAACTTCAACAAATCTTCTACATGCCCTTCTTCAGTCTGGTATTTAGCAATCATATCATCAACATATACCTCAATTTCCTTGTGCACCTGATCATGAAATAGGGTTGTCATAGTCCTCTGGTACGTTGCACCGGCGTTCTTCAACCCGAAGGGCATCACTCTGTAACAGAATGTTCCCCAGGGTATGATAAACGTTGTTTTTTCCATGTCCTCTGGAGCCATTCTTACTTGATTATACCCAGGAAATTCGTCCATGAACGAGAATACTTTGAATTTTTTTGTTCTATCCACTAACATATCAATGTGTGGCAATGGAAAATCATCTTTTAGACTAGCTTTATTTAGATCTCTGTAATCTACACGCATGCGAACTTTTCTGTCTTTTTTCGGTACTGGGACAATATTGGAAATCCATTAAGGATACACTGACGTTACAAGAAAACCAGCATTAATTTGCTTTAAAACCTCCTCTTTAATCTTCACTTCCATATTTGGGTGAGTTCTTCTCAACTTTTGTTTGATTGGCGGACACTCTGGATTCAACGGCAAACAGTGCTCTATAATATCTGTATCTAGACCAGGCATATCTTGATAAGACCAAGCAAAAATATCCACATACTCTTTCAACAGCTCAATCAACCTGCTCTTCACATCCAATGGCTATTTATATGACTGAATGGTATTTTCCTCGTGCATAAGCAACCACGAGACCTCTTCTGGAATCTCATGATAGTCTTCTTCTCTGGCCCCAAACACAGGACATTCAAAGTTGGGAGAGGGTGCAGGGTCATTGTACTCAACGGGTTTTTTAATTAATCAGCACACGTGATTTATGTTTTCTTTTAGAAACTGACACATATAACAAGTGATCATGCAGATTGAATTTCAGTTATTATTTATTTTGAAGGGTTTTTTATGATTACCATCTTCCAAGAAAAAGCAGAAAATAAAGACACAATTTGGGAAACAAAGACAACTTTTATTATTGATTTTAAAAGTCACAACAAACAGATAAGCCCTACAACATTAATACTTCCACCTTTAGCAGAGTGAAAGTTTTTCAAAAATATTAACAAAACAAATTACTTTGAAACATGTATGCAAGAGGGGACATTAATGGTGATCCAGTTCTGAACCCTAACTCTGTGTGTCATATAATTCGACATTTCTTGTTCTGCTTCATCTTTCACAATGGCATTAATCCTCGAAATAGTTGGACAAAGATAACCCCCGCTACGGAAGATGTATTGATACTTGCTTGCAGCTGACTTCGGCTTCATGCTATTACCTTTGTTATTCTTTAAAGAGAACCCCAAGCCGACTATGTTCTTGTTTACAGGTGGATCCATAATCTGTCCCTATACCTTGCTATGACCCTTTCGCACAACTTGTTGCACATCCTTAAGCGAAACCATGGAATTCTCACTTCCTCTTATGTTGTCAATGGATAAGGCTTGGAACTGGGTTCCAATAGCAGCTTCATCCTCCTCCACAATGCTGAAAGAGGACAAATTAGATATCAATAATGCATGTTCCCCATTTATGATTACTACTTTCCCTTCACGTACAAATTTCAGTTTCTGGTGTAAAGTTGAAGTGACAGCCCCTGCCTCACGAATCCACGACCGTCCCAACAAATAGCTATAAGCGGGAACGATGTCCATGACCTGGAAAGTTATCTGAAACAAATGTGGTCCTATATGAATAGGCAAGTCCACTTCACCAATGACAGATTTCCTTGATCCATCAAACACTTTCACAATGATTCCACTCGGGCGCATAGGCGATCCTTGATATTTCAACTTCATAAGAGTGCTCCTCGGTATAACGTTCAAAGCGGATCCATTATCAATCAGCACATTGGATAGTGAATCATTCTTGCAGTTCATAGAGATGTGGAGGGCCAGGTTGTGATTCCTTCCTTCATCTGGTAATTCATCATCACAGAAACTCAATTTATTACATGATGTAATGTTCCCTATTACGTTGCTGAATTGGTCTATTGGCATATCACTCTCCATAAAAGCTTGGTCCAATACCCTCATTAAGGATTCTCTGTGAGAAGAGGAGTTCATCAATAACGCCAAGATAGATATTTTTGAAGGAGTCTGCAGTAGCTGATCTACAATTCTGTAGTCGCTCATCTTGATTATCTTCAAAATATCATCCACTTTTTTCTCTAACGTAGCTCCACTAGTATCACCCATAGCCTTCTTGGGTTCAACATTCTCAACAATTTTCTTTCCAGCACTAACATCTCCTCGAACAACTGGTGGAAACACACGACCGTTGTGGGTCACTCTTCTATTTTCAGCAATATTCCCAACACCAGGCATTGGATGGATGGGAACTTCCACTCCATCTTCTAAGATTGTAGCATTGTATTTGTAGAGCACAGCCTTATCTGACTTGTAGGGGATAGGGCTCGGCAAACTAATCACCAATGGGGTAACACTGGCTTGCTATAATATTCAACTTCAAGATGGGCGGGTGCCCCAAAACAAGGTACAATGACGTTTACCCCTTATTTAACACAATCAGTCATTATTGAGTCATTTCTGGAAAACAAATCCTCATCTGAAGAGAAATACTCATCTACAGAGGCATACTCTTCATCTGAATCTTCTTCAGTCAAGCAAACCTCAATCAAATTAACTTCATGGTAATCATCCCTTTGACCTGTAACCTTGATAGTTCCATTATCTAACAACAACTAAACACCTTCCTTCACGATTGAACATCCTCGAGAGTCCCGGCAGCAAATTTGACAAGACCCATATCGGTGTTCTACCTGACCAGCCATATGGCAGAAAGTAGCATGCAATTGCACAAGGTTCTCATTCATATACTCTACATCAAAAATTCTGAATTCTCCAGGACATCCAAAAACCATATTCACCTCCTCTTCATACTCTGCCCTAGGCCTGATTATGTGGATGAGGCCTTCATTTATCATCTCCTGTAAATCACCCTTTATCTTATCGCAACCCTGTATGTATGTACTACAAATAGCACAACCGGAATGGTCATGCGTATAGTATCTAAATTCACAAAGGTATGCATGCATTTTCAACCAAATATCCTCTAACCAGATTAATATCAAAAATTCGAAAGTCACCTGGACAACCGGCCACCATATTCACGGCATTTACTCCTCCATGCTTGGGTAGAGGATTATCTTTCACATTAGGGCCCACATCCTTGAAAGATAGAATACCAGACTTTATCAATTTCTGCACCTCAATCTTCAAAGGATAAAAATTCTCAACATTATACCCTAGTGCTCCCTGATGAAAAGCACATGTTTGGTCTGCCTTGTAATACCAAGGCAATGGTGATGGTACAGCGGGAGGTGGTCGGGTCTGAACCAACTTCTTCTGAATTAATGTCGGTAGTAACTCTGTATAACTCATAGGAATAGGGTCATAACTCTCCCTTCTCTGATTATACCCTTGATTCCCCTACTGGGACAGTCTCTGATAAGCAATGCTAGTTAGAGTTGCACCCACAACTGGAGTAACTGAGGCGACTTGCTGATGACGCTGATAATTCCTTCTAGGAGTATTAAGCATTCTCTCTTGCATAACAGCATTTGCATCCCCTTCCTTCTTCCTGGTAAACCCATAAGATGGATTCTTCACACCTCTAGAGCCTTCACTTCTCGTTAAACGGCCCTCCCTTACAGCCTCTTCTAAGCGGATACCCATTCCTATCATTTCAGTAAAGTCACTTGGCGCACTTGCTACCATCCTCTCGTAGTAGAAAGCACCCAGAATTTTCAAGAAAATTTTAGTCATCTCCTTCTCTTCCATGGGAGGGATCACTTGGGCGGCTACCTCACGCCATCTCTGTGCATATTCTTTGAATGATTCCCTGACTTTCTGAAGCATGGCCCTGAGTTGATCACAATCAGGCTCCATGTCCATGTTGTACTTGTATTATTTGATGAACGCTTCTCCTAAATAATTGAAAGTATGGATGTTAACACTGTCCAAACTCATATACCACTTCAGCGCAGCACCGGTCAAACTATCCTGAAAAAAGTGAATCAGCAGACGCTGATCATCAGTATGGGTAGACATTCTCCTTACATACATCACCAGATGAGCACGAGGGCAAGTGTTGCCCTTGTACTTCTCAAACTCCGGGACCTTAAACTTAGCAGGTATCTTAACATTCGGGACCAAGCATAACTCATTCACATTCTGCCCAAATAGCTCTTTTCCCCTGAGGGCCTTCATCTCTCTCTACATCTTGTCAAACTGCTCTTGAAAATTATCCATTCTGTCATAAAGACCCAAGTCCTCACTCGGTGGAGGGAAAGGACGACACACATCATCGTTAAAAAACGGAACCATATTCACCGAAGGAGGTGCAACAGGAGCAGCATGCACCACAGGAGGTGCAGGAGTAACAATAGTTTAAACAATTGGAGTATCTTGAGGACCAAGATTGAAACCTTCAGGTGCAAAATTCTCTGGCATTCCCCATGGATAACCTTGAGGCATGCGGTTTTGAATAACAGCTGGAGTAGCAGATACGGGAACAGTCGGAGCTTCAGTAGTTGCCCTTGTTGGTTGAGGTTGGACACTCGGTGGCTGATTCTGAGCAGCCACCAGAGATTCCATCAGAGCAGTAAGATTGGTCACTCCGGCCTTCAAAGTGGAAACCTCCTCGCGCAGCTCACGTTTCTCTTGTTCTATGTTGTCCATCTTCTTTCTGAAATTAGCCCGAGTGTTGTAGTGGTGAGTTAGCTTGCTGAACGAAGTAAAGAAGCTTGGTAAGACACCTGGATATGCATAACAAATGCAAGAAATATGTGAAATATGATGAATGATATGCAATGAACATGATTTTATTTTATTATTTAATATTTCAATGGATTTAAAATTTATGGACATATTGCAAATATCAAAGTAATAACGCATTTGAAATACTGGAAAATTTTATTATAACAACTCCAAAATGGATTACAAGTTTTAATGATCCCAAGTACAAGATGAAAATAAAATCAAAAACCCTGAGAAGAAAAACTGATGGAGATCACTCTATACGCTGGCGCTTCCCTGTGAGCCTAGAAATCTGAGCCTTCAACCTCTGGTTTTCTTTCGCATATCTGGTGTCGACCTCCTTCCAATCACCTGAATCAGGGAGTGAGCAAATAGCATCTGGCCGAGGTTTAGGAGAAAATAAATCCCCTTGCCTCTCCATGGTCTCTACATCATGTCTCTCAAGAATCTCAATCAAGTCGTCTTTCTCCTTCAAGTCTGCTCTATAGGAAATCTCTAAAGTTTGGCACTTATTCTTCCAAGCGTCCTTTCCTGTTGCATCCTGACCAAAGCAAGTTGCAGCTCTTCTAGATCATCAAATAGGGCAGGAGTATTCTTCACAAACAGATCAGGCATAGGTGTTTCCCGAGAATACAGAATCTTCAACTGAATAGCTCTCGTTCGGACCCACTAAAGATATGGCTCCAAAGAAACAGCACCCCTAGGTCCCAAATCCTTCATAGTCTTCTTATGAATGTGGCACCAGGCCTTCACAATCTGTTCCCTAGCTTCCCTATGGTCTTCTCATTCCTTCAGAAAGAAACTACTCAAATGAATACTATTTGGTTTATCCCTCATCCGATAACCGAGCTGTCGTCGTGCAAGAACAGGGTTATAGTTAATTCCTCCCTTTGTACCAAGAAAAGGTACATTAGGGAAACTACCACAACTGTCAATAATCTCTATATCCTGGTAAGCTCGATGATACCAATCAATATCCAAGTGAGTAAGTTCCATGATCTTAGGAGCCCAACGAGGTTCCTTCTTGACATCCCAAAAATCATCAAACTGGGGCATATGAGAGATTAACCACCGGTACAACAGGGGCGTGCAACAGATAATCATCCCCCCATGATAAGAATTCCGAAGATGAATAGAGTAATAAGCATCACCCAACAAGGTAGGAACTAGGTTTCCTATCATGAATATCCTGATAGCATTAATGTCTACAAACTTGTCCACATTAGGAAATAAGAACAACCTGTAAGCAAGTAGAGAAAAGATGGCCTAAAAAGTGATTGTACTCTTCATCCTGGCAAAGTAGCGAGCTTTCTCCAATAAGAACTGAGTTGGTAATCCTCTAATCCCTCCTTTAGTAGTCATATGGGCTTCCACCTCAGACTTCCCCAAATGAATCAAAGCATCAATCTCATGTGGTTTTGGCTCACCCTCCAAACCAGTAAAAGGAATACGATCGGTAGCAGGTAAATCCAATAGATAAGAATACTCCTCCAGTGTAGGCATTAATTGATAGTCAAGAAAAGTAAAGCAATGATACATCTAATCATAGAACTGGATCAAGGTCAAGAGAATACCCTCTTTCATCTTCAGCTTCATGAGAGGAATGATGGATCCATACTTCTTCCAAAAGTCTGCATAACACTCGATCTCGGGAATTAGATTGATCAACTCATCTATCTTTGGATCCTTGAAACTGTACTTCCCAATCTTTCTCTTACCATAATCCATGGTTAAAAAGTACCTGAGATATTCATAAATGGTCAACTTTTAAATCGCTTGAAATAATATCTCTTCAAAAGATGCTTATGAGTGCATGGATGCATGATGCAGCAATCACACACCAGATCACATATATAGGGTTCATAGGTTCAACATCATGAGCATGAGTTCGAAGGTACTACCCATAAGGTATTGGTCTAAAATTTATCACCTGCCGAACAAGGTTCTAGAGGTTCCCAGAGTCTACATCCTTCCTTCGGATATTACCAACTTCCCGATTAAATCGGTAATTAGTAATATTCTCAAGAAAAACTCGTCCGAGCGTAGCATTGCGTGACAACTATTTCCGGATTACTCCGTCATAGCTTACACACTACACCTAAAATGCCAAGATGGGTTTGGTATTCTACGGTCCTCAGTTTCAGCAGGCTCCAAGGTCGAAAGCAGTACATCTTCCCGATTACTCGGTAAATGACACTACAGTCAAAGGGGCCTCCACTGAGTGGGAGATCTCATGCCTCCTTTTTTGGGATTACTCCCTAAAAGTTAACATGACTATACCGCCCGTCCTATCTTAAAGTTTTCCCAAGTCCGGGTATAGGACTTATAAGTAATCACCAAGCACCCTGAAAACCAGGAAAATCCAGGCAAACATATATACAACATATAACACATAAATAAAAATAGCACATATACAGATACAAACAAAGATAGGCTCAACCCCGTTAGGGATGGACCAGCAAGAGATCAATCTTTCCCCAATGAAGTCTCCATTTTTCTGTAGCGGTAGAAATGTTTAAGACTAAACCATGGGATTGACTAGACTTGTACAAATCAAAATAAAATCTCCATGGCACTTTATTGTTTCCAAAGGAATGGGAAAAGAGCGAATAACCCAAAAGAGGGGGGAAGATTCAAGTTAAGGGGGTTGGTTATGCAAAGGGAAGGTATTAGCACCCTAAACATCTACGGTACTCCGCAAGAACCTCTTTGTAAAATCTGTATATTTTGGCTATGAAATGTTGTGTAAAAAATGGATGGTGGAGGTGAGAAAAGAAATATATTTTTATAGTTTTTTCACCCGTCGCGGTTGCGAACCTTTAGTGCCTACTCTTTAAAAAATTTAAAATGTAAGTGTGTTGGTTAATGTTTATGAGATAAAACATCATCGTCATTGTCCGTGTGGAAAACATACATACTATCCACAATCATGAAAAAGGAGAATTTGCATTATCTCAAAGTGAAGGATATGGCTTGGATTTTAAAATCAATAATTCCTCACTCAACACCCAAGTGGAAAATATCTCTCTTCACTACATATTGTAGAAGTATAATTATTTGCATCACTACAAGGATTGGCAAGAGTCTAATCTTTTTATAAAGCTTTTAAAATAAGAAAGCCAAGGTGGAAAAAATTATTTGAAATGAGATTGATTGACTTTTAGTCTTCTCACAAAAAAAAATGATGTCAAAATATTATTAAGTTGATTGAAGTTTATTCATGTAATTGTTTTTTGAAAATGCATGGACCTAAGTCCAAGTTTATTATGAAAGTGGTTCAAGTTTCAAAACAAGAGGAGTTTTCAAAAGGAGGAAGAAGATTTTTGAAATTAAAGAAGATGGGAGGAGAAGAAGAGACTATCCTAAAGCATAAGGTAAAATCTAGGGATAGGAACCATCTAACCAACAAGAAGCCAACACTTGACATTATGAGTCAAGATAGAATTCCCATTCTTTGGATTGAAACCAAGCAAGCAAAGATACTAGACCTCTTAAGAGAACCAAACATCAAGTGTATTAAGTCTTCACAAAAATTGGGCAGAGTAACGGTTGTATACGGGTGAATTCCAGATTACAAACAAAGAGTGTAATCACAATAACCTGCACACAAAACAAACAAACAATCCAATGTCTTGAGGTAAACCTCAAGAGCTCCAGACAAAATAATCAAATAAGGTCACAACGTCTTCAATCGTAGGCCAAGGTTTATAATCTTAAGTCCAAGAAGTCCAATGCTCCATAATGCCAATGATAGTAACTAAATAGTCCAAGTATCATTAAGGATTTTATGGTTCATATTGATTATTAAGTATCTTAAGAAAAGAAAAGAAAAGCTCAAGTGAGCAAAATAAAAATGACAAGGAAGTAAATGCTCAAATAAGAAAAGATGAAAATGGCATGAAATGCAAATGCTAAAAGTAAATAGTGCATAAAAATAAAAGGGGCATATAATAAAAATATAGGATAAACTCAATTATTAGTGATTATTGGTTAGTTGGATGATCATCTTAAAACTTACATTTGGAACTCATTAGAGGTATGGTAGAACCAAAGCCTCCACGCAACAAGTTGCATTTGCTTTTTGTCAAGTATATCATCCATTTGGAATCTTTATAAGTACCATTTAATGATCAATGATGTTTAAGTGATCCGCGTTGACCACAGGTGTTGTAGATCCATTAAAGGATTGGTAGAACCAAAGCCTCCACACAATGAATATCAAGGTTATTGGATCAAAGAGATCAAATAAACATACTTGGGCTTGCAACATTAGTTTGGGACACGAATGATCATTTATTCGAATCGGGTCAAAATTTAGCGCTATGTTAAGCAATCGTAAGTGGACTTATATAGAAGTCGCATCTATTTTTAGGCCGGCCAATAGCAATCTATGCACCATTTGTTTTGAGACATAATATAGAGATCATGCTCCAATAACACTTAGTGCAATAAGAAAGGGATGAGGTGAAGAGGGGTGGGAGAGAATATACAAACCACTTTTGAATTAAATTTAATCAAACTATTATTAAAATCATTCATCCATTTTTGTGGAGTTAGACTCAACACCATGGATCCAATGATATTAATAAAGTTCATGATCAAAAATTTAACCCAAGAACAGTCAGAAAAGAGTCACAAAATTATATTACATTTAATATATACAAAAAAGATTTTAAAAAATGTTTTAAAATAGAAATAAAAGAGAAAAATATCAACTATGTTCGAATTGATCAAGAAATAAAAAGTAAGACCATAGAAAAATCAGAAAAGGACTCAAATGATTTTATAAATTTTATGGTAATTTTTTAAAGTCATAAACTATTTTTAAAAATTAAAAGAAATGAGTAAAATAAACCAAAAACGATAAAAAATAACAAATAAACCAATATTTGTCACAATATCATTGGATCATTCCATAATTTTTTCAGAATTTAAAAATACATAAAAGTATTTTTAAACATTTAAAACAATTCAAATAAAGTGAAAATTTATTAAAAAAATACCAAAACACAAAATTAAATTGTGAAAAAATAAAAATCAGAAATAGAATAATCAAAAATATTTTTTCATAATTTTTTCTGATTTTTTGGACTAAAAATGAATTTTTTAATGATTTTTTGAAGTTTAAAACAATTAAATATAAAAATCAGAAAAGAAAATGAAAAACCAAAAAAATATGGGTCATCTGATCAATGTCAAAATGGGTTAGTAAACATATCAAGTGGACCTGGAACATTGTGCATGTTATAAACTTTAGTGAATAATGCATAAGATCATTAATTAAATCAGATTTTTGAAAAAACATAGATGGAGCGCCTTCATTGATTGGAAGATGACACGTTGGTCATCTTTAACCTCCAGCCAGTCCCAAAACTTGGTTGCCATTCGCTTTGTCTCTTCAAGACGAAGACAACCACACCTTCGCGACAAATTTATATAAAGTGTATCTCAAGCAATTTGGAAGAAAAGTTTTGAAAAGGGATTTGAAATTTCATGGTCAAAACGTGTTTCCAGTAAAAAGCAAATGTTGTGACTAGAATCAGGGCAATGAGAGCATCACAATGATATCATAGTTTTGAAGAATTGATGAAGGAATCTACCTATTGAAGTTGACTTGCAGAGCTCTGAAACTGGACTTCTATGGAGCAATATAGGGCACAATTCTTGAATGTAATTATATGGTTAGCTTTAGGGAAGATCAAGGAAGGTGAATTGATGGAAAATTGGATTGAAAAAGGATTGAGAATAGATTTCGAAGTTGCTGAATTTTGAGTTATGGAATAAGTTTGGCAGGGTGATTCTGGCTATCCAAGCTTGAGGAAATGAATGGGTAATGACCCTCTATTTATAGGGAATCAAATGAAATGTCCAAGCGTGTGAAATGATGAAGTTTGGAGGGAAATCGTGTGAAGTTGAAAACAAGAAAAGTGTGACTTCTAATTTGATCAAAACTCATCCAAAACGCACGTTTTGTTGTGCTAATCGATTTTGGAACTTCATTAAACATGTTTAGAGGCAAAAACGCGTGGAAAACTTGTGATTAGAAGCCAAAACAAAGATTTCAAAATCTGAATTGAGATGAAACTTCAGTTCCAAGTTACCAACTTCAAAATCATGGCATTCTCAGCTCAATGGGTCTTAGGGCATGATTCTTAATGCTTTAGAAAGATGAGGTTACAAGCTTTGCAATGGAAAAATAATGGGATCAAATGGATGCTTGAGATGAAAGTTGCATTGAGTCAAAGTTGTAGAAAAAGGGTTGACTTTCCATATAAATATTTCAAATTTTTCTTCAAAAGTGACCTATAATGTCTTGCATCTAAACATGGCCTTCCACTTGGATTTTTCTCTTGACCAAAAATGATGGCATGAAATAGACCTCTTGAATGACATTTTGGGACTTGAACCATTCAAAATCTCCAAAAATTGAGAGAGTTATGAATTGTTGAAGTTGGCAAAAAATCATGAAATGACCTATAATCTTTTGTATCCTTAAGGAAACTCTGATCCATTTTCTCACTTTGCACATAAAATAAGGCATAAAATTCACATCCTAGAGATCATTATGGAAAAATAATGGGCTCAAGGTGATAAAAAATGACCAAGTTATGATCATTTTAAGTTACACATGGAAAATTGGGGATTCATCTAGAGGACTTGTAATCTTTCTTCTTCATCAAGTTTCTTCCACATGAAAACTCCTTGGAACTTTTGAAGTGATTTGTTTATAACCCTTTAAAGAGAAGGATGTCTTTGGAATCACTCTAAAATACCAAAAGATGAGCAAGATATACTTCTTCGAAGTTCAAAACCCTAGCTCCTGGATCAAGAAAAATGCCT
This sequence comes from Vicia faba, assembly GCA_948472305.1. Lineage (NCBI taxonomy): Eukaryota > Viridiplantae > Streptophyta > Magnoliopsida > Fabales > Fabaceae > Vicia > Vicia faba. Next base: position 140,469,429 of record OX451735.1, read on the forward strand.
TGAGGAACTTTGACAATTTTGAACAAACTTCTTGTACAAACACAAATGCTTTGTAAATATAAGTTGTTGAGGATGATAATGATAACTAATAGAAACCACAACCACTTCCATATCTTGAGAATTGAGAGAAATATGCATTTGTGACCAATGGGAACAAAGCCTTGTCCAAGCATGACAACTTCTCCAATCAATCCCTTGTGCTTTTGAACCAAATTTGATAATCTTGAAATGTGGTGAATCAAAATAACCTTGCCATGTCATTTCCTCCAAAACAAATCCAATGGTGAGGTTTTAACTTCTCAAGCTTTATTGACTAGGGCATGGAAATAAACTCATGAACCCATGGAGCAACTTGTTGAATCTTATCGCCTTTACCTACATGAGTAACAAGCAAGACAAACCAACATTGAATTTTATTAATTAAGAGAAGAAATCAAGACAAAAATATTCATGATCACAAAAGAACACATGTCAAGGTACTTGGTGATTCCTCAAAGAGAAAAGCTAAATATAGGGAGGGGAACCAAGAATCCTAATGTGATCTTATTGTGATTGAATCAACATGGTATGATGAAGGGATCTTAGGGGGGAAATTAGGGTACAACAGTTAGCACACCGATCATTTGAATTGTAGTGAGGAGATGTAGCGTTGGGGTTTTGGGAGCCTCTCTCAGGGTAACCAGATTGGATTTTAGCAAATATGGCAAAACTTGAGACAGGTTCATATTAATCCGGGTAAACTGTCTCCTTGGCTTATCTGTTCTGGATTGATTATTCTGTTGCTGGTTTGATGCAGGATTGGAAATCATAACAGCCCCTACCGTCGAACGACGCTCAGTTTTATTAAGATTTCTTTGGCCATAAGCAGCATTGACCTCCTTCTTTCTTGTGAAAGGTTTATTTGTAATACTGGAGGATGCATCTCTCTGGATCTTAGCGCTTTTGATGCCAACCTCTACACGTTCACCAGTTAAGATCAATTTAGTAAAGCCAGCGAAGGAACTCCCAATCAGATGGTTAAAGAATGTCCCAGATAACGTGTCCAAGAACATGTCCACCAACTCCCTATCAGACAACGGAGGCTGGACTCTTCCCGCAAGTTCTCTCAATTTCTAGACATAATCTTTAAAGCCCTCACTAGAACCCATATACATGCTCTGAAATTGTGTACAGGTTGGAGCGAGGACAATATTATATTGGTACTGCTTATAGAAAGAAGCATCCAGGTCTTCCCATTTATGGATGTTGGTTCCCTCCAGCTGATAAAACCACTCTAATTGAGTTCCTGATAGGCTGTCTTGAAAGAAATGCACCCACAAATTCCTGTCAGTAGTGTGCGGCTGGATCTTCCGGACATAAGATCTGAGATGCGACTTAGGACATGAGACCCATCATATTTAGCAAATGCGGGCACTTTGAACTTTTGCAGTATAACCACTCCAAAAACCAACCCTAGCTCTTCGAAATCCAGGCCAGGTACCCTCTGAACTTCCATGGCGTTGAGACGGTCTTCCAGCTGTTTGTATTTATCATCAGCCGGAGGGTATTGTTCCTCGGTGTAATCAGCTTCATCCTCTTCAGACTCCCTTGGACTGTGGTCTTCTTCTCTTGGCTCTCCTTCCTGACTATCTCTCTCTCTTGACGGAGTTGCAAGCTCTGAGACTTGCCTCACTGTTCCTTTGAACCTTATTCCCATATTCAGAACAACCATTGGCCTCTTTTTATTCTTCTTGTCCTTGAGAATCAGAGCTTTCAAATCTTCTTGTCCCTTAGCCAGATTTAGGAACATTTCTTGGAATTGGGCATTTTGTGTCTGAAGCTCCCTAACTATGTTTTCAAGAGCCATTGCTGAAATAAACAGCGAAGAAGATAAGAATCTTGTCCTGAAACTTGTTTATGCAATGATATGTATGATATATGTATGTAATGTTTTCAAGGATTTATAAGACATAAATTTGCTTTCCAAAGGGAAAACAAACGTTAATTGCATTAAGAAGTTTAAGCGGTTACAATGATGCCTCTCGGGTTTACAAAGGAAGTAACAAAGCAAAAATGAACTCTCAAAGCAAAGAGGGACCCAAGCTTCCCACGAGCGCATCCTCTTTGGTGAAATGTAGGAATTTATAATCTTCTCTTCGTAAAGTAGCCTGGTGAGCTCTAAAACTTTCTTCTCGCTGGCGTATAATTGGGTTTCAAACGTATCTCGTTCCTCTTTGAGTTGAATCTAGGATTTTTGTAACTCCTCAAAATTAGTCGGCATGTCAGGATGAAGAACAATGTAAGGAGTGTCTCCCTCAGCAACTGTCTCCATGATGATGGGTAGAATGGCCTAATAAGGCATCTTGAGACTTTGAGCACGAGCTCGTACCCACTTAAGATAAGGTTCCAAAGGAATGGAGTTCTTATGCCCCAGTGTTTTGCTATCAACTTTGTTCACCATGCCCCAAGCTCTTATGAACCTCTGGCGATAACCATGAACATCATTCTCATAGTCGAATATGATTCATTGGATAAGTGTATCATGAGGACCATCCCTTCTAGCATAACCAAACTGTCGCAACGCCAAACAAGGATTATAAGTGATTCCTCCCCTAATGCCTAGGAGAGGGACATTAGGGAATTCCCTATAGCCGTTAATGATGGTAACATTCTCCAAGGATCGAGGACACCAATAAACGTCTAAATGTGTGGAGGACATCAACTTATTCGACCATCTCAAGCCCTTCTCATTCTTCAACACAGATCGAGGCAAGTGAAAAATAAACCACTTGGCCAACAAAGGAGTGTAACACAGAAGGGTCCCCCTTCTCTTTACAGTGCGGGTATGCAGATAGTGTAGAATGTCTCCAAGTAAAGTAGGCACCGGATTATGAGACAGAAAAACCTTGACCGCATTCACATCTATGAGTTGGTCCAGATTAGGAAATATTACTATTCCATAGATGAGAAGGGCAAACACTTCTTCAAAAGCTTGTAAATCCAGGGTATCCCAAAAATGGTGAGCCTTCTCAAATAGAAACTTAGCTAGAAACCCTTTGACGCCTCTTCTTGTTGCCTAATTTGACACTACATCGGACCGTTGTAAAGATAGAGCATGAGAAATCTCTTCAGGTTTTGGGTCTATTTCCATACCATTGAAGGGTAACTGATCAAGAATGGGCACCTCTAATAACTGAGAAAACTCCTCCATGGTAGGCACCAATTGGTAATCAGGAAAGGTGAAGCAGTGATGTAAAGGGTCGAAGAACTGAAAGAGCACCTTCAACATTTCTTCATTAGGGCTTAAGGTGACCAGATTGAGAAGTCGACCATGTCTTTCAGTGGACGGAGAGCTCTCGGGAACCCTTGATGCTAATTCCTTGAGTTGAGGAGGTGCCCTTATGAGGTTGACTTGGATAGTGTTGTACCCCAAAATTTACCCTCTTTTCATACACACATATTATTGGTTTTATGGTTATGGAATAAAGGTATATTTATCAAGCTTCTTCAGGTTACAAGTGGCGTTTATTTCGCCAATGGATGTTCTCAAAGTATTTTCCGTGTTGAAGATCGGTTCGCTGTTTTGCAATGATTCAGGGTTCAAAGATTCACAAGTCCAACCTGGCGCGTCATATTCAGGTGTTATTTCGCCAAAATATCTCTGATAAAGTATTCTCAAATTCAGGTTCAGCTCAAGAATCAATTTTTTAAAGAAGGTCTCCGAATGTGTGAGTTTTCTCGAAGAAATATGGTGAAAAAGTGTGCTGAAAGTACAGTTTTTACGCACTAAAAAATTCATAACTTCAAGATCGTGGCTTGTTTTGAACCGTTCTGGTGCCAAAATTCCGTCTTGACGTCATCTATGTTTTCATCTCTCATGGCTGGAAGCCAATTTCAATCAGAAGGTCTTCAAAAATGCGGATTTATCAAGTATTTTCGTACAGAAAATTTGTGGCAGAAGTTTATTTGCGTCATGTTCAGAAAATCATAACTTGGTCGATTTTCATCGTATCGAGCTGGTTCCAGCACCAAAATTTCATAAATTGAGTTGGCTAAGTTTTCACATGAGGTATTGAGTTCGAACAGTATACAAAAGGCCTTCTTTTTTTGCTCAGAGTGCGCGTGACGCGCTGAAAATCCTGAATGCTGAATATTATTTCATTTGGGTCGAAACTTCGAAAATTCATAACTCAGTCAATTTTTATCAGATTGGGCCCATCTTTTTACACAAAGTCACTGACTCAGAGGTCTATAACTTTTCTTCCATAGTAGATACCGGGTTATGCTCCGATCAATACCATTTTTTATTGAAGAACGTGTCAGGGTTGACACTGGAGCCCAAAATAAGTTTGTTTGAGCCAAAATTTCAAAAATTCATAACTAATTCACCGTTTATCCGATTGAGCCCATTTTCGGACAGGAGTTAGCTCTCGATGTCGGCTGCATTTTGTTTTCACATTTCAACTTCAAAAATTGCACTTAAGCCCCTGAGATTTAGTCTGTAACGTGACGGACTCAAGTGAATAAAAATCTGCACTATTGCTTGTGGTTATTGGAGGCCCAATTGCACATTCAAATCCCATATCTTCTCTCTAATTTCTATTATATAATCTCACTTTTTCACACAAACAGGACACGAAAAACGAGGAAAAAAAAACCTTTGCGACAACCCTGTCAAAATATCAAATTCCTTCAAAAACCCTAAAAACCTTAAAATCCTTGTTATAGACCCCCATCTCACTACAAACAAACCATCTTTGTTACAAACCCACATCTCACTACTTCTCCAGTAAGGGTAAGGCTAGTTTGATCTCCATGATCAAAAGGATGTAGGAGCATTCATACATGCCATAACGGTTTTAACGTTACAAAATTTCATATATTTGATTTATTTGTATTTCATGATATAGTAATTTATTTAATGTGTTCATGAGATTCAACACTGCAGATTTAGACAGGGTCCCATGCAGGGTTATTACAAAACACTGAGGCCAAAACAGAACAACCACCAATGCATGACGAGGCAAACATCCTGAGAAGGTTAAGGACGTGGGTTCAACACTCACCCCTATTAGTTTTGGTTTTCTTCCGTTCCTTTTATCTATTTTACCTATTTTCCTTCTTTCTGTTTAAAAACTTTTTCATAAAACTTAACATTTTTCACAAACCTTTAATTTTTCCTAATAAACTCAAATAATTAATTTTAGGATTTTAATTTAATTTTAGGTTTTAATTTAATTTTAGGTTTTTAATTTCATTGTTTGTTTTTGGTGTCTAACCAATTTGTCTTTTTCAATCTTAAATTCACTTAACCACAAAACTTTTTTCACAAACCTTTTTTTTTACAAAAAAAACCTAATTTAATTTTTAGGTTAATTAATTTTATATTTTTTAACTTTTTTTCAAAGTTAACCTTTTTTTAATTAAAACTAATTAGGATTTAGATATTTTAATTAAATTTTTCAAAATTAACATTTTTTTTATTAATTAAAATTAATTAGGTTTTTTTTAGGTTTATTTAATTAATTATCATAAATCATTTTTTTTCATAAAAAATCACCAAAATATTTTCTTTGCTATTTTCATCTTATTTTTATTTCCCTAGATAAAGTGTATAGGGCGCGTTCAATTGTAATAGCGTAGCTTTATTTTCCCGCTTTTATTTATTTATCATTATTATGTAATTGCTTCCGGGATGTAATAGTTTTAGGATTTCTTTTCCGCCCTCTTCACTATTATGTAACTGCCCCAAAGCTCTGTACTAGCTTAGGTTTACATTTCCGCCTTTATCTCCTGCTACTATATTTTATACAATGCTTAGATTAATAGGATTGTATGGAAAGATAAAAATGAACGATAGAAAACCCTAATTGTAAGATAAATAACGGAGTTAAATCATTTGCACACTTGCACCCTTAGGGTATAGCTCACTTAGTTGCTTTGAAAAACAATGGTCATGTCCCTCAAACGTAGGGATATCTTTGCGAAGACCCTCGGTATAAAAGTCATCATGAAGATCATAGTCCTTTAATGTCCCTCGAGTTGCCTACGAGAAATGATCTTGTCCCTCGATGTTGCCTACGAATATATGATGACAGTCCCTTCGAAATGCTAAGGTATCCTACATGTTGCCTTCAATGACCATTACGTCCCTTTCGATAGTCTCTCAAACATCCAACAACTATGGTTACCTACTCACTAATAGTAGGATAACACGGTCTAAAGGAAACGAGAAAACGAACAATCTTTTTCGAGTAGGTAGATTAGTTCCTGGATACTTGCTCAAACAAACAAAAGCTTTTTCACACAAACACTTTTCAAACAAAGTTTTCAAAAACAACTTCGTAACACTCTTGAGGACAGAAACAAGGGTTAAAACGAAGTAAAACAAAACTTTTTAAAACAAACACACACAAGCAATTTTCAAAATGAGCAAGTACCTAAGAGCCCATGGAAAACCATGGATAGAAAGGGTGCTAACACCTTCCCTTTCTATAATCTACCCCCCGTACTCAAATATTCTCGAAAAAGGTTTTTTCTATTCTTTTTCCTTTTCCTGATTGGATAAAATAAAAGTCGGTGGTGACTCTTTCTTACCGCGACATTTTGTGAACAAAAAACGCAAACCAGTATAACAGTCGGTTCTGCCATCGTATCACAGAACTGGCGACTCTGGTGGAGAACAAATAAGTGGAGTTTACCTTAGGATCTAGGTAATTTCAAAATTGCTTTCTTGTTTTTCTTTGCCTACTTTATCTTTAAGGGTTTTGCTTGGGTATTATTGAAGATCTTACACCAGGATCTGGGGACACTTTTTAGGTAAACATCAATAGATCGTGGAGACTGTATGACATAGACCGATATAGTTTAAGCGATGGTTGTGTTGGTGTGACACTTTGGTTGGTACAGGTATCCTTCGTGTGGAAATGAGAAGAATACGGGGCCGTCGGGTGGTGTCTTGAAGCACCAACGGACCTTAGAACCTTAGTTGAACAAACTTGGCCATTAGAAAGTAGTGAGATAGCTGGCCTCGGTATAAAGCTGAGGATTGGTTGATACTCGATGCTACACTCATTGAGATCAGACTTTCGGGATATTTCGGCCGCAAGAAAAGATTGCTTGAGCTGAAACAATGCCCCATAAAGGATGACCAGTGATATTGAGAATCTTTAGAACCCGGTTACTATTTATAGGACAGGTTGAACCAATCCAGCTTCAAGAGGGTACTACCTTAAAACCCATGCAAGCCTAAACCTAAGACTTTTGTGTGACTTGTGTGATTTCAACTTGAACTACTTGCAGGGTTTTATTCTCAACATGAGTTCCTTGCAATTTTTGTTTACAGTCATTGTCCAATAACTTGGATTTCTTGTCGGGTTTACTTACTTACATCACCTCGCACTTTTGCTTAAACGCATAGCATACACATCATAGAATCATACCATAGCATTTCCTTAACCATTTCAAGGATCTCGAGGGCCTGTGATGCAGGTTTTGATAAATTAGACGTCTAGAAAGGGGCAAGGGGATTTATTTTCCTCTATCCAATGTCGTCAGAAGATCAAAACTCAACAACTTGAGTCAGGGGCTATGACCCACTTGATATGGTGAGCTTGACTCTTATAGAAGGACTCCCAATGATACAAAGTTCTTCAATCAAAGCTGCAAAATTTAACTTCTGACATTTTCTTGTTTACCCTGCGAGATCCTTGAAAACATTGCATACATATATAATACATATCATTGCATAAGCAGGTTTCAAAGCAGGTCTCTCATTTTCTCGCTGGTTATTTCAGCAATGGCTCTCAAACAAGACAACAGAGATCTCCGAGCTCAAGATGCCCAGTTCCAGGAATTTCTCCTGAATCTATCCAAGGGGCAAGAAGACTGAAAACACTCTTCGTTGGGAATCTGACCAAGAAACGTCCTGACAACAGCAAGGGTGAACAATTGGAACAACTGCAAGCTGAGGTAGAAGCAATGAGAATCCAGATGTTGGGGCAGATGGCTCTTATCCAAAACATAGCTCGGGGACAAGAAGGGCTAAGAGCCTTCCTCAATAAGCTTCACCAAGATGGATGCAGATCCATGAAACAAACAGTTAAAATTGTGGATCAAGGCATTAATCATACCCCAGTGAGAGAAGAGGTTGGTTTGGTCAGGAATAGACCTTTCCAGATTGCTACTACATCACAAGCCCAACCACAACCTCCCCAACAACAATGGGGAAATCGGCATAAGAAGAATACATCTGAAAGACGCTTCACCGAGATCAACATGCCATTGGCTCAAGCATTGCAACGACTGTTGAAGGCCAAGTTGGTTATGTTAAGGGACCCTCCTCAGAATCCCAACATAGCCTCCTAGAGATACAATCCAAATGTAAGATGTGTGTACAACTCCAACAGTCCTGGACATGACACCAACAGCTGTTGGGCATTGAGAAATAAAATTCAAGACCTGATTGATGAAGGAGCGTTAGAATTCACACAAGACGGTCAGGCTGAGTTCTTCTGCCATCCCTCCAAGGCATACCATCTGAAGTGACAAGTTCTCACAAGAAGACTTTCCGTTCATTAGAATTTTCAATGTGTAATTTTCTTTTGATTTGTTTGAACATTTATTCATATCAAACCTCGTTATTTCATTAATGCATTGCACATGTTTGTCTTGAATCAATTTATTCGTATTCACTATTTCAAAAATGAGTTCTTATTTCCTTTTGTGATATTCAACTCTCGATTAAAAACTCTAAGCCTTAGAGGGAGGATGACGAAAATGATACCATAATCTCTACAATATGCTTTTGAACAGACCTCACTGACGATGTACAGGCGTTGTTTCAAATCCCAAACAGTGGAGTTATAAGGAAGATAATCCCTAGTCAACCCTTTCGAGCCAAAGAAGTAGGATTTTTTCTTTTCACACAAATTAAAACCCTTAATCATAACCTGGGGCAGGGTAGTTTTCTCAGTTAATTCATAGGCGCATTCAGTCACAATCTGTCACTTTGTACACAATGAATGGCATTGAAGACGTCTTCTAAAACAAAAGATGGTGATGGTTCCGTATAATCGTCAAGATAGGCAGTCATTATCTCTCAAAATAAAAGCCCGTTAAGTCAAAACCTATGAAGGAGACTTAAGAGAAAAATTGGGGCATCCCGTTGACTGTAATCACAAAAGAAACAGTTCAGGCAAAAGAAGGGATAACAAAACCAAAAAAAGAGGTTACTACAAATCCTCGACAAAAAGAAGACTACAAAAATGACTGCCTTTTCAAAACAAATTTTCAATTTCTGAATCATCACCAAGTATCAGAGCAAAGATTCCAGACTCAATCGGGATCTAAACACGCAATTAACTGAGCATAGGACTGAAGAACATCACGAAGAGCGGGTTGCATACAAATAAAATTTGAGCCTTTATCCTTTGTTTCTTGAACCGTGAACTAGGTCAGGTTATAACCCTTAAAAGTCCTAGTTGAAGCATGGGTTAGTTTGAGAGCATACTGTTACAAAGGTATCCTGACTCCTGTAGGCTTTGTTACGAATCCTGAGTTGATATCACATTCTTGCAAATTTTGTTTTACTACACAAAACACACTTTCAAAAAAAATTCAAGACAAACATGAGTTTTGCATTCTTTAAATGAAATTGTTTGCATATGACTAATTGTTGGACAACTGAGAAATTAGCACAATGGATATTCAATGAACAGACATCCTCTCAATGGAGAGAATCACCTCAGCGGGAAAGACACTTTCAATAACAGGTCTTCCATAAGCAAGGGGCATGACATGATGTTTAAACACACCTGGGGAAGTCTCTCCAAAAGTGCCAAATAACCAGGGGCAGATCTCCATCTGAATCGCTTAGGGCATTACGCACGCATTCCAGCAACGGATCATGTGCCATCAAGAAAATATTTTTGACAGTACTACAACACAACACTATGGACAGTGACAACTCTCTACATCCTGAAAGCGTGGACATAGTCGGAAAATACTACACATGAAGAAAAAAGGACCCGCTAGGTTGACACACCTAGGCAAAAATAAGGGAATCCCGACGAACCAAAAGGGGTCGAGAAAAAGTTAGGGATATACATTAAAAAAATCTGTACACCCGACAAGTCGAAAACCTGAAAAGGAGGCTTAGGCAAAAAGGTATCCTGGTGGACTGAAAACCCGAAAGGGCGGTCCAGGAAAAAGTTAGGGATTTAAAAAGTATGATCATGTCCCGTCACTTGTCTATCAGTGGAAGACTTATACCTTGATCAGCATTCAACAAGAGCATCAGAATCAGATACAGTTCAGATACGCTCCAGATACGAATGCCATTCTGATACTCATTCAGATCCAGCTTTCAGATGCAGTTCAGATATGCTCTAGATACGGATGCTATTCTGATAATCATTCAGATTCAACTTTCAGATACAGTTCAAACACGATCCGGAGACGGATGTCATTCTGACACTTATCCAACACATGTTTCAAATACAGTTCAAATACGCTCCAGATACGAATGTCATTCTGATACTCATTCAGGTTCAGCTTTCCGATACAGCTTAGATACGCTTCAGATACGGATGCCATTTTGATACTCATTCGGATTCAACTTTCAGATACAGTTCAGATACGATCCAGAGACGGATGTCATTCTGATACTCATTCAACACATGTTTCAAGTACATGTCAGATACGATCCAGAGACGGATGTCATTATGACACTCATTCGAAACATGTTTCAAATACAGTTTAGATATGCTCCAGATACGGATGACATTCGATACTAATTCAGACTCAGCTTTCAGATACAATTTAGATACAGTTCAGATACGCTCCAGATACGGATGCCATTCTGACACTCATTCGACACATGTTTCAAAGTACAGTTCAGATACGATCCAGAGACGGATGTCATTCTGACACTCATTCGACACATGTTTCAAAGTACAGTCCAGATACGATCTAGAGACGGATGTCATTCTGACACTCATTCAACACATGTATCAAGTACAGTTCAGATACGATTCAGAGACGGATGTCAACCTGACACTCATTAAATACATGTTCAAGTATAATCATGACATAGATCCATCCATAAAATCTCTTCTTGTACTTTTTCCAGCATGGTACAAGGGGTAGAGACAGTTGGAAGCGAAGTCACTATCACATACAAGCCAGTGATACTTGTATTCCCCACAGAGCTGAGACAACCAAGGTCCGGTCTCCAGGTCCCCAAGCAGGAATCACTTCCCCAGCAGGCTCTTTCAGAAAGCTAATGTCTGTATTCCCCAGCCGAGCTTTATAATCATAAACAGTTTATAAAGTTTTCTCCCGAGCAGAGTTTATTTCTCTGACTGCGGAGGCTCAATCTGCAACAGAGCTCTTCTCTCCAGCAATGGAAGTCCATCCCTAGCTGAGTTTATTTCTCCAAATCAACAGATCTTCCAACAGAGTATTTCCCTTCCCTACAGAGTCATTCCCCGCAGGATTATTCTTAGACAGAGTCTCTCCCGGCAGAATATCCTCAAGCAGAATGGATGTAAATCCCCAGCTAATCTTCTTTGGTCACTATCCCCAGCGGAAATGAAGAACTCAACTCCTTATACTCTCTAGCAGCAGTCCATGATTTATTTTCCCCAGTTAGAAAATATCACAATAGCATTGTATATCCATACATCATGGCATGTGCATACATATTATACAGCACAATCTCATTTATTTTGAGAACATCATTACTCAATACATTTCATACATCATGACATTACATATGACTAACTCTTTACCTTTCAGGGAAAGATGCAATCAAGTTCTCACAAGATTTTCTCTAGTTCAGTCAAACCGACACTAAGGTTTCTATTCTAGTTGAAGATGTTCTAAGACTTTCGTCTGGGTCAGCAGAATCGCCGCTAAGATTCCCCTGATTTCTATGCCAGCCAAAGTTAATCCAAGACCTCTCTCGGGATCAGTCAAATTAATACTAAGATTTCTCTCCCAGTTGAAGCTCTCACAAGTTTTCTCTGGTTCAGTCAAACCGACACTAAGGTTTCTATTCTAGTTGAAGATGTTCTAAGAATTTCGTCTGGGTCAGCCGAATCGCCACTAAGATTTCCCTGATTTCTATGTCAGTCAAAGTTAATTTGAGACCTCTCCCGGGATCAGTCAAATTGATACTAAGATTTCTCTCTAAGTTGAAGTTCTCATAAGTTTTCCCTAGTTCAGTAAAATCGATACTAATATTTCTATTCCAGTTCAAGCTATGAAGCCCAGAAATCGACCGGATAATAGTACAAAATACTACAAAGCCTGGAATCAACCAGATAGTGGTATATCTCAAATTCAAGCTATGAAGCTCGGAAATCGACCAAATAATATCTTAATTTCTCTAAATTACTGAAGCCTAGAGCACGACCAGATAACGGCATAAGACTCTGTGAAGTCTGGAGCACGACCAGATAGTGGCAAGAGACACTGTGAAACCTGGAGCATGACCAGATAACAGTATGAGGTACTGCGAAGCTTGGAATTCGACCAGATAGCAGTTTACTCGGCCAATTACTATTGAAGCCTAGAAACGACCGGATGTTAGTATGCCTTAAATTCAAGTTGAAACTCGGATGCGATCGGATAACCACTTAATTCCTTCTGAAGCCTGGAACACGACCAGATAACAGTTTTTGAGATTGCAAAGCCAGAAGCACGACCAGATAGCAAGTGTAATCTCATATCCCCAGTAAGTCACTATAAAACCTGGAGCACGACCAGATAGCAAGTGTAATCTCATATCCCCAGTAAGTCACTATAAAACCTGGAGCACAACCAAATAGCAGTTAGTCTTATTACCCTTAGCAAATCACTGTAAAGCCTGGAGCACGACCAGATAGCAGTTCATTTTCATCTCCTCGACTAAGAGATGATTCCCCAGTAGAGTAACGGGTAACTGAAGTTCCTAAAATTCCATTTATCCAAAGACAGAGACCAACATTCCTCAGCAGATTCCTCCTCAACGACAGGAACAGGAATTCTCATCAAAGGACTATCTCGGGAAATCAACATCCTCTAGATGGCATCTTTAAGCCCATCTCTGACGATTCTCTGTCATATCTTCCGGATGACATTTTTAAGCCCATCTCCGGTGACCTTCCATCATCTCCTCCAAATGGCATTTGTAAGCCCATTCCCGATAATACCTACACAGTCCAACACCATCTCAGACGAGTGCAAATTTCAGGGCACTCTAGTGTTCAATCATCTTCCACCTTCAGATCATGAAAGGCAGACAAGCCAATCTAAATCTTCAGGTTTAAGAAGATTGAACAGGGGAAGCTGTTGTACCCCAAAATTTACCCTCTTTTCATACACGCATATTATTGGTTTTATGGTTATGGAATAAAGGTATATTTATCAAGCTTCTTCAGGTTACAAGTGGCGTTTATTTCGCCAATGGATGTTCTCAGAGTATTTTTCGTGTTGAAGATCGATTCACTGTTTTGCAATGATTTGGGGTTCAAAGATTCACAAGTCCAACCTGGAGCGTCATATTCAGGTGTTATTTCACCAAAATATCTCTGATAACGTATTCTCAAATTCAGGTTCGGCTCAAGAATCAATTTTTTAAAGAAGGTCTCCAAATGTGTGAGTTTTCTTGAAGAAATGTGGTGAAAAGTGTGCTGAAAGTACAATTTTTACGCACTAAAAAATTCATAACTTGAAGATAGTGGCTTGTTTTGAACCTGTTCTGGTGGACAAAATTCCGTATTGACGTCATCTATGTTTTCATCTCTCACGGCTGGAAGCCAATTTCGATCAGAAGGTATTCAAAAATGCGGATTTATCAATTATTTTCGTACAGAAAATTTGTGACAGAATTTTATTTGCGCCATGTTCAAAAAATCATAACTTGGTCGATTTTCATCGTATCGAGCTGGTTCCGACGCCAAACTTTCACAAATTGAGTTGGATAAGTTTTCACATGAGGTATGGAATTTGAACGGTATCCAAAAGCCCTTCATTTTTTGCTCAGAGTGCGCGTGACGCACTGAAAATCCTGAATGTTGAATATTATTTCATCTGGGTCGAAACTTCGAAAATTCATAACTCAGTTAATTTTTATCGGGTTGGGCCCATCTTTTTACACAAGGTCACTGACTCATAAATCTACAACTTTTCTTCCAAAGTCGAGACTGGGTTATGCTCCAATAAATACCATTTTTTATTGAAGAACGTGTCAGGGTTGACACTGGAGCCCAAAATAAGTTTGTCTGAGCCAAAATTTCAAAAATTCATAACTAATTCACTGTTTATCCGATTGAGCCTATTTTCAGGTAGGAGTTATATCTTGATGTCGACTATATTTTTTTTTCACATTTCAACTTCAAAAATTGCACTTAAGCCTCTGCGATTTAGCCTGGAACGTGACGGACTCAAGTGAATAAAAATCTGCACTATTGCTTGTGGTTATTGGATGCCCAATTGCACATTCAAAGCCCATATCTTTTATCTAATTTCAATTATATAATCTCACTTTTTTCACACAAACAGGACACGAGAAACGAGAAAAAAAACCTGTGCCACAACCCTATCAAAATATCAAATTCCTTCAAAAACCCTATAAACCTTAAAATCCTTGTTACAAACCCCCATCTCACTACAAACAAGTCATCCTTGCTACAAACTCACATCTCACTACTCTCCAGTAAGAGTAAGGTTGGTTTGATCTTCATGATCAAAAGGGTGTAGGAGCATTCATACATGCCATATCAGTTTTAACATTACAAAATTTCATATATTTGCTTTATTTGTATTTCATGATATAGTAATTTATTTAATGTGTTCATGAGATTCAATACTGCAGATTTAGACAGAGTCGCATGCAGAGTTATTACAAAACACTGAGGCTAAAACAGAACAACCACCAATGTATGACGAGGCAGACATCCTGAGAAGGTTAAGGGCATGGGTTCAAGACTCACCGTTATTGGTTTTGGTTTTCTTCCATTCCTTTTATCTATTTTACCAATTTTCCTTCTTTCTGTTTAAAACTTTTTTCATAAAACTTAATATTTTTCACAAACCTTTGATTTTTCCTAATAAACTCAAATAATTAATTTTAGGGTTTTAATTTAATTTTAGGTTTTAATTTAATTTTAGGTTTTTAATTTCATTGTTTGTTTTTTATTTCTAACCAATTTGTCTTTTTCAATCTTAAATTCACTTAACCACAAAACTTTTTTCACAAACCTTTTTTTTTACAAAAAAAACATAATTTAATTTTTAGGTTAATTAATTTTATATTTTTTAACTTATTTTCAAAATTAACCTTTTTTTAATTAAAACTAATTAGGATTTAGATATTTTAATTAACTTTTTTCAAAATTAATATTTTTTTTATTAATTAAAATTAATTAGTTTTTTTTAGGTTTATTTAATTAATTATCATAAATCTGTTTTTTCATAAAAAATCACCAAAACATTTTCTTTGCTATTTTCATCTTATTTTTATTTTCCTACATAAAGTGTATAGGGCGCGTTCAATTGTAATAGTGTAACTTTATTTTTCCCGCTTTTTTTATTTATCATTATCATGTAATTGATTCCGGGATGTAATAGTTTTAGGATTTCTTTTCCGCCCTCTTCATTATTATGTAACTTCCCCAAAGCTCTGTAATAGCTTAGGTTTACATTTCCCCCTTTATCTCCTGCTACTATATTTTATCCAATGCTTAGATTAATAGGATTGTATGGAAAGATAAAAATGAATGATAGAAAACCCTAATTGCAAGATAAATAACGGAATTAAATCATTTGCACACTTGCACCCTTAGGGTATAGCTCACTTGGTTGCCTCGAAAAACAATGGTCATGTCCCTCGAACGTAGGGATATCTTAGCAAAGACCCTCGGTATAAAAGTCATCATAAAGATCATAGTCTTTCAATGTCCCTCGACTTGCCTACGAGAAATGATCTTGTCCCTCGATGTTGCCTACGAATATATGATGACAGTCCCTTCGAAATGCTAAGATATCCTTACATGTTTCCTTCAATGACCATTATGTCCCTTTCGATAGTCCCTCAAACATCCAACAACTAGGGTTACCTACTCACTAATAGTAGGATAACACGGTCTAAAGGAAACGAGAAAATGAACAATCTTTTTCGAGTAGGTAGGTTAGTTCCTAGGTACTTGCTCAAACAAACAAAAACTTTTTCACACAAACACTTTTCAAACAAAGTTTTCAAAAACAACTTCGTAACACTCTTGAGGACAGAAGTAAGGGTTAAAACGAAGTAAAACAAAACTTTTCAAAGCAAGCACACACAAGCAGTTTTCAAAATGAGCAAGTACCTAAGAGCCCATGGAAAACCATGGATAGAAAGGGTGCTAACACCTTCCCTTTCTATAATCTACCCCTCGTACTCATAAATATTCTCGAAAAAGATTTTTTTCTGTTCTTTTTCCTTTTCCTGATTGGATAAAATAAAATTTGGTGCGACTCTTGCTTACCGCGACATTTTGCGAACAAAAAATGCAAACCAGTATAGCAGTCGGTTCTGCCACCGTATCACAGATAGTATTCCTGCGAGTGGATGCCATGTCCTACAAAACAACACAAAGATAAGTCCTAAAAATTCTTGAAATGGTTAGTATGATATGCCATGTTATGATGTTATGATATCATGATTATGCTAAGAAAACACAAATATAGCAAGCACAAGCAAATCATGCAAAGACCTTAGGTGTAAGGCTTGCATGGGTTTTCAGGTAAGTACCCTCTTGAAGTTTAGTTGGTTCAACCTGTCCTAGAAAGTAATTGGGTTCTAAGGGATCTCAATATCACCAATCTTTCCTACAAGTCTTGTTCTGATCGACAACTGACTTGCCACCAAACAAAACTCGGGAGTCAAATCTCAATGAGTGTAGTGTCGAGTATCAACCGACTTTGGGCTACACCAAAGACAGCTATCTCACTACTTCCTAATGGTCAAGTTGTTAAATTAAAGGTTCTAAGATCAGTTGATGCTTTATGACACCATGCAGCGACCTCGTATTCTCCTTGACTAATCAAGGGCCACTGGTACCAACCAAAGTGTCATATCAACGTAGCTATCACTTTAACCGTGTCGGTATACCCCACACAATTTCCATGATCTATTGATACTTACCTAAAAGGTGCCCCAGATCCAGGTGTAGGATCTATAGTAACCCAAACAAAGCCCTCAAAAGTAAAGCAAACAAAGCATACAAGGTAAAGCAATTTACAATGAACAAGACTCTAAGGTAACCCCACTTTTTATGAATCCCCAGAAGAGTCGCCAGTTTTGTGATACGGTGGTAGAACCAACTGTTAATACTGGTTTTTCATTTGTGTTTGAAAATGTTGTGGTAAGCAAGAGTCGCCACCGACTTTTCTTTTATCTAAATTAAGGAAAGGGTGAAAAGAATAGAAAAAGACCTTTTCGAGAATTTTCTGAATAAGGGGGGTAGATTATGGAAAGGGAAGTTTTTAACACCCTTTCCATCTGTAGTTATCTACGGGCTCTTAGATTCTAGCTCATGTTTTTAAAATTGCTTGTGCTTTAGGCTTTTGAAAAGTATTTGAAAATGCCTTAGTGTGGCGATTCCCTTTGCGTTAACTCTTGTATCAGTCCTCAAGGGTGTTGACAAAGCAAATGTTTTTTAAGGTTGTTTTTGAAATGTGTAAGTGTAAAAAGTTTGTTTTATTTTGAGCAAGCATCTAATAGCTATCTGCTTGTACTCAAAAAGGTCGTTTTTTTCCTCCTATCTTTTAGACAGTGTTATCCTACTATTAGTGAGTAGGTAGCTCTATCGTTGGATGTATGAGGGACATCGAAGGGACGATACGGTCACGAAGGCAACTTGGAAAGGAATTTTAGTAGTTGTCCTAAAGTTCTAAGATCACTTTTAACCAAGGCAACATCGAGAGGGTCATTGAGGGACTTGTGATCTTTCAAACTAGAGGACAACCACTAAAACTTCTCACATTTCGAGAATTGTGACCGTTTTCCGAAGGCAACCGAAGCGGGGTACCCTAGAGGTTTCAATGTGCATGGTGTGTTATGTTCAGTTATTTTAGTCTTGCACATTTAGGTTTGCTAGCGTTTTAATTTTCAGTCTTTCCATGCAATCCTAATTACTAGCAGTGGTCTATACAGTAATTTAGAGTGTAGAAATATAAAGTGCGGGAATGTAAATCCTATGCTATTACATGGCTTTGTGAGAGGTACATTATAGAAATGCGAAAAGTAAAGTCTTAGTTACTATTACAAACTGGGAAACAGTTACAATAAGATGAAACAAAATGCGAAAGTAAATAAATGCGCAAACGAATTAAAAGGGATGTTTAAAACCTAAGGCAATTCTAAATGAAATAAGAAAATCTTTTTTGGTTGTTTTTTATTTATTTTGTATTAAGAAAAATAATTAAACTAAGTCTAAATTTAATTAAGAAAATAAATACTAAATGAAGTTAAACCTAATTCTAATATTTTGTGTTTTTATTAAGAAAATATTTGAATTAAATAAACCTAAGTCTAGTTGATTTTAAATTGATAAAATAAAATTAAAATAATTAATTAAATTAACTTACGAAATTAAAATTAATTTAAGAAAAAAGAACTAAGTCTATTTAAATTTTTTTTATTTTATGATTTGTTAAAAAAATGATTAAAAGAAATAAATAATAAAACAAATAAGAATAAAGAAAAGCAAATTTGGGCCTGGAGATAATTAGTAAACTGGGGGGGTCCGCTTGGAATTTTTGTCAGGCCCAAAAGCCTGAGGCCAACGTCCCAATAATGATCCAGTAGGCACCACCCTTGGAGTTACAGGGTGGAAATGCACCTCAGGATGGTCAAATTTCTTTGCACCACATCAGAAGGCTCAAACGTGAAGGTATATGGTGAACGCTTAAGGGTGGAACGCACTGAATTCTGCAAAGCAATGTTAGAAAATGCAAAATGTTGGACCTGGTATTCGAACCCAGGCACTCTCCTTTATATCTGCGCGCGTTTACCAATTGAGCTGCTTTACAATTCGTGTGTTATAACCAAAGCATTACATTATATGTGAAATAAAGTCAAATATATCTGAAAACAAAACAAAAAACACGCATGGATTTGAATTGGCCAATGGGAAAGAAACATGTATTGCGCCGTAGTCAACAAGTCAATGGTGCCAGAGAAGACCTCCGGTCATCTTCTTTGGGCAACCAAAATTTGTACCTAAAACAAAATGCAATTTAAAGCAAAACTAAGGGTCCTATCTTATGTAAAATCCTATCCTGGTTTTGAATCTGGCCTTAGATTTGCCTAAAAGCGACTGTATCGCCCAGATCGAAGCTTAACAGTTTCAAGACCCTATCAATGGCAAGTTGGAATTTAAGCATCAAAGCACAGACGCTTTACGGCAAACTTATCCTATGAATCATCCTGAGCACGAATTAAACATCAAAAGGCATTATTATATCATAATATTTAGAGATACGAATTTGAAAATTTTACCAAAAGGGTGGTTCCGGTTTGGTACTTATGGGCTTGTGATGGCTTGAATGAGGGCTGGGAATGAATCCTGGGATCTTCAGAAGGAGGATGGCACACTCTATTTGGATGAATGATGGCTGGAAATTTAGTTTTGAATTTCACAAGTTTGAGAATGTTGGCAACTTTCGTGTGGTCTCTAGGCTGTATGTATCCGTCCATGAGGCTTGCAAATGCCATCTTTATATAGAGAAGATGGAGGGGACAAGGTAGGAGGGAAATAAGCATGCTCAATAATGTTCTTTAAGAGCCATAAAAAAATATTTCTAACTTGGCCAAAGGTATGGAATTCTTGTCTCTTTTTTGAATTTGAATGAATGTGGACACAAATGGCTTTTGAATGCCTTCAGTCCCTGCCCTTCGATTGGACCTCTTGTATATCCTTTGAATGGGTCTTTTGAATGTCTTTTGAATAGTCCATACGTATTCCTTGTTCCCTCTTCAAATGGGCCACCAAGGTGTGTCCTTCGAGTGGCTCAAGTCTCATCATTGGGGCCTCTTCCATTGAGCCCTTACTCAGCTAGCTGCTTGATTCAAACAAATCAAATGAAAACTTCAATCTGGCCAATCGAAAATCTTTTTTGTCACCACTTTCGAGTGTTATTGCCCAAGAGGCTTGTGCCTGGCAACATGTAGGACCAAGACCCATCACAAAGCAAACTTGTTTTCAATAATCATGTATCCTTCGAATGGACCAATGAATTCTTCTTAGAAGGGACCACATGAATGCTTCTTCGAAGGGACCATATGAATGTGCCTTCGAAGGGACTATTATGTGTGTTGAAGTGTGTATAATTGTTTCAAAGGGAACCATTACCCAGTCGAAGCTGGCACAAAGGCAGCCCATGCCTTGTGGATGCTAGCATGAGGAAGGTCAAGCGTAAAAGAGGCCATTGCCTAGGCGAAGCTGGCACAAAGATAGCCAGTGCCTTATGAGTCGAAGGAAGCTTTTTGCCTGGTGGATCGAAGGCAAATCTGAAAGAGTCTTGGCCTTGTGTGTTGAAGGCAAGCTGGAGAGGGGGCCTTTGCCTTGTGAATCGAAGACTAGTGAAAGAGGCCTTTTACCTTGTAGATCAAAGGCAAGTTGGTGGGTCTTTGCCTTGTGGAACCAAGGCAAGCATGAAGAATCTTTTTGCCTAATAGACCAAAAACAAGCATGAAGAGGCATACATGTGCTGATGACAAGCTGAAGGGGCCTTTTTCCTAGTGGGAGATTTTTGAACTAGGCTTGATCAAAGGATACTCAACGCCTAATCGAAGCTGGTATGCAGGAGTTCATTGCTGGTGAATCAAAACAAACTTGTAGGGGATTCTTGCTTTGTGCGCTGAAGGCATGCACAGAGGGAGTATTTTCCTAGTGCGCTGAAGGAAAGTTGAAGAGGGGGTCTATGCCGTATGCGTTGAAGACAAGCACAAAGAAGGCCCTGCTAGAATGATACTTGTGGACCAAAGCTTGCTCAAATCGGTCTTTACATGTCCAATCGAAGCTTGACTGCAAGGGACTACTATTTTGTGAATCGAAGAAGTCATGGAGGAAGTTTTTTTCCTTGTAGAATCAAACGCAAGCCTGAAGCAACCAATGCACAGTCGAAGCCTTATGATTTGAACTTGATTGAAGGGGGCCCAGAACCCAATCAAAGCTTGTGAATTAGGCTCGTGTCAAAGGAAGTCCAGCGCTCAATCGAAGCTTGCTCAGATTCCAATCGAAGTACCCTGTTCAGATGCCAATCGAAGGACATTGCTGAATTGCCAATCGAAAGACACTTTGCTAACATTAAAAAATTTCATTTTCTTTAGGAAAGTGTTTTTAACCACCCATGTAAGAGAAAAAACCTTTGGAAACATGAGAGGGAAAATTTTGGGGTATAACACCTGGCCTTAGTAATCAGTCAAATCAAAGGAGGATGGTACACGAAGCTTCCTAATCTCATCCCTTGTAGAGAGCATGTATTGACATTAATTCCACACTTTGAAGAAATTACCTTTGAGCATTTTCCAAGAGAGTAAAATCAACTAGCGGATTCGCTAGCTACTATTTCATCCATGTTCAAGGTCAGGTGTGATAATAAAGCTCCTCAGATCACTATTGAGAGAATGGATTAACCCGCATACTGTCACGATGTTGATACTAAAGAAGTAGTGGACAAACCTTGGTTCCATGAAATCAAAAGATATCTCGAAGCCCAAGAATATCCTGAGGGAGCTTCAGTCAATGATAATAAGTTCCTAAGAAGTTTCTCTGCCAAGTTCTTCCTCAGTAACGGAATCCTCTACAAGCGTAACCACGATTCTACTTTGCTTCGGCGTGTGGACAAGAGTGAAGCAGGGAAGATTATGGCAGATTTGCAAGAAGGTACCTTTGGCACCCATTCTAGTGGGCACACAATGGCTAAAACGATCCTACGGGCAGGATACTATTGGTCCACTATGGAAGCAGACTATTATCAGCATTCACGAACTTGTCACAAATGCCAGATCTATGCTGATAAAGTACATGTGCCTCTGGTTCCTCTAAACGTCTTGACTGCTCCCTGGTCATTCACAATGTGGGGCATCGATATGATTGGAGAGATTAGACCTACAACTTCTAATGGACACCGCTTCATCCTGGTTGCCATTGATTACTTCACAAAGTGGGTCGAGGTAGCCTCTTTTACTTCTGTTACTAAGAACGTGATGGGCTGATTCATCAGACAAAACCTTATATGTAGGTACGGTAGTCTAGAAAGAATCATTACGGATAATGGTACCAATATCAATAATATAATGGTCACTAGGCTCTGCGCTCGATTCAAAATCCAACATTATAACTCTTCTCCTTACCGATCAAAGATGAATGGCGCTGTAGAGGCGGCTAATAAAAACATCAAAAAGATCATACAGAAGATGATAGTGACATACAAAGACTGGCACGAGATGTTAACATTTGCTCTTCATGGTTACTGTACCATAGTGCACACATCAACAGGGGAAACTCCATTCTCTATGGTAAACGGTATGGAAGTTTTCCTACCCATTGAACTCCAGATCCCTTCCTTGAGTATCATGAAGGATGCAGGCTTGAATAAAGACGAATGGGTTCAGACTCGACTTGAACAATTGAACCTGGTTGACGAGAAGAGGCTTGCGGCTATCTGCCGTGGTCAGATGTACCAAAAATGTATGATTAGAGATTTTAACAAGAAGTTCAGACATCAGGTATATCAGGCTGGTGACCTAGTAATCAAGCGCATCATATTGCCGCAAGGTGATCCCAGGGGAAAATGGACTCCAACATACGAAGGACCATTTGTGATCGAGAACATATTTTCTGGTGGAGCCATGATCTTAACCATTATGGACAGTGATGACCTTCTGCACCCGGTAAATGAGGATATAGTTAAAAGATACTACGCATGAACAAAGACCCACTAGGTTGACTGGCATAGGCAAAAATAAGGGCATCCCGGCAAACCAAAAGGGTTCGGGCAAAAATTAAGGATGTACATATGGAAAAAATTTGTACACCCGGCAAGTCGAAAACCTGAAAAGGCGGCTTGGGCAAAAAAGGGTATCCCGGTGGACTGAAAACCCAAAAGAGCGATCCAGGAAAAAGTTAGGGATTTAAAGCATATAACTATGTCCCATTGGATCACCTTACATCCAATCTTCGGTAACAACTATCAAGCTCAAGTGGTACTAATAAATCCAGACAGATTCGAACAAGCAGCAAAAGAGATGAGACGCTCAAAGACATAAAGGAAATAGTATAATGTGAAATCAATGGGATTATTTCAAATAGTTGTTTTTCTTTGTATACTATTTTTTTACATTTTCTATTCTTACAACGACATTCTCTTACTAGGATGTTCGTCTACTTGTTCAAAAAACGCTTATTCAAATTAATACAGAAATTATCCATTTGAAAGTGCAAAACCATTTGTTTTTATTTTTCTGTTTTGTTTGCGAAAACGTCCAGTGATTATTTTTGAACACATACATTTGAATGTGATTACAGTTTACAAATACACACATAAAAAAGACAATTACTAATGGCTTTGAGAAGCAGGACAATGTCTAAAGGTCATCTGCAAATCCCTGCAAATACTTTCCCCAGTAGGTACAAAGGCAGGGGCATCCTACTATAAAGTCACTGTCATATCCTCAGCATACAGCCTAATGATGTCAGGTGTTCTTATATCCCCGATGGAGCAAGAATCTCCAATTACTTCCCCGACATCTTAAAGAATTCCCTAACCTGGTTCACAAGCTTTTCAGGATTCCCTAGTAGGATTTCATAAAAATCCCCAAGTAGATCATGGAGTTTCCCTTCCTCAACAGAGGTTATTTCTCTAACAATGGAAATCCATCTCCCAACATTTCAACTTCAACAAAATTTGAAGACTTACACTCTTCATCCCCAGCAACAATTAGTGATTTATTTTCCCTAGTTCAATAATACAGCAATAGAATGACTGACACGTTCATACATTGCATTCATACACCATTTTACAAGCGTCGTAGCATATGCAGCACAAATGCATATATCACAATCTCATTTATTTTGAGGGCATCATTACCCAATGCATATCATGCATTATGACATTTCATACAGCTAATCCTTTACCTTTTCAGGAAAGTTCGCAAGCAGACAAATATCATCACCATCATCATCAATTTTCAACAGTTCCAGATTAGTTCCTGAAACCATACAGGGCAACTATCTGAGAACAACTAATTTTAGATCAATTCCCGAAACAAGACGGGGTGACTATCTACAAGACCAGGTTAGAGATTAATTCTTGAAACCAGACAGGGCAACTATCTCAACGACCGACAAAAACAATTTCCATATTAATACCTGAAACAAGACAGGACAACTATCCATGGACGACTGATTGTAGATTAATAAATGAAACCAGACATGACAACTATCTACATGAGCAGATTGAAGATTAACTCCCGAAACAGGACGGGGAAACTATCTTCCTTTCTCTTAGGTCAGAGATTAATACCTGAAACCAGATAGGACAACTATCTAAACGACGAACACAAACAAGTTCCAAATTAATACCTGAAACAAGACAGGACATCTATTTGTGAATGACTGATTATAGATTAATATCTCAAACCAGACAGGACAACTATCTACATGAGCAGATTGAAGATTAACTCCTGAAACAAGACAGGGAAACTATTTTTCTTTCTCTTAGGTCAGAGATTAATTCCTAAAACCATCCAAGGCTGCTATCTCAATGACCAACAAAAGTAAGTTTCGGATTAATACCTGAAACAAGACAGGATAACTATCTATGAACAGCTGATTGTAGATCAATTATTGAAACAAGACGGGGTGAGTATCTACACAACCAGATGAAGCAATCTTATACGGGTACCTTCTCATATATTTTCAGATGCCGTCTAACACGGACTCATCCTGAAGTAGCCCTACATAGGCTCCGTCTCATATATCTCCAGATGAAGTTTAACACGGACTTGTCCTGGAGCAGCCCTACACAGGCTCCTTCTAATACATTTCCAGATAGCAGTTAATTTCATTCTCCCCAGCAAGTTACTGTGAAGCCTGTATTTCAACCAGAAAATAGCTAACTTTCATCTCTCCAGTCCAGAGATAACTCCTCAGTAGAGCCATGGACAACTAAAGCTCCTAGGCTCTATTCCCCCATAGAGTTTTCCTCAAGCAGGAGAACAACAGAAATCAACATTCCCCAGCGGAGTCCTCCTCAGACAACAAGAACATGAATCCCCATAAAGAGACCTCTTATGAAGTCAACATCTTCTCCATATGGCATCTTTAAGCCCATCTCCCACTCTCAGTCATCTTCTCTAAATGGAATCTGTAAGCTCATTCCTGATATCATCAACAAACAATATTAGTTCATGTGTATGCGAGTGCAAATTTATGGGCACTTTAGTGTTCAATCATCTTCCACATTCAGATCACGAAAGGCAGACGAGCCAATCTATATCCTCAGGTTTAAGAAGATTGAGCAGGGGCAGTTGTTGTACCCCAAAATTTTCCCTCCCATTCCACTTAAGACATGTTCCTTAAGATTCTCAATTGCTCAATCTTGACCAAGAACTGATCAAATAAATTCTCCTCTTAAGCATTGGATTTCCAACTAGGATTACATAAGTTTTAAATCACTGACACTAAATCAAAGAGAGAACAGTTCGAAAGAATGTATGAGGAGGCTTTATAAAGTCTTCGATTGGATGAACTTAGAATATGAGGAGGCTTTTTCTAAAATCTTCGATTGGAAGAGCTAATAAGGAGCTTCGAAGGGTTTGCTTTAGAACCACTGAGATACAAGCCATTCGAAACATCCAAGGAAGGCTGGATCAAAATAAAGCATGAGGAGGCTTTTTCTAAAGTCTTTGATTGGAAGAGCTAATAAGGAGCTTCGAAGGGTTTGATTTCGAACCACTGAGATACAAGCCATTCAAAACATCCAAGGAAGGTTGGATCGAAAGAAAGCATGAGGAGGCTTTTTTTAAAGTCTTCAATTGGAATAGCTGGTAAAGGCATCGAAGGATGTTGTTATCGAATCATGGAAACATAAGCTATTAGAAGCACTACGAGAAAAGACCTTTCGATTGACACATTTTTTCTAATGGAAACTTTGAAAAGAAGAGTATTTTGGAATCAAAAAGCTTTTATTTTATCCAAATAAGACAGGTGGAAAGCTCATGATTCGAAGGACATGCCATCTTTAAGCATGGCATGATCGAAGGACAATTTCGGATGAACTAGCCAAGTATGAGCTACCTCAGAACTTCTGACATTCCCCTGAATAGGTGTGGGATGTTTGAAGAGAAGTTACGATGCTCTCCGGTTACCCTTCGATTAGTGCAATACAAGTTGTATTCACCAATTGAAGGTGGACTAATGTGCAGCAAAGTTGTTTCTTGCAGGAAGGCAAAGGCTTCCTCTGGGCTTGCCTTTGATCCAATAGGAAAAGACTTCCTTTGTACTTGCCTTCGATGAACAAGGAAAAGACTTCCTCTGTGCTTGCTTCGATTCACAAGGCAAAGACTTCCTCTTCATGCTTGATTTTTATTCACAAGGCAAGTACTTCCTTCATGCCTGATTCGATTCACTAGGCATTGGCCTCCTTTGTGTCTGCTTTGATCCTCAAAGCAATGGCTTCCCTCATGCTAGCATCCATAAAGCATTGGCTTCCTTTGTGCTAGCTTTGACTGGGCAGTGGCTCCCTTTGAAACGTCTTGTTTCGATTCCACCTTTGAACCCTTCAACACATAATTTCTACATTATGAACATACATTGGTGGCCCATTCGAAGAACGCACAAGTGATGCATGTGGTCCATTCGAAGAACGTGCAAGTGGTGCCTTCGAAGGACATACAATTGGTCCATTCGAAGAACACACAATTGTTGGAAACAAGTTTCATTTTGTCTTTTGATGAGTCTGATTCAAGATGCTTGCTGGCCAAAGACCTACATGCTGCCAAGCCCAAGCCTCCTGCACAATTACATTCGAAGGAAATAATAAAAGAAGCTTTGACTGGTCAGAATAAAGTGTTCGATTGGGCTAATATGAGAATTTTCCAAGTCAAACAACCAACATAGATAGACTCAATCTAAGGAAGCCACTCCAAGTCAATAGAAGAACAAGGCTTGAGGGCATTCGAAGGAGTCAATGAGTGAAACCTGTCTAGGTTCATTCAAAACCCAAAAGGGTAGAAAATCCAAAAAAAAATGCAACCTTTTTAAGGCTTTCGATTCTGCCTTTAAAGCCCGATTAATGGTTGTTTCTTGCCATTTCCATTCACCATTTCCCTCTATAAATACAGAGCTAAAGACACATTGTCGAGGGCGAAGAAAAAACCATTGGAAGAAAAAAAACATTGTCAGAGGAAACATTGCCACAAAAATATCTTGCCTAAAACACACACATAGATTGCCTCACTAAAAAAATTGCTTCAAGTTTTTCTAAGCACAGTGCAGTCACCTTCAATCCAATTCAAGCCATCTCCATCCAAACCAAGCATTGTAATCATCTCAGTAAGGTTCAAAGGGTAAGAATGGGTCGTTATTAACAACAAAGCTGTTAAAAACGCACGCATATGCACCATCAGTTCCCATAATCATGTGAGTTCATATTTTTGTTTTTTTATATGTTTTGATGCATACCATTCATATTATTGTGTTACTGAGATCCAAATATGCAGTTTAACATTTAATCATTGTTTGGTGTTTGGATCAACGAATGAACAAGCAGCTCAGATGGTGAAGAAGGATGTGTGTAATCGAAGGGAACTAGGCTCGATACCCAGGTGTTGTACCCCAAAATTTTCCCTCCCATATTTCTTAACACATGGCAAGTGAGGTTCCCAAATTGCTCAAGGAAGTTCAAGAGTTGACCAGACAAACTCTCTCCTAAGGCAGTCTACCTCAAATTAGGGTTTCATTTTGTATCAAGATGCTTGAGTCCAAAGGATCCCAAATGCTCACCATTGTCCTAATATGTTCTCAAGATCATCCATGTCAAGTTTCAAGCCTTGCAGAGGAAGTTTGCTCAGTCAATTGCTCAAATACCTCGAAATCGACTATGCTAGGTCAAAAGTCAATTGTGGCCCACATACAGTCAAGCTTCAAGATTTTTGGTCAACATCCTCATTTTGAAGTATCATTGATCATTTGATCAAGGGTTGATCATGATTCATCAAGGATTGCTCACAATTCATCAAAGCCCAAAAGTTGCTAAATTAGGGTTTTGCAGGAAAAGTTAACTCAACTTTGACCAAGCATAACTTTCTCATACTTTAAAAAAAATGACCCATCCAAATCTCATTTTTAAGAGGATTCAATCCCCTACAATTCATCTTCATCTCCCAAGTTCTAAATATGCACTCACAAAAAGATATGAATTTGGACATTATAGGTCATTTTGAAAAGTCAACAAAAACACCTTTTTGGTCAAGGCTTCATACATGAACATGGAAGACTCAATTAATATGAGACCAAAAGGTTTGCTTAGAGTACATCCTAAGATTTTTAAAAAGTCCAAGAACACCTCTCTAGGGTCAAAATTGAGAGAGTTATGCATTGGCCAAGTTAACCTTTTTTGCAAAATTGCCAAAAGTCAAATGTGCTCAAATTTGCATCTTTTGCTAAATGGGTCCAACTTTTTATGCTTGCATCTCATTCCTAACATAGTCCACGACCTATGAGATCCTCCATTCTTTATTTATTAATTTATTCAATTTATTTTGATTTTTATTCATTTAAAATTCAAATAAAATCAAATAAATCCTAATAAATCATATATTGCATTTTAGGGATGATCTTTTGCATTGAAAGAAGATATTATATGCTGTCAATTGAAGATCAACTCGTGCAAGGTCAATTTGGTTGGAAAATATTGGATTTGAGCAAAATTGGAAAAGAATCATATGCCATGAAAGAGCAAATCAAATCTTCATGATGAGCAAGATTGAGGTCGTTTTTGTTGACCTAATAAGTTATGCTACATATACAGAAGCAAGCCAAGGCATAGAAAGGTTAGAAGAAGTCGTGCAAAGAGAAAACAAAACTCAAAAAAATTCAAGAAAAGTGGTAATCCAATTTCCATATTAGAGACATGGTCGTGCCTTTCTCACATTACCAAGAGGTTGTTGGACGTTCCAGGAGCATATTCCAATCAGATTCAAGCCTTTTCACGCCTGGAACTGCAAAATATAGGTATCACGGCATGCTTCCAAATTCAAATTCAGTTTCATTGATTCACTCACCCATTGCATATTTTAATGATATATTTGTGTTTTTCATTGAGTTTGCAAGCTTTTGGTACCATTTAATTGTATTTCTAATGCTTGTACATGAAGTTGCCATAGCTAGGGTTTTATGTTCTTGATTAGGGCTTTGCAGGATAGGAAAAATTGAATAATGATTCTGGTACCAGGAGACTCGTGAGGTTGAAACGAGTAGAATGGTACCAGCCATGGCCATTTATCTTGAACGCGCACGATTTTGGAGATGGAAAGGGATGTACCTACAGCCAGTGTCTGTAGGTAAAAGTCTGTTTACCTAAAACAATGGATGGGAGGTAGACGATGATGTGTGTCATCCCTTGGTTGGGCCATTTAAATTTAGCACGTTTTCTTTCTTCAGGATTTAGTGTTTTCATCATATAATATTTATGCTTTATTGTATATACAAACAAAACACTTGGCTCAGTTGGTAAGCATGCAGAGGGAAAGTGCAAAGGACCTGGGTTCGATTCCCATGTCCCAACCTTTATTCTTAATATTTTTCCATAGGTAATCCAGTGCATAGCAAGTCAAGGAGTTCACCTTACACCCTCAGGATCTGGCCACATAGTTTATCAACGCCTCAGATCAACATGCCATCATTGGAGGACCACCATGCTCCTCAAGTCAATACGCGTACTGGATCAAACGAAGTCAAACAGGTCTTAGCCTTGTTGGGCCCAGAAATTCAGTTTTCACCCCCTCTTTCAGCATTGCAACCAGGCCCGTTTATTTCTTTTCTTATTTATTTTCTTTGTTTTATTTAATTCTTTTAATATTTCTTTAATCATTTCAATTAAAAAATTAATCTTTTTTTCATAAAAAATATAAAATCAATGTCTCACAAAATTAGGATTAGTTTTTTTATTATTTATCAAAATTAATTTAGTCTAGTTTAAATTAGAAAAATTATAATTTGTTTTCAAAAATAAAATCAAATAGAAATTAGTATAAACTTTTGATTTAATTTTATTTTACTCTTTTTCTCAAATAAATAAAAAATACAAAAATAGGTTGTAGACTAATTAATTCATTTTTTTCTTAAAAATTAAAATTAATTAGAAGTAGGCTTTTCTTTCTTTTAATTTAACAATTTCTTTATTTTCTTAAAACAAAAACATTTTCTTAATTAATCGCAATTAGGTTTAGGCAAGGGTCAAAACCCTAATTATCTCGTATTCGATTCACCGCGCGCATATTATTTATTTTTGGGCAATATTGTTGTAATTGTGCATGGTTTGTAATAGTCTAATCTAGGGTTTTCATTTATCGCTTCTTTCTGGGTTTTTGGCTATGTAATTAATTCCCCTCCCTGAAGCCTTGTAATAGCGTAGATTTACTTTCTCGCATCTTAATTTCTGCAAATATTTAACTGTCTAGATGTCTGTTAATAGGATTGTATGACAAGATTGCATGATAATTTAATACAGTTAGCAAACCCTAATGTGCAAAGATAAATAACCAAAGCAAATCACTCGCACATAACACTCCTAGGGTATACTCACACTTCGGTTGCCTTCGGTAAATGATCATTAAGCATAGGGTGTCTTAGTGATTACCCTTATGTTGAAAAAAAGATCAAATGTCTCGTTCGGATGTTGCCTCGGAATGTTGCCTCGGAAAGGTTGCCCCGGAAATGTTGTCTCGAATATGATCTTAAGACTCTAAGGTTATTACTAAGTCATCCTAACATTGCTTTAGTGATTGTACGTCCCTCTCGAATTGACCCTTACAACTCCAACGACGGTGCTCCCTATTTCTCAATAGTAGTATAGCGCAGTCTAAAGGAAACAAGAATAGAAACGGTCTTTTTTTCGAGTAGGTAGATGCTAGTAGATACTTGCTCAAATCAAAACTTTTCACACTTACACATTTTCAAATAATTTTTCAAAACAACTTCATCACACCTTTGAAGACTGATACAAGGGTTATCACAAAGTCAAACTTTTCAAAACAAAGCACATACACAAGCAATTTTTAAAGACGAGCAAGTACCTAAGAGCCCCATGGAAAACCATGGATAGAAAGGGTGCTAACACCTTCCCTTTCTATAATCTACCCCCCGTACTCAGAATATCTCGAAAAAGGATTTTTTTTTTCTGTACTTTTTTCCTTTCCGATTGGATGAAGTAAAAGTCGGTGGCGACTCTTGCTTACCGCGACATTTTACAAACACAAAATGAAAAACCTAAACCAGCATTTCAAAACAGTCGGTTCTGCCACCGTATCACAGAACTGGCAACTCTGCTGGGGACTTAATAAGTGGGATATACCTTAGGATCTAGTTCATCATACTTGCTTCTCTTGATTGCTTTGATTGCTTTACTTTTAATGGTTTTTGTTTGGGAGTTACTATAGATCCTAACCTGGATCTGGGGACACCTTTTAGGTAAGTAGTAATAAACTGTGAGGGAACTGTACAGCATAGACCGATACGGTTGAAGTAGTAGCTACATTGATGTGGCACATTTGTTGGTACCGGTATCCCTTGTGGAGAAACGAGGAGAATACGGGTCCGCTGCGTGGTGTCGTTAAGCATCAACTGACCTTAGAACCTTTAATCGACCAACTTGGCCATTAGAAAGTAGTGAGATAGCCGGTCTCAGTGTAAAGCTGAGAACTGGTTGATACTCGATGCTACACTCATTGAGACCATACTCTCGAGATAGTTCCGGCCGCAAGAAAAGATTGCGTGAGTTGAAACCATGACCGATAGAGGATGGCCAGTGATATTGAGATCCTCTAGAACCCGGATACTTTTTTATAGGACAACTTGAAACTAACTTAACTTCAAGAGGGTA
The DNA here is from genome assembly GCA_948472305.1 of Vicia faba. Taxonomy (NCBI): domain Eukaryota; kingdom Viridiplantae; phylum Streptophyta; class Magnoliopsida; order Fabales; family Fabaceae; genus Vicia; species Vicia faba. The sequence goes on from OX451735.1 coordinate 140,501,547, forward strand.
TTACCTTTGACCTCATGCAAGCCTTAAACCTAAGGGCTTTGTATGATTTGACTGTGTTTGCAATATCTGTGTTTGCAATATCTGTGTTTTTTATACCTGTGGTTTACCATGACATCATGCATCATAACATGGCATTCATGCTTCATTACACTAACCATTTCGAAGACCAAGGGAATTTATCTTTGTTCTGTTTTGCAGATCATGGCTTTCGTGCATAGAAATACCATCCGAGTCAACTTTGTGCAAATACCTGCCCAACTTAAAGAGCCGGTCTCAAGAGTTTCTGAGACTTCTATATTCATTAAGAGACATGGTCAACTTCTCAGCCTGGTCACTTCAAATCTTGATGAGCAGATGATGAGTGTACTTTTCCAATTCTTCAATCCTGTGCATCATTGCTTCACCTTCCTAGATTACCAGCTGGTTCCCACCTTGGAAGAGTTCTCTCACCTATTGGGCATATCCATTCTTGAACAGGTACCCTTCACAGGTATGGAAGAAGTTCCTAGACCAGAAGATATTGCCTCAGCTCTGCATTTGAAACGGGCTGATGTAGTATCCAATTGGGAAACACGAAGCAAGGTCGAAGGTTTTTTAGCCAAATTTCTGATAGACCAGGCTCAACTGTTCTGGGATAATTTTGATTTTCAGGCTTTCGAAGATATCTTGGCTCTCCTTATCTATGGGTTGGTTCTCTTCTCCAATCCGGATTCCTTTGTAGATGTGAATGCTCTCAAGATTTTCCTTTCTCGCAATCCTGTGCCTACTTTGCTTGGAGATATCTTCCATGCCCTCTATACTCGTACCGTGAGGAGAAGAGGGACTCTTATGTGTTGCATGTCGTTGCTGTCGAGGTAGTTTATTTCTCACCTACCTAAGTCTGTGCTGAAGAACGAAGAAGGTTTGGGTTGGTCCTACAGGATAATGTCACTTGCCCATACAGATATTCTTTGGAGTTCCCGGGCTATGGAAGACACTGCTGTTATTAACCGTTGTGGGGGATACCCTAATGTCCCATTGCAAGGAATCAGAGGGGGTATAACTTATAGTCCTTGTCTAGCTTTGCGGCAATTTAGTCGTGCTCGAAGAGATGGTCCCCATGAATACTTCTTGAGGACATTGTATTTGACTATAAGGAGGACATTAAGGAGCACCGCCGGAGATTTATATGAGCTTGGGGCATGGTGAACAGATCTGACCCCCAAGAGTTGGGACCAAAGACTTCTCTTTCTATGCAGCCTTACCTCCAATGGGTCTGAGCTCGTGCCCAGAAGCTTGGGATGCCCTATGAGGCCGTGTTACCAGTGATTGTGGAGCCCACTAATGAAGAAGGCATTCCTTACACGGTTCTCTATCCTTACATGCCCACTGATCCTGGGGAGTTGCATAGATCTTGGATTCAGATGAGGAATGAGCGGGATACTTACCGGGAAAAGTACCATGAACAAGAAAGGAAGATTTTAAAGCTCACCAGGCAGCTCGAAGAAGAAAGAGTGATCAATGACTACATCAGCACAAAGAGGAAGCGTCCATGGGACTTTTGATTCTGCTTTTTCTAGTTTTAAAGTTTTGTTTTATTTACTTCTTTGTAACGCATTAAAGGCATTGTTGAACCTTTCAAAGTTAATCTAATAAAGTTTGTTTGTTTTTGGTTTGCAAATTTAAATCTCCCAAAGTATTTGAAATCATTACATGCGCATCCCATTATCATGTACATCATTACAGGTACCCTTACAGGTTTCTCATCTTCTTCGCTGATTATTACAGCAGAAATGTATTTCGATCAAGCCATCAAAGATCTTCAAGCACAGAACTCCCAATTCCAACAGATGTTCATAAGTCTGGCTAAAGGGAAAGAGGGTCTGAATACCCTTATTCTGAAAGAGAAAAAGAAGAAGAAGGTCGGTATTCTGAACATGGGTAGAAGATTAGGAGAAAGGTTGAGACAACCAGCTGATCTGACTTCCTCATCCAAGGACGGGGAGAACCAAGAAAGGGTAAAGGACCCTAGTTTTGCAGTTTCTGGATACGATACGGATTATGATGATGAGCAATATCCTCCTGTTGAGGATAGGTACAAGAAGCTAGAAGACCGTCTGAGTGTTATGGAGATTCAGAAGATCCCGGGTTTGGATTTCAGAGAACTGGGACTGGTATCGGGAGTGGTGATCCCTCATAAGTTCAAAGCTCCAGTTTTTGCCAAGTACGATGGAGTATCCTGTCCAAAACTCCATCTCCACTCTTACGTCAGAAAAATCCAACCCCACACTGCTGATAGAAATTTGCGGGTACACTTATTTCAAGATAGTCTGTCAGGGACTCAGCTTAAATGGTTTTATCAGTTGGAAGGAGCCAGTGTCTGAAACTGGGAAGACCTTGTTGCTGCTTTTTACAGGAAGTATCAGTATAACGCCGACCTTGCTCCTACTCGTACTCAGCTCCAGGGTATGTCTATGGGTGCAAGTGACGGTTTTAAGGATTATGCTCAAAAGTGGATAGACTTGGCCGGAAGAGTCCAACCCCCTTTGTCTGATAGGGAGTTGGTTGACATGTTTCTAGGGACGCTATCTGGTCCATTTTTAATCACTTGATCGGTAGTTCGTCATCTGGGTTTAATGAGTTGATTTTGACTGGAGATAGAGTAGAAGCTGGCATTCAAAGTGGTAAAATACAGAAGGATGCTTCGTCAAGTGCAGAAAAGAATCCTTTCACCGGTAAGAAGGAAGCTAGTGCAGTATACGGCCCAAGGGGCCAAAGTAGACCTGAATACCATCAAACGGTAAATGTTGTAGTGATATCAAGACCCGCGGTTGCTCCACAATGCAATAATCAACAAAGGGTGGAAAGACCACAATGGAAGTTTACCCGCATCAACATGACTTTGGCTGAAGTCTTGCCTCATCTGTTAAAATCCAACCTGGAAACCTTGAAAGAGGCTCCCAAGAATCCAAACACTACTTCTCCCAGATACAATCCCAACGCGCGGTGCGCCTACCATTTAGAGAGTCTTGGCCACGACACAGATGATTGCTGGGCTCTGAGGAATAAAGTACAAGATTTGCTGGAAGCTAAAGAGATTGAGTTTGATGCTCCGGAAAAGCCAAACGTTATGAATGCTCCTATGCCCAAACATGGTCGTGGAGTCAATGTTGTGGACATCGATTCGTTTGTGACCTCTGTGGAAGAAATCTCTACTCCTTTGATGACGATTAAGAAGAATTTGTTGTTGGCCGATTTATTTCCAGGTTGTGGTGAAGGTTGCCACATGTGTTCATTTCTGCCTTTCGGTTGTTGTTTATTGAAGTCAGGTGTTCAGCGCCTGATGGATAATAAATAAATTTTGTTTGAGAAGACTATGATTCCACTTGAAGATGTTGCCATTATCACCATTTCCGCCAATCCTTCCAAGGTTTCCTCGAGAAAACCTATTAGGGTTACACTTGTTCCAAGAATTGCCCCATTAATAATCACCACTCCTGGCCCCATCCCATATACCTCAGAAAAGGCTATCCCATGGAACTACGGTGCTGATGTATATTACCATGGTGTTAAACAAGATCTGAGGGCTGAAGAAGCCGATATGGGTATCAGTAATATTGTTGGGGCAAGCAAGGTCACCAGAAGTGGAAGACTCTTTTCTCCTGAGATTTCCCCTCTGACTGTCCACGAACCTATTGTCATTCTGTCTGCTGGTACGTCAACTACTGCCCCGTTTCTCATTCCAGTTATCACCCCTATCGTCGAACCATCTGGGACTCGGGGAAAAGAAATCATAGGTGAGCCTGCCCGGACGGAGGCACCTAAGAAAATCATCTTAGAAACCTCTAAACAAGAGATAGAGGAAATTTTGAAAATTATCAAGAAGAGCGACTACAACGTAGTCGAGCAGCTGGGGCATACCCCGTCAAAGATCTCCATGTTGTTCCTATTATTGTGTTCTGAAGCCCATGTAAAGGCTTTGATTGCGTTTCTCAAGACTGCACATGTGCCGCAGGAAACTTCTGCAGATCAGTTCAAAGATTGTGTGGCTAGCTTAACTGCTGACAATGGGTTAGGGTTTTCAGATGCGGATCTGACTGTTAAGGGGAGAAATCATAATTATGCTCTGCATGTCTCGATCGAGTGCAGGGGCACCACTATGTCCCATGTGCTAGTATATTCTGGGTCCTCACTGAATGTTCTACCGAAGAAAGCGCTAGACCGTCTGGATTATGAAGGTTTGATTCTAAAGCCGAGTAATATTGTGGTAAGGGCTTTTGATGGGTCAAAAAGAATGGTTCACGGGGAGGTGGACATCCCTGTCAAGGTGGGTTCTCAGACCTTTGGGTCCACCTTCTACATGATGGATATCAGGCCATCATATTCTTGCTTGCTGGGTCGTCCTTGGATTCATAAGGCTGCGACAGTTACGTCCACACTCCATCAAATGTTGAAATATTCGATAAAGGGGAAAATTGTCACGGTACGAGGTGAATAGGAGTATATGGTGAGTCATCTCAATTCCTTCCGCTACGTGGAGATGGACGGGGAATTCATAGAAACCCCTTGTCAGAACTTCGAAGAGGTCCCTCAGACTTTGGTGTCAGCTGAATTTACTACCAACAAACCTCCATTGAAGATGGCTTCTCTCAAAGATGCCAGGGTTGTAATTGAAGAAGGTGGGTGTACCAATTGGGGTCAGCTCCCTGACTTCACTCACAAAACTGAAAATTTTGGTTTGGTCTTTACTACAGGGGCTCAAAGGGCTATTAGGCGTGCACGGGTTGGAAGACCTCCTTTGCACATCAGCAATTGGGGAGTTAATGCAATTGAAGACAGTGAAGAGGATTCAGACATCGACAGCTGGATCTACCCAACAACCAATGGCGGACTGAACAACTGGATGACGAAGGACTTTATACCTGTTTCTTTTATTCCATAGTAATTGACTTTTGTTTTAAGATTTGTAATAAACAGTTTGAAACATTATGGCCCGGTGCCTTACCCGAGGCACCTTGGCCTTGCTTGTGAGGGCTTATTACTTGTCATTTTCATATATCTTTAATAAAACATTGGACGTTTTTTGCATTACAAATTTTGCGCTCTTTGTTTTTCTTTTCTGTTTCTCACTTTATCAAAACGGCTATTCTCTTACACACACTCACGTATCATAATGCAGATCCATATCCACTCTGGATCCCATTGATAACGACTCTACTACTGCCAGTTATGACTTTGAAAATCCGATCGACCAAGCTGAGGACAAAGGTGAGGATGATTATGAGGTGCCTGGAGAGCTATCTAGACTATTACAGCAGGAAGAAAGGGACATACAACGTCATGAAGAGCCAATTGAGTCAGTGAATTTGGGTACAGAGGAAGACAGGAAAGAGGTTAAGATAGGTGCGAATCTGGAGCCTAGTGTCAAACAATGGTTAATACAAATGATACGCGACTATGTTGAGATCTTCGCCTGGTCCTATGAAGACGTGCCTGGTTTGGACACTGATATTGTGGTACATCGCCTGCCGAATAAAGAAGATTTCCCTTTAGTGAAGCAGAAGGTCCTTCGTATGCGCCCTGAAATGTCAGAGAAAATCAAGGCAAAGGTCATGAAACAGTTCGACGCAGGGTTCTTAGCTGTCACTTCTTATCCATAATGGGTTGCCAACATCGTTATGGTACCTAAGAGGGACGGTAAGGTACAGATGTGTGTGGATTATAGAGATCTAAACAGAGAAAGCCCCAAGGATGACTTCCCACTTCCTCATATCGATGTTCTGGTCGACAACACCGCGCAGCACAAGATCTTCTCTTTCATGGATGGTTTTTTTGGCTACAACCAGATCAAGATGGCTCCTGAGGACATGGAGAAGACAACCTTCGTTACACAGTGGGGCACCTTCTGTTACAAGGTAATGCCTTTCGGGTTGAAGAATGCTGGGGCAACTTATCAGCGCGCCATGGTCACTTTGTTCCATGATATGATTCACCACGAGATTGAGGTTTATGTTGATAACATGATAGCCAGGTCTCAAACTGAGAAAGAGCACCTTGATCATCTCCAGAAACTGTTAGACAGGTTGAAGATGTACAAGTTGAGGTTGAATCCGAACAAGTGTACCTTCGGGGTAAGGTCTGGTAAGCTTCTGGGTTTCATCGTCGGTGATAAAGGTATTCAGGTGGACCCTGCAAAGGTAAAAGCCATACAAGATATGTCGGCTCCCTGCATATAAAATGAAGTTAGAGGTTTCTCGGGACGTCTGAATTACATCGTCAGGTTCATTTCACATCTGACTGCTACTTATGAGCCAATCTTCAAGCTGCTGAAGAAAGATCAAGTGGTAAAATGGAATGATGAATGTCAGGCCGCTATCGAAAGAATCAAGGAATACTTTCAAGAACCACCAATTTTGATGCCTCCAGTTGAAGGAAGACCTTTGATATTATACTTGACAGTGCTAGACAATTCAATGGAGTGTGTGTTGGGGCAGTATGACGAGTCTGGCCGAAAAGAGCACACCATTTACTACCTTAGCAAAAAGTTTACCGACTGTGAGACCCGATACTCATTGCTCGAGAAAACTTTATGCGCTTTGGCATGGGCTGCTCGTCGACTGAGACAATATATGCTGACTCACACCACCTTGATGATATTAAAGATGGATGTAATCAAGTATATCTTCGAGAAGCCCGCTCTCTCCGGAAGGATATCAAGATGGCAGATTATCTTGACTGAATACGACATCCAATACACAACCCAAAAAGAAATCAAGGGGAGTGTATTAGCAGATCATTTGGCGCATCAGGCCATGGATGACTACCAGTCCATGAATTTTGAGTTCCCGGATGAGAATATCATGTTGGTAACCGACTGTGAAGAACCTGGACTAGATGGAGGACCCGAGGAGGGATCTCGATGGTCTATGTATTTTGATGGAGCCTCGAACACATTGGGTAATGGCATTGGCGCCGTAATTATATCTCCTGAGGGCAGTCATACTCCGTTCACCTCCCGATTATGTTTTAACTGCACCAACATAATGGCGGAGTATGAAGCGTGTATCATGGGTCTTCGAGCTGCTATTGACCTGAGGATTAAGTTCTTGAGTGTATTCGGAGATTCCTCTCTAGTGATAAGTCAGATCAAAGGTGAGTGGGATACGAAGCACCCGAATCTTATTCCTTACAAAGAGTATGTACTGACGTTGCTCCCACACTTTGAGGAGGTAACCTTTGAGCATTTCCTAAGAGAGGAGAATCAGTTAGCGGACGCGCTAGCTACTATGTCTTCTATATTCAAAGTCAGGTGGGACAATGAAGCTCCCCAGATTACCATCGAGAGGTTGGACGAACCCGCACATTACTGTGACATTGAGACTGAAGAGGTAGCAGATAAACCCTGGTTTCACGAGGTAAAGAGGTATCTTGAGGCTCAAGAATACCCTGAGGGGGCATTTGTTAATGATAAGAAGTTTCTGAGAAGATTCGCTGCGAAGTTCTTCATCAGTAATGGTATCCTCTATAAGCGTAACCATGAATCAACCTTACTATGGTGCATAGACAAGAGCGAGGCATAAAGGATCATGGCAGAGTTACATGAAGGTACCTTCAGAACTCATTCCAGTGGACATACCATGGTGAAGAAAATACTATGGGTAGGATATTACTGGTCTACTATGGAAGCCGATTGTTATCATCATTCTCGAACCTGTCATAAGTGCCAAGTCTATGCTGATAAGGTGCATGTATCTCCAGTTCCCCTGAATGTTTTGACAGCTCCTTGGCCTTTTGCAATGTGGGGCATCGATATGATTGGTGAGATCAGACCTACTGCGTCTAATGGGCATTGTTTCATTCTGGTGGCTATTGATTACTTTACGAAGTGGGTTGAGGCGGCTTATTTTTCTACAGTAACCAAGAACGTCGTGGCGCAGTTTATCCGACACAATCTAATCTGTCGATATGGTGTACCAGAGAGGATTATTACTGACAATGGTACAAATCACAATAACACAATGATCATCGAGCTCTGAAAATAGTTCAAGATTCAGTATCATAACTCTTCTCCCTACCGACCGAAGATGAATGGCATCGTTGAAGCAGCTAACAAGAACATCAAGAAGATTGTGCAGAAGATAACAGTGACGTACAAAGACTGGCATGAGATGTTACCATTCGCTCTTCATGGGTACCGTACCTCAGCGCGGATGTCGATAGGGGAAACACCCTACTCTCTAGTATATGGTATGGAGGCAGTCCTACCCATCAAAGTCTAGATACCCTCTCTCAGGATTATGAAGGATGCAGGTTTGAACAGAGATGACTGGATCCAAACCCGACTTGATCAGTTGAATCTAATTGATGAAAAGAGACTTACTGCTATCTGTCACGGATAGACGTATCAAAGCCGGATGATTAAGGCTTTTAACAAGAAAGTCAGACGTCAAGAATATCAAGTCGGGGATCTAGTGATCAAGCGCATCATACTACTGCAAGGTGATCCCAGGGGAAAATGGACCCCCACATACGAAGGGCCATTTATGGTTAAGAACATTTTCTCGGGAGGAGCTATGATTCTTACCACCATGGATGGTGACGACCTTCCTCACCCCGTCAATGCAGACATAGTGAAAAGATACTATGCCTAATCAAAGACCAGCTAGGTTGACTGGCCTAGCCAAAAATAAGGGTTTCCCGGCGAACCAAAAGGGTTCGGGCAAAAGTAAGGGATGAAAATGAAAAAAAACTGTACACCCGGCAAGTCGAAAACTTGAAAAGGCGACTTGGGCAAAAAAGGGTATCCCGGTGGACTGAAAACCCGAAAGGGCGGCCCAGGCAAAAATTAGGGATCAAAGTGTAACACTATGTCTCATTTGATCATCTTGCGACCAGACTTCGGTATCAACTATCAAGCTCAGACGGCGTCAATCAATCTGATCCATCTTCGACCAAGTAGCAAAGTAATGAGACGTTTGAAGATATAAAGGCAATAGCATAGTTGAAACTCGATGGGATTGTTTCACATAGTTGTTTTTCTTTCTTTTACACAAATTGTAATTTCTATCTTTTGGCGGCGTTCTCTTACTAGAGCGTTAGCCTCTTTGTACAAAATGCCTATTACAGGCCAACTTCAAAAAAATCAATACAATTCATTTTTACAGGAAATTTCAAATTGTTTTTCTTTTTATGTTTTGTTTTGCAAGAACGTCCAATGATTTATTTTTTATATATGCATTTGGAAATAA